>CM033627.1:13314573-14664440 GCA_019453435.1 Rhinogobius similis | reverse complement strand
AAGCACCCCACAGAGCTGCTGCTGGATGGTGGGGAAAGAGCTTGGGGTTGGTGTCTCTTGTGGAGGTTTTTTTTGTGGCTCTGTCAGGGGCTTTTACTTAGATTTCGGCAGAGTGTTAGCCACACTTCAGTGCATCACCTCCTGGACTGAGGGTTTCATCCATTACAGCCAATGGACCAAAGACAATGTGTATTTGAGATGGGATTAGCCTGAGCTGCGCTGTTCAAACAATGCATCTCTGTCATGTCTTCCATACTACACATTCCAGCTTTGAGTTTGTTATTAGAGGGAATTGTACATTCTGTCTCTTTTTACTTTGACATGTCACGGTGACTCATTTTAGCACTATTCTAACTTCATATTTTGTTCTTTACTTCTGCTTAAATGCTCACCTATATATCAATTCCCAAGGTCCTCTAAGTGCTTAATAAGGCTCCAAGTATCACAGCAGAAATGTCCTGCATGTAATTATTCCAGGTAACAATATAATCAGCTATCAGAACTATAAAATTATCATCGTGAGAATCATAGGCTGCAGCAATGATTAATTTCAGTTCATTCTAATGAAAAAGAGAAAAAACTACATGTACCAGTATTTTTACCAGGCTGTAATAATGTTCAGATAGATTCAGTTATTTGATAATCTAGTGTGGATTATTCAGGTAACATAATATAATCGTAGTTGAACTCAGAAATTAGAAATGTCAGAATCGTAGGCAGCAACATTGAGTAATTTCTGTTCATTGAATGTACTTGTGAATACTCTGGAAAAATGCGTAGAGTATTTTTGTCTGGCTATTCATGCTGATAATTTTATTACTTTTCATTCACAAAGTTCGATAAAGATTGCAATTATGTAAATAACTGTAAAATTGTGATATTTCTTCTCACAATAATTGTTAAAGCTAAAATCTGATATTGTGACATCTCTACTGGGTCATTTTATCTCCCACTATCATTACTTTTAATTTCATAAAGCTAGATTAAGGAATAGTGATCTGTTAAAATTGTGAATTGAGAATTTCACTGTTTGTTTGGCCAACAATCTTGAATAATGCGTGAAATCGTCATGTTTTGTAACATTAAAATTGATATTGTTATGGATTTCCACAGTCCCAAATTCAATTCCTGGATTGTGTGGACCTCTGAGTTTGCATGTTCTCCTGTGTTTGGACCAGATTCTGTTTCATGGAGACTGCATTTTTCCCACTAATCTAAAAACAATTCTTCCAAATAGAGAGTGGGAAAAATATTGTAAAATGGATAATAGTGCCATTGTTGTTTTGGGAACAAAGAATTTGAATATCCATGGATCTATTAAGAAACTACTCTCAGAAAGAGTTCCAAAACGTCTAGTGTAATCTCCCCAAACAAAGGTATAATGTGACATTTCTGCTGCTTTGTGGTTAGCATTTTATGGTCCATTCATGTTTTTGTGCTTGAACTGAAACCTCTCAAACCAAAGGCATTTACTGGCACATTTTTGCACATTTCTGAGTGCTTTGGTAAAATATTGCCTGAATATTTTTTTTTTTATTGCCTTAAATCTGTATGGAGGGCTATTATTCAACAGTCCCAGAGTGTGCTTCTGTGCATGTTTCCCACCTGCAGTGAGATGGCCCAAGTTCCATTCGCACATGGGTCAAACTCTGATTAAAGAAAAACTCATCAGACTTGCCGATGACATCTTTACCATAAAACAACCTTAGAATGTATGAGCTGGAGCGTATTGGCCAGTGACCACTTATTTGTAGGTGTGACATAGAGGTGACAGACAAGACACATTCGGAGACAAGACTGAGATGGTTTTGGTATCTGCAGCGGAAGAATAAAGGTCAAAGGAAGCCAGGTTTAGAGTTAAGCTTTATCATTAAATCATGATTACAATGAGTCAGTGTAACCAGCTTCTCTCTTCCAATGAATATCGCGCTGTTTTGTTTTATGTTTCTCTTTAAGTAGGAGCAAGGCAGCTGACACTTTCGACCCGTAATCCTCGTGTATTTGTTTTCATGACACCCGGTTCGATCACGTGACATGTGCACGCTCTTCCACTTGTAGAAAATAGAAGAAGTGTGTGGTGTGGCTGTCTTTTATATGAGTGTAAGACAAATAATCGTTGCAAAATGTTTCTCGCCTGCACTTTTTTTGACAAGTCTTGATCCTCAAGTGTGCAGCCGGCTTTATAGATAGTAGAAGTTGTTAACCAAAGAAATGTATTGATGCAGTTGATGAAGGTACAAGGGAAGGGCACAGTGTTGGGGGATGATGCCTGTATTGAACAACAAAGAGAAGTATTTTACCTAACTTTTGGCATTGTGTGTCCTTCTTGCTGTTTTCTGCTGCAGTGTGAGAACCAGCGCAGCTCAGTCTTTCGTCTCAGTTTCAGGAAAAGCTCTTAAGCTGACATCTTAAGCTCATTTACAAACTGGCCTTGGATCACTTTGAAACTTTGGGGACTTAACACTGACAGTGGTGTCCAATAATGCTGAGGCTGCAGACTGAGGACAGTGCACTCTGCAGCACTTGCCAATATTGATGGTGTAAGTGTAGTGTTTGTGCAGGTGAAGTGTGGATAGGTGTGGGAGAAAGGGAATCCCCACTGGACGCGTAGTAAGTGTAAACGGACTGAAGTATCTCTCTGTTTATGCCATTGGTAAAACAGCCATGAAACAGAGTACAAGTCATTGAACAGAGGAAGTGCAGGGTTAATGTCACGTTTCAACATCTCCAGGCCTTCAGTGGTCATTGTGACAGAGAGAAACTGAGTGATTGTGTATCATGCTACAGATGCAGAATAGTGACATGGCTTGTTTTTTGTTCTTTCATAATATATTTGTATATTTGTGTGGGAAAAAAAGAGTGGGTCCAGGCAACACAGCTGTATTAATGGGAGCACTTTTCATACTAAATGTGCTTAAAAGTGAAAGAAAAAAAGGTGGAAAGAAAGAAATAAAAGAACCACAGTGAGAATGTAAGCAATGAATAGTCTATAAGAGAAACATGCACATAAAAGCATTCTAGTCTAGCGTTGTCTAAGTTTTTAGAAAATCAGATACTAATTGATATTAAAACTTGTATCAACTCTAGAAACACATTTGAACAAGTACCAATGCAAAAAAACAAAACAAAAAACAAATAACAACAAATCTGACCTTGATCTTGAGCTTTATCAAAACTATTGTAGGACTAAATAATGATATAAAGAAAGAACTGTTATTTAGTGTTGAATATTGTGTGTCTAATGACAAAAAGCATTCATTATTATCAATGTGGTATTGGAATTGGAGTATCAAACCTTTTCCTTAGTGTCAAAATTGAGTTTGAAATTGTATTATTGTGACAACACTAAAGCACACAGAATAAAAAACAATGTACAGATATTTTGTTGAATCAGTTCAGGTCAAAATGTGACCTCTGTACTGTCTGCATTTAATTGTAGAGTGTCTTTATCGTCTGCGAACCATAGGAAGTAAAGGCTACTGCGCTGTTAGCCGACAAAACTCTGCTCTAGCCTCTGAAAGTTGTGAAACATACTGATGAACGCATTGCGATGAATAATTATACAGTGCTTTGAATGTGTTAGGAAAGGGAAGAATAACCGTGTACAAAAAAAAGGTTAAATAAAAGCTCTCCGGTAACAAATTGCAGCATTTAGTTGCACACTGAGGCTCTCTCTTTACTACAGTACACTCCAGTCTGACCTCACGTTTCAGCTGGGAGTGCAGACACTCCAGTTTTGCTCCAAGTAAACTTTGATCAATTATTAATAAAACTTCCGAATTGGTTTTAGTAGATTTTATACAGTTTAAAATGCTGTGCTTTTAGAGATGCCAACCATAAACTCTAAATTGTGACATGTCATGCGTGCACTAAACCTTTACAATGCAGACAAAAACATCCTGCAAAACCTGAAACTCTCTCACACATTTGAGGACAACAACATGTCTTGTTTACAACCCTGAGATGAGTACAGAGAGCCAGGAGTCACCGGAGTTAATACAAGTCTTGGTGTGATTCATGGGTGTGGGGGATGAAAAACTGTATATTTATCTTAAAAACCAGTAGTCCTCAAAATGGGACCCATGACTGAACAAAAAAACTGAAAGCCATTAATATACTTTACTAATTGTGTGATACAGGATTTTGATGCAAGCTCCTATTTTATTGCTTTTTTGAGACATGGCATAGCGTCTTCTATACATATTATCATTACAAAATTTTCCACATGTAGTTCTTTGAAAAGTGTTGGATACAAAGGTGTACTATGTAACATTTCTGGTTATTTTCCTGAAATGCGTTGCTTTGCCGGGAATATAGTTTGGTATCAATCTGATTCATCTTGCATTTATTCAGTTTCAGCTTTTATTGTTAAAAGCATGCATTATTCCTGTGAGTGACCTGTAACGTGACCTGGCGGTGTCACTTGCTTGTCGCCATGGAGATCGGAGATAGATACGTTTAATGCCTTGCCGTAGAACATTCCAGTCAAAGCAAAACTGTGTCCAGACAAACAAGTGCCGACCCTTCACCAGTCACAAAGCGCACCTTTAAAATACTATTATAAACAGTCAGTCACATAATTAGAGCAGCAGTGGTTTCTGGGACACTGTATTTAGTGCATTCCTGGAGCCGCCAGAGGACACGCCCCTCTTAGTGTCATCACAGCAGAAGAATGCTTTGACTGATGCTGTCCTCAAATATCAGGCAGCGTTACAGCTCCTGAACCGTCCCCATTGTCGCTGTGTCTGCGTGACATACTTACTGTTGATCTTTAAGCACAAGCACAGTTCAGTTTTGTTGACTCTCTTGCTCATAGTTTAGCTTAAATGATTCAAAACATAATCAAATCGAGGTCACAGTTTCTGTTTTGTTTCAGTCGTTTATCATTAATACAGTTAAATGTGCATTTAACTTTTCTGATGGGGGTCTGCAGCTGCTTGTCCCCATGGTGATATTATTACTTTGTCTGGACTAGTCCACAATAAAAAAACAAAAACAAATATCCATTCTCACTGTCAGCTCTTCACAGATCTGACCTGTTTGTTTCCAATTAAAAATAAAATTTCACAGTGCCAAGCAAAGCACTGACATGTTACATAGTGCACCTTTAGTTTAAACAATCTGCTTCTAAGAGTTCGTACAACATTGTGATTGGTTAACTCACACTGTCACTCACTAAGAGCATGTTTGAGCTTTTCATACAGAAGTGTTTCTGTGTTTAAGTTGTATTTCATCGAAAAGCTCTGAATCACATTATGATCTTTGACAGATTAGGGCCAGATCAGAATTAGATTTTATTTAATCATATTTCTTCATTAAAAAAATGTTATTAAATCTTTGAAGTTCAATTAACCAAATGAACTTCTGCTGCTGATGTTCACTTTTCATACTCGCTATGAAAAAGCAGCTGCACAATTAATCGAAATTGAATCAAAATTACATTTTGAATGGACGCAGTTAGCAAATCACAAAGACTGCAATTTTTTAAATGCCATAATTTCCTACACAAACAACAAAATATCCTGTTTTATTCTACTGCCTAACTTCTAGTTTGTTAACACATAAGCAAATAAGATGTGGCTAAAAGCAACAAAAACTTAACTCACAAAATGCGACTTAAAGCGTCATAAATGAGAAAAAAAAGAAAAAAAAAACTCTAGACTAAAACTCAACTAAAAGTGACAAAAATGTTAGTTAGTTTGTCAGCTCATATTTCAATCTTTTTGGCAATTCTCCTGGTTGTGTTTAAAATGTGAACTTTGAACAGAATCCTGTTATCCAAACATGAATTGCAAATCTAATCACAATCACAACACTGGACAGAAAAATTGCAATTAGATATTTTTCCCAAATTGTGCAGCTCTACTGTGAGATCAAACACTGTAAACACAACATAATTCATAAGTGGCCATTACTGAATATATCCTTAAAATACTGTCATACATAACATACACAGGTCTCGTAAAATACTGTTGTAAATGCACATTTTAAAAGAAAAAAAAAAAGATGGGTTTGATAGTCAATAATGTGTACTTAAATATGATGTTGGCTGTAAATGCAAAATGTTGTTTTTATTGCAAAGATAATTATTCATAGACCACAGGCATAATGTGAAATGATGTCAACGTGTCAGTCTGGGTTAGTGCACACGAGAGCATCCACGCGTGGCTAAACGCAGACACTGTGAGGCCAAAGTGACCACAGGGAGATCCAGACCAGACTTGATGAACATATTTAGTCATACCCACATTTATTACATTCAGTGAAAACACATGTTCAGGAGCCTGTGATCAATACGAGTGTTCATTCTCCTCTTTAGGTGTTTGATTTTCAACAAAAAGGGCAAGTGTGACAAACCGAAAAACAAATGCTAATGCTACCTTTTGACTGCAATGTTATTTAAACAGACCTTTTTTAACAGCATTCATTAACTAGAGTAGCCCAACATTGTACACAAGTAAAGTTACTTCAAAATAAGATTACTCAAGTAGTACAAAGTAGTCATCCAAGATATTACCCTAGTAAATGAAAGAAGTATCTTGGGAAACAGATGTTGTAACTGGTTTATAATTTATAATTTAAAGTTTATGTAATTGAAAGGACAAACTGTTAAACAATGCACAAAATCTGGTATTGTCAAAAGATATACATAAAATGAGAAAAAAACTAAACCATATCTGACACATATTTTCTTTTTTTCCCCTTTTTTTCACATGGCCCAAAAACCTTTAACCCTTGTATATTTACACAAGTAAGAGTACTACTGCCCTGCTGGGACAAATAAAGTTGTTTGATAGATTGATACCCACCTCTTTTTGTCTGTTCATTTAAGACAAGGTTGTTTTTGCCTTGACATGTTTCGGTGTTTCATGTTTTCAAGTTTTACAAAACAACCTAATTTGTCTAAAAAATGCACAAACAAAAGTTGATAAAAAGAAGACATGATTAATTTAATTTATGGATACCCACCTCTGTAGTTTCAACTAAGTCAGCTCTGTATTGTCAGATTAAAACAAAACACAGATGAAAGTCTAATTTGAGTAACAGAGCTTTAGACAGAACAGTGCCTCCAACTAATGTTAATAACCTCACATGAAAGACATCAGTACATGCACAATATCAGCTACACTTTTCAAATTATAGGTACAATTGAGCAGACCCGGCTCAAGGTCAGTAAAGGGCTGCGAGTCGCAACTGCCCACTGCTGGCTCTGGCTCAAATTCAGTGGAAACATTTCTATTCCGGGGTCAATACGGCATGTACCCTAAATAAAACCATTTATTACCACCCATCTTTCAATGTTCAAGTTGATGGCAACAACACATCTCCAATAAAGTTGCATGTTTGCGACATAACCGAAAGTTTTTCCTTCCTTTTTAGACTGTTAAGATGAAGACAAAACCACTATAAACAAGTTCTGTCTAGGCTTGTAATTTGGATACTCAGGGCGTTTCTGAGGTGGAACAGTGTGGTCTCCATGTATCCCGGTGCAAACAATAAGCTATTTGTCATTTCTAGATCATTTAATCCACCCTAAACACAAGTAGTCTTGCCTGGGCATTTCAAGACGTTTATGATTTGCTGACTCGACCCCAGGAAATAAAAGCTGAGGTAATCTTAAATCTAACTAAGGGTGCGTTCACATTTGTACTTGTTTGGTCCTGGTTTGAGTCCAGTTTAAACCTGAAGTAGACTTTGTTTGGTCCTGTTCTTGTTAGGCCTTTCACAATAACAAGAAGTCTAGAAGTATGATATACTGTTACAGAAAAATAACCTGAGAAACGGCAATATTTAAAGCAAAAACTATAGTCAAAATGAACCACATGAGTTTTTATAAATAATGAGCAGAAAGAACAACTTAAGTATAATTTATGAGTTGAATATATTAATTATTCAGCCCTCTACAGCTAAAATATGGCTAAAAAACAATACAATGTTTCCTGTAAGTACAAAGAAAAGACTTATTTATTGAACGATAAGTCGATATAGTAATTATCATGACAGACCTATATTTCTAGTTCTTGTTTACTCCTCGTCTACTCCAGGTTTTGTATTTTAGTTGCAAATTTGATGTGGCATTTGTGCAAGTGTGAATGCAATAATATGACACCCAGATAGCAATCGTTGCTGAAATTACGACACAAACATGTTTGCAAAAAATAATGAATAGGACAAAGTTGGACATTTCCTAAACTGCATTAAAAGTGTCTTATTTAGTGTTGAAAATGACTGTCTGTTGTATTAAAAAGGGGTGTTTTAATCGTTGTGGCATAAAAATAGTTCTCGAGCCTGTTCCTTATTATTGAAAATGATCGCGAGTTTGACATTTTAGAGTCGTGACAACACTGTCATGCACCACACAAGAGCAGCCTATTACCATTCTCTTTGGTAAATTTTTAAGTAACCTTTGAACCTCGTGTGGAAGAAAACCTAGAGCAGCACGTAACTCATTTAGCTCAATCCAAGCTGTTGTGTAATCAATGCAAAGGAAGAGAATGAGCTGCATTTTCTGCTCCTTCGACTTGTGTTTAACAGAAGTCTTTGCAGTCGTCTTCTTCTTGTGATCATGCGTTACTCTGTGAAGTCTTGAATCATTCATTGAGCGCAGCACAGTGGTCCCTCGTAACAGTTTAGGATCTAAAAATAACAGCTCCAGCGGCGGAATGAATGCAAACTGCTATTTCCATATTTGATGTCTCACTGTTGAAAATATGCACCCGTGAGTCTATTTATGAGAAGTGTGCTCGTCCATGTGCTGTAAATATGTGCATGTTCCCTCAAAATAACAATATTCTCTACGCACAAAGGTGGGAAATATATCGAAATTGAGATATTATGGTGAATGTTGTTTTGAAGTTGTGCAAAATTTTAATATCGAGTACATCATTTGTACTAAAAATGCTATAAAAAGAGCTGATTATAAATAAAACATATTTTGTTATCTTTCTTTGTCTGATATCCTGAACTAATATGTTTAAAGACACATTTTCACACATGTCTGTTGAATTGGCATAATATTGTTTGAATAAGGTTATCGTGATACTCGTGATGAAAAAAAGATCAGTATATATACATTTTTGTCAATATTGCCCCTCCTAGGTGTACGGCATAAATAAAGGTCTTATGCTTAAAGGACACATATTCTGCTACAGTGACTTTTTTTTTAGCTTTTAAACATGTTCTAACAATGTTCCATAATCAAAAACATTCCTGGAGTTGCTTTCAGTTGCATTCGTGCTGTTTTGAGGAATGTTCACTAGAAAACCTTTCCCCCTCTGAGCGTCAAAAACACTTCCTGCTGAACTCCCTCGATGAGTGACAATTTTTACGATTTTAGACGTCACTTATCCGAGAATCCTTATCATCAGACTCGTTCAGAGTATTTCTACCGTCTAAACACGTTCACTGCTACAACATGCTTGATCATCCTATGTCAGTTAAAGTGAAAACATAACTAAGTTGTATAAAGAGCTAGGCTCCATTTACTGGCTGCATGCACTCAGTAAGTGCCAGGGCAAACAGCAGCGACATTTTCTTCTTTTAGTGCATAATAAACTTTCTTTCTGTTTCAAGACATGAGATGGCAAATTTAAGGTACTCAGGAGCATGTTTAAAGGCATAATATTTTTCCTTTAAGTTACATTTTAGTTTAAGCAAACACCTGACACAGCTTCTGATAAAAGCAGCACTATATTGGACTTTTAAAATGAATAACTGATTTTGATGTCAAGATTATTCTGTTAATTGATAATTGTGATTTTTCAAGTCACAATATTATCGTAAGAACTAAACTAAAATTTTCTTCAAAAAATGCTTTTTATTTGACGTTAACCTAACGTTCATTCTGAAAGTTTGAGTTCATAAAGCCAGTCCCAGACTTGGCAAATGTTAATGTATAAGACACTGGGAAAGTATTAAACTCTTGGTCAAAGTGTCAATAATTATAATCGTGAAATCTTCTTTCTTTTCACAATAATCGTAACACTAAAATGGCATATAGTGACATCCCTGTTTTAACGTATCGTTCAAAAAATGAAAAATGGAACAATATATTATTTTGGGGATCAGTATTTATTGTGTGTACATTTTCTTTGCAGTAGTGGGTAGATTTTCATTACTTTTACTATTTGTCCTGTAGAGTGACTGTTCAATAAGTAACTTTAAAGGCTAATTGTTATGTCATTCTCCCATTCATGTGTTGCAGCTTATGACTTCGACCAACTTTTTACATTTAAAAAAGGGTTTACTGAGAATATTGTGCTTTAGGGTTACCGTGTCAGTAACATAAAGCAGTTTCAATATATCGTCTATCTATATTTTCTCAAGCAATATCTATCCGTGTTATTGAGAAGTTAGTTAACAGTCATTTGATATTAAACCAGACGTATTGGAAGTCCAAAAATATGCAAAGCTCATCGTCCATCTGCTAATGTAGAGTTTGAAAATGATAAAAACAATCTGGCTTTATTTACATGTTCACAAATGCTGTTATTTGTTGCTGTTTAGCGTCTTATGAGCGTGTTTGTTCATGTTGTTGACTGAGCATCAGAGGAAGTTGTGTGTTGTGCTAAACAGTGTGACTGCTGTGAGTGTCAGAACAGAGGCCTCCGGAGAGTCGTATCCAAGCAACGGGACAAACTATGGGGACCACGAGGGGAACACGTCCAAAACACAGGAGGACATCTTCTCTCATGTTTTCATTCATGTATTTTGGCATTCACAATGTTTCCAATTAAAGCTTGAATTTAAAATTTTAAATGAAGACAGATGCAATTGTTTGTTAATCAGAATACTTAATACTTAAAACGTAATGGATTTTCTTTTCAGGATGTGAAAATGAAGTGCTATAATCATAAATAAAAGTAGCTTCATGTAAAATACAGCTTTCTGAAAGATAAAATAAAAGTATCAGTGAGATAATTATTAATTGTATCAAAATTACTTCTAAAATTCTCAAAATTGTTAATTTTTAAGACTGTATTGTGACCTGTATATTTATTATGATGATCTTTTACTTATTTACCAGTTAATCTCAACATCTTTAGTTGCTTTTTTGTACATTTCTTATCTTTGCATTCAACATCAACAGTTTCAATATTACAAGATGGAATCAAATGCTTTTAAACCTTTTTCCTTTCAGTATTGTGCCTGGCTAGACTTTGTGTGTCGTAAAATTGATACTCAAATACTAATTGATAGTACAACAAAGTATGTAAACTACATTGACTAATTTTACCAGAGATTCCTGTATAGTTTTGGTGGAGTCTGAATCTGTTTCATTATACGACCAAATGGTAATATATTTACAAATAAATTACTTATATTTTGTGTGGATAATGACATTCTATTATCTAAAAGCCGTTTGCGATATTCAAATATGTATTGAGTATGGACAAATTCCCTTGTGTTGAAATCAAGATCAAGACAATTCCAGAAGTAGGAAATTTACAAGCATTTTTTTCAGAATGATCTAAAACATTCTTCTCGTGCATTGTCCAAAAAGTCTATGTAGGTTGCGTTGTCTAATCCTTTATTCTTGTAGAAATGGCATTTAGCTCAAAACAATAGGTCTCTTCTCTCAGGGGGCCGTCTTTTCCATTGATACAGCCCTCAGCGCACAGCAATAATACTATGCATGGTTGAAACAGTGTGTCATAACGAAGCTTCAGAGGGGCCTTTGTACTTCCTGCCACGTGACATCCAGACCAGACGTCAGCTGTGCAGATACATATTTCATTTTCTCAGTTCAAGTCAGTTGGAACATTGTAAAGGATAAATGATGGGCTGGCACAATAATAAACTTCAATCAATATATGATAGAAATGACAATATTGGGCTCATTTTTATTATTGCATTGTTCATTTAAAATTGTTTTAGGGTGGGCTTGCCCTGCTTTAGGGGGTTTGTGTCTGAAGCATAAGTTTCAATGGTATTTTTATTTTCAGATATTTTTTCTATTCTTGCTCAAACAGAATTTCAAGGAGTTACCTTTGTTCCAATTTGTATGCAATGTTTCTGAAAAACTAAATTCTAAATCTTTTTGTCGTTCCACTGTTTCATCAACTTCGACAGTCTCTAATTCCTAAAACCTTTAAAAGAGTTTTTCAATAAGACATTGATTCTTGTTATAGCTGTGACTTTTAACAAACACAAGTGAATGGAGCCATGCATATTTAGCCTAACTTTCTGAAGGCTTTCTCCGCACAATGCTTTTTGAGAAGCTGACCTATTTTCGATTTTCCGTGCTGTCTGCTGCAATCATCAGACATGCATCTCCAGCGCACGTGAGCCTCCCCAGCATTAAGACCCCCCCTCGACCCCTTCTCTGCTCACACAGCAGACGAAATGCACTCTGACATCCAGTTTTATCCAATTATTTTGACTGTGTTTCCTTTATTAGCGCTTGCACTCTTAATTCAATTGGACCCACACATGTGTTTATGTATTACATGTGATGCTTTTGTGTGGTTTAAAGCTCCCTGACCTGCAGAAATGTTTGTTTGCAAAAACAAATGTGTTTCAGTATTTGAAAGAAGAGAATAGTTTGTAACTGTGAAACTAACTTAAGTCTTGTTTAAGATTCAATGATATCACTTAATTCTTTGTTTTGCAACTAAAGAGGCAACAGGACCAGGATGCTGTCAGGCAGATGCTTCATTGTAAAGGCTAACGCGCTGTAATGATCAGTATAAGTCTGTGTATGACTAGGGCTTTAGATACACATGGCACTTCAACTGTTTAAATAAAGTTCTCTTCAATTTGACAATTAGACATTCTCAGCATTACTCAAATATGAATGAATGAAAGGTGTGTTTTGAAGATGAATAGACCTTTAGGACTTTCAAAGAATACGATCAATAAGCACTCAGTTGAATGGTCTTTGAGTTACAGCTGGGTAATATGATCCCTGTAACAATTTGCTGTAGAGACTGTGATTGTGTCGTCACACATCATCAGAATCTACAGTCAAATATTGAACCTATGGGGCTTTTACACTGACCCTAAACTTAGCATTCATTCAAAAGCATTCTGACAGTTTAAAGTTGTTAATGGATTTACCAGTAACCCAGCAGTTTATTGCGTTGTTTACTTTCTAATATTGTTTTTGCGAGTGTCTCTATGGACATTTGGAACGACAGCCAGTAGCGTAAACATATTTGGAACGTTCATTCTGTCTTTATGTGTAATTATTAACTTGTGAGTTTCTTCTAATAAGACAGTTGTAAATAGCTATAAGCTCATAGTCAGAGGTGACCTAAGTAGCGTACCACTTTCGAGCCCAAGCTCTATTTTGGTCAAATCATCATATTGTGATCCAGGGTTTCTCTGTTTAATGCTGCTCTATGCTCAGACACACATTTCTCCTCTTGGTCAGCCTTCATCCTGTTCTGATTGAATGACAAGTGGATTTAACCGGTGTGAACTCTCAGAAGAAGCAAATGGCTTTAGTTACCTCCTAAATAACATAGTGTAATTAATAATAATAGAGTAAACAGGAATTGAGATAAAGTCTAAATCATGCTCTAGGCTTTAAACGTGGTTATATGCCCCTTCTGGCAGATCATTCACCCTACTTTGACACTTTTACATACCCCTGTGTCTGTGCTGACCAGGTTTGTTGTGTCTCCTCAGAGATCCGTAACCAGCTGGTGGAGCAGTTCCGGTGTCTGGAGCAGCAGAGTGAGTCTCGGCTGCAGCTGCTTCAGGACCTACAGGACTTCTTCAGACGGAAGGCCGAGCTGCAGCTAGAGTTCTCCCGAGGACTGGACAAACTGGCCGAGAGATACTCCTCCAAGATCCGCACCGCCAGAGACCATCAGCACTTCAAGTCAGTACCATTTCAACTCAATTGTGATTCTGGAACCGCCCAACCTATTGAAATTGGTATCTACTTTTGATACAAGACTAGTTTTAGCATTGATTAGTATCTGGGTTTTGATTTAGTTATTTATTTTGACAAACTAGTTAGTTCACAAACCAAACTACCATAATTTACTAGAAATGGTGACTAGAAAGAGTGACAAAAGTATGGAGTATTTTGCAGATTAGTGTTCCTAAAGTAGTAAAAAAAAAAATAATAATAATAAAAATAAGTACTGCACATCTCACATCATATTCAAGCTTGATTTGAGAAATAAATAGACGTATATTTGTCCAGAAGTCATTCTTAACCTTTGACAAATATATATGGTTTTATTAACTAGCTACACCCATCAAATGCTCACTCACAGTAGTATCTTAAGAGAGTGCATCTACATTACGATACAAACATTTAAAACTCAATTTTAATACTAAGGAAAGGGTTCAATGCATGAAAATCAATATTTATACCTCACTGACTCTTTAAAATACGATGGTATGTCATTTTTAGAGACAATATTTGCTCTTTTTCACATATCAGCTGTCGGCCTTAGAACTCCAGCAAACGCTGATATTTAACTTGGACTGAAAAACGTGATTGTTGGAGATTCTACTGGAGATGCTTTGTTTGAAAACAGAAGATAGTCCTGTCCTGCTCTCTTTTAGTTGAGGAGTTTCCTGCAGTAACGTGAATGAGTTTGTTGGTATTATATTATTTTGGGTGAAATGATCAAAATCAGCAGAGATTAACGACCATTGGCTTCTCTGGATTCAAAAACTTCAGTGTTGCCATGAAAAACCCATATCGGTCGATCTTGGGGATTTCACAGTTCTGGTAAAGATCAAGATAATTCTAAAACTTTTCAAAAAGCGTCAACAGTAGTACACTAGTTTGAGTGTTGATTACGATCTCTGTATCGATTTCTTTTGTCAACCCCAGTCTAGATATTCCATCTATTACGACTATAAATGAAGTGATTCATGAGGTCTATAGTTTCACACGTCCGCAGTGACCACACAGAGCCTTGACTGCGGACATAATGACGAACAGACAACAGCACACAAACAGAGATGCAGCCAGGCCAAGACAGTGTCCTGAGGCAGCTGTATTTCCCCAACTAGGTCACTCTACCGCCTCCCTTTACTTTTAATGTGACTGTCATGTCTGTTATCAAACTACTGCCCACTCCACACTGCCTCAATAGTCTCATTCTTTCACTGAAAAATACGCGAGACTGGAACAAACCCAGCGCCGCGTTTGATCCAGATAGACTCAGATTGTTGCGTTAGCGTAAGAGAGTTGCACGCACGAGGCTCATGCGCCCCATAGCAACCCGAGGTATTACTGCTTGGATGCCCAGACCAGCCTTCAGCTTGATTTGACTTTTAGATCATGTTCTTGTACGCTGCACTTCCACTTGCAGTTGACTGGAAGTATCAGATACTGGGCTCTACAATATATTTGAAACTAACCATTGCCTGTTGTTGTGCTAGTCTCAAGCGTCTGTAAATGAAGCTGCTTGTGTTAAAGACGCTAATCATTTTTCCAATTTGTTATAATGTAATACTGGCATAAGTTGTTATTTAAATCAGAATTTTCATGTTATGTTGTAGGGATGTCAGGATGATTCAGTTAATTGATTATCTTTTCAGGTTATTTATAATATTCAGGTAAGGACAAAGGAAAAAAAATCTGACTAGCGTCCAAAAACTAACCCAAAATGTAAATTCTTTAAATGGCTGTTTTTGTCACTTTAACTTTATCATTAGAGATAAATCGCTGTATTGGGCTATTGGGATAATTGCTCTTTATAATGTATGATATTTCGTTTTGGCTGACCTACTGTCTAAAAAATATACATGACGTTTTATTTGAACACTTTATTGCGAAGAGGGAACGACACAAAACAGTGTTATGGGTGAATTTGTAGTAAATTCAAATTACTTACTTTGGAATAGATGAACTAAATCAGCCCTACATATCAACACTACATATCAGCACTACATATTGGCCCAAAAATATTGGCAGAGCAGAGTCTTCAGCTTCTCTGGATTCTAGACAATTGGCATTGACCTTGAAGAAAACTCATATCGGTCAATGTTTTATAGGTTGGTCACATCCTAAAGGAATAGTGAATTATTAGACTCTGTAAATGAAAGTTACTTGAGGATTTCACTGTTTTTGGTCATAGAGGCTTAATTGTTTAATTGTGATGTTTCTTCTCACAATACATTTTATCGCAAAAATGTGATATGACAGTTCTATCGATTGACGCATTGACATGACATGGCAGTGTGGCGTTGTATTTCTTTAAATGTTTTTTTTTCCCCACTGGAAGTAACCACAACTAATGCATAATCTTTGGTCCCAACGAGCCCAAGATGATTGCTATATCTAACAATACTGCAGATCTGTAACCACTGGGACATCAATAAGTGAAGCATTAGCTGGAGGGGAGACCTAAGAAAGCAGGGCACATCTTCACACGGGTGTCCTAGATTCAGCCGCGTCACTTTAAATGGTCATCACTGAACCTGTCAGTCAGGCCAGTCTCATGACCTCACCACAATGAATACACTCAAGTCCCTGTCATTAGACTCAACTCTATAATCCATGGTCTATCATTGCATTGTATTTTAACGCAAGGATTAGTTTCATAAAATAAACTCAGACAGGAAACCGTTTAGAAGCCACTGGTAGCTGCGCTGTTCATTCTGCGACCACAACTTTGCTCAATGGAAACCTTGATTGATGTGGTTAAATTATGGTTGGACTAACAGGAAGTAAGTACACATTTGAATACATGAGTCTCAGAAATGGGTCAAAAGATTGTCACATATACCTAATTTCTTGAGTAAAGTCAGTTCTTTATTACACAGGTTATTATTATTATTTTACCATAAACCCTGCTCTCGTTATTTTAAAGCAGAACTAAGTAAAATGTTTATCTTGTTTAACATCTGTGTAAGTGCGTGTGGTGTTGCCAATGTATTTTCGGGGAGTTTGAAGCACATGCCGTCTTCCCCTGCGGTTTCTGGGCAGAAAACCAGCCTTCCAAAATTTGCAATGACTATCCTGAGACAAATTTATGGAAACGTGAAATGTTTTTATATGCGATTGTGATTGTGCAAGAAAACAAGCTTTTGCATCTTTTCACCAGCTGTGTATTTTCAGAAGAGCGCTGCTGGGGGAGCTCTTTACTCCCTCTTTACTTCTGCTTTAAAAAGTAGAACTACAGTAAACATGTTGGGCTGGGAGATATTTTTGTTATCTTGTATTTGTCAGTCACGGTTTTCAATTCGATTTTTTCGTCTCCTTACAATTCAACAAAAATGGCTGTTGTATTGTTTTTTTGCTTATAAACTTTAAACTTTAACTCAGTACCAATAACACAAAAAATAGTCTGTAATAAAATAAAATGTAAAATGTATTTCCCCAAGGTCTGAATTTTGCTCCAAACTATGGCTTAAACTAACGGTTATTTTAGTAATCAATTTGGCCAGCGATTATTTTTAATTTTTTAACACAGATAAAGCTGAAGTGAAGCCGTTTAACGATGTGCTGGTGGAGAATATTCACAGACAAAAATGTCCTGTGTCATTTTAGTGTAATGCCTGCTCTGGTTGAGTAATAAAACTCCTTTTGTATTCTGTGTATAGACCAGTTAACAATTATTCGACTGCTTAATTTGTTGACAACTATTAGTTGCGGTTAATCGTTTAACTTGTTGCAGCCCCCCTCCAAACCTCATTAGATAAGTTCGCAGCTATTGTTTTGGAGATATGCAAAAATGGAATATCTCGTGCATCGTCTTTGTTTAAAACGATCAAAAATTACCTCCAAAAGAAATGTCTAGTGTAATCTCCCGAACAAGGGTAGAAAGTAAGCTTACTGCCCTTTTTGGGTCAGTTTTGTGTTCCATTCATGTTTTGTGTGATACTTGAACTTCAACTAAGACATTCACTGGCAGATTTTAGCACATTTCTGATGCTTTGTTAAAATATTGTCTGGATATCGTTGTTGCGATATTCATTTTTGTCAATATTGCTCGCTCTCCGAAACCACATGCTTTTACTGAAAGAGTATTGGTTAATGACTCTCAATAAAAAAACAAAAACTAAGCTTATCCTTGACAATATGAAATGATTGGATCTCAATTCAATTCAAACTAGATTAATTGCATAGCCCTATCAAACAAGCAACTCTGTTAAAAAGCACATTGTTGTAACTGGATAAAGATGTTGTATTTTTGTTGAAAATGAATAAATATTATCATAAAGTGTAGTCAAGACATTAATTACCCAAAACAATAGATAATAATACTCTTATCTACTGTCTAATTGATGTTTTCAGTGCGTCTTGAGTGGATAATAACTCTTTTGTGTCTTTTCCAGGAAAGACCAGCACCTCGTCTCCACAGTGAACTGCTGGTACTTGGTTTTGGAGCAGACTCGGAGAGAGAGCAGGGACCACGCCACCCTTAGCGACATCTACAACAACAACGTAATCGTGCGGCTCGCTCACATCGGCGAGGATGTCATCAGACTCTTCAAAAAGGTCAGAACGGAAAAGAAGCTGTAACTGAAAGCAATTAATGACTCGGAGGGAACTGGGTAACCAATGAGTACAATGGAAATTACAATGGAAAACATGACATTAAGCTAATAAGATAGAAATGATTCAGTGTCAACATCGAGGCTTTTTGGTCATCATTATGTTACATTTTGTAGGTTTCCAGTTAAAATATTTTGATTATTTGTGATTTCTGATGATGCATTTAAACATGATTCCAGAGGAGTAAATAAAGGTGCTGTACCTGATTTTTTCCCTTCTTAAAATCCTGAAAGACAGAACAAGTCACTTTTAAATAGTTTGCAGCAATCCAAAGGTATTCTTCACTTCCGTATTCCGAGCATTTTAAATATTCTCTGCGATGAGTTTACAAGCATTTTTCACAACTTTCAGAGACCAGAACTAGTTTTGCCAACACGGTAAAGCTAACAACAACAGAGTGCTGACAGTGCACTTCCTGGTCTTTTCAAGAATAAAACGTTCTATATTTTAGATGCAGAATGCACCATGTGCTCTCATTTTGACTGAAATAGCTACTTTTACAACTTATGTGTACTGGAGAAAAACTCATTTTGCTCAACTACATGGAAATAAATAAGGTACAGCCGCTTTAAATGCATTCAATATTTTCAAAAATAGGCTCACAAAAATTCTTGCGCCATGGGTTTTTGTGCAGAGTTTGCATTCTGTTTCCGTGACTCGCACAATAAGCCAGGTCTCATTAGCCGCTGCTCCTGACAGGTTTCCCCTGCATTATTGAAAAACTGGTTGAAGGCAGAGGACCAATTTACTTATTTACTTATTTACATAACACAATACAAGAAAATACATGATTTGATTGATTTGATTTAATATAACTGTGTCTCCAAGCAGATGTTTTTCTTTGTCTGGAATGTTCCCCAGTTTGGCATTAAACTTCTTATATCTATTCTGCATATGTTCAGATACAGGTGTAATTTTTAGTCTGTACATTGTGAGCGGAGTCGCCTCTCCGCAGATCTAACCTGTTCCTTGGCTTGGTATCAGTACCTGCTTGTTTTTTTTTTTTTTTTTTTTTTTTGGAGTCACCAAATAACGATATTCAGACAGTATTATGTCAGTTAGAGATGCAACAATACAGTTTTGTCACAATTTGATTTGGATTCCTCAGAAAACAAAGTTTCCCATGCTAGAAAAATAAAAATGTAGCATGACAGCTGTAAAGTATATGAGAAACCCAAGTGCATTACATCTGGGGTTTTTTTTTTGATTGATTGATTGATATTATTTTTTCCCCCCATAATTGCCGAGTGTAACACACAAGCGAAAGAAATGAATATCAGTGTATTTATCCCAGATCCCCAGACTTCTCCTAGAAGATGCAGCTCAATATTTGGTGCCTATAATTTTACATGATCGTGTTTTTGAATTACTATGAACACACACACTCATGTCCATTAAAACAAGTGTGACAAACGGTGCATTACGCTTCTTTTTACGCTTCTGTTTTCTTTCTAATACTGAAAACCCCACATGGTGCTGGTGATTTAGAGCTGTGATGAAGTCTTTGCCTTTGGGATGTTAGATCACTATCGTTTGACAGCAGCAGGACTCTCCTTTAATTTATGCCCAAGAGGAGCGCCGAAGGCAAAGGGGGGCTGTCCTGATGAGCGTGCATTGTACAAGAGGGTCATTGTAGCCCACACAAAGAGGACGACTAATAACCCAAAGGCCAAAATCTGCAAAGTGACACAAATGATAACAACTCTGCAGTAACAGTAATCTAGTTGTGCTGTCACATTCACACCACTGCGAGGCTAATGAATTACAGATGTGGCGCAGGAATGAGTCAGGCCTGGAGTCTGTCAAGCAAAAGTCAGAATGTGCTTATTGTGCTAAACTTTGAATTCCTGTCACACGCACCACAAAATGCTCGGTTGCTGTTTTGACAAGTGGTCCCTTGGATATGACAAAAAGCAGGATTGATTGGGGCTAAGCGTGGCTGTGTGGCGTCTCTACAGGATTTTCAGAGCCACACTTCACCGGGCCCTAAGCCTCGTCACGGGACATGTCCGATTCATCATAGGCTCTTAGCTCGTGTAACAGAGCCAGGCAGAGACAAGCTCCAAATGTGCTGCAGTTACCGCTCCTGTCTGAGCTATTTTTGTCTCTGTGAGCAGCACTTTGGGCATTGTCTTAGGTCTCCTCTGGTGCAGGCCATGATAACGTTTTACTGAGCGCTGACAGGCATTCACAAGTCACAACCGGCAGAATGCATTCTTTTTCTGGATATAAAGGTAAAGTCAGACATAACCTCCAATAATGTTGTCACTTTTTAGTATAACTTATCACTATAAAAGTAAAATAAAGATGCTATTAATCTTAATCTAATGGATCCTTATTTCAAATGGTGTATCTCCTTGAGTTCTCGTTTTATTTTGTCGAACATACATTTTAGCACAGCTGTCAACTTTTGGTCGTTTAATCAATTGTCAATGTTGTCTTAGATTACCTTTTTTTTTGTTAGTTGACAATTTATTTTAGTAGGATAATAATGATATTCAGCTCCGAATATGTTTCAAAATCTTTTCATTTATGAAAATTCTGTACTTTTCTGTATACATGATAGATGTTGTGTGAGACCCTAAGGATATTTGGAACTTTTTCCACTGCCAAATTGTGTCCCAGTCACTTATCGATGTACAGGGCATGTCTTTAGTTGCCCAAGAATTTAAGACACACTGTATGTGTTGGTTGGATGCTCTGTCTCATATACATTCCTTTATAAATGTAATCCTCTGTAATCTTTGTAAATTCAGGCACAGGCATATTCAGGCACAAGAATACACTGGTTTGTGACTTTCCATTCTGAATTTAAATTGGTTGAATATTACGCAGTGAGATCTCGATCTCTAAGGTAGCATTGGAAACTTTGTAAAGAAAATAAGTTTGTTTTAACCTTTTTATGTTTTATTTTACAGAGCAAAGACATTGGTGTCCAGATGCACGAAGAACTCGTGAAAGTCACTAATGAGCTCTACACTGTGAGTAAACCCCATCCCCAACTCTCTTTCTTTAATTTAATCCTTTCCTCTGTTTAAGAAGAGTTATTATGCTTCTGTCTTCCATATGTTTCTAATCCACAACACTCGTGGATCATTGTTTATTTGTTTATATTTCGATTATCTGAAATCACACTATTTATTTAAAACAACAAGTTTAAAGAATAAGTCCGTTTACTTCCATGTTGAAAACCGTGGCAGTGATTTGCACTAAGTTGTAGGAAATAAAATTGTTCGCGGGAGAATAAAGATTACTCAAATATGCACAAGTTACTCTGAATACAACTTTGGGTGGTTTCATGACAAAGGGGACAATTATATTATGGTTCAAAAATGCAACAATTTTGCATAATACGCTAGGTTTTCTTTTTAAAATTTGTGGAGACAGTAAAGTATATCTTACAGTGCCTTACTGAAAATCTGCTCACAATCAAATTGACATTGCACTTTGAATAGTCACAATTAATGTCCAAAATATTCTGTATATTATATATAAAAATTGCTAAACCAAAATGTATATGCTTAGTTAGTTAGTTAAGCATTTCATTACAGTACAACACTCCTCAATGTGTTTAAATATACAACGTGAACAGATTACTGATTTTAAAAGATGACTTACAAATCTAATCACAAGCTGTCAGAAAAGTACAATTAGATATGTTTCCCAAATTGTTTCATCCTTACTTCTGCGGCTCTGACCTGTGCAGTAGCAGCTGCTCTGACTGTGCTCTGGAGATACGCCTTATCAGCTCCGCGCTCCAGAACAGGTCTCCTCTTCCTTGTTCCCGGGGTCACAGAAGGAGAAAATTAGCATTCCTCCTCCCACTGTGTCTTTCCACATGAGTTGAAGGAGAGCGCGTTCTTGCGGCGCTCAGGGCAGAGTCAGCAGTCTCTGTGCTGTAGGTGCTCTCAGTAAACATGAGCAGCTGTGATGTCCGTGGCTAATCTAGCATGTAACCGGCCCTATCAGTGTGTGTTGATGGGATAACATGTCAGAAGGTGCGTTTGTGAAGGGGATTTAGCAACAAATACAGGGCACTAAAGTAGAGCTATGACTCATATTGATCAAGCTCAAGTTTCCTAAACATAATTAATACATTATAATGCATTTAATCAGTGCCATTTAACACAAAAACCGTACTGACGCCATACAAGACGTCATAACCTCTTAATTCCACAGCTCTACATAAAAGCGTCCAGGATTTGAAGTTTATTTTCAATGTTTCGTAAAGTATGTTTATTATTGGTAGTGTGTTGATGTGGGCAATAGAGATAAAAGTGTTGTTTTGAAGATATGCCAAATCAGATAAAACTTAAGAAAAAGATTAAAACTTCAGAAACTACAGAAGAGAAACTGAGAAACTAGCTTTGTAATCTTTCAAAAAGCATCGGTATGTAGACAGTTCTGCAGTTTTATGATTCATTTATTGACATTTACAGGAATTTTTCCAGCACATTTCTGATTGGTTTAAAAGTATAATATTATAGTTATTGAGGTGGCATTTGCCCATTATTTTATTTATTTATGATTAGTTTATTTGACAGTGACAGACGCTACAAACATAGATGAACATGCAGCAATCTGATCACAGTGTTTAAAGCCATGGCTAATTTGTAACAGCAGGCAAGGAGGGCTTTTAGCAGATCAGATTTCAGCTAAATGTAATGTTAAATGAAAGATAGTGGATTTGTCAAAAAGACCAAATATACAGTATAATAGGGCTGCAAGATTAATCGCAATCACATAGAAATTGCAATTTGAATGAACAAAATCAACAAATGTCTACTGACTCATAAAACAACAAAATCATCCTCCTTTTCTGCAAAAAAAACTTCCAATCCTGTAGTTTAGATCCGTACAAACATGTTCTGAAACACTTGTAATTCTTGTTTTAGATTGTCTGTTTGTAATTTTTCTGGCTTTTTGTCAATTATCCTAGACTCGTTTAAATTGCTAACTTTGAACAGAATTTTAATATTAAAACATATCGCAAATCTAATCGCAATTGCAAAAATTGCAATTAGACATTTTTCCCTAATTCTTCCGCTCTAATATATACTACGACAGCGATATACATTCAAACATTAGCCCAAAGGTTAGTGATTCAATCCCCGCTTAAAAAAATGTAACATTATGACCAATCCATAACTTTTAAAGCAACCTTTATTGTCTGTAATGTGTTAAATATAGAGTTTATGGACTGCCCTTCCTCCAGGCCTAGTATTACACACTTTACACACAGTCTTTATAGACCTGGATTAATATTGGTTTAGTTCTGCGTACTTGAGTACATTTTAGTCCGTTTTATATTCAAAATCAGTATATGCTCTTCCTTTGCTGATGCTTGATGTTAGGCATTAAAATAAAAATCAAATCCTGTTTTTTCCAAATAGCTACATGTCCCAAGACGAGATGATATTGATAACGCCCAGCTCCACACCATTATCAGACAGCTTGTACTTAATCACTGCTCTCCTAATTAGAAAGATATTGTCCTACTTTTCTCTGTTATCTATCAAAAATAATTAAGCAATGAAAGTATTTGATAAATTGTCATATCACCGACTTCGTCCTTCCATCGTTTTTACATTTAAAGAGTCTAAATAAAAGTGACGGTTTTCATATGATACTTGCATGACAGAGCCTGGTCCAGACTTATCCAGCCGTGTAACATTATCCAGCACTTTACTGTTCTCCTCATATTGATTTTTCCTCAGTCCGCTTCATGCATTATTTAGCATCTCCAGCTCTCACACAGACAGCGTAAGGAATAGCAGCAGACTGTTAAAATCCACTATATTTAGTGTTATGTAATTCACTTTTTATAACCTTATGGGCTGTTTAGAAAGATACAGTGACCTCGATGCTAGACTAAAATCAAGACATTTTGTGTTATTTTTTAGTGGGATTGCCAGGTTTGTTTTTACTTAAAATCATAATGTAGAGCCTTTAGATTATTGTGCGCTTCTGAGCTTTTACTGTTTTAGTAAATTATAACCAGGATTAGTTATGAGTAGTATCGTATTGTAGTAGTTGGTTGAGGTAATGGTACCAGTAGTTTTAGTAGAAGTAACAATAATAGTAATGGTTATTGCAATAATAGTAGTGTTAGAAGTTAGAAGGATGACTTAATTGATTAATTGCAACTAATCAATTATTGAAATAATTATCAACTACTTCAGTAAACATATAATCATTTTCTGTACTAAGCATTTAGACTTCAAAGTAGGGCTGTCACTTATTTTAGTAGTTGACCAGGCAAACTATTTGTATTAGACTTTTTTAATACATTATCAGCCAAGTAAAGGTTGAAATATGGGACTGAAGGATTGTAGATTAAGAATATGCATTAATAAAGTGTATTAGCAATAAAAATGCAATAATCTATTCTTTGTCACTGTCTGTGTTATACAGTAAAAGGTCTTTTTTACATGTGTTTTAAAGTCTGTATAGTCCACATAACGATTATGAAGATCAATTATTATTGTTGATTATTTTCTATAGTTGACTAGTCACGATTGGTCAATAAATCGTTGCAGCCCTACTCCAAAGCCTGCCTTGAGAGAAGAGGTTTATGACTTAGAGCAGAAATAATATAAAATGGTTATAGTGCATTTCACAAAAAAAGGTGTTTTTTTGTGTGAAATGCACTATATGAGCTTCATCTTTGTCAGATTTGGTAAAGATCTCATATTCACGGGCCCATTTGCGATGTAAAGGACTAATCAATTTATCGAAATAAATAATTGACAGATGAATCACTTGTCAAAATAATCGTTAGTCGCAGCCCTATCAGCAGCAGTCATAAAATTAGACCTTCTTACAGATACTTGATACTTGTATTGCGTCTGTTAATTTCTGTATGAGTTCTGCATGTATTTGTGCCTGTACATCACTGTAACTATATCATCCTGTGCTCCCATCGATCTCATGGCCCTTTTCTGTTCATTAGTGTCACGCTGTTGCTAGGAGACGAGAAGTTAGGAGACAGTATAGAAAGACAACAATATTTGGCTTTGATTTAGCGGTGACTTTTATATTGGATTGGGATGCTATGTCATGTCAATAAGTCAATAAGCTTCAATAGTCTGGAAACCTTGTCTTTTGCTTAGCCACTGTAGTCACTCACATTCCTGGGTGAATTAATGTCAGTCATAAAGAAAATATGCCAAATGTGTCGGCCTATGCACATTTATAACTTGACTTTATAACTTCCCTCGTCCCTGCAACTTGTATGAAAACAAAAACATTTAGAGTATTTATGGCTTATGTTAAAAAGTGTCCAATAAATTGAAATCCACAATATTTAAAGTGTGTTTTGGTTTTATAAATTTTAAATATCCACTAAATCAAAGGGTTCATTCAACATTGTACACGAACGGGCTCTAAACCCAAAACTAAATCTGCATGAAACCAGGACTAAACCAGAACTAGAACCAAGTCTGCATCAAGACTAGAGCCAAGTCTGCATCAGGACTAGAACCAAGTCTACAACAGGGCTAGAACCAAGTCTGCATCAGGACTAGAACCAAGTCTGCATCAGGACTAGAACCAAGTCTACAACAGGGCTAGAACCAAGTCTACAACAGGGCTAGAACCAAGTCTGCATCAGGACTAGAACCAAGTCTACAACAGGGCTAGAACCAAGTCTGCATCAGGACTAGAACCAAGTCTGCATCAAGACTAGAACCAAGTCTACAACAGGGCTAGAACCAAGTCTACAACAGGGCTAGAACCAAGTCTACAACAGGGCTAGAACCAAGTCTACAACAGGGCTATAACCAAGTCTACAACAGGGCTAGAACCAATTCTACAACAGGGCTAGAACCAAGTCTGCATCAGGGCTAGAACCAAGTCTGCATCAGGACTAGAACCAATTCTACAACAGGGCTAGAACCAAGTCTACAACAGGTCTAGAACCAAGTCTACAACAGGGCTAGAACCAAGTCTACAACAGGGCTAGAACCAAGTCTACAACAGGGCTAGAACCAAGTCTACAACAGGGCTAGAACCAAGTCTGCATCAGGACTAGAACCAAGTCTGCATCAGGACTAGAACCAAGTCTACTACAGGGCTAGAACCAAGTCTGCATCAGGCCTAGAACCAAGTCTGCATCAGGACTAGAACCAAGTCTACTACAGGGCTAGAACCAAGTCTGCATCAGGCCTAGAACCAAGTCTACTACAGGGCTAGAACCAAGTCTGCATCAGGACTAGAACCAAGTCTACACCAGGACTAGAACCAAGTCTGCATCAGGACTAGAACCAAGTCTACTACAGGGCTAGAACCAAGTCTGCATCAGGACTAGAACCAAGTCTGCATCAGGACTAGAACCAAGTCTGCATCAGGACTAGAACCAAGTCTACATCAGGACTAGAACCAAGTCTGCATCAGGACTAGAACCAAGTCTGCATCAGGACTAGAACCAAGTCTGCATCAGGACTAGAACCAAGACGACATCAGGACTAGAACCAAGTCTGCATCAGGACTTGAACCAAGTCTGCATCAGGACTAGAACCAAGTCTACATCAGGACTAGAACTTGGACTAGCACTTGTTCGAAAACCCAGTTACTGATTTGAACGATGACAAACATAGTTATAGTAGTTTGACATATTACTATTGATGGGTTTTTTCTTTTATTTATTTATTTATTTAATTATTTCCACCTTTATTTAACCAGGAAAGTCCCATTGAGATATCCATACATCGCATTTCCAAACTATTGAAATCACACAATTATTAAAAACAAAACAGGGCATTGTGTCATCTCTGATACTACACTTTGTTGCACAGGTGATGAAGACCTACCACATGTACCACACCGAGAGCCTGAGTGCAGAGAACAAGCTGAAGGAGGCAGAGAAACAGGAAGAGAAGCACATCCACAAATCCAACGACACCGGCCTGCTGCGCTACGGCCACGACGAGCGACCACAGAGACGCAGCTCCGTCAAGAAGATGGAGAAGATGAAGGAGAAGGTGACTCATTTATAGTGGTTGATAAGGAGCGTAAGGGTAATTTAGGATGCAATTATCTGATCAATAGAACTGTTAGCTTTTGGACATTTAGTCAATTAACTGGTCGATGGACTAATTATTTTATTGGGATTATAAACATTTACATTGGCAACAGAAAGTAGAAGACACAGAGTGAGGCAGCTGGAGTTTTTCTGCTTTTTGGGCCGTTTCTTGATACTTTACTGGTTTTGATTAAGTGAATTTATGCATTTTAATGATCTTTTCTGTGCATTTTTGGTCAGATATACGGTCAGATTATTACAGACATTCTTAGTTAGAGTTAGAGTTAGTTAGACTAATCAAAAAACAATCTTCTTTATTCGACCCATATTTTCTTTGGTCGATTACAGCTCTATTTATCAGATTAAAAGGGTTTGTCACGTTTTCTTTGACGGTTGAGATCAGTTGCAGGCCCTCCACTAGAAAAGCTCCATAGCATACACCTAATAAGTTAAATTTAACAGCATACATGAAACATAATACACAGCTATTTGAGATGAACCAAGGAACCAATCATTAGATGTCAGGTCTGGTGTGGACATTATAAGACTCTCAATGTGGAACATTATTTCAAGTTAAGCACTGATCTTATAGTTCACAATCTAATTTAATGTATAGAAGCATTTATAGTGCATTAGGAATCCTTCTTACAGCTTCCACTGATGGCATGGTCTTTTCTTTCTCCCCAGAGACAAGCAAAGTACTCAGAGAACAAGCTCAAATGCACAAAAGCCCGCAACGACTATCTGCTCAACCTCACAGCGACCAACGCCCTGGTAGCCAAGTACTACATACATGACGTGTCGGATATGATTGACGTAAGTTGAACCGTCTTTCATTAAAATATTGACTGAAACAACAGCAACACACATTTGTCTGCCATATTGCCTGGAGTAGTTATTGATCAAAGGTCTTTAAAGATATACGACATTGAACACATTGAACTGAGACTGTGTCGTAATATATCATCAGAATTTAGTTTGATGTTAAACCAATGGAGTTTTTACAATGGTAAATACTAAATTTAGTATTTTAGTATTTTTAGTATTGAAAAATATGCTGACACTCCAGTAGTGACCCAACAGTTTATCCTGTGGATCCATCTTACTGTTTTTACACTCTTTTCTTTACTGTTTTTTTTTTTTTACATTGTTTTGGCTCATATATTTCTACATATATCTACTTTTTGCACTGCTGCCAAAAAAAAAAAAGATTTGGTCAATAATGGTCACTTTTTGGCATCCAATCCCGAGCCTTATATTTGGGAAATGGAATTGGGTTAATTTTTATCACTCTGAAACCAATGGATTGTTGGATTGTTGTTGCCAGTACAACTAAAACATGTCCACACAAAAAAATTCAAAAGAACTAAACAGACTATACTGTATTCTATGAGTTAATGAATGAGCTTTTATCCCAGCAAGTGATAATGTTAGCGACGTGATGAGGCAGAAAGAAATGGCTGAAATTAAAGTGGGAAGAGCGAAGATACATTTATAAAAAGGTCATTAGAGGCGATGGGTTGAGAGAAAAGGTAGGAGGTTGGATTTGTCTGATGGCACCAGATCCGTGACAAGACACAGGAACGAGGTCAGATATAGAGCAGGGGTGGGCAATTATTTTTTCCCAGGGGACCATATCTCAATCCAGGCATGAAGAAAAGGTCCAGACCAACATTTTCATTGGTATAACACATGTGGATAAGAAATTAATTTCATTCAAAGAACACATATTTAGCTAAATTTACTTTTTAAAGCTTTTAACCATGTTCTAACATTGTTCCATCATCATAAACATAGTTGCGTTTAGCTTTATTTATCCTAGTTTGATGAATCCTGTTTTGAAAGTCCCCTCCGTTCGCTCCTTTCAGTTTCCCCGATGTTTGACATTTTGTCGCTCGAACTTTCTGTGTTGTTTTGAAGTCCATAAATCCTCACCAAATTTTTTTTTGAGCATTTCTGCCATCAAATCACAATCGTTACAACTGCGTGGCTACCTAACGTCTCCCGTAATTCACTCTACAGCCAGTAGATGGTGCCAAACCTCTGTTAATGCCGTGGGAAACAGCAGAGATACAGATGTTAATTTTGTTTTTGTTTTATTTTTTGTTCCAACACATGAAATGCCAAACTAAAAATACTCAAAAGCATGTTTACAGGCCTAATAACAATACAAATTATGCGTAATATTTGTCCTTTAATCTGTATTAAGGACACACGTGCGGACATGTGCGCCATAGCTAATACAAAAAAAGAGAGAAAGAGTATGGTGTAATAATTATCACTGAAAAGTTCAGGCCAGATAATGCCCAGGTCTTAAAGTAGAACTAGGTAACATTTTTACCTTATTAAACCTCTTAGTAAGTCTGTGTGGTGGCTGTAAATGTATTTTCAGCCGTTTGAAGCCCCCGCCGTTGCCCCCTGCTGTCTCTGAGCGGGAAACCAGCTTTGCAACTTTCCTGACGCTGACCCGAAGACAACTATCCTGAGAAACCCTGACTCTTTTTTTTTTTTTTTAATATTTGGTGACATTAAGTGTTTTTATATGTGATTAAACCTCCTTATTTCAATAAAAAGGAAGGGAGGAAAAATAACGTTTGCCATCATTTTACTGGGAGTGTACGTTCACAAAAGACCTGCAGGGGGAGCTCTGTCGCTGAAGTTACTGAGTTCTGCTTTAAAGTTCAATTTTGGCTTTAGTTTCACTCGTGCTGCACCACCAATGGGCAAAAAAACAGGACAAGTCTGACGGATCTGATAATCCAGTTTGTAACTCATACATTTCATCTCTGCAGTGTTGTGACTTGGGGTACCATGCCAGCCTGGCGCGCACACTGAGGACCTACCTATCTGCCGAGTACAGCTTAGAGACCTCTCGTCATGAAGGTCTGGACCAGTTAGAGGGAGCAGTGGACGCCATGGACATCAGAGGAGACAAGCTTAAGTTCATGGACATGCACAGCCAAATCTTCTGCCCTCCCGCGCGCTTCGACTATCAGCCGCACATGGGAGACGAGGTGAGGGCAAGAGGAGGGCCGCGTCAGGAAGTTTAATCTATGCATTTGGATTGTCTGATTCTTATTCAAGGTGCTCTTGTCCTTTGCGGCAGGTGTGTCAGGTGAGCGCGCAGCAGCCGGTCCAAACTGAGCTGCTCATGCGCTACCACCAGCTGCAGTCTCGCCTCGCCACGCTAAAGATAGAAAACGAAGAGGTAAGGAAAAATAATATGTGTATAATGTTTCATAGACGGCAACATAAAAAACATGGACACACACTGGATACGATGTAATATATTTAGTGTTGCCAATGTGTACAGTGTGACATTGTGGCGACATTGAGCTGAATTTAATCTCAAATCAAATCATTTTTACAGAGTTTATAGCCTAAATCTAGTCTAAGATTTTGACATAGACAAACTAGAATTACTCACAAGGACACAGTAGCTCCATATACCATTACCAAATACCATATACAAATCTAATAAAGAGTGAATAGATAAGTAATGTAATCTTAAAGTAGAACCAAAGTTTGCGATGTAAGTCAAATGTAGAAGATTCTCTAAATACAGATTTGTATATGTAAAGTATGGAGGTTATGCAGGGGGCATCATAGCATTCTGAATTTTAGCAATGAGTGGCAAAAGTATAATAACAAATATAAAAGTCTACAAGTCTGCTTAATATTATTTAGTTTATACCCGACATCTGAAAGAAAAAAATCAAGTAAACAGGAAAAAAAAGAAAAAAGATTAACAAGAGGAACACAGCTACGCTCACATTTATCACAACCTTTCTGTCCATAAATAAGATGTTTCTGAGTCCAAATGTTGATGAAATTAATTGTTGTGCGGCAGTTGAAGTGTCCTTTATCCTCCACTCCACTACTTTCAGTTGACATTTTACCGTATAAATTTGATTTGAGCAAAACAAAAGCTCCACAGGCAAAAATTAGGCGTAAGAAAAGCAAAAAAACACATTCAGTTGTGCTGCCTTAATTCTTCAGTAAGGCTCAAGTTAAAATGTAGAGAAGTGTTTTTCAAATAAAAGAATGTCTTAAATATTCTCCCTGGATTGCAAGGTTGAAAAGTGGTCAGCTTAAAATTAGGACTAAATTTGGACTAAAACTGGGACCAAATCAAGTCTACATCAGAATTAAACTCGATTTAAACCGGGACCAGACAAGCACAAGTGTGAAGGCTCCCTAAAATATATACTTTTTTGCAATTAAACTAGGTAAACGTCACGTCGTTGCAATATACAGCATAGTAATTGCTTTTCACTTCTTCTAAAATGATATAGACCGTCTATATTAAAGTCCTGACTCATGCTATCACTTTATCTGATTCTATGGGCAGGAAATTACTGTCTGTCAAAACATACAAGGTGCAGTGCAGGAAGATGAATTGCAGATCCTTATCAGAAGATTTTAGCTTGGCCTTGATGTTGCATTGTGTTGGCGTGCAGATTAAACCTTGACTGTTTTTCAACTAAACCACAACACATTTTCTCTGGAGGAATATGCACTAAACATATAACTAGTAATTATGAATGATAATGTGTGGAACTCATTAACTAAGTGTGCCTTGCCAAAGTTAAGTGCACAGGATGGTCATTTGCAAATGGTGTGTGAATACATTTTTTTTTTTTTTTGCCAAATTTGACCCAGATAAGGCTAAAGTGATACAGTTTTAGGACATCTTGATCGAGTATACTTACAGATAAAATAGGCTTTTCAAATTTCCTGTGTAATTTTTTTGTAATTACAGCTTTGTTTGAGTCATTAGACTTCTTCTCTCTGCCCATGGCGTGCGTGTATATTACCGATTATTGAATTACTAAATTTGTTTCAATTTATTTTCAATAATCAGTTATTTATGTTTATTGATTGACTCGTTCAGTTTTAACATGTTGTAGGCTCATTGTCAAACTGCCAAGGTTCAGCGAGTCCATTCATCCACTCCTCAATGTGACAGAGTAGATAGTAGTAAGAAGAATTCAAACTTTAGTGAGCGGCCTCAGTCACCTTAACATTTTCAGATTATATTCATCAATCACTCAGGCTGCAACAATGAATCGACTAATTGTGAGTAGTCGACTATAAAAAAAATGATCAAAGAAATAAGTTCGCCATGGTTCCAGAACTAAATTTCTCATTAATTTTTGCCCTAGACTTTTAGAAAAATTAAAATGTTAAGATGGCACAACAGAGGCTAACCTGGTCTGCGGTAATTAATGTCCATAACGTGGCTGTTTTCTGCCAAAAAAACCAATGTAAAACTTACAATTGCAAAATATTTCAATTACTTTATAAAGCAGTTTATACCGTTTCAGAAAGAGATTTTAAATCTAACTAAAGGTCGTGTGCTCATTACTCACCACATACTGTAGCTGCTTAGCCCTGAGCAAGCTTTCAAACATTTAATATTCATTTCTTTCGGAGTCCCTATTGGGAAAATTATTGGAAAATTTACTTCCAGAACCAACTGCTGGACAGTTACTGGTGAGCTCCGTACAGACTCTAAAACACAAAAAAAATGTTTATAACACTATGGTATTATTAAATCTAAATGTCAAAAAAGAATAAACTATTTCAGATTTTCATCAATAATACATGTACATATTCTCTATCTAGACTCCTCCAGTCACCATATTTCAACCTTTATTTGGTCGATAATACATTCAAAACATCTCAGTGAACTGAAATAACTGTTTGACTACTCGACTACTAAAACAATTAGTTGCAGCCCTATCAATCACCTTGAATGTAAATAAATGTTGTTTGAGGAAGTGCGACAGACATAAAATAACATGATGCACACTTCCAGCCTCACCACAGAGATGGGCAGCTCCCTCGGCTCTGATCCTTTCACATGTAACAGTAAACAGTGGGTCCAGTGGGCTGTCACTCCACATCTGTATTCTCGTGGTGTCGCCGTTGGCCGCCGCCGAGTCCAGGGGCCGCTCAGGACCCTCTGACAGATATTGTTCAAACGTGACCAGGGTTTGAGTGAAGGTCAGGGCTGGACTCATGAATATGGAGCGACACAGACCTGGACCTCGGAGGAGAAATCAAACACGGTGGACTTCTGTGACACAACAACTGGGAAAACTAGGACAAGGCATTGCACTTATCTATGTCATATATTGTATGTTCTCATTAGAGGTCGGCAAAATATTGAATTATTGGTCATATTGTCAATAATACAAGTTAAAATAATCTCAAATGCAGAAAAATGCAATGATGAAAAATAACATCTGAGCAAACGTGTGTTGTAATCTTTCAAACAAGAGATGATTTTGAAGAGAAAGAAATTATTTTGGTTGTGTTTAAGTTCAGAATCAGAAAAAGGTTTGTTGCCATTGTCAGTGAACAAAATTCCCCAAAATAGGAACTTACTTTGGCGGTAGGAGTGGCATATAAAATATAGTATATAAAAGAAGGCATGCATAGAATTAAGAATAAAATAAAATAGGCTTAGACTATATACAGAAAATGTACAGTTGGCTAGTTGACAGTCCTTTCCTTTCACATTTGTCTTAAACCTCAACTAATATTAGCCATTTCTGTTGGATTACCAAAATATCTTCTGATTATCATTATCAGGATACTCAAGAAAAAATAAAATAAAAGTCAAAAAATAGATATTCTATTTTGTACTTCCATTCGCAAGTCCTTATCTTGATGTTAATGGTAACATCAACATCAGTGAACGGCTGCAGCAATTAATCGAATAATCGTGACAACTATTAAAACAATGTCATATCTCATCTTATTTTGATAATCATGATCACAATCATCATCTGGACTCCACAGATTCTAAAACACGTGCCAAAAGACATTTTATAACAAAGACAGCGGCATTATAAAACCAAAATGTCAAAAAAAATGACTCATTTCAGATTTTCTTCAATAATAGCCTTTTTTCGCAAACATTACATACAGTATCTAGAGGCCTTAAATACCTTTATTTGGTTCAAAATCTATTTTTAAAAATCTCGATGTACATTAATAAATAAAATAATCTTAAATTGCAGCCCTAATTTTCTGCTAATCAAAATGTTCCTGTTTCTTGTCTTTATCTTTTCTATTCCATTTTCTACATCAACATACATTTCACAAAAGCATTTATTTTTGTCTGTGATGGTTTGTTGTCAAGGTAACATGTTCAAAGAATTGTGGACAATGTAATAAATCTATTGTATTCTAGAGCTGGAGTTTTTAATTAACACTGTCATCTTGACTCTTGACTGTTTTGTTTCTACTTTTTGCTTGAGTTCGATACAGGGCAGATTAGCATCAAGCAGTTGATAATCTGTGTAACATTATCATAAACTAATGAATCAATTATTCCTCAGTCGATGGCTTATTCTTGTTACATTTTTGTGGAAAATACGTTTATGTTGCACAACTTCCAGTCGTTTCTTAGTCATTTAGTGTCACAGAGAAGTAGGTTCATACTTACTTCCTGACACACACTGAAGTTGCCTAATTTCTTCTGTCACCACTTTTCACACTAATTACGCTGCTGTTTACGGAGCCTGTCAGTGCTGTGAAAATGGTCTATTGTGGCATCATCTCTGTGGAATCATGTGGCTTGTTTACACCCCACAGCCATGAGAAATCTGCTTTCCAGCTTCAAAAACATAAAAAAACATTAATTTACCAGCTTTCAATACTAAACTGTTTTTCAAGCACTTTTTCATCTAGCTGTTTGTGTTTATATTAGTTTACTTTTTCTTTTTTTTTTTACTTTTGTGTTCAGAAAGTTCAGAAAGTTTTCATAAAGCTGTTCATAAACTAAAATAATCTATTAAACAATGATAATGAAAGAAAATGGAGGATTGCCTGGTTATGTTGTTTATTTAAACCTATGTTTTGGCATGCCACTATATTATAGTTTATATTTTTAAATATCTTTAAGCGATCTTTTTTAAGAGATCGTGGGTTCGAATCCCGGACCAGACCAACATCACATGATCACCCTGGGTAGAGTCTGCATGTTACTGTGTTACCGTGGCTTCTCTCAGGGTTCTCTGGCTTCCTCCCACCATCCAAACACGTGAATGTGTGTAGGTTGATTGGTAGCTCTAAATTGTCCCTAGTGAATGAATGTGAGAGTGAATGGTTGTCTGTCCTTGTCTGTCTCTCTGTGTTAACCCTGCGACGAGTTGGCCACTGTCCAGGGTGTACCCCGCCTAAGGCCCAAAGTCACTGGGATAGGCTCCAGTCACCTGTGACCCCTAACGAGAAAAAGCGATAGAAAATGAATGAAAATGAATTAATATTTTTAACTATTATTATTCATTGTTTTTTGTTGCACCTTATCCCCGAAGCAAGTTCCTTTCTGACTCTGATGGTGTCAATAATTATGAATAATCATTAAAGTGTGATGTTTCTTCTCATAAAAATCATAACAAATCAAAAAATGGTGCTCAAAGGCTACCTCTTTTCTGCACTGTATTTAAATTGTTTTTGTGTCTTGTGTGTGTCAGGTGAGGAAGACCCTGGATGCCACGCTGCAGACCCTCCAGGACATGCTCACAGTGGAGGATTTTGACGTGTCCGACGCCTTTCAGCACAGCCAGTCCACAGAGTCCGTCAAATCTGCCTCCTCCGACTCCTACATGAGCAAAGCCAACATCATCAAGAGACGCGCCAACCAGCAAGAGACGGAGGGCTTCTACTTCACTGTGAGCTTGATTATAGCACACAGACGGGCAAAGTTATTAGAAAACCTGACATATTTAGTCAAAAGTGGTAGATGTTTTGTTGAATTTGTTAATGTATCACTAATGAAGCTTCTACACGCAATAGTAATAATCAAAAACAGGACTCAGGTATGACATTTTAGACGTTTAGCCTATTTAAATGATGTCATGTAACTGGCACAGGGTCCACCACCTGCTTCTCTCCATGGAATGCTATTCATTTGCCTGTAATGTTACACAGTGTGGCTTTAAACGTACCAGTGTTGCCTGTATTCAATTACAAATGTTTTTATTGTTAAAATGAATAGCTTGAACATGTATATATACTATGAATAGGCTCGCCTCTCCACAGTTCTGACCTGTAACTTGGCCTTGTGGCATCGCCTGCATGTCTCCATGGATACGGATACGTTTATTCATATTGTGGAACATTGCAGGCAAAACAAAAGCATAGGCCTGTCACTATAAGACATTTTGAAGTGCGATTTATTGTGACAGAAAATATCAATAAATGATAATATTGAAATTATTTTATGCCACAGACCCAAAAACTCCAAAATCCTATACCAAATAAACCATGTAAAATAAAACAAAAACATGAGCTGCAATTAATATGTAAAATGTAATAAATATCTAGTACGGTATAATTAGTTTATGAGTCATAAATGTTAAGTACGCATTACTTTACAGCTGAAATTTGAATATATTATGAAAAAATAAACAAATATTTCCAATTAATGAAAAGAAAATGTACACACAATAGATATTCAGTCCCTAAAATTATTGTTCCAGCTTTCGTTTATTGAACGATAAGTCGATGTAGTAATTATTGTGACAGGCCAACAGAAGCATCTTCATGGAGACAAGCAGGTGGAGGACGCTCCACCAGAAACATATACAAAAGTTTAAAGAGCAGTAAAGAAATAAAATAATTATAGCTATATAAACTGGCTAAAACAAAGAAGTCACAGCTTTTCACAGAAAGTAATGTACACAGAGCAAAAATATGTCATGTGTAAGTGACACTGCACTGCAAGTCAGTATTTTCCATAGTTATCTAAAAATGTTGCCCACTACTTTATCTTAAAATATATATTATATACATAAAAAATGACAAGATTAAATTATAATGACCTTTTTTTAATTTGCAGAAATATAAGGAGTACTTGAATGGCAGTAACCTCATAGTGAAGCTGCAGGCCAAGCACGACCTTTTGAAGCAGACGCTCGGGGAAGGTAAGCGTTACATAACTTGATGTTCAGAGTTCAAGTGTTTATGTTGGAAACTTGACCTCACAGGGGTCCGAGCCATCCTCATTAGGTTTAGTCCCAGTTTAGATGTGGTTTTGTTTGCTTTAGTTTATATTAGACCTTGGATTTTCAACAAAGCCATATGTTTTCTGATGCGGCACTTGGTGTGAAAGGTTTGACACTTCCCTAGATCCAAAAGTACACATGATATGTAGAATCTAAACATCGTAGAAATCGATATATAAACGCTCACATAATCCTTTTTAAATAGTTCATATATATTTAGAGTGCTTGTAAACAAGTAGCCTACATAGTCCTTGTCATCTGGCTGCTCATGTCCTCTTCTGCCTCTTAACTCCACTGAGAGCGCTGGCTTTTATCTCAGGATTAAGTTTATTTGACGTCAAGTAAGCTCTTGCTACAAGCTACTTCACACATGACGTGATTTTCAAACAGTTTGTGATCAAAGTGGGGCTCTCATTGGCTCATTCATTGCAGCCAGTCCAAGAGAAATCATGAAATAACCATGTTATACTGAACAGGGTTAAGTTCTTCCCCGTTTCCTCTGGAGACACTTCCTCTCTGGGGCGGGTCTTCAATTATCAGGAAAAAAAGAAATTAGCATTTAAATAGAATATTACTTTTTATTCGTACTTTAATCAAGAATTATGCTCATACAGGAGTCAGGGAGTAGTCAAATAGTTTTTATAAGTCGTAACTTTGTAACAAATACACTGCTCATGTAGATCTCGTAGTTATTCTAACACTCTTGTAAGAAGTATTTGATTAGGACAGATACAACTTCTACTACTTTTAGAGTTAAAGTAAGTTAGAAATTGTCAAATTTGCTAAATATTACAAGACATTATTAACAGAAAAGCAATTACAGTAGTCATAAAATATGAAAATAATAAATATGAAGAAAAAATAAATAAATAAGAGATAACAGTAAAAATCAGTCCTTTAGTCGTTAATTCGATTAATCAGTCAGTGGAGCTTTAGTTTACCAAATTTTGAATTAGTTGACTAAATAATTATTAGGTTTATGAGGATTTATATAGACAAGATTAAAAAGGAAAAGGCATTGAGAGTGTTAGTACTTTTTGGTGTGGCTGGACAGTTTAACTGCTTTTTTCAGTGAAGATCATGAAGATGCTGTTTACCAGTACTTTTCTAGTTCTTTCTTTTTTAGTTTTTGCGTGAATACTTTTGAGACCTTTTGCCAGCACCACGCAGATTAATCAAAGCACAGAGTCAACCGAGAATGTCTTTCGTCGACTATAGCCACTTGGCAAACAATGAAACAAAAAAAGTATATTTTCGTCCACAAATTTCACTTTCTAAAATTCAACTAAATCCGTCCTGACCGCCCGGTTGCCCCTGGATACACTTCCCTCTGGGGCTGTTTCCAGGGCGACCACTGAATGACCGCGGCCTGGCTCTGAGTCAAACCCGCCATGCTGCTCGCCCTATTCACAGGTCTGAATAGGGGCCCGCTCTCTCATAACACCCTTTCTGTCTCCATCTGCCAGTGCTCGGTCGCACTCAGGCGCACAAGTCACTTCTGTCTGAGAACAAGTTCACTAATGCAGCTTTTGGCTTTTCTCTCGCAGGGGAAAGGGCCGAATATGGAACAACAAGGTAAGATGCACAATCACTAAAACTCACCAAAGAACCATTTCCAAACACATTTATCTGTACGCCATTAAAACAGACACTGTTATGAAAATGTATTGCACAAACTTCAACAGTTAGAGAGAAAATACTGACTAATATCAAAGCTTATGTAAAGTTTTTAGTTTGTGCACAACATACACTGTGGCCTATAAAGTCGTAATGCCTTTTTATTCACTAATAAATTGTTGTTTTATTTTAAGACGGTTGCAACGATGAATTGACTAATCATGACTAGCGGACTATAAAAATTATTGTATTTTGATCATCGTAATTGTTCTCTGGACTATACAGACTTTTTATAACAAAGTAGCGTCATTATGAAATAAAAATGTCAAAACAACAGAATAAACAATTTAAGTTATTATTGATGATTGAAGTGTATTCATCAATAATACACTTTAATCATTAATATTCTTGGTCTAGCCATATTTAAACCTTTATTTAGTTGATAATGCAATTAATAAGACTCAATGTACAATAGAAGTAATTCTTTGACTAATCGAAAAATGACTCTCTGACTAATTTGAGGTTAATCCACAGTGATCTTTTTTCTGTTTCATGCACATCAGTAAGTGCATTTAACCTGATGGTATTCAGTTATTCATGGCATTTATTTACCACTTAACTACCTCCATGGACACTCAAAGCACTTTACATTGAAGAACCACTGACCCATTCACACAGGCATTCAGTCATTGATGCATAAACAGTGGAGGCACACAGGGTTAAGTGTCTTGCCCAAGGACACATTAGTGTGTAATGGTGGGACCCTCCGGTTAGCTCACTCGACCAGTGCTTTATATTAAATAAATACTGGGCCATTTGTTTAAGTGAAATAAATGTTTAAGGCTTTCTTGTGTTTCATAAAGATTAGTAACACATATTTAAAGGTGCACTCAGTAACTTTTCTGGTGGAGAGTTTGTCCACCTTTTGTCTTGTTTAAGGCGTTATTGCCTTGTCTGTAATGTCCCACAGTATGGCATTAAACGTGTCTATCTTTTCAATTACAGGTGTTTTTGCTCAAAATGACCTTGAAAAACATGCATTCTCACTGTAAATGGGCTCGCCGCTCCACAGATCTGACCTGTAACTTGTGGTGTTACCTGCTTGTCTCCATGGAGATAGACGAGTTTAATGCCAACCTCTCGAACTATCTAGGCAAAGTGCTAACATCTCCAGGGAGACAAGCAGAAACGTTACATGGTGCACCTTTAATTCAAACATTATGGACAGCAGTGTTTTAATGGAGCTCGACAGAAATAAACTTCCCTTTCACTTTCCCCAAAGCCGTTCCAAAAACGTCTAACATTAACAGTTGAAAGGTGTGACGGAGGTTAACCAGCTTTGTGGTAACCAATATTCATCATGTGATTGTTTTCCATCCAGAAACACGTTTAACTTGTACAATTCAGCGAAACATTTTAATAGTTTAGCTGTTTATATATTTTATGAAACAGATTTTAAATGAAATTATAGACCCTATAAAATGCTCTGTTCTCCAGATGTTCAGAAGTCCACACTGGAGGCAAAATTAATTAAACCAAAGCACTTTTTCTTGACTTCACATCCAAAACTAATGGTTTTAAATCTTTTATAGCAAAACAAACCAACCTTTTTTAATTTGAATGTCAGTTAATTTGCTTTTCTGTTACAAAGGATGGACAAAATACTATGCCCTTAAAGTTATATTTGAGCTTCACAAAAAAGTATAATTTGTGGTAAAGTATGCAGTATATCTGTTGATAAATGAAAGACTATTGTGGGCTCAACGTTTCTGAAAATATTTCCAGAGATTTTCCATTTCACGTTTGCCTCCATCCTCCAATTTAGAACTTCTATAGGTTTTACACATATTAGTTACTATAAAGCTGATTATCCCTGAAGCTTTCAGACTTTTACTCTTTTTTAAGCTTTTTTCAGAAAGCTTATGGGATAAATGAATGGGAAATGTACTTCTGAAACCAAACTGTGGGCTGTCTCTGTTGAGCTCCATAGCTTCTTGTGTTCATCATCAACATTCATGTACCAACAGTGCATCCCACCCGTGTCCCTCCAGGCCCCCCACTCTCCCCCCTAAACCCCAGAGAATGAGGAAGTATAGACCGCGCTCTGCTTTTAACCGTAAGCTGTTTAACGGCAATATGGCGGCGTTCATCAAGGTACCGGCTCCTGTGTGGCCTCTGTCTCTGCGTGAGCTCGGCTCTTTATGTGTCCTTTAGGGTCTGTTTTCTGCCTTTGACCCAGAAATACTGGCTCAAATGTCTTCTTCCTGCTCACTGCTTTTACTGTAAAGGCTTAGGTGGGGAGAGATAACATGTGGTGATGGTATCTCCTACTTTTCACTTCCTTCTAAATCAATAGTTTTTTGTTACAACCCATGGACTCAAATACAGCACTAATGATCCACAAAAAACATATCTAGATTTAGGCGAAGAAAACGAGCTACAATCTGAGAAAGTAACATCAAGGTCTGTCACGATAACAAATTTTGATGTGCGATATACTGTTCCAGAAAATCACAACAACCGATTATATTTAAACTACTTTATGGGACAGACACAATGGGCTCCGTTCCGTGTTGGCTAAGCTAACCATTTCTCACAGCTAACCTTAACATTTATTAAAATGTAAAATATAAATAAACAACCAACTAAAATGCAAATTAAAGACAGAAGTGTCGCTGGGGAAGTATTCATCTCATTTTCTTTAAATTGTTGTCAGTGAAATCCACCTGCAGCTCACAGTTCACTGCCTGATCTTTAAGAGTTTATTGATCATAATAGTGATATAATTGGACAGGAAGTGCTCAGCACTACAATGAGCTTGGCCTTTAAAAAATAATAAATTGCCAACTGAAATTCCGTGCACAGAGCCAAAAAATCCAACTAAACTATTCCAAATGAACCACATTGTAAAAATCATGAGCTGTAAATAAAGATCAGAATTAAACACTTAAATCTGGGGTATCTGATTTTCAACCCGTAAAAGAAGAAGCATATCAAATGTGCATGACTTTAAAACAGCCAATCAGAGCGCTGCATTTGGCTCCTTCATCTGGGTTGACAAGAGCTGAAATGGTTTAATATTAGATGCAGATAGCGTGCAGCAGTTTCATTTTGTTTTTGCTGTACAGTTTAGTTTTTTTGGAGAAACACAAAATGAACTCATTTTAAAAAGAAACATCAAGTACCCCAGCTTTAATTTGTTTGTCAAATTTAGTTGTATATGTTCATTATTCAACCCTCTACAGCTGAAATGCTAATATATTACCAAATACCAACACATTTTTTCCTGTTAATGCAAAGAAAAGATGCACACAATAAATCTTGATCCCCAAAAATATTGTTCCAACTTTCACTTCTTAAACAATAATTTGCTGTAGTAATATCGTGACAGGCCTACAGTGGCATCAGTAGTCATTTTGTGAAATTCGGTGATGCATTGGCTCTGTCTGACCCAGGCCTCTCGTCTGTGAAGTCTGTCCCTCTCACTAACCTGCTCTTGTTGTTGTTTCCTCTCGTCTTACTGCTCTGTGTGTCCAGGGGGAGAAGAAATGTCCGAGCCAGGAGTCAGGTATAATGTCCTAAATAGTGGGCTTAGATAGCACTAGACACTAAGCTAACCACTCTGCCGCTCTCCTGTTGGCATTCCTATTCATCATGTGTTTTGCTAACTATATATTTGCCTGTTCTCAGCATCTTCTAACTGTTTCCTTACTTACTAAATGTCAAAATTGCTACCCAATGATTGCCTGACCAGCGAGTCCTTCCCGCATTTGTCTGGAATCACATTATATAAAAAATATATATTCAAAATTTGTAGTACGAGTCTCAAATGCGGAAAACATCTACATCTGTAAAGTTCAGAACAAAAGACTGTATATGACTTCATTTTTCTCAGATACGTAAGAGTTTAGTGTTTCATTGTTGATTTTGCAGAACTGTTTCTCAGTCCTCTGTGATATTTTTTCCCGTTTTTGCTCATAAGCCGCCATTTGTTTGTTTAGACACGAACGACCCATGCCTTTCTCTAATTGGTTAATCCACCTGTCAATCACGGGATCTGAACTCAGGGAGACAGACCAAAATGTCTTAGTAAAGTATTGTCAAAGCGTGTGGTCTTGGCTGGTCAGGCAAACACAATAATGACGTTTTAAATAGTATACAATAAAATCTTATGTTAATTCCAACTGGATCGTTCTTATAATGATAATGTTATATTTCCCTTAGGACTCTGGGCAGCCCATACCAGTGGTGGTTGAGAGCTGTATTAGGTACATTAATCTATATGGTGAGTTGTACGGCTGGGCATTTTGGTAAATGTGTATATATATTTTTGTTTTACTCATTGATTGTTTATGATTTATGGTTGAATTGCATTTTTTTCTTTATTAAAAACAAACAAATATGTCTTTTAATTTTTATTTCATGAAGAAAAACAAGATCTCCATTAATCAGTGCTATTAAACTTCGGAAAAATGTCACTTAGCATAGATTACTCTTCCAACAATTGTTAATTATCCAAGAATAATTTGCTGTTTTAAGTCCTTAAATCAATGCCAGACTCACTCTGAACATTTATTCCCTCTAATCACAATAACTGCAACTTCGTCAGATCCACTGCTTGCTGCAAAGCATTGTGGGTAGACATTTACCTGTGTGTAATTGCCATTACAGCCAGTAGATGGAGCCACAGCTAAGTCAAAATGGCATCTCCCAACGCAGTGATAAAGTTATAGTTTTGTTTGTAAAAGCATTTTATTTTTAGTTCTAAAACATGAGATGTTAAACTGAAGACACTCAAGAGCAGGTTTCCAATAACAACACAAATAATCATAATATTTGTCCTAAACACAGTTAATACAACATCATGTTTGTCAATCAAACGTCTAACTGTGCAAAGTGCATGGCGTGGCATAAGTGTTGCATCATCTCCTTTATATAAAATTCATCATTTACATTTAAACAATTAGCAGTGACACATAAGGTGCCTTTCGGAATCAGTGTTAATTGATTGTAAAGATGTAAACAGAAATAATGAGCACAGTGTCAGTCGCATAAACCGTCCTTACTGCAGTAACAATGTGCAAGTCGCTCTGAACATGTGCTTTTAATTAACTGAGACACCTCACAGCGGGGGGCGCTCTTAATCTTATAGACTCTGCTTCATGTATTTTTCATCACACCATGCACTGCACACAAACATGGCTCCACTCTCATCAACAGTCCATACATTTCAATATTGTACAGTATGTTTCGTTCAAAGTAAAACCTTAAATTAAAGCAGTTAAGGAAACAAAGCATTATTTTTATTGGCTTGATTTTTCACCAGTGTGGATTTGAGTAAACATTTGGACACGTTTTTTTATTGAATATTTGTAATTTTGGAGTGTTTTGAGCAAAGCAAAACAATTGCTATTGCTAAATTTAAAGTACCAGAGACAGTGATATGTACAATAGACCTTTTTGCTACACATATTTTGATTTTAAGTGATTCACTTTTCATTGAAGTGATTTGTGCTGTGACTTTAAAAAAAAGTGTCCTTCCTATTACAGACTGTCCTTTATAAAGTTGAAAATTGCATCTTAGAATGCAGTATTTTTCATATTTTTGATGCAACAATGCAATGTAAACCTCACTTAGTGATAGAACAAATTTTCTATAGATAAAAAAACTTGCCTCTACACTTAAATGAATGTTGTTGTATATATTTGCAGGTCTACAGCAGCAAGGTATATTCCGAGTACCTGGATCCCAAATAGAAGTCAATGATATTAAGAATGCATTCGAAAGAGGTCAGTATCTCTCTTTATACTTAATGTCTTTAACCCTGTGTAATTCAATTGATTTTTTAACATAAACATTGCTTACTTTCTTCCACAAGTGACCAGCTGCAGTGACGATAGTAGCTGTAGTAATACACCAAAAGCATAAATATTAGTTCCTGTCTTGTGGTGTTAGCGGTGGCATTTACTCTAGATACATGTTTGGTTGTGTACTTTCATTTCTATCTTTTAATTCAGTATATTTGAACACTTTCCAATGCATTATTCATAAGGTTTACATTTAGGAACATTTCTAAAAGAGGAAATACAACTCCGCTGTCCTCTGCCTGATTTATCAAACACATTAAAAGCAGAGTGTGTCCCGATTGGTTTCTCTGAATGATTCATGAGCGTGTTAAATCTTGGCACAGGAGAAGACCCACTCATGGACGACCAGACGGACCACGACATCAACTCTGTAGCCGGCGTTCTCAAGCTTTACTTCCGGGGTTTGGAGAATGCTCTGTTCCCAAAAGAACGATTCCTCGATCTCATCTCCACCACCAGTGAGTCAAAATAATCAATACCCATATAATAATGAATTCTCAAACTTAAATCAAAAGAAGATACAGATACAGTACATATGTGTTTGATGTATTGATTCTGGGGGAAGAAATATCATTCGTTCCCCTCTTGAAAACGAGATTATGCATTTCAAGGGGCTTTCCATAAAAACATTCAAATTCACACTAAAATCATAAACAGAACACAATTTGACCTTTATTGAATTGTATTAGAATGGTGTATCAGAACTACAATTTTATTATTTGTGGAGTTTCAGTGTAAACATTTACATTTAATGTCAGTAATTGGATTTCATTTTGAATATTTACACCTTTTGCATTCATACCTATGCAAAAAATGGCAAACTTATGTGGCAAAGACAAAATGAAAGCGAAAAAGTAAAAGATTGATTGAAATTCATTATATTTTATCGTCAAAATACAACAGTTGCACTAAAATCCACTAATTACTGACACATGATATCAGAATTCTCTCAAAAATCTGATCTAATTATTGGGTTTTGTGATTATTGTAGTGACCTGATTTTTACTGGCCTTGTAATTGTATCCAGTGTCTATTATAAACGCACATATTTGCTTCTTGTATGTGGTATTTGTGAAGTCTGTTTGGTTGTTCCTCAGTTGTTCCTGTTTATTGTTTTAGAGCTGGATTCTGGGGCCGAAAGAGCGCGTCACCTCCAACAAATTATTGGGACTCTACAAAGACCTGTCATTATTGTCATGAGATATCTCTTTGCTTTTCTAAACCAGTGAGTTATGCTTTGTGTAAACTGTTTGTAATGTTCCACAGTATTTCATTAAACTTGTATCACTCAAAAGAAACAAGCAAAACCTGAAGCTGATAATGTCATAATAATGATGAAGAATGTGTTATATTTATCCAACAATGCCCTTTGCACAAAGAAATAAACAGCAGCACAAAAATATAAATTTCTATCAACCAAAAATATCTCAACTTTTTTCCCTGTTTATTGTCCAGTCTGTCCCAGTACAGCGATGAGAACATGATGGACCCCTACAACCTGGCCATCTGCTTTGGTCCCACTCTGATGCCGATACCAGACGAGCAGGACCCCGTCTCCTGTCAGGCCCACGTCAACGAAGTCATCAAAACTTTTATCATCCACCACGAGGCCATTTTCCCAACACAAAGAGAGCTCGACGGGCCAATGTATGAGAAGTGCATGGCTGGAGGCGAGGAGTACTGGTGAGCATGGACTCTTTTCTGTTTTAGTGTACTTGTGGAAGCGCTGTAGGGGCTTTAATGTACATCTGTGTAAGATGTTTGTTTTAGGTAGTGTTCGGTTGTAATCTAGGACAGTGTTTCCCAACCAGGGGTGCGGGGAGCCCAAGGGGTACGCGAGCAATTAGCAGGGGGTACTTAGAATGTTTTCAGGTTTTTAAAGAAGATGAAATGTACTTTGATAAGAATAAAAGTGTCATTAGTTGTACATTTAGCATTTTTGGGGAGTGTCTTGGACCATATATGTAATTAAAACAAAAATATAATTGTAATAATTGATAATATGAAATTAGTAAACCCATTTAATTGCCTGAAACTCAAGTTAAGGGGAACTTGAAGTGTGAGACAAAGCTCAAGACAAAAAAGGTTGGGAATCACTGATCTAGGCCAACTTGAAGAGTTTTATTTTTAATTTCTATCTATTTAAATTGCAATATTGACTTATTAATAGAAACAGTTCCATTGCGGCATGCATCACTGTAGAACACTTCATGCATCAATGTTATTGGTTTTTGGTTTTTTTGTTTTTAATTGAAGAGGTTTTTAAATACAGTGTAGTACGTGAAAACAAGAATCTTCAGAGCATTGGAGCCTCAAATGCAGCACAATATAGATCAGTCAAATACGCACAAATCACTCAAAAAAAAAGCTTGTGTGAGGTAATCATGATCTTGAAACCTTTATTTGTACGAGACATCCGCTTTTGAAACACAATGCCATCTGGCATACGCAATGCTGGTACACAAAGCTTTTACTTGAGAATCAAACCAGTTATTAATGTCATTCCTTTATGCTGTTGTCGTTGTCTATCTTTGTGCTCTTGCAGAACAGTGTTATAGTTTTCATCTGGTAATCTGCTTTTATGTGGCCTTCTAACTTTTATAACTCTCAAAATACATTTTATGTTTTGTATATAGAGCTGGAGTCATCACACATCCGTAGAATTTTCAGTTAGCTTTGTTAATTCAAGGGAGATTTTAATATAGTAAATATTTAACGTTCATTTAAAAGTATTCTGACACTGTAGAGTGATAAATGTATTGACCAGTTGTGACCCAGCAGCTTATCAGGTTCTTCTATGGCTCTTTTGTTTACTTTTTACGTTGTTTTGGCTAATAGTTTTGCACACCCGCAACAAAATGGCAGATTTCCATGGTAACAGCCATTTTTTATGTCCATTTGGAGCTTTATTACTGGCATTTTTACAGAATTATTTTTTAATGTACATTGTCCTTGTTCAAACAAACAATGTTTTGTTTTTTTCCATTTGTCTCATTGAACTGTTTTGTTTTATCTGTTAATAGTGAAAGTCCTCACAGTGATGCGGGTGCTCTGGATGAAGTGGACAATGGCACAGGACCAAACACAAGTGATGAGGGTAAGTCCTGGGGTAAAGGGTGTCAAATTCAAACAAATGTCATTGAATTGTCGTGTACTGTGTGTTGACAGAGCTGGAGCAAATTGAGGCCATTGCGAAGTTTGACTATGTTGGTCGCAGTCCCAGAGAGCTGTCGTTTAAAAAGGGGGCGTCTCTGCTGCTGTACGTGCGAGCGTCCGATGACTGGTGGGAGGGACGGCACAACGGAGTGGACGGACTCATCCCACATCAGTACATTGTGGTGCAGGACATGTAAGGACACATCTTTAGTTTTAGCTCAGCTTTATCTTTAGCTTCAATAGTAGTATCACATTGTTACAGATGAAACTGAACACAGCCACATGCAAACAGGGAGACAAAAAGTGAAATAGATTTGAATAGGCATGGTAATTATATTCTGAATTCTGCATTTTGTGCATACAATTGATTTTTTTTTGTTTTGTTTGATTGTCAAATCAGAGTAATGAGTAAGTAATGACCAAATACGTCCACTACAAATACATAGTTCTAATTTATAACAACTCTGAGAGATTAATGTTTTCTTGGGTGAAGTGAAAAGTTTGATAAACACTGCAATTAAAGATTGTACTTTACACATCCAGTGTAGGAACATGTAAAGTAAGTAACAACTAAAAGCAGATGGTTCTAAATCTGATGTTTGTGATTCAGGGACGATGCCTTCTCAGATGGGCTCCACAGGACGGACAGTGAGGCGAGTAGTGGGCCGCACCACGACGACAGAGGAGCAAGAGAGCACCAGACGGAGAACACACCTGAGCACCGCTTTGGACCTTCACACGGGAGGTGAACAGCAGCAACTTCTGAATATTCTTTCATTTTGGATTTCCAGTCACATTTGATTTTGTGCAGTTCTAACTCCTGGATGACCAATGATGGATGGATCAATCAATCAACACTAGCAACATGACATTTTAATAATAAATTATATAAATAATTATGTTAGTTATGTGCATGGGAGCCACATTTTTGACCGTTTTTAGTGCATTGAAAATGTAAGTGTGTTGCTAAGAAGCTTAATTTATACTTATTCAGGGTGAGAATGCGTTCAGATGGTGCTGCCGGTCCTCGTCACCGAAACACAGGGGAGGGCCACAGTCCGCCCCGAGCAGAGCCCCCTAGAGTCCTGCCGCGGCCCTGCAGCCCTCAAAAGATCGCAGTGAACAGAGGAGCCATAGACAGCCCAGAGAAGAGACGCCTCACTACGTTTGGGAGCGCAGGCCACATCAACCATCCTGACAGAAAGGTATTCTCCGACAGCCACTCTCAACGTGCCTCCCCCAGCACCACACGCCACGCCAGCCTCGGGGACCACAAGGCCCTGGAGGCTGAGGCTCTGGCTGAAGTGAGTCCTGAACTGTTTCACTGTCATTTCATTCTTTATAACCAGCAACAATAAAACTAATGTTTCTCTATTTTGGTCTTTAAGGACATAGAGAAGACCATGAACACAGCGCTTCATGAGTTGAGAGAGCTAGAGCGTCAGAACGTAGCGAAGCACGCTCCTGATGTGGTGCTGGACACTCTGGAGCCCCTGAAGCACCCTGGGGTGCAGGATGTCCCGGGCAGCCCCCTCCACACCATGGTGATCCGGGACCCAGATGCAGCGCAGAGGCGCAGCAGCAGCAGCTCCTCCTCTGAAACAATGACCACCTTTAAACCAGCTTTGACCAGCCGCCGGCCCAGCGCCCCCATGAGGCCTCCTCCGGTACGACCCGTGAGACCTGCTCCTGTCCTGGGGCAGGGTCCAGGCCCGCACCGCTCCAGCAGCTCCAGCTCCTCTGGTTTAGGCAGCCCTGGGATCACGCCCACAGAGAGGGGCTTCCCCAAAGCACCCTCCCCTTCTCCCTCCACCTCCTCTTCCTCCTCAGACAAACAGAGCAACATGTAGACCCCAGAGGGCAGTGAACTGTGGAATGATTGTAACACACACACATTATAAAAAGACACCGGGTCTGTATCCATATGAAACTACCTTAACACTGCTGCTGCTGGGCTCTTGGCCTCTCTCTGGACTGAGCGATCAAAGACATAAAAAGCATTTAAAGAGACTTCCACTATCAGATACTGCTATGCTGAATACTCACGCTGGACAGAAAGGGATGCACTGGAAAGCTTGTAGAGAAATATTACATGTTTTGAGCTGTGTATGTATGACAATGGTTTGTGGTTGACATGAGTCTTTAGAAAATATGTATGCTATTAAAGAAACGCCACAATCCGTAGGCCCACAGGGTTAAATATCTTTGTAAAAGACTGTTGCTTAATCTGTGACAAGTTCTCTGAGTACAAAGTCATAACAGGCCTTTTTCACACTGTGCTCGAATCACACCTTACAGGGCGTTTGTGTCTGAGCTTAGATGCTGTTGCACACAGATAAATACAGATGCCTAAAGAAACTAGTGACACATTTTACAGAAGTGTGAACCATCGTTGTGTGCCGGCCCTAACTTCATGATAAACCATTAAATAAACTTTTTATATTGATCCCAGGTGACAGAAGAACATACAAGTGACAATACATTTATATAATATCTTTTTGTTTAAACGCTTTGTCGCAACTACCTATTTAAAAACACAGAACATTTAATGAAGCACAAATGTGACAAGCATTAGACACAGCCCTGACTTCTCCTGTCATGGTGACTTTTCTGCACTGAAGCCAGGCCAACTGTGACTGTCAGGCAGAAACACACACAATCAATAGTAATTTGAGCCTTGAGCTTCTTTGTCCTGCCCACAATGTCCTCATGCTGTTATAAGAAAACACAGAGAAAACAAGACATTTCCTTTTGAACCCCAGTAATCCGTTATTTATTAATATCACAACAGTAGTTCAAGTGTAAACCAGGTAACCATGGTATAGAGGACAATGAAATTATTGTGTATTATGTATACATTCCATCTATAAGTATTGTAAAAATCAAAATAGAGCAAATATAGTATAAACATTACCTCAAAAAAAACAAGTACAAATCAGACTAATGCACTTCTACACTACAGGGAATCTGCTGCATTGTGAGTCCTGTATTTTACTAGAAAACAAATATAGCACATCCATATCAAGTGTTTACTGTCAGTGCTGTGTGTTGTCTTGAGGATGAAAATAATATCTTGTGAAATAATAATGTAGGTATTTGAATGACTATATGCATACTGTTAAAGATGTAAAAATAACATTGTATGATAGGAATGGAATATAATATCATCTCTTTTGTAATTCTTATCCTTGCACAAACATTAGCTGAACAATAAATTCTTGAAATATTATACATATGTTGATTTTGTCCCAACAAATAAGCAGCTGAATAGTGGATTTCTATTGTGCTTGATACTGTCATAAGAAAACAAAAATTATGTACTGAAGGCAATTATTAAATGGTTTTACAGCGCCATCTTATGGTCACAATGTTGAGATACAGAGTGTAAAACTATTGAACCACTATTTCCATTATTATAGTTTAGGTTAGATGGGTAAACCTATTTGGTTTATCTCAAACAGAATAAACCTATAGTAACTGGTTTTGTATGGTATATTACTTAATGCCATACACAGAAATAATGCTGTTAAAAAGAAAAAAAAAGTGTGATCAATAGAAATGATTGCCCAAATTCCTAAGTTTATATTAAAAAGCATGTTAAAGCTCTACTGCATGAATTTTCCTGGTGGTGTCATCTTATGTCACCTGTTGCTGCTTTTTCCTGGAATGTTCCACAGTGTGGCATTAAACTCATCTGTTCATGGTGACAAGTGATGCCACCAGGTTAAGTTACAGAACAGATATGCAGATCTCATAATTGTATGTTTATCAACGCATTAATTTAATTTTAACTATGGTTTATATTTTTTCTACATGTTGCAAAATATGCACACAAAAAGCAGACCTAAACATCTTGCTCTGACCAGTTAATTCTGCATTTCAACAGTGAGAGTGTGGGGTATAATACCATTATGAAGTATAAAGTACCATTTGTGGCCAGTGGATGGAGACATTGTCCAAAGAAAACTTCATAACTCAAAATGCTGTATTAGACTCTCTTTAATAGGCCCAAACCTTTGAACTTTACTTTAAAAAGTACATTTTCAGTTGAGTCCAACAGTCATCTCATGCACTACAGACCAAATAGGCTGCACATGTCCTTTTATGTTATAGGTTGGTTACATTTGAAAACGTTACAAAAAGCTTAGAGACTAATCCGAGCCTTAGATGGATTATGAACTGATCACCTATAAACATGCACAGCCTTTTCATGTGTTTCATGTAAGGCCTGAGCTGTAAAGAGCATGACTGCGTAAATAGACGCACATACTATTTTCTGCTCTTTGCCGATTTTTTTCGCGATCACCTTAATTCCATGTGTCTGTTTCGTTTCTTCCATGGACTCAGCTGTAATGCAGTTAGGTGTGTGTTTATTGAGATTAAAGTGAGAATGTAATCATGTTAGAGCCTTGCCTCGGGCCCTCATCAGCGCCATGAGCAGCCCGGACCACCCATGGACACGTGCCTTTTATCGGCCCGGCTCCGTCCTGAGTTCAAAAGGCCTTTTCATTAATGCACTGATACGATTAACCGGTCACCAGAGTCAAGATCTGAGGCCAGAGTACAATCATTCAGTGATTAATCCGCCTGTTGCTTCAAAATCTGTATTTTAGGGCATTGATAGACTCAACATGTGAAACAATAGACCTATAACTTGTGAACATTTATGAATTAGGTGCATTACCACTAAATGACCTGAGAGTCAAAGATTTAAATTCTCTTTCACAGAGAAGTCAGCACGACTAAGGCAACTAACCTTTGGCCTAACCTAAAATGATGAGTGTAAATATCAAAGCAGCACTATGTAAGATCCGGTCCATGTCCAAGGTCCATGTCTCTGTGGAGATGGGAAGTTAAAGCCAACCTTGGGACATTCTCTGTGGAGTTTTATATTATAACATTCCAGACAAAGCAACATCTCCATGGAGACAGGTATCTGAACTGTCCTCCACTAATTCAAGTGACAGGTCAGGTCATGAATGAATGAATGAATGATTGAACTTCTCAGTGTCTGTCATCAGTTCTAATTCTTGGTCCTGTTTCAGCTCATAATTCACTTGAACTTTACTCAAGAGGACACATTTTTGCAAAACAAACATAACATTTTTCAAGACTAAACCAGCTTGAGGTCATCATGCATCCAGCAACTCATGCACCAACTGAGCCAAGCAGAGAAACAGAACTGTACTCTGCAAAAAGAAGCTACGAAAGGCAGAAAGCCTCGCTGCAGACTCTGGCTTTAAGACCCAAGACTACTGACAGAGGCTTTGAGGGAGAAACAAAGAGAGCTGGACATTGAAAAGTCTCTAGTGCAGGAGAGGACACATTTAAACACCTATATCACTCTGCAAAACACAAATATCTACAGCCTGCAGGATCAGATGGTGAGTGCGAGGGAGTAGTTCCAAATGGTTAAGGAAGACCAGCTATCAACAGCTCAAAGTCTCCATTGCCAGTCTGGAGGCCCAAGTGTCCACCACCATTCAGAACCAGGAGGAGCAGAAGCAGGTCTCTAGATAAGATTTGTACCTGAAAAAGGAAGCAACAGCTCTGCAGAACTCGCAAACCCTCGCCAAAAAATTCAGCCAAGTCTTCAGAGATGTGGAGGAGGAAATGATGAAATGCACGTTGAAGAAAGAAGCTCTGACAGAGTCCACAGAAGAAGTGAATTTTGAAGAAGTCCATTTTGAGAACACCATGGATGAGCTGAAGAGAGACATTGCAAACTCTTCAAAATGAGCTGAAAGCGGAAAATAAGCTGAACCAGCATCTTGAACAAGAACTCGGTGTCATGCAAGTGGAGAAAAAAGCTCTGAAGACTGAGTACAAAAGATCTGCAGAGGAGGCAAAGATTAAAGCTCAGAAGAGCATGGCGGAGCTGACGATGGAGACCATTGCACTTAAACATGAGCTGGGAGAAGAACGGCTGAGAAACCTAAATCTGCCACTTTAAAAATGTACAAGAGAATCTGAAAGACATCATCAGCCAATCGGCACAGAAACTAAAGAAACTCCAGGAAGAGAAATGTGTGATGGAGGAGGTGGTGTGTGGAGGAGGCTCAGAAAAAATGTGGGGGAGCTGAGGAGCAAATACCGGGAAGAGCTGCTGAACCTGAAGGCAGCTTCGAAGATGAAGAACATTTCAAAGAAAGAGCAGAGGTCTGAGGAACATTTAATTATGCCCAGGTAGATGATCAGGAGGAAAACCACATTTATCCTGAAACCAAACCAGGCTCCACAGATCCAGACCACGACAGAAATGGAAAAAGACTGTAGAAAGAGGACCAGAAAGAAGAGCTTGTGATTGAGGGTCAATAGATGTTCCGACGATCATCTTTAACCCCTAAAACTGGACTCCTTTCTCCTAACAACTATATATATATATATATACAGGGTATTGTGCAACAGGTCTGCCGTATAGGTCTTCTAATCTAATCTTCAGAACAGTTTTTATATTGTGCAAATACCCTGCAGTCATCACACTGTCCTAAATGTACTTAAGTCTCACTTCCTTTTTGATCTTTGCTCTCCACAAAGTCCGACTTGACAAATTGCTACATTTAGTGGACTGCCCTTATACCGTGTGCATCATTGGGTTTCTATAGAGCAGAAGTGATGAGACGCAGATGTTGACAGAAGCATGTAAATCTCATCTGTACCTCCAACATTCATCTCTCTCTCACTGTTATCTTTAGGGTTGGTCCTGGTTGGTCTGAAGATAAGTATAATGGACATGAGCAGCACAGAATGAAAGAAGTAAACTGTCCTAATCATTGTCAAAGGGAGAACACATATTTGTCGAGGATACATTTGGACCCACTGTATATAGTATGCAGTTAATAGGTTGAATTCTCACGGCTTCCCTGTGTCTCTGTCCAAAAAATGAACACTAACACCGCACAAATAGTTTGAAAAATGTGACCATGATATCATATTCATTTTTTCATGTTCGAGCAGAAATTCACTGGCTAACAATGTACATCTCCATACCACCACCAAACTCTCACTACATTTGGAAAAGTGGTTGAAGTGCCTTGTCCATGGGCACAACATTTATCAATGTATTTATTTATGTTTTGTTTTTTCTGCATATACATTTTCTCCCACTGTTCTTTAACTGTGTGTTTCAACATTAGAATTTCCAAATGTGGGACAAAGGTTCTCTGATCTTATCCATACCTGCTAAGCAGGTCAGGACCTGGTCAATTCTTGGATGGGAGACCGCTGGAGGAGGAAATGTCATCGTGTCCTTAGGCAAGACTCCCTACCCACATTGCCCAGTATGACAGTGGTGAGTGTATGAATGGTTGTGGTTAGAGGGGCAGATGGTACAGATTGGTAGCCTACCTTCCGCCAGTCTGCCCTAGGACAGCTGTGGCTACAAGAGTAGTTTATGACCACCGAGTGTGGAGTGAATGAATAATGCAATGTGAGGCTGTTACGACCCGGCTCGCTGAGCTGCAACAGAGAAAGATGTCAGAGACGGCATAAAAGGTTTAAGTTCTTCTGTTGAGCATTTATTCAATAATTTAACAATAAATATGTGCAAATGTAGCAATAAAGGTGCGTTGTGACGAGCAGCGGCGTGGCCGGGTGGAGCAGCCAGAGGAGCAGTCCCTGGACGTAAGAGGCGGGTCTCTTTTATAAGTGGCTGGACGCGCTGGGCCCTAGCACATCCGGGTCACCTCAAAGTAGACATACAATTATTAAAAACACAGACAGCACAGGGGGGCCGTCCCACGATTGTGTTGGCTAATTCACCAGGAAACAAGGAAGAAAACTTAGTTTGAGGGCTGCATATGGTCTCCAGGCCATGGTTTGGTAACACCTGCCATAGTGCGTTGCTGATAAACCAATGCACCAAAAGAAACAGCAACATAAACTTACAGTAATTAGGGTTTGCAGTGGTGTTTGATATCCTTGAAGTTTACAGTGTTGTTTTCAAGTTTAGAAAAGGGCTTGAATTCTGGAAAAAAGTGCTTGAAAATTCTTGAAAAGTTCCTATAAATAAACAAATATTTCACCAAATGTATTTTGTATCATTTTTATCACATTCTCAAAGTACATATTGAGAGAGAGACATACAACATTATTTTCTTAAGCTTGTAAACTGTAATTGAAACATAGATTTGCAAAAAAAAACGGTGTTTTGGATTGCAGTTAGGTAGAATGGTGCTGCAAATTTATCTTGAATATGTATTTTGTCTTTCTAAAGGTGTATGAACCCTGAATAATGCAGTCTCACTAACAGTGCAGATAAACCAACGAACAACCTGTATTGTGGAATATATACATTTATAGCTCATGGTATAATAGTTTTCTTTGCCATTGTTTATATTTTACTGAGATTTATGCTTTAATATCCATGATTCAATATGTTTGCAATAATTTAGTGCACACTGCCTGGTCAGATGAAACAGGTTTAGATTTAGTCCTTGTTCTGAGGCAGCTGCAAACATTTGTCTTGTTATCTCGTCTCCATGTGCCTCTCTCTTTGGTTCGACCCCCCGCAGTCATCCACCTCAACATTGTTTCATGTTGTTTGCCCAAAAAAAAAACCCAGGTCAGCCCGAATTCTGCCCCTGCGTTCAACTGTCATCTGTTGTCTATTCGCCTGTATGATTTGATTTGGCTTTGTATTTTTAAAACTGGAAAAGTCAAGGCTGGTCGACGTTTCATCAACCGAACAGCAAAGACATATGAGTTTAGCTAAAGCGTGATGCAACGTGAAGCCAGATGAAACGGTCTGGACATAGACGGAGGCATCCATCTTGGACAAAGTCTCCCACACATGTTCAGGGGATACAGATTGTTTATGTTCAGTGTATACACTGTTTTGCCGGAAAGAGATGACCAATTTCAACAAGCATACAGTAAATAGACTTCAATCTGCCGAAGAACAGAGCCTTCTGGCATTATTATGGAAACATTTAGGTGTCCTGTACATTAGAGAGGAAGCACATGTGTAAATAAAGGTCATGTATCTGCTGAATATGGCAATGGATTAAGTTGCTATGGTTTTGAAAAGTGAAGATGGAACAAAATAGCTTCTAGTGAACTGAAGTGTTTGAGAAAGAGCCTCCAAACTTGATGGAAAGTTGGCAGAAACTATTTATTTACTCAGAAGAAGTACCCAGTTTTGGTACTTCAGTAAGAGTACAGTTACAGGAGCAACAATACTTGAGTAGCACACAGAAAAACTACTTTTGAAGCTTTGAAGTACCAGTTTAAAATGTACTTTAAGAGTAAAAAGTAAACGTATGTCAGAAGTTAAGGTGTAAAAATAAAAGTATTTCAGAGGCTCAAGTGCTAAATGTGAAGATTTTTGATCAACAGTGGTAGTTTGAATACATTTCTAGTGAAATGTATGAATATATTTTAGTTTGCTCAAGGCATAGACTTAAGCTCAAAACCCGTAGGCAGAATTTCACCATGAATGTGCATAAAATAACCCCTCAAACCATGTGAGAAGTACTTCTCTGTCCAGTTCATCGTTTTAATGTAGTGCAACTTGCTCTCAAATGTTATGAAGTAAATAAAAAGTATCCAATGTAAAAAATGACTTCTGTAAAGTTGCTTTTTCTTCATTCCTTTCTAACAAATGCTTAAGTACAAAAAACACTTCTAAAAAAAACGTATTACTTTGTGGAGGAGTTTTCCACATGATGTGTCCCATTTAAAGCCTCATCAGAGCAAATGTGCTGTTACAGACTCAAAATAAAGAAGGTTTGCTCCTGTATGTTGTCACTTCTTAGACAATGTTGTTGTAACCACCATCGCGTGTGGAATGAATAAATACAATGTGAAGCGTCTTTGAGTGTCTAGAAAAGCATCACAGATTGTAGTAGTGTGCATTATTAGTATGCATTAAATCTATTTTAAGGGTCGTTAACAATATTTGCAGTTCTAACAAGCTCTGAGTTGAATTAGTCTTGCTTTTGTTGTGGAAATAAGTAATAAATACACAAAATATAGGCTAATTAAATTCCTGTTTCCAGTATTCATTCTAACTAAACTTGTCTTTTCTTTTTCTATTTTTTTTTTCAGCATGTATACTAATTTTACAGGCTGGACTGAACAGAACGAGACCAAAATACAATATGTATCTTGTCTTTAGAAATAACCAATGATTCTTAAACATTTTTGAAGCTACAAAGATATCATTCACAATACTTTTAAATTATAAATCATTCGGGAAAAGTACTCTCTATGCTTAAGTAATTTCTACTGCAAATATTTACTTGTTGTTGACTTCATTTGACTTGTGTGTATCTGTATCTGCCATTTGTAAAACTATTGCTAATTACTTCTACTTTTAATATTGATTCAATTATTGTGAAGAGCCAATAATGGACAGTAGGAAGAAAATATTGAAAATAAAACTGTTAAACTCTTGATGTTGCCAGAGTAAGATGAGCAGATTAAAGTTAAATTGTGAAACATTTAATGTCTAACAAATCATGTTGTGGTACTATACAACAAAAAATGGACATTTCTGAAACTGACACTTGGAGAATGACAGTGCAAGGTCAGTTTCATAAGATTCATGCTCATCGAACAGCCGTTCAGCGTTACAAAACTGCGTGAAAGTGAGGAAACCAAGTGATAACATCTTGGTCAAACACTCATTGTGACAGTTGTTGACAGTATTGACTGCCTCGTCCCTGAGTCGTGCGTGAACATTGAGGCATTAGCGCCGTTGCACTGGGGAGGAAATGCAAAGGGCCCTCGATGATGCCTCTGGCGCCAATTGCCCCCGCCGCGAGAGAGAGAGAGAGGCAAACATCCCCATTTCTGTTTCCAATCATATGGTCCTGCCCCCTCTGCAGCCCCTGGAACCTGCCCCTGAACGGCTGTTGGGAGAGTTGACACGCTGCTGGACTGAAGCTGGCTGAAGGCGGCCGAGAGGTGATAAAAGCAGATGTGGTTTAAGGTAGCAAATGATTGAAGAGAGGCAGTGGAGGTGCCAAAATATGTGACCTAAATTTTCACACGTTGAGATTGGATTTGATGGCAGCCCTGAGTAAGACGTGAACCCTGTATTAAATAAGAAAGATAAGCAATGGGTTTAGAGAAGCTTCTGTGTAAGTAAATACAGGAACTATGGGAAATCCTACACTGACCAATTTTCATCATTTAGAACTAAATATTAAGCAGAGTTGGAGACTTTTATATTTGTTGTCAGACTGTGTCATTTTTTTTTCACATTTTAGTTGCGTGTTGTTTGAGCTTTTACTGGAAAAAATGTCATTACTCACCACTGACTGTCAAACAATTTTGCCACTCAATCAGAATGCTGTGGTAATCTCCATTGATTACAGTGTACTTTGGCAAAAAACATCCAAAAGATAACTGCACAAGCTGATCATTTCTATGACAAGACCCTAAAACTCACTGCATTACAACAAAAATCAGCAGCTTTAAATCAGGAAATTGCTTCGTCTGTATTGTTCCACAGTGAGGGCATTAAAATGTTCTGTGGATACATTTAATACCATACTGTGGAACATTCCAGACAAAGAAATAACGGCAGAGCCTCAACAAATGTTATAGCGCTCACAAAAAAAAAAAATATATATATATATGGAAACCTAATATTTTGGTTCTTGCCTAGTGAACCGAGAAAGGAAAGTTGTCACTGCATATTTATATTTTGAGTTCAAAATGGGATTGGGTTGATTGAACCATTTCTTGGTGCTGTGTTTCCATTTCAACATTTACCAATGAAACTAGATAGCATGTTGTTTTGTTAACTTTCTCCTCAGATTAAAAAAAAAAAAAAAAGATGTGCAAAGTTTACTTGAATTTTTAAGAACATTTTATCATCAAAGCATTTTGTAACAGGAATTCAGCCAGACACTTCATCTAAAACCTTTTGGAAAGTGCAGATTTCTGCCCAAGGGATAAAATTTTCTGATATAAGTTCTGTTGCTAACTGACAAAACTGGTTGCCAAGGCCTCGTTAACATTCCTTGAGACAGACATATGTGTTTTCTGAACAAAATAAATCACAAAAATCATTATTCAACACCAGAGAGTACAATTATCTTTTTCTGTGACCATTTCTTCATTTCCATTTCATTATCTTTAACTTTAACACATGAGATTTCAAATATGTCAAATGAGTTTATGAAATATACGTTGTTATTGTAACTTTCATGGAAAATATACTGTTGAACTTCAGTTGACTTTGCTCTGGGATCTCTTTAAAGCCACTTACTTACTTACTCTTTGCTTTGCTAAGATAACATTTTGGTCATATTACAAACCCCCCCTTAGCCTTTGCAGCCTGATGAATATACACTACAGCATGTCACAGAATAACGCCAATACAACTTAATACTTCTTCAGTTAGAACTTGTTTATACAATTAGAGCTGACCAATCACAGCCAAAAATGTGAGAAAAACGCAAGATAAAATCGATGTTACAACCGCCAATGTCGTCAATCAGTTCTTTCAGACTTATCTTCATAAACTTGAATTAAAGTTTGCAGTAAATGAAGGTAATCTAAAATGTGGGTTACAATAATATACTTAATCCTCTGCGTTCATTGTCACAAGCAGAAACCCAGTAACTTTTGACCTGCCCCAAAGCACTGCCGGCCTTTTTTCTACTGCGCATAGTTGAGTGAAAGTTGGAGGTCAAAGATGTTTTATGAGATAAAGGGGGACTTCGCTCTGATAGGTGCTGGTGCGAAGGATTTTAAATACTTCATCTCGCGGTGTTGTTATGACATATTGTGAAAGGGAAACTTCACTGGTGCATGACTCTGCTCCATATGTTCAGTTTATGAAAGCTCTGAGTCCAGGGGGTTCGTCGAGTCCAGGAGCAGCGAAGATTTAGACTGTGGCGTTTCCAGGCAAAACTGCAAATGTACAGATCCCAGTGCGAATGTGAGCTGTTGTTTCTGTCTCCCAGATTGTCCAGGAAAAACACAGGCCTCGTCAGTTATAAAATGTTGTTTGTGTCGTAGGTTATAGTGTTGAAAAAGAGTTTGTGGCATCGATAATGTGGAGTAGAGCTCGAGATTGAACGTCAAATTGAAACTGCAAAATGTCCGTAGAGATAAATTAGAAATAAACAGTGTAACAGTAAATAAGAGAGCAGAGGAACAATCCAATAAACAGTTGGCTCTCTTGGTAAACATTTATCACACTAGAGCAAGCGAATGCAACTTGAATCCGGATCAGATTGTTTGGACGGCCTGATTCGACCCGCGGTCCATCTCCCAAATATGAAAAAATATATTCACTCTTGTTTATCCACTTTTATATAGCACATTTTACAAACGAACCAAAGTGCTGCACAACAAGTCACAACCATAATGACTGTAATAATGATTCAAATTGCTCAGTTCATTTTACTAATCCTAAAAAAAATAGTAAAATCAAAATAGCAAAATCATAAACTAGCAATAAATAAATATAAAAATAAAAGCATTCAAATACATTTTAAACACAGAAGACCACGCAACTCACAACTGGTTTAGTTCGGGCTTGGTTCTGATTTAGTCTTTGTTTAATTTTGGTTTGGTCCTGGTTTAGACATGGTTTAATTATGGGGTAGTTCTGGTTTAATCCTATTTCTGGTATATCTCTGATTGGTATTTTTGCAGAGCATGTTGGTAAAGCCTTTTATTTTTTTATTTGTTGATTAAAATGTCAGATATCAGTTTATATTATCATTGTTGAAACACATCTAGTGTGTGTATGTGGTGTCAAAAGTGATGGTGCACATGGTCCTCTGAAAAATATTGCTTTCTTGAAAATTTTGTTTCTGTTTTTGAACCTAAGGCCCCCCACAAAGCTAGAAACAGCTCTGGATTTCATATAAAAAGGCTTTCTCAAACTCCTATGGTGAAACTAGTCACTACATAAAGCACAGAGAAGATCCTGATTTCAAGGAGATCCGATGTCTCTGTCTAATATAAGATACAGATGGAAGTTTCCCACATGCGCCTGCGTTCAGAAACTAAACACACAGGGTTTATTTGCTTAACATCTGAACTTCCTGCACTAATATGTTTCCACTGTATTACTCTGTTGTACTAATAATGAAGTAGCAACATCACCATCATCGGCAGTAGCTCAGTTGGCAGAGAGATTGTCTTCTGATCTGAAGGTCGGCGGTTCAAATCCCGCTCCTGACATAAAACATCCTTGATTGAGTGGTCAGATCCACTGAGCCACAGGTTGGCGGTGCAATTGCTCTCGCAGGTGAATACTGCCGTTGTGTCCTTGGGCAAGACACTTAACCCGCCTTGTCCCCAGTGTCTGCGTACACTGGTGTGTGAATGTGCGAGTGAATGGGTGAATGGTTCCTTGATGTAATCAGAATCAGAATTACTTTTATTTATCCCCAAGGGGAAATTCTTTTCGTTACATGTGCAACCGACCAGTAGAGACAGTAAGAATTAAAACAATATAAGATATATAGAAAATAAAAATAAAATACAATAGCTCTATATAATGTCTACCCCATTTAACTTAACTTATAAGTGTCTTTATTAATCAACTAAACCCCCGATATGAACAATACTCAACTAAACCCCCGACTAAACCCCCGATATGAACAATCGCTTTGTGTGCCTCGAAGGTGGAAAAGCGCTATATAAATATGTGACCGTTTACCATATTACATCAGGCATTTATTATTTGACGCTTTTAGACCTTTTCAAATGTTCAGATGTCCATGACGGAGACAGATGGAGGCAAAAGAAGTCCACAGTAACAATTTTCTTTCAGTGATTGATCTAAATAATTTAAAGACATGACAGTACAAAACAACAGTGTTGAATTCCCAAACTAGAAATGTCAAATAGTTTGTTTTTTATCAGGAGGGATGAATTTAAAGTTTTAAATATTTAAAGTTTAAAAGAGTATAATTTGTGGTAAATTATACATCTCTGATAACTATTGAGGGGTCATTATTTAAGTCAGTATTTGTCAAGTCAAACCCACATTTGGATTTTTTTTACCAAAAATGTCATGTGTCTATCATAATCATAAAATAACATCAACTACATGTGGATGCTTTTATATGAAACGTTCTCATCACTCACATTTGTGTTAATGAGTTTATGATTTTTCATATTTTGTGATGTTTTGTTTTGTCTTATTCTGAAATTACATCATTGTCTGCTTCTATTTTGTTTCAAATCTGAAATGTGAATATATTTGTTTATAAAAAGAGTGTATAGAATATTATTTTACAACTAAAATGCACCACAATACAGAAATGACGCATGCTTTATTCTAATTGTCTTGAGAGAGGACCTCAAAACAAAAATGTAAATTATGATAAATAAATGGCCCACTTTTCTAGAGATTCTGAGTCACATTTTCTCCCCAGATCCTGTCAAATGGTGGGCCACAATCAAAATCTTGTTTAAGGCAATCAAAAGCATAGAGCTGGCCCTGGTCATTTATAATCAGAACAATTTCCATTTCCTCTTTCACAAATATTTAGAGTCGCCATTACAAATCTGCCTTGGGCCTTGGACAAAGTGCACCTGAACCACGACTTAAATGACAGACACTCAATCACAGATGACGCATGAACGCAGTCTTTGCGTCTTTGCTTTAGGCTACTTTTCAACAAATTATGACACTGATGAAAACCTCATTCTTTGCCGTAGCCTATGGAACATATTCTGCTACTATATGTCTAAGGTGTGGAAATTGGAGGTCGTTTGGTGAAAAATGTGTTTTCACAAGATGGTAATGTGTCCCACCACTCAGGGATACAAAGCGGCAGAAGTCTGTGGAGAAAAGTCTGGCTGCATGGGGCTTATGAAAAATGCATTAGGAAACCATTAAAATAACAGATAACAGAGTCCACAGAGATTTCGTGAATTGGAGAAAAGTTCGCACTACTCATGAATGTCTAAATGTGTGTGTTTAACTAATGCAGACGTAAAGCTTCCTCAGATCTTTGAATGCTTTCACAGATGTTTTAGAACGTAGAACGCAGACTTGTGAAGCTGAAGAGACGTCTCAGGGTTTATTTTATGTCGTTTTTTAAAAGCTCTGATGCAGTTCACAGATGATAATGAACTGTCCGAGAATCTATTTTTGTCTTTCAAATATTATACTGTACAACCAACAGATGAAATGAAATATTGACTGGATACTTGCTTTATTGCTTCTTTGTCGGTCTGCACCTGCACTGCGTCTGCTCCTGTGTCTAAAATGCAGGGGTGGAAAGCAACCAATTACAAAATGAGCATATTTTTTTGAGCAATTGTACTTTTTTGAGAAGATTTTTAAACATGCACTTGCACCTGAGTATAATGGTTTCACTGTAATTAGTTACTTTTAACAATCATGTGAGTACTGAGTGCATACAGAAATCCCAGCTGTCATGCACCACTGTCTCACTGCTGTTTCCGCTTCTTTCCAAACCTGCAAACACTGTATTGTATTGTGGTTTGGGGTTTAAAACAATTCTATTTAAACAATTACATTTTTCATTTTTTAAAATCAAATATTGATCCAAAATGCTACTAAAATGACATTGTACAGTAACTAAGACTCGTAGATGTGTAGTATTTGTCAGTCTTTTCTTAAGGACGATCTTGCAGGACTTGTACTTGTAATTGAGTACATTACTTGTAATGTTACTTTATTTACTTGAGTACAAATTGGCAGTACTGTACAACATTGCTAAAATGTGCACCCAGACCAACCTGGAGCTCCATGTGTTTGTGGTAAAGGTTGGCGTCCAGACACTGCGGCCCCTGGCCCTCAATGTCTTTTGCTGTTTAAGCAGGAGATACTTCCAAAGAAGGAGACATTTTGAATTCATTTCATTTGGATTTCAATAAACTGTAGTACAACATTTCACTCTAAAAGTATTCATGAGTTCATGAATGTATATATACCATGATCAGATGTATGCTTTGCGCCTGTTTCATGTCCAAAACCATTTAGTTGCCACTTCGACTTCTATTCTCTCACCCACACAGTACATTCACATTGACAGGAAAGATGAAATGTCTTGCTCAAGGATCCAACAGCAGCATTACTTGAATGAGCACGAATCCAACCACCATTTTTCAAGTTAAAGTTGCCTCAGCGCCTTCTACGAGTGTCCAAATAAACAGACCCATGTTTCTCTGACATGAGATAAGTAATTATGAGAGTAAAATGTTTGATTTCAGTTAAGAAACCACACAACACTAATCCATGCAAACAGTTTGTTCCTAAACAGTCTAAATATTTATGTCATGTCACCGAGGATGTATGGACCAATGCAAGAAAATACAAACTACAGTTAATGGGAGTTTCATGAGGCTTTATTATTGTTGGAAGCTGACAGATACAAGCAAACAAAAGCTTAAGACATGAGAAAGTTCACAACATTGGGATGCAGAGGCCTTCGAAAGTTGTGTGTTCCATTCTCAGAGCTGTTTTATTCTTGACCCAGACACATTGCTTGAATGAGTTGCTGAAGTTTGTGAGTGATATAATTACCAGCCAGTGTTGATAAGAGTTAGACTAATCTATTTTCATATGAATACTGTCAAAGAAAAGTTGAGTAAGTTTAAAATGTACGTGCTGTGCTGCTGACTGTAGCTCCAGAATTCAAAGTGGCCCATTTTGTGTCAGTTGTAATAATCCTCAGACTCAGACCTGGAGCTGCTCTGTGTTTAAATGTGTTTGCATGACTCCAAAATGACAGAAAGCTCATTTCTTTCTGTTTGTTTATTAAACTAAACAGCACCGGACTGTCAGGTCTGAGGAAACACACTCAAACACAACACAGGTCAAAATGAATGAATAAAACAAACCAAATAATACAATCAACATTCTTAAAGAGTGTATCGGAGGAAGTGATGAATTATAATTGTTTGTGTTTGGATCTGGTTATGTTTTACAATAAGATCTGTAAATTAGCTTCATAGTCTAAAGAAAGGAGATTACTTTTCATTTAAATGTGTGTCTTAATGGAATTTAGGAGAAGTTCTGGCTCTTTCTGGATTGTGTTTTGGATTCACAAATATAAATAAATTAAAAAGTTTGAAGAAAAAAAAAAAATTTGTGGCACAAAGCCCAGACATGTTTGGATGTTTGGCATGAATAGAGACAATGGAAAAGTATAAAAGACCAATTGTGACCTCTTCTGAAATTTAGAAAGTTTAATTAAAAGTTTAATTCCCCAGTGTTCACAGAAATCACTGCAAAGACGTTTCCATAGTAAAAAGAAGAAGAAATACAAACTTTGAACCAAAGAGAGTTCAAATATTTGAAGTTGCACATATATTTATCAAAGGAGGTGTAAAATTTAATTGGTTCTGTTTCATGAGACAAAGACATCACACATTCTGTTATTGGGGTCCGTTGCAGGAAATATGTCATACATTTATCTCTGTTGACTTGTCCTTGGTTTGAAAATATTATTCTTCATTTTGGTAAAATATGTAATATTTGAGGCAATTTGTTTGGGTGTTTTTCTTGGACATGCCGCTTAACAAGGCTACAATGTTGTGGTTAAAGGAAATGTGCCAACCAGCAACAGTCAGAGATAAGCACGAAGGCAAACATGGCGTTTATTGCAAAGTCAAACATGGCTTTGTATCATTTTGATGTGTAGATATAAGGAGCCATTTAATGTATCTATGCTGGAGGAAGAATATACAACAGGCCTGCATGATGCTAATCCAATCTGGAATTTAAAAGTTTTGTAGACCTAAGAAAAACATAAGAAATCTGTGGTATGATTTACTGGAAAATTCCAAAAGTCTTTTTTCCAGTGTTGGTTTTAAATGCAAATATCAATTGACAACGTTAGTGAAAAATTGATTCAATGAAAAGAGAATCTTGCTGTCATAAGTGCACAAAAGAATTGCTGTCAAAGTAAACTCAGGATGTGAAGCAGGAAACTGTTATTTTTAATTTCTTTGTGGGGAAAAGGGAAATTCTAAACAAATAAATCTGCAGTTATAAGTTTACCCCATATAGCTAATCAGAATCATCGTAAATACTGAGTTTACACCTAATATCAGAGTCATTTAAACAATATATGAGTTGCCAAGTTTTAGAGCAGCTTTTTAAGAGCTGCCACGGGTCAAAAATATTGTCCACCGGTTTGGCCAGAGCAATTTTCCTTGTAAAAGGTGTAATCATTTTAGAATAACCCCAATCAAAGTCCTGAATCCTCATTTCCAAAGCCACCTGCAAAGTGTGAAGCTTCAATTTGCAGGCTTTGGGAGGTTTTTCAGAGACTCTTGTGCGGAGTTTGAGTGCTGAAGCCTGGAAACCCTGGCATGCAACCATGTATAGCCTCAAAGCACTGTGCAGGTCCAGGGCAGGTGCAGGTTTGCGGAAAGAATACGCAAGAAGTCTATTTTTCACAGACGAGAAGGGTCCAGCTGCGATGGAGAGTGGAAGGTGTTTAATACTCGACTGTCAACCCCTAATCAAACCTGAACCCTACCAATTTTAACATATAGCTGCCATAAATGAATAGTGTGTCTAGCTTTAAAAAAAAATATATTGTTTTTTTGTTGTGGAGTCTGTTGCCCAAACTGTTCCCATAGCTTTCCAAATCAGGCTATTTAACTTTTGCTTCTGAACGTGTCTTCATTTTTCTGATTTCAAAATTACTCTGGACTTTTTTTTCTTGTACCATGAAATAGAATAAAGCATTTTCTTTCATGGGGTCAGAGCAAAACCGCTAAGAGTGAAGCAAAATAGTGTTAAAAGTGAATTGTTAATATCCTCTCCAGATCCACTTGTTGCTGCAGTGGTTTCTATAAACACTGAACAGGCTCATTTCCTGTGCGTAATGCATGATCCGCTGATAACTTACAGGCAGAAAATTAAAACAAGACTCATCGGGGAAAAATTAAATCTGACCAAGATGTTATTGGATGAGGATACTTCCACACTTTTCAATCAGGAGGAAGATGTATTTTAAACAGAACTAAACGCAAATAAAAGTGGTTGTTCAGAGTGAAAAGTCACACAAAACACATTTATTTAACACATTTTACTCATGCTATTACAGGCCATTCTGTCGCTACATAACCATACAAGGCAACGTTATTTGTATGACCAACCAGAGTTTTCATTAGATCTTTGGGATTTACTCGTGCACTTTGTTCGATACAAAATCTTTCTTGCAGTAATTTGCTTCTTTATATTCTGTCCTGGATCTACAGCTCCAATTTAACAGGGCTCTCCTTCTGAAGCAAAGGATTTCAGCAAGAACTCAAAAGCTGTCGGCCATCTTGTTTTCATTTCATGCTTCCTGATTGGTAAACACGAACAGTTCATACAGAAGAGCAGCAGTGCCTGTCAAATACTCGTTCCATGTGACAAATCAGGCTTCAGATGAGTAATATGAGCTACCAATGATATAAGTAAATGTAAAAATGTGCGCGGTTCAATGTGTGAAGCTCAAAACTCATGTTCCACTCATGCATTTGTTATGTTTATGCTGTTCTTGAACCCTTTGGAGCACAGACTATTGGCTGGACTCTTTGTGAAGCAGAGACCTTTCATGTCTGACTTACTTTAATTATAAGCGTGAACAAGCTCTGCTCAGAGGAATGTCAGATTTTCAATTCCATCTTGATTTCCTTTGGTAGATATACGGAGAAGTAAAGTTGGTGTCTGGAGGATGGTCTGATTGACTTTGATTGAGTTTGTTGGGTTTTGACAATTCCTCTTTCAAAATATAAGCCAATTTGACTAAAATAAAACCAGAAACTCCAAGTGAAATCCATATAAAAGTCTTTATTTTATTCTAGAGTACTTTTTATTTGTTGTTTTTGCATACAAGCTGATCCTGATTCATCGCAGAATGGTTTGATTTGACCGAAAATAAGGTTACGAAAATAATGGTTACAGCTTTGTTTTTCAATTTAACAAGTCCACCAGCTGGATAATTTCCTTTTATCAGATGGTGGACAAAAAGGAATAGATTGAACCAATCCAATCCACTTTATTTATATAGCACATTTTACAAACTAACCATTTCCAAACAGATTGGCAATCACAATAAAAAAAGGAAAAAACAAACAAACAATAGCAATAAATAATAAATACAAAAAAAGAAAAGAAAAAGTCCAACTGACCGGGGGAACGAGCTCATTGTAATAAGGTTTTAACAGCGTTTGATCTGCAAAAAAACCTTGGAGAATAGTATGCACAGACTTATTTATACATTTACGACAGCTACTGCAAGAAAAGTCAGTTGTTCTACCTCTAACTACCACTGCAACTAAAGGTCAGTTGGCAGATCATAGATATGAGTTACAGTCTATTCCAGAGGGAAAGTTTCATTGGTAGCACTTTATGTTGACTAATCCCATTCCTGCCTTAAAAGAGCATGAGCAAAGACTTAATTCATAGTGAACAAATCACTAATTAAGAATGATTCAGGCACTAATTAAATAGTACTATAACTCTCATTCCTAACCCTAACCTTATCCTTAATTAAGTCGTTACTAAGCCTGAATCATGCTTAGTAAACAACAAGGTTTTTGTTCATGCTTTATAAGGCAAAATAACGTATATTTATAATAAAATGGTACCGTTCCATCTGTATTTGACACATAGTATTTTTACAACTACAAAGTCTTGTACAACATTGTTTAAATCCTATACATCCACATCAGAATGTGTTATACAAGCGTGCCCTGCCTGTTTGTTCCACTCCTTATTTGGCGCCCAAAAATGAAATCTTTTATCTTGTGGAACACAGGGTTTTCATGTGGTGAGTCAAATGCACAGCGCAGAATACAATCTCTTCAATTTTACTTAGAGATTTATCACGTTACGACTTTTGGCAGTCTGGTGCCAGAGCCGCCCCAGGCCTGCTTCGTGCTCTGGGAATCCGAATCCTCAAGTTGCATAAGAGAGCGTTTCTTGATTTGATGTGGTTTTAACAGCCTCCTCATCACCTGGACCAAATGTATGTGTGAAATATGAATAGATTAAATTATTATCCTTCAGTGAATATCTGTAATAATACTGATGACGTACATTCTTTATTATAAAATAATATATTCCTAATATATGTGTTTGTGATGTAACTTTTCATAGAAGGGCCATATTTCATGAAATATGGCCCTTCTGCAAAATGTCTTAAAAGTAAATTCTGCAGAATTTACTTTTAAGACATTTTAATAACCATTTCATAATTATTAATGCTTATCATCTCACTCAAAGTTATATTTAGTCACGGATGTTTGAGTGATCTTTATTGTCCCGCACTGAAAGCGCCACTGCCCTGAAAAAGCCCATTTTCTCCTCTCATACACATCCACAGCTCTTTAATTGTGCTCTTATTTCTTTTCTCAGTGGTTGAAAATGAATAATCCAGCTACATCAAGTGACCATTTTGGTACTAAAGAAAAAAAAAATCCTCTGTTGTCGTCATTGTGGTGTCTTTTGTCGAGCCGTGCACCCCTGTCGAGACTTGAGTCCCATCATGTAATTCAACAGTTCTGCCTCCCCTGTCTTTGTGTTAAAGTTTCACAAATGCATACAACTAAAGAACATACTATCGAATGTCTGTCTACGTTATTACTCTGAAAGCTTCTTTAACTTTATTTGATTATCAGCAAACTTTGACAAGCAAATGTCAGTATCTAGTTATGCGCCCTTTTGACTTAAAACCAGCTCATACAATATTAGTAATTTATTAACAGAATACATTTAGAAAGGCAAAGTGTATGTCCAGTTATGTCTCGTTATCTTGTTAAGACCATCCTTTACAGCCAATTAATTTACAAAGGGTGCATATTGTCACAGAATTCATAATATAAAACTATGATCCACGGGTGTCACAGATTGTAGCAGACAAAACAATAACAATAAATCTTCTGTTTTTCCACCTTTTTATGATGACCAGAGTCTGCATCAAGGCAATGTCTAGTGTCACTTTTGCGTGATTGAGTACTAGAAAAAGGATGGCCCCATCCGACCTCAAAGATGCAATAGTAGCGTACCATCCAAACAGAGCACTTTGCTCAAAATGCTGGACAGTCGCTGGTCCCTAAAGTCTCTAAAAGCACAGTAGGAGGTAGAGCGTTTAGCCAAGCCAAGCTCCTGTGTTATGGAAACAGCTCCTGTTCATGTTAAAGAGGCCGACACTGTCTCTACATTTAAGACCAGGCTCAAAACATTCCTCTTTGAAATAGCGTATGATCAGGCCAGTTAGTAACAGAAATGAGACCTACAGTCTTAGTGCCGCTGCCCTAGGAGCAACTCTGCTGGGGGAAGTATGGCAGCTTGAACACTCTTCTATGGTTCTTCCTACTTTCAACTATCAATAATATTTAAGATTTTAGTTCACTTATTGGTTTGTTCATTGTTGTTCACATCTTTTTCTCTTTCTCCGCGTCTCTCGGGGATTGGAGACTGTTTCAGACATTACAGCGGCTGCTCCAGCAGTCGTGGGATGACCCCCCCCCATCCCACGACCCTGACCTATAGACCTGGATGTTCCCATTTGCCTGGAGGAACTCTCACTGCACTGGACGAACTTACTTTTCCCCACAGGGTTTTTGTGTGTGTGTGTGTGTCTGTGTGTGTGTGTGCGTGCGTGCGTGCGTGTGTGTGTGTGTGCTTTTTTTGTGCTTTTTCCTTCTTGAGAAGGAGGGTCAATTACTAAATATTTAAACTGCTTTCTACCTGTGGCCCATCGAGGCAACTGTTGTTGTGACTGATGTTGAAAATAGATCAAGTAATAAACTGTAAAAAAAAATAAAACATAGGGACAGCTACTACCACCATATACTGCTGCAGCTAGAGCCAGCTTTATGTGCTCTGTCTGGCTTCAATTGTACTTTAGGAGATATAAAGTGAATACATTATTTTAATTTGATTAAGTGAAATGCTAAAAAGTTGACTTGATTATTTTATTACTTTTCACCTAGATCTGAATCTGTAATCGGTCTGTAATGATATTTTCTGCCAATATTACCTGATAATTCAATCATAAGGATCAAGTATGTCATCTATAGTTCACAGTAAGACCAAAGGCTTAAGTCCAACAGTCACACATTTCATCACATGCTGCACACAAGCAGCGCCCTGGGCTGGTGGAGATACACTGGGTTCTTGGCCTTTGTCCAGCCCTTTAAGCTCAGATTGGCTCCACATGCACACTCCCTCCAGAACCTGCAGCGCTCAACTCTCACACCCATAACAGTGCTGCTTCTTCAGCTGAGAAACTTAAGCCGCTCCTTCAATGAAAAGTAAACAAGTCACAGATAAATGAGCACATGGCAGGAGGATGGTTAAAGGCACTGCACCTGATTTTTTTTTCTGTTTTGAAATGTGAAAAACAGAACTAGTTCGTGTACTTGATTGTTAGCATGTAATAAAGTACAATCTGGTTTTCCCCACTACAGATATATTGTAAAAGCATCTATTTGAGTGAAAATGAGGCCACAGCGCTTTCTCTGCATCTGTTTATAGAGCGTTTTATTCTACGAGAAGCAGGAAGTGCACCTTTGGCATGCTAATGTTTGTTAGCTTTCCCCGGTATGACAAAACTCTTGAAACTTGTGAAAAGTGCTTATAAACTCATCGTGGTGGTTATTTATGATGCTGGGACTGCAGGAAAGTGAGTGATACATGTGTGTAGCCCAGGGGAAAATATGGGTCAACCCAATCCAGTTCCCACTCCAGGTTTTCCATTCCTATTCCTCCTTTCCAGCCCTCTGTATTCAATCCAGTTGCCAGTCCATGTTTTCCACCCTCTGCCATATGACACACCTCCTTCAATTCAGTTAGCCAATCACAGCCCTCTACCCCAGTATAAAAGCTGCTCTGCCTTCTCTCACCTCAGTTGTGTGGGAGAGAAGCCAGAGGACAGCAGCTGGAGGTCAGTTCAATCAATCAATCAATCAATCAATCAATCAAACAAACAAACAAACATTGGTTTCCATATATTCTGTTAAAATCTGTTGAACATTTCTTTAGAACCAGAACCATCCGGTGATTGGGACGTTGTTGTTGTGTGTGCTGAGCGAGCATTTCAAACTGAACTGGTGAGTTTGATTTTACTGATTGTTAGCGTTAGCCATAGCAACATGCTAAGCTACGCTACAGGCTAACATGTGCTCTTGTGTTATTTTATTTCCTGTTAATGTCAGAAATGTATATTATATGAGGGTAGCATGGATGTATTAAAAGAACTGGATAAGGTACGCCCCCTCTGTCTGTGGTCCCAGATTGATTAGTGGCCGTGCGAGGTACTGCAGCCTCTTGGAACCAGCCTTTTTCTAAAATTGCACATTATAATTACAGACAGGACTGAATTATTATCGGTATTTAAATAAAATAGAAGGAAATGTTCTTTTCTACCGTTTCTAAAATCACCGAAATTACCGTTTTTATATTAAGTGACGTCACCGCAAACATGTGCGAGTCACGTGAACGAGCACGTCGGACGATATAAACAGAAGCACGTGGGAAAGGCTCGACTAGCGATACCTGTAAGTTGTATTTTATTTCATTTGAGACGCTTTCAGGTGTGCTCTAACATGTAGAACACAATTACAATCACACAAGCTAACGTTAACACAAAAACTTGCAAGCTGCGTGGTCGTTCACGTCGCTCAAAGCATCATGGGGGAAAGCAAAGATGTCAGCCTCCGTATCAGGAAGTAAATGCGGAAGTAAGAAACTTTTTTGGGGTCATGCGCCAATGAGCACACTCCATAGGGATAAACAGGACTGCCATTTTGGATACATCTTCCAGGTTTTATTATAGTTCTATGGAGGGTAGCCATATGCTAACTAGCATGCTAACGTTAGCATGCTACATGCTAACATGTGCTCCTCAGTTTTCTTTGTTTCATGTGTTCTTTTTGTAACGTTACAACCTATGTTAAATCCCCATTTTAAGTTGGCTTTTGTTTATATTATACAGGCCAGGTGCCCATTCTGGGTAGATTCAAAGGCGAGCTAGATTCTGGAGCACACCACGTTCCTGTTTTCATCCAACATTCTTCGGTCTGGTAGGAGGCTACATGACTGTCCTTTTTCCTCTCCCACCTCCTCAAGCTACGCAACCGCTGCAATATTCAAACCTTGGACAATCGCGCAACGGACATTTCAACCCTTTTCAATAACTCTCATATGGATTAAATCGCGGTGTGCAGCTTGGTGTTTTCCAATTCTGTTGGGAGAACAGACTTTGGAGTTGTTTTTTTTCCTGCCTGAACAATTTATTTCTTGGACATTTGATTTAATTTAGATTATTCTGTTTGGATTTTGATTTATTTATGCTGCAGCAGTTGTATATATTGGGTTCTGTTTATTTTCACTCTTTTGTACAATACACTTTTTTCCATAATTCAAGCATTCCGTCAATTGTCATTATTTACTGACCCCTACCCTCCAGCAGCCGTTCTTAGTCTTCCTGGTCAATTAGCCCACATTATTCATCTTCACACAGCTACTCCACACTTGTTACACAGTAATAACAACTACTTACATGTGACTGATGTAAAGACTTTAAAATAAACAAGTTCAGTTTTTCGCGTATCAAAAGAGTAAAAGTCAGGTACAGCATCTTTCAGTAAAAACCTCAAGTTCAAAATAATCAAATCAAACTTTATTTATAAAGCGCTTTTCATACATAGCATGTAACACAAAGTGCTTTACAGTGCATTAAAAACATTCCCATACATGGCCATTCCCCGCCCAACCGCCTCCCACCAGCCAAGCAACCCACCCACAGTCACATAGACACCCGTACATCCACACACACACACACATATGCACACACACACACACACATATGCACACATACACACGTATTTACACACACATACCCTAAGATACAATAGGCTGGGTGCAGATACACCAGTTGAAGAAGCACCATCAGAGGAGCCGTCTGCACCAGGAGCAGAGAGTCGCCTGCAGCCGCAGGACACCGACTCAGGCCCCAGAGGAGAGATGAGGCACACACCAAACCTCCACCAGGGACCCATGAGCCAGGGCCCAGCAGCCACAGACGACCGCCACTCCCAGTACAGAGGGCCCCTCAGAGGAAACACTGGAGAGCCTAAAATTGATAAAAGAATAAATAAATAATTATGGGTAATTAATAAATAGAACTAGAGTAAAACTTGGAAATAAATACATATAAAACAGTAAGCCTAAAATAAGTAAACACAATAAATAGGAAGGATAAATATAACAAATACATAAATTAAATATTAATCAAAAGCTAGACTAAAAAGGTGGGTCTTGAGCCTACTCTTAAAAACCTGAACGTTCTCTGCGGCCCTGAGGTTCTCCGGCAGGCCGTTAATAATACAGAAGATACTGTATAAGAACAACAATATTACTAAAAGTGCAATTTGTACTGCTGCTAAACGTCATTAATTTTTTTTTAATGGAACTCTCATCGCTGAACACAATTTTACAAGGTTTCAATTAATATTTCATATCTTCTGTAAATGAAATGGCTTCTGGTCTGTTAATTCCATCTGTGGCTCCTTGTACTTCCCCATTATATTTCATTCCACATTACTGTCTCTTGTGAAGACACATCCCTTCATCCCTCTGTCTCGTCATCTCATTAATCTCTGCATTAAGCTTTGTGTGTTCCCATCCTACTTGAAAATTACAAAAAATCCTCCCTATTTTCAAACCCAATAACTCACTAAATATCTCAATTTATAGACCAGACACAGTCCTTACAACAGTTACTATGGAGCAAGTCCTATAAATGCAACTAATCACTTTCCAAAGCCAAAAACTCATTAACGATTCACAATGTGTTTTTGGCCCCAAACCATGTCTGCTCTTCTACTTCTCATAGAACATGTTTGCAAAGGTCATGCCACAGGTGCTGTTTTTATTGATTTCTTTAAAGCTTTTGATACAGCGAACCATTCTTTTGTTTGTTTTATGTTTCTTTTACTGTTACACAAATACTACAAAAAAACTGGAGTCCCACAAGGCAGTGTACTTTAACCTTTACTTTTACTTTCACTGTGCTAATTTTCTTACTCTTCTTTACATGTAGACAATGCTGTGTTTTTTACGTCAAACATTTTACAAAACTTAATCTACGTTAAATAATATTTTAGCGGTGAGACTTCCCACTGCTGAAATATCATATACCATGAACCGAGTTCCTGCTAAAACGAAAGTACCATTACTACAGTACGGATCTATATAAAAAAAAGGCAAATGTGGGCGGAGCAGAATAAGGTGAATAGCTACATGTTTTTGAAGTAAGAATATCAGTTTATGATAAAAACAGGTCAAGGTCAGTTTTATTTATATAGTACATTTATAAACAGATACATTGCCCCAAAGTGCTACACAAATTCAACAACTCAAGACAAAGGACAAAACTGAAAACTACAAATTAAAAACACAATGTAGGTGTCTAACTCGGCTTGAATTAAAAGCCAGCGCAAAAAGATGAAGTTTTTAGCAACCATTTGAAATTCTGAACAGAAGTAGCGGCTCTTCAGGGGAAGAAAGTTCCATAGTTTAGGACCAGCAACGCAAAAAGGTCTGTCTCCTGGATTTTAGTCTAGACCTTGGGCAGTCGAGAAGCAGTTGGTCAGCTGACCTCAGTGCTCTGTCCGGAGTGTGCAAAACAAGCATCTCAGTCAAGTTAGAAGGCGCTAGATTGTTTAGAGATTTGTAGACAAACAGTAAAATCTTGAACTGGATCCCGAAGAGAACAGGTAACCAGTGGAGCGAGGACAGCACGGGGGTGATGTCGTCCCTGTGTCTCAATCCACTGAGCAGGCGCGCTCCTGCATTTTGGACCAGCTGTAGTCTGTGCACTGAAGACTGGTCAAGGCCAAAGTACAGTGAGTTACAAGAGTCCAGGCGTGACGTTATCAATGCATGGACGATGGAAAAATAGATGAATACTTGTGTGTACAGTCACAGTGCAAACACAAGACCTATACCAAGGTTTCGAGGATTTAGGTGAATTTGAATGTTTGAATTGAGCTCACAGATTTTTTGTTGTATTTGCATGGCATATTCTGTGCTTATTCCCATTTCCCATTATCTGAGAAATCCTGGCTGGCCTGAGCACGTCCTGGAGCTGGAGGAGGTGTGTGTTGAACGAGAAGTCTGGGTATCCCTGGTTAGACAACCCAGCCCCAGATGAGCGGAAGCGAAACTGGATGGATGGTAATGGAAGTTTAATTGTAGCCATTATGTGGGTCTGTACACTTGCACTCACACATCAAGATTAAACAGGGATAAAATCCAGAACTAAGGGACTAGAACAGGACAAAAAAAAGTCTCCATTGGCTCAAATCAGGTGTGAATGAACCCTTAAGGACCTGAAAGATTCAAAAGCCACAAAGGTGAGAAGTATTGCGTGTTATGGACAGTGGTTTGTTTTCTTTGGCAGTGTTCACACCAGCTCACAGCCTCAGTCACGCTAAGATGATTGAGTTGGTGCAGTGATTGTTGACCTCTGCTCTTCACACATGCTTCAGGTTAGGCTCATAGACTGACTGCTGGTTTAGACCTGAGCCATCCACTGGGCAGCTGAAGCAACACACTCCTTTGTTATCCTGGAGACGGGCATGAACCGTCCACCACCGCGGGATACCTGTGGGTTTACATCACTCCACTGTCACAACACAGCATCCACTGAAATGCATAACATCCAGAGATAAAACAGTAGAGGGGTCCAATTGTGAGGTCAGGGGTGTAACTTAGGGTCCTTTCACTGTCCTGCTCCACGTCAAATCCTCACTGAAAGGCCAGCGTAAGGAGCTCATCTGTTTCAGCTCAGGATGTGTGCTTAACGTGAAACTAAATATAAGTGGATGTACTCCTTGTGTCGTGGAGTATCAGTTCTGCTGTGATAATGTGATTTACCACAGCCGTTTGTGGTTACACACTTCAGGATCAGGATGACTTTGTATGGTGCAAGGGTACAGTTCAGGTATTTCTTAATTTATAGTGCTATCGTGTTGATGGGGTGATGCTCAAAGTGTGAGAATGCAATGGAAATGTGTAAATGCCCTTAATTTCCTCCACCAAAAACTTTGAATTTGAAGTTCTCAACATTTTTCAGTTGTGACCACCAAACACAAAAAACCTGCGATGTGATAAAGTAGCTTCATGTCTAATATTTTATTTTATTTTTAGATACCTAGACACATTACTTTGGTAGGCCGACAAATTGGAATCTACTTTGCAGGGGTTTAAGCCTTCTTTAAGCCTGTAGTCCATACAAATTTTTCCCTATATCATCTGAGGACTCCCAGAAGTCATTGGGGAGGACTCCCAGAAGTCATTTCACGACCCCACCCCAGGTTGAGAACCGCTGCACTACCCTGTGAATGAACAGTGAAAAAAGCTCATAAATACACCCATTTACTATTTGGTTTATTTACAAGTGTCTTTTATCACACAAACAAATAGCACAACCGCAGTCACCTTTCAATGCTTCACAAAATTGTTAATTTTACAAAATTTAGTTCGATGAAACAGTCATTGGTCAAAAATAAGCAGATTAACCAACAATCAGAGGATACGATCAGATAGATAACTGTCTCAGGGCATCCTTTGTCCTCCTGTTTAGACCCTCCCTTTTGACAACAAACTCCAAAAAAGAAAAGGAGAAACCTTGAGGAGAACCAGTGCAGGAGAGATCCACTCTCATGGATGGACAAGCTCTAGATGTGTCCAGGACTGAAGCGCAGCCATCCAGAAATGGTAAGCTTCTTAGATGCCCTAGAGCTGGCTGACGGAAGAACAGAACCGTCACCAATCACTCACTCCCACTCCTCTTTCACACGTGCACGATGGATGACATGAATTGTCCAAGAGCATAAAGACACTCAGCAGTGGTTTACAACAATTTGCAACCATCCTTAAGAGAAATTCATGTTGCTTGCATTTTCAAATCTACTGTATTTATATAGCACATTTTATTAAAAAGTGCTGCACAGACATAAAACATAAAACACACTAAATGTATAATTATCTGCTCAATTTGATTTTACTACTTATTAAAACCAGTCATTTCAAATCCAAGCCAAATCATAAAATGTGGATGTGGGGGGCAGAGTTACAGAGTGTGTGGCCGTCCCCATGGTTTTAAGTCTCGTCTTAGGCACAAGCTAGAGCTGGCCCTCGGACCTCAGAGCGCGCACAGGAGTGTACATTTGGATGAGATCTGAGATGTACTGTAGGGCCAGTCCATTCAAAGCTTTAAAAACAAACAATAAAATCTTAAAATCATCTCTAAAAAGAAGTGGAATCTTGGATTGTGTTGCTTTGCTTTCAAATTAAGATCTGCTGGCAAATCTTCCTTTGCCTTTTTGCAGCCAGTTCAGATTGTAACCAAATTCATCATTGAACACTTAATGAACAAACAACCTTTCAGGTGTTTCTGGTGACAGTGTTTGTACTGTATTTAAATCAGTGTTTTGTTTTTCTTCAAACATTAGTGTAGAAAAAACAGGGACGACATCCAAAAAAGCCATTAGTCTTTTGAGTTTTGGCATCTGGGTCAGGCGTACAACACATACCTAAATTCCTTCATCTTTGGGTATTAAGGAAATTGACATAACCTGTGCATTGAGTTGCCATATGCTCCAAACATCTTACATGTGGTAAATGCTTTTCTATGCAGCTAATTGACACAACGTAATCGTCTGTCTTTGAGTAGTAACACTTACGTACGATTCAGCTATAATATCACGAGGCTAACGTATGCCTGTAAAATGCACAGAGAATGCCTGATGACAACAGTGAAGCGGTGCCAGGCCTCAGGGGGAGTTCAGCCGCTACACAATGACTGCCTTTGACTCCTGTTGCGAGAAACATGCAGTTCAAAGAGATCCGAGCTAATAAGACAGCAACAGGTACAGTTTGTTTAGCTGACAAGATCTGATTCTGAACATGTTTACTTCTATAGGGGCATTGAGGTGTCGCCCCCTGCCTCTCTGCTTTATGACAAAAACATTCTTATTACTACATGTATTTGTGTATTGTTGTGCTTGCTTTGTTATGGGTGCTGTTGTGGGGACATGACTGGCGGTGTCGACAATACGTTTTCATATGCTCCACACAGATAAGAGCTTTGCTTTGTGTTTGATGAAGATAATCTCCTTCCTCTGATTTCGACTGTCAAAGGGAAATATCATTGATTTTATTAATAAGGACGACACAAAGGGAAGCAGTGTCCTGACTCAAGTATTGCGTCATCAAACCACTTTACCTGATGTAACATTGTCCAGAAAAACTTTATGCAACTGTGTCCATCATGAAAGGACCTGAATCCATTAAGGCAAAGAAAAATTAAACAATTTGTCAAATCTACTTTTGCACAGAGGCATGTTTCTGGTCTAATGCCCCTGTGATCTGACCTTGGATAACTAGAAAAGGCCGTGGGGTTAGACTCCCCAGTTATGTAAAGGATTTGCTAAATTTCAATACGGATGTAACTTGTTCTTCCTTTCCTCAGGATAAGGAAATCTAAGTATTTCTATGGAAGTCGTACATTATTTCTTTTCCTGTTCTGTTGAATAGGGCATGAGCACAATTGATGTAATGTTTTCCTGGAGCACACAATCGTGTTGAACAGGCATATCAGATCTTCAGTGATCCTATGGCGGATGTATGTAGAATCCTGAGGTTAAATTGATCATAATGTGTACAATATGTAGCTCATGTATGATTCTCTATAAAAAGCTATACAATTACAAGTATCAAATGGGTTATGTCATAGTTTGTTGGACACCTGCTTTATCTGGTCCCTCTATGCACTATGTTTGAGCATGTGATTCCAAATACCAGAATGGAGTAAGGTAATGCATGTAAACTCAGTAAAACATGAAAAATGAGGAAAATTATGAAAACAAGCAAAAGCACTGTGCAGTTTGAGCCAACACTATCAACACAGAACAGCTACATTCTCTACATAATGTAATGGATATGCTTCCGGAGGATTTTGTATTTTTGTCCATGTCAGCCTTGTTCTATTGAAATGCACATTCTGTATATTTATGCAAGGCCAACGATTGGAGGCCCCTGTTTCACAGCAGCTTCTATAGAGACATGAAAGTCCCATTCTTCTCTGCTTTAACAGGACACAGAGCCTTGACCTTACATCAGTGGGGGTCATGGGGTTAAACTAAATAGATACTAAAACTTTAAATGGGGGCATTTTAAGATAAGGCTATACCAAATTTAACTAATGTATTCAGTTGGATGAGGGCTCCATTTGTGCAATAATTCAGAAATGGATAAAAAGCTCAAATGTGCAAATGTTTCATAACTCTGCATCTCTTTATATTACATGTTTTGATAGCGTATATTCAAAGCTTTGTGCACATGTATCTGTTTGGACACACAAATGTTGCACTCACATTCATGGAGTTGACCTTTCTTTGGCAGCTTAAACATGTTTTCTGACTTCACGTCACTTTTAATTGTTTATGACTGGTTTTGAAGGCCCCGTGCTGGACAGCATCTCTGCTTTTGGATGTAATTCAATTCAATTTAAGATAACATCGTTTTCCTCTATTTTGGGAGAAAACAAAAGGCCTTTTGGATCAAAGTAGGACTCTCTGTCACATCAAATAGACATTTTCTTTCCTTTAATTTAAACAGTGGGTAATTTTCAAAGTATTCATGGTGCAAAAAAGATGAGTTGAATTACATGAATAACGTGGAACGCGTAATTCCAGTTGAGATGGGAGAGAGCCCAAACTCTTGTGGAGAGAGAGGAAAGGGTTAGTGCCCGACGCTCCCAGAGAAGCAGAGGTTCAACTGGAGACAGACAGAGCTGAGCTGCTCTGATGTTTAAACACTCAGTGTCTCAGAAAAGGGTCTTGAAAATTTACTATTTATTTGTATTGGAACATACCAAGTGATTTTTCGAATTTATGTTGCTGAAACCTAGTCATTTGTGATGTGATTTCTACCGGAGCCAGGGTGGTGCTTTTACGCACGATGGAGGAGCTTTTACGCGAGCAGGATGTGAACGTCTCGTGGGCAGATTTGAACCACAAAAACGACACTCATTTGGGAAACATCACGGTGAATCCTTTAAAGCGCAATGAAGACGTGGCCAAAGTGGAAGTCACCGTTTTGGTCCTGGTTTTGCTCCTGGCTCTCTCCGGGAACCTGTGCGTCTTGTGGGCGATACGCACATCCAAGCACAGCCAGTCTCGGATGTACTATTTCATCAAACACTTGAGCATCGCAGATTTGGTTGTCGCCGTGTTCCAGGTCCTTCCGCAGCTCATTTGGGACATCACCTTCCGCTTCTATGGGCCGGATTTGCTGTGTCGGTTGGTCAAGTATCTCCAGGTCGTCGGCATGTTTGCGTCCACGTACATGCTCGTGCTGATGTCCGTGGACAGGTGCATAGCCATTTGCGTGCCGCTTCGATCCGTGCGCAAAAGAAAGGACCGACTGTGCGTCGCTGCGTCCTGGATACTGAGTCTGGTTTTCAGCGCCCCTCAGATGTATATCTTCTCTTTACGGGATGTGGGTAACGGCGTGTACGATTGCTGGGGAGACTTTGTGCAGCCGTGGGGCGCCAAAGCCTACATCACCTGGATGACAATCAGCATTTACATTCTACCCGTCACTGTTTTAACTGTCTGCTATGGACTCATTTGTTTTAAGATATGGCAGAATTTTAATATGAAAACAAGACGGGAGCGCTTTTTGGCACGCGCCCCGAGAGCGCAAAGGGCTGCGCAGCACCTGTCCCGCGTGAGCAGCGTCAGGCTCATATCCAAAGCCAAGATCCGCACAGTTAAAATGACTTTTGTGGTGGTTCTTGCGTACATTGTGTGCTGGACCCCGTTCTTCTCGGTCCAGATGTGGTCTGCCTGGGACCCGGCTGCTCCCAGAGAAGGTCAGTTTAGCTGGAATTTATAAACCATGTCTCTTCACTCCCAGTTGAAATTAACAAAATATTCTATAGTGCCAAAAAAAAAAGCCATTATTACATGTTTTCCACCTATTATATTGCCTTATGTAATCAGTAACAGATGAAAGTAAAGGGCACTGAGGTAAAGGGCACTGACATATCTTTATGTCTAAACCAATGTACACACGGGCTTCCTCAGTATTTGTGGTAACCAGTCTGCCTTTGGGACCTGCCTTTTCAAGTCCTGTCAACATCTCTTCCTGATAAACTGATAAGCCTGTGGTCATTTTAGTGTTGTCTTAACTTTTTAGCTCTGAATCAACTGTGTTACAAGATACTTTCCAACCTCTTAACCACTTTTCTGGCAAAACACGAGAATGCCATGCCGTATAATAATGAAAACATTGCTTTTTTAAATTCATATTTCCATAACTGTCACAAGGATTCACTCAGAGTTGTTTCTTATGAGTAATTTTAAAATTGACAGCATGGGCTTTATAGAAAATAATGTCTGTGATAATAGAACTGGTCAGCAGTTTTACAGAAGACAATATGCAGTAAATCTTCCCTTCTCTGCTGTTGAACTTGGACATCGTTCACTTTCCACATCAACCAAAGAGCAATGACTGGAAAGATTCAATACAGAGTTTATTCCCCTCCTGCAAAGACAGCCTTTCATTCAAATAAAGATATTTATCAAATCTGCACAGCCAATATGCATCAATTTTATGTGGCATTAACGCCATTAGTCTGATTTATCGGTCTGTAAATTTAATTCAATAGACAAGAGCAAGGAGATTTCTCAAGGCTTATCAATGAAGAATGGCTTGCTCATTTCAGTTTAGTATTTTATTATAAGTTAATTGGACGGATATTTTCAGTCTTACCAATTTCATCCATTGATTTAGACCTGGGTTTGGGAAGATTTTGTTCCCTTTGTTAAAGTCTTGCCAGCCAAAAGTCATGATACTTAATGTGAAAAGTCAGAGTTGTGGAGAAGCCAGGTTACAGAGCTCTACCAGATTGCAGAGGATCCACAAAGCTTTTTCTGTTTTGAGGTTAACAAAAAATGATCTCTGCTATTTATAGTGTACAGGAACCCCTGCCGAGAGCATTAACTCTCAAAATATTACGAAACCCATTTTAATTATGACCAAAGGCAAAGATTATAGCTCAGTGATCCCAGCTTTGACAACAACCCTTGAACTTCCACCGCCTTGAACTAATCTTTTTTCTGTTTTCTCTCTTTTTTACTGAACAATGCACAGTAATTGGACTTAATCTCATTGTTGTAAATATGAACAATGCTACTATGAATGTGACTGACAAAAGGCTAAATATTCATGAAGGAAATTAAGTTTTCATTGTCTTTGAGCGTTCACCCAATCCTCACTGGTCATGTTTACTTTTTGAACCAGGAAAATGTTAGGGCTGTGCTCAAAATATCAATACAGCAACAAGCGTATAGATACTGTGTATCGTGACACTTTAAAACAACATAAATTGATAATAAATTGCCATGTTTTACATGTATTAACTTGTTGACTGCTGCAATATGGCTGAATCTGGGCTGAATAGGCTTCTTATTAATAGGACAATTGTATTATGACGTTAAGGGCATTTTGAAAATGAAATTTTAATGCATTTTGTTATTTGACCTAATCAAAATATAATTTTAGTAAAGTTTTGGCACATATGTTTAACACATATTGCATCAATCTCCGATCATCAGGATACATAGTGTATCGTGAGGTATAGGCCATGTTTCTCAAACTGTGGTTGGTGTACCACTGGTGAGCTCTCTCTGGTAGTATATCTCTGAAATCTAGTCTTTGCTTAAATTTGAGTTATTTTTTATTCACAGTTATCCTCCAAGTTCTCCTTTGGGTTTTTTTCTTGTATAAAATTACTTAAAATGAATCTTTTTTTTTTTTTTTTTACATTTAGCCCTGATTTAGTCCTGAAATGGTCATTTATAGAGGTTTAGATCTGGTGGTACTCGGAACTCGGAAGGTCAAATATTTTCTGAGGTGATACTTGAGAATACCCAGCCCTAGTAAATTTAGCCTTGTATTTCAAAGAGGAGAGTGTAGTTGTCATGTTTAAGCCTGTCAGCATGCATTTGAAGCTAGAGTTTTAATGAGTCTCAGGCTTTGTAATCAAATTGTGGTAGATTTAAGGAACATGTCCCTAACTGCCCCCATGTGTCTGTTTCCGCAGAAATGGCTTTCATCATCTCCATGTTACTGGCCAGTCTGAACAGCTGCTGTAACCCCTGGATCTACATGTTCTTCGCCGGGCACCTCTTCCACCAGGGGGCGCAGTGCCTCTTCTGCTGCTGTGGTCGCTACCTGGCCGTGTCCACGTGCAGCTGCGACCGAAAGTGCGGCCAGAAGTGTCGCTCGTCCACGCACGCCATCAAGAACGCGTGCAGCCAGCGGAGCCTGACGCACACGTCCAGCACCGGGGGACAGACGCAGTGACTCAAGGATCTGACTGTGGATGAACTCAATCAAAAAAGAAAGCATAAAAACTCTCCTTGGGTGAACTCTTGGCTTTTCAAAGTGAACAATTTCGTTTGAACACAACGCGTTTGATCCATCCATGCAACTTGTAAGGTTTTGATGTGGATTTATTTCTTTTCAAACCAGCACTTTCTAAAGTTGTTTTCTTGTAGTTCACCTCCACATAACAAACAGACTATTAGGCGCTGTGATGTAACAGAAGAATAAAAAACAAGTGGGCTTATTCAGAACACTGCACATAACACGTCTAAATAAAAACTCGCTTCAATTCAATTCCATATAAATTCACAAATACATAGCCTTTGTTTCTCTCTTGATTGTCAGGACATGCAGTACAATGTAAACAAACCAATGCAGAGGCTCCCCCTACTGAACATTTGCTGTAAATACACCATGTGTCACCATTTACGTTATATTGACTGGCAATGTTACTGTCTGTTATGTTAAAACTGTAGTAAACTGTATGGTATTGTGCACATACATAATGTGGAATATAAACATGCTTGTGGTTTAAACTATTTGACTCAACTGACTGAAGTTTTAATAACAAACTGAATATATGTTGGTGCATGCATTTTCTCTACAGTATTTAGATGTCACACAAGATAAAATTACATTAAATATTGTTGTGTTCCCTTTTGGCCCCAAACCAACAGTTGCTTGTCAATACATGATTAGAGCACACATTACATTGTTATTTCAGCCTATAATTAAAACTTCACTCATAACATATTACTTTGTCTATTGCAGAAATGTCAGTTAATGAAATCCTTACACCTCTTTATGTAAAGCCACTTTGACTCTGCTGAATATTTTCCCCAGCGCCTCAAAAAGCGGGTCGAAAAACGTATGCACCACCAGCGAGTAAATCTGCCCCATGCACTGGAACTCTATGAGGCAGCTCTTGATGCAGGGGACCACGGCCCAGATGTGGCAGAAGGACAGGCAGGCGAACAGAAACCCCCACAGCAGAGCCAGGGGGAGGCCCAGGACGGCCGTGAGGAGGTGGTAGCACCAGTATTTAGACACTGTGAAGGTGGTGTAGCTGGCCTTCCACACACCGTCCAAACTGTGAGTGCCATGAGGCTCAGCAATCACATCCTCAAACTCCACCTTCAGACAAAAAGGCAAGAAGAATGCAATTAGGATTTAACACAAGGAGAATATATGAAATGAAGAGAATATCATGAATGTTGTTTTATGTTGTTAAGATATGCGCAATTTTAACATTGAGTTTATTGTTTATAGAAAAAAATGCTACAAGAAGAGACAATTAAAAATACAAATAAAAAGTTGTAAACTTTTAAATAAAGGTATGACTATATAAGGTGATATTTCTGCACTTTGATTTGTTAGATAATTTAACCTCAATTACTACATAAAAAAAAATCTTTCAACATTTCTGTTGGATTCATTCAGTCATTCATTTTCTACCGCTTATTCCAGTTGCCGGGGTCGCGGGTGACTGGAGCCTGTCCCAGTGACTTTGGGCCTGAGGCAGGGTACACCCTGGACAGTGGCCAACTCGTCACAGGGGGGTTAAGAAAATAATATTAATACATATATATGTTTTTTGTTTAGTTTTTTTATTAGGCAGGGTTTTTTTTAACCTGTAACTTGACTTTGGATCAGACTTTAGACAGTTCATTCAAAAGTCTCTGCCGATGCCAAGTTTGTTAATGATCATTTTACTCTGAGCCATGTTTTCATAATTTACCTTTATTTGAAGTTGAAAGTTAACTTTCTCCAATTAAAACATTAGCATCAAGTTTTGACACTTTAAAATTAAGCGTGCGTTCACATTTGCACTTGTTCGGGCCTGGGTTGAACCCAGTTTAATTCTGCTGCAGACTTGATGCGCTCCTGTTTTAGTCCAGATTTAGTCCTAGCCTTGTCTGTTTTTAGTCCTTGTTTAGTCCCAGTTATAACATGGTATTTGTGCAATGTCACAGACCAAGATGGAAAAGATCTTTTGAAGATAAGTGATCGCTTTTAATATGGTAAGATGCAAGTTTTGATTACATGAACTCAAAATGTAAGTCTAAATAGTTATACAGTTCAAAATTAACTGTGTATACTGATCTTTTAAATCTCCCTTTTAGATAAAGACACAAAATAAGCACTTTACCTTGACTATGTCCTGGTTGATCTGGTTAGGATCTCTGTTGATGAGGTCGATCTCTTTGGTGCGACTGTCCCTCCTAAATTTCTGCCCTTCATTATGGTTCAAATCCGGGATGTCCATTTCTATTTCCATGTAATAATTCTAAAATGGTCCACAGACAAAACACGCTACAGAGGACTTTACTGTCCTTCTCTAACTCAAAGTTATCCCTTTTCAGAAGCTGGAGCACTGTCCAGCTCATAAACAGACTCACGCCCATTGGCCATTCTTTGGTACATCTGTGACAAGTATTTCTTAAAGCAGGAAGCAGGCTCATGTTGCATTTCACACCGCGCAATGAAAGTGCAGGCTCCACAATAAATAGTCATGGTCCTATTTGTGGAGATATTCAAATCCGGCCTCTGCATTCTGCGATGGGGGCAGTGGTCGCCCACATACGGGTAAAATGTGGGTGTGGCAAAAGAGAGAGAGAGAAGTTTAAGAGTGGTTTTATTATTAAACACTATATGACATGTAACTTACTATACATACTTACAAGCAACAATGTCTGTGTAAGTCTAAATGTGTGATCTAATATGTCTAATGCGTGTTAATAAAGTGAGTTTTCTTTGGCAAACACAATAGTAATTGATTTGATATAATGCATATTTCAAGTGGTTGACCCTTAATACCTTAAAATGCATTTACGGTAATCAGTTTTTCACTCAATTAAATGATAAAAATGTAAACAGATGTTAGATATTTGTGCAGTGTATTTATCTGAATGTGTCTAACTCTTGCTTGACCATATTTGTTTACGAGATACTAAAAAATGTTTTGTTCAGTAAAAAAGAAATTCCCATTGTCTTAAATGTCTTGAAAATACACAAAGGCCTCCTCTTCAGTGTCATTCCTTGGCCATGTGAACGCTGAACCCTCCACAGCACCGGCCTGCGCTGGTGAAGAAGGGCTGAACTATGACCTCCATCACAATACTCCACAAACTCTGCAGCCAACGAGTGCCAATCATGACGCACTGGATGCACGGGCCCACCATCCTGACACACAGAAACACAGCTTCAGCACATAACTATAGGCTTCTTATCTGGAATTTGAAGTAATCATTCAATTATTCAGTTTACAAGGAGGCACTACTTTAGAGGCAGTCTAAGAGTAATGAATGGACAGAGATGATCAGGAAGCTATCAAAACTTGTTGAATTATTGCACACCAACACCAATAAGAAAGGGGTCTGGGTAAAAGAAAATTGTACTCTGTACTGCTGAGTTATCTCTCCCACACATCTCAGACTTTTTTTTGTTATTGTTTCTTACGATGGATGTTCATCTGACATTAAAGATTAAAATGTGGACTTCCACAATGAAGCTGTTTGAGTGCTCTTTTGTTTTAACTGTTTTAACTGTTTAAATTAACTCTTTTTAAAGATTTCGTCCTATAGTGTGGTCTTCAGCAAAAAATAAAAATAAAATAGCAATAACATCTAGTGTCATAACTGTGATTTTATGATTGACCATATATCATGTGATGTAATGGTGATGTATAATGATGAATGGATGTAGTTTTCTAAATCCACTTGTATCCTTTGAGTGCTCACCAGACATGGAAGCAGCTGAACAGTGCAAACAGCAGTCCTGTGACGATCGACAGAGGCACGGCCAGCAGCACTGACACGGCCCTGTAGATCCACACCCGGGACACTTCAAACAGGGCGTGGCTCCAGATCCACACGCGGTCCCCACTGCGCACGGACACCGGCTCAGCAATCACATCCACAAATGTCACCTGACGCACAACACAAAGGGGAATTCACAAATGGAGAGGCTTGCACTATGCAACCTTTTCAGTGGGTAAGGGTTCACCACCTGCTTGTCTCCATGGAGATGTTATTGGTTTGCTTGGAAAGATCCACAGTATGGCTGTCAAGATTCCTGTGTTCTCCCCCTCCCATCTGTGTTGTCTGGAGCTGGGCGGAGAATAGACATGCTGCACCACCTTCAACGGCTCCTCCCACTACTCACCTGCAACCCATCTCCAATCAAGCATACACCTCTGCAGTATAAAGACTCGGCTCATTCATCCACACCCTGCCAGATCGTTCAGTCTACATTCGTGTGCTCCTCGGTCCAGTCTGCTCCACTCCAGTACTCACCTGTGCTCCTCGGTCCAGTCTGCTCCACTCCGCCCTTCCTGTACTCACCTGTGCTCCTCGGTCCAGTATCCAGCTGTCCTGTTTCCTCAATAAATCCTGTACTTTTGAACTATTCAAGTCTGCATTATTTTTTGATCCACCAGTCGTTACAACAGAACGATCTGGCCAACATGGATCAAGCAGACGATGAAACTAACCAGACTTTACATCGAGCATTCTCACATCAAGGCATCATGATTGGCCAGCATGAACAAAGTATCCGGTCTCTGTTTGACAGCAACCAAGCCCTGGCTCAACAAGTCTCTCAGTTAACCAGCCAGGGTTTCGGCCCTGCTCACTCTCCAGTCTCCGACCTCTACTGCACCATCTTTGCGACGGTGATCAACCTCTTCTGCTCGCCCCTTGGAGTCCCGATGCACAGACCGGAACCATTCACAGGTCAGCCGAGCCATTGCCGTGGTTTTCTTTTCCAGTGTTCCTCTGTGTTCCAACAACGTCCTGCATCTTTTACATCTGATTCTGCTAAGATTCGTTACATGTGTGGATTATTGAGGGGCAGAGCACTTCAGTGGGCCGAAGCTAAGTTTTTCTCACACTCCTGTTGATCAAGTCAGTTTTGAGGACTTTGTGGAGGAACTAAGACTTGTTTTTGACCATCCTGACTATCAAGCTGATGCCTCTGCGCTTGTTGAGTCTCTCTCAAGGTTCAAGATCTGTTGCAGACTACACAATTGAATTCTGGACCCTAGCTGCGGATGTTGATTGGACCGACAATGCACTGAAAGCTGTTTTTTTGTCAAAGGCCTAAGTGATAAATTAAAGGATGAACTAATTTCTCGTGATGACCCGGCTGACCTCAAGTCTCTGGTTTCCCTAGCTAATCGGATTGATAACCGTCTTCAAAGTCGGCAAAGAGACAGACGCTCTCTTTCCTCAGCTACCCGGCGCCCAGGTCCAGCACTACAACCCAACTTCCCTCCACTTCCAGCCATATCCCCATCCACACCACCCTCCACAGAGGAGCCTATGCAATTGGGCCGAGCACGGCTCACTCCTGAGGAGCGGCACGCACGCCAGGCCGGTGAGTGCCTGTACTGTGGGGAGAAAGGTCACTTCTGCAGCCTGTCCAGTTCGCCAAAGACCGTGCTCACCAGTAGGTCTGGGAGTACTGGTGGGCCAAGACAATATCCCAGAGAAGACTAGACTTCAGATCCCCGCTAAACTTTGCTGTAAATGTGTGACTTTGCCTATTCAAGCTCTTATTGACTCGGGCGCAGAGGAGAACTTTTTAGACCAGCAGGTGGCAGAGCAGGCTAACATAGTTCTGGAACCACTGAAAAAACCATTGACCGTGATTAGCTCTGAATGGAAAACCTCTGGCCAGGGTAACACATGTCACTGAACCAATTTCTAGTTTTGTCTGGTAATCATCAGGAGAAAGTACAGTTTTTTGTCATCTCTGCCCCCCATCACACCACTGATCTTAGGCCATCCGTGGCTAGTCAAACACAACCCAATCATAGACTGGTCCGGTGGACAGATTTCTGAGTGAGCACCTTTGCCATGCAAATTGTCTTCATTCAGCTCTGTCGCCATCAGAGGGAGCTCCGTCCCAACGCCAACTTCCCCAGGACAAGCCTGACCTCTCTTCCATTGCCCAGTGTGTACATGATCTGGGAGAGGTCTTCAGTAAGAGTAGAGCTCTATCTCCCTCCCCACAGACCATATGATTGCACGATTGACCTCCTGCCTGGTGCACCTCTGCCTTCCAGCGCCTCTACAATCTCTCAAGACCTGAACAGGAGGCCATGGAGCACTACATGGTCGAGACTCTAGCTGCTGGGTATTATCAGACCCTCTTCCTCACCTGTGGGAGCAGGGTTCTTTCGTTGACAAAAAGGACAAAACATTAAGACGTGTATTGACTACAGGGGGCCTAAACAATATCACTGTCAAAAATAAGTATCCATTACCGCTCATTGACTCAGCTTTCACACCTCTTCATGGCGCCACCATATTCACTAAACTTGACCTTAGGAATCACGTACCACTTAGCACGCATTAGGGAGGGAGACGAGTGGAAGACAGCTTTAACACACCACTGGGGCACTTTGAGTATTTAGTCATGCCATTTGGCTTAACCAATGCTCGGCTGTCTTCCAAGCACTAATCAATGATGTATTGCGTGATTTTCTGAATCGTTTAGTTTTTGTGTACTTGGATGACATTCTTATTTTCGAAGACTCCACAGGAACACGCGCGCAGCGTAATGGGCAGGTCCTCCAAAGACTACTCGAGAACAAGCTTTATGTGAAAGCTGAAAAATGTGATTTTCACACCAGTAAGGTCAGTTTTTTGGGTTTTGTTGTTGAAAGTGGGCAGGTGAAGGCTGACACGGAGAAGGTGAAAGCAGTTGCAGATTGGCCTATACCAGTAGGCAGAAAGCAACTACAGAGATTTCTTGGTTTTGCAAAGCTTTTATCGGAGGTTTATTAAGAACTTTAGCCGTGTGGTGGCACCCTTGACTAAACTTACCTCTCCTTCCAAGCAGTTTTGTTGGACTCCTGAAGCCCAGTCGCTTTCACCACACTGAAAGATCTCTTCACATCTGCCCCAGTCCCGCGTCAACCTGATCCCTCCACGCCAGTTTGTTGTGGAAGTGGACGCTTCTGAGACAGGAGTTGGAGCAGTGCTCTTCAGAGGTTTGACCCACACAATCGTTTATACCCTTGTGCTTTTTTCTCTCGACGATTAACTTCTGCAGAAAAGAATTATGATGTGGGGAATCGAGAACTTCTTGCTGTGAAACTCGCACTGGAAGAATGGCGCCACTGGTTGGAAGGGGCTGAGCTTCCATTTTTGGTTTGGACAGACCATAAAAACACAAGCTTATATACAATCTGCAAGGCGCCTAAACTCACGGTGCAAGCCGGTGGGCACTCTTCTTTAGTAGATTTAATTTTTCTCTCACGTATCGTCCAGGTTCTCGCAATGTCAAGCCCGATGCACTCTCCGCCAGTTCTCCCAGGAAGAGGCCCATTGCTCCAGACCCTATCCTTCCATCCACCGCGTGATCGCTGCAATAAGTTGGGACATTGAAAATCACATCAGGGAAGCACAGCGCACTCAGCCTGATCCAGGTAATGGTCCTCCTGGTGCTTTTTATTTGTTCCAGATGCTGCCGCTCAAAAGTGCTGGAATGGATTCATTGTTCGCGATTCTCATGTCATCCTGGAGTCAACGGACGCTTTCTCTCCTGAGGCGTTATTTTTGGTGGCCAACTATGGACAGAGATACACGAGCCTTGTTCTGGCCTGCCAAGTATGTGCCAGGGGCAAAGCTTCCCACTCTCCACCCTCCGGTCTGCTCCAACCTCTGCCTGTTCCGCAAGCGCCCATGGTCACACATAGCAGTGGACTTTGTTACCGGCCTGCCTCCGTCCCAAAGGTAATACAGTCATACTCACCGTCAGACCGGGTTTTCTAAAGCTGCTCATTTCATTGCTCTGCCCAAACTGCCCACAGCTAAAGAAACTGCAGACTGCATAACTAACAATGTTTTCAGGCTCCATGGTATACCACTGGACATTGTTTCTGACCGAGGGAACTCAGTTTACCTCCCAAGTTTGGCGCTCTTTTGTGAAGGTCTGGGTGCGACAGTCCAGCCTTACATCTGGCTTTCACCCCAGACTAATGGGCAAACTGAACGTGCCAATCAGGACTTGGAGACGGCACTGCGCTGTGTCACTGCATCTAACCCATCTACCTGGAGCACCTTCTTACCCTGGATTGAATATGCCCATAACTCTTTGGTGAGCTCGGCAACTGGTCTGTCCCCTTTTCAAGCTTCTCTAGGTTATCAGCCTCCACTGTTTCCATCTGAAGAGGTGGATTTGGCAGTGCCCTCAGTCCAGCACCATCTCCAGCGTTGCCAGCGTGTTTGAAGAAGACCTGGGCTGCTCTTCTTCTTCGCTCTACAGCCAAAACCAAGGCAGCAGCTGACAAGCGCCGCTCCCTGCTCCTCAGTACCAACCGGGTCAGTCAGTTTGGTTATCTTCAAAAAATATTCCTCTTAAAACTGATTCCTGGAAGCTCTCTCCTCGTTTTTGGGCCCCTTCAAGATTTCCAAAGTTTTCAGTCCTTCTGCTGTACGCCTTCAGTTGCCTTCTGCTCTTAGATTCACCCCACTTTCCACGTGTCCCAGTTAAAGCCAGTTGTTACCAGTGATTTGTGCCCTCCGGCCGTTCCTCTCCCTCCCGCCCGGGTTGTGGATGATCACCCGGCTTTCACGGGTTCGTCGGCTTCTTGATGCTCGCCGACGGGTAGGGATTTGCAGTACCTGGTTGACTGGGAGGGGTATGGTCCGGAAGGAACGCGCTCCTGGGTTCCCCGGTCTCTTATTTGGACCCTGCTCTGGTCAGAGACTTTCATGCTGCCCATCCTGACAAGCCTGGTGGTCCGCCAGGAGGCGTCCTTAGTGGGGTACTGTCAAGATTCCTGTGTTCTCCCCCTCCCCATCTGTGTTGTCTGGAGCTGGCGGAGAATAGACATGCTGCACCACCTTCAACGGCTCCTCCCACTACTCACCTGTAACCCATCTCCAATCAAGCATACACCTCTGCAGTATAAAGACTCGGCTCATTCATCCACACCCTGCCAGATCGTTCAGTCTACATTCCTGTGCTCCTCGGTCCAGTCTGCTCCACTCCGCCCTTCCAGTACTCACCTGTGCTCCTCGGTCCAGTCTGCTCCACTCCGCCCTTCCAGTACTCACCTGTGCTCCTCGGTCCAGTATCCAGCTGTCCTGTTTCCTCAATAAATCCTGTACTTTTGAACTATTCAAGTCTGCATTATTTTTTGATCCACCAGTCGTTACAACAATGGCATAGGGTTGTCAAAGTGTCACAAATCAGACAGTAATTGACGATGATAGTATTGATACTAGAATAATCCCCTTCTTAAAATCTGACCTTTTGTGAGCAGTTTTAGAATGATCTTGAGTTTCATCAGAAGTAATGTTTAATAAAGAAAGTACCATTAATTATTGTTGAAAATCTATTGTCCAAAACCTTGACCTTAAAAAGATTTGTAATCATCTTTGTGGTATCAAAATCAGTATCAAGAGTGTGTTTCTTATCGAATCGAGTTTGAAATTTTAGTATCATGTCATTAAACTTAAGATCACCTCTCCACAGATCTGACCTATAACTTTACCTGACCTGATTTTCTGAGAGATAAGTTTAATGCCATATTTACAGTGGAGCATATCCTCCACCAGAGAAGTTACACAACTATTTTGGCTGTTTCCTCTTCTCCCATGACACCAAAAACCAAGCCAAATCTGTAAATGTGCAGATTGTGGTCTGCTGCAACTCCTTTTAATAAAAATAATGTACCTTGAGACAGTCATTGATGCCTCTCGTATCTCTGGAATTAATCAATGGTTTGGTGTCACTGATTTCCACCAAAGTTGTCGTGTGAATGCTCTCCTCTTCTTCAAACGCAGGGGGCGACTTCTTCCACAAAACCTCGGGATCCTCTCCGTTCTCAAACTCTTCGCTGGAGTCCAAGTCGATCTCCACCTCCTCCGATTCCTCCCCTTTTCTCACGTTCTCCATAACCGCACGTGAAGAGGAGGAAACGACCCAACCACTGAACCACTGTCAGAGTTTCAGCTGAAGCTCCTGGCTGTGCGCGCCTGTGTGTGTGATTCCCGGTTATATTTTGGGAACGCTGCACTGCCCCAGTTGGTATTTGCAGATGGGCTGTCAACTGAAGATCATTTTCCAGAGCCAAACTGTGGGCGGGATACGAAACACATTCAAGCAGGCATTCAAGGCCAATTTAGAGTCATGCAGTTTATTTAAATTAATTCACTGGAATAATTGCTTTAAATTATAGTCTGAAGGAAAAGACTATTTGGTAACACTTTATAATAACTCACCTTTATAGCCTTAATACATAATAAACAAATAAATCATAGCCTTAATAACTAGATATTATTGCTTTTTTTTTTTTTTGCTGAAGACCACACTTTAGAACAAATACACCATAATGAACATATCGTTTATACAGTTCAGGCTTAATATCTATTTAATAGATAGATACAGACAGACAGACAGACAGACAGACAGACAGACAGACAGACAGACAGACAGACAGACAGACAGATAGATAGATAGATAGATAGATAGATAGATAGATAGATAGATAGATAGATAGATAGATAGATAGATAGATAGATAGATAGATAGATAGATAGATAGATAGATAGATAGATAGATAGATAACATCAACATTAAAGTTTGACACCAGGTGGCGCCAAAACATACTGCTACACTCTCCTCGCTTGTACAGAAACGCTTTCAAGTTTTATTTTAACAGCCTGTCAGCTTGACGTTTTTATCATATTGCCGGTCATTTGTAGTCTGATTAATTTGTTTTTAAATCCTCACTCTAATTGAGTATAATTTTGGCATGTAATTGTAATTAATTGCATTATTATATATGTACATCGTAAGTCCCAATCATATTCCCAATTCTCTCACTTCTATATCTGCTTGTTTTATATTGTGACAAACACATAAAACAGCTCTGCATCACCTGCTCTGATAACCCTTAGATCAGAGAAAAAGCGCATTGTATAACAACTTAATTCAGAGTTTGAAACTGTAGAATTAAGCAACTTTTGTATAAAAGACTCAGCTAAAATACTGCTAAAAAAAATAATAGTACTCTGAGTAGCATTTTTTTGCATACATTTTACTTTTACTTAAGTACAATTTTGGCAGCAGTACTTGTACTACAAATTAAGTATTTTTTGCCATGCAATTAGACTTTTACTTTAATACAAATTTTCAATACTCTTTCATACTCATGCATTGTGAAAATGCATTTAAATGTTGTGAGAGCGAGAGACAAAGAGAGAGACCGAGAGAGACAGAGAGAGAGAGCTGCTCTTTCCCCTGGTGAGGAGCATTCCCCTGTAACTGTGCTCATCCAGCGCCACTGAATACAACATCCTTTCCCTTTCCAACAAAACACTTCTTTCAACCTTTGGACCCATTAGCCACTGCTGTTAACATCACCATATCATTCAATTACAACAACTTTGTGTCAGCTGCCTCTTCAAAAAAATGTGTTATGGCCAAATATTTGTTGTCCTTGCACGGCATATTCACTCAAGTTCAAGAAAAGCGAGGCTCAGTTGTAGTAAATGATGAAATTGCAGCCTTTATCAGAAGCAATGCAGTGATAATTTACACTAGATTTTTTTTTGTATTGTAGTAGTAGTATTCGTTTGTGTTCCAGTTTGTAGTTGTAAGTGTACATCTTCATTACTAATCCTAAAAGGCAATTGCAAAATTATATGTTTCAGTGTCGTCCTACATTTGAACAAGTTTTGCGCTGTAAGGGATATTTTACTCCCCGATCCCTAACATGAATTCTTCTTTGGACTTACACAAATTTGTCTCCATCTGTTAAGTTTCTCCCGACTGAAAACATAGACTTAAGTCTGATTATTTAAAGAAATCCAGAGTACCAGAGTTGTACTAGTTTATCAGATTTACCAATGTTGTTTTGAGATGAATGGACCTTTGCAAAGTGTTCCATACTATTTGTTTAAGTTCAATTACCAAGTTGTTTTAATTAGGCCGGTAAGCATTAACAAAGAGCCGCAGATGCTAAATATAAGACTTTCTATTTTGAGCTGTGACGCTGCAGTCTGTGGACGTAGCTCAGGAGACAGAGGTATGCTAATGGCCTCTCACCTGAACATATGGACTGTGTTTGTGTCTACAGCACAAGAACAGATGATGTCATGGAGATAGTGAGTAACCCGTCGTGTTTTCAGAGACTTTAGAGAGATTAAATAATTCAATCAAAGTCCCCAGAGCCTTTTCTCCTGCCTCGCCTCCTCGTGGTATTGAAACGGAAATGGTGCTAATGTTAAAAAAGGTGCACTGTGTAACTTTTCTGGTGAAAGCTCCGCCAACTGCCATCTTCAAAGTTACTGCTCTGGATTCATTGTATTTTTGAGGTGTAAACATCTGTAATTTACTAAAAGGAAGATTAAGTTTAATACCATATACTCTGGAACATTCAAGGTAGAAATATAACATCTCCATAGACAAGTGAAATTATGACGTAGAACTCAAAATTATGATTTTTAAACTCAACATTGTTACTTTTACCTAAATGATTTTGATTTTTAAACCAAAAATTATGACTTTTGATCTTGAAAATATTAATTTAAAAATAAAATAATGACTTTTAAACTTGAAATTATGACTTTTAAACGCAACATTGTGACTTGCTGTGTTTTTTCTTTTTTTCCCTTTTTAAAAATTATTATTTCTAGCTGAACCATCCATTAAAGATATTAAAACTAGAAAACTATTGAATTGGATATTGCTGCCACATCTCCATCTGTCTGCCTCTATCCATGGGTTTCTGAAAGTTGAAAAAACCTTGCCTTGGAAATTAACAATTTGAAACAGGAAATCATATCTTCTGAATGGTGAAAAGTCCTCGAAATGCCACTCATAACAGGGAGCTGAAACCCATCAATATAATTAGTGAGGTTTATGTGGGTCATGTCCCACTCAGCACCTGTCAGTCCAGATGTGCACAGAACAAGAGGTCAGACGGTACATTGATCCGGCAACTCACACTATAAACTCACTAAACTGATGCTGTAGGCTACTTAGCACAAGGATCTGTATATTATGTTAAATAATTCAGTCAGGTCTTCGCTTTAAGTGGCTCGTTCCTGGAAAAGGCCGTGTTGTTCTTTACACCCACAGCGGTGGCAGCAGCACGTCCTTTGATTTGAGTGGCCGTCTCATTAAACACCATGCACCCAGCGCTGGCTCAGAGGTACATTTACCATTAGCCACTGAATAACAGAGAATAACAAAGATTATTTTCAAAAGCAAAAGGGCTGTTTGATGTAGTATTAATATGGATGTACAAAAACTGTGATTGTCTTGGCAGAAGAAAGGAGGCCCTTCACGTTAATTGGAAATGTTCTCTGTGAGGACGGCTCAAAATTCACACTTTGTGATGGCTGGATGTAAAGGCTGCCTTCTCTTTGATCCATGATGTTTACATACAATACATTTATACTTGACCTCAATTTCATTTTTGTTTCTGATTAATATATGGATCAATAGTGTTCTTCGGGTGATTGCCTTTGTCTGCGCACTGAGTTGAGTTCAAATATTTCTTCTAGTGCATAGTGTTGTTGTGTCCTTGCGCAAGACATATCTCGTTTTATGGTTTTACCGTTTGTGTGTACATTTTAACAAGAATTCAATGCACTAATTATACTGCTCTTTGTCTTAGATTCTTTCCTTTAACACTACATTTTTCATAAAGTGGTGAATAGCTTGTTCATAACATTACAGTCCTTTATGTAAACTATGTGACTATGTGAAGGTCTATGTACTTTTGTAAAATGATGTGACATTGTGTTCTGGTGAGGAAAATGGTCATAAATGTACATGATGGTAATCTTCTGTAAACATATTTAACAGGTATTAGTGCAGCCCTTTGAGCTGTTATGAAATGGTATTTTCTTCTTATATAACCGTGTGCACTGGGCAGTCACTGGGTCTGAACAGACACGGCATATTTGCCACTGTCGTATGATCAACACACACATTTATAATTCTGTAAGATTATAAACAATTTGTATACAGCCATGAAATGTTTATTACATTTTACAGTATTGATACAATGTCTTGTCAAATCAGAATAGTCTGACAAAATAATTAAAGCAGACATGTTATGCTATTTTCTGGTAATACATGCGTAGATCATTATTTTGCAATTTGTTCACTGTAAACCGCAGACAGTGATTTAAAATGACTTCAAACAAGAAACAGGTCCATTGATGTCCTGTTCAAAACTGCACAACTGACAAGCCCCGCCTCTTCATGGAGACATTTCACAGTAACAATCAGTGGATTTTCATTTAGGTTGTTATTGTTGAATAAAACATAAAGATTTTTTAAGGCTACCTGGCATTTTTTAACCTAACAAGTTTGATTTTTTAAATATATTTATATATATATATATATATATATATATATATATATATATATATATATATATATATATATATATATATATAATTGCAAGTAAATACAGAGCAGTGGGTGGGGATAGGGGGTAGGTGAAAACAGAAATGTTCTAAGAGCTCAAGCCTCAAATGCAGGACATTACAGTATTACTCAAACATGAAAATACAATTCCGATTAAATGTATTGTGCGTGAAAACGGTTATAACATTGAAAGCTCATGTCCCAAAAAAGCATTTTTAAAGAAAACACTTAAAATACTGCAGTGTCAAGGAGATAAAGTTACTTTACATATAACGTACACTGCAAAAAAGGCCTATCAAAAAATAAGAAAAATAAACTCAAAATAAGACCTTTTTACCCTAATTTAAGTGAAATTATCTGCCAGTGGAATAAGATTAATTTACTTATCAAGTTTACTTAAAACCAGTCAAATAATGCCAATTTGAAGTGGTCCTGTCAAGTGAAAAAATCTTAAAATTGGACTTTTAAGATTAATTTGCTTAATTCAAGTAAATTTAACTAAGTTAGATGATCCCTTTTTGCAGTGTAAATGAGCCCTGTGCACCAAGAGAGGTGGTGGGTTATAGGCCCCTGGTGGAGGTTGGTGTCTCATCTCTCCTCTGGACACCTGTCCTCGGTGTCCTGTGGCTGCAGGCAGCTCTCTGCTGCATCATTTCAGTGAGTGTGTATATGTGTACCTGTTTGTGTTGTATTTCAGTCTCCATCATCAGTGCAAACCACCTTTGTCTTATTTAAACAACAATGGGGCAGTCTTAAGGCAGTTGCTCTATCCTACAGAATAGCAGCAGACAGAAATCTTATTTGTAATGAATGTATTATTTTTATGTCCCAGATTGCAGACACATTGTCCACAGAGGAGCCTAAGTGAACTCCTCTGGTATCTGTCCAGGGATCCTAAACCCACTCTGTCCCGTCTGGTCCAGGGTGCTCCTGGGGCTGGAGGCGGTGAAGCTCGCCCTGGTGTCCATAGTGCAGCTCGTCCGGTGCAGAAACTGAAGGAAGCTCTCGTGCCCTGAGCCCTCGTGACTGGACACCAAATCAACGGGGTGTCCTGAGTAACATCGCCTCAGTTTGCACAGCTCCTCTCTGATCTGTCTGTTCAGAAGCCCATAGAAAAAAGGGTTCACGGCAAAGGAGGAATATGCCAACCAGGTGACCGCTTTATCCAGGTCATGTGGGATTTGTGAGGCTGTGTTGACACTGACATGGAAGTGGAATGCAAAATAAGGCAGCCAGCACACGAGAAACTGCCCCACAATAACTATGAGAGTGAGTGCTGCTTTGCCCCCTCCGAAAGCCCGATCCCGGACCAGCCTCAGAGGAGCCGTTTGTGTCGTGATTATAGTCGTCTGGCTGTTGATGGAGTCAGATCTTTCCTTGTTTTGTGTCCAAGAAGGCAGTGGTCCGTGTTGGCGGGCAGCGACTCTTGCCACTTTATAAACGTTACAATAAACAGTAAAAATGACCAGCGCTGGTACAAGGAAACACATGACGCCGAATAAGACAGAGAAGACTTGTCTGTGTTTACTGGGGCCCCAGTGTAGAGCGCAGTGAGCGGGGGGAGTCATGATGAGCCCACTGGAGGAGGAGGGCCAGCCGAAAAGCGTGGACGAGCCCAGAGCCAGAGAGGTGAGCCACACTATCGCCATGACGACAGAGGTGAGGCGGAAGGTCATCTTCACCTCGTAGCGCATGGGGTGCACGATGTAGTAGTACCTCTCCACACTGATTACGGTGATGGTGAAGATGGAGGCGGCAACGAGGGTCGCGTTGAGGAAGATGTACACCTGAAGGACAGTTGCAAAATGTGTGACGATAAATAAATATATATAATTAATACATTAAAATAAAGAATTGTGTCTTAGATAGTCATTGTTCATTCACTGTTACAGTCTGAAGCCACAGCCGCCCTGGACTTTTTTTTTTTTTTTTAATAATCACAAGTAATAGAGAAGTGATTAATACAGAATTCCAACATGCAGGAATCAATCGAAAAGACAACATTGACTGAGCTAATGATGAGGAATGACTCAGTTAGAAGCTTAAAAAAGTTGATTTTACATCCCCTTTAAACTTTCTAAACTATTTTATATGACTATATATTTTTTATACTATACTATTGTTTATATATAAATAGGTTTTGTTCACATTCGTTATTTCAGATGGAGTGCAAGGGCCTAATTTTGTGGGAGATTCAATTTTTTAAAATAAACATACAAACTAAAAACCCACATGTTGAACCTTCTCATTATTTGTTTGGGATTGGCAAGAACAATCTCACATTTAGTTTTGAACTTTTCTTCCCCCACTTTTTATTCAATGTGGGCAGAAGTAAATACAACACATCTGCAAAAACTCTACCATGGAAAGCACTCCAGCTTAATTTGTTGTGATGCCACGTGAACACAACCTATTGTATGTATGTATTTGGAAATGATCACACATGGGACAATGCTAACCTGACACTCCAAAACAGTGAAGAGCACCCCAGCAAAGTACGGGGAGCTGACCAGGATCCCCAGAGGCATGAGCAGCACGGCACACAGCAGGTCCACGGCACACAGATGACTCACAAACGCAAACTTCCTGAGGTGCGGAGCTTTGACGACCGCCACCAGGACAGCAGTGTTGGCCACCAGAGCGAGTACGTTCAAGATCACCATGAAAAACAAACTGATCAGGCCCTTGAGGGAGGTTTGGGAGGTGTGAGTGGAGCTGAGCTGCCTGCTGGGGAGTGAAGGCAGGGGCACCCACACGACAATACTGCCATTGTACTCAGGGCTCACAAATGAACTGTTCTCCTCCATCGTTCATGGTCTTATTTTATTTAAGTGTAGTCCTGGTGTCCCCATCGGGCTGGAAGGTGTGGATCCTTGGAGCTCGTCTGTGTTTAAAAAAGGAAAAGAAGAGAAAAAGATAAGACTAAATAATGTATCATAATCAAATAATGTTTGTACAGCCCAAAATCATAACAGCCAAAAATTATTGACTTAAGGTGAGACACTACAGGTGAATAGGATTTTTTTAAATTTAAAGATATAAATTTGAAACTTCATAAAAACTTCATGTTTTTATGTAGAAATAAAGCATATTAAAAATGGACAAAAATACACATTATTGGTTCATTTTGTCTACATATAAGTTACAAAAACATTTGATTTTGGATATCTTATTTAGTTTTTAAGTAAACTAGACTGTACTGAAAATTGTCCTAAAAATTCAAATGTTGCCTCATTTTTTAACTTCATGCTATTATTTTAGAATTATTTTAGAATTAGATATTTTAAAAATCCTTCTGTACATTTCCTCAAAATCTTGTTGAGTCCAAGATTGTAAAGTTTGTTTTTTTGGTTTTCTTTCTGCATTTTAAGAAAAAGGCCTTTGAAGTTACAATGTTCCAGAGAAATCTATGGATGAAGTGGATTAAATGAATTAATAAAACCTCTTTAAGAGCAGATTGTCCAAGTTTGTTGTTTCCACATAAAACCGATATGTTGAGAGAGCAAACTGACAAAAAAAACTAAAAATTAGTTTTACCTGTAGTGTCTCCCCTTAACCAACAAAAGGTCAGAAAAAAGTCAACAATGAGGCAGTGGGAAAAGGTGGGGAGAAGGGAAGTTGACAATTTACATCCTACGTATCCAAAACACCAGAAAATAAGGATTTTTAGACCAGCCCCATCTGAATTTATGTATTAAAGGTCAGGATAATATTGTGGAGTCAAGATCCCAAAATGTAATGGTCAAACATCTCCATAACATTAAATTAATAACAAACAACAAACAAACAAGCAATTTAAATAACAGTATGCATGAAGTTCATTGTGTATATGCTACTCCAATTGAAATGACACACACAATATGATACAATAGCTATAATTATGCATAATGTATACCTTTTTGGACGCAAGCCTTTTGATTTCCTCTAACTTACTAAAATATTTTCAATTGGTGTAAAACTTTTGTATATCCCTTATAGGAATAATTAATTTGAGTGTCTTCTCTCTGCCCCCATTGCTCCATTTGCCCCTTTTGAGATGAAAGATAGTTGGGCTTGTGTCAGGGCAGCTGCATGAAGCGTGATTAGTATGAGTTCAGTGTCACAGCTCTGTGCAGTAAGAAAGAAGACCCCTCACCAGAGAGGGACAGATATGGGTCATAATAGTACATTCAACTAGCTTAAAGCGAATTTAAAATAGATTCAGCAGAAACAATTATTCTTTTTAAAGAGCACATAAAAAGGTATAAGAATCTATCTTGCTTGATTAAGGCAAAGTTTGATTAACATTGCCAGTTATATTTCGTGGATAAATAACTCCTCCATTATAGGGCAAGAATCTATCTTAGTAGTAGTGGCTCCTCAATCCAGTACCTTTAGATTGAAAATGACCTCCGGATGGCAGTCAAAACGTACCAATTTCAAAACCAGTGTGATTACCATTGAAACCTTTTCTACTGTAAAACCTCAATGTATGTTACTCAAGTAAAAAGTAAAATGTTTGCACTCAAGGCAAAGCACAGCTACATCGCTAAAAGTGGGTTTTAAATGCAGTTTTAGTTGCATATTTGATCAGTCTTACACACAATGTTTGATAAATTAAGCAGTTTAAAGCTGAATTCAGTCGTTTTAAACTGCAGTCCACACATTCTCTGAGCTTTGACCAATCAGAGCTGGAGATGCAGTGCTGTTCTGTGTTTATGGGTTTGGGATTGGGAACTCCTATTTAAATGTAATGAAGTTTATTTACATGGCTCAAAAGTACATGTTTAAAAATCTCCTTAAAAAGTAAAATTTTACAAAAAAACAAACAAAAAAAAACTTCACTTACAGTTCAATCAGTATTTGTAATTAGTTACTTTCATCTCTGATATTGCTGCTGTAAATTAATTTTAAGTCCATCAGGGGCAGGTTTCCGGCTGGTGTCCTAAATCCATGTGCTTTCTTGCTGCCAACGAGTAAATGATGGAGAGCCATAATCTCCTGCTGGAACACCCCTGCCATGTTTGATTTAACCTCAAGGGAAGTAGCAACATGTGCGTCCACATTATGTAAGGATGTGGTCCTCCTGCACTGTAGCATAGACACAAATACTCACGTATGACTGACAACAGCAGTGTTCTTGGCAAGTGAATTATAAACAATATCTTAGGGTCTAAAGCAGGACTAAACCAGGTCTAAACTCCAGGTCTAAGTCAATATGTACATTTTCTGGTGGGGGGTCAACAACCTGTTTTTTTCGAGGGGATGTTATTGTTTTGCCTTAAATGTTCTACAGTTCTGCAGTAACTTATTATAACATAATTAAATTTAATGCCATAATGTGGAATACATTTAATGCAAACCAATAACATCTCCATGGGTACAAGTAGGTGTTGGACGCCCCACCAGAAAATGTTAAATAGAGTTTAGAACACCTTTCAGCTCCAAAATATTAAATGTAAAAATAAAGTTATATTATTATTCACAATAAAAGACCAATAAAAGAAAGAAAATTAATGAAAAATTACAGATAAATTCTTCTTAGCTTTGATTCTGTAACACCTGAAAGCTTTCAAGGTCAGAATTATGATCTCTAAGTTCTTACTTGTTATAAGACGGGATGTTCTCCTCTGGGATTTTCCAAAATTGTTGCAAATCCAAAGACTTTTTATGAAGTATCAGTGACACCTCACACTTTAAAAACACAATTGCAATATATACGTATAAAAAAAATCCAGATTCCTTTAAACAATATTGTAAAATTGTAATTGAATTTTAAAATGTCTCTGGGGATGATGTCTCGGAGGAGCAGTCTTGATATCAGAGATGATGCGCTGCAGAGCAGAGAGTGCACTGTCCACAGAGGACCCGGAGGGGGCGGAGCCAGGTTCATCAGGGGCGGAGCTGATGGTCCAGATCCTTCAGGCACATCAGGTACTGACTGACTCCACACTTCACATTCAGAAAATAAAGATATTTATGTGTCTTTCAAGGTTTAATGTGAAACAAAAAAGCTGTGAGACATGTTGTCATTTTGAACAGCTTGAAAAAAATATTTATCAAAGAAAATATTACCAAAACTGACAGGGATGGAAGGCTCAGTGCTGACCTCTGTTGGATAAGCAAAGCCTCCACAAACTCAATATTGACCAATAATTATAAAATGAAACACACTAAAGACAGCCTTATGTTTTCACTTTTATTTAACCATATGTAACAAAATACATCCGCACAGTGAGAGGTGTTTATTAACAAGAGATTATTGTGGCATTACATAAAAACGTTCAAAATATGCATGTAATATCACAGTATCACTTTGTAATGCACAATTTGTCATAATGACAGGACACATTCTGCATCCTTTATATTTTCAGTCTATTACACTCTAAGGCCTCTATATGACTATTGCTATGCACCGAATATAGTCACCAAGACAAAAGTCACAAACCTGATAGAGACATTACGAGCTTGAAGTAAACCGTATTAAGAACACTTAGTTGAACTACATTTCAAGGTGCTGTTAGACAGCTTGTTTGGTCACAAGTTAATGCACACAGTGGACGAGACGGGTGCTAAATACTTCTGATTATGATTAACAGGTCTAGAATTACAGTAAAATAAGTGTAAAGTTGCATTACATGTGCTAAACAATACAATAGAACAGTTGTACAGAAGTGAAAGGCAAAAGTCTTCATTTGAATGAACAGTTACTGCTGTAAATCCCCTCCATTGTCAACATGATCAGGCAGAAGTGGGAAATAGGACTGTTCTATTTTAGCATCACATTTGTTCAATATTTCCGGACAATATACAGGAGCTATTTTATTTTCCGATTTCCCCAACCCATGCCTTTTCTTGAACAATTTGTCCTCATTATTCAACTTTGTCCTGATGGCAGTTTTAATAAGACCATGATCAACACCAAACTTACTTGAAATGTGTTCTGAAAAGAGAACAATGACAATTCAATACAAGAAATGTTCTAGAGAGGCATACATTAATTCAACAATTAGACTTACCAATTATATTTCTCAGGATGTCAGGTGGTAGTTGTGGTTTTTGGGAGTCGTCTGAGCCGCTGAGAGTGCCTCTGCGTCCCTGTAGCGAGTGTGTGGCTAAAGTGTCTCTGTCGAAAAGCATCATGAGCAGTGCGCCCGTGTACTTCTTATAGTCCTCGATCTCTGCTATTCGCTCGTACAGATTCCTGGGCACTCGGATATTCTCCGCCAGATACAGGTAATTTTCATCATCCTGGCAAAAACATTTTAAATTAAGCAGCTGGATTCAACAATATCGTACATATGACAATGATACAATGAGGGGTTGTGTTGTTGGTGTTGTGTTGAAGGTTGTGTTCATGAATCTGATAAAGAGGATATTGTGCAGGATAGAAACTACACTTGTTATAATAGAACGTCAATAATTTGGATACTTTTATACCAACTGATTCCATAAAGTTGTTATAGTAGTAAATGTAAATTGTGGATTTTTTGTAAATTGTAAACTTTGTGAAGAATTCTGAAACCTCAACCTTTTGATTGTGACATCCTTTAGCCCTCACCTCTGGGAGATTCTGCACTGGAAGTGAGTGTGCAGACGGCACATTGTGCACTTCGGGCTGCATGTTATGAGCCGCTCTCATGTCGGTGTCTGGCTCTGACATGTAGGACATGGACTCGTCCGGAGCGCTGGTCTGTGTGGCTGGAGGCTCGTTTGTTTGAAGAACGTGATCCAAAGTCACTCTCAGCTCGTGGGCCGTGTGCCGCATCTGCATCATCAGGGTGTTCATTTCTGGGGGAAAAAAAAAACAAAATTGCAATTACATAAAAATAAATTAACAAAATAATAAGCTTCAATAACGAGCCAGCTTGGATCCCTTTGTAAGGACCTGGAGTGAATAATGTCAAGTTTATTTTGGATTTCCCACAAATAACTGACTGACAACAATATAATACAGTGGGCTATGTGACAATTTAGCCTACCCTTCAAATAGAGTTTTTGTGTAATATTTTTTCACAGTGTACTGTTATGGGAAAGTAAACTGTACCTTTGAGCTCCCGTAGCTCTCTCTCTGCCAGAATCCTACACCTGCGCTCGTACTTGAGCTGTGCCTGGAGCTGCTCGATCTTCATGAGGAGACTGATGGTGTCTGTTCTGAGGCCAGTGCTGGTGATGTTGTCTTCATCAAACACGTGTTCATTCTGCTGTCAAAGGACATAACGAATGAATTACGTGAGCACAATGGTCTGAGACCTGGTATACATGGGCTTCATGATGGTGTCTCACCTCATTGTTGACATAAGGAGAGTAGGCGCCCTCCTCTGTCAGTCTGTACCTGTTCTCATCTGGGTCACATCCATACTCCTGTCCGTCTGTGCCGATCTTAATCATCTTCACTGGAGGAGATGTTGAAGGGACCCCCGCATCTCTTTTGGGTGGCATTGAGTCTGAGAAAAAGACATGTCAGCTCACAAGTGTATCAGTAAAGACTAAACTACTTAGAGAATGACCACATCCAGATATTCTTCACTGGTTAAAGCAAGGCTTTAAGTTTGGTCTGGTTTCCACGTCGCATCCCCACCCCCGTCTGGCCGACCCCTCCTACTCATCTCCACAATGCCCTGCGCCTCTGGGGTCTGTCCTGTCTGCACGGGATAAAATCACGTGTATGCAGCGTGTGAAACATCTGAGAAGGACCTCACCTGTGCGTTTGTCTCGACCCCGGGAATAAACAGCAGTGTCAGTCTCTGAGGACAAAGACTGCGCAGTAAATGGAAATACTGCGTAGTAGAGGAAGTAGTACTTCTACTGCAGTACTACAGTGGATTTGTCCCGTTTAGTACATGCTTATATGTGAAACCCGCGCAGTGACATTTTGAATAAATATGTTGGAAATGTTGTTGCCGTATTTAACAAGAGCCTCAGACTATTTGTACCTTCACATAAAGACGAGTATTGCATTTTAAAATGTTTACAATTGGGTGCGGAACAATATTGCTCAAAATGCCTTCCCCGAGGGAAGTATTTTGCTACAGTACAATTTCCTGCTCGACCGAAATAAAAATCTATCCAATGAAATTGCTCAATTCTCATAAAAGGCGGGACTTATGAACCAAGGACCAATGATCGTTCAGATGAGTGCACCCTACTTCCTGGTTAGGTTGGCGTGTGCTTTTACACATGTGGGTTAGATGTTGATAGTGGAGCTTAGGAGGAATCTTATTTACAGCCATAATTTACTTTGATCTGACGACAAGACCATTTTGCCATGGCGTCGTCATTTTTTATCAAGGGAAAAGAAAACCCCAAGTTGGCCAAAAAGAGCAAAAACACAGCGTCAAAACGAAGGGTAAGTGAGCTGGTAGCCGAGACTGCTAACCTGAGGTAACATCTGAGTAACTAAGTAGTCTGATGTATGAACACTTATTTCTGTTACAGCATGAGGGAGACTCTGGTGGTAAAGCTAACACCAAACTTAAGAAACCCAATAAACACAATGAGGAAATCTCTAGTGACTCTGAAACTGAAAGGTTGGTCTCTTGTATCTAGCTGTGACTTTCATGTTGTTAAACAGTCTCTCTAAAATAATTTAATATATTTTTCCATAGTGCTGCTGTTCCTAGGAAGAAACAAGTAAGAGAAGAGTTTGAATATGATGAAACCCCACAAGAAAAGAAGCTTAGATTGGCAAAGAAGTATCTTGAACAGCTGAAAGAGGAAGGCAAGTGTGTAATGGCAATATTGCAGTGTTAAATGTGACTATCTTGTACTGAATTGCATTGCAATTTCAGAAGAGAAAAAGGCAGATGATGAGTCTTTTGAGACAGATTTGATAGCAGGAAGACTTCAAGAAGAAGTTGTAAGTAATGTGGCTTATATTCCTTACATTTCTGTAACCCCAATATAAGCTAACTGTTTGTGATCTACTGCAGCTTGAACAGAAAGGAAAACTCCAACGACTTATTGCTAAAGATGTAAGTATATATACACTAGCAGCTCGCATTTTAAATTGTCCAATTCGTCTAAATTGAATGTTTATTCTCCTGATTGTAGTTATTGCCGCCTGACGCCTCAGAAATCCGTGTTTTAAGAGGTCACAAGCTTCCTGTCACTTGTCTGGTCATTTCGTTTGATGAAAAATACATCTTCTCTGCCTCCAAAGACTGCTCTATCATTAAATGTATGTATGCTTGATTCAGCCTGGACAGACTCAGATAGAAGGATGCAATTAATGAACTGATTTAGTTATACAGTTAGACTGAAGAGTGGGGTCGACAGATCCTCAGAGAGCCCCCGAAAAACAGCCCAAAACAAGTGACCTGAGAGCCATAAAATAAGTCAAAAAAAGCAACTAGTTCAATGATGTGTGTCGCTGAACGAGCATTAATGAGAAGTGCATATGTTTAATTGCATATTTTACATAAATAACAACTTTACAACATTATCAACCTGTATTTCAGTAATAATTCAGTATTCGCGTGAAACAGAACTGAAAAAAGTGTGAAATGTTTGTGGTTTAACCGACGCGGTCATGCTTAATACTTGTAGACTTATGTCGATGTAAACCCTCATTCGTCCAGGTGTGGTCCATCGTAGATGTAGTTGTACATCGTAGTTGTAAAGAACGTTACATAGGAGAAACAAAACAGCCATTGCACAAAAGGCTGTACCAACACAGAAGATTTTCCGCCACCGGACCGCAGAGTGTGGTCCATCTGCACCTAAAAGCTACAAATCACTCGTTTGAGGACAGTGAGGTGAAGATTTTGAGCAGAATCCTAATCCTAAATCCTAAATCCTGGTTTGAAAGAGGAGTTAAGGAAGCCATTTTTGTAAAAAGAGAAAATCCTTCTTTAAACAGGAATGGGGGCTTAAGATTTAATTTAGCCAAAATTTATGACAGCATCCTGACACCTTGGTCTAGATCAATAGACCAGTCAAATGCTAATGAGGTAATCAGCAGTGAGGAGTGAGCTACAGCCAACTATCAATAACAATAGACCTTAGTCACAGGTGAAACTAGGTGAGGCCAACCATTAATCAACAAGATAGACCTATTAATCAAGTCCCAGGTGACAAACAAACAATTTTCTTACAAGACAGGTTTCAGTGACTCCTCCCTGGGGGCAGGACTCCCAGTACTTAGAGTAGCATATAAGACCATGTTCCCATACCAGCTCTCTGATTGACAATGACTTTGGGATAAAAGTCGAAACGTCTCGATCTTTAAACAGCGTCCGGATGACAACCTCTGAAACCCTTTCTACGATACTTGTAGACTTAGTTTTTGGCAACTTTTTTGTGATTAATGAAAGAGAGTAATCATCAGTGAACAAATAAGTCAATTGTCAAGCCCTATGCATCATTACAAAATCATTACCTTTTATATAGTTCGTTTTACCTTTTAGGGGACGTTGCAAGTGGAAAGAGGCTGCACACAATTAAGGGTGTAAGAAAAGGCTCAGGAGAGCAGCGTGTGGGACACTCTGCCTGCATCCTGTGTATGACTGTATCATCTGATGGAAAGTACCTGGTGAGCAGCAGACCTTTTTAAAGAAAATCTGAATTGTTATTTTAAGGAATTGTTTTCATGACATGTTTTTTATTGCAGGCAACTGGTGATATGAATAAACTAATCATGATTTGGGAAGCTGACACATGTAAACATCTCTACAAGTTCACAGGCCATAAAGGTCCAGTGTCTGTAAGTTAACGCTTATTTTGGTGTTTGTTAATAATGTTAAATAATGAGTATTATTTTGTAAAAACTTAGGGCTAATTATGGAAATTATAATGTCTACTGTTTCGATCCTGAAGTTTATTATATTCGATTTATTTCAAGATGGAGGTGGGCAATATGTCAACATTTTGATAATTTTGTGAATGTGGTTTTGTAGATATGCAAAATTTTAATATAAAGTAGAGAATTTATCAGAATAAGAATCAGAATTACTTTTATTCATCTCCAAGGAGAAATTATTTTAGTTACAGACATAACCAGCCAGCAAAAGAAACTAGAAGTTCTCAATAGAATAAAGAATACAATACAGTAGATCTGTTTTTATCTATTAAACACCTCGTATGAACAATTTACATTTGCATTCACATTATGGTAAAAATAAATACCGTTTCAAATAAAAACTTGGAATGACATTATTATTGTCTGAATATTGTTTTCGGTAAACTAAATATTGAGATATTCACTTTTGTCAATATTGCCCACTCCCTATTGCAAGATTTGGACCAGTGTTCTCACTTCACCGTATTTATAATTATTGAATTTAGTAAATTCTCAAGTATCAATGGAGGACAAATTTCTTTTTCTTTCTTTTGGTTTTTCCTAGGGGCTTTCGTTCAGAAGGGGATCTCACGATTTGTACAGTGCGTCTCACGATCGATCTGTGAAAGTCTGGAACGTGGATGAAAATGCTTATGTTGAAACACTGTGAGTAACTGATGAAATTGCAAGTTTTGTTGGTGTCAAATTTGTGACATTTCAAAATACATTCTGGTTTTAGATTTGGACATCAGGACACCATCACAGGGCTGGACAGCTTGAGTCGTGAGCGCTGCGTGACGGCCGGGGGTCGGGATGGCACTGTGCGAGTGTGGAAGATCGCAGAGGAGTCACAGCTCGTGTTTCATGGACACAAGTGAGTGTTGGCTTTCTGTCTGCTGCTGGTCTAAACATAGTTATAATATTAGACGAGTGGAAAAATATTCCAGTTTTAGGCTCATGCAAGCATCTTACTGTACATACATTTTTAAACATGAGGTTAGGGGGGGGGCGTTATTGACAAAATACAAACATTATTTGTGAGTATCCCGATAATGATGTTCAGACAATATTATGTCAGTCCAGTCAGACAAATATGAAATGTCTGTAAAATGAATAACAAAAGTGCAGAGAAATGACCTCCATACCATTTACAGTATCACTATTTTAATTTTAATTTTTTACAATAAATTATATGTACAGTTTTGATATGTTGTAGAAAATATTTCTACGATATACTTGACTAATATCAAGTATATCTTCTAATATCAAGTATGTCTTCAAAAACATCCACAAAATTATGGAAATGTGAATATGTTGCCACCAGTACATCCTCTCGCTGTGTTTTTGGGTAAGATTCATCCACCAAGCCCTTGTTTGCCCCTGATGAGTGACTCTCAGACGGACCGTCGATGCAGATTGGGAGTCAGGATTCTGATAGTCAGGCCAAGGGTTGCAGAAGTACATGTAGAAATATGCTGCATAATACTAATACTATAAGTAAACACTTTGAGCTGAAACTCCATAATAGTCTCACTTCCTAACTAGTCCTATAGCTTTATGTGTGCAAGTATTTATATTATTACATTTTTTTTTTTTTTCCAGTGGGTCAATTGATTGTGTCCAACTCATAAATGAGGAGCACATGATAACAGGAGCTGATGATGGGTAGGTTACAAAACAAACTAACTTTTTTATAATGGGCTTCAAAACATTCAACAAAGTAATACTTTATACTGATACTGATATACTGGTACTGATAATGATCCTCAAAAATGAACACAAAAATATCCTTTTACATTTGATTATATTTGCTTTGAGACCATTACTATCAAAACATTTGTTCATAATTTGTCTCTCCTGCACTTCTTGGTTGACCGCAGCTCTGTGTGTCTCTGGAGCGTGAACAAGAAGAAGCCTGTCGCCACGGTGAAGCAGGCCCACGGTTGTCATGGCGACCCTGGTCTGGAGCGCCCCCTCTGGATAACGTCTGTGGCGGCGCTGCAAAACTCTGATACCGTCGCTTCAGGTGCCTGCAGCTGTGAGAGTCTCCGTAGCAGCACTTTATTAAACCTGTTCACACTTGGTTGTCAGAGAGTTAACTGTGTCTTTGCTGCAGGTTCTCACAACTCTGAGGTGCAGATCTGGAAGTGCGGTCACAGCTACAGGGGCATGGAGCTGCTGTTCACCCTGCCTGTGGTAAAACTGACAAGAACTCTCTTATTTTTTTTTTTTACTCTTACACAACATGCATATTTTGTCAGTATCAATACCTCTGCAACAATTAGACATAACACAGTGTCCACTTTATCTGCTTCTTACATATCCATCCAACTGGATTTGCAAATTGTATGACTCTGCGAGAAGATGGTCAAAAGGAATTTAATATGAATTTTCAAGGTTTAAGTAGGTTCAGTGATATTGACAAAAATGGGTCTCTTTTTTTTTTCCCATGATAATTCACACAACACATTGTCTTTTGTTCAAGTCTAGCATTGGGCTGGACAATATGGATCAAAATTGTATCTTGATTTATTGTGTATTATATCTCAATATACGATATATATCTTTATCTTATCACCAACGAAGAAACGACACCCGAAAACTACAGCAAATGTACACCAAATGTCACGGGCAACTTTATTTAAGTGCACGCAAATAACAAGCAGATGCCTATGACTACACATTATAACACCGAAAACTTAAATAAACTGTAGCCTGAGACAAAAACATTTAGCTCTTTCAACAGAGGAGCATTGACAAAAAGACTGAAATATCAACTTACAGTGACAAACTAATAAAACAATCACGTGCTTCCGAACATTTATTTCACTTTTAGTCACGTTTTTGTCACTTTTAGACATGTTTTTGTTGCTTTTAGTTCCTTTTTTTTTTTTCACTTTTTGATTCGTTTTGGTCTCTTTAGTTGCGTTTTTGTTGCTTTTAATCGCGTTTTTTTGTCGCTTGTGTCAGAATCATAGACCGTAGAACAGTGGACTATTGGAGCCTGCTGCCGCCGTGTTCCAAATAGGAAGTATCCGTGGAGCCTGTACCGGCTCCATAAAGCCGAGCTGCCATTCACTTTCTATTGGGACACTGGTGCCCTTTACTCTGTAACTGCTTCTGTCAAACTCACCATCTTGGAACTAAAATGTCTGTTTTGACACACTCTACATGATCCTAGTGTTTTTTTTCTCATTAGGTTCATAAATCAAGTTATTAGCAATAATAACTGACCAATCAGGTGCTTCCTTTTCCAGGGGCCGGTTTCGCTCGTGTTAGCAACAGGTTTGATTGACAGCTAGCGCCGCACATTGCCGCCGTCTCCTCCCGCTGAGGGGCAGAAACCATTAACAACCTCGCTCCTGGTTAGTCCATGTGGTTGGCACGATACGCACTCGGATTTCCAAATATAGAGTCTGGCTCCACTTTAGCCGTTATAACTGCTAGCCGCGATTGGCTTTATTTGGCTGGAGCCAAACGCTGTGGGTAACGTCACATTCCCACAGTCCTCTGTTCTACGGTCTATGGTCAGAATATGTTTTAACAAATCTTAACCGGGTGAGCTGTTTTATGCAGAATAAAATAGGATATTCTGTTGTTTGTGGAGGAAATTACTGCACTTTTAAATGTATTTATTTGTCAGTTGTTCAAGATTGCTTCATGTGTCTTTTTTTGACATGCTTAATTTAATACAAAGTGCAAGGTTCTACTGTGATCTCTAGATGCTTGTGTGGTTTTCTTTAGATGATATATTTTTCTTCCTCAGCCTGGTTTCGTGAACAGTCTGAAGTTCTCCAGCTCGGGTCAGTTCCTTGTGGCAGGAGTGGGACAGGAGCACAGGTACCTCTACTCATTCCTGTTACTGTTTCCATAGTAACTGAGCACAGATAAACCCGGTGTCATGCCACGTTCAACCCGCATTCTATAGAGTCTCCACTAGATGGCAGTGTGGATCTATGCATCTTCTTTCAAGTTGACGCTGACCTTTTGTACTTTATAAAGTTGAAGTCCCTCCGCTCTCAGTGCGGTTCATAACTGGTCTGAATGATTTAATTGGAAAGCAGAAAAATAACAAATTTGCCAGAAGTTTGAGATTTCCCCAACAAAACCGTAAATGGAATATTCAACTTTGTTTAGGGTAAACTTTTTGAACTATAGTAACCTCTTAAAGGGGCACTTTGTAACGTTTCACCTGCTTGTCTCCCTGGAGAAGTTATTGCTTTACTTGGATGGTTCCTAGTATGACAGTAGTTCATGTTCAAGTGACTTTATTGGTACCTGTAGATAGGAATGTCAAGATTATTCAGTTAATCGATGATTATTCAGGTCACAATATAGTCATAACAAGTAAAAAAAATAACAATCATGACAATTTTAGAAGCAAGCAAGTCTTTTTACCTCAATTTATGCTCCAAAAATACACTTGAATGTAAAGTACTTTCTCATTTGGCTGTTTTTGTCACTATAACTTTATCTTTTTCATTCAGAAAGTAAAATTTCATAAAGCTGGTCACAAACTTGAGGAATAGTAGCGTATTAGACAATAGGAAATTAAAGAAATTTAAAAATATCACTGTTGTTTGGTCACGTCTCTGTAATTGTGAATAATAATTGAATCCTTTTTTTTTCCCGTAACACTAAAACCTGATATTTTGACATCTCGTTAACTCAAGTGAACGTCTGACTAAAACACTCACAGTTCACTAAACTTCCCCTCATTACATAATCCGTCTGTCTTCAATAATTGTAAATGTTTTGTACAATTCAAGGAGACATTTGTTCATTTCTGAATTGTGGATATTGGTTGATATTTGTCATATTGGGTCTTAATTACGGCGTGTACTGTTTGTGACTAATTGTACTTTGTTTTGCAGATTGGGCAGATGGTGGAGACTAAAAGAAGCGAAGAATGGGATTTATATTATTCCGCTGAAGAGGAAACAGCCCACTGCAGAAGATGCCACCGAGACAGAAGCGTGACATGTTTTTTTGTTTTTATAGAGTTATGATTTAAATGTTTTGCAAACTCATGATTTCAAAGATAAAATATGGAACATGCTATTTGGTGTGTTTATTTCACTGTTATCCCAGGTTTGGATGAGTGTCACTTCATCTGTTGGACCCCATGTTCTCATTAATCATGTCATTTATCATTTAATTTTGATTTGATTTTAATATGACAGTATATTAATGGGTGTAGCTTGTTATGTTGTTGATGGAGTTAAGGTTCAGGCAGAGAACACTGAACCACAGCCATCTCCTCATGTGGTCTTTCCTTTTCTTAAGACGTTTCATAAAGTCTCCTGTTTTATAAGCGCTGTTTCTGCTACATAACGGATTGCCTTTTTAATTTCCCTGTAGATGCCCTCTTCAGTTTGACACTCGGAGTCAAAAATATGCACCACTTACACTTACTTACAGTCTACAGTTTCCTGACACCAGATTAAGTCGTGGATCTTTTGGATAGTAACGCATTAGTCAGCCTTTAACTCCTTTCCCAAGTTGCTGGATCAGTGTTTTTCAACCTTTCTGTTGTCGCGGGACACTTACCTGTTTAACAATATACCACTGCACACCATCTACTAAAACGTTCCCAAATCTTTTAGTAGGTAAAGTGGTATATAATGTCTGTGCCTCTGTCTGGTTCTTTGAAGTTGGCAAAGTGGTTGTTTTGCTTTCTTTTTAATACAGAAGCTTGCTCAGGACACTCCAAAGTGGCAATTTCTTTAGTTAAATCCGTCGATTAAAGCCATTAACTCAAAGTGGACTATATTCAAGGCACACTTGGCAATACCTAAAGGCACACTAGTGTCCCACAGCACATTTATTGAAAACGTGTCCTAGATTATTTATGTCAAACTATAAGAAAAAACTAAAAAATCTGCTATTTCAATTCAATCATAAAACATACACCTAAAGGTAAAGATATATACATAAAGAGATAAGATATATTTGTGACATTAAATTTACTTTATAATTCTGAAAGTTTGATTTCATAAAGCTGCTCAAATACTAGTAAAAATTAAGGATTTTACTGTTCTTTTCTCAATGTGTCAATAACTAATACTAAAATGTGATACTGTGACTTCCCTTATAGTGTTTCAAGAAGTACACACATATATTGGTTTCTTTAATATTTTAATATTAAAAACATGTTATTTACATAAGTTACAGAAAAACATTATGAACAAAACACACCCTGTAGTATAATATTTACCTAGATTTCTACATTTTTTTCACCAGTACAGTTAGATACAATGACAGAGTTCATTCATGGCATTATTTTTACTGATGTCAAAACATTTGGATATAATTACACCACTGTATTAAGACACAATTAAGAACCTTATTAAATAACACTATTGCTTCACAACCATCCATTGAAAATAACACGACTTCTGAGGACAAGGCACGGTGCATTTTACATCTATCTGTAAACCAAAACCACAGCATATTAAATCTATACAAAAAGGCTTTATACTGGATACATACAGCTTGCAGTGAATATCTTTACAGTTTAGCTTGTTGCTCTGGGCAGTATCTCTCTGTGGAGCCATTGTGCGTTCATACTGTTGGAAGTCGGTAGATTTTTGTTGCTTCTTTACAGTGACGAAGTTGTAGAGTCCACCACTTCTCGACCGTTGCACACTGCGGGAACGTAGTTGGACGCGGAGCCTAACGGAGATAAACACATACACTTCAAAAGAATGAATTTGCCGGCCAAACACAACAGGCAAAACCATTTCTTGTTCAGTTTGATCACTCAACATAAAAACATTCACTTGAAAACCACAACAATGTCGAATGTCTGTCTAAAAATGAATTATTATTTCTATAAGTCAACTTGCATCTATAGTTTTATAAGGGACTTTGTAACTTCAAAGGTTGTTTAGACAAAATGCATTTTTCTTCCATAGAGACATAAAGATCAGCTCTTACAACAGCATCTGCACACCACACTTTACAATCTTGTAAAATTAGTCAAATTTAAATTCTTACGCCCGTTTTCAGTTGTCTAGATCAGTGGTTCTCAAACGTTTTCAGTCGCAACCCCCAAAATAACAATAGTTCACATTCGCGACTATATTTTGAGAATATAGACCTAGAAAAATTACTTTGATTGGCCGACAAATTGGAATCTACATTTACCACTGCATTTGAAGGTGTCAAGCCTTGTTTAACACTACTGTATATATTTTCCCCATCGTCTGGGGACCCCTGGAAATCATTTTGCGACCCCCATCGCAACCCCTCGTTTAAGAAGCACTGGTCTAGATTACTCAAATGCTAAGTATAAGTTTATAATTTGCGTTGTATCTATGGCAACAAAATATGTGCAATTTGACACGTTTTACTCACTCAGAAAACGTTACGGTCAAAATATGGTCAAAATCTTGTGCACGTGTCAAAATTTCACATATTTTGGACATAAAAATCTGAAAAATGGATTTTGTTGACATCTAGATACACATTAGAGACAATATTTACTCATAAAACACTGCATGAACAAATTTTGCAATGGATTTGACAGCACAGAGGAAGTTTCAAATATTACATTTAAGATTCTTTCCTTTTCACATGCAGTGTCCATTCAAAAACACTATTTTAGGGGTTTGCAAATAAATCCCAAAATGACAGTGTATAAAGCAGAGCCACTGCTGCTGCAGGAGTGGTCTGTGCCAGGCTCTGTGCCAGACTCAGCGACGTGAGATTCCTGCTGGTGAATCTGCAAACGGGGTCATTGGAGTTGATAGTGATGCGATAACGCTCTACAGTGACTCTGCATAAACCCCTCTTTACAGGATTTTTAATAAACAACTTTCAATAACTTCAAAAGGAACTGATGCAACAAGCTCTTTTGAGTGCAAACTGGTTTAATAACCCCAGTGTTTCCAATAAATGTTGTTCAGAATGTGGTGGCACAAATAATTCTTATCGTTAAAACAATTTGTGGAGTCTAAACGTCACTCATTGCCTATATTTCTTTCTTTCTTCTTCTATTTCTTCTTTTTTTTTTTTTGTTGTTGTTGTTTTATGTATAGTCCCAGTTGTTTTTAAACTATGAGGGAGAATTTTAACTAAACATTCGCTAACATCTTATATATCTTGTCACATTTTTGTGGAAAAAGGTCATATCATAGTAAGTGATGTTTTACTCTGTTATTATTTCATCACTTTTTATTTTGTTTTCTTGTAATGTAAAGCATCTTTGAGTGAAGGGCTGCACAATTATTGGAATTGAAATAGAATCAAAATCACAATTCTAATGGCTGAAACTAGCACATCGCAAAGGCTGCCATTTTTCCTCCACAAATAACAAAAGATTCTCTGTTAGTGCATAAAACTAACCCTACAGTTTATTTTTGTACAAACATGTTCTGAAACCTGTGATTCTTATATTAGTTTGTCAGTTCATAAAGGTCTTTTTCAGTCTTTTTCTCAATTCTCCTGGACACAATTAAAATGGGAACTTTGAACAGAATCCTCTTATTAAAACATACATCGAAAATCGAATCGCAATTGCAATAGTTGTACTATATGTTTCCCAATTTTCCCATTGCAGCCCAATTTAAAGTGTGCAAATAAGCGCTGCATAAGTTTTATCAAGGCTATTTTTATTATTTAATGTTAATGAAATGCTAAACAAAATCCCTACACTTCGATGGTTCACCCTTGTCCGCGCAGTTTGAGTCCTAACGTGGTTTAATTGTGTGTATTGTGGTAAATAAAACATAAACATAAAACAACAAACAAAATGTATAATAACTGCTCAGTTTGATCTCTACAAACCAGTAAAATAAATTTAAGCAAAATCATAAAACCATAGAATAGGAAGTAAAGTGGATTGGATTTGGCTGTGGTGACTGCGCAAAGGTGAACACACACTTAGAATCAACATATATAATCCTTCACGCACCAGTGTTACACATTTGCGACTTGAGATGGTTTTCGTGCTGCTTGTGCCTGTTTTGGGGCGGACTGTGTGTGTGCTTGTCATGACACATGTGCGAAGGCGGCTGCTGACCTTTGGAGTAGCTGGAGCTGGGGGCAGAGGTGGTGCCAGTGAAGCGGTTGGTCGTCACCCGGTGCGTGACCACGTTCTTCTGCGGCTGGAACAGGATGATGTGGAGTTTGGGGGCGAACAGGCAGCCCAGCACCACCGACCCGCTCAGACTCACCGAGATGCACATGGTCGTGGTCTGAACCTGAGACAAAGCGAGATAAAATGTCACTGGTGCTGACAATGTAGTCAGAGCTAATTATTACAAGATTGGACCCAAACATGGCGAAACATACTGTGAATAGTTGGCACAAAAACAGAGAATTTCATTACCAGAGCGTTTACGTTTGACTAATTTGATTTAAATGATAGCTCTATTTATGTTTGTATCTGTTTACATTGTATTGTTTGTATTTAATGCATCTTTTCTTGCATTTTGAATTACTTTGTGTTCAAATTGTGCTCAAGAAATAAACTCGCCTTGCCTAAAAATTTAAAGACAGCAATAAATCTGAAACAGTACAGGTCAAATGTAACGTTTCTGGCAACATGGACAAAACGTTAATATTAAACGTAAAACAATATAAAGGTAAACAGAAGAACAATGGAACAACCTGATAACGATATAATGTGAAAACACTTTTGAATGAATACCAAGTTTAGTATCTTAAAATCTCAATTGTTTTAACATCAGGCTAACTCTAAAATATCAATATTATTTTATTTTTACAACTGACTTATTAGAAGACACTCGCAAGTTAATCTTTACTTCTTTACATGTATGGAAATTTGAGATTCAGAATCTTTTTCACAGATAACCTGGAGTCTGGTTGTGAGTTTGGAAAGCACAAATTACTTGCTATAAGGCACAGATAATTTGCTGAGGGACCCCCATTAGAAAAAAAAAAGTGATACAATAGAATGAAGAATATTTAAGTTAATTTAAATATTTCAACTTCCACATTTGGGCATTTGATTTTGCAGCAAAGAGAAAAAAACACATACAAACACAGAAACATTACAACAAGGTAATGTTACAGGTATAAGATTTAGCCTTAGATAAAATATTGCATGCTGCATCGACGCTGTCGAAAGTTTGAGGCATCTTTTTTTCTAAATTCAAATGAGTCTGTGTGCACAACCCAGAAATGTTCCGACTGTGTAACCAGAAGGGATGCTATTGCTCCCAAATGGCCCGGTGCCATCTTTTTATGGCCATACAAGTTTAAATGTTGTCTTTTTATCACTGTAGGTAGTGCTTGCTGTCTCGGCTGCATAAATGTACAATAACAGCTTCCCTCTGTGTCTTGGGTTTAAGTCTGGACTCTGTCTTCAAATAAATTCATTCTGTTGCAAAGTGTTCCAACTTCATAGAAAAAAAATAGCTCTCCGACCTCTATTATACTCAAATCACTCCATGTAAACTGACACAGGAAGCAGTGAGAGTTTTACGTCTTGCCCAAGGACACAATAACAGTATGAAATCGTAAGTCCACCATCAACAACCATGTGATGAACCATGTAATGCAAGAAGGGTACTAATGATGTATAAACGGACTGAGTGTTCGTGTTTTGAACAATGTTGAAAAATATATGTTAAAAAATATGATTTATTGAAAAATGAGGAAAAGGGTGGGACTAAATAAGTTTCTACTTTATTTCTACCCCCGCTCCTTTTCGAACATGCATTTATTTATACAGTAAGTGTTTGATGATTAAGTAAAGTTAATAATGTTATGTTGTTGAGGAGAAGACCACCTGAATCAGAATGTAATTGTCTTCATTGGTTCTGTCTTGATACCTATTTTTTGCATGTTCGATATAAGGACAAACAATCAAACAACGACCCACCACCCGAGTTACACGCAGCATACACATTTATCGACATTTATGGCTCGGTTTGCATGAGAAAGGATTTGAAAGTATGTTAGCCTGTCACATACTGTTACTGTACTTCTAATGCTGCATCACCATTATATCCTGCAGCCAAGAGAGCTTTTCTCCAGTGGCTCCTTCTCGCTCTCCTTACACTTAAATATCCACATCTCATCTCCATTTTCTATTAAGTCTGTTGGTAATTCTAATGTGCTTTTATGCGCGCACGCCAAATGAGCGGAGGCAGTCATTCGGGGAGATCGCAGCTGGTCGTCCTGCAATGTCGGCCCTTTAGTTAGTCATATTTCAGTGGCTAATGTGAGCTGACTGCTGGGGTCATCTTCCACTCCCCACCCCACCGGTCACCCCCGCAGTCCAGGAACTTCTATTTGCAGAGCCGCAGCGTGAGGTGAAATCCCGACTAAAGGCAGCGGCGCTACAACAACAACACAGCAGTTTTATGAGAAGTCGCTGGATGTTTGAACTTTACGGTCTTTCAAAACAAACGAGTGGAAAAAACAACAGTGGGGTTGAGTTGTGTGTGTGGTGTGCGCTTGGCCACTCCCATTTGTGTTCTTCGAATAATATGTGGATTGCCAAATACTATTCATTTGGGGGTAATGATTCATTGAAGCTGCTGGAGGTGTGTCAGCAGCTGAGTAGTTTCACTGTGTTTGAACGTACAACTTTACTTTGCTGAGAACTTGAACATGTTTTGTGAGACTATTTCCTGTATTGATATTTGATTTGAGGTGCAACAAGAGATTCATTCAGTTTTGATATTGACTTTAACTAATTGCAAGTAACATAAACCAAATGGAGGGGCTGAAAATGTAATTACTTTTGTTAAAACACAATTAACTTGTAACAAAACACATCCAAATATTTACGCAGCTGTTATTTATTCAGAATTAGAATCCAAATTACTTTATTCATCCTCATTCATCCACCTGCAGAGTAGAATAGAGAAAGTGAAATTAAAACACCATTTCAGCCCCCAAAAAAAAAAAAAAAAAGTCTTAGATATATGAAATTACTTTATCACCAGTATCTTTAATAGAAAAAAAAACTTGAAAAACTTGCTCCCTTGCTACGAGGGGGCTTATTTCTTCACAAACCTGACTTTTAACTTTTCTGGCGGAGAATTTGCCCTTCTTGTCTCCATGGAGATGTTCTTACTTTGCCTCAAAAATTTCACAAAATGGCAAAAAACTGATCTTTCTCCACAGAGAATGTTCCAAAGTTTGGTTTTAAATTTGTATCTCCATGGAGTGAAGCAGGTGATGTGCCCACTACCAGGAGTTTTACACAGTGCTGCTTTAAATATCAGTATATCTGTATTTTTAGTAGTTAAACCCCCAGTAAAACGTAATAAATTTACATTTCAACTTAACGTTAAAGAAAATAATACTCTCACAACAGTTCTGCAAGGAATTGTGGAGCTTCACTGTGTAAATAAATAATTAATAAAATAAAATAAATCATGTATGACACTAGGCCAACATTGACAAACGAGTAGTATTTTTTGCATCAATGTCCTTCTAGAGTTTCAGGCATAAGGATTCCTTCCTGATTTCAAGGCAACAATCCTATGTTATTATAACAATAGCACAATTCAAATTAAAATGTTAAATATTTTTAATTGGGAAAGGTCCTCACAAAATCCTTGAAATTAGGAGGGAATCATTTAACTGAAACCCATGAACAGAAACAACCTAGACATCCTGGAACATCAAGTAAACATAATCAAGTACATTTGTCAGGATTGGAGATAATAACAATAGCATTATTAGCATTTGTGCATCCCTGCAACTATGGGCCTTTGATGGGACACAATACCCTGAGACAAACTGCGACCACTATCCAGGCACTGTCCAGGCAGGACCACTCAGAGTTTCAGAGGACAGACGACTGAAGCACTTGTCACTCCAATAATGATCCAACTACCAAACCAGTGAACAACATTTAGATTTTAATACTTAAAAAGGTATTTAAAAATATACATATATGTTAGTGCTATCTAATCTATACCATAATCCTTTTGTTGCTGTTAAATAGAAGGTTGTTATAGGATAACACACGTGTCTTTCTTAATTTATAAGCAAGCTATAATAAATGCCAACATGTATGTAAATGATCATTTGTCTAGGCGTTGACAGGTTAATTCTCCTGTTTATGGACACAATAGTGACATGAAAGTCAGAGCAATGTTATGACAGTACAACTCCATGATCTTGAACCGTAACCCTGTTAAAACGTCCTCATTACGACACCAGGCCCAGCGCAGGGACAGTCGCTGTGTGTCCGCCCAAGGCACCGCTCTCATAATTTACATGCTTTGTCAGCTGTGTAGCATTTGTTTGGTCTTATTTGTTTTACATAGCACACAGTGGATTAGAGATTAGTTCCCCCAGCTATACGTTTTCACAAGAAAATGAAATGTAAATTACATTTTCTCTTATCAACATAGCCTCGAGGTTTGCGTTTTCATAAAGTGGTTAATTCAGGTGTTCTGTTAAGTGCAGCATGGCCAGTTTGCAGAAGTGTTAACGTTCTAATTTACATGCTTTGTATCGTCTTTGTAACTGGAGAGTTTGCTATTTTTCTTTATAAATCAACTCTTGCTTTTCTAATTTAATTATTATAATCATTCTGTTTGGACTTTGTGTGAACATGGGAACCATATTTAATAACCAATCGATCCATTATACAGAACATAACATAAATATATATTAATAAATACTTTTTTTTTTTTTTAAATCATCACTTTCTGGTTTGATTTTTTCTTAATCTTACTTAAAAAACTTTAAATTAAGAGTGATTATTGGTGGAGAACATATGATGGGTTGAGGTTTTTGCTTGTGGCTTCAAATAAATGTCTACAATTCTGCTTATAATGACAGTAATCTACAGTATTAATAATGAACCAGCATCTTGTCATTAATCATGAATTATTCCTTCTGCGTATATTTACGTCTGGTCTTTGTTCTTAACTTTGGAAAAGTAACATACAGTAATAGAGTCTGCAGTTTTGAGAGAACTGTGGAAATTTTAACCAAAAGGAATTTTAAAGTAAGACATTGATTTAAAACATGACTTTTCTCGACTGTGTCAACACTATTTTCACTGGGACAAAATGATAAATTGATTTGCTCATTCAATTTTGTCCATTTCTTTTAAGGGGCTTTAAGTGACTAGTTGTAGTTTATCCCGGCGAGAGAGAAGAGCAGGAGCGCTGACTGCACTATCATTGAGCCAATTTAGGCAAAGGGGCTTCAATGGACTGGGAGTCCCATGACATTCTTACTAAGCCTCTGTGTGTGTCTGACTCAAGCAATTTATCCACAAAACGCAAACACACTTTTTTATCCAAAAACGAAATTAGTCATTGGAAAAGTGCTGAAGTTCTGCAGAATAACCACAGACAATACACACTACAGCACAAAATAATTGAATGTGGGTCATTCAAAAAGCTGGACGGGGGTGGGATGCAGGCACAACTTGAAAAATGCTCTGAAACGTCACTCAAACTGGTCATTTCTTGAGATCAACTGGTGTGGTACAACAATCACCACAAAAAGTGAATCTGAGTGGTTTAGCACACAAATAATGTAAACATATGTTTGTTGGTGGTTAAATAGGACAATTTTCTGTTATTTAGCATGTTAGAGGCACTCATAGAATGTTTACTTTTCTTCAAAGGTGGATAGTACTCAGTTACATTTACTTGAGTGACGTTTTGAAGAAATTGTCCTTGGAGTAGTTTTCATAGTTTTACTCCAACTTGAGTAACATTTAGTTTGAAGAAACAGTACTCTTACTTGAGTAAAGGTTTTTGTTCCTCTTCTCACTGTGAGTTAGCTGTGAGTAAGAGACAAAAGCTTGATGTTGACGATATTTTATTCTTTGAACATTTGTGTTTCTTGGTCCAGAAGCAATCGTTTTTGAGTTTATACTTTAAAAGTTCCAGCTTTTGAGCATTCATTTTTAATTTTTTTGTCCCTCTAATTACAGTAACTTAAAATTATAAATCTAATATTTACACTTACTTTGAGTAAATACTTCTCTACTTTGCTACTTCGCTACGCTAACTTGAGTAATTACTTTGTACTTTTACTTGAGTAATATTATTTTGAAGAAAGCTTAATCTTACTTGAGTAAAAATACTACTCTGCTACTCTACCCACCTCTGCTTTTAGCCTACAGTTTAGCCATATAATTTACATAGAAGCGATTTCAGCCGGAATGCTCTGAGATTGGGAATTCAAGTAGGAAATAACAGCACATGACTGTACTTCAGACATTTATTTCTTCACTATAGGGGTATTTTGATTTATGAAGGCCTCGACACTAGGGTAAATAGGTTGGATGTATTGTTTTGATGAAAAGATGGGAGAAAACAAACACTCACCCTGTAATCACTGGCGGTCACATAGAAGATGGGCTGGAAGGCGAGCCAGATGATGCAGGTGGTGTACATGGTGAAGCCGATGAACTTTGCCTCGTTGAAGTTTTCGGGGCACTTTCTGGTCTTGAACGCGTAGACGGTGCAGAGTATGATCAGGACGCAGTTGTAGGTTAGCGACATTAGCATGCTGGTGTCCCTGCTGTTGCACTTCAGCGTCACCACGTTCCTACGTTCAGGCGTCACCTCCTTCCTCACCCCGGGCACCTCCACCAAGAGCCAAACGATCGCTACGAGCAACTGGCAAGAAATCAGCACCCCACAAATCGCCACTTGGGACGCCGGGCTTATGAATCTTGGCCTCTGAGCGCCGTCTTTTACCCCGCTGAAGATTCGGGCGATGCGGTTAGTTTTGGTGAGCAGAGCAGAGTAACACACGGCAAAGGAGGTGCCCAAGCCCAACCGACGCAGCGTGCAGACAGTGGTGGAGGGTTTGGTGATGTAGATAAAAGTCATGCTGTAGCACATCAAAACGCCAAGTAGTAAGATGTAAGACAATTCGCGACCGCTTGCTTTGACTACAGGGGTCTCGTTGTTTTTGAAGAAGATGCCGATGACTGAAAGCGTGCAGAGAATGCCCAGGCAGGAGATGGTGACCGGCCCGATAGCCCAAGCATCCTCCCAGCGGATGTACTCCTCTGGTAAGTCATAGCAGCCGGTCAGATTCTCCAAAGGCCACTCTCCGAAGCTACAGTCGGCGCAAGTAAACTCGTCTTGTAGATACTGGTACGGCTGGCAGGGTATGCAGATCCAGCAGCAGACATCTCCGGGCTGCATGCTCTTGATTTCGTTCTTCCTGCACGGGTCACTGCACTGGGATGTAGGAGGCCCCAAGCCACGCCAGGGCACAAGTGCTGTGTTCAGGGTCAAGATCTGGTCCCAGTATCCCACCTTCTTATAGGTGAACTTGCCCTCCTCTTTGTGGTAGTGGAAGATGTTGTAGCGGCTGATGCTGTCGCCCATAGAGTCGAAGCGGACCATGCTGTCGGTGTCTGGAGGTCTAAATGGAGCTGAAGACAGAAAAAGAAAAGATTTTATTAAAAGCACTGCAAAATCAATATTGCAAAAAAATCTAACTATCCAAAGCGAAAATTATATTATTAGTGAACAGAATTGTGTAAAAGTTGGACATATTATAATACTGACCCTCAAACTTGGTCTTAAGGATGAACTCTTTGTAGAACCTCCTCCCGTTGCCAGGCTTCATGGCATCACAGACCTTGGAGGAGTTGGAGCACACGGCCTGTCTCATGTTGTGCAGAGCGTAGGCCATGGCGTACACTGCGTTCACCACAAACATAATCTTGGACTCTTGCTCAAACGTTCCGTTCCGGAGGCTGTGCTTGCTGCAGTACGGCTGCTGCAAGCTGCAGCTGAAGTGGTTCTCCCAGAACTCCCTGAACCAGGGGTTCCTGGTGTTGGTGTTGGGGTTGAGTTTGGTGAAGTAGTCTGTGAACTCTCTGATCTGGTAAGAAGCCAGCTCTAACGTGAAGGCTCCGTCTGCTGAAGCCTCACTGCCTCGCACTACACTCTCCTGGGCTCCCCAGCCATCACTGGCAACCCAGGCAAAACTCACGTTCATCCGGGCCGCTGCCGCTAACAACTCGCGGGCGTCCTCGCTGCGCGTGAACATGATGACCACTTTAGCGTTGGACTTCTGCTGCAGAGTGCGGATGACGTTCTCGTAACCCTGGCGGTTCATGGAGCGGCTCACTTTGGCGGATGTGGCGATGCAGATCTGCTTGGTCCGAGCCTCCAGGTGAAACGCATCGATCCCGGTCTCACCGTAGTCGCCCTCTGATGCCACTGTAGACACATAGGTCCAGTTGAAGTAGCGCAGGATCTCAGCCATGGCTTTGGCCTGGTAGAAGTCTGGGGGCACAGTGCGGGCGAAGTAGTCGTACCGAGACTTATCGCTGAGTTTGGCGCTGGTGGAGGCATAGCTGATCTGAGGGATCTGGAAGAGACGCAGCAGGTTGGCCACCTGCACAAACACAAACAAAGGTTTGTAAAGTTAAAGTTAAGTAAGACAAGGAGCTTTAGAGGATACACACAAATCACATTTTGTTTGTTTTGTCTCTTCCCTATTCTCTTACAACTGTCGGTATAAAGCATTTTGTTTATATTTTTAACATACTGATATTTTTGTACGCTTTCTTAGATGGCCTACTTTCAATATCTCTATATTTTTTGACAACTTTCATGCACAGAAAAGGAAATGTCAAACTTGAGGTTTTGATGCTTTCACAGTGTGTGGAACGGTCTCAGATGAATCAATAATAGCTTTCTCGCCACTCGACTCAAAACAGGACACAATTCACCAATTGTTGCGAGCTTCCAATTTTGTTCTATGATTAATTGGCTTCCATTTGGGATTTTTGAGCCAATAATTGCTGCCCTGTATGTGAGGAGGGATGTATTTTATGTTATTGGTAATAGCCTCGGGCTTACACAAGTTTGAAGTTCAGCACACTCCAATAAAATGATTATTATTCTTTTTTACTTGAGCACAGAGTGTGAACTACATTATTATCTTTAGTTTAAAAACATCTTTATTTTACTGAAATAATTCAGACCCTACCAATTATATTCCCACACTACATCACAGCAGGTCATGAGAGTTTCACTGGAGACGCTGATTAGTAAATACCTGAGACTTTTAATGATCGTCTCCTCTCAGCTTCGTTTCACGCCTGCAGCTCTCCTAAACAATACTGTCCCTATGGATCTGACTGGAAGCTTACACTTTCCGTGATATGCACTCCTCAGTCGCTTCCTCCCTTTAAATACAGATGCAGGTTTTGAGATTCAAGCCTAACTAGTGCATATAGTTGAGGAAAGAACACATTATTTAGGGAATTGTTGCTTTTTAAAAACTGCTGAAGTATTGTAGTAATTGTTGCTTTTTATTTTGAGAACTGAGAAAAACCTTCACATTATGATTATGATTATTATGATTATTATGATTATTATGATTATTATGATTATTATGATTATTATGATTATTATTATTATTTACTAATTATACATCAGTCATTAGTCCGTTTTCCCCCCAGTATAAAGATAAGGGGGTAGCGCTTTAGAGCGTCAAAGTGATGTATATTGAACAACACATTCCATGGTTGTTTTCCTACTAATAATAATCCTGCGTCTACTCTTGAATATTTACCACTACATAACAGACTATTCATAACTGCTGATTTTACCCTGCAGTTCCTCACATTAAAACCCCTTGTCAACATACATTAGTGAGGCAGCCGGTACTTGGGAGTGTTTTGCCTCAGAAACTGTTGAGGCCAGTGTTTATCCTCCTTTAACTCGATCGCCTGAAGACTGGAGCGCGAGAGACCTCTGCTTCAAACACCTCAGGGCAAGTGTGCAGTAAATACCACGTACTGTATGTAATGTGCACAGACAAAGGCATGTAGCTCTAAACATATGAATTACAAAGTGAATGTGGGTTTGGCTATGTGCACATTTAAACCACAGAGCATTTAATATTCATAGGAATTCAAACAGAAAAACAAGAAACACATGCATTTCAGAACACTGATTTCAGGTCTAGGACTTTATAAGAGCCCATACATAGCGATAAATGCTATGTGTGACCATTCAATTTGACTCAATTTGGATTTGATTGGGATTAAAGGTGCAATTTATACACAACTGACATATTCTTCCACCAGTTTAAACAACAATTTAACAAAATAAAGGTGTTATCAGGTATTATTATTTGTCAAATGATAACTATTGTGTAATTTATATGGATTTTGGCCCTTTTTACAATATCGTTGCTAGGTAACAGTTGTGGAATTACATCTATGTCACGTCCAACCAGCAGAGGTGAGTATATCTAAAATTACTCAAGTAAGAGTAATTCTAAGAGTAACTTAACATAACATCTGATTTATAATTTGAAGTTGATGTAATTGGAAAGACAAAACATTAAAAAATAAGCCCAAATTCTGGTGTTTTCGAAGAATAGACACAATAATGAGAAAAACAAAATCATATCTGGTGGTGATAGAAGCACAAATGTGTAAATCATGTCATATTGTCAAAATAGAGCTTTTGTGACTTGTAAACTTACTCACAGTGGGAAGACAAAAACAGCACTTTTGCTCAAGTAAGAGAATTGTAAAAATATTACTCAAATTGGAGTAAAAGTGCAGTGTCAGAAAATTAATCTAAGAAGTAAACTTTCTAGAAAAAGTTACTCTCGTAAATGAGTAAATGTAACTGGGTACTACACACCTCTGCCAACTAGGAAGTAATTATAAACTTCACCTAATTGTCAAACTGGAGCAAAAGAGGCAAAATCTTTAGTAAAATCTTAAATCTATGTGTCCCGGAGAATATACAAAATAAGCAAAAATAAGAAATCAAATGTATTTCAGAACATATTTGTACAAATCTAATCTATGAGGTTAGCAATTTTACACAGAATAAAATATATTTTGTTGCTTATTTAGGAAATTGCCACCTTGGTGATTTGCAAATTGCGACCATTCAAACTGCGACTTTGAAACGATTAATCTTGCTGGAGATGTTACTTATTTGCCTAATGTTCCACAGCATGGATTTAAACTTGCCTATCTCCATCATAGGTCAGATCTGTGGACAGGTGACTGCATGTGCTCAGTTTTTCAAGGTATTTTTGAGCAATAAAAACAACAAAGAAAGAAACGATAGAGATAGAGATACACAATCAGCCCGCAAAACATGCACCAAAAGCTACGGAAAAAGTCATAGCTTAATGTGTAAACCTTTTTGGTATTTTATTTAGATAATAACTTGTGAGTGAAACTGTCATTTAAGCTTAAGACTAACTGACTTTAAGTTTTATAAAAGAGATTTCTGATCCTGTGTGCATCTTGTGAGCATCTACTAAACACCCACTTTTACACGTGACTAATGAAGAAAGCAGATAAATTACATAAATATGAAATGTAAAAGTGTTATATATATTCATATGGGATTTTCTTCACCATTCATTTGTATTTGAAGGGACCCTCGATATGCCTTAAGCCCGGGTTGCATCGGCCAGTAAAGTGTGAGTAACGGGCAGAGATTGTGGGTTTTCCCGCTCTGCAGTGATCAATATCAGCTGCTTTACATCAAACATTACCATAAAATCTAAAAACCAAGGCACGTGGTGATAATGTTACACCTGGTCTTGTTATATAATCTAAAATAACAGAAAATCACACAATCATACATACATTAGGATTTTGGACATGTCTGGCCTACAGCTACGCACATTTCGTTGTGACAAATCGTTGCAGAGTTTGTGGCTATCCCTTTTTGAAATCCGCAGCTATAGTACAGTCGGGCTTCTGTGATTCTGCTGTTCCGAATGCACCAGGTACCGCACAGTGTTTGGGGACCTCTGGAGGCAGCCGGAGCATGATAATGAGGAGGTTCCCTGTTTTATAGCTACAGACAGACACAGCCACATTTCTCAATCTCTCCCTCTCGCAGTATAAAGAATCGGCGGGTGATGCAAGGCAGGCGCTCGGATTGTTTCGTCGAGTTAGGCCGTCAAAGTGTGACGGATTTGTGTTGTAATTAAAGGAAAGGACCACGTCGGCCATTAGAACAGCTTTTCAACAAAAATAAAGAGGCGCTAATTGGAGAAATAACCAAAACGAAAGCAAGAAGTAAAGAAAAACAACGCACAACATGGTGAAGAGAAGGTGCGAAGTTGGAGTGAGAAAGGCATTATAAATATTACCTAAACAGTGAGAGAGAAACTTTGTCGTCAGTGGTGTGAAAGTATAGAGAGACTGCACTGTCACAGGTTTTAAATTATCAGCGTCAACGCAGATCCGAGTCATGTAACTACACAGAATAAATGATAGCACTCCACTAATGGGTTTCTTCTTGACAAAGTAATTCATTTTCCTACATCTAACTCTACCCTGTTCCCATCCTCCATATTCCACGTTCATAAATCTTTGTACTGTACTCAAGTCCATATTTTAACCTTCTCTTTCCCAAATGACCTGAATCTGACTTATATCTGACAAAAAAAAATCAAATATAAGCTGTTCATGTGTTCTACTAACTTCTTTTTTTATTATTTAATGCTTCTGGCGATATCTAGGGTTTGGAGACAAAAAAATACTTGCAATACTGCTATTTTAAGAAAGAATGTAGGGCTGAATGATTGATTTGAAAAATATAACTGTGATTAGATTAGACAATATAAATCGCTGTGTTCAGCGCATACTTTAAACAACATATAAACATAAATACTAAACAACGTCTCTCTTTGACAACATGGTTTGTACTAATCTTATTCACTGACCTCTGTTCAACCTTGTCCTGGTCTGGTCCTGGTTTGATTCACATTAGTCCTGATTGAACTTGGTTTGGCCCCATTCTCCAGGTTGAGTTCTGGGTTTAATCCCGATTTGTTTTATTTTAGACAAACTTTTCTACAATCTTAGTTAGTTAGCTTGTCACAATAATACATTTTGAAGTGCAATATATTGCTTAAGATAATATAGATGATAAACAATAATATATAAACAAATTTATGCCATTGACGCAATAATCCTAAGAATTAACCTCCCAAAAAACAATTCTAAATGTACAATTTTGTTTAAAACATGAGCTGCAAAAAATAAATAGCAGAATGAAACCCTTGAGCGGTTAATTATGGTCTATAATGAGTCATAAAAGTTATTTATTCAACCGTCTACAGCTCAAATTGTTATTGTAGAACAGAAAAATAACAAAACATCTCCCACTAGGGCAAAGAAAAATACTGAGCCGCAAAAGTTATCATTCCAGCATCATCACACAGCAAAAAAAATTAAAATAAAAAATACATCTAGTCTATCTTAAAATGACTTGAATTAATACCTTCTTCTTTTTTGGGGGAATATTTCACTGGTTTCAAAGGTCTGATCAGAAAATTTAAACTATCCAAACAGCAGATATTTGTCTTGAAGTAAGAAATATTAAAACCAGTTAGAAAAGGTTTGAAACGTAAAATTTGAAAAGTAAAATAATATAGTTCCATCAAATAAATAGTCTTAACTAATCTTAACTAGGCAAAGCAAGTTTATTTCTAGAGCACATGGAAATTCAGAGTGCTTTACACAACAGGGAAAAAAACATTAAAAATCAAAAAAACAAATGCAGACATAGAAAATCATTATAAAAATGACTTTAAAAGAGAAGAGCGCAGATAAAACGTAGTCAAAACATCTGAAATTAAGACTAATACTGGAAATACAGTTTTGCAGTGCACAAATTGAACGTCCATATAGTCTTTGTACCAGTCTGATTAGTTTTTTCTCATTACTGCTTTCTTATCCCAATTTTAATTTAAGCTCTGCCTCGAGTAGTCATCATTACCACAATCTCTATATTTAACTACACACCATAACTATCCTCTTATTGTAGATAATGTGCATATTAACTGTATCTAATAACACCATCTTCTATGATTCGGAGATGACTATTTGTTTTGCAGAGCAGCACTTGCGCTTGGACCAGATGGATGACTTTGTTAACAGGTTATTTCTCATAAATCATGAGGATTATCCACTGCATTCGCCGATACCGTCTTATTTCGTTTCAATATTTATGAGCCTCATTACTAAAGGGAGGTTTGTGGTGATGTACTGTGCTGCTGCAGTGTCCCTTTGATCCACTGTGTCTCCGTTGGGAATATCTCCACTCTCAGGGCAACATGTGGAAAGCGTACACTCTGTAGTCACATAATGGCACACAGAAAAGTACAAAGAATATAGAAATACAATTCAGGGGTGCTTTTATAATACTGCAAGTTTATAACAGATTCATTTATAGTATTGTGTAAATAATGTACAACCTAATAGAGGATTAAGAGCAGGCTTATTATGCAAAACTTCAAAGTGTTTCCTTTAGTGAGTGAAAGTACAGAAAGCATATTCACGTTGTAGAATTGAATGATGCTTTATTTTCAGATGGAGAGCAGGGGTCTTCATATAACTTAAAGAAATATCTAAACGTATGAGCCACAAATGTTGAACCATATCGTTATTAGTTTGGGGTTGATTTAACAAACCTGCCATATTAATCTGTAGCTTAAAGGAAAGATATTCTGCATTTTTCATATTGTTACAAGCCTTTAAACAGGCTCTTGAGTACCTTACATTTGCCATCTCATGTTTTGAAACAAAAGAAAATGTTTATTATGGACCAATTGAAAGAATTTCTCTGCTGAAAATGAAATGACACTTGCATACAGCCAGCAGATGAAACCTAGTGCTGTACACAATTTAGTTATGTTAGCACTTTAAGAGACGCTATGGTCAGGCTAGCTGTTACAGGCATCGTGTTCAAATAAATAAAAAATAAATAAAAGTGTTCAGACGGCTGAGAGAAAAGCTCAGAATGAGTCAGGCAATGATTTATGGAGTTAAAACAGCAGATTCTCGGCTAAGTGACGTATGAAATCTGAAAATTGTCACCGATCGAGTGAGTTCAGCAGGAAGTGTTTTTGATGCTCAGAGAGGATTTTCTAATGAACATTCCTCAAAACAGTTGTTAGAACATAGAAAAGTCACTGCAGCAGAATATGTGTCCTTTAAAGCCCATTCGGTTTGTCACAATAACACATAAATTATTGTCAAAAAAGGCCCAAAATATATATTTCATTCTATCATAAATTGAACAATATATAGTAATTATTGTGACAGGCCTTCATTCAACAGACGACTTTCACGTCTTTGGGGTTTAATTTCTTCTCTTTCTGAAGCTATTGTTAAGATATAATTTCACTTTTGTTAATTTATACTGACAAAGATCATGTTGAACTCTTCGTTGTGCTACTTTTTGCTTCATATGGGTCGACAGTGTAATTACACTGATATTGTCCATAAACCAGGTCAAAACATCTGCAATCTCAAGTCTACCATGGAAACTCAAAACTATGTGAATACCAAAACACAGTGACACGGACTGTTGGCTTTACAGCTATAACTGGTTTGTGTGCAGTATTTTTCTGTAGTTGTCTGTAATTTGCAGATATTGATGCAGTATTTTAAGTCCTTGCCATTCAACATAGGTAGTGAAAAATAAAAATAACAATGGCACTCACTTTTCTGAGTGTTAAATATTTCCCCTTCAGTTTAAGCTTGCAGCTCAAAAAAGAAAAAAAAAAGTGCTGTTGCTGATTCTGCGAGGAATGTTTTTTCTTGTCGTGTGTAGGGATGCTGAAAAAAAAATCAAACCCTTCAGAGTCCAAGTATTTTCTTTGTGCGTTGTTTTAAAAGGAGAACTAGTGACATTTAAAAAAAAAATTTAAACGACTTTGTAAGTCCTTGTGAGGGTTAAACGTGCATTCTGGAAGCGTTTGAAGCACCCGACGTCTCCCCCTGCTGTCTCTCAGAGGAAAACCAGCCTTGCAACATGTGCAACAACTATCCTGGGAAACTCTGGCTCTCTTTTAAATATTTGGCGACGTTAAATATTTTTGTATGTGGTTATGCTCCCTTATTAATTTTTTTTTTTTTTTTTTAAAGGAGAACACTTTTGGGTTTGTTCTCTGACACAAGGGAGCTGCAGGGGGAGCCTTATCGCTAACGTTACTTATATCTGCTTGAAAGCCGCTGTACCTGATTTTCACTGTTTTGAAAAAACAGAACTAGTTCATGCGCTCAGTTTTTTGCACGTGATAAAGTAAAATCTGTGTTGCCCCAGTACAACTACATTGTAAAAGCATCTATTCGGGTGAAAATGAGACCACAGCACTTTCTCTGCATCTGTTTATAGAGTGTTTTATGCAATGAGAAGCAGGAAGTGCGTCATTATCATGCTAATGTTTGTTACCATTACTCAAGACGACAAAACTCGCTATGCGCTCAGAGACTCATCAAGAGTGCTTATAAAGTCATCGAGGTGAATATTTAAGATGCTGGGATCGAATAAGGAAAGTGAGTGATAATGACTGATGTAAAGACTATAAAAATGACCTAATTTGGTTTTTCACATTTCAAATCAGTCCATTTACACAGTAACAAGCTGCATTTTCAAGAAAGTGGATTAGCTGTAACATCTCCATAGAGACAAGCAGGTGGCGGACTTTACACCAGAAAATAATCACCCATAAACAGCAAAAAAAGACTAAACCAATGAAGCAGACAGTGCACAACCATGGAGTTAATATATGTTTGTTTAATGCATTCTGCTGTTACTTTGTTTACCATATCTGCTCTCTATATGTGACATTCTGGGCGCACACATATGGCCGGAGCTCGGGTCATGGAGACGAAGCCCTTCCTCCGCAGTGGGCTGTCAGAAACCCTGTGTAACATGTCAGGCACCGGAGAGCAGGCAGCGCGTGGACTTTCAAGGGCAAAGTGGACAAACAGGAGAGGAAATGGAGGAGTTAGATGTGCCGCGGATTAGAGAAGCGAGGCCAGAAAGGTGAGTCTGAATACCTGGTGCTGCAGAGCAAGGACACATACAGTATACGGGCGATTTTTCACTACGGCCTACTTTGAAGACACATCCACTGATCTGGCCACAATGTGAGTGCTTCTTTTGGATTAAGACAGGAGTAACCATCTTTTTTTTTTTTGTTCAAACCTCCAACAACTCCCTCGTTCACTGGCCATAAAATTAATTATGATGCTGAATTGGTTTTGAGTGTTAGTCAAATGGCACTCTCAGATAATAGTGTATCTTCTCGGGCTGCAATGATTAATCAACTAATTAAAAAAGAATAATTGTAATTGTTAACTGGACTATACAGACTCTCAAACATATCCATAAAGGCTTTTTACAACAAAGACGTTGGCATAATTATGTCAAAAATGCAATTTCTGATCTAGAAGCCTTCAGTCACTATCTTTCAACTGTACTGTATTTTATTTTAAAAGGCTTCATGTACAATAACAATCGGCCAATCAAAAAATAATAATCAACCACTAAAATAATAGTTTGTTGCATGCTGGTTTGTGGACACATGCCTTAGAGTTCCCAGATTAGATGAAATGACAATCACAATGATGCTTATATTTAGACTTGGTTCGACACCTGCTGCTCTTCATGGGTTTCAGCTTCCTGTTGGTTTTTTTGAGGGCACTGAACCCTTGAAAAGACAGAATATTTTGTTTTGGTTTGTTAAATGCTAAGGCAACAGTGGTCATTTTTCATCAATCTGAAAACCATGGATCAGTGATTTTACATGTGATTATGTCATACTCCCGACGGGGACCAAGAGAAAAGGTCCCGGTTTGATTTAAGTGTAAGAAACACCCAAAAGTGAAATCACCAAATGTAACCTGATCATTTCTATTGGTGACGAGACCAGGGTTTTCCACACTTTGATAATATTCCGAGGCACATGCACCCCTTAAGTATTATCTAATCAACCCATTTAGGGGAAAAATATGGCATTTGACGTAGCAAATATGGTCCATTCCACTGTATTTGGTTTGTTTGTAAATTTTTGGTGAAGAACTTGCTCAAGACACTCACTCACTTATTCAATTAAATCCATACATTTATTCAAGGCACACTGGTGTTGACCTCAAAGAAATCGAATGGTTGAAAATCAATGGACTTTAGAAGTTGTTAAATTACAACCAAAACAATCCCCAATCCAACAACAATCCAATTATTTTACTAATCGGTAAGACTAGCGATTATTCTTTCAATTAATTGATTAGTTTAAAACACGAAATGCCTGAAAAATATCACATTTTTACAAAATTTTACCCTGAGGAGTTATAGTGATGTGCTTGAGGACGTGCTGATTGAGAATGTGAAGACAAAATAGGTTTTTGATCAAAAACACTAAGGCCCAGATTTATTAAGCGTTTGCACAGGTGCAAAAGGGTCGCGCACTAAACTGAAGCAAAAAGCGTGTGCAGTTGCGCGTGCAGACTTCTCAGTCCGCAGTGCAAATTTAGCACATGAGACCTTATGAATTTGCAAAACAGGGCAATTTTGAGAAAATGCAAATGATAATGTTTTGCGGGTGCTGTTTGAATTATCAGGACTGTGAGGTTAAAAACTTTTGCAGTTTACACGTCAATGTGGCGTTTAAAATGTTTCAAATGATTTGTTGAGTTCATTTACAAATACATAGGCCTACTATAAAAGTAATAGTGTTGTTCTGACAGAGGGGAGAGGTTATAAAACACACTTTACCTGCGTCACGGCCTGGATTCTCATCTGTGTCGCTTTGAATTGGAGCAGTTACAGAAGCTGTGCCTCAGACGGATTTCAGGAGTTTGTCCCAGATCCTTTTAATGTCCTTAAACCGTGCGCTCTGTGAACGGAGGACTGATAACACCAGAGAAGACACGACTCGTCCACCTGTCCCTCGTCTCCCTCTCGTCCCGCCTCCAATAGTCGTGCACGTCCATACTGTCCCGTTATCCCTGGGCTGTAATAAAACCCTTCCGATCCACATTTTTTCCATCACATCCCACTGCCTGTGCGCGCTGCAGTGTGCATCTGAACTCTGGATAAACGCACAGAAGGACTGGCTTTTTCTGCCTAAACCGCAATGTAGGTTCAAATGTTTGATACACTAATCACAGACATTCACTAAAGCCTAAGATGAAGATCTCATGAAAAAATACTGATGTACAATTAAACTAATGTATATCATTTTTGGCCCATGAGGCTAGTGAATATCATCATTTATCATCATAACTTCACATGTCTCCCAAAGGAGCAGCAGCAGAGGCACGACCACATTTGCGCTTCCTTTTCACCTGCAGTAAACTCATTTTTACGTTTTAAGTAGTACTTGCAGTTTAGCACCTGTCTTAAATCTGGACATAAATGTAAGTTTGTTAGTTGTTTTTAACAATTCCTGCTCATAAAACCTCTTTTCTCAGCACATAATATGTTTTAGAGTCTGCATATAGTCCAGAGAAGGATTAATTGATTACCAAACCTCAATAATCGATTAGTTGCGATTAATTGAATAACTTGTTACTATACACTTTTGTGACGTCATCTGAAACACAGCCCTGTTACTTTCGTTAACTTTCTGTCAATAACCCTCTTTGGGCTCTGGCTATGTGATGTAAAGTTCGTGAAACATCTCATGTTATTGTCCATGCGTTCATTTTGTGTAACTTTCATTCCCAGTAATTGTTAGGTCCAATTTAAGATCAATCCAGTCAATGTCCAACACACAATAAATGCTCCCACTCATCGCGATGTATGAAACGTTTGCATATTGCATGTAACAATGTGTGCTTTGATGTCAGCGCCCACAAAAGACGGCAGCATCAAGGCTAAACCCCGCTACTGGCTAAGATGATTGAGACGTCTATAGGAGCGCACCGCGTTCGTGTCGATTAATTGTGTGTGCAGCATTGTATGTACATGTCCAACTTCAGAGCTGTATACGGCGCAAGTGAAAATTAGTCCTGCAATTCTTTTCATCACCCTCAAGCCCCGGTAAAATGTATGCAGCATGCAGTCGCCCACACAGGTAATCAACAGTGCACCTCTCAGGCAAATATACAATCAGAAATGGACTTACAAAACATCACAGTCTTTCTGTTTTATTTAAGTAACTTCATACATGCGTTTAATTTACAGAAACCAACTTTGCATTATATTATATCCAGTGTATGTATTTTTAAAGTTGTCAAACGTGCTAAGCAAAAGACGATTATGTCAGTTGTAATAGAAAACATTCCCTTATGCGTGCCAAGATTATTCAGTTAATTGATAACTGTTATATAATCCTACGGTCATAAATGTAAATTACTTTCAAATCTGTCTGTTTTTGTAACATTTAACTTTATTTTGTCATGCAGAGAGTTTGATTTTGTAAAGCTGAACACGTGTTAGACAATGAGAATGAAAGAAAATGAAAGATAATACTGATGTTTCGCTTTCAATAATCGGGAATAACTGTTAAATTGTGATGCTTTTCCTCACAATCATTGCGACATCCCTAACTTTCTCAGCCATGTATAGTGGGGTTTAAAGCGTGTCCCAAGCTTTAACTGGGATCAAATGTACACATAATAAGTAATTCACACTTATTTTACATCAAATTGTTCCTTTTTACAAACTGGGTCCTGTTTTTTTACATTCATTTGCTCTGCTTGCCAAAAATCAACACTATCGTTACAGCATTTAACAAGTAACAATGTGGAGAAAAGATTTTGATGTGTGCAATGTATATACAAAAGCTATACACACTTGCTTTGCTTGTGTTCTTGTTTACCTTCCTATCATGCCTAATTGCCCAAACAAACATAACAAAATGCTAGCACTGAAGGAAAACATTGAAAAAAACCTTCAACAATCCAACTACACTGAAGTAACTGCTTTTCAATGGCTCATGTTTGTGACCGTAGGTGTTGACTGTTCTGCATTGTTGTTTTTTTCACAGAAGTCAGTCGCTCCACTTTAGTATAATTTTCCTCCCACCTCCAAACACTCGTCCATGAGACCGACCTTTGGAGACATTCTCAGAAACGAGGATTTTTCATCGCAGCTTTGAAATATCACTTAGAGCCTGCAGCTTTCATGATGTTCAGTATGAGCAAAACTTTTACCGAGGTGTGAAAGAAGATGTTGACTATAAAGCGCTTGAGAAATACAGTTTCCATTTTGTTTTGTTTTCTTTTTTAGCACAGGAATGTAGGAACAAAAATAAATGGTTGATATTTTTGTGGATTAAAATCATCGTAACAGGTTTTTCACCATTTTTATAAAACTTCACTCTCTACAAGAAGAAATGGGATAGACTTTGCAATGGAGTTATTTTGCCATAAACAATAAGATCATCTGTTGATCTTTAGGGGTGGGCGATATTAACTCAAAGGAATATCCCGATAATGATATTCAGACGATATTATGTCAATCCAACAGAAAACATTGTCTTTAAATGTATTAGTTGAGGTTGAAGTATCAGACAAATGTGAATAGACTGTAAAACTATACCCATAAAAGTGAAGAAATATCACTTCACACTGAAAGATTATGATATTTTTACTACTTTACTACTTTTTACTATGAACAATGTGCATGATATTAAAATGTTCATATCTTCAAAACAACATTCACAATATTATAAATTCCTTCTGCTCCAATCAAAACGTACTATTGTTATGTCCTTGAACAAGACGCTCATCCTTCTAGCCTGCGTTGTTTGACACATTGTTGTTTTTCTTGTTTCTTTCTTTTTATCTAACTAGACTTGCATTAAATTGTAAAGATTTAAAAGTTCACTGCAAGGAAAGTGTACCCTTGAACTACTAGAGTTATGTGAGATTAAATTAAGACTTTAAGATTCAGGCCAATTTTTCCTTCAATGTCTGAGTGAAATGATCCCCAGTTCAAACTGAAGCTGTTTTTGAACCCTTTGGAGCACAAACAAATGGCTACACTCTTGAAGCTGAGACTCTGTAGTTTTGGCCTCTAGTGTTGATTTACTCTAATTACAAGGGGAAACAAACTGCAGAGAGATTATAATCCTGGCCTAGATTTTACATGTGTGAAAAGGTAAAGTTTGTCTGGAGGATGGTCTGATTGATACTTGCATTTGTTGGGTTTTGACCATTCCTGAAGCTAATTTCACAAAAATTGAGTTTTAGGGACTTCATATTTGTGGTGGATCCCTCTGCCACCACTCCACAGTGTTAGTATTTTTCTTTAATCACTTTACATTTCATTTATATTACACAACACATTATGCACAGTTTAATATATTTTATTTAGACACATATTTTCTAATTTGGGTGCACACTTATTAGTTAATATTTGTCTGAATTATTACTTACACTTGTTTCTTTGGAGTTGCCAGATCAGAGGACCAGACAAAGAGGCTGGATGAGCCCACATGGACCGTGGCAGTGGGGGAGGAGGAAGCGCACTGTTTTATTATTTTCAAATAATCTAGTTTAGTTTGGTTTAAAATGAGTTTTGTTATTCACTTATTTAATTCTATTTAGTTATTGTAATTTGCCTTGTTGTTTCTTTGGTAAAGTTTGCAGTTATGGTTTGTCTTTGGTGCGCGGTCTCCCCCGTGTGTTCATTTTGGGTTAGTCCTTTTTGTATTTAAACTCCCCTCCTTGTTTGAGGCGGTCTCTGTTGGTCTGGGGGTTTCTTTGTTCTGTTATAGTTATGGTTTAGTTGACTTCAGTTGGGCCCAAATGTTGTTTATATTGCTTTGCTTATTTTTGGAGCCTTTGTTAAATTCATATTTTTTTTGACTTAATTAAATTAACTTGATTTTTTACACCTGTTGTCCCTGCCTTTTACGTTTGGTCCATTACAGTTGGTGGCAGTGGTGGGACCATTCAGTAAAGGACACTGGTGTATTTTCTTATTTTGACTATTTTTGCACTACCAACCTCTGATTTTGAAAAAAAAAAAAAAAAAAAAAAAAAATGCCAGGAAGAGGACGGACAAGGCCAGCAGTCAGCCGGGAACCAGGTGCAAGGAGTGAAGTGCTAAATGGCAGTGATCAGGAGGATGGAGCTGTTGGTGGAGAGTTTGACACAGAACCGGAGCACGGTGAGCCTACATTAGCCGAATTAGCTGAGCTTCTGCGATTCCATATAGGTCAACAAAAAGCTAAAGATGCCTACTGGGACAAAGAAGTTGTTAAACAAGAACAAAGATTTAAGGAGCTTCAACAACAGTTCAGCATGCTTAAGATGGAGGCTCGAGCTGAAACACCTAGACTGAGGCCTACAGCATTACAGGAGCCTGAGCCTTCTGACAGTCAAGGTGACCATGTCCATGCTCCTTCACACTTTTCTAATGCACCCAAGCTACAAAAACTAAGTGAAGATGATGATATTGAACACTTTCTCATTACTTTTGAAAGAATTGCTATTGCCTGTAGATGGCCAAAGACTGATTGGGCTTTCCACCTAATACCATTATTAACAGGCAAAGCTAGAAGTGCCTTTGTTCACATGGATGTTGATTTGTCTATGAACTATGATAATGTCAAGTTTGCAATTTTACAAAAGTATGACATTAATACTGAAACCTATAGGCAACGATTTCGTTCTCTCCATGTGGAGCCCGAAGAAACCCCCAAAGAGTTGTGCATAAGATTGAAAGAGCTGTATGGTAAATGGGTGCAACCAAGAGATAAAACAGTTGACCAAATTAATGAAATCCTTATTCTCGAGCAGTATTTAAGGATGCTATCACCAGAACTGCAGGTGTGGATCAAGGAGCATGACCCAAAGACTGCAGAGGAGGCAGCTGGTTTGGCTGATGTGTTTGTGGCTGCTAGGAGGAAAGGCCAGTCCTGGGCTAACACAAGCTGGAAGGATGACCGCTATCAACCTCCTCGTCAACCTCCAGTCCAACAGCTTTCAAGAGTGGGTAAGCCCCCTGTAAGGGAAAAATCTGCTACATCACATCCTGTAAAATTTTATAGGAAGCCAATTTGCTATTTGTGTGGACAAGAGGGGCACACCAAACCGATGTGTCCGCAAAATCCTGTTAAATTGTCCCAGATGTGTTTTGTGCCCAGGGAAGAACTGCACAAGGCAGAAGTGAAGCAGGCATTAAAGGAGACGCCAGTGGAGCTCAATGGCCATGCTCTTAAGGCACTGATTGACACAGGGAGTACTCAGACTCTGGTCCATCGCAGGTATATTTCACCTCAGTCTGTTTGCACCAGTGAGACCGTTCCAATCTGTTGTGTCCACGGGGATGAGAAGAAATATCCTACAGCTGATGTCTATATCATGGCAAATGGACAGACTTACCTGCTAAATGTTGGTGTAGTGGATAATCTGCCATTCCCAGTCATTTTGGGCAGCGATTTACCTGTGTTAATTGACCTGCTGCAGTCTCAACTCTGCAGTGTAGCGCTCACTCGGGCCCAGGCAAAGCAATCAGACGAAACTCTCAGACCTTAGCACTCTGCCTTTCTACAATGTTGAGTTTCCCACAGAGCAAAGTACAAAAGGGCGCAAATCCAGACGTCAGCGGAGGATGGAGAAGTTCCAAGGGACAGTTGTGACACCACCTGACACTTCAGAGCCTGAGCTACGGCAAGATTTCAAAATCCCTGGTAATATTATAGAGCTGCAGCACCAGGATTTAAATCTAACAAAGTACTTTGAAGATGCAAAACTTAAGAAAAACAATTTCTGCCTTCAAAATGACATTCTTTACAGAGAGCAAGGGTCAACAAAACAGCTTGTTCTGCCAAAGTCAGTCAGGGAAACAGTTCTAAAATTGGGCCATTCTATTCCCTGGGCCGGCCACTTGGGGAAGCATAAAACCTTTGCCCGCATAGAACGCAGTTTTTTCTGGCTTGGCATGCGTAAAGATGTGGAACAGTTTTGCAGGAGCTGTCCAGTGTGTCAGAAAACATCATCCAGACTCCCCAATAAAGCTCCCCTCCAACCACTGCCAATAGTGAGTACACCGTTTCAGCGGCTAGGCATGGATATTGTGGGACCTGTAGAAAAAAGCAAATCGGGTAACCGCTTCATGCTAGTACTGACAGACTACGCGACTAAGTATCCAGAAGTTTTCCCCCTAAAATCTGTTAAAGCAAAGACTGTAGCCTTTTGTCTAGTGCAGTTCTTTTCAAGAGTTGGTTTCCCTCAGGAGATCCTCACTGATCAGGGTACAAATTTCATGTCAAAACTGCTCAAAGATGTGTACCAGCTCCTGGGTATCAAAGGACTGAGAACAACACCTTATCATCCACAAACGGATGGACTAACTGAAAGGTTTAATCAAACGCTAAAACAAATGCTACGCAAGTTCATTAATGAAACTGGCTCAGACTGGGACCAATGGCTCCCTTACATTCTGTTTGCATATAGAGAGGTTCCCCAATCCTCCACAGGGTTTTCCCCATTTGAACTGCTGTTTGGTCATGAAGTAAGGGGACCCCTGACAGTGCTAAAGGAACTGTGGGAGGGGGGGAAAACTAACAAAGAACCTGTGAATGTTGTGTCCTATGTGCTCCAGATGCGAGAGAGGTTGGAGAGGATGACTGCCTTGGCCCAAGAGCACATGAAGACCTCCCAACACAAACAAAAGACCTGGTATGACACTGCATCCAGAGAGCGGGGGTTTGTGCCTGGTCAGAAAGTCCTGGTAATGCTGCCATCGGAGGATAGCAAGCTACTGGCCAAGTGGCAGGGCCCCTATGAGGTAATGCAGAAATTGGGACCAACAACCTACAGAATTTCTGTTCCAGGTCAAAGCCGCTCGACAAGGGTTCTCCATGTAAACCTACTCAAAGAATGGGTCTCAAGACCAGAAGACCAACAAACCTCATTTTACATCAGGAGTGCGGAGGACGAGGAGCTGGAGGAGCAATATCTGCCGGTCCCCTCTGCTTCAGCACCCAGTTTAGATCATCTGACAGAGAAACAGAGGTCTGAGGTGATGATTATCTGTTCAGCAGAGGTATTTCAGGAAAACCCAGGCTATACCACGGTAATAACACATGATATTGCCTTGAAAGAAGATGCAGCTGTAAAACGAATGAGTTATCGCATCCCAGAGAGACTCCTTGAACCCCTGAAAAGAGAAATTGAACTAATGCTATCTCTTGGCATTATTGAGGTGTCCCAGAGTGAGTGGTGCAATCCAATTGTGCTTGTCCCCAAAAGGATAGCACAATTAGGTTTTGCATTGACTTTCGCTAGCTCAACTCAATATCAAAGTTTGACTCATACCCTACACCTCGCATCGATGATCTGATTGAGAAACTCGGGAAAGCACAATATCTCACCACCATTGACCTTTCAAAGGGCTATTGGCAGGTTCCACTCTCTTCCAGGTCAAGAGAGCTAACCGCCTTCAGGACACCATGGGGCCTTTACCAGTTCCGGGTGATGCCATTTGGACTTCACGGTGCCCCTGCCACATTTCAGCGATTAATGGATAAGGTGCTCAATGGACTCTCACACTTCGCAGCAGCATATCTGGATGATATCATTGTTTACAGTAACAGCTGGGAAGAGCATCTTCAACATTTAAAAGTTGTCTTTGAGTGTCTTCAGAATGCAGGTTTAACAGTGAATCCTGCAAAGTGTGCTATTGCCAAGAAGGAAACTGAATATCTGGGGTTTGTTATCGGAGGAGGATTGGTGAAGCCACAAATCCAGAAAGTGGAGGCCATCGCATCCCTGTCCCCTCCCACAGACAAGAACTCAACTACGGTCCTTCCTGGGAATGTCAGGTTGGTACCACAGATTTATTCCTAACTACTCTGCAAGAGCTTCTCTGCTCACAGACATGACCAGCCTCAAAGGCCCAAACAAACTGGTGTGGTCTGAAGAATCCAGGGAGGCATATCAAGATATACAGCAGGCTCTGAGCAGAGACCCAGTGCTCCACTGCCCGGACTTCCAGGAGGAGTTCATCCTTCAGACAGATGCTTCAGAAAAGGGTCTTGGTGCTGTGCTGCTTCAGGGGCCCCCACATGACCGCCATCCCATTGCATTCATCAGCCGGAAACTCTTCCCTAGAGAAACCCGCTATTCCACCATTGAGAAGGAATGCCTTGCAATCAAGTGGGCCCTGGATTCACTCCGCTACTACCTCCTAGGAAGACAGTTTGTGCTGGAAACTGACCACAAAGCACTAAAGTGGCTGGAGAGGATGAAAGACACCAACAGCCGAATCACTCGCTGGTACCTGGCTATGCAACCCTACAAGTTTGAAGTGCAACACATCCCGGGCAAGCAGAACGTCACTGCTGACTACCTGTCCCGCTGTGCCAGCGAGCCTTCAGAGGAGGGGGAGTGTGTGGTGGATCCCTCTGCCACCACTCCAGTGTTAGTATTTTTCTTTAATCACTTTACATTTCATTTATATTACACAACACATTATGCACAGTTTAATATATTTTATTTAGACACATATTTTCTAATTTGGGTGCACACTTATTAGTTAATATTTGTCTGAATTATTACTTACACTTGTTTCTTTGGAGTTGCCAGATCAGAGGACCAGACAAAGAGGCTGGATGAGCCCACATGGACCGTGGCAGTGGGGGAGGAGGAAGCGCACTGTTTTATTATTTTCAAATAATCTAGTTTAGTTTGGTTTAAAATGAGTTTTGTTATTCACTTATTTAATTCTATTTAGTTATTGTAATTTGCCTTGTTGTTTCTTTGGTAAAGTTTGCAGTTATGGTTTGTCTTTGGTGCGCGGTCTCCCCCGTGTGTTCATTTTGGGTTAGTCCTTTTTGTATTTAAACTCCCCTCCTTGTTTGAGGCGGTCTCTGTTGGTCTGGGGTTTTCTTTGTTCTGTTATAGTTATGGTTTAGTTGACTTCAGTTGGGCCCAAATGTTGTTTATATTGCTTTGCTTATTTTTGGAGCCTTTGTTAAATTCATATTTTTTTTTTGACTTAATTAAATTAACTTGATTTTTTACACCTGTTGTCCCTGCCTTTTACGTTTGGTCCATTACAATATTCAAAGGGAATCCATAAAAGTCCGAATTTTAGGGTAATATTTTCTTTTGTGGGTTTGTGGAACAAACTAACCCTGATTGATCCTAGAATAGTTTAACTGACTAGAAATAAAAGAGTTACAGCTTTCTTTTCATAACATATATAACGTATAACATTCCCAACAGCTTGATTGTTTCCTTTTATCGGATTGTGGACATTAAGGAATAAATTAAGAAAAAGACAGAGGACCTGCTGCCTCTTATGAGGTTTTAAAGGACACACATTCTGCTACAGTAACTTTTTTGAACTTTAAACCATGTTCTAACATTGTTCTGTCATCAAAAACATATCTGGAGCAACATTTTGCTGTATTCACTCTGTTTTGAGGAATGATCATTCGAAAATCCTCCCCCTCTCCGAGCGTCAAAATTACTTCCAGCTGAACTCCCTCGATCAGTGACAGTTTTCTGATAATAAACGTCATTTATCTGAGAATCTTCTGCTGTTTTAAGTCGTTCAATCATCGGCAGACTCGTTCTGAGCATTTCTGCCATCTAAACACGATAACTCCTGCTGCTAGCTTGATAATAGCGTGTTGCACATTCTCTAAAGAAATAACATAACAAAACTGTGTAAGTACTAGGTGCAATCTGCTGGCTGGAGACACTCAGTAAGTGTCATTGCAGACAGCAGTGAACATGTTTCATTATTTCACAATAAACTTTTGTTTCAAAACATGAGATGGCAAATTAAAGGCACTCAACAGCATGTTTAAAGGCTAACAACAATATGAAACATGCATACTATTTGTCCTTTAAGGTCTACATATAGCATTACAATGTGTGAATTTGTTAAGGTTTATTTATGTGCTTCTAGATTTAGTTGTGAATTATTTTATTCATAGCACCTTGAAATCTCGTGTGAGTTGTGCACAACACTGCTACATTTCAGAGACTTTCCTTTCACAAACAATATGCAAAAACTCTTTCTTCTTGCAGCCAAGACAGAACAAAGGAAGTATTCCCAAAAAGGCCAGCATGGCTACAGATCAATACGCTCATAATGATATTTACTGCACAGGTCTCGACTTCAATGCACCTTCCAGTCATGAATATGTTTCCTTCATTGCAAATGACATTGAGAGGTGCTAATTAGTGTGTGCTACTGCGCGCCACCGAGGTGTTAAAACCTGGAGTTCAAAAATAACAATTTGGTAACAGAGGATTGGAGGAGACACCAAGGATATAACAAGAACGTTTTGAAGACATCACCGAAGGGTTTTTTTCATGCTTTTGCTGTGAAAACACAATAAAGACGTGCTCCTCTTCAAACTCCTTCTCCATGACTTAATAAACTACAGCAAACCTAAAATATTAAAACATCGATATCAGATGGGGACCAGGAAAGTCGTAGTTATTACAGATCCTTCACCACTGCGCTTTCTGTTTGTCTAATGGTCTTATAAGGATAGAGTGGGCACTTTCTGGGCGATATTAAATTTTAAGGATACCAGCGCTGTTGGGAATACCTTTCATTTCAGCTTGTTTGGTGGTTAATTCACTGCTAGATTCTGGTGTTTTGGACAGCGAGGCACGGGAAAAGAAGAAATCGAGGCTTGTAAAGTGTGGAGATTTGAAATAGAAGTTGGGAATGTTTTTTATAGCGTGGCAAATAGTAATTAAAGAGATGCATTGTTTCGTGTCTGTTTGTGGCTGCTTAGCTGTGAACAGTGTGGGCTGCTCTGACTCACGATGGGAAAGAACGCAATTTAGTTTGTAATTACTGTATTCATGAAACAGAGCATCATTGATTTATGCTTTAATATTAATGGCACTGGACAGTTTGGCCCAATTAAACACTTGCAACAGTCAGTTCACAATTGAGAACAGGAAGCAAACTGGTAGTGCTTAACAAAAGGAAGTGAACTTTTTTTTTTATTGGGACTGGATTCAGGACAAGTTTGTTGGAAGATTATACCCACGATATTATGAATAACTTATGAAAAATGTGTTCGTCATAAATTCGGAGCCAAGTTTTTGTTTATGTTAGATTTTGGCGAAAAAGAAATGAAATTGGCTCCGCTTCTTTAGTAAATCAGAGTATAGAAAAGGGAAAAATATATGTTTCAAAGATTTTTTTCCTCCGCTAAAATGAAAAAGACATCCTGACAAACTGTGGTTGAGCAAAAAGCTGAAACTGCCAAAAATACAAGTTGGCAAATGAACAGTGTTGTCCTTTGAGGCAGCTGAGAAAGTGCCATCTTCACAAATCTCTCCTCCCCTCCACTCCTCTTCTTCTCCTCGTCTTCCTCACTCCTCTGCTCTCTGTTATCTTCTCTTCCTACATCTCCCCTTTTCTCCCCTTTTCTCTCTCTCCTCTCTAAATTCCTCTCCTCCATTTCTCTTTCTGTCTTCTTCCTTACTTTACTCCGCACTCCCTGTCCTCGTTCCTCTCTAATCTTCTAATTTTCACCTCCGCTCCCTCAACACCTCTCTTCTTCGTTGCCCCGTGTCTTCTTTTCTCTTCGCTTTCTCTTCACTCCCGCTTATTCCTCACCTATTTCTTCATCTTTTCCCTTCCTTTCTTCCCCTCTCTTCTCTATAATGTTCTCTCTGACTTTCTCTCATCCTCTCCACCCGTTTACTTTTTTCTACCCCCTCTCCTCTAGTTATCCTTCCTCTTCCCACCCCTTCGTCCTCGTTATCATCACTTCTTTTCTGTTTCTCTCTTCTGCAATCTTCTTTTACTCCCATGCTCCCTCACGTCTTCCTGTCCTACCTCCAGTCCTCTCCCTCCTCTGCCTTCTTCTGTTCCTTTCTTCTCTTATTATTCCTTCCTTCTTTTGTCTCCTTTCCTCCTCTCCATTCACCCACATTTTTTCTCCCCTTCCCGCCCCTTTTCTCCTCTATCCTACTTCACTTCCTCTCTCTCATTCCTCCCCTTTTTTCCTCCAATCATCCTTCCTCTCCTCTTCCCTTCCCATTTCTTCTCTTCTATCTACTCTTTATCTTGTTCTCGTCCTCACCTGTTTCTCTCTCGCTCTCTCTTTGCTCCGTTCTTCTCTCCCTCTACTCCAGCCTCTGCTTTGTCTCACCTCCCTTTTCTCCTCACTATCCTCCCTCTTTGCTTCCCCTCTCTTCTCTCTTTTATTTTTTGATCTTCTTCCTTTTTCACCTTCTTTCTCCCCCTCCTTCTCTCTCTGTCTTACTCTCTTTTCCTCCTCTCTTCTCCCTCTTTTTCCACTTCTCTCCCTCTCTCTTTTTCCACTTCTCTCCCTCTCCCCTCCTACCTACCTCTCTCTCTGCTCCCCCTCTTACTTTTCTCTTCTCTTTTTTCCCTTTCCCTCCTATCTCTCTCTCTTCCCTCTCTCTCTGCTCCCCCTGTCTTTTCCTCTTCTCTTTTCTTCCTCTCTTCTCCCTCTCTTTCTTTCCCATTCCTCTCACTCTCTTTCCACTTGTCCTCTCTCCTCCCTCTCTCTCTGCTCCCCCTCTTACTTTTCTCTTCTCTTTTTTTCCTCTTCCCTCCTATCTCTCTCCCCTCCTCCCTCTCTCTCTGCTCCTCCTCTTTACTTTCCTCTTCTCTTTTCTTCCTCTCTTCTCCCTCTCTTTCTTTCCTCTTTCTTCTCTCTCTCTTTCCACTTATCCTCTCTCCCTCTCCCCTCCTCCCTCTCTCTCTCTATGCTCCCCTTCTCTCTTTCCTCTTCTCTTTTCTTCCTCTCTTCTCCCTCTCTTTCTTTCCCCTTCCTCTCTCTCTCTCCACTTCTCTCTCTCTCTGCTCCCCCTCTCTGTGCTCATGTGGACACTTCTCCAGTGGAGATGCCCTGCAGATGGGAACCAGCACATCCTCTCATTAGTCTCCTCTCCTCTTCACAAAGTGTCCTCTCGGTTTTAAATGGGGGTCTGTGTAAATCACTGACCATAGGATCCTGTAGCTCTCACGGCCGGCTTCATTACGACACAAAGGCAGTGAAGGAGAGAGGCACTTCAAGTATGCGTTCATTCAAACCAATCAAAGGGAGGAGAAGAAATTGGGCTCCACTCAAAAACAGAGGTGTTCACACTTATGAGAAGTTGTTGTTGTTCTTGAGCCAAACTGGACCGGCAGAGCAGAACACAACATGTCAATAGTACAATAGCACATTCGAACAGTAATTGACAGTGAAAATGCAAAACTGTTCAGCAGCACTAGACTCTGCAAAGCTATTTCATTATATTTTTTTCCTTGTATAGATTTTAAAGGTGCACTATGCAGCTTTTTTAGTGGGTATGTCTTCTTGTTATTGCCTAGAATATTCCACAATCTGACGTCTATCTATGGACAATCGCAGTGAGATTGCATATGTTTTTTGATGAATAAAAAATAGATAGGTCTATTTACATAGATCTAGATAGGTCTATTTACATTGACACAACACTCAATCCATCTATCCATCCAGCTATCCATTTGATTAATAAGTATTATAAAATGTTCACTGTGTTTAAAAGAAGTGTGCTGCACACACACATTAATTTCATCAGTGCTTATGTTTATTGCACACAAGAATCAAGAAACATCTCCATCTCTGGAGACAAGTAGATGGTAAACCCTCCTTCAGAAAACTTACACATTGCACCTTTAAATGGCTAATTGTTGGCATTTAACAAAAAAATGCCAACTTTATTCTTCCAAAGTATTGGACATTCTCAGCTCCTGACTATGACCAATATTAAAGATTATTGTGAGAAAAACAACACAATTTCACAGTTATTCACGAGTACTGTGAACATGACCAAAAAACAGCTAAATATTTTATTTCCCAATAAAAACCCAAACAAGTTACTATTCCTCAAGTTTGTGACCAGCTTTAGGAAATTGAACTTTCTGAATGGGGAAAAAATATATAAAAATACGTAAAGCAAGATGAAAAAGTAGTTTAAATTTAGGTGTATTTTTGGACTATATATTGAGGTAAAAATACTTAATTTTGCTTCTAAAATGTCAACGATTATTATGTTTTAGTTCATTTGATAATAGTGTGACTTGAATGATTACGTTTATCAGTCGGATTGGCTGTAGATCTCTTGAGTAAAAAAGAAAAGACTGATCCCAATTCGATTAAAATGTGACTAATTGCACAGATAGAGCTGAAGGAAGGTGTGTAAAGTGTCTTGCAGAAGGACACAACAGCAAAATGCACTGGATAAAGCTGGGATTGAAGCGTCAACCTTCGGATTCAAATGATTCCAACAACTGAAGCACGTGTTTCTTGTCCTGTTCTGTTTAACAATATTGCCCATCTGTCCATGCACATCTGATAATGAGAATTTCAGTCAATCGTCAGTGGTAACATATGAACATGGTTTTCTGCTTTTTCAGTAATTCATGTGTGAAACATAGATATCGATTGAGTGGATTCTGCCTGTTAGATTATGTGGATTTCATTTTCTCCCTATATGCTTTTTCCATCGAGCAATAACATATTTTTACATATTCAATTCCTACTCTAACAACTTAATGATTCCCACAGTTGTTCCTAGTGCATTGTGGGTAATTAGATAGTGTGAGGGCAGTGGGAATTAATTAACGTAGCTTATATGAATTTCCTCTGGCTCGTGCACGTGTGAAAGGTCAGTGTTCTTGGTGAAGTCGCTGACAAAGCTCCGGATGTTTCTCAAAAACACAAATACAATCTCATATCCACGTTCAGGCTCCATGGCATTTCCAGCACATTTCTATTTAAGTCAAAAAACACACTGGAACTCTTCACAAATGTCTCGCTGCTGCATTCCTGACAGGATCTGGTGTCTGGTGTGAAACTATGAAAACTTGTCAGTCACTATTTTTGTTATAGGAGGAAAAATAAAGTAGACGTATACAGCAGGAAGGGAGATAGAACAAAATCAATATCTTAATTTTAGCATATGTCTTTTACTGCAGACTGTTTTTATTGTTTGATTTTCTAAACTTTCTGTTCAAATCAACAATTTCGTGAAGTCCTGCAAGTCGACTGCTGTTGTGATTTTGAGCTATACAAAAGCACATTTAATTTAAAGGCAATGTACCTGATTCTTCCTGTTCTGAAAAATGAACAACAGAGCTAGATTGAAAGTCTCTACATCAGTCACATGTATCGCTCACTAATGCAGTCCCAGCATCCAACATATTCAGCACAATGAGTTTGTAAGCCTTTTTCATGAGTTTCTGAGCCCAGAGCGAGTTCTGCTGTCACGGTAAAGTTAACAAACATTAGCATGCTAACGGCACACTTTTCAATGCAATAAAATACAACTATTCACCAATAAATAGCACTGGAGTCTATTCTTGGGCTTCAGGGATTGGCACAAGTCTGTTTTCCCAAAATACCTTTGCATCCAGCAAATATAGATGGATTTGTTGGGATTGTTGAAACTTTTTAGCAAGGTGTCATTTGACAATAGAGAAAAAATAAATGCTGTCACAATTTAATTTAATGCTTACATTTAACATTTGAAAGAACAGAACTTCCACTTCTGAAGGTTCACACTTCATTGTAACTGGTTAAATCCACCTGTCACTCACTAAGAATATCTAAGTCTGACCAATAGCGGGTGTGTGGGAGAAATGTGTGAATTTGAGCAAATCGAGCTTCATTGCTAAATCACAATATGACAGTAAAACAGTTGTCACAGGAACCAGATCAAACTTTGATTTTTTTTTTCACTCAAATTATTTTGTTGAGTTGAAAGGTTTTTTATGTGAAGGAATTGGAAGGTTCTTGGCTAAATAAGAATCACTAAAGCTAAACTATACTGTATATTACAGATGTAAAGGCGCTATATCTGATTTGTTCTGTCTTAAAAATAGTTATCTTTAAATAGTTTGCAGCCTCCAAATTATTCACCGCGACCACAAGTTTAAAAGCGCTTTTCACAACTTTCAGAAACCCAGCAAGTTTTTCCGTCACAGCACACTTCCTGGTTTTAGGAGATTAAAGCTCTCTATAATTAGAACGGACTTTGTGGTCTCATTTTGACTCAAATTGCTGAATTCACATCATATCTGCACTGGAGCAAAGCAAATTGTGCTCATCTGCATACATGGAGGAAAAAATGGTTACAGGTTGTTTAAAGTGCCTATGGCATGTGGAACAGTTTACTAAAACGATAAAGATAATTATATTTCAGATTTTGCTAAAACATTTAAAAACATATTTTTTTATCCCTGTTAGACTATGTTTTAGGTTTTCAATTTTACTTCCTGGTTGTAAATCATGACATCACACTAGGAAATTCAGTAACTGCTACCTAGCAACCATATTGTACACAGCGCCAAAACCCCTCTAATGTCATAGATTATTATTTGACAAATAAAACATGAGCACATGTTTAATTTGTTGCATTAATGTTTAAAGTATCATAAAATGTGTTAATGTGTGTAAATTGCTCCAAACCTTTGGATGCAATCTCCCCAGTCTGATGTCATCATGTCTGCTCCTTCTTGTCATTTTTAACATACTTTTCAACGTGTCTTCACAAACTGACACTTGATTGGTGTCAAACTATCAAACATACTGTATTTATACAACAGGTGTTAGTCCACCAAATACAAATCCTTAACACCTGTCATACGCACTTTGAACAGTGAACATGTTACAAACCTGAATGGACACATCGCTGTACGAGCCCCCGATGACTCCTGAGATGGCCAGTGGGACCTCGTTCTGGATGGGCCGTGACCCGTCGGGACAGATGAAGCCCGGGTCGTGCACTTTGGTCAGGGACGCCCTCACGAAGTCCAGGGCCTGCTCCAGAGCGTACGTATCCTTCGAACAGCTGTCCAGAATGTGAGCGCCCAAACGCAGCCCAGGCAAGATGCGATCGTTGGCGTTGATCTCGTCCAACGCGAGCAACATGGCTTCCAGTCTCTGTATGCCTCTTTCTTCATTTATTTTGCCACAGTCCTCTGTACCGTTGCCTTTTTCGTGGACAGGGAATAGTCCGCCGATTACCAAGTCTCCTTCAATGATGATTTCACGCTTGGCTGTAGGGGGCAGTCTGGAGATGCTTGGTAGGACGCCTGGCATGAGCAGTTCAAAGAGGATCACATGGAGACGCCAGTAATGAGTAAATATAGTGAGTTTTGGCAATGTCTCGGGGCAGCGCAACATCCTCGACATGGTAAGGGAATTGGATTTGAGCCGCTGGAGGGATGGAAAGTGTTCACAAAGTTGGAGGCAGGTGCTCGAGCATGTTGGAAAGAGCCTGGGTGACAAAAGATAAAATGAAACGATATGTTAGTCAGACAGAATCTAGGAGTGTAATGTGATCCTCAGATACGTTACAGACACTTAATGGCATTTGTATTGATGTTTAGAAACACGGTTTTATCGGGTGGCATGCTCTCACACAGGCAATTACGGGAAAGACTAGAGCTATGATGACTTTACAAGAGAATCTATTCAATTGTTCCTGGACTGTTGCCAAAATGCTGCAATAAAACACCTTTAATCGTTGTAAATTAAGTACTTTGCTTACTGTAAAAAGTGTGATTTAATCTAATTGTGTCATTAACAGACAAACAAAGAAAATGTTAAAAGTACAAAATGAATAATTTAGCCTGGGATGTTTGAAAAAAAAGTAATCATTGCAGGGTTAGGTGAAGTTTTATTAGGCAGGGAACAAAAGCATGACAATAACGGTCCACTATATAACTTTTTCTGGTGTGGAGTCCGCCACCTGCCACATGTTATTGTCTTGACTTGATAAACTTTGTATTTATGTATCATCTATCAAATTGTTTATTGTTCAATAATGCCTTGAAAAACCTCATTTTTTACCATGAGTGGGGTTGTGTCTCCACAGATCTGACCTGTAACTTGACATGTAACCAGGCTGGTGGCGCAACTATCTCCACGGAGATCAAGTTTAATGCCATATGTGGGACATTCTCAAAGGTCAGAGGTCAAATTTGTTTATGTAGCACATTTATAAACAGATGCTCCTAAATGCTGCACAAGTTCAGTAACACAAGACATTCTGATCAAAGCAACAGAGAGAAGCCCTGCACTAGAAAAGTCACATAGTCAAGGTCTGTGGTTCAATTCCCACTTAGACCAAGTTCTGTCTGTTCTTGTGTCCTTAGGCAAGGGCAGCTTACTATCACAGAGTGTGGAGTGACTGAATAATAACAACAGAGTAGCGCTTTATTGCCACTTGTTTTTCACGCTTTGTTGGATATCGTCAACACAATTTGATGTGTTGCAGTAATCAAATTTCCCCTAACCCTGGCCATGATTACTTTTTTGAAACAATCCCAAGCTCATTTTTCGATTTGTACTTCAATATTTTGTTGTGTGTACATTTTCTTTGCAATAGGGGGTACATTTTTGATATTTTTCTTTGTATGAGGTTGAATAAATAACTTTTGTTGTGTGTCCAAGCGTTTCATTCTACTATTTATTTGTTGCTGATATTTTTTAACTATTTTTTTTTACATTTCATCCTGCTTTAGACTTGATGTGTCAATGGTATAAAGTTTCTATATAGTCATTTATCGTCTATATTTTTTCAGCAATATCACACACTTCAAAATGTGTTATTGTGACAAGCCAACAGAGCTTTTATCCTTGAACTATAAGATTTGTGCTACATACCGTCATGTTATATTACTAACAAAAGAAGTCTGGACACCACGATTGCTTCTCAGTCCACCAAGTTTATATTTTACTCCTTTATTGACCTGATATGTAATGTACTCCTCAGATAAAGTGTAATATTGAGCAGACATGACACACACGGCCAATAACCGTGAATGAGTGCGGTTGCCACGGAAACCAGGAGTAAGTAAAAAGTATGAGTCTCGCTGTAGTGGAGGGCAGCGAGACGTATATGTGCAGTTCAATGGCCCGGGGTGTCCATCCGAAAACATACTGCACGGCTGGATGAGTGCGTGTCAGGCTTTAGGTGTTTGGAGATATTTCTGGACATTCCACTTAACATTTTGGGCACGGGGATGGGAGATATTAACAAAAATGAATATGTCAGTACTTGTTTTGAATATCCCGATGATATTAAATGTGATATTAGTCCTGTTTTAGGTCCTTGGTGAAGGCCTGGTTTAGTCCTGTTTTAGTCTTGCTTTAGTCTGTTTTAGGTCCTTGATGAAGACCTGGTTTAGTCCTGTTTTAGGTCCTTGATGAAGACCTGGTTTAGTCCTGTTTTAGGTCCTTGATGAAGACCTGGTTTAGTCCTGTTTTAGGTCCTTGATGAAGACCTGGTTTTGTTCTGTTTTAGTCTTGCTTTAGACTGTTTTAGGTCCTTGGTGAAGACCTGGTTTAGTCCTGTTTTAGGTCCTTGGTGAAGACCTGGTTTAGTTCTGTTTTAGTCTCGCTTTAGTCTGTTTTAAGTCCTTCATGAAGACCTGGTTTAGTTCTGTTTTAGTCTCGCTTTAGTCTGTTTTAGGTCCTTGATGAAGATCTGGTTTAGTTCTGTTTTAGTCTTGCTTTAGTCCGTCTTAGGTCCTTGATGAAGACCTGGTTTAGTCCTGTTTTAGTCTTGCTTTAGTCCGTCTTAGGTCCTTGATGAAGACCTGGTTTAGTCCTGTTTTAGTCTTGCTTTAGTCTGTTTTAGGTCCTTGATGAAGACCTGGTTTAGTCCTGTTACATGATTGATATTATTTTGACACTTTAAAGCACATGTGTTAAAATCTGGACTTCTTGTACCGCCCCTTTGTCGTTTCTGTAGTCAGTACATTTGAATTTCGCAGTTGGAACCATAGAACTATAATAAAACCTGGAAGATGAATCCAAGATGGCCGTCCTGTTTATCCCTATGGAGAGTGCTCATTGGCGCATGACCCCAAAAAAGTTTCTTACTTCCGCATTTACTTCCTGATACGAAGGCTGACATCTTTGTTTTACTTCCTGATACGATGGCTGCCATCTTTGTTTTACTTCCTGAAATGATGGCTGCCATCTTTGTTTTACTTCCTGAAACGATGGCTGCCATCTTTGTTTTAGGGCGCCACGTGACGACAATCCCCCACTTCATATAAAAACGGTAATTTCGGTGATTTTAGAAACGGTAGAAAAGAACATTTCCTTCTATTTTATTTAAATACCGATAATAATTCAGTCCTGTCTGCAATTATAATGTGCAATGTTAGAAAAAGGCTGGTTCCAAGAGGCTGCAGTACCTCGCACGGCCACTAATCAATCTGGGACCACAGACAGAGGGGGCGTACCTTATCCAGTTCTTTTAATACATCCATGGTTGGAACACTGTCTTAATCTCTTCCTGGTTCCTTCCTAAAGCCTCTGACACAACGCCCTCTCCGCCCCACGCTCCGCCCCATGTTCGCCCCACGCTCCGCCCCACGCTCCACCCTCACTGTGGAAGCCTAAATTGTTGACATGCGACCATTCGACACGCGGTGGGCATGGTTTATATTCATTCATTTGTTTATAGTTGGTCGGGACAGTGCATGGTAAAGAACATACGTGATACCATAAACACTCTGGATTATAGCTAAATTTTACGTCTGGGCATCACTTTTAAATGTGAATAGATGTGAATGGAAATACCACATTGTACTCTTTTGCTATACTTTATACTAAACTAAAACTATAATAAACAATATAAAATTTTGCATATCTTCAAAACAACATTTATAATAATTCCAAATTCAAATACTTAAAAAAAATGGGTTCATAACAAAAATGTTGGTCCGCTTCCTGCTTGTCTTCATAAAGATGGTGTTGCTTTGCCAACAATGTACCATGGTATGGCATTAAACTTGGCTATCTCCTTGGAGACAAGCAGGCGACGCCACCAGGACAAATTACAGGTCAGATCTGTGGAGAGATGGCATTGCTCACAGTAAGACTACATACTTTTCAAGGTATCTCTTGCAGTAAAAGAAAAAACAACAACAAAAAAAACAAAAACACTTGAACAATGAATAATTTCAAGAGAAGACAATTCCAAAGCATGAAACCAACCACAAACTAACCACAGGCCAAACTTCCTGTTTACTGCAGCGGAAAGGTGTTCTCCTAATACAAAGAACTTTACAAACGGAAACTTAAATACCATGCATCGTTCACTGTCCCAAGCAGTCAGAAATGTAGCAAAAAAATTCTACCCAATTGTTGTTATGTTATTTCAGACTTAACTATGTAAGGTTTACTTTTGCAACGAGTATACTACAGAGTTTAACGTGCATATGACAGACTAGACCACACACAACTTTGTGAACATGATTATATTCAAGATTTTACCAAGCATTTTGCCTGTTTGTCACCAGTTTAACATTTTTTGTAAAGTTTATAATGTTACTTCCTGGATGGACATGAGCAGCAGATGTTCCATAACTGTTACCTAGCAACCAAACTGTAAAGGACCAAAATCCATATAAATTTCACGTAGTTCGGAATTAACAATAAATAATACCCGATAACACCTTTATTTTGTTGAAAGATTGTTTAAACTGACAAAAACATGTGTCTGTTGCCGTGTTTTCAATGGGACGACATCACAGAGGGATTATGTTTTAGAACCAGCAACACATTCTGTAATTTTACACGTTGATTTTTTCACAAACTGCAACTTCACTGATGTAAAACTATGATTAATATTTACCACAGGTTCTTTAACACCAAACTAAGTCATAATTAGAAAAACACAGGTCATTTAAACTTTAAAATGCATGGTTGACAGACATTCACATTTTTCTTATCGTATTATTACTTTTGGTGGGATTGTGTGTGGCAAATATTTATCATAGTTTTACAACAGTCAAGTGGTAGTTTGTGAAGAAAAGGTGTGAAAAGTAATGAAAAGTGATAGAAAAAATTACAGGAAATAGTGCTGTCTTTATGTCTGTGTCACCAATAGCTAAATCTTGATTAAAATAATCTTGACTATACATTTTATATTTATGCTAACCATGTTTTAGTGAATTGAGTACTCGAATCTGTCACTTAAATGTTATATGTTTAAGTAAGACTATGAAGTAATAAAGTACCATTCGAAATAGATATATTTACATTTAGATTAGAAAGAAATATTGGAAAGGCCTGAAGAGCTTTAAGATATGACAGAGAGAGCCTTTATTAACAAACAGCAGGGGGTTTATTATAATCTTTATCTGTTCAGCCACCGACAACGTAATATGAATTAATATTGAAGAGATGTGTGAGATATTATGAGCAATGGCAGAGCCTCGTGTGAGACTGTGCTGGCCTAGTTTGGACTAGAAATAAGTATTATATAAATCTGAAATCTTTGTATTCATATAAGTAATGTTAAATAGTGAATGCAGAAGATATTTTTTTAAATTGTAATTAACTATTAAAGATATATGAGACTGCATTTAAATTTCATGACAGAGGGATGACAGAGTAATGAAAAACTGATTTAACACTTGATAAAATGTGATGGACTCAAAGGTGGTGCAGATAAGATTGAACAGAATGATAATACCCAAATGACTATATTAAAATTGCATTAAATAGTTCAGTTACATTATTTTAAATATAAGAGTACTATGAGAGAGTTAAATAAAGCATGTAATAACCTCAAATAATATATTAAACTATATTTTGCGCGCTGAATCCACTTTATACTAGACAGATGGATGTATACTTGCACAGAATTGAGACTAAACTGTGGCTAAACCTAGAACTGAACTTGACTATATAAACCAAGACTAGAACAAGACCAAACCAAGTCTACAGCTCAACTAGACCAGGATCAAACCAGGTTCAAGTGTAAATGCAGCTTAGTTCATTTGCTTGTGGCACTGATGGATAAAGAAACTGTAAGTGCTTCTTCCTCTCTTTGGGTCGTTGTCTTGACTGTAACATAAGGTGCACAGATTTCCATAAAAACTCACTGATTGAACATGGGCTTTAAAGAAGACTTTTCGTGTTTTTGTCTGCTTGTTCAAAACTCTTCATTTTCAAGTAGTGTGCCAGGAAACACTCTTGAGTGCCTTGAGGTTTTGCCAGGTTTGCCTTGAGAAAATATCAGATTCACGGGTGGATTTAATCATTTATCATGTTGGAGTGTCCTGTACTTAAAAAAGCACAGGGGCACCAGCATTATTTGGCACATTATAAACCACTTTTTTTTTTTTAACTAAAAGGTCTGATTTAGTAATATTTTAAGGTGGTGTGCCAAAAAAAAAGTGTGCAGTGACTCCTGAACGGCTGAAAAACACAACTGCAATATTGTTAAAAGTTCCTGAAAGGTCTTGTTTCTTTATGTATTTGCCTTTTCAAAAGCTGGAACTTTATTATAGAATTATAGATTTGTTGACCTGGTTTATGTAATTGCTGGGCCTATTCACATGACACAAAACTGACGCAAAGTTCAACACATTCTCTGTCAGCAGATATAAACAAAAGTGAGAACAAATTTTCACAGTAGTTTCAGAGAGTTGTGCCCATATTCAACCCAAAAAACCTGATTGTTGTCAGTTAAAATGACTGTGAGTCGTTAAATTAATATATCAAGTTTGTGAAGCCAATCCTAAACTTATAATGATAAGCAGACGTGTCTCTTTATTTAACCAGGTAAGTCCCCATTGAGATCTAAACCTGGGATCATTACTCTATCGACTTATTGTTCAATAAATGTTCAATATATTGTCTATTATGGGAACTTTTTTATTATTATAGCATTAGTGTGTCATTTTTTTTTTTTTTTTCTGTTCTGTGGAAAGATTTGAGGTGCAACAACTATATTGTACATTTTTGGCGAGATAATCCTACTTTCAGGTTATTGTGTCATCAGTATCATAAATTAGTTTCAATATTATTGTTCAGCGACTATAATTTGTTCTACAATATATCATACGGCACAATTTGTTTATGGATTTCACTTTTTACAAATGAAGACATGTTTTATAGTTGTTTTTACATGAATTCTTGTCAGCTTGTGATCTGAGTTGCATGGTATTAACAGTGCTCCTTCTTTCTGGCAAATGTGTCTAGAATGTGAATGGTTAATAAACTAAACTCTAAATAAAACAGAAGGAAAAAGCCCGGCAGTGGTGTTTGACTTGGCTCCGTAACGTGGTCCTATTATTAGCACGGAGGTGAGAGAGTGATGAAGAGGAGGATATCAGGACTGCCCCGGTCTGTCTGTGCAGCAGATGGGGGCTCTCTGGTGCTGAGACTGGGTCAGCGTCCAAATTAATAGTGCCATAAAACACACCCAATTAGACACGACCCATGTAAATAGGACAGAATCTACAACCCAGCAGGACGTCCGGAGGAAAGTAGTGTCTAGGACCGTAGACGTCAACACGAGGCATGAAAATACTCTGCCATTAATTGGTTTGGGAATAAACGTTGAATAATGAAGTGTTGCAGCCCATTTGAGCAGCGGGTTGTCGTTTGGTGGACAGATAAAGATGCACTATGTGACTTTTCTGCTCATGGAGACATCATTCCTTTGACGATTTAGATAACAAACAGTATTATCTTCACAGTAAGTTCACAGCGTGTCCTTCAAGCTTTTATGTTAGCAATTAAACACCTGTAATTGAATAAATACAAGAGACATAAGTTCAATGCCATTCCAGGCAATGCAACATCCCTTCACCATAAAAATTCCATTGAGCATCTTTAAACCATTACCAATAATAATTACGGTAAGCTGCTATATTGATATAATGAGTTTTTGGTATAATTTACTGAATTATTTGGTGACGGCGCTACAATTTTGTTGCTTGTTTAAGGAAAGGAAACTTGTTGATTCAAAACATTAAAATATTCATAGTTTTAGTTATTGAAATGGATGGGTTTCATTTTAAGTTTGTGCAGGTTGTGGTTTAACATAGAAAAAATGTTGTCAAAATGTATCAGGTTCTTTAAAAAATAGTGATATATTGTAGAATATTATGAGAAACACACCGATAATCACAATATTGTGACGTTATCGTGTATCACGAGGAGTGTAAATTGTGTTTCTCAGCCTTAATGGTAAGTAACTTTACGTTTAACTTTTAACAAAAAATGTGCAACTACTGATGCAACTTTATTAGATTTTAATAAGAGAGATGAGATTTTAAATGTGTGGTGTTTAATACAACATGGTCTGATATTACACATTTCTTTTCTGAACATACACGTACTCCGTTTTTCATGGAAGGAGTGCTTTATAGTTATTTACTGAACAGTGTAAAGCTGTAGATACAGATTCCATTTACAAAGAAGTTAGGTGGCTAATAACCCATTTTTCCAGTATAACAATATTTAGCTAGTAACTTCAATCTCTTGATCCCTGAACATTTCTGCAAACAAATGACTCATAATCAGTAGGTCCGTAGTCGCCTGAAGAAATTCTATCGACTGATTAGTCAACCAAAAGCAAGTGTGGCAAAAGCTATCAAAACTATGACGTATATCTATGTATCTAACCCAAACTGCACACAAAATACTACATAAAAGTGCTAGTAAACAATGTATTTATACGTTAGATATAAGGCCTATAAATTAGATTAAACTCATGATTCTCGCCAAAATCTTCAACTCACTCCATATCTTCTCCTTTTTTGAAAATGTAAACAAAAGAATTAGCCGACTCATAAAACATTTGGTTGATTAAGACACCATCGACCGAGTAATCGACTAACCAGGTGAAAGATTACAGCCCTTATAATCAGGCAATTACAAGGCCAAACGGTATACTTTGATGGATTAAAAGCTGTAATGACATGACAGGTGCCTCTTATATGCCTTACACCTGATCAGTTGTTATTACCAGGGCTTTGGACCAACATGACCTTCTTTGATATGGGCACATTTCTGCACCGGCGCGTTAACCCTCCTCTTGATAGTAACTCAATAATATCATTTCCTGCATACACAGAATGGTAGGACTTACTTATAGCTCTCGAGTCTCCACTATTGGGCTTTGATCACATCATTAGAAGTATCTTAATGTAGCCACTCACTGTCGTTCTGTGCCGCCACTTTGCTCCGCGGCACAATATTCCCTCTGAAATCCAAGTTCAAAAAGAAAAAGGCATCGTGCTTTTCTCAGAGCCATTACGCCAATGCACAGAGAGGACCTGGACCAACATTAACACACAAAAACATCGGATTATTTGACGCCATTGGTCCTTAATCTCCTATGTTATGGAACCAGCTCCCTGTTCATGTAAAAGAGGCCGACACAGTCTCTACATTTAAGACCAGGCTCAAAACGTTCCTCTTTGAAATAGCTTATGGTCAGGCCAGTTAGGAACAGAAATAAAAACCTACAGTTTTAGCTACGCTGCCCTTGGAGCAATTCTGCTGGGGGAAGTATGGCAGCTTGAACACTATCCTCTGGTTCTTCCTACTTTATCTATCAACAATATTTAATATTACTTCAACTGTAGTCTGTTCATTGCTGTTCACATGTTTCTCTTTCTCTCCACTTCCCCCGGGGAGTGGAGACTGTTTCAGACACTGCGGCGGCTGCTCCAGTGACGACCCCCACCCCACCTGTCTGGACGATCTATGCGCCACCCGCCTGGACAGCTGGATTAGCCACACCTCGTCTGCCTGGACGAACTCCTTCTACTTTAGATGAACTGTTCCTCATCTCCTGCTGGAGGATCTCTCTACACTGGTGGACTGCTCCTCGTCCGCCTGGAGGAACTCTTTAAAGCCACCTCCCTCTTGAGTGGTTCTGGCTCCACAGTCCAAGTGGATGCGTCAGTCCTAGTTAATCTGCAGCCTGTCCGTCCGTGGGAGTAGGATCTCTCCTTCACTGTGGTTCTCCCCGAGGTTTCTACTTTTTCCCATGGGGTTTTTTGTAGTTTTTCCTCGCCGCGAAGGAGCGTCAAAGGACAGGGGCATTCTGGGACAGTTATCTGAACTGCTTTTACCTGTGGCCCATCGAGGCAACTGTTGTTGTGATTTTGGGCATTATAAAAATAAATTGATTTGATTTGATTTGATTTAATCTTAAAACCCCGCATGTCTCATCGTAGAAAATATTTTAACTGACAATCTGAGGAAATATATGCTCTGAAGGTGCACTGTATAACTTTTCCCGCCACCTGCTTGTCTCCATGGCGATGTTAATGCTTTGCCTGTGGTGCTTCACAATATGGCATAAAGCTTCTATGTATGCATTAAATTATCGGTGTTTTGTCCTCTTAAATACCACAAAAAACATGCAGCAGAGAATAGAGTTGTGTCTTGACAGCTCTCCAAGGAGAAATATAAGTGTAAAGCCATACTGTGGGACATTCTAATCAAAGAAATAGCCCTCATATGGCATACCTTCCATCAGCAAAGTGACAATTAGTAGGGCAGTACAATTAGTCATATATATATATAATTGTTATTTCAATTATTGCTCTGTTCAATTACAAAAATGTTGTAATTGAAAGGACAATTAGTTGCAGAATCACAAGGGCACTCCTTTTGCCACTCAAAAGCTGGAGCAAAGACACTTTAAGGCAATTTAAATTATGACTCAAATTGTTGTGATTATTATTTTTGCCATAATCAAGCAGCCCTAATTTGAAGTGCACCTTTAATGCATCCTCTTCAGATCTTTAGACCAGGTTTAGTCCAGAAAGAAATCCAGGTGGAAAGAAAGAATGAACTGTGTCTAAATCAAGACAAAACCAAGCACCAAACCACGATCAAGGCAAGACTCCATCAGGTCTTAACGAACCTGAAAGATTCTAAACCACAACTGATCCAGAATGAGTTTAACCAGGACTAAACCAGCTCCAAGGCAAATCTAAAACAGAGAGAATATTGATTTTGGAACTATAATATTTGCTTTTAAACTGCTGATACTAAATGAGAAACTAACAACTGATCACAAAACTGATTCAAATGTTGTATGTAATCTAGCTTTTGTTAAGGGCTGCACGATTTTGGAAAAATATATAAATTGTGATTTTGTGTTGCGATTGCTTTTTGATTATGTTTGAACAGAATCTCATTATTAAAAGTTCACATTTTAAACATTTTGACAAAAAGACTGAAACAGACCTCTGAAATGACAAACTAATAAAAGAATCACATGTACTGTAGAATATTTTGTACAGATATAAAAACTATAGTGTTGGCAGTTTTTATGCAGAATAAGGATATTTAGGAAATGACAGTACTTCAAAAACTCGATTTGTTAATTGCGTCCATTCTAACTGTGATTTTGACTTGATTGGAATCTTGCAGCTCTACTTTTGTTTATTCCTCAAGTAGTCTAACTATGAACTAGTGTTGTTATGATGCAAAAATTTCAAACTCGATTTGATACTAAGAAATATAATATAATATATTAGATTCTTGATACCGATTTCAAAACCACAAGGATATTTACAAATGCCCTTTTTAAGATCAAAGTTTTTGACAACAGACATTTACAGCAATAAATATTAGTACTTTATTTATTCGACATCGCGGTCTTGTTCTGAAAAAGCTCAAGATCGTTTTAAACTGTTCACAAAATATAAAATTTTGTCGCGAAAAGGGAATTTTTCATGTGATACTTGCTCAAATTAGTTTCTAGTTCAGATTTTGTATCAGTTCATATCTGATTTTCTATCATTTTGACAACCCCACCCTACTTTTGTTAAAAATGTTGTTCCAAATATTATGACACATTCTGGGCTCTAAAGTCAATTTTCAGTTCTAAGCAAATGTTAACCCAGACAAGGACAAAAATATGAACAGATTTGCCTCAAAACAGAGTCTGTGAACCTTCAGAAGCAGCAGAACACTTGTCTTACAAACTCTAAACTAAATGAGTAAACTTTGTCTACAAGGCTTGACTATGAAGTCTAGATTCATTCATTCATGAAATGAACTCTGCAGAAGCCCGATGTGTACCACGGGTGAGACCCACACCACAGTTTTAGGACCCATGTCTTATTCTAAATAGGCCTATAGTGTGTAACGTGATGACTCAGTGCAAAGTGGCCTGTAGCGACAATGACTGGTGTTGTACAGAGCACGCTAAATGATGTAACTCAGGGGAGATGAGAGGAAATAAGAACGGCAGGAGGTTAAGGGCAGGTAGAGGTTGTGTTACAGACTAAAGACAACAAAGCATTTACACCACAACTATAGCATAAATCAGTGTTTGAATGTACAGTATAGAGTCAATTCTGGCGCTGATTTGTGACATCTCATCAAACATAATATTTAATGTGTGGCTTAGGGTTGCACTATTAATTAATCAAAATTGCAATTGGAATGGACGCAATTATCAAATTGCATGGACTACAATTTTTGAAGAGCAATCATTTTCCTCACCAACAGCAAAACGTCCTATTTTATCCTGCATAAAAAATACTAACTGTTGTTTAGATTTGTGCAAACAAATTGTTCTGAAACAAGCGACAAAAACATGACTAAAAGTGACAAAAACTACTCTAAAATCAAGACTGAAAATGATGAAAACTAAGAGCAACAAAAATGTGACTAAAACTGACAAAAACGCAACAAAAATTGCAACCTCTAGAAACTGGAGGCAACTAAACATTACTAAAAGTGACAAAAATGCATCTAAAAGCATCAAAATCAAGATTGAAAACGACAAAAACGTGACTAAGGGCACAAAAATGCGACAGAAATTGATAAAAGCACGACTCAAGGCAACAAAAACGCATCGAAAAGCGTCAAAATCAAGACTGGCAGCAATAAAAACTCACCTGACAGTGACAAAAACAGGTCTAAAAGTGCAAAAAATGCATTTGACAGTCACAAAAGCATGAGAGCAAAAAAACTGTGGCTAAAAGTGACAAAACTGCCCCTAATAGCAACAAAAACAACACTTAAAGAGACAAAAACGTGACAAAAAGCGCTGCGCGTCAAAAATGTTCTGAAACACATGATTCTTTTATTAGCTTGTCAGTTCCTATTTCAGTCGTTTTGTCAATTGTTCTGGTACAAACCTCGAACAGAATCCTAAAACATACAGTAAATGACACATCTAATCACAATCGCAATACTGCTCAGAATCAAATCGTGCAGGACTTTAAGACAAACTTGGAAATTACTTTCTGACAGCCAATATTTACAGGTTGTTATATTGGTATTGACTCTGAGGCAGCTAATCCGTCCATCTGCGCCGCACAGAAGAAGAGGCCAACGCAAATAAATCCCATTGAGAGAAAACAACAAAATCTGAAACCCAAAAATACGACTTGAGGGAAATGTTCTGTGTTTTCTGTCTGGCGTTTTACAGTTAAGTGGGAGAAGAATCAGTGTACTGGATTGAAATTGAGCAACAGTCAATTAGTTTGTTTTCTGCGCACATATAGCCTACATCAGCCCCCATGAGAGCGGTTTCCCAGTGACTATATGATCTTCATCTAATGACTCAATCGCTCACTCAGACAATACGTAGGCTGTATATTTTAAATTGCCTATTTATTTTCACACATTGCACTGTTGTAACCAGATATAGACACGCGGTGGATTGCATTACAGTATTGGTTTAATGTAGCTTTGATTATTTGAAGCGCAAGTGATCAGATGTGAAGAACCACAACCTTTATTGTGTTTAGTAGGACTTCACTTCAGCGGATGCAAATAAATCCATACCAAAGCTGTACTAGTGCAATAATTTATTTATTCGTTGTGTTTTTTAATTGATAAATGGGAGAAAGTGTGTGTATTTATTGATTTGAGTCATTTTAGACACTGCTGCTCTTTTGCTCTATCGAAGTTTTGTTGTATTTTGCACAATTAATGCAATAACATCTATTTATTTTGTGGTTAAGGGTCCAACACCTGCTTGTCTCCTTGGAACATGCTGCTTATGATTTGTAAAGACTAAAACGTTCCTTAAATATCACAGATTTGATTCATTAGAAAGCAGTAAAACATCACAACTCATTGTCATTTAACACTGCAAATCCTGACAATAAAAAACGTAAAAAATTTGACTCTGTGATTTTCTGAGACATAATAAGTGACATATTTCCCTCATTGCAACCATTAACGTTTTCCCGATGAAAGATCCGCAGATGCCTTTGACAACAGTGGCAGTAGTAAACTTGATATTACGTAACCACGCGTGACTTTGAAGAGGAACAAACGGCACGTCTCATTAGGCTTTGAAAGTTTACGCTGCGTAATTGAGAGGGAGAGCAGCGCCGCACTTGGAAAACGCGTAATTGAAGAGAAAACGATTGTGTCAACAGTAACTTACGGCGCGTAATTGTGGAAAAAACGCGCTGCAATTAAGACCATCGCGAAAATGTTGCACTGAAAGGCTCGTCAGATTGAATGGAAACGCTCACCTGGTCGCCGCTCTCAGTCGTGTTTTCCCGACGTCCTCTCCACCAGCTGTGCGTCTTCGCGATGGACAATCTTCATGTGGCGCGCCGTGTCCAGATGTGGCACACTTCGGGCATGTTTTCCTCTCCGGCGGTGATCTGTCCTTGGTTCTGAAGCGCGGGCGGCGAGAAGTCTCGTTCAAACAAACTTCTGACGCTCCCAGACTCACCTTTATGTGCAAATCCCGCGATGCGTAAAAGGAGAATCCCCCCCCAAACCAAAGCCCACTCGACACGCGCGCGCCTCGAACTGAGTCGACGCGGATGAAACGTGTGAAATTGCGATTATGCGAGCTTTGTGTGGTGTTTTGTGCAGATGCCTCGGAGTGAAATAAAGTTCAAAGGATGGCTACGCAGAATCTCGTTGTAGATTGGCTGATCACATGTGCGCGCGCTCTCTCTTCTCTCCCTCTCTCTTCTCTGTCTCTCTCTCTCTGTAATGAAAGGCATAGCGGTGGTGTCGCCTCTTCACTCCGCGCAGCAGCGTTTGTTCATACGGTACAGCAAATGGGGAGCTGAAAATAATAATGAAACCAATAATAGGCGCGCAAACACTTCTCCCGTGCGGCTCTCGTTTTGACATTTCCCGCGGAGCCGAGTTCGTTTGTGCCGATTTGACTCTTTCTGATAAACGCTCATTAGAATATATTCCCAGATGCGTATTTTCTAACTCACAAAGTAATGTATGCTGGCTGTGTTTGTCTCGAAGATTTTGCCCCCGTTTACCTTCGTCTCATTAAAACTCTTACGCGCGAGCAACAGGCATTTCAAAATCTTAATTGGCGTTTAATACAGAGTCGAGACAGAAAACGTAACGTTTCCGTGAATCTTTAAAGGTGCACTGTGTAACTTTTCTAGTGGGACATCACCTGCTTGTCTCCATGGAGATGTTTTGCTCTGAATGTCCTGTGGCATTAAACGTCATTAAATTGCCGGTCTTTATTGATATTGCAGGAATTAATTGAAAAGCTCGTATTGAGTTGGCTTGTCTCTCCACAGATCTGACCTGTAACTTTGCCTGTTTTTCTGAGATCACGTGACAAGACAAGAGATTGGGTCGATGAGAATGTGACAGGGCTGGGCGATGTGGTGATGAAAATCGAATTGTCAGCTCGTCATTGTGACAATCTGATATTTTTGTGAAATCGTGTATCATGATTCACTGTTTGTCTCTTTAATGCAGCTGTCTGTTCAAACACACTTTTCTCCTGTCGTTTAGCTTCTGAAGCCTCTGCAGATGACTCATAGAACTATAATAAAACCTGGAAGATGAATCAAAGATGGCCGTCCTGTTTATCCCTATGGAGAGTGCTCATTGGCGCATGACCCCAAAAAAGTTTCTTACTTCCGCATTTACTTCCTGATACGAAGGCTGACATCTTTGCTTTCCCCCATGATGCTTTGAGCGACGTGAACGACCACGCAGCTTGCAAGTTTTTGTGTTAACGTTAGCTTGTGTGATTGTAATTGTGTTCTTCATGTTAGAGCACACCTGAAAGCGTCTGAAATGAAATAAAATACAACTTACAGGTATCGCTAGTCGAGCCTTTTCCACGTGCTTCTGTTTATATCGTCCGACGTGCTCGTTCACGTGACTCGCACATGTTTGCGGTGACGTCACTTCATATAAAAACGGTAATTTCGGTGATTTTAGAAACGGTAGAAAAGAACATTTCCTTCTATTTTATTTAAATACCGATAATAATTCAGTACTGTCTGCAATTATAATGTGCAATTTTAGAAAAAGGCTGGTTCCAAGAGGCTGCAGTACCTCGCACGGCCACAAATCAATCTGGGACCACAGACAGAGGGGGCGTACCTTATCCAGTTCATTTAATACATCCATGAGATGACTTTATTTACGTCTTAAAGGCCAGGGCTGCACAATTAAACAAAATCAACACAAAATTGCAATTTTAATGGGTAATTTTTACTTAGCAAATGGCAATGGCTGCAATTTTTGAAGTGCAATAATTTCTTCCACAAACAACAACAGTCTTGCTTTGATTTGAATAAAAACGGCTAACACTGTAGTTTGGATTTGTACAAACATGTTCCGAAACAAGCAACAAAAAGCGATAACAATGTGTTCAAAAGCAACAAAAATGCGCCCACAAATAACAAATGTGACTCAATGCACCAAAACGCAACTAAAGCAACAAAAACGCAACCAAAAGATGAAAAAAATTACAAAAATGTGACTAAAAACAACAAAATTGTGTTTAAAATGGGAATTTGAACAGAATCCTATTATTAAAACATAAATTACAAATCGAATCACAATCGGTCAGAATCACAGTTAGATTTATTTATTATTTATTTATTCATTTGATATATTCTGTTTTTGCTGCTTAAGCACTGTGTTTTCGATCTACGTCCTGACAAGAAGTGAAACCCACCAACACTTTTTTTTCATCAGAGGCAAACCTTCACACATGGACAAAAATATCTTTCTGCATGTGTGCGCAGTGTTGTGGTAATTCAAAAAAATCTTGCTTTGATGCCACACAATGGGCAGAAAAACAGTAGCATCTGTAGCATGGAGACAAGTAGTGATAAACATTTGACAAGAGAAGTTACATAGTGCATTTTAAAGTAATTTCCGCAAAGTGAATGAACATGCTGAATGAATAATGGTGCCTCTATGTCAACCATGGCCTTTGTCGAGACTGGGGTGCAGCTCCACTTTCACCTTTGGTTGCTGGGATAGGCTTTTGCCATCAGGAAAATTGTTAGTTACTGGTGGTGATTCAACTAAAGAAAGACCTTTTTTAAACTTGTTTTGCACTTTTATTTAGGAACATGCATAAGCCTTTTCTAATCCCTAAACTAACCATAGCTGCAGGTCTTGAGCTTCTTTTTATCTTTCACTTACACTGTTGCTTGTAACTTTTGTCAGTTGTAGTAACTTACGAATGCATGAGTCTTTGCATGTGCTACTAAAACTTCAAACTCAATACCAATCTCGACCACAATGATTAAAACACTCTTTTTTAGACAATACAATGTAATTTTCAACACAAAATAACAGTACTTTCTTTGTGTTACGATGTGGTCTTAAGATCATTCTAAACTGTCCAGGAAAGATCACATTTTGTCCTGTTTATGTGATGTTTTTCAGCATTGTTACTTTTTCAAACGAGTATTCAATTCTGGTTTTAGTATTGATTCGGTTTCTTGTCAAACCCATATGGCAAGGCTTTTCTCCTAAAGTCTTTACTATCTATCTACGGACACAATCCTATTAACTACATCACCAACTCACATTTGAACGACCCCGCCATTGTTTATGTAACTCTAAATCCAAGCATTTTACTCCTAGTCCAAACAAAACAACCCAAAGAAGGCCTATATTACATCAGCCGCCCTGTAATTGTTGCGTAATTAGTGCGCACTCCATTGTGAATTTGTCAAAAGCCTTGCTCCACTCTTGCCTGCTTTGCGCCTCTAACTGTGGGCCACAAACAAACATTTCAATTAGATCTAGTGGAGAGTGCCGCCTGCTCGTCGGTGGAGCACTCGTCTCCAAATGTCTCCAATATACATAACACATTTTAGCACCCTGCTGCAATTCGCACTAACTATACTTCTCTGAAAACTTTCTTCCAAACTACAGTGGCAATTAAAATGACGGCCGGCTCTGGCTTGTTGCATAATTTCTACGGCAACACAAAGGGACCAATTTCCCTCTGCGAATAGAATAGCGGTTTATGTTACCAGAGTTCAGCCTTCGCGTGGGGGTGGCTTGCACAGTTTAGATAGGAACATGCCAATTAATGTCGAGGCGGAATTATAGGGGGCCGCGAACCAAGAGCTCCGGGGCAATATGTTCAGAATTGGATCAGCCTCTGTAAAAGCACTTCTACCTGAAAGACAGATAAAGCCATTTAAATTCAAGCCACACGTTATTGTACAGGCATGTGGAAAGGTTGTAGAATCAAGCTAAGCTGCAGGACTTTGCATGTGCCCAGAATATGGCAAATGCAAGCAGGCACCTCTCTTTTAATAAGGAAGCACTCACCTCATCTGAGTCACAGCTCTCAAGAAAAACCACAGCTATCTTTGGTGTTCAAGATGTGAGAATATTGAGTCATAATTGAGCCACACTGCTCCAATAAACCAGAAATGGAGTGACGTATTTTAGTTTTGTGGTTTCAAAATTAGTTAACTGTAAAAGCACAGTCTAAGTTGAAGGACAAGTCAAAAGGTCAGCCCTCATGCTCTCTTCGTTTGAGCAATGCACATTTGGTCAAAGAGCAATATACGTTTTCATCTCAGCAAAAAAGACTTATTTAATTAAAAATGTTGGCATAAATTGTATGTTAGGTGACATACATCCATGAAAGTTTCAAAGCAATTAAATAAAAAATAAAACAAAAAATCTAAAGAGCCTGCACCTGATTTTGTCCAGTTGAGCACAATTAGTTTTGCCCCAGCACAGATAAGTTGTAAAAGCAGATGTTTAGGCTGACAATAAACTACTAAGTGTGTTTTGCAGCTAATTTCCAAAAAGTTTTATTCTCCGAAAACCAGGAAGTGCGCTGTTAGCATTCTAGTTGTTGTTAGCGTTACTGTGATGGCAAAACTCTCTGAAAGTTGTGAAAACCCCTTTCATTCCACTTGTCACCTTATTCCGCCTCTTCCTGCCCACTTTTGCCTCTTTTACCACAGATTCACGCTTCACATGCAAAGGCACTTCCGCTTTGGCTTGAGCTCTGTTCATGTAAATGGCAAACGAGGGTAAAGTCTCAACCACTAAAATATTATACAAAGTTAATCTGATTTGTGCAAAATGTACGCATGCAACAAGAAATCAGCAATGCACCGATTTCCTGGACAGCCTGAAAATGGTTGAGACACGATAAGCTTACCTGCCCCAACGTCCTAAACTTAAATAACTTAAATGATCTGTTCCTAATCCTAACCCTAACCTTACACTCACTGTGAAAAAATCGTATGGCGTAAATGGATTGGGGAAAAAAAGACACTCCCTTGGAATGCTGCAACTGTTCCAAATGAAATACTTATTTTTTCACCAATTTTAAGACAAAATCAGCAATATAAAATATTCTAAAAAGTACCTGTTTATTTGTGTAAGATGTTCAACAAGTCAACTCTGCACTTTTCTTCTGGGTGGCATGACAACAGCTTTGTAGTCGGTCTATAAGTTATTTGCTGCTTGTTTCCATCGCGTCTCCATGGAGATGTTATTTCTTTCTGTACGATGTTCTAGGGTGTTGCATTGAACTTAACTTCCTCCTTGGAGACGAGCAGGTGGAGCCACAAAGCCAATTTTTCATCAATAAAACTGCTGTAATTGAATGAATGAAAGAGAGACAAGATTAATACCATATTGCGGAACATTCCATTCTTATTCTGAGAGCAATAACATCTTCAGGAAGAAAAGCCAGCGCAGACCCTTCAACAGGAACATCAGTGCACCTTTATGGACGTTTGATCATTGTTATTTACATTGTTACTTATTTTTTTATCACTCAATCTATTTCTTTGGGGGCATTAAAGTGAAGTTTTTGCTGTTACTTCAATAAAATGTTGAAATTTTAGGGGTGACAAACAAATACATCTGGCAAACCCATTTACTGTGGAAAGTGAGATGAAAATAATGCAAATATAGATGCTTAGACCATGAAGTTCAGAGTGATGAAAATCCATCTTTTTTCTCATAAAAACAATTCAAAACAAATTAGATGGGCCTCAAAGTATCTCATGTAAACAAGAAACTGAAACCCATTAATAACAGTGTCATGTACAACAACTCAAAATGCTCTAATTGCGTTTTCTGTTGGACCTCCTCATCAGGGCCTGTGCTCCTTTATGTCTGAAGCTCATTTATCTCATTTACAAGTTATCCACCGGGATCCAACTCCCTGTTTAAGAGTAATCAGCATTTAGATTAAAAACATAAACAAAGCAAACTGTATAGATTGTCCACGTACTGCAGACTCAGGCAAACGGAGTAATTTAATGAATTGCGGTATTTAAAAAGATGGCGCTGTGGTTTGTGGAGTTAAATGCTGCCAATTGGAACTTTGCCCAAGTTTAACTATAAACCTAAACCACAGTAACTCGTGCAAGAGAAAGTGAGGAAGTGTGAGCTGGGCATTCATTCTAACTTGTTTATGCTGTTATTATTAGGTCTGGAGCTCAGTTTTGTTTAAGGCAAGACACTAAAAAAATCTTCAATTTAAAAGATATCCGCTTCTGTAGTTTACTCACATGAATGTCATGTTTTCATATAGAAATTAGGCATTTTATGTATAAAAACTGCCAAAATTACACATATTTGAGACATATAAATCTGGAAAATGGACAGAAACAGGTTTAAATGTCTTGGTTCATTCAGTACACATATTCGTTTAAAAAAAAAAAAGCCTTACAGAGGGGATTTTGGATTTCTCATTTGGTTTTAGAGTAAACTAGATTTGTCCTAAAATTCTAATTTCGCCTAATTTTTTCTACTTAAAACTTTAATAAATGTGTTTTATAGTTAGATATTTTAAAAAAATCCTTCAGTACATTTTGTTTCATTGAGTCCAAGATTGTAAAGCATGGTATGCGTGGGATCTACTTTAAGTGGTGATCCTTATGTCCCTATAGAGGAGAAAAATGCATTTTAAGAAAACTGTCTTTGAAGTCGTCCCTAATGAAATAATCAATCATCTTTAAGAGAAGATTGGACAAGTTGTTCTTTCCACATGAAAGCCTGTGTGTTTAGAGAGCGAACTGACCAAAAAAAGAGAAGAGAAGAAAAAGAGTTTTGCCTGTGTCTCGCCTTCAGTTAATCCTAGTACTTTCGAGATACAGTAATCTTTAAGTTTATTACTATATCTATAAAGGTTTAGATTTGTTTTGAGGTCTGTGCGTCTGTGTTTGAGTCATTGTTCCGCTGTATTTAATATGTATTAGCTGCTCTATAGGAAGATCGACAGTGCAGTTGATCTGGAGAGTGCTGGAGTTGTTTGTACAGGCTCGCTTGTCTCCTCCGGCTGTGCGGCGCAGTGTCCATCTCATCTTGTTTTTGGAGGATCAGAATAATGCTGGTCCTGTATGGAGAAATGAGTCCTTCTGAACACTTCTTCAATATTTAATTCACAGTGATAAAGGCAGAAAGCTATCCACAAAGCCAATGTTTCACCACTTGCTCTGAAAATAAATCTATTAGAGGACACATATTATGCTTTCATGAGGTATTTAATATTAAACTATAACATACATAGATCAAGATTTTTCATATTTGGGTAATTGCAGACAGCTCTTTCAAAATGGACAAATAGATTGTGTCATCAAAGCCAGCTTCTACCAGCTCAGAACGTGAAGTAAAGTTAAGGCTTACCTTCCAGCCAGTCACTCTGAATGAGTTATTCACTTGCGTATTTCGTCTCGTCTGGATTTCTTTAACTCGCTGTACTGTGGGCTGGACCAGTCCTCCCTGCAGCGCCTCCAGCAGGTCCAAAATGCTGCTGCCTGGCCAAGAAAGTGTGTGCGTGAGCTTCTCCAGTGCTTGCCTCCCTTCACTGGCCTTCTGTCAAATTCAGGATTGATTTTAGGATTTTGATGTTGGTTTTTAAATGCCTAAATGGATTGGCCCCTGAATACCTGACTGAGCTCTTAACATCTTATGTCCCGGCCAGATCAGTGAGGTCAGAAAATCAGTTGTTGTTAAATGTGTCCAGATCCTGATCAAACACTTGAGGAGATAGGGCCTGTGCTGTGGCTGCCCCAAAACTGTGGAACAGTCTCCCTCTGCAGATCAGAGCTGCTCCATCACCAGAGTCTTTTAAATCTGCTCTTCAGACACATCAGACACATCTCTTTGCTTTGGCTTTTACAAGTTAACTTTTATCTGTTGTGTTTGTAATAATGTTGTACTTTCCTGTGAGTTTTTACCATGATGTGCAGGTGAAGCACTTCAGGCAGCTGGTGTTGTTGTAAATGTGCTGTCTAAATAAAAATGACACTGACATTTGTAATTGCTTAAATATGCATGAATCAATCAAAAATACAAATCTGAGCTACAAAAATTAATTATGAGGGAACGCCGTTATAAAATATAACATGAAGCTCAAAATTATTTACCAAATTATAATATTAGCTAATAATAAATGTATAGTTACTGAGGAACTTGGCCTCCCAAGACAAAAAAAACAACGTAGCATTCTTTGAAAAGTGAAAGATTACTGGAATGTTCCACGATATGATATTAGACTTATGTGGAGAGGCGACCTCGCACACAGTAAGAATGCATGCTTGTAAAAGGTTTGATTTCTCCTTCAAACACTGTAATTGAATAAATGCAATATAGTATATAATGCTAAATTGTGGGATATTTCAGGTAAAGTAATGCCACCTTCACGGAGACTTGCAGGAGGCCGATGCTCCAACTGAAAAGTTTCACAATGAACTTTACTTAAGAATTGATTTGAATGACTAACATTTGCTTGATTAATATTATTTTGACAGAACAAAACCTCCTCTGATGACAGATGGAACAAAGCATCGGCCAAACAAATAAAAAAGGAGAAAATAGAGGCGAGATGCAGGGGATGGATGTGTGAGCGGCCGTGTGGATTGTAGATGTGGTGTAAACCTGGTTAAATGAATATTAATGGTCAGTGGCGCTGTCATGCCGGCCCCAGACGAATCGTGATGCGGCGGAGCAGAGGCAGCGGGGTGAATACAGGAGGGCCATAATTATTCAGGCTTTTCATTTATACTTTTCAACATCACAAAAAAGAGCTTTGTGATATCACTATTTGCAAAATAAACAAAGCAGTCAAATGTGAGAGGTAAAAACTGGGCTTTATGAGTCACTGCCTGCAAAGTACATTCAAGCTTTTGGAAATGGCAGATCAAATGAGTTTTCAAATTTTTGTGTTACAAATTACAGCATATAAAAGTAAAAAGGTCAACTGTGTACAATCAGCATCTTGTTTCAAGTAAGTATTGTGCAGAGAATACACTGCACAGCGGCACTGAAGGACGGGACGAAGACAGAGGACAAATTTACCTACAGTGACAATCAAGTGTATCTGAACTAACAATAAAACAGCAATATCAAATTTTAGTGCTATGGTTATTGTGAGAAGAAACAGCATGAATAAAATGATTATTCATGATTACTCACAAACAGCAAAACAAATGTGAAATCTTTCATTTTCTTTCATTCTAATACATTCAGTTTCAAAAGTTTGACACCAGCTTTATGAAATCAAACTTTCTGAATGCAAAAGGTCAGTTATTGTGATCAGTTTAATTATTATTAATCCTATAAAAACAAGCAGTAAACAATGACAAGCATGCCTTTGTCTGTTATCAAAAATTAGAACTCAGCAAGCTCCAATTTTGAGTGATGTCCTTGTGAAAAAATTATGAAAGACGGCTCAATAGCGCCCCTCGAAATACAATTTACATTGGGCTGATAGGAACTCGGCCTGAAACATATCAACAGAAAAATATGAAACACTGCTCAAAAAATACTGTAGATTGTGTCAGAACATCACAAAAATGGCATTATGACTCTGCACTAAACCCAACAGGAAGTCAGCCATATCAGATCAAACTCGGGACTGACGAAAGCACGTGGCATACTTTTACCGTCTCCTCCAAAAGACACAAACCCCATCCGCAGTGAAACATCATCAGTTAGATACCTGATTCAGTGTTGGGTGTGTTGGGTATCATGCAAAATTTTCAACCAAACTGCAAATTTTTGTAAATGTAAAGATTATATCTAAATATCTTTTTCAACAATTTTCTGATCGAATAAAACACACATTCAGATTTGGGAGCTGAACGTTATACATAAAACATAAATCTCATACAACGTTAATTTCCACTTCAGATCAAGCTAGACACAGCTCTTCCGGCCTCTGGTTCGATCTACAGCGTGTACAGCAGGCCAACCAGCCCCCTTTTCTTTCATCCTACAGCAGTCGGCAGGTTTTTTCTCCCATGTCTGTTTCCGAGTCCCTGGACCTTGTTTTCCTCAACTGCCGGTGCCTTATGTTCGTCGTCGCACTCGGCAGTTTTGTGTTGGAGATGAGAGGCGGCGATCGCGGGCCTTTGACGCTACGTGAGGTATTGATTCATTTTATTTTAATTATTGTTTATTTATTGTTGTTTTATGCTTTTGCTTTGCTTTGATTGAACCGGTTTTATTGTATTTGGACAAATTTAGTGCTTATTGTACCTTTTTTGTTTTTGTGCAGCATTTTAGAAACTGTTCTGTGTATAAAATGTGCTGTAGAAATAAAGTTTTGGAGAAAAAATATGTTAAAAGCACATTTAGGTTTATTTTTTTCCTCTAAAAAAAGTCACTAGTTGCCTGACCTGAATAATCAAAATGATCGATTAGCTGACTAATTTTTACATCCCTAACCTAAACTAATGAGGAAAAAAAAAGTATTTGTTTCACTAATTTAAAGTAAGCCTAAATTATTAACTCAACAAATAACTTCGGGCTTTGAATGGGGGAAGTTTTTCATTCTCACATACATTCAGTGGGGTACATTTGTCACAAAACGCAGGACATTTATCACAAAAAGAGCGAAGGAAACCCAGAGCGACACATGATATATTACAAACTACTATATATTACACAAACAGAAGTAATTGGACATTTCCACAATACTGTAGCTTTTGATGTATAGCACAATGAAGAATGCAAAGAGGAATCACAGTCAATACTACTACAATTAAAGTCAATACCATATGAAGACATTTGCATTGAACTGCATTTGGTTTAGTCCGACAGGCACTTGTAAAACAGAAACACTTGAGGTATAAAAATGGTGGCAAAGTTTGATTTTTTAAGCTAATCAAGCATGTAAATTGTTTTTAAGCAGCTCTCTGGATGATGATCATTTAGTAATTCAGATCTGAAACAACATTTATCTATTGTTCTTCCCTTGTTGCGTGTCAGTTTTATGGTTTGGTTTATAATTGTATGGTCTGCAGACATAACCAGGCAGCGCTGCAAAAAAGCTACCACTTATTGATTGTTTTTGTTGCATCACTTTCATTAATAACATCAAGATTCTAAAGAGAAATGTATGGTCCCTTTTACTAATGCTACAGGGTTTTTGGCAATCAAACAAAATCACATTTAAAAGGTACACAATTTAACGTTTTGCTTTACTTAGAATACTCTCTACAACATGGCATTAAAATTGTCTAATTAGCTTTCTTTTTTTTCACTATGGTTGCTTTAACTGTGCAAAAACATACCTTTTTACAGTGAGTAGGTTCGAGCTTTCCACAGATCTAACCTGTAACTTGACCTGTCACCTACTTGTCTCCATGGTGATAGATAAATTTACTGCCATTATGTGGAACAATGTAAAAAGGGCAATAACATCTCCATAGACACAAACAGGCATAACCTGGCATCATTTTTTTTTTTTTTTTCATTTTAACGTGCCAGTTGTAATTTATCTAAACTACTATATGTTCCCTTTCTTTTCACGCCATTGACAGCCCTTTGAGATCTGATCCTTCACATTTGTCACTGGTTTAGTTTCTATTCCTCCTCCCCCACAACCCCCCACAGTTCCTGAGTGGAGACTTCCTGGCTCTTCTGATTGGATTCCCCATCACTGCGCTTTCTCTCCTCATGTCGGTCCAGTTCTTTGGACCTGGATCTCCTGGTTCTGCTCCGTCTGTCGTAAGAACTCCTCAGCGGACCAGAGTGGACCGAAGACCGGTTTAAGGAGGACTCTCTGCTGTCGGACAGGGCCACTCCACTGCCCACACTGCACTCGCTGTTCGACTCTGCGCCTAAAAGAGAGAGAGGGGGGCTAGTAAGATAAACATGAGCTCTGCATTTTAACAACAATATGTTACAGAAATAGTGCATTCAAAACATGAACTTCGAGCAGCATGTGAGGGGTGCAAGGTAGTTAACACAGGTGTCATTTGATCCGCGTTCTGACCAGTGCATGTGCTGTTGCTGTGTTATGCTCTTTGGCAAGACACCCCGCCCTCTGTATCTGTTTGAGTGGTGGTAAAGGGGGCCAATTATGATGCAGCCTCTCTTCCTTCAGTCCATCCCAGAGCAGCTGTGGCTAGAAGTACCTTAAGATTGTGAAGCACAATTGAAATTGAAGGCAAAATTGTATATATTTGAGGCAGGATATGATCCTCTTAACATTGCTCTGCAAACTGGATTGTCTCAAGCTCTGAGTTTTCTAACTTAGGAGAATCCTTCTTGTACAGCTTCCAGGTGATCCGTTCAAGTTCACACAGCTTGTGCGCAGCAGAAAGAAAAAAATAATTCAAATAAATTATTTTAAAAAAGAAAGTGATGCTACATATTCATTTAGCAAAAAGCTATTTGTTTTAATATTGTAGCATGTCAATTAGCTACTGTGACTGGCTTAAACTAGTGTCCCTCATCTCCCCTCAGTGGTTATGATCAACATCAAGCATTGATGCAGGAACTGAACCGTGGTTAGAGAATAATACTGGAATATATATATATATATATATATATATATATATATATATATATATATATATATATATATATAATTGAAAGAAAAATTCCTACGTGACAAAACTGTACAGAAATACATCATCCATTCTTGAAATAGCAATTTCCATGATGAAGAAACCATCCTTGTTTCAAAGACCCTCAGAAAGACGGCAGCTTCAAATGCAACTCTTTTCCTCATTATAGAATGTTTTTTGTTCCTGGACGACGAGGTCAGGGCTCTTCCTTGTAGGTTTGTATGCTCGTATCTATCTGTGTGAGTTTACTCAAGGTCATTTGATTCTACTCTTAAACCTGAAACATGCTCAATAGATTCCTGCTGCAGCCAGGCATTTTTCCAACATAAAGCAAAAGAATTGTTAATGTTTTGACCGCTTTCTCTTGATGCTGTAAAGACATTTGCAATCATCGACAACAGCATTTAAAACAGTGGAAGCAGTGAGTTACTTTGATGTTTAAATGACTTAAACCGCTATAGGTGCAGTATCCTATTCCATGTTCTCATTTTCTTCTTATGAGTGTGAAGCTAATTTTGCATTGAACTAATTAATAAAAGCACAACACAAACATCTTCAGAAATACACGTAGCACATGAAGCTTTCTTTTCAGTTTGAACATGAAAGAGGGAAGAGGTGAACTGTATTTTCTGCTTATCTCAGTTTGGGCAGAATATTAATGAACTAAAGTCAGCAGCATCAACACCTTGTGACTGTAACTCAAAATAGTCTCAGAAATGTTGCTAATTAAAACCTCCTCCAAGCTAAAGGTCTTGAGCTGAGTTAATTGGATGGGATCACGTCCAAGCACTTGACTCCAGCGTGTTTTGGTAGTTTGTGCGTTGGCAGTTATTAGGATGAATTTCAAACCTGTCCGTAGCTCACTGTTGACCTTTTTGCTTTTGTGAGGCCCACTGTGTTTTCAAATACAGTTCTCAGCAAATCAATATCTCCATAGTTTAAGCCAGCGGTAATTAATTCCAGCGGAGGAGATGATACACAATGAAGAAGGATCACAAAAGCAGAAATGCATAGATTCTTAAGCTATTCTATTCTAATTGCATTACACTGTGATCAGTGTGTAAATAAAGAACAACATAATGTTTCACAAACTTAAAGTATAATTGTTTCTTTTATAGTTATATATCATATTTCATTATAATTTCGCAACAAATTTTTCACCATCATTTGAACCAAAGCAGGAAAAATACAATTACAATAAACAGGATTGACAGATTTTCAGAGAGTAAGCGACCAACCCTTTGAAACAGCCTTAAATAAGCATTGCCCCACAAAAATAAGTTGAAAAAAATAAGCAACTAGTCGACAGAACACAAGGTTGTGCGTCTGAACGAGCGCTAATGATATGTGCATATTTTACATCACTAACCGCTTTAAAACATTAACAGCTTGTACTTAACTCAGTATTGAGTCTATTATTTGGAAACTGAAGTGAAAATGGTTTTATTTTATGACGTGAAGCTCTCGACTCTCAAAATGTGTAAGAGTCTTTCCAAAAATAGAACCCAAAACTCGCTATAAAGAAGTGGACTTGGTAACTCTGACAATAATGCATCGGTTTAGGGCAGCAACTATTGATCCTTTTCTTATCTATTAATCCAGCGATTATTCTTGTTTAGAACACAAAAGTCACTTAATGAAGAGTTTTTTTTCAACCAAATTTGATCTGATGAAGCTGAAGTGAAGCCGTTTGAGGCGGAGTGAATTTATGGAATGTTCATCAAATGCAATAAATTTACAAATTTTTCAGGTCATTTTTTAAGAAATTGTGGCTCAATTTAAGTCGTAAAATATATTTTCTCAGCTTAAGGCATGTTTTGGAATCCATGCATAGACCAGTTAATGATTATTCAATTACTAAATTAGTTGACAGTTATTTCAATAATCCATTCGTTACGATTCACTGACTATTTGTTGCAGCCCTACATTGGTTCAAACAATGGTGGATTCTAAAAAAAGGTTTCAGACTAAAATGCTATGTTCTTTCCTAAAAACATTTCTTAATAAATATTCTTCAAGTTGCAGCAGAACCAAAACTTTCACAGCAGCGATCACAATGTCAGTGGAGTAAGAATCGGTGAACATAAAGTCAATTTTTCAGTACTTTATGGAGTCACAATGTCTCCTAAGGAAAAGAAATGGCAGGGCAGGTTTATTTGTTGAGCACAATCCGTACACAAAGCTATTCAAAGTGCGTCATATAGCTGTACATCTTAATAAACCGAGAGCGGAATTAAAAAACAGTAATTTATCATCAGAATGTCTGGTAGTGTTGAGGTGCACAGGGTCACAAAGACGGATGCATATTTCATCATTGTTATAGCATTAGATCCTGTCAGATAATCAATGTACACGAGCGCTGGAGTGTGCTTTAAACAGTCAAGTGTTGCTGTGGGTAACGCGCCGTGGCAGCTGTGAGTTTGTCGGTGACAGAGAGACCGATGAAGATGGGTCTGAAGAGGACGCTGTAATTACAACGAGCTGTTTCCTGAAGCCTGATGAAGGGGCTAAACGCAGGGACGGGTACATTTTAATTAGTACTCGGACTGTAAAAAGTCTTCTGGAAAACTGTTCTCACTCAATCCTAATCCCGCAACTTTTTTGTAGAAAATATTATTACAAACTATATTTTTAGAGAAAACCATAAAGTTTCTAGCAACTCTGATGTATAGATATAGTTCAGAATATAATCACAAGAAGTATAATAATAATAATAATTGTGAGAATTATAGGCAGAAATAATGAGTCATTTCTGTTTAGTCTTTATGTAAAAATAATAAATGTCTGGCTTTTATGTGTCAATATAATTACTTTTTCAGTCAGAAAGTTTGATTTCAAAAAGCTTGCCAAGAATGATGAGTCATTAAACTTGTGAATGAAAGGAAAGGATTTCATTGTTGTTTAGTCAAAGTACCTACAATTGTGAAGGTTCTTCTCACAAAAATCATGACATCCTAACTCTGATTTCACATTCAGATTTAATAAGACAAGGAGTTGAAATAAACTCCTTTTGAAAATACTAAATAAATTTTGAAAAATATCTGAAGTGAGTGGCTAAAGCACCAAAATACTCTTGTCACGATACAAACACTTCCAACTTGAAATCTTCAAATTAGAATCATAATTGTATACAACATAATGTCGTTTTAACGGAGAATAACAAAAGTTTCTTTAATTTTATCACGTGATTATACTTTTTTAAAATTAAAGATAAAGACGAGTTATAGTCCTGCTATATACCTGCTCAAGTGGTTATCTAGTTTTAGCAAAATCGTGTAATACAAACATTCTAAGATTTTTGCTAGAAAATTCCATACGTATATTTGTGTTTTCTTATTGCATGTTCTGTTTCCCTTCTGTTCTTGATTGGGACAAATGTGGGACAAATAAAGGTTCTCATATCTTATTTTTAAAAGGAAAAAAGAGACAGAAGTCAATTGTTTCTCTGGCATGGTTCAACATCAGAGAATGTGCTTATGTCTGGTTCAACACAAAAAACAACAACAAACAACAACAAAAAAAGCCTCTTAATTGGCTTTTTTTTAAACTTAACATGTCCAAGTTGTTAAAACAAAGACAAAATATTCTCAATGTAGGTGATGTGCATATTATGTGCTCAAAAGTACACCCAAAATCAATAACCGGCCATAACATTTCAAAACAACTTTAAATCTGCTCTGAATCCAGCTCTTATTCTCCATTTTCCACCCCTCCATGACACAGTGAGTCACCCCGAGAGCCAGACTGGGTTCGATACGGTTGATACGGCTGAAATATTTGATACTTTGTGGATTGTTATTTGCAGTATACGGCTGTGACTGGTGGAAAGCAGCGGACCACAGCAGCCCTCGCGTCCCCGTTGCCCCCGGCGACCCTGTGCAGCTGATCTGACGGTGACAGCGGCAGATACCTGTCACATTATCATTCAAACAGACCGACCCAAACGTCAAGGCGACACAGGACACACCGCATCTGTCACCGAGAAGAAATGGGCGCCCCCTTCGCATGTGAGGATGGGGTACAGCGTGTGCACGAGTCGCTCAAAGGACGAGTGTTTTGAGGGAAGCCTTTGAGATGGAAAGATAAATGACCAGCTATTGATGGGAATAAAAAACCCAAATAAAAATAAATGACTAATTAAAACAATGTAATTATTATTTTATGATTTCCTTCTTTCTTTTTTCGTATTTTCTTTTTTTTCAGTTGTCAAATATATAAAACTAAACAGAAAAAAAACAGAACACTGAACACAACACAGGGAGAGAGGGCAAAATACATCCCATTTACTGGAAAAGTGTACAATCTTAAGGGTTGTGTGGAGGATTTTCGGGCAATTTTCAAAAACTACATCTCTCACAGCGCATGTGCAGTACTCCCCCCCTTCCTGCTCCTCCAGAGTGAACGCCTACCTACGTGCAAGTCGTCAGCCGGCTGCATGAGCATTTGTTTACAGCTACGGGACGTTCACCATCATCATTCACCAGGATTTGAAGACTTCTAAAAAAATATCGGACTTGTCAACTGTAAGTAATAACCGTTTTTGTACCACACATTCACAAGTTTCCAAATAGCATATACCGCGCATATAAAAAAAAACAGCGCTGTTAACATAAGCACATAGGGAATGAGGGGGACCAATCCTTTATGCCTTCCACAAGTCATGCTTGGCTGCAAAAAATCTTCATACAACCTTTAAAGGTGCTGTAGCTGATTTTTACTGATTTGAAACATGAAAAACAGAAGTAGTTTATTTTAAAGTCTTTACAGTAGCCACATGTATCGCTCACTTTCGTAATGCAGTCCCAGCATCCAATATATTCACCACAATGAGTTTATAAGCACTGATCACGAGTCTCTGAGCCCAGAGCGTCCTGGGTAAAGCTAGCAAACATTAGCATGCTAACAGCGCACTTCCTGCTTCTCGTAGAATGAAAAACGCTCTATAAATAGGTGCAGAAAAAGTGCTGTGGTCTCATTTTCATCCGAATAGATGCTTTTATATCTGTATATATCTGTACTTTAGCAAATCAGATTAGACTATATTACGTACACAAAGTTGTGTACATGAACTATTTTTTTTTCTTTTCACCCTATTCCGCCCCCGCCCACTTTTGCCTCTTTTTGTCACAGATCCGTAGTAAATGCACTTCCGGTTTGACGAGGATTCTGTAAATGCAAAACGAGGGAAAAGTCTTGCTGCTAAAATATTATATAAAGTACATTGATTGAGTAAAACGGCTTTTTAGTCCGTGTATTTTCTGTTGAACTCGTCTGCCCCATGTAAACTAATACAATGGAAAAAGATGACGGTGCTCACAGAAACTTCCGGAATAAGGTGAATACAAACTGCGGTGCAGTGTTGACTTGTCAGTGCATATGAACATTGAACATTTTACTCAAACCATCTAATTTACTTGATATTGTAACTGTAAGACTTTTCTCTAGTTCTGCACTAAAATAAGCGGAACTGTCGTTTAACCAGAAATGCAAAGACAGATGGGCAAATCAGTAGCAGTCAATGTGTGTGAGGTGGAATAAGGTGAATATCGGTGTAATTCCTCCGTCAGCAGGTGTGCACTGTTTTCAACAAAATATTTAAAAGGTTGTGTTAAAAAGTAGAATTCCAAAGTGATGAAAAATCAATGTGTACTGTCACAAATAAGCTCCACATTACCTGGCATCAATCCGGTCGTTGTCTCAGAATTGGAGAAATTTGCCCAGTTGACATGTTTTGTCACTGACTTTATTTGTAATGTTTTCTCCCAAAATTCCAAAGAGAGAAAACTCAAAGAAAAACATGTCCAAAGACTGCTGTGGAATAACTTACAACTAGAAACTAATAATACATTTTACACTAACAGCTGGTGGGACATCAAAAAATGAATAACATCGCAATTGTTGTTTTGGCGATATGCACAATTTGAATATCAGGTATATAGTCTCTTATAAAAGCTATTAAAAAGGCTTGCCTTTTAATAGCTTGCCATGTAATCTTGAAAATAAGATTTCTTAGTTGTATGTATTTTATAGTCCTATAAGGTTTTATGCAATACTTCAACCATAAAAGAGACATTTTGATATTTTATATTCAGCTCTTTTTAAAGACTAGAACTTAAGTTTGTGGAAAATTACAGGGAATTTTTAGCACATTTCTGATGGATTGCAATAACACTGTCTGACTATTTTCATTGAGATAACCCCCACAACATCTAGCTTTTAAGTCATCATCCTTACTACCAGCAAAGTACTTTACTGTCATGCCAAGAAGAGATTTGCTCAGACACCTACAGCCTATACGTCAGGTGTGTTTCCGGGACACTATTCCTCCAAAACCCTCCAAAACCCTCTTTCTCTCATGAGGATGAAGCGACGTCGAGCGGAATATTGGATAAACGCCCCCCATTCCCCCACCAGCCTGTCCCATCCCAAGCTGTTGCGTCTGTGCTTTTCATTAACACCTTGTAATGCGTCAATCACAGTTTGCCTTTGCGTCGTGGCTCATAAACAAACCATGGAAAAAGGTCCGCTCCCGAGGGTCCCGCCAGAGGCCAGACTGAGCGCTGAAGTGAATATTACCGGAGCATGTTGTTTTGACACTTACTGCAGGCAGCTGACCTGAGAAAATAAACAACTACCCTGGGTTTGTCACCTGCTAATCTTCATAGAAAGGTTATTGCTTTGCCTGGAATTTTCCACTGTATGGCATTATCTATTCTGAATTTATTCAATGGGCTCTGTGCACAAGGGCTAGTTCAGTCAGTCAGACAGTCACCCTAACCATTTCAACTCTATCTCTAAGGGCGTTTGCTTCGTTAGTTAGATTATTTACTTTTTGACTCAAGGGCCACATTGGATTTTTGCATTTGCCCGGGGCCGGACCATTTACAGTTTGGATGTTGTTAACTACAGTATATTACACACATGCGATTAAACATAGACTTAATGCCTAAAATACACAGAAAACTACAAAAGAATAGCAAAAATCATTACCTTTATTTATTTCAGTGGAAACAGTGCCGTTGGTCATTCTTTTTATCCAGTGCATCAAAGTTTGGTGTTATTCTAGTGGTGGCTATTCTCAAAACTGATCTTATGAACAAGCAACTGCAGTCTCAAACAACTATAAAATAACAAATGCGCCATACTTAACTCATGAACATTTTTATTAAATGCTTTGCGGGCCGGATAAAAATGCCAAAGTGTCCCCGGGCCTTAGTTTGCCCCCCTCTGGTCTATAGGCTCCAAAATAAGCATTAGCCTCAAGACAAACAGACCTACCTTTCCAAACAAAGTAGTGTAGCTGATGAAGTATTCAGCTAATTTGTCCACCCACCGCTCACTGTCCACTGCGTCATCTGACATTAATAATTGATTTTAGCGTGACTCGGGGAAAACCTCATAGAGAAAGAATGGAGGAAGAAATGCTTATGCTAACTATATGCATTCTTATTGTGAGCCAGCTTTCCTCTCCACAGATCCAACCAGTAAACTGATGTGTAATATGAACATTAAGACAATAGGCGGCAGACACTCCATTAGAAAAGTTACATTATAAGTTAAAAAGTCTATATGACAGGTTAGATGACACATTTCTCTAAAATGTAGTGTACATGATTATATTTAAGATTTTATTAATATTACAAGTTATGTCCTGGTTGGAAATGGGCAGCAAATATGATATATGTAGAGATAATTCCACAGCTGTTACCTAGCAACCATTTTGAAAACAAGGGCCGTAATCCACATAACTTACACAATAATTATGATTTCACAAATAACAATACCTGATAGCACCTTTGTGCAAAAAAATGGTGAGTGTCAACTGTCTTTGTATTTTCAATGTCGCTTTTTGATGACATCACAGAGGGATTCTATTTAAAACTCAGCTCTAATTCCTGCAATTTTTAACTTTTATTTAAAAAATTAAATAAAATCTTCACAAACTGCAACTTCAAAGATGTAAAATTATGATAAATAATTGCCACAGGTGCCCTCCCACCAAACTAAGTCATAATTAGAAAAACATGAGAACCTGTCATATAGTCTTTAACATATAAGTTCTGGAGATGGTAAGTCACCTGCATGATTCTATTGAAATTAAAGTTAATACCCTAATACTCTACTTTGGAACATTCTTCGTGAGAATAGATAGGTTGTATGCCATACCGTGGAATATTATAGCAAGTAATTTTGAGGACATGCAAACTTGTCCCCAGGTTGTTATGGATTTTCAGTGAAATAAAAACATCCAGAAAAAGCAAACATGCATTCATTTCTATTTAAGTCTATTTTTTGGTTAAAATTTACACGGTGGGCTTTAAGTTTGAATAATGTTTGCGTGTGCATCCTTTCAGCTACAGAGCCATGTACACGTTCTAATAATACGTGCAGATCCCGTACCTGATACATCTGATTCACTGAGCGAGTCGTCTTGTGTGGAAAGTGGACGGACCTCGGGCACGTAGAAGTCTCCCTGTCGGGCCAGAGGAGCGATGTACTGGATCTGCCCCTCTCTGTAGACCTCTATGAAGGGGTGGGCACACAACCTCCTCTCCTGGACAAGAACAAACACTCCGTCAGGTTTAAGGCAACAAGCTATTTACTGTCTAAACCATAACACAACTATATGACAAAATGACAAAGATTTCAGACAAGCTGGTGCAATCCCTTGTTCGTCCAGGAGTGATCCGTTGTAGAAAAAGTTTTAAAGGTAGTCATCTGGACAAGTATGTGCTATTTATTCTTTAATGTGCAATTCTTTTATTTTTATTTTATTCATTTATAACTTGTTTTATACTCTCTGGTTCTTGTTCTGTCTTGTTCTCTACATTTTTTGTGTTTTATTCTAGCAAAAAATATTATTAATTATTAAAAATAATAATAAATACATTGACGACTACCTTTGAAACTTTTTTGATGAAAGGTTAGCAGTTCTCAATTATCCTAACTAACCTGTGTTATAAAAAGAGTGTCTTTTAAACGTTGTTAAAGGGGACATATTCTGCAAAATCAACATTAATGAGCTTTAACCTTGTTACAACAGAGTTTCCTTTCCGTTTGTTTCCTCATAGTTGTATTTTGATCGATTCCTGCATGTTTGAGTTAATCCTTTATTGTTCTGCACTGAAGCTCAAGTGCTGCGAAAATGTCTGTTTTCACCTACCCCCTATCCCTGCACACATCCCTGTACTTAGTTGTTAAAAATTAAGACTCTCAGAGAAACAAGATGGGTTAAAAAATGTTTCAAAAATAAAAACACATAAATGACAATCTGCTGCTTCTTAAGGTAAAAATACCACTATAAAGAGGCGGGGCTTAACAGTTGTACAGTTTTCAACAGGAAGTCAATGGACCTGGTTGTACTATGCCGTTTTAGATCAATAATAGTGGTTTACAATGAACAAAATGTTAAATAGCAATCTACTTATGTCTTAGTTCAATATTAAATACCTGCAAAAACGTACTGTTTCCTTTAAAGGGGACATATTCTGCAAAATCACCTTAATGAGCTTTTACTCTCGTTACAACAGCGTTTCCTTCTCATTAATCTATTCACAGTTCTATTTGGCTTGATGCATGTTTGAGTGATCCTGTGGAATAAAAATAGCCAGTTTACAGCAACGTTCTCAGAGGCACTTAAGGGATGTTTGTGGCCTGTTGACACACTATGAGAGGCATAGCAAATAATTATGTTTTAAGTTGAATTATGATGATGTTTTCCTGTGTTAATGACGCCTGAACATATATCGACATGTATAAGCGAGACAAGATCAGACATGCTTTCAATCCCAAAGTGCCCGTACTCAATTCTAAGAAAAATGGTGTGTGGATTTGTGTGAACTCCCTCCTCACGACTCAATAATACTGGGTCGACAGGGCAAGCCACAACACCAGCCAATCATAGATGAAAGCCCAGCGAGGAACAAACACACACAACGAATGAGAAATGTAAAAAAGTTAGGAAAGTTTAAACATCATGAGGTGGAATCGTTACATAGTATTAAATGTAAATGTTTGTGTTTGCCTATAATACATTTTAATTAATACATTTATGACATTAATATATTTGTGACAATTAAGTATATATACAGTAATATACATATAGTAATAGAATAAATAATAATAAACGGAATCCACTCAATACATTTGTCTTCTCTAAAGGAGAATAAAGTTGTAAATGCCACTAAATGAGTACACTTCATGAATGGAACTGTAAAAGACTTTTTCAGTTTTTCTTTTCTGAATAAAGTTCAGGTCAAGGTCAACGTCAAGCATTACATACAGTAAAGTAATAAAAAAGTAAATGCAATACACTCAGTCAAAAATAATATGTATATATATATATATATATATATATATATATATATATATATATATATATATATATATATATATATATATATATATAACAAACGATTATTTTGCCAATTAATTAATCTAGTGATTGTTATTTTGATTAATCGAATAGTTGTTTTGGACACAAAAGGCCTGTGAATATATGATTTGTACTAAATTTGACCCAGACGACACTAAAGTGATGCCAACTGAGGACATCCTGATGGAAAATATATTCACAAAGATTTTTCAGATTTTTACATTTACACAAAACAGGACCAGAGAGCAGACAGCAATAAAATAAATAAATTTAAAAAACGCAACAAAAGCAGAAAGAAAAATTAAAGCACAATCAAATTTACCCATTTAGTTCAAAGTCTATCAAATTGTCTCCTTTTTAAATTAAGTCCAAACGTAACACTAAATGTTCATGTTTCCTGACATTTTGATGTAATTGCTGCTCTGTCTGAGTCATAAACCTCTTCACTCAGCTCAGGGCATGTCTTGGAGTCAGTATATACTTCAGAAAATTATTATTCAAATACTAAATTGGTTGAAGATGATCTCAATAATCACTTAGTTGTGATTAATCGATTAACTTCTTTCAGCCCAAATAAAGTCTAACCACAAATGGGAAGGCTCACATTTTATATACATGTATTTAATTATACAATTATAGTGCATGAATTGAATTAGAAACTGAAAGAAGCAAGAGGAAATTTAAATATGTCTGCATGCATGAATTTCTGGGCACACGCACATATTTTACATCTTTTTCAGACGGGGAAGTGGTGCAGAGTGAACGACCTCTCAGTCATATTCACACGGCTCCTTCATATGAGTTTGTGATTGATAAAATGTTTTACAAAAGATGCAGCAGTGGTCACATTGCACTTCTTTTACAATGCTCTTGTGGGAAAAACAACAAAATTTACCATTTTACTATGAAGACAAATATGGTAATGTAGCTCTAATACTCATTTTCCCCAGATGATGTGCCATTTCATTCATTTGTATTATTTATTTGTATATATTTTTGGGTTTGCAGTTGGGTTTTTTTTTTCCTTTTTTCTATAAACTCTCTGTATTCATCCATCTGTCAGAGCGGCACAGATCTCCGATACTTGGACTGCTCCTTTAGGCTCCTCAAACCTGAAAGTGTCACATGACAGAGACCACTCCTCTGCCTCATTAACCTTTCATACAACGCCTTTTCATATTCAACTCATGCACTGTCTAACTCCGGGCTTTCACATTTCTGCGTATGCGAAATGTCGAGCCACTTCACAATATTCCCCATTCATTTCTATTGTGCGCGAGGTTAAGTAAGATTTAGGTCTGATTGCTGTGATTAAGTTAACTCTCCAACTATAATACACTGGAGATGGTGACATTTAAAACAGGCCTTTTAATCACAGGTCCAGTATGTGATGTGATTGCATTAACAATCAGGTAAAACGGACGAGACATGAAGTAGAACTCAAGTCATGCAAGTATTGGACTTAAATCTTAATTCTTAAAGGCCTCTAATAAAGAATGTAAAACATAAATAATTAAAGAGTCTGATCTAAAGTATCATGATACACTGCAGTTGAATTAGGACATATTTGCTCAGCTCAGAGTCCAAGACTCACGTAATCTGTATTAGAATACGTTTAGTGTCACTGAAGCAAATTCACAAACAACTTGTTTCGGCGATATGGTGCAACTTAAAAGAAATAAGGATGTGTTTACAGTTGCACATTCACCACATCAAAATTGGGACTAAACCTGGACTAAACACAAAACTAAACCAGGACTAAACACAAAACTAAACCTGTACAAGACCAGAACTAAATAAGGACTAGAATAGAACCAAACCAAATCATAAAAAGGCATGCAAAAATAAATATTAGAATAAAATAAAACAAAAAGTACATATACAATATAGACAGAACAAACTGTCAAAGTAAATGGACAAAGTGTTGTTGTTGGAGAGAGTTTATTAAAGTGACACCTAAAGTGTCCATGAGACCAATGGCAGGCAGGAGTTTGAAGTGAATACATTACACTTTTACTTCATCAAAAATTGAAATGTTGACTTTAAATGATTATATAATGCTATTTAATTATTGTATTCTGATCAAGCAGATCATTCGGATTTTTGACTTACAATTTCTTAAAATACGCTATTGTAAAATACTTGGAAAGGGACATTTAGTAATATTATTATGTACTACATTTGTTTTTAGGTGTTTTTTGAGCCAACACCACTGAGCATGGGGTCGGGATAGTAACTTGAACTTGAATACTTACAGAAAGTAATTCTGCCTTGATTTCTTTTGACACCTCAGTCACACTGAGACAATAGGCAGATCAAACAAGGCTGAAAACATTAGCTACAGCTTAAAAGTTGAGAGACATCTTGGTAGCTTGAGCACATAAATTACTACATTGAGGTGATGGTGTATATGTCTAGACTTTGAAAACAGGGATCTGGATCACCACTTTATGACATCACGAGGGGTAAATCAGTGTTTTGAGAGACAAAAAACATGCATGAATCAAAACACAACTCCAGGTTTGTTTCTGTTCAAAATACTCAATAACCTAAACAGGCCTTTAATGTGATAATACGTTTAATACTTCATCAAAAACAGAGGTGACTTGACTGCTCTAAGGTCTAAGGTAATTGAATGAAGGTAATGGAGACCTCTGTATTCCTACCATGCACCTGTGCTCATTTCACACACCCTTCTTAAATCTTTTGAGCCGCAGCTTTTTCAAACATAAATCATTTCTGAGTCTACTCCAAATTCAGCGCGGAACTTCTCTCGCTGAAAGACTCCTCTCAGTATTTCGGGCGCAGACTGACAGATGCTTGCTGCTGCGTCCCAGTGTTGGCTGACGCTCATGTAAAAGTTAGAGAACAAAATTGTCACTCATATAAGGATTAGGTGACAAGCCAGGAAGAAAAAAAAATACACAAAAGATTCGCAGGAAACAACTTCATCTTCAAAGTTTCTTGCCATCTGTCCCAGCCTAATTATGACAGCCGCGGTGCTCCTCCGGCGTCTTCCTCGGCGCCATCGTCTTATATAGCAGCATCAATTATTACTAGATCTATCTTCTGTCAATGACAATGAAGCTGGTGTCATTACTGGAGAGGGTTGAGTCAGACGGAGGCCACCACACATCGCATATTGATGTGGCCAAATGCACGCGGACGTTAATTTTGACGTTGAAGGTGGCTGTATCAATAAACGATCAAATGTGAAAGAGCAATATGTTGTCACTACAATAGTACACACAGATGGGCTTGACTTAATAATTCACGAGCGAGGGCGATTTACTTGAAATAGCTGCTTAATCTACTGAAGCAAATGAAAGCTATGTTTATAAAAATATGTCAGTTATCATTTAACAACAGTGGATGACAAAATGTATCGCAAAACTGGAAACTATGAATTGTAAGCGGTCACCATTGCACCATTTCCAGCCCTTCAAACCTGTCTGGAAGCACCGGACACTGGGAAACCAAAACCTGTCATGAGAATCTAGTGCAGCAACTTGTTTTATAGAAGAGCTCCAGTGTCTCACCAGGTGCAGCAAGTGTCAAAGATTTCAGCTCCATGTCATTTCAACAAACCCTTCTGTCTGTCAGAGGAGAAAAAAAAAAAAAGAAAAAAAAAACTGAATAAAGTTTTTCAAATAGTGGTAGAAATTAGCTGAGCAACTGAACTGAAAAGCTAGGATGTGATCTAAATCTTAAAGTGCTAGTTGGACTATTCATGTAACTAAAATGCAGGAAGATAAATATATTCAAAATTTTGCTTAAACTATAATGTCACAGATTTAGTTTTTATTTGATGAATTATTTTGTTTAGTTTATGTTTAAAGGGTCAGAAAAAGTTGTATATTTTGTGTAAATTATTCATAACTTTTGTATGGAATGAGTCTGAGTCTCCACAGTGTGATGTCATCAATTTGTTTATGCTTCCTGAAATTTTCGTCAGTTTCTTCTCCACAAACGGCAACTTGGTTAGTGTAAAACTATCATTTATATTTACAACAGGTATTAACATACCAAATAAAGTCAAAATCAGAAAATCATGAAAACCTTTCATACGCACTTTAAGACAAACGATGATACAGCAAGCCAACTTTACAAACGTTGTCAAACCCAAAACTAAATAAGGAAATGGAACAGAATCAAGTCCAACATATTGTTCTTTCCATTTGGCAGCCTAAACTATTAGTTTAGTCACGATGCTAAAACTTCAAACTTCATTTTTATACTCGATACAGATTTCAAAAGAACAAATCAATTTTAATGAACAGAAGACACATTAATGTCCTCGAGCTGCAACTAATCTAGCTTCTTTTACATTCACCACATTAATATAATGTAATGTCAGCACATAATACTTTGTATATTTTCACCATGTGGTCAAATTACTTTTTCAAAGTTCAAGAGTAGAGCTGTGGCCGACCAAAGGATTTCTTGGTCAGCTAACGACATGTCTTGTCGATCGATTAGTCGACTAAAAAGGGAGCGCTGCCAAAGCTCAAAAAAAGACATGCCATTTCTTATTACTCACAAATCTACTCCCTCCGTATCTTTCAGCAACAGCTGTTGTCCTAAAGAAAAGATACCACTGACCAATTGACAATGCGACTATTTATTACAAAAATGTATACAAAACGCGACCAATAAACCGTGTATTTATCAGTAAAAAAAATAAAAATAAAAGCTTAAACTAAAAACTTACTCTAAAATCTGAGGATAACTCACTACATGCCATCTTCTTTCTGATGTTGTGACTAGAATTCACTTAAAATGACCCAAAAATAGTTAGTTGATTCTGAAAAAATGTTGGTCGACCAAGACACCATCGACAGATTAATCAACTAAACGACTTTAAGATTTACAGCCATATTCTATCAAAGACTGTCAAAAAATGATCAAATCAAAACATAGATCCAGTAATATGTGTATCACTTTTTATAATATTTTTTTATTTACTCTATCTACCATTGACTTGTTCTCTAATCTAGAACATCAGATTTCATAAAAACAACCAAAACTGGGTCAAATTTCAAGTTTCAGTATCATTTTATAGACAGCTCTCCTGTTCTATAATGAAGACTAGAACATCAAATGAGCAATAACCCACCAATTAACTAATACTGAACCAAAACAACCAAAAAGGGTATGCAATGGAAGGGCATCTGGAGTCAAATCTAAATGCGAAATACTTGATTCACTGCACTTTACAGGAGGAAGTAGATCATGTGCTGTGGCTACCCAGAATGAAAAGCCAAATCTGGTTTGTAACTTTCCCTATTCACTGTCATGTTTTCAGAAAATAAAAAGCGTATTGGGAGGTAATTAGTCCTGTGTGCAGCTTTCTTTTGCTCTCAACCAAACATAGGCATTGTGCGGTTTATTATTTAGTTGTTTTGGCTTTGCTCCTCGTTACATCTCAAACAAAAGCAAACAGATCATTCAAATTTATCCTGACAGAAAAGTGAATTCACCGCAAATAAAGACTGGCCATTTGCACATTCAAGCTCTCCATCTTTTAATTAATTAAAACATTAAACTATTCAGTGTAGGTGAAAGGCTCTTTTTCAAATCCATGTTGACGGTCAGACGAATGAAATAAGAAAAAGATATGCAAATTAATTCAGGGATTAATATTCCATGAGTAGGATCTTTCTTGCAGCGTGCGCTCTCCATGAAATCAGATATTGTCTATTACAGATTCAATGTGAAACGTTCTCAAGAAAAGTAGTAAAAGTGTAAATTATTTAAAAAATAATCAGTCATGAGCAGAAATATGCAGGTGAAAATAAAATAATTAAAAGCACGTAGGCCTGGAAAGGACACAAGACTCCCCATTGTGTTCAAAGCAGCGACCGAACAGCAGTGGGTCATCAACCAGGCTCAAGGAAACTGAATCAATTTAACATTACAGCAACTCTATTTACTTTAAATGAAATAAGGTTTTTAATCATTCAAAATTGACAGCACCATTGAACTGTTCAAGTGCATAGATTGTCCCTTGATGACCAGAAAAGCCAGTCTAAAGCAATGTTTATATTAACCAAACAATGGCAAACAATTATACTGCACATCCTAATTCAATTTAAACATTTCATTTCAATGTTCAAATAAGGAAGATCTCTAACCTGTGTGAAGTTGGCCCCCCCGTAGTGTGCGATTGACCCCAAAATGGTGTCAAACGTTTGTGCATCGTTTGTGCACGTTTGTGCACACAATATCAGCGTTTGTGCACGCTTCGTTTTTGAGTATTGATCACTTATAGGTTTTGGATTGGCCAAAGTGTGAAGTTGGCCCCCCCGGAGTGCCCGATTCACCCCAAAATGTCCGATTGACCCCAAAATGGTGTCAAACGTTTGTGCATCGTTTGTGCACGTTTGTGCACACAATATCAGCGTTTGTGCACACTTCGTTTTTGAGTATTGATCATTTATAGGTTTTGGATTGGCCAAAGTGTGAAGTTGGCCCCCCCGGAGTGTCCGATTGACCCCAAAATGTCCGATTGACCCCAAAATGGTGTCAAACGTTTGTGCATCGTTTGTGCACGTTTGTGCACACAATATCAGCGTTTGTGCACACTTCGTTTTTGAGTATTGATCACTTATAGGTTTTGGATTGGCCAAAGTGTGAAGTTGGCCCCCCCAGAGTGCCCGATTCACCCCAAAATGGTGTCAAACGTTTGTGCATCATTTGTGCACGTTTGTGCATGCTTAGTTTTTGAGTTATTGATCACTGATTGGCACAAGTATACAGTTACCCCAAACTGTCCAATTTTGTGAGATATTGATTATGGATTATGGACATTTTGGAAATATGGGTAATCTCAATGCACTGCTTTCTCCATATACTGCATATATACATATACATTCAAGTTAGTCTTAAATAACAGTTTTATATAATATTCAGGTATTGACAGATTGTCCATATGTGTCCACATATAGTTCAACAGCAATTCATCAACTTGTCACATCTATCAGTTTAAAATTAATTTGATCCACCTATCATCTTATCAATTATGTCTGTCTCAATCTTACCAATTCTGTCTGTCTCTATCTTATCAATTAATAATGCACTTTTGGTGTTATTTGGCCTATGAAATAAAATTACTTTAGGGCCAAATGTAGACAATTAAAGAGTTAAGGGTATTTATTTAGACTATTTTAATTATTTTAACATATAAATCAAAAGGTGCGATCTTGATTGAACATATGGACAATCTGTCAATACCTAAATATTATATAAAACTGTTATTTAAGACTAACTTGAATGTATATGTATATATGCAGTATATGGAGAAAGCAGTGCATTGAGGTTATCCATATTTCCAAAATGTCCATAATCCATAATCAATATCTCACAAAATTGGACAGTTTGGGGTAACTGTATACTTGTGCCAATCAGTGATCAATCACTCAAAAACTAAGCATGCACAAACGTGCACAAACGATGCACAAACGTTTGACACCATTTTGGGGTCAATGGGACATTTTGGGGTCAATCAGGCACTCCGGGGGGGCCAACTTCACACTTTGGCCAATCCAAAACCTATAAATGATCAATACTCAAAAACGAAGTGTGCACAAACGCTGATATTGTGTGCACAAACGTGCACAAACGATGCACAAACGTTTGACACCATTTTGGGGTCAATCGGACATTTTGGGGTGAATTGGGCACTCCGGGGGGGCCAACTTCACACTTTGGCCAATCCAAAACCTATAAGTGATCAATACTCAAAAACGAAGCGTGCACAAACGCTGATATTGTGTGCACAAACGTGCACAAACGATGCACAAACGTTTGACACCATTTTGGGGTCAATCGCACACTACGGGGGGGCCAACTTCACACAGGTAGATCACCTTAAATTGTTAAGTTTCCTTTTTCCCGATAGTTGCTATAATTTTAATCTATTGTTTTTAGTGGCAAAGTGGCTAGCAATGTGGATGGAGTTCAACCCTTTAGGCTCTCTCAAACAGTGAATAAGCCATTACACATTTTCATGTAGAGCAGTGCAATTAATCATATACATAATTGTGATTTCAAGTCACAAAAATGTAATCGAAAATACAGTCAATTGCCTTCTGTTCAAAATTATAAGTGTGCCTCTTTTGTCACTCAAAACCTGGAGCAAAGGCACTTTTCTAAAACATTACTAACAAATTATATTAAGTCAGTGCTTTCACTACAGAATCATTTTGGCAATACAAATGTAACTGTTTAAAATAATTGTGATTTCAGTTATGCGCCAAATGCTCTTTTATTACTTCAAATAATGTCTCTACTGAAACCACAGTCAGTCAGGCGTTCCCTCATTAGGATTTGGTGTTAGCACTCCATCTACTAGCATTACAGGGACTTACCATGGATGTATTAAATGAACTGGATAAGGCACGCCCCCTCTGTCTGTGTCTCAGATTGATTGGTGGCCGAGGTAATGCAGCCTTTTTCTATAATTGCACATTATAATTGCAGACAGTACTTAATTAATATTGGTATTTAAATAAAATAGAAGGAAATTTCTAAAGTTTCTAAAATCACCGAAATTACTGTTTTTATATGAAGTGACGTCACGGTAAACATGTGTGAGCCACGTGAACGAGCACGTCAGACGATACAAACAGAAGCACGTGGAAAAGGCTCGACTAGCGATACCTGTAAGTTGTATTTGATTCCATTTCAGACGCTTTCACGTGTGATCTAATATGAAAATACAATCACACAAGCTAATGTTGACACAAAAACTTGCAAGCTGCGTGGTCGCTCACGTCGCTCAAAGCATCATGGGGGATTGTCGTCATGTGGTGCCCTAAAGCAAAGATGGCAGCCTCCGTATCAGGAAGTAACGCGGAAGTAAATCACTTTTTTGGGGTCATGCGCCAATGAGCACATGCCATAGGGATAAACAGGGCGCCATTTTGGGTTTATCTTCAAGTTTTAATTATCGTTCTATGGGAATTACAAAGACTAGTGGGAAATTTGAAACCGAGTACTTTCAGAAGCCCTTTATGAATAGTAAACAATCAAGGCCAGTTACGTCGCCCGGATTGGCGTCACCGGGGCCCCACCCTGGAGCCAGGCCTGGGGTGGGTGCTCGACGGCGAGCGCCTGGTGGCCGGGCCTTTCCCCACGGGGCCCGGCCGGGCCCAGCCCGAACGAGCGACGTGGGGCCGTCCTCCCGTGGACCCACCACCCGCAGGAGGATCCATAAGGGGCCGGTGCGGAGAGATCTGGGAGGCAGTCGAAGGCGGGGACCTCGACGACCAGATCTCCGGACACAGAAACTAGCTCTGGGGACATGGAATGTCACCTCGCTGGGGGGGAAGGAGCCTGAGCTTGTGCGGGAGGTCGAGCGTTTCCGACTAGATATAGTCGGCCTCGCCTCCACGCACAGCCTGGGCTCTGGAACCCGTCTCCTCGAGAGGGGCTGGACGCTCCATTTCTCTGGCGTTGCCCGCGGGGAGAGGCGGCGGGCTGGTGTGGGCTTGCTCATAGCCCCACAGCTCAGCCGCCACGTGTTGGAGTTTACCCCAGTGAACGAGAGGGTCGCGTCCCTCCGCCTTCGGGTGGGGGACAGGTCTCTCACCGTTGTGTCGGCCTACGGGCCGAACAACGGTGCAGAGTACCAGACCTTCTTGGAGTCCCTGGGAGGGGTACTGGACGGTGCACCGCCTGGGGACTCCGTTGTTCTACTGGGGGACTTCAACGCCCACGTGGGCAACGACAGTGACACCTGGAGAGGGGTAATCGGGAGGAACGGCCCCCCCGATCTGAACCCGAGCGGTGTTCAGTTATTGGACTTCTGTGCTAGTCACAGCTTGTCCATAACGAACACCATGTTCAAGCACAAGGGTGTCCATCAGTGCACGTGGCACCAGGACACCCTAGGCCGGAGGTCGATGATCGACTTTGTTGTCGTGTCATCTGCCTTGGACACTCGGGTGAAGAGAGGGGCGGAGCTGTCAACCGATCACCACCTGGTGGTGAGTTGGATCCTCTGGCGGGGGAGGAAGCCGGACAGACTTCGGCAGGCCCAAGGGTATCGTGAGGGTCTGCTGGGAACGCTGGCAGAGCCCTCTGTCGGCAGGGTCTTCAACTCACACCTCCGGGAGAACTTCTCCCAGATCCCGGGGGAGGTTGGAGACATTGAGTCCGAGTGGACCATGTTCTCCACTTCCATTGTCGATGCAGCAGCTCGTAGCTGTGGTCGCAAGGTCTCTGGTGCCTGTCGCGGCGGCAATCCCCGAACCCGGTGGTGGACACCGGAAGTAAGGGATGCCGTCAGGCTGAAGAAGGAGTCCTATCGGGCCTTGCTGGCTCGTGGGACTCCTGAAGCAGCTGACAGGTACCGGCAGAAGCTGCATTGCAGCCTCGGGCTGTCGCAGAGGCAAAAACTTCGGGATTGGGAGGAGTTCGGGAGGCCATGGAGGAGGACTATCGGTCGGCCTCAAAGAGATTCTGGCAAACCATCCGACGCCTCAGGAGGAAGCAGTGCTTCACCAACACCGTTCTGGTGCGGTGGAGAGCTGTTGACCTCGACTGGGGATGTTGTCGGAAGGTGGAAGGAATACTTCGAGGATCTCCTCAATCCCACTGTCACGTCTTCCGAGGAGGAAGCAGAGGCTGAGATCTTGGAGGCGGACTCGTCCATCACCCTGGCTGAAGTCACTGAGGTGTTTGGCAAGCTCATTGGTGGGTAGGCTGCGGTGGTGGATGAGTTACGCCCTGAGTATCTTAAGTATCTGGATTTTGTGGGTCTGTCTTGGTTGACACGTCTCTGCAACATCGCTGGCGGTCGGGACGGTACCTCTGGACTGGCAGACCGGGTGGTGGTCCCTCTGTATAAGAAGGGGGACCCGGAGGGTGTGTTCCAACCACAGGGGGATCACACTCCTCAGCCTCCCGGTAAGGTCTATTCCAGGGTACTGGAGAGGAGAATCCGACCGATAGTCGAACCTCGGATTCAGGAGGAGCAGTGTGGTTTTCGTCCTGGTCGTGGAACACTGGACCAGCTCTATACTCTCCATCGGGTGCTCGAGGGTTCATGGGAGTTTGCCCAACCAGTCCACATGTGCTTTGTGGATCTGGAGAAGGCGTTCGACCGTGTGCCCCGGGGCGCCTTGTGGGGTGCTCGGGAGTATGGGGTCCGGGGCCCTTTGCTAAGGGCTGTCCGGTCCTTGTACGACCGGAGCAGGAGCTGCGTTCGCATTGCCGGCAGTAAGTCAGACCTGTTCCCAGTGCATGTTGGACTCCGCCAGGGCTGCCCTTTGTCACCGGTTCTGTTCAAAGGACAGAATTTCTAGGCGCAGTCAGGGCGTGGAGGGTGTCCGGTTTGGGAACCACAGGATCTCATCTCTGCTGTTTGCAGATGATGTCGTCCTGATGGCTTCCTCAAATCGGGACCTGCAACATGCACTGGGACGGTTTGCAGCCGAGTGTGAAGCGGCTGGGATGAGGATCAGCACCTCCAAATCCGAGGCCATGGTTCTCGACCGGAGAAAAGGTGGCTTGCCCTCTCCGGGTGGGTGGGGAGTCCTTGCCTCAAGTGGAGGAGTTTAAGTATCTCGGGGTCTTGTTCACGAGTGAGGGAAGGATGGAGCGTGAGATTGACAGGCGGATCGGTGCAGCGTCTGCAGTGATGCGGGCGTTGTATCGAACCGTTGTGGTAAAGAAAGAGCTGAGTCGAAAGACGAAGCTCTCGATTTACCGGTCAATCTACGTTCCTACCCTCACCTATGGTCATGAGCTTTGGGTAATGACCGAAAGGACAAGATCGCGGATACAAGCGGTCGAAATGAGCTTCCTCCGCCGGGTGGCTGGGCGCTCCCTTAGAGATAGGGTGAGGAGCTCAGTCACACGGGAGGAGCTCAGAGTAGAGTCGCTGCTCCTCCACGTCGAGAGGAGCCAGCTGAGGTGGCTCGGGCATCTGTTCCGGATGCCTCCTGGACGCCTCCCTCGGGAGGTGTTCTGGGCATGTCCCACCGGGAGGCGGCCCCGGGGTAGACCCAGGACACGCTGGAGGGACTATGTCTCTCGGCTGGCCTGGGAACGCCTCGGGATCCCCCCGGAGGAGCTGGAGGAAGTGTCTGGGGTGAAGGAAGTCTGGGAGTCCCTGCTTAGACTGCTGCCCCCGCGACCCGGCCCCGGATAAGCGGAAGAAGATGGATGGATGGATGGATGGATGGGAATTACAAAGACTAGTGGGAAATTTGAAACCGAGTACTTTTGTGAGACTCAGTGAAGGCGACCTCGTAAACAGGATTAATGAAACTAGCGTGAGGCCAAACGCAACTCGTGTGTTTTTGACGAGGGAACAATGTTATAAGTATGATGTTCATTGATTCACCCCTTTTAAGCCTGTATATATTAGTTAGTTATTCTATGATTATTATATAAGTAGTACCTTTGTTTAGCTTCATCATTACACCAGACTTAATTTGTTACTTTTCTCTTTTTATAGACCACACACATACACCCATACCTGTACTCCCTCACCTGTCAGACGGATGTACCTATGCTGCTGCCTGAGCTTCATTAAAGTATCCATAAACATCAACTGCATCCTGTTTCCTGTGTCCTGACCGACACCCCGGGGCGGATATCACTATTCAAGCTAACGCCTATACAGTCCTTAAACCTGAGGTACTACCTCTCCAGTACTAAAAAAAAGTCAGTTTTGCATTACATGAGTTCTTTAAAAGGCCGTGTTATTGATTCAGAATTATAGAAAGCCACATAATAGTGCGTTTAAATGGCATTATAATAACTACTTAAGAGTCTTTTCTATAAATGTTCTCAAAAAGTCCCCATCCATCTGCGCTGCTGCCTTGGAAGCACAGTGCGATCACATATAATGAGATGGGCCGGGTTATGCTGAGACAAACTGGACTGGGTAGCTTCTGTAATTGGCCCAAGAGAGAAGGATAGAGTAGTTATTGATTTTGGATTGATTTTCTCTCTACAGGTCAGGACACAGGAGTCTGCGGAGAACACGTTAAAGGCAGAGATCATTGCAGGGTCACTCACAGGTGGGAATATCTTCAGTTCTGTCCTCTGCAAGGATTTTTCTTTTTTTCAAATGCACCGACATTAACCTTAACACATTCATCTCCATGGAGACAAGCAGGTGCGCCACAAGACCAAGCTGCAGGTCAGATCTGTGGAGAGGAGACCCTGCTATGGGATTGTGTGTTTTCTCCAGTAATTGAACAATAAAACACTTGTAATAGAACAGGGCATTTGGAGGCCCTAAACAAGACTGTCTGTAGCTAAGATATACATTTACATATACACTGTTTTAGAATGGTGCATATTTGTACATAGATAGATGTTAATTTTGCACTTTGACTTGTGTTTATGGTCTGCATCTCGTGCAGATACAGCCCACTGGAGCAATGGTTGTGACCCTAAACATTTGCTTAGATTGTTTATGTCACAGATCAGCCCTGAGAAAAGATGAAAGAGAGATCTAAATGAAATATGTTAAAATTAAGCTGCTCGTCTTTGCAACTGTTCAAATATTATCAAATCCAAAAGGACACAGGATATAATGGCAGGTTTCATATGGGATTGATGGTTGCATTTTGATTGTTCACATCTTTAGCTATTGTGTTAAATCTGTGCTCATGTGCACCAGTGACAGAAATTGGATGGTTGGCTGATGAACAAGAAAAATATTTGAACGACTCACATTAAACAGAAAATCTAGTGCCAGAACAGTTTGCAAACTCAATTTCCAAATTTCCAGCAGCTAAATCTGTCATCAACTGGCTGATTTTCATACAAGAATCTGAATAGATTCAGCAATTTTGTTTTTTTACAAAAGTAGACTTGGCAGGACAAACATAAAACTGAATGAGTTTGAATGTGTAAAGCATAAGAGAATACTATAATCTAACAGAGCATCTTTTTGTACAAACAGGAAGCAGTTTCAGAAGAATCAAAGTATTCAGAGGATGTGCTTCCTCTTTTCAGGTTTTGCTTGAAAGGAGCAACCTCTGCACAGTCCCTCGTGTAAAAACATACATGTGGCCTCGAATGATAAATAAATAAACACTTTATTTTTAGAGCTCTACAATAACATCAGAAAACACAGATATACACTTAGCTCTTGACGTGACCATGACATTTCAATGGGAAGTCATGAATGAGCCACGCTAGGACAGGAATAGCATGTTTATTCACATGCAGAGTCTAGCTCCACATTGTTGATCATTCATTCTCTTCTGCGGTTTCTTGGTGGGGGAGGAAGGTGTCCAAACCGACAAAAGATTATTCCCTGAACATTAGAAAACATGGTTGATGTGACACTTTCACTTTATTTCAGAGATGGGCAACATATATCAAATTATCAATAATATTCTGAATGTTGTTTTGAAGATCAAACATTTTATTGGGTACGTTTTATAAATAAATACATGCTGCAAAAACAGCAAATGAGTCTGTTCATATAATATATTTATACTGTCCCTCTGATCTATTAGCCTGTCCTTTTATGACAGCTTTGTTTGTGCAGTGACAATAAAGGTATTCTGATTTGTCTGATAATACCTAAACTACTATTTGTTGGATTGCGAAACTATCTTTTGATAATTGTTATGATCAGTACACTCAAAAATATATCTCCCACGGCAGGGAGACTTATGATGTTGTGTCTGTACATTATGAGGATCAACACGTAATCTTCTTCTATCTAAGGCTACATACTACAGGAAATCCTGAATGCTGAATATAATGTATGTATGACGTGGCTCAGAGTTAGTCCTTTCTCTCACCATTCAGTGTGTTGTCTGTCTTTGTCAGTGACCTCTGACCATGGTGCACTGAGTGTCGCTTATTGTGTGCGAACATGTGGGAGTACAATGCACCCTTGCAGAGGATAGAAATAGACTACATTTTAAAGTAAAAGTATGAATACTTTATGATTGGGTATTTTACGTGCTAAAACTGGGAATCCCAGGAATTTAAACTGAACTTGTTCTTGGCTCGCAGCCGACACATCACTAGAATTCAGATGCATGTTTTGTGAACCGCCAAAGGTCAGTCTATCCTAAAGACGCTCAGGGTTCATTCTTTCTGGACAAACCGCACTTCAGGGAAATACGCAGCGTTTATTCAAGACGGACGTGCTTTCATTTGCATCATCTGGGAGTGACAGGTGAGTTTTATCGCATCTGGTTTAACGCAGGGCTGTTTTTAAAGTGACATTTGTGGCACATGAGGCTTTATCATAAGTCCATCTGTCTGTTATTGTGAATATTTCTGCATATTTGTGTGTTTTGTGTCGTAAGAGCGTTCCACACCTCTAGTAGAGCTGTCATATGTCACTTCAAATGTTTTTAGTGCACAGTAAGACAACAGTTGGCTACCGCAGGCTCCGCTGCATAAATAAGGCAAATAGGAGAAATTTGTGAAGAAATTAAAATAGCCGACGTTGTTTGATCTTACATTGTGTCAAATACATGTAAAATATTAATAAACAATGTAGATTTAGGCTTGTTTCACTCTGTATGGTTTAGTTAGTAGTAAGTTTGGAACTATATACGTTTAATATATGTCAGAATGTCAATAAATAAACCGAAAAAATGGCAGTACAATTTACTTTAAAAAAAAAAGAAAAAAGAAAAAAAAGGTTTTATTAGTTTTTTCGACTAAACACAATGAACACCTCGAGTCTGGTTACCTGCTCATAAAAGTCACGGCACACTATTGGTTCAAATATACCACTTTTAAGATTATTGAAGATTATTGATAGCTGAATCACATTGGAGACATTGAAGTAACAAGTCAATTAATTTGACCAAAGTTTACGAATGACATTCTTGTTTGCAGCTTGAACATTTACCTACATTTTTGTGTTTCCTAAATTGTACCCAATTATTGAACAGCAGGAAAACAGCAGAGGAAAGTTTAGTGCTGAAATTGTCAGACTGCAAAGTGCAAATGGTGACCTTTCGTGGGAGACTGGGGACAGACTGAGGTGACATTTCAGGAGATTCATGTCGAGCACTAAACAATGGGCATTTTAACATCATCCAAATATGCTATTAGCACATTGATACTTGCGATGTGATTGGGTCATTCTGAAAGTTAAGTTCCCTGTTCCCCTTGAATTCTCTGGATTTCAACTTCCAGGGGGCACCAACTGTACCAACAACAAAGGGATCTGCTTTGAAGAGTCGACGCTGATGGTGAGGACCTGCTGCCTTTGGGGACAGACAAGAGAAAAACATGTTTTTGCTCTGTGAAAAAGTGTGATTTTTGAAGTTAGTGTTGAAATTGATGCAAACAATTCCAGTCCTGCCTCAGTGAAGACGGCTGTCAGCAGGAAAAGGGCAGCACTGATTCATTTCATTGTTCTGCTTCTACATAATCTGCAAATACACACGGTGAGCATGTCTAATAATAGCCACTCTTTACTTGTATCTGGTGACAGGGAAAAAAATGCTTAACAGAAACTAGTAACAAAGAAAGCACTGCATCGCCAAATCTACCATGTAATCTGCAACCTACTTAGACCAAATACACCATCATCAAGCCAATTTCTAGTTTTGAACAGAGAGATAATTGTAATTTCAACTTAAAACTGAACAAAACTGGTGGTATATGGACACAAAAGAGGAAAGGTCCTACCAGTTCTGCCAACAAAAATTGTATTCACATGAAAGCTCACATTCTCGCGACGCAATAGCGAAGTTTCCACCTGTAAGACTATTGCTGCTACCTCAACTGCAGAACCTCCTTCACCGCCTGCTCAGCTCTGATAGGCCGACCTGAGACAATCCCTGCTTAGACTAGTTGTTTCAAACTCAGACCTCCACCTCTCCGTTCAGCAGCGCAGCCCTCCTCCACCCCAGCACCACCACTGCACACAGCACCACATTTATGGAGTCTCATTTTCTTTCAGGTTTTTATTTTCCCCACCAACAGTGTTTAGGCTCCAGGGGAAGATTCCTATCATTTCCTGCTCTACATCTCCTGCGCGTTGTTCCCTGCCGGGGTCTAGGTGCCAAAACATATTTTTATCTATACTGTATATCACTGTATCATTCTAGTTATATTTCAGTTGGGGCTGTAATCCTTTAGTCGTTTAGTCAATTAATCGGTCGATGGTGTCTTAGTCGACCAACATTTTTATTAGTAAACTAATTATTTTATTTACATTTAACAAATTTATGTGGCAAAAACAACAAAAGTGAGAAGATGTGGAGTGAATAAATAAATACTGTTTACTAGTATTTTCTGTATACATTTTTATTTTTCCATTAATTGCAGTTACCATCTTCTGAGTGCAGTTTGGGTCAGATACGTCATAGTTTAGCTATATTTTTGCCACATTGCGTTAGTCGACTAATCGGTCGATGGGGCAGGTCTTTAGTCGACCAAGAATTTTTTTAGCTGACTACAGCTCTAATTTCAATAATTATATTGTCTTCATTTGAGTCTCCAGGTTGAATTCTTATTGGTTGGATCGATATGTTATACTCTATTGTGTCTCAGAGGGAATCCGTCTCCAGATCATGAGCAATATTGTTACGTTTTAGGAGAGTTGAATATATAACTTGGCGAGTGCAGTGAGATTGTATTAACTTCCAGCAAACTCAATTGTTTTGTTCTACTCAGGGTCAGTCTGACTCACTCCAGCAACTGGTTGAGTTCAGATTGATGGGGTGGGGAGCCAAATATTACTGAGTTGTAGCAGATAGTTTGTGTTGCATAATATTTGCAACAACATATTCATTTTTAAGATGGAATGATTTTCGGACAACAACAACAACAACAACGTGCTGCTTAAACATGTGGAATCTGCAGCAGAAAACACAAGAGCAATACAAGATTGTAAAGTCAAAAGGAAATGATGATTGTTGGTGAAATTGTGGTTGCCAGTCATATGTTTTTGGGACTGTCCTGTTGTTCAAAAATATTGGACTGAAATTAACAAGACATTGCAGACTATTTTTGACACCATCATCCCACTCAGTTTCAGAACCATGTATTTTTGCCACAAAACTCCTGCCATGAACACAACCAATAGATATCTTTGGAGCACACTCTTGGCGGCTGGGAAGAAGGCCATTACAAAAAAGTGGATGACACAGACTACTCCAACAGTCAGGGACTGGACCAAAATTATAACGGATAATAAAAAAAATGTATGTGGAAATAATGCCTCAAACTTTACACAAAAAACGTTACTGTATTTGTCTCGGCTCAACCTAGAAAATGTGTTGAACTAATGTGAATAGGACTGTTTTTTAGTAAGTATTTGATTATTTTGGGCTTCAGAAAAGGATTAGTGAGGGACTGAGTTTAGACCCTACAATAGAACCGAGTGGAAATCGGAGTTTGGAGTTTTCCAAACTGATCCGGGAACAACAGAGACCGTGTAATTCAGATGACAATGCCTTTGACCATTTCCTCTGTTAATGACAGTAATCTGAAGGAGATTATAGGCATCAGCACAGAGCCAAACTCATGTACTTTTCACTTAAGATATAGAGCCCCCAGAACACTCCCACACACTGCGCCAAGCGAAATGTTAGCTCCTTTAAGAAATGCAGAGTAGTAATTGTCTTTCTGTATGAGTGAGCATGGACAAGAGGTGTGGATCCAGTTGTCTGTTTATGGTAAGATTATTATGAGATAATAACCATTTAAAAGCATATATATGTGAACTACGTACATACATTTAAACACTAAACTTTTATTTTCTCAGAGGGTTCGTTCTTTGATGTGTTTGCTTAAAGTGTGTATGACAGGTCAGACGGCACATTTCACTAAAACATAATGAACATAATTATAATTAAGAGTTTACAAAAAATGTTGCCGAATTTTCCCAAGTTTGGCCATTTTAATAAAATTTACAATTTTACTTCCTGGTTGGACATGCGTAGCAGATCAGGTAATTCCATAATTGTTACCTAGCAACCATGCTGTAAACAAGGGCCAAAATCGATCCATATACATTACACAATAGTTATGATTTGACAAATATTTAATTGATTTGACAAAAAATAAAACCTGATAACAACTTTAATTTGTTGGACTTCGATGTCAAAAAATGTGTGAGTTTTGAGTGAATGTGCTCTGTGCACAGCAGCAGTTGGCTAAAGCTGGGGACACACTACTCGACTTTCTCAGTTGTGACAGTTTTAGAACATTGAGGAGGGTCCACGCTGCACGACTGGAATCTGCATTACAGAGCGTCTGAGGTCCACACTTAACAACTGCAGACATGAGAGCGCACGCTACATGACTCTGACTGACAACTGAATACACTTTCCCCCACAAAGTACAATCAAGAAGCTACAAAAACAATGTTATAATATTTACTAATGATAGAGCTCAATTTATGAATGCTTTATTTAGGCTGTCGTGTTTCCTGACTTCTCATTGGTTAAACAGCATCATGAGACTCCCGACCAAAACAGTCCAAAGTTGTGCGCTTGAAAGAAAAGCTAACACACTGGATTTACTCAAATGGACATTAAAAGTGGCGACAGGTGAAGAAGTTGGACATGTTTCATGTGGATTTATCAGAAGAAAAGTGGGTCATGTGGAGCACACAAGAGACAGACGTGAGCCGCACTAGAGAAGGAGACAAGAGAAGGAGGAGGTGAACCACGCAGTGAGTGTTTATTGCGTCAGCTCTGGTGTAAAAGTAGTGCGTGTCCTCTTTCGAGCATTAATCTGATGTTTAAGCAAGGATAATAAGCACACGCCTTGCTGTTGTGCTTTTGTGCATCTCTCTTTTCTGAAAAGACGCACACAGAAAGTTTTATCTCAGATGCTGTTCCCGGTATCTCCTCTGCTTCTTTTCTCTGCGGCTGAACTCCGTGTGCCTGTAATGTCAGTAAATAGTACACTGTACTGGAAGAGTGTCTAAAATTGGGCTTAAAATTCAAACATGGTGGAATGACTGGAGACTGAAGCCTAGTCGCGTCTTTCTGCGGGGCACACTTTACGATTGGAACGTGACTCCAGCTGTAACTGGTCCACACTATGAGATTGAAGCAACTGCAACGAGAGATGACTGAGAGTTAAGCATGACTGAAAATCACAGGAAAATCAGGCTAAAAATCGTGTAGTGTGCTCATCTTAAGCTTTTCGTCTCACGTAGAGCTCAGGATAGAAAAAACAGCCGTTACCATGGAAATCCGCCATGTTTGCTGTTGGTGTGCTAAAATTACATAAGAAAAACATTAGCCAAAACAATACCCGATAAGCTGCTGGGTCACTTCTGGTAAATACATTTATCAATATATAGTGTTAGAATACTTTTGATTAATGCTAAGTTTAGTATTTAGCATCTTAAAATTTCCACTGATTTAACATTAGGCTGACAGAAAATTCGGTTATGTGTGATGTCACAATCCTGAGCTCAGTTAAAATGGAAATTATAAAGAAACAACCAATTAAAATGTAAAGTAAAGACTGATTTTTTTCTTTTTATGGATTACTTGCTTTTTTTGTTTTTTCCCCCCATTCCATTATTGAGTTCTTTTATTTTTCCTTATAGTTCCACACATTGACACAACTTTTTTTGTTAGTTTTTGCACTGCGCTGTATTGAATTTCTCATCTATTGTGCTTTGCTTTGTTCAGTCTGAATTTTCAACCAGTGTTCGTGGGTCTAATCCCCTCGCTTTGAAAGGGCAGATATTGGCAGAGCCTTTTGCTAAGCTCACAGTAGAAAATAGTTGAGGGCGTAATGACTGACAGTAGTTTCTTTCAGCTTCGATGTCACTCAATCACCAAGTCTTCACTCAGGCCTGACCAATGAACCACTGTTTCAAAGTCGCTCAGCTGAATAAAACAGTTTAGTCCTAAGCCTCTTCTTTTTATCTTTCTATTTTCTTTTTCGTCAAAGTTCAGAAGTCCTGCACCTCGTCGGTCAGGTTTTCTGTCTCATACTTGAATGGTTCAAAATTGCCTCTTGGATTATTGTTCAGAAAATCCCTCAAGAGAACTCCAGGACAAATTCCTTTAATTTGCATGGCTATCTCGACAAAGGCACGGGCAAATTGGTGGAATATTTTAGCCGACAAGAGAAAGTGCTTGTGTGTGCAGCAATCACGTAAATTCAAAGTGACCAGACTGAAATGAGAAGTACGGTGCAGCATTAGGGACAAAAAGGCTACAACCAAACAGTTTTTTTTAGCTGCAGAAAGATTATCGCCTGAACACAAATATGACATAAAGGAAAGCAACACTTAAAGGTGCAGAGTGTAAGTCTTCTGGTGGAAGGTTCGCCACTTGTTTCCATGGAGATAATAATGCTTTGCAGGTAATATTCCACAGTATAATATCCACAGTATGATATCCAGAGTATAATATCCAGAGTATAATATCCACAGTATAATATCCACAGTATAATATCCACAGTATAATATCCACAGTATAATATCCACAGTATAATATCCACAGTATAATATCCACAGTATAATATCAACACTTTTTTTTTTTACTGGGTATAAGAACCCAGTGAAATCGAGACCTCTTTTTCAAGGGTGACCTGGGGTGAAAATATAACAGCACACACACACAAAAACACACAATTAAGAGATATATAAGAAAAAAACAAACAAAAAACAAAAGAATTTTCATTTAAAAGTATAGACAATTTTGGAGGATTATCTTTCTTTGTTTTTAAAATTGTGCATTAAACTGTATTAAATCTGTCTGGTATTTATTGCACTGTGTTTTTATTGATCAAAAACAACTTGACAAACAACTTGAAAACTACTAAAAAGCAAAATAAAGAATAAAGCCAAAGTACACGCCCTGATAGTTTTATTGTAAGAATATCTAAAATGAAATTGTTTCATATGAAATTATGTCAAAAAAACAACAGCTAGGAGTAGTTTATCCAAATAACAGAAAAGGTGTGGGAAGAGATATGAATTGGAATTCATAAAACCACTTCAGTTCCTGGTTACAGAGGGAATTTACCTGGAAAATGACAAGTATTTCTTAATCCCTGAAAGTATGAAAAAGTTAGGGTTAGGGTTAGGGTTAGGGTTAGGGTTAGGGTTAGGGTTAGGGTTAGGGTTAGGGTTAGAGATTCTCAGTGTTAGAGAAACTGGGGGGAGAAGAATGCCAGCTATGTAGACATTTTATATAAGTAAAACAATCCATGCATATTAGCAAGAAGTAAATACAATTTAGAAATAGCAAATTAATTTGAAAATAAATTAGCGTTAAAAACATGCAATGTTTTTACTGTGAACAGGTTTTATTGCCATAATGTTGAACATTCCTGGTAAAGCAATACATACACTGAAGGTAAAAAACCCTCTATCAGAAAAGTTACGGTACATAATTCGCCTTTAAAGTCCTTTCTGCAACACAAATAACTTTTTGAGAAACTAAAATAGATTGCCTCTTTACAAATAATCCACAAGCCAAAGCACCTTCAAATTTGTGTGTTTAAAAAAAAAATTAATTAATCTAAAGTAACAGTTTTGCACAAGGAAGTTTTGAAGCACGTTTGAGTCCCTGATTTGTGGGAGTTGTTTCTGGCAATATAAAAGGTACAAGTGTACAAGAGTCACAACGCTTTCATCAAAAGTTACTGCCAAGAGTGGAGCACAACTACTGGTCTCAAGTCTAAAAATACCTCTGTGTTTTAATGTGTAATCACACCTGCACCTGCTCCTGATGCAGAGTGACAGTCCGACAATAAAGTTTGGAAAATCTGATCAATCATATGGAGATGTGACATTAACATCACCCAGAGAGTCCCAGCTGTGACTGCATCAAAGTCAACTCCCACTTTAGACGCCAAACTCCACAGAGGGGAGCCGCCATTTTGAAGTTTTGTAATGAGCAGCTATACTTTTAAATAAAGTTGGCATGCCACACTTGACAGATTACTACAAAGCAATATTCATTATACTGCAATGTACTGAAGACATATTACGCTTTTGTCTGCTTTATAATTATATGCTATGACCAGCTCATTATTTTACTCATTTTGGACATTTTTTAAAGTTTAAAATATTCCAAAATTACTTAATAAAACAAACAAGTACGCACAGCACAAGGGTATGCAACGCTGCCTATGTTTACAACTACAAAACAAAAACAGCGACCATAAGTGGACGTGTATCGGGGCAGGAGAAAATCAGATTTTTTGGCGCACTGGCATCTTAACTGCAGAAGAATAAACATTACTCAAATATCATGAATCACTCTAAATATATATTTGAGTGAATAAATGAGAAGGGATAACAATATAACTTTTAAATTCAGTTTAGCAGAATCTTTTTTTACCTATTTGAGTGCAATTTCAGATTTTAATAGAGGGTAAATTAGAAAGAAAATGTATTTGACTGTTACACAAAAACACACACACACACACACACACACGCACATGCACACGCGCACACGCATACACACACACACATGCACACGCACACACACATACATACAAACGCACTACTCGAGTTAGTTAACTTTTGTTTTCACTTCTATAAGAACTCTCTTATATTTAATACTTTAATACAAGGTGATTTCTTTTTTAAATATGCAAACTTGAGTAAAAGTGCATCAATATTCTCCACAGTATTTCCCAAAATGTATGTTAATGATGAATACTTACTACTAATACAAAATACTACTGAATGAATACTAAAATCTGATCCAATTAAAAGTTTGCTTAAAAACCATCAATTGTTATGCTGCTGCTTTTCTTGTAGACATTAAACTTACTTTATCCATCTCTGAATAACGCCCCAGGGTCACGTCAAGTTTTGTTGTTTTGTTCTTTAGAAATAACACCTACAGTTGAATAAATGCATGTTAGATACGTAATACTGCACCTTTAACAATCGCGTTCACATCTGAGTGTTAAACCTCAGTTAGCAGACCTGCGTGGGGCTCCTGCGGTGTAGATCCAGAGTGATTGATGGGAGCAGAGCGTCAGAGCAGACAGACTGTTTGACGTTAATAAGAAGTGGATCCATATGAAACATGACAGTTAGAGCTGACACATAAACACAAGCATATGGCCCCCGGTCTCATTATATCAGACTCAATACTTCTGACTGCAAACATTTAACAATGCACTTCATGAGTAAACCACATGTCTGTTGTTGTATAATGTATTTTTAGTATATTATATAATCTGCAATATATTGTAAATAAGAAAGAAAATAATTATCTGGCTTAAATTTAAATAGATACAATTATTTATCATGTGATTCAAATACCCGTTAGAGCATTAGAAGTACAAGGAAAAATGTTTATTTTTGCATTTTTTTGAGGTGCCTATTGTGATTTTAATGCTACTCATTGTGATTTTAATACATCTTTCCCTGTTTTGTTGTGCTCTACAAATAAACGTGCCTTGCCATTAGACTCTTCTAGTTTTTGTGAACTGAACGCCTGCTTGTACTGTTCCATATGTCGGTTAATTGGCTCTGATTCATCGGAGAGTTAGAGCGCAAACATCGCACAATATGAAAAACCAGGGCTGTTTAGGTGATTGACTACCGAACAACACTTTACTACTAACCATTGACCATACACATTATTACTCATTGCCAAATATATGAAACATGAAACAATAACCATTTGTCTGTGCTGTCTACAAACAAACGACCTACCTCATTGAAATGAATAAGATAGAAGGTTTATACCAGCGCTAGGCTGTGGGCACAACTAGCTGCCATTCTGCGGCAATACAGTAGCATCAACTGCCTGTAATGATACTGATATATTATTCTGGCAAGCAGGTTATAAGTGACTTTTGCAAGGACACAGCTACAACGCCAGAATAGCTCAAAGCAGCATCTGTCGCCTTCTTTATATCAACATTCTTACCACCAAGAGGTTCTTTTTTCAAACCAACAGATGACAAAAACAGTACTAAAAGCAATAATAAAAGTCTGATAAGAGTGGCTACAAACACACAAGATTGTGAGTGTTACAAAGGGTTGCACACACACAATCCAAATACAAAACCAGACTAGAAAAGGACAACAAGGACCACAACAAAGTCTACTTAACAGGACAAGTGTGAAAGCATTTTATGCAAAGCGATTCAGTGCGAAAAGTGGAAGAAATATTGAGGTGCTTTGGAGTTTTGCAGCACTGAATTTATCCCCATCTCATCTCAGTGGCTGTGTGGCCTTTTCTGACCTTTCTGATTGGACTTGGCCGCTAGCTAAAAGTTTGCAGCCCCGCGGACATGCATCTGTGCTCTGCTATCCTTTTATCTAATCACTTCTAGTTTGAACACTGAATGGCAAAAAGCATCCTCTAATTTCCTAATAACATGCTTTGTGACTACATTGTTAGTTAAAAATCAAGCCACTTTTGAGGAACAATGGAAAAACGCTTTATATTCAGCCTGAAGCCTCAACATTGGCTGCATTTTCTGTGCCCTCAAGCAAACAAATGTCACATCATCTGTCCATTAAATCTATGTAAATGTCAAATTTATTATTGTCCCGAACCCGAGGCCTGTGGTTAGCTAACTCCCATGATACGTTCTCATTTACATTCAGAACGCCATTGAAAAAAGGGAGACAAGGTGAAAACATTTGGCCAATCGATGGTCAGACAAGGCAAATATCAGGATGAGCCACGGGGCAGAAGTTTAAAGTTTGTGGAAAGGCATGATTCATTCAACATTGACAAGAGGAGCATGCTAAGTGTCATGGGCGGCTCTGAAAAGGGCTCACCACATGGGACAGTGTGTCAGGTACAGATGTGTCACTGCCTCTGCCAACTAGATCGGCACAATGTATTGCAATCGCATTGAAATTTAAATTATTGCAATAATTAAATCGGAAAGACAGCAATTATTTAAGGAAAAAATACTTGCTAATCCTGTATTCACCTTATTCTGGGTCGAGCCAGCGGTTTCAATCATCTCTCAAATGCTCCAAGACTTGTTGAGAAGTGTGAAATGAATTGTGATTTGAAAATATAAATTGCAAATTTCATAGCAATTACACTATATTTTTACTTTTGAAATGAGCAGTTTCAGCATTTGTGAATTCTGAGCAGTGTGTGAATTCACCTTGTAGATATTTCTTGAGAGAATACCATGTTGTCAAAGGGAAAACAGGCCCTTGCCTCCTGTTTGGAACTGGAACATCATCACAAGAAAACCACCAATTAATGTCAAATGTCACGTATGTCAAAACTGGCAGAAAAAAATGTATTTACAGTATAGGTCAGAAATTCTAAATTGAGCAAAACAGTGAAAGACAGTGAATTAATGACATTATGTTTTCCTAATCACTTTTATTCATCCCCAAGGGGAAATTATTTTTGTTACTGACATGCAATATCCCATTTCAATATGTCCAACAATTGCAATGTATCTTCACAAACAATTCTAAAACTTAAACTATAATGTGACATCCTCAGGCCATTAGTCTTAGTCAGAGCTTTTTATGTTTCTTCTATTAAGAGTTCCATTTTCTTTCGTAGTAAAGTTTGAAAATGCAGAAGAGTGCACAAATCAGATTAGACATTCTACAATTGGTCGATCGACTATGAAACTTCAGAGTTCAAGGGTAAATGGACAACAGTAAACAATAATTTTGTACAGTTTTTTTATGGATGATCTGTTGTTTTGAGGTGTTTTACCAACAACAAACATCATCATTCATTCTGTTACGCACCAAAACTATAGCATTAGTTGAAATCCCTGGCTAACTGCACAATAGTTCTCACCAAACTGTTTTTTATTTGCAGTTTCTGAAAGAAGGGGATATTTTTAATGTAAAATGGTGATGCAGGAACTGAATTTTCCCACATTCTGATTCAACTTTTGAAAAGCCAAGGCTTGACTTCACTGGGGATCCTCACATCCCTCCTGCTCTGAAATCTGAGAAACCACAGCTGTGTTCAAAAACTACACTGGCTTCATATAAAATACCAAAGAGCACCGATGGGCTTTCTGTGCTCAGAGCGAATGTATACTGGAAACAGCTGTGAATGCAAAATCAATGTTTTTACTTAAAAGTGTAAACACGGCTACAGGATTTAAAACCTCCTGTGGTTTGAAACAGGAACGGCATTCTCTAGAGTTCCGTCTTCAGCGGTTGATTTTGTGTGCACTATACAATTCAACATGTTTAAATAGGATGCTTGTAATTGCTGCGATAAAAACAACACATATACTACTGGGTTGGTTGCAAACTGCATGAATGCACTGAGGTTAGACCAATATGAATTTTTCATGGCTGATGGTCGATACTGAGAGATCAGAATCCAGAGCAGCCGATATTTTTGGCCTGATCATTTCCCCCAAAATATACGATTCGAAACTACTACTAACTTAATTACTGTCTATACTTTTCACTGTTTTATAAAGGTATAACAAGGAAAGACAAAGGAACATTGTATTTTAAGACATTCACCACTCAGTTTTACTACTGCCATCATCTTATTTAAATGTTAAAATAAAGTTTTATGTCTTTCCTTTAAGCAACTGTTCATCCCAAACTAAATATCGGCCTTTGCTGAAGATGCAAAAATCAGTCTATCTCTAATAAAGATATGGATTCAATACTGGAAACATTTTGTACTTGGTTGGCTTTAGTGGTTTGGTGGGCCATAAATGTTTGACACTGATGTATCTGACACAATTTAACAGACAATTCTTATCTCTTATTATAACCTGTGTCATGAGTTAGGAACTATTTGACTCCATTATAACTTCACAGATAGATCCGGATCTACTCAAATATTTCCCTGATACTTTGCCCTCAAAAATCAAGAGAAGTGGGGATGAAATTAAGCTCTGATGGGGATGAATTTATAAGTTCAATGTAAGGCTGTAATGATTAATCGACACATCGTGACTTGTCATGTTTTGATCATTGTAATTGTTACGTGTACTACTAAACAAACTCATACGAAAAAACCTTTTTACAGACAGTTACATTATTAAATCAAAATGGCAACAAAAACTATTTTAAAAGTCCTGTTTTTTTATCAATAATACACTGTAAATATTTCCATCTATATGCCTTCAATCAACATATTTAATCCTTTATTTGCATGCTAATGTCTCAATGTACAACAGGAATAATAAAAACACTAATCAGTAACTAAGAAATTGGCAACAGTTGAAGTGCAAGTGTTACAAGTACTAGTAGTAGCAATAGTAGTAGTAAGCGAGGCATGGTATGAACAAAATGAAATGTACCAAAGTAATAAATAAAGAGAGGAATTTTCAGGTACCATTTGCTCTTACTTCTACTTGAGTTGTGACTTTGTGACATCCATTTACACTTACCGTGTGTTTCCCTCTGTTTCTACCATCTGACGGACTAATTAGCTTTAGGTGTTAATTAGCGGTGGAACAGGTGTATCTGTGCTCGACCATGTAAATCTCAAAAGCACATCTGCACAACATTTCCATACCGAATCCAACATAAATCCATAAATATCTGTAAAAGTGTGCGTGTTTGTTGCAGGACGAGCTTGCTGGCCTGTTCCCTGCTCAGACGTGACCTCTCTGGGGCTAAGTGCCGCTGGAGGAGAGCCAGGACAGGAGCAGGTCCAGGCAGATGGCAGAGGCAGCAGACAGGCGCGAAGGCTCACGTCTCCTCCAGCTCTGAGGGGGAAACCTGTGGAGCTAACACCTGCTCAGGAGCGCTGCATAATTAAAGTAAATCCACTATCGCCGTTTATCACACTGACTCACTTTCCCAGAATCCCCTGAGCTCTGTGCACGCTCGGATCATTCACCATCAAGAGCTGTAGGACTGTGCTCTCTTTGTCTCGCAGTTTTATTAATTGGCTTCCCGATGAAAAATGGTCAAAACATCTGCGAAATGTAACCGTTGATCAGATGGTTACCTACTGAATCGAAAATGCAGATTTTGATACATTTGCATGACTCTGTAATAGATGTACGCTTAAAATAGAAATTTGTCATTAGTTAAGGGCGTTATACATGTGTGGTTACTGCCACTGCGGCATTGTGGGTTTGATTCTAGACCTCAACCATAAGCCGACAGGCTATATACACTCTTACTAATTAAGAATTGTATTTTGGAGCTACTGTGTCCAAGTTAATTCTTTTTTCCCAGTAAAGTTAATGTAAATGTATCTGTTTTGACAAAAAAAAGTTCCTGGTCTGACTGAAAAGAACCTGCCTCTGAGTAGGAGCTAATAAAGTCCCCAAAGTGTGGTTCCAGTCCCTAGTTCCTTCTATGTGCGAATGCACATCAAATGGGGGCTGGAACTAAAAAAGAAGTTCCAGGAACTGTAAAGGTTCGTACAGTTGGAAAACACTATCAAACTTGTTCATAGTTCTCACAGACCGTTTGGCACATCTCTGGTATTCACATGCATCCACAGCTTTTCAGATGTAAAAGTGAAGCAGGATGGACCTCCCAATCAGCCAATCAGCTCTCATCTTTACAAGTTTACAATAAATAAAAATGTTTTCTAATTCGATGAAGAGACAGCATGTAGCAAGTTGATTTTGACACAAAGTTCTGCTTTGACGATTCACCTTCTGGGGGTAAAACATAATTCATTTAAGAGGAAACTGTTTGGGCTAACTCAAAGGGTGATTAAAATTGATTTGAAGTCAAATTAAGACAAGTGGCACAGAACGTCAATCAGTACAGTTGCCTACGTACCAGAACCACAGTTTGAGAAACATTTCTGAGTAGAGACTGAGCAGAGAACGAAAATACAGTATATACTGCAAGTGACACCTACATGCTTCCTTCTGCAGCTCTAAGATGCTTGAAAACATTGCAACAAGTGATCAATTTCAAGTGCCTTTGAGCCAAGATGAATCCATCATCATGTACTGTATACAGTTGAGTCACCAGCTTCTATTCCAAATAAACAAAGAAGATATTTTTTCACAAATGGGAGAAAGTTTGGCATGTCCAATCTTTGCACGCCTCTGCACAGCTTTGTATGGCTTCAGCAAGGGTGTATCAAATGCTAAAACAAACTACTCATTGTAAGCCACAAAAACATCAACAACTTTTATCAATGCCCCCATGTGTAAAACAAACTCAAATATGGAGTTTAAGCACTTCTGAAAAACAGATTCAACAGATCCTCTATGTCCAGTGTGTGTTGTGGTTTGGATTAATCATGTTTTACCTTATTTAAATCAAATATGTTTTAAGAAGAGATAAAATAACATATGATAGAACTGTGGAGTGTGTGAGTGGAGAAACTCACTGATTTCAATACACAATAAAAATATAAAATCAATTCAGTGAAAACAAAAATAAAGATGTTTCTAAAGACGTAATAATTATAAACAGGAGCCTTTTTGGAATCGGTTCAAAATACTATTCCTGATTGGTTTCATTTTGTTTTTTTGGTTTTTCACATTCAACTCCCATCTAAGACAGGATAATAGATATAACGCCAAACCACGCAGCTTTACCTTGATGTATTGTGTAAGTTGTGGATAGACTCTTCTGACTCCGAGGATGATGGAGAGACGCGTCCGATGGGGAAAGGACGTACTGACCACATGTGTAACTTCTGGAAAGGAGAAGACGCTGAATCCAGATGTTTTATACTTCTGTAGGAGCTCCTCGGGGGTTTCGTCCTCCCCTTCACTCACGATACTCCCGACAGCACAGCGACAGTTGGCCCCCGGCACCTGCACAACGAGTGGAGACGAATGAGAGGAGGTATACAACTGCCACAGAATATTGATGGTTTAAGTACGGTATCGATTTCCAAAGCTGCAAATTAGTTGTGTAACTTTTTGTCATGCTGTATGCTTGCTCATCTGTCAAGTGGTATATCTAAATGTGTTTTTATTTCTTATTCCCTGCTCGTCTTATAACAATGCCTTACATTTGTATTGCACGGAACCACTCGGTCGTCAGGGCTGCATAATATACTGCAAACGTATCAATATAACAACAAGGTCCTCAATCTGACAGAAATGTATGTTTTTAGAAGAAAAACATGTTGAAAAAGACTGATATAATTCATGTTTTTCCTTATTCAGTTTAAATTAGCCTTGATTTAATCTTAGTTTTGTCTCTATTGACTTTTTAATTTGACAGAGTTTAACTGATACATTAAGGTAAGGTATTAATATAACTGAAATGATTATTGTTATGTCAAAACATATATACAAATATTGCAGCACCATTGATATCACAGGCATATCTCATATCATAATCATTTCCAGTATGCCCTAGTAGTCATCCTTTATTCACTCAATTCCCATCGCCAGCTCCTGAAGCCGCAGCTGCCCTGGGGTAGACTGGCGAGTTTGCATCACCGGCTCCTTCAGCCAGCACTAATCGCTCGCCACATTCATGAGGCAAAGTGGACCATCTTTCCTCAGGGTTTATGCAGGTTTTAGCAACTCAAATTTGATGCTTTTTAATGCCACATTTCAAGATTTTGATTGCAATAATCAACATCAAAACAAGATATTTACGCTTTTATCGTGTAAAAACTACAGGCTTGTGACCATTCCATTGGGCAGCAGAATGATGAGAATATGATAAACTACTTTATAATTTTCAGATAATAAAACATGACATTTAAACCATGCAAATGTATGTACGTCTGAGATTCTAAATATATTTATTGTTAAATTTCAAAGTAAAAACTACTTCATGTATATGGCGGACTGCAGTAATTGTTTACTCTTCTCTTTGTTGTTATTGTTAAGATGGATAAATCTTTTTGTCAAAATGTTTTTTAGATTTAATGGCTGTAGGGATTGCATTTAATGCTGTTAATGCAATTTTGCCAAAATTAATTTAATGACTTTTAATGCGTTTTAATGCCCTGCGGAAACCCTGTCCCTGAGGATGCAATGATGTCACTGGCCAGGACTGGGATTAAACCTGTTTGTTCAACTGGATCAAACTAATGTCTCTGTTTACTTTGCAAGAACCATCAAAAGCCTTTAGGCAACGCTTTAAAATAAGGTTCATTAATGCAATAATAAGTAATATTTGTTTATAAGCACTGATGAGGAATTTACTAGTATTTATCACTATAAACAGTTTAATAAGCAGCTTATGAATGACTTACATTTTGAACATGGTTTATGGCATAACATTTGTAAGCCATCTACAAATGCTAGTAATTGTCTAAGTGCTTATAAATGTTCATTCACTTTTTCACAACAGCTGTACTTGATGTATGTATATGATGTTCACAAGAAATTAAATTATTATAAACCATTTTTAGTATTTGTAACAGAACTTGAGACCATACAAAAAGACATTAATTATCTGTAAAATAATGCCGTATCGGTGTCTCGTGCTCTCCAACTGCTTCTATACTTTTCAATAACATCTAAACTTCACTGACTTCACATCACCACTGTCCGATTTAAACTTCTCATTAGTAGCATCCCCTTAGCATTTCAAATATGATTCTAGCAGGTTTTGAATGTCTACCATATTTGCTCAGTTTAAGAGGAAATCCGCTCATTAATTGTGCCTCTAATTGGAGCATTTGGCAGCGCAGCCATTATTCCCGCTTCCTCCATCCTGAACAGCCCAGTGCCCATTAAAACTGGGAATGAGAAGACACTCTTTTACAAATGAATACTTCAGGGACATTGGAGGAACTGTCCCCGCGGTGCTGAGCCGAGCACCAAGCTTTCTTCATGTAATAGATGAGACGGAGCAGCCCAATTTGTTCCTTAAACCATCAATGTGCGCTTCAAAAACAGCCAGTGAGCCCTAAAGTTTGACTATTTTATTTAAATATTTTTCAAACTTGACCAAATTGTGGTTTTAACATTAACAATGGGGTGAGAAAGTGCTATAGAGAATCCATCTTCACAAAAAAACATACATTAAAGGAGATACTGTACATTATGCATATAGCAGTGGTTCCTAAAGTGGGGTTCGGGACCCCTTGGGGATCGCGAGGGATGAGCTGGGGGTCGAGAGACGATTTCAAGATCTAATTTGAATAAAATGACTAGGTATTTGCTCTGTTTTTTAAATTAACCTATTCAAATAACCAATATTAAACCTGATTTGACATGCGTTGACACTTTCAATTATTTTTCATTTCACTTTGGGGGTCTTGAGTCGGTTCCATGGTTATTTTGGCCAGAAAAGATTGGGAACCCCTGTGCTATAGCATTCAGTTATAACATTAGGTGATCATCATTTTACATTTTTTGTTAATTGTAAACCACAATGTTGATCTAAAACGGTTTAATAATCAAAATAGGTCAATTGACTTCCTGTTAAACTTCAGGACTGATAAGCCCCGCCTCTTCATAGTAACAATTCACTGTAACAAGCAGCACTTTGTCATTGACATGTTTGCAGTGGCTTTGTACCATTTTCATGTGTCACTCGGAGTCTTAATTTTTCAAATTATTACAACTAAGTACAGGGATGTGAGCAGGGATAGGGGGTAGGCGAAAACAGGATTTTTCTGAGAACTCGAGCCTCAGTTTCAGGACTCAAACATGCAGGAATCAAAAACAACTTACTGTTGCAATACTGTTGCAAGGTTAAAGGCTCATTAAAGTTGATTTTGCATAATAAGTCCCGTTTAAAGATGCACTATGGAACATTTCTGCTGGAAGGTTAGAGGTCAAATCTGTAGAAAGGCGAACTTGCTCAAGAATGCATTCTTTTAAGCTATTGTTGAGCAGTAAAAACCACCCATAATTAAATAAATTAGTGCAACATTCCAGTCAAAGCATAAACGTCTCCATGGAGACGAGCAAAGGAGATCCCCAGTTAGAAAAGCTACACAGAGCACCTTTAATTAATACATTTGTTGTTGTTTTTTTATGAGATTGGCAAGTAAATAAAAGCAGAAAAAGCTGAATGACGTTGTTTGTGGCTTTATACATTTGGGACACTTTGACACAAGGGGATGTTTTGATACTTTTGGGTGTTTTTAGCCATTCACAGCAGGATGTCAAAGCCTGGTATAGATTTATTAATCATCACAGCGTCCACGCAGGGAGCACAGAACAAAGCAGCAGCCCAAAAGCATCGCCCGTGTCTCCACTATCTCTCCACCATCTTTGTTTTGCTTTCCTCCATGCTCTTCAAGGCACCACTGTACTGTCTTTTGAAGTTCCCCCAAAGGCTCAGGGAGAGGAGAAGAGCCCAAATTTGAGTCAAAAATAAAAGTCCTATAGCGTATTTCTGCCGAGAAAACAGCGGTGAAGAAGGTTAAACAGCAAAAAAGTAAAGCTATAGCACTAAAACCACTGACATTTCGTTTGCAAGTAAATATTTTGTCCTTAAAGTGGCAGAAACAGGATGACTGAGGGGCAAGTTTGAGGTATTCTGGAGCGTGTTTGGGTTTGTAATGATTGATGACTACAAAACCAAGTAAGCGTCATCAAAATAATAGCACAAAAATGTTACGTGTACGTGATTTTCCAAGGTAAGTAATCTATAAAAAGACAACTTGACATGGAAATGAGCGATCCAGTCCATAATAGACGATATGGATCTGCACAGATTGATTGAGTGAGTTAAGTTTATGAGACCGCAGATCTTTCAAAACTGGTGAACAACAAACTGGAAGTGGCTTGTGGTCTAATTTTAAATGTCTTCTACAGCAACAATCAAAGAAATAGTAATTTATAGGGCCAAAATATATATATAAACCTGATGTAACAGTAAAGCTACCGGTGTGTTCACAGTGAGTAATACGCTTGTGCAGTTGTTGTGGCAATTCACGCAACAATCTCAGGTTTCAATCACTGAGTTGTTTGTGGTTATGGCTCCAGCAGGTCATTTCACACAGAAAAATAAGTGTTGTAATCAAAGACCACACTCGCCTGAACCTCGTCATCAACAAGAAAAGTACAGTGTTCTTTTAACAATATTTGTCTGATGGGGGTAAAAAAGTAAAAAAAGCAGAATGCGTAAAGAAGTGGGGCTGCCAAGAATATTTGTTCAATCGATGCTGATTCATGTTACAGTATGCACAGATACAGATACTGCTGTATTAAATCAACACAGGAAGATTTACTGGATTAAGTAACAGCTCCAAAATATCTGTTCATATCCTGGACTATACATTTATGTAATAGGACTATAGGGGCTGTTGCTGGCCCAGAATCTCATGGAGCTTTTATTTTTGCAAAGCGGTACTGCAGTTAGTTGAAGGATATCTTTACTTGTCCTCCCCAAAAGACGAAAAACAAGAGGGGACTAATCTTTTTTCTATTACTGTTGTTTTACATCTTGTGCTCATTTGTGTCTTAAGCATTTTGGTAGACTTTGTTATTTCAAAAAGTTATCTACAAATAAAGTTGGATTGGATAAACAAATAACAGTTACATAACACTTTTATATCAGTTTTCCCATTTATTTTGTTTAAAGAAAGTAAATACAAATTTTAATCTCCACTGTGGTATCAGTTGATATTGTGCACTGGGAGTTAGTTAAAGCCAAAGTATTAAAATCAGATCTGAAAATGCTGGACCGTGCAACCCTTGTAAGAACTAAAATATTAGAATAATTGTGAGTTTTAGAAACAAAATTGAGTCATTTCAATACTCCTCAATACTTAATTCACTCAAATGTTAAGTGACTTTATCAGGCGTTTTAAGTCACATTAAGTTTTGCGTTCACACTTGTCGTTATTTAGTCCTAAATTGAGCACATTTTAGTCCTGATGTGGACTTTTTAATCCTGTTGTAGTCCTTGTTTAGCCCTGATCTAGTCCAGGTTTAGCTTTTTGTCCCAGTTTTAATGTAGTGAATGTGTAAGTGTGAACGCAAGAAAGTTTGATTTCGTCGCATACGGTGACCGATTAATAGAAGTAAATTATGGATATCACTGTTGTTTGGTCATGGTGTTAATAATAATCATGAATAATCATAAAAAGGTGATGCTTTTCCAACAATAAATCAGATAAATTTGATATAATTTCACTGTAGAAACGATTACAGCATCAATATTTTACTATCCTTGTCTCTCAGCAATGTTGTGATCCTTAATAACATGTGTATTCTACAGGAATGGTATGAGAAAATACCTAATGTCATAGCCTTCGTTGGAGAGAAAAGGAAAGCAATGCCTCCCTAAAGATGTTGACTTGTCAGCACGTCTCATATGGAGGTAAACTGTGACCCTGCTGCTGCTGCATGGGGCGGTAACAGGAGGAGAACGGACCAAAAAGACAAACACTGCTAAAACTGCGGCCCACCAACGATTATCTGAGCTGAAGCCACAGTGAGAAGAAGAGAAAGAGAAACTTCAGGAGGAGCAGAGGGGCCCAACGGGTCAGAGAATCCCCTCGCTTTGAAACCACACGCAGACATTTGGAGAAGTGTTTTTGCTCTTTGAGAAAAACAAAGAGAGACAAAGAGAGTGCTCCACACCAGTATCCATGGCAACCAACCCAGGACCAAGTCAAGTCCTCATTGAGGTTTTTTGTTTCTAAAGAGGAAGTGGTTACAGCGGGTAAAAGGGAACATGTAGTTGGGGCCAGCAACTTATTTTCCCAATAAATTGAACAATATGACAATGACATTTTGGGGTGCATTTCTTCAGAACAGATATTGTGGTAAAACTCCACTCCACTGTCAGAATAACACATTTTGAATTAGTATTTAAAAAAATAGAAGATAAGCAATAATATTACAACTACTTTATGCAACTGTCACAATAACGCTGCTGGAGAATCCCAGAAAACCCTTTCCTAAATGTGCAATATTGTCTAAAACATGCAATAGATAAATGGAAGCTCTAATCAGCTCTAATCTTTCCACAACCAAAACAACAAACAAAATATCCCCACAAACGTACACTCGATAAATACTGAGCCTCAAAAGACATTGTCCCGTCATCTGTACAGTGATTTTTGTGACAAGCCTATAAAATAATAAAAATAATTATGCACTTAAGAGTCGCCAAAAAGTTTACATCCTGATTTCTTACAGCCCAGATTTGGATTCTCTTCTGTACATTTCTTTAGGCGACAGTCAGACGGTAATTAAAGCAATCGGAAGCGTCTGAGTAGAGCTGCAACAAGTGAACTGATAAATCTCAACTAATTGATTATTGAAATACGCCAACTAATTTAGCAAGAGAATAAACATTAACTGGTCTTTACATTGACTCCAAAACATGCCATGTGCTGAGAGAAGAGGCTTCATGACTCTGACACAGAGGTGGAAGAAGTACTCCATTTTGTTACTCAAGTAAAAGTACAGTTACGTGTGCAAAAAATGACTCAGTATCACAACAGTATCTCAATCTAAGTACCTGTTTGACATTGTACTTCAAGAGTAAAAAGTAAAAGTATTTCATACAGATTACGAGACCAGTTTTACAAATTAAATTTCAGAATTTTGGCAAAGAACTGTGCTTTATTTTGGCAAACAAATGGCTATTTGAATTAATTTCTTTAATTGTATGTACTTTTTTGTTTGCTTGTTGTTGAGCTTGAACTCAAAACCTTCAGGCAAAATGTCACCATCAATGTGTTAAAAATAACCCTCAAACAAAGTGAAAAGTACTTTCTACTTTTCAGTCCAAAAATATAGCGGAGTAAAAAGTACAGATACTTGGTCTCAAATGTATTGACGTAAAAGAAGCCACTGTAAAAATGACTTAAGTAAAGTTCAGATATCTAAAAATGTTACTTTTATAGTACTGTTATTTTTGTACTTTCCACCACTGCTCAGACGTAGGTATGATTACATGTAAATGACATTGTTGTGTGTTTGTGATGACAGCTCTCTTTGATCTGTTAATATACTCCATCAGGAGGCTTCACTTCAGCTTTATTTGGGTCAACATTGTAAAAATCTCATATTCACAGGCCTAATAAATAAGCAAAAAGCAAGTTAGTGCCACCACTTCTGAGAGTTCACGCTTAACTTTCATTCATTAAATCTACCAGTCACTCAACGCGCTGAGGCTGACCAACAAGAGTCAAGATAAGTCTGAGCATAGACTGAATCCCGATATGACAATTTCACCAAATTAGCATACTGTACATACAGGAATTAAACCACAGTTATTTTTTATCGCACAGGATTGCCCAGGATCTACTGTAGACTTAAATCAAAAGAAACTTTCATTCACACGAGCTTCCCGGTACTAATTGACAGTGTTTTGAATAGTGTCAGCTTCTTTCTGCTCTCTATGGGAAATCTTAACACAGGCAACTCAATGGCATCCTGAGGTCTGGACAGTAATGAGCTGCGATCATTACACCAATTACTTTAACTTAGATCACACTTGGCTGTGACTGCACACTGAGCTAAAACCGACCGAGGGTCTAATTGCAGACTGAGGGAAGATGAGCGGCACAAAGGGCTTTTGATATGAATTTGGGAAAAGTCCAGTGCTAAATTTTGACACACTCAGTCAGATCATTTGTGTCAGTGGTTCAACGCCAGGAGTCCAGCTTTAACCCGCTCAAACACACCTGATGTTTGACCTGTCACTATAATTATTATATCAATCAGCTTATTGTTCAAACTGTGATATTGTTAAATGTTTCTCGTATGTGCCTTTTATTTGCAATAGTGGGGACATTTTTATTGACATTTGAGCTGTAGAGGTTTGAAAAATTAACAAATCCATAACTCCATACTTAGTGCTATTGCCGTTTTACTTACAGCTTACTTTCGATAAAAGTTTACCATCATTATATTAGAAAAAGTTTCAAAGGTAGTCTTCTGGACAATGCACTTTTGAAATAGAGACGTTTTAACCAGCATCCAATTTCAATCTGAAGTTACTGAGTTGAGAGGCTATAATTTAAAAGCCCAGTACTTTCACACTGAAAATAACTGAATGGTAGACGGGTTAGGGGTTACAAATGTCTCTATTTCAAAAATACATTGTTCAGATGACTATCTGTGAAACTTATTCTGCTGTGGACGGCTCCTGCATGGATGAATGAGGGATTACACCGGCTCCTTAATTATTAGGATTATCATGTTTCAGGCTCCAGTATCAGACAGTTGCATACAGTGGTCTACAGTATTATTGTTTATTGTAATATTTCTGTAGCAATGTGTGTAAGAGACCAAAACCAAAACATTACAGCAATAATTTTACATTAACTTAACTTAATGAGTTAATTTAGCACGTGCTGAGTTCATAATGCTAGCATAATTCTATTATTCTATAAACTTTTGTCAATGGTGAGAATTGCCATTTTATTAATCAGATGTCAAATATATAGTTTAAGAAGGCTTTTCACCTGTTTTAGCAGCAACAATTAACCTTAATTTAGCTCATACATTATAAAACCGATTAAAAGGCGATAGCCTTTGAGGGATAGATAAATGAATAGCGTCCTTATTAATAAAAAAAAAAAAACTAAGCCACTTAAGGCAAAACAATATCATGACTGCCATCTAGTGGTCAACAAGCCCGAATAACATTAATACATTCATACTGAAAGCATAAGTTCCGTTAATATAGATGCGTTTATTGTGTTTACATTTTCAGGGTCGTCATAAAACACTCCAATACACGGCAGCTTTGGTCCAATACTGTGAGAGTCCTTGAAAACATGCCCGCAGTTCTTGTATGGTCCTTGAATAAACTTGTAAACAATGGTGAGCTTCTTTATTGGAGGGGACCCAGTTAATACTACGACTTCTGAGAGCAGTCCCGAGTAAATACTAAAACTGGCAATTATAAAAACACTAAATACAAAGCCAATGGCACACAGATAGAGCCAGTCTGGCATTGTAAGCCACTACTATTTCCTACCTCGATGGTTTTTGAAAAACGTGCACTTTTATTTCGATGCATTTGTCGCTAAATAGATTATTTGATGGTTTCGGTGACTGATTACAACGCAAAAATATAGTATTGGGTTAAACTATGTTAAATTAATGCACATTGACCATTAACAGAAAAGTAGACTTTATTAAAGAACTTCCTGGAATGTACCATTTTAGCCGGGAAACGTGGTGTCTGATGCCACCCGGTAAATAGAACACTAGAGGGGTCTTAACCAAGGTAACCTATGGTTACTAAAATCCATTTCAAGCAGCCATGTTTTAACTGTAACATTCTGCCCAAGAAATTTTGAATTGAAAAAAGTCCTCAAAGTTGTACATTTTAATTACAATTTTGTCTTAAATATTTTTTGATAATTTGGTTTTGTACATGTTTTTTATTCTTAATCTGCAGCCCATGTTCTACCATACTATTGTGTATGTGCGAGCGTAAACAGAATCACAGTGGTTGGGCCCAGTGTGTGCCGCTGTTCCAACCACACGACTGTCGCGGCAAATGTCTCTCTAGCCTTTATTATATCGTATTGTGAGAAATGGCTAAGGAAATTTTTATGTCACATTTTGATTTTCATATTAGGCTTGTTTGGTGTCTTTTCGCTATAGTATAATAAAAAACGCCATAATAATAATAATAATAAGTAAAATATGAAGATCGTTTATTATTTCCACACTTTTATAATTAAATAAAAAAACTCTTAAGAATCTCAAAATGGTTCAGTCCAAGTATAGCATATTTTATTGACCCGCCCATTCAAGGTGAAGTAGTTTTCAAAGTTTTTTTGCTCTTTCGAGAGTCCTCACAATTTCAGTGATGGCAAGGGCTGTGAAGAAATTTTATGACATTACAGCTAAATTGCTGTCTGGAGAAACCTTGTCTTTCTCTGCGCTGAGAGGAAAAACGGTGCTGGTTGAAAATGTGGCGTCCCTTTGAGGAACAACAACCAGGGATTACACTCAGATGAACGAGCTCCAGTCCCGCTACGGCCCGAGAGGACTCGTCATTCTGGGAGTACCCTGCAACCAGTTTGGGCACCAGGTAAGCTCGAATATAGGTGTTTTGTGCTATCAAAATGTCAGCAAAATTTAGCATTTAAAGGATTTTCCTACCTCAATGTTGTTAAACTGTTATATCTGACTTAACACTGTTTTAATTAATTGATCAATATCAAGCACGTATAACGTATCAAAGCCAGAGAAAATTAAGTAGTAAAGAAGACGTGCACATGGACAGTGGAGCAAGAATTGTGTCTTGTGTGTTATTTGTGCGTTATTTCGCTGAGTCACTGTGACTCTAGCTGTTTCCAGCCACTTTTAATGCTGTACAATTTATAGTACAGTTATGAAACAATAGTTTTGTGCAATCAATGTGTTTCATTACATGGCAAAAGACATATTTGTAATATAACGAAATAATGACAAATTTTGTACTTATTTCAGAATCATAATTATGGATAAACTATTAATCTGTTGTACAGCTGACAAAATATGTCATTTGCAAAGTATTGCCAATGGTTGTGCTGAACATGCATTGTGTTTTTGTAGGAGAACTGCAAGAATGATGAAATATTGAGCTCTCTGAAGTATGTCCGTCCAGGAAATGGGTTTGAGCCAAAGTTCCAGCTTCTTGAGAAGGTGGATGTGAATGGTAAAGATGCCCACCCCTTGTTTGTCTATCTGAAAGAAAAGCTCCCTTTCCCGTCCGATGACCCCATGGCTCTCATGAATGACCCCGAGTCCATCATCTGGAGTCCTGTCAGAAGAAATGATGTTTCCTGGAATTTTGAGAAGTTTCTTGTTGCTCCTGATGGTGAACCCTACAAACGCTACAGCCGCAACTTTCTCACCATTGACATTGAGGCTGACATTCAAGAGCTACTTAAAAGGGTCCAATAGTATTCTATATATTATAGTATTGCGCAGAGGTGTGGACTTGCAAGTCATGACTTGGACTCAAATCACTGTTTGATGACTTGAAATTTGTTTAAAAACTTAGGACATGATGTGAGACAACTTGATGCTTCTCAAAAAAAAGTAGTTATACAACACACACATATAAGCCATATTTGGTAATTTGGTATAAAGCCTTCAATGGGTGTAAAATGCAAAGAACCTGGGACTAGATTTGTGGGCCACTGACATGGGACTTGCAAAACAAGGACTAGGTCCCACCTCTGTGTTCAAACCAAATTGAGATGTTATGTATTCTTCTACATACTGAGACTATTCCACATATGTAATATATTCAACACACTGAATCATTGAGTCTGTTTACTTAATGAAGATGCTCTTCTAAAACGTTTGTACAAGGAGCCTCTGATGTATGTGTAAGACTAATGATTCCACTGCGTTGTATGTATTTATTTCGAACAGTCTCTTAAACTAAGAAGAGCACATTTTGTTCAATAAAGCTTTGTGATACCTTCAAAAGTTGTAATTCGTGCCATTTGAGTGTTTTTTACATTTTGTTAATTGTAATTTGAAATGTTTTATCTGAATTGGCTTAGTAATAAACAACAAACAAACAAGTCCATTGACTTGCAAATTTGAAGAACTGAGACTACACCATACAGGTATTTTGTGTATATTTTTTTATTTTTGTCAATGTGACTTGATCCCTATTCTATAATTATTTGACCCGGTGTTTTAATAATTGTAATTTATTTGATTGGTTGACAGTTGATGTAGCAGAATATGTCTCCATTAAAATTAAGCAATCTGGATAAACATATTGCATGACTGATACTAGTTTTGTAATAAGTTGGTCATGAATGCACTCATCAGCTGTGGCACTGCTGCTTCCTGATTGTCTGATGCTTTCAACATGGCTGGCCAAGAGGACCCGGTGCAGAGAGAGATCCACCAAGACTGGGCGAATAGAGAGTATATTGAAGTTATAACCAGCAGTATTAAGAAGATCGCTGACTTTCTTAATTCCTTTGGTAATAACCATATTCCTGTCTTTATTTGGGAGAACAGAGCCGTGGCATTAGCAGTGCTACGTCGCTAGCTGTAGTAGCTTGCTATTGCTATCAGTGTTGACGTTCTCTTTGCCACTCCCAAGTAGCTTTAGCTGAAAAGCTAACTGAAAATAAGCATATTTTTGTTTGCTTTTTTTGGATGTTTTTGTTGGTTCGTTTCATGTTGCATGCTTGAGATAAAAAGTCACAATGCTATTATATTCTATTTGATTGTACACGATCAATGTAATATGTGGTCTTGTAAATGCTAACAGGCTAAAGCTGAATTCCGATTTCTAACGTCTAGAATTGTTAAAAATGCACCTTCGTAAGTGTCTTTAATCTGTGAACAGTAGACTGCTGATATGTAATGTCTTTGCTATAAAAATCTAGTGCCTTGCTTTTTACATTTGCAGTGATACAATACAATAGATGAGTGTATTACATCTGATTGAATATGATTATGTTTATTACATCTTGATCTTCACAGACATGTCCTGCCGCTCTCGCTTGGCGACCCTCAATGAGAAGCTAACAGCGCTGGAAAGGAGGATTGAATACATTGAAGCAAGAGTAAGTCCAGTCATTCCACTGGCAGATTATATCATGTGTATAGCATAATAACATAACAATATGTCTCTTTTGCGTAGGTAACAAAGGGGGAGACACTGACCTAAACGGCACAATGCACCATAAAACCACTTCCCTTCTTCAAACTCAACCTCATTCTCAACATAAGTGTGATGGATTCCAGATGTTTTGCTCCTGGGACTGTTTTGACCATTTTTATATTTAACAGTGTGTTTTATTTTATGAAGCATTTGTGTAAAACACTGGCTTTGGGTATATGCACACTCAAAATCTGATTATTATCAGATTTTTGGAGTTATAGGATTATTATGCTGATTATGCAAACAGCAAATACATTGAATTTTTTCTGAATATGGTCCCTCAGTAAACTCATCAGATTTTGCATGTCATTTCAATAATCTTTAAAGCCCAGAAATAAGATGATAATTAGGTTTTGGTGTGCATGTAAACGTAGCCAATGTCTTTTGTTAACAAGATCTGGCATGATGAACTACAATATTACTGTATTAACACGCTAATAACCATTTGCTACTGTCTCATCATGGATTTTAAGAAAAATATGTTTCTGAGTGCCAAGATTTATTTGTTGTGTAGTTTTCATCCTTTGTATGGATTTCCTTGTACATTGAATTGGTAATTGTTGTAAGAAAGATATGATAATAAATATACAAATTATTAATGTGCTTTGTTTTTGATCTGCAGAAAGCCTGTTTGAGAATCTTTGATTGGATTTTCTCTCATGTCTTGTGACTTTAATGTTGCTAATTAAGGACACGTGTAACATTTGTTTAATATGCAAACGGCCAAATAATTATCAGGCAATGTCCGTAGATGAATGCAAAATTGTCCAAAACCCGAAAAATCTAAAGGCATTAAAATGGTGGAATGATAATAATTATTCCCAGAGTAAGGTCTTTCAGGCACCTACTACGCTCCACAAGTATTGTTAAGTTGTCTCTCCTCCCCTTTCGTTAATTATTGTTTTGATAAACGTCAAGAAATATAATATTTTATAGCTGCAGTGATTTTCTCTTGCATCTAACGAGGATGTATTTATGTGCCCAAACACATCCTGTGAGGTAAAAGCCTGGGCTAAATACTGTGGCGACCCACATTCCACACTGCACTGATGCATCTTGGGATAAAGAAGCTATTCGTCGAAAGTCCTTGGACGTGTGAAGAATTCTAATCAACGCCGATCAAACGTCACTTAAAGAATTGTTAATAAACCATCCTGGTAAGTTATTTTAAAGGCCAATCAGTAAAGGATCACGTTAAAAAGCGCCGTGTCTGTTTTGTCTCCGTGTTTGTGCTAAGCTTGTGTTAGCTGGAGGCCTCCTCGGACATTTTCGCGCACTGCGCTTTCTGTATTTGCTATTTGTGTTAATATAGCCGTGTTTGAGTATTTTGACTGCTATTTAAAGAGAACTGTGTAAATACTCGATTATTTATTTCACTACAGCACCTGTGTTTGGAGGAACTGAAGAGAAATGGGAGCCGATAAAAGGTGAGCGGAGGCCATAATGTGTTAAATGTTGATGTCGGTGGAATCTGCGTAGTTTGCCGCAGTAATGTAAAGTAAAGTTTGTGTGTTTTTGTTGAAATGTAGTAATAGCGATTTTGAGGTAGCATTTGCATCGATGTTATTTAAGAACTATCCATATTAATTTAGGCATGTTACAGGATAATTGGTTGTACAGTCAAGAAAAGAAACTCCTGATCGACTAAGTACATGATCTACTGATCAATTAGTCGACTAAAGGGGACAGTGGCGTGAAACTGGCAAAAACTCTTCATAGTCTGACCATCTATCTGACTCTACCTGCACTCACAGAAGGACAACAGCAATATTTAGTATTTATACTGAAAAGTACTTGGAAACTGTATTCATGATTCACTCTTGAATATTCAGAATCACATTTATTGCCTTTGTCAGTGTCAAAACATAGGAACTTGTTATGACGTAAGGTGCAACATAAAACAATGAATACAATAGGAGCAATATATGTATATATCACTATATATATATATCACTCCTAACTATAATGCTAACCCACTCCAGGCGTTCTCTTTTCTGCTGTTGTCTCATACAAGTCCTTAGTATCTATTTAATGAATGCAATCTTTGGTTGACTAAAACACCATCAGTGTCAACTAAATGCTGACAGTCTTAATGGACAATATAATCTTTCAACTCTGATGTAGCTGTTGGCAATTATGTTTATTTTGTTGTGATTATATGTTTACAGGATAAGTCGGACAGAGCGCAGTGGCAGATATGGTTCAGAGCAGTCACGAGATGATTCCGACTGGCGCGACAGACGAGAAAGAGATCCGGAGCGGGACGGCCGACGCTGGGCTGACGACCGACGAAGTGATCGTTACGAAGGGGATCGCCGTAGTTCAAGAGATAGTCCAGAGGTGATTACTCATTTATTAATGTTTAAAATGCATATGGCAGAGTTTGAGGTTTTTCTTACAGTAGTATATATAGTATAGTTAGTATTACATTGTGGTTTTACTTCAGTCAAGTGGCAGTTTGTGAAGAAAAGTTGACTATTACAGAAGGTAGTGCTGATTTTTAAAAAGGAATCCCTGTATTGTCCAAAATGCAGTGAACATCTACAGTGATCCCTCGTTTATCGCGGGAGTTGCGTTCCAAAAATAACACGCGAAAAGTGAAATCCGTGAAGTAGTCACAGCTTTATTTTTTATTATTTTACAATGCAATACAGAACTATGGATTGAAACCAAAAATCAAAACCTGTTTTAAAACCCAAAATTTGTTTAAAACAATAATTTTAATATAGTAATACAAGGTTGGAAACATTGTCACTCGCGTATTTCACAGTCTGTGCCTCTTCGTCCTGACTCCGCTCCGCTGTAGCGTCTGTTTCTACTGAAGGCGCAGGAGTCTTTCTTTAGTTGTTGGCGCTCTTTCTTTTTCTGAGCAAGAAGATTTTTATAAACGGATATGCCATCTTCGATTATATTTGAGAACTGCAATGAACGACTCATCAAAGGGTCCCGTTCTTGTGCTGTGCGCTGAAGTTCAGTGGATGCACTGTAAAAATATCCGCACTGTAAAAAAAATCCGTGAAGCAGCGAAGCCGTGAAAGATGAAACGCGATATAGCGAGGGATCACTGTATATGCAAGGAACACTTAACAGTTTAAACATTTAACATTCACTTGCTGTTGTGACACACTTTGATTTATCAAAACATAACCATTTTGTACTTTTAAGATAGTTTGTCAGTGCACCTATTGTATCCTGTATCTTGTTTTTAAAGCCTCGAGAGAGGAAACGTCGTAACAGTGATAGGTCAGAAGATGGTTATCACTCTGACGGCGACTACCCAGATCAAGACTACAGAAGAGAACCTGGAGAGGACAAGAAAAGTAAAACCATCATGCTCTGGGGTCTCTCTCCTCATATCACTGAAGAAGATGTAAGTATCTTTACAACACATCTTTGTTATTAAAATTATTGTATACCTTAATTTTTTTTTTATATTCCTGTAGATTCGTATGGCTCTTGATCAGTTGGAGGGCCCCCAGCCTGTTGATGTCCGGTTAATGAAGAAAAAGACAGGTGAGAACACACATGCACAGGACTCTATCTCCCTTTTGTCTGTGACCATAGGGCAAACCTGCTTCCATTCAAAACCCTGTCTCATAGCACTTTGATTTGATGCAATAATAAGGATTTGCTTGTAGTTCAAAGATGTATTCTTATCATGTAAAGGTAAGTACTTTTGAAGAAGAGACAGATCCTTCTTCAGAACAGTTAAGTGTGCGTCAAGAATATGCAGCAGAAATCCAAGTTGTAGTAAATTCAAATGGCCATGTGTTAAGCGCACAAGGCCTGGGTTGGGAAGCAGTTTGTGGAACAGTTTGAATTGATACCCATGGACCTCTAACTAACACGCCTCCCGTCTATATTTGAATGCTGTCTCTAGGTATAAGCCGTGGTTTCGCCTTCGTGGACTTTTATCACTTTCAAGATGCTACCCGATGGATGGAGACCAATCAGGTTGCTTCACAATCGCCAAGTTTAGTTATAACCTTGGGGATCTAGAAAAAACCCAAAAGGCAACCAGAATGTGATTTCTCCTGTTTCCAATACAGTGACTGTAGGCTTTGAAAATGACATATTTAGTCATAAATGCCCAAAGCAAGGTTAAACCCTAAAGCATCAAGGAAGAACACACTTCTCTCTTACTATCTGCTACCAGTAATATTAGTTTTTAATTTCATTTTAGTAGATTTCCCTTTTTAAGTTGTATTATTTTGTTTTTTCTGTTAGTAACACACCTATTTTGTTTACATTCTTTTTTGGAAAGCCTATCCTGGTTTTACATAAATCACATTGTACACTTTGCTCCAGCTCAGTCTGGTGCACTCGGGTCCCAAACACCTTAAGAAACTCTATACATGATGCCCACACACATATACGACATGTGCCTGTCTTAAACACAAAGGCTATCTGGTGGGGTCCCTCTCCCCGTGCTCTCCCTTCCAATACTGCCTGCTCTAATGAAGGACAACAATAAAAAGACCATTTGGTTGATACTTGTTTCATTTTCACAGAATCGTCTAATCATCCAAGGGAAAAATGTGGACATGCACTTCAGTAACCCCAGGAACAAGTATGAAGACTGGCTTTGTAACACTGTAAGTCATTAACCTGTATTTCTTCATTACTTGCATGTTAATGTTAAAATAAATTGGATTTAGATTATATGCATATACAGTCCAATCTGCTAGCCTAGGAGCACGTTTGCAGCTGTTAGTGCTTTTTGTGCAATGGTAATGGTTAGGTTGTGTCATGGGTAAGTATGGTTTGCGTCTTCTGAGGCAGCACTGAGGTTTAGAAGGTGAATAATAAAAATGATGTGAACGGTTACTTGCAGTGTGGCCTGTACAATTTCCGGAGGAGGCTGAAGTGCTTCAGGTGTGGAGCAGCCAAAGCTGGTAAGTTGTCAAATCCACAAGAGGCCACTGACTACCGCCTTCTGAGCAGCCCAGAAGCAAAGTGCTCATCACATAATAATAAGTAATAATTATTTTTGAGCACAATTGCAGTACACCTGCTTGTATGCTAAAGGAAATTATCATGGATTTCCAGTAAAATGAAAAAGGGGGGTGAATAAATCAGAAACAGTATGAACTCAACATGCAGATAAGGAAGGGTCAGTGCTTTTTCCATAAGTGTGTGCTGACATTAAATATGCACTGTCTCAACAGATGGTGAGAATTCTGGTGCCGCTGAAAACCCACCAACGCTAGATTTTTATGGAGACAGTAAGTGCATTCAGTTTCAGAGTGCTGTTGTAAAACTTTTCAGTCAAAGGGATCTGAAATGTATGTTTCTTCTATAACTTCTTGCACAGCCCTCATCTTGAGAAATATTGCTCCACTCACTTCAGTTGAAGCCATCATTTCGGCCGTTGCACCTTATGCCAATCTTTCGTCAAACAACATTCGCCTCATCAAGGACAAGCAGACAGGCCAGAACCGAGGCTTTGCCTTCGTACAGCTGTCGTCACCTCTGGTAAACTTTTGTTTTTCCAAATATTATCTCCTAACAAGTAATTTTTCTGATAAATATTTTCTCTTGCAGGAAGCGTCTCAGCTCTTGACTATATTACAAGGCTTGCAACCACCTCTTAAACTTGATGGCAAAACAATAGGTGTTGATTATGCCAAAAGTGCTAGAAAGTGAGTGTGGCAATTAAAGTGTACTTTCATTAAAAATTCAGTTGAAGACACAGACATGACTGTAACTGTAACCATTCTTTTTAACCAGGGACCTTTTGCTACCAGATGGAAATCGTGTCAGTGCCTTCTCTGTTGCCAGCACGGCAATTGCTGCAGCTCAGTGGTCCTCCACTCAGGTACTTGGACTGTTTCTTAATACAATTGCTCAGTATTGTACATTACATTTACAGAAACCAATCTTTTAGCCACAACAGAGTTCAGATGGTATGTCCGAATACAGCTACCTACAAGAAGGTTATGTGCCCCATGTATGTGAGAAATTCATTCATGGATTTCATAGAACACTGACATGTTCTAAGAGCTGCTATTGCATTTTTTTGTTCTGTAGGAATATCAAGCATTTTACCATCATGCAGCAGGGCCAAGTACTTCTCAAAGAAATGGAATTTTAGGAGGTATGCTTTGGAAGTGCTTTGTAGCAGTGTTAACAAAAATACACAGACCACTAATAAACCCCCTTCTTTCTTTTAGCAGCCCCGGCTGTAAATATGGTTCCGACTGCAGCTGGTGTGGTTATTTCACAGACCCCTCAAGTTTACCAACCTCACATAATTGCACAACCTGCAGTACAGGTAACACAGACAATGTGTTCATCGTGATGGTTCAGTCTTATACATTATTAATTCATACAAATGCACATAAATTATAGGCATTGCCTCTTGCCCAACAGTTGGACCCAAAGCAGCAGATGGGACACCTCACTGGTGTAGAAGCCATGGCTCTCCCTGTGGCTGTCGTCCCGGGAGCTGCAGCAGCGAATGCTGTGCCAATGAGCAATGACCCAACAACTGGTATGCAAGCTGCTCCACACTTATTAGCTGTATAGGGTTTAAAATCATCTGTCCTTTTCTCTAAAACTTATTTTTAGGTGTTCCAGACACATCCTCTTACCAGTTTGATGAGTCGTCTGGGTATTTTTATGACCCACAAACTGGCCTTTACTATGACCCAAATACTCATGTAAGTATGACACTTTCTGCAGTCTGTATTTAACAATAATCTTATCTAATACATTTTTCTCTCTTATGTTTTAGTATTATTACAACCCTCAGACGCAACAGTATTTGTACTGGGACAGTGAGAAGCAGACGTATGTCCCGGCTGACTCTAATGTTGAACAAAACGCTGATGGATCTGCAGCAGCTAACAAGGAACCTAAAGAAGGAAAAGAGAAGAAGGATAAACCAAAGAGCAAGACTGCTCAGCAGGTAAGATGCATGGGTTATATGTAATGGGTATCTTTTTAGTGCTGAGTATTTGGTTTACTCAATACTTTGTTGCCTTCCAGATCGCTAAGGACATGGAGCGCTGGGCCAAAAGTCTCAACAAACAGAAAGAGAACTTCAAGAGCAGCTTCCAGCCGATAAGTCAAGAAGAGAGGAGGGAGGCTGCGGCCGCTGACGCTGGTTTCACTTTGTTTGAAAAGAAGGTATGCTCCGGAGCAGGCTCTAACGGTTCAAACCATAGAACACACCTTGAACCTCTGGTGTGTGATGTATACGGTTATTTATTTTATAGCAGGGAGGCGCTTTAGACCGTCTTATGCCAGAGGAAGAAGAGCCCCCCAGTACCTCGGCTAACAGCAGCAAAGTCAGTGTTGTATTGTTTTTACTCTGAGAACATGGTGGGCTGTACTTACATCGTTTTATGGGACATGCAGGGCCTGGTAGCAGCCTACAGCGGTGACAGTGACCCTGAAGAGGCAGGACCAGTTGATCCTGAGGCTGGGGATGGACAGGACAAACTCACAGACTGGAAGAAAATGGCTTGTTTGTTGTGTAGACGGCAGTTCCCAAATAAAGAGGGCTTGATACGGCACCAGCAACTATCCGATCTTCATAAGGTATCTGCACCACTCAGTATTCTAAATTTGCAAAAAAAAAATTTAACTTTCTCTTTTATCACCAGAAAAATCTGGAGGTCCTTCATAGATCCAAACTCAGTGAAGCTGAGCTGGAAGAGCTGGAGAGAAGAGAATCTGAGGTTCGCCTAAAATGTTTTTTTTAATTTTCTGTATTGTATTTAATTTTGAATTCTTACACTTTAAATATTGTTTGCAGATGAAATACAGAGACAGGGCAGCTGAGAGAAGAGAAAAATATGGTATTCCCGAACCTCCAGCCCCCAAAAAGAAGAAATTCAGTCAACCCGCTGCACCTCCCATGTAAACATTTGTTATACCTCTAAGAACAGTTGGTTATTCTTTGATTTAGGCTTTAATTAATTGTAATAATTTTATTTCGCAGTAACTATGAACAGCCTACAAAGGATGGCCTTAACAGTGATAATATTGGGAACAAAATGCTGCAGGCCATGGGCTGGAAAGAAGGAAAAGGACTTGGACGAAACCAGCAGGGAATCACTGCTCCAATCGAGGTACTTAAACACTTAGACAGTGCTATCATGTATGGTTTTCAAAGCACCACATTTAACAAATAAAATTGTCATGAGTCTAAACTAAATCCCAGCTCTCCCTGATTCATTTCTGCAAATTAGTACCATCAGAAAATGGTCTTATTATTGGCATATTGGTCGTTTTAACTTAAATCTAACACCATCTTGCATCATTTCAGGCTCAGTTGAGAACCAAAGGAGCCGGTCTTGGCATCAAAGGTTCCAATTACACACTCTCGCCATCTGACACGTACAAAGATGCTGTCCGTAAGGCTATGTTTGCCCGATTCACTGAACTGGAGTAACATGCAGAGGATTTATGTGTACGATTTTTGCACCTGGGCATTACTGTTGTTTGAATAATAATTTATCCTTTGTACATACCGTCCCTTATCAACATGTTCGCTATTGATGATTTTGTGTTGTGTCAAAATGTGTACAGTTTATGAAAGATGTTTGTACAGAAAATAAAATGAAAGTGATACAGTCAGTGTTTACATGTTTAATCTTTTGACTGTCGCGTTGTAGTAGGCATATAATTAATCTTAATGTTTGTGAAGTAAAACTAATGGTTGGGACAAAACTAAGCTGCAAACCAAATAGATGAACTGTGAATACTGCTTTTTGTTGTGGATGTCTTAGTTTGTGCAATTACTTTTCTTATTATACTTTTATTAAACAGAGCAGTGAAAGGTATAGCGTAAATTTAATTAGTATTCATTTGAAATATATTTTGGGGGAAACGAAAGTCATTGGCATCAAAAACCCATCTCGGTAGACAAAATTAACTTAGCAGATTTTTCAAAAAGAAACTAGGATGACAAAAACTTGAAATAGAGAAATATTGAATGCAATATTATTAAGTAACAAAACAAAAACATAAGATTGGTCTTGAAAGATTTCGTAGAAGGAAATCTGGAAGCCTAATTTCATGGTTTCAAAGTTACTATATTCTGTCAAACCAAAAAGTGAACTGAATTCTTACTTTCTTCTGAGTGAATCGGGGATATTCCTCATGGGCTGAATCAACAAGCATCGAGATAAAATGTTCCTTCACAGATAAAAGCAACCGTTTTGCACTGAACAAAATGTGAATACTTGTACTTTACTTCTGGGATGTGTTACCTGCAGAGAGCCTTTTTTAAAAATATTCCCATCTCTTGGAAAATGTTCTGCACCACCTGCCTCCTCTGTTACATAAATATCTTTAAACAGTGAGGCCTGTCTCCTGTCGACAAAGGTGGGCTCTCCCCTGCTCCTTTCCTTTTGCTTTATTATTTTACTGCAAAATATCAGATCATAGTAGGCACACGCTGAGTTCAGACCCTCGCTCCTGGAATAACTGTTGGCTTACATAAGATCAATGATGAATTTAACAAAACACACATGTAACAGTGTATAAAGTTCAAGTCGTTTTGAGTTTAGCAAAGATCGTGTGTAGTGGCATGGAAATTAATTAATACTCCTTATGTTATTACTAAGGCAGGGGACAGAAGTGGGTAGACTTACTTCAAAATAATATTCAAGTAAAGGTACAAAGTAGTGGTAGAAATTCCTCAAGTGAGAGTAAAAAAGCATTTAGAGAAACCATAACTCAAGTAGTTACAGTCATTTAAAGAGTAACTATCCAGACATAACATCTGATTTCTAATGTGAAAGATAAAACATTAAAAATGACACAATGACAAAGCATAGGCATAAAAAAAAAAAAAAATATATATATATATATATATATATATATATATATATATATATATATATATATATATATATATATATATATATAATTCCCTGCTCACCCTCGCTGGGTGGTCACATCCATCTCTGAGCTCGGGTCCTCTACCAGAGGCCAGGGAGCTTGAGGGTTCGGCGCAGTATCTTAGCTGTTCCTAGCACTGCGCTCTTCTGGACTGAGATGTCTGATGTTCCTCCAGGGATCTGTTGTAACCACTCCTCCAGTTTGGGGTCACTGCCCCAAGTGCTCCGATCACCACGGGCACCACCTTGGCCTTCACCTTCCAGGCCTTCTCCAGCTCTTCTCTGAGCCCTTGGTATTTCTCCAGTTTCTCATGTTCCTTTCTCCTGATGTTGCCATCACTTGGTATCGCCACATCAACCACAACGGCCTTCCTCTGCTCTTTATCCACCACCACGATGTCTGGTTGGTTTGCCATTACCATTCTGTCAGTCTGTATCTGGAAGTCCCACAGGATCTTCGCTCGGTCATTCTCTACCACCTTTGGAGGTGTTTCCCACTTTGACCTTAGGGTTTCCAGTCCGTACTCCGCACAGATGTTTCTGTACACTATACCAGCCACTTGGTTGTGGCGTTCCATGTATGCTTTCCCTGCCAGCATCTTAAACCCTGCAGTTATGTGTTGGACTGTCTCAGGAGCTTCTTTGCACAGCCTACACCGTGGGTCTTGTCTGGTGTGATAGATCTGGGCCTCTATCGCTCTGGTGCTCAGGGCCTGTTCCTGTGCAGCCATGATGAGTGCCTCTGTGCTGTCCTTTAGTCCGGCCCGCTCTAGCCACTGGTAGGATTTCTTGATATCAGCCACTTCAGTTATGTTCCGGTGGTACATCCCATGTAGGGGCTTGTCCTCCCATGATGGTCCCTCCTCCGGCACCTCACCTTCTGTTCCCCATTGCCTGAGACATTCACTGAGCACATCATCATCTGGGGCCTATATATATATATATATATATATATATATATATATATGCTACATGAGTAGTAGCATTCCAACAGAGCCTTATTCTCGCATCTCGCCCATCTGTGTCTTGTTCCAGTAGCCCATTTGTCATCAAGGTGCACTGGTTCCCCTGCACCTGACGCAGACCTTGTTTGGCCGGGCGACGTCTGAGCCGGCATCTCATGCGTTTCATTGTCACTCATCATTGTATGAGGTAGGCAGTAGCGTTAAGGGTCTTGCCTAAGGACCCACACTGGATGATGGTAATTGCCCATTGTACCGTTCGTTCCCTGGGGGATTCGAACCCGGGTCCCCCGTGTGCAAGTCAGTTGACTTACCATCTGAGCTATCCAGTCGCTGGAGGAGTGGTTACAACAGATCCCTGGAGGAACATCAGACATCTCAGTCCAGAAGAGCGCAGTGCTAGGAACAGCTAAGATACTGCGCCGAACCCTCAAGCTCCCTGGCCTCTGGTAGAGGACCCGAGCTCAGAGATGGATGTGACCACCCGTGGAGGGTGAGCAGGGAATTTTATATATATATATATATATATATATATATATATATATATATATGTATAATTTTTACTTGAGTAAGATCTATTGTTCCATGTGTTCACTGTTTTCTTTATCCAATATATCCAACATCAATAGTATATTTTTTAGGTAAGAAGCTAACATTTATATTTCTTTTTTTGTTCTGCTCCTGCTTTGTGTCTTGCATTTCATCTTTATGGACTCTAGATGGCACTACATAGATCAGTTTCACAGTATGCTTGATTTCAAATGATTTTTATGATAGCCTGCCTTGTACCTATTCTACCTAAAACAGTGAGAGAGCCATCTACACCAGTGACATTTAAAATAGTCTTTTGAATCACAAGATTAAAAAAAATCTTTAGGCTGTAGCGGGCAGAGAGCCAACAGCAAAGTATGAAAAGTTGCATCTGGTCTTTAACGTGGACTAAAACATACATTATACTGGATTAAACAAAGCATCTCAAATAAAAAAATATAGAGACCTGATCTTATTTCTGGCTTCAATGACACGCAGATGTGGAGCAGAGCAACTGGTGGTAATAAGCTGCACAGTGCTTTACCTTCTGCTCTTCTCTACCTCCAGAAACGTGGAAAAGGAGCGCGGCGCAGCCATATGATGAAGCGGGGAGGGGTGAAAGACAAAAGAGGCGGACCTTAGAAGCTCTACGACCCCCACAGTTCGGCTTCCAGGGGGGATACAATGTCCACAGCGTTTCTAAAAGCGCAAATTGAGCTGCTCCAGAGTTGGTGAGGGAGACGGTGCGCCGAGAGCTGACTGAGAGCTTCTTTTGAGCGTGGAAAAACGGAAAGGCAAAAAAACGTGTGTATGCACCAATTATCCTCGCCTGTGGACATAAAGAAACAAACCACGAGCGCTTTGGTAAGGTTTAACATTTATTTTATTCATTTACATTGAATAAAATCAAGATCAGGAAGGATAGTCTTGTGGCTGGTTTTGCGCATAGGGCGAGAGTAGGTACAGACACGGGCCAATTGTGTTGCCAGAAAGAAAACATGACCATACATTTAAATAGCCTGTTGCGCGGTGGAAGAAAGGTGCATTTGTCTTTGTGTGTGCGTTATTTACGGTGTGGCACGTACGTTTGTTCTGCTATTGAGCGCCAATCCAGATGTCACGACCATGTGCTCTGTGGAGCTCTGAGCCGAGGAGCAGTCAATTGTTTTCCACCGTATTTCTCAGTTAAATTAATAATGTCACGAAATAACAGCTTCTACTAACAGGATACAGTGTTTAATCAAGTGAACGAGGGGCCACATGGCACAAAGACAAAGTGAATCTCGTGCGTAAAGCTGTAGTTCCTCATACCATTTTACTCGAGTGAGACCAGGACTCTTTCCTGATCACTTGGACGTCACAATACTTTTATTTTCTGGACGTAACTCTGGCATTTGAGACACTAGTCAGTCATCCAGAGCGCTCTCTTTTGTTATTTGACACGCGGAGGAGGCGGAGGAACAGCGCGCAGTGGTAGAAGTTGTAGAAGTTGTAGAATCACTTTTGTGGTTTAATTTGGTGTGTGACCGGCTGTGAAATGTAAAATACTCGGGTTGATTCACAGCCTCTGTAGTAATAAGATACAGTGAATGGCTTAGACTTTGGTGTCTTTTATATACGTAAGCAATATTTGTTTTTTTGTCTCGGATCATGAAAATAAGAACTTTTCAAACGAGAAAATGAGACCAAGAATCCACAATGACTTGATAGACCCTTTAAAATGTTCTGTCATCTGAATGTTCAAACTCCCCGGGATGGAGGCAAAATGAAGGAAACCATAGTCAGTTTTCAATGATCAGATCTAAATACTGATGGTTTTAAGTCTATATCATAAAAAAGAAGCAAATTAGTTTATTTTCTATCAACTCTCTCTAACAAACTATGGAGAAAATACAATTTCTAGCCTCAGAATTGTGTTTGAGCTTTACAAAAAGTATACTTTGTGATTAAAGTATATTTCTGTAGATGTAATGAAAGTAAATAAAAGTAGAAGCTATAAATCTGGATTTTCCTTCATCAAAAATGTTCAGCGTCTGCCATAATCTATTAAATAAACACATGCAGAAAAACACAATAGTAAATCTTTTTTGTTTACAAACTGCAAAAGGATCTATTAGAATGATTAGAATAATAGCCTGGCTAATGTAGTATTATTGTAACCTTCTTCGTCGTGAATGGTACATTATTGTTCTGTCCATTTTGAATTCAATAGCTTGTACAGACTACAATTATCAGTTATATATTTGTTAATGATTAATTACTAGTTTCATATAGCCTATTTGAAAAACAAAAGTTTCCAGGTTCATTTGACTTTTGGCTGGCAAAAACTAGATCCAGGTTTCCTGTTGCTAAATTGTAAATTTGGCTGTGGAAATACTGCTGTGTAGCAACAGTAAGTAAAGCTCTTCACTGGATGTGGGCGTTGAGTGGTCCGTTGCCATGACACTGATGCTTCAATTAAACATTCAAGTTTTATATGTTCAGACTGCTCCTGACAATGCAACTATATATAACTATTTTGTCCAACATTATGGAAATATGTCTTTTGTTTGGTTGATCAAGACAGATGAACCTTTTTCTCGTGTATCTATTATTGTGTGGGTGGAGGGCATCTTTCCTAAACTAACTCTAACAGGTTCTCATGCAGAGTTTGTCACGTTGGACAGTGGACAAAGCTAGATAAGGCTTGTGGAGGTTGTTGACCCAATGACCAGAGAGCACTGGTTTGGGTGAGTTTGGGGCTGGTCAGGTGTTTGGTGGTGAGTGCTGTAATACACTTCACATTCAGTCTGATTGAGTCTGTCTAGTGTTAAGTGTCACATGCTCAGGAAGCTATTTCAAGAATATCATTGTCAAGGTTTCCACTAATCTGCAGCCATACTTCAGAGTCCTGACTTTATCAAGTGCGCTGTTTGTTTAGAACGAGAAAACTATATGTCATCTTTTAGCTTATTCGTTATTGTAAATATGTGCTTTGCAAATTTCATCTCTATTGTGGAATAACTAGCCACCCTACTTTATTTTTTAGGTCTGCAACAAGTTAATTGATTAATTGCAACTAATCATTTTTTTAATTCTTGTCACCTAATTTAGAGATTGAATAATCTAAATGTAGGTTCCAAAACATGTCATGAGCTGAACAAAGAAGTTTTGTGATTAAAATTGACGGGCATGTGCATGAAAATGATGCAGAAAATGTGTAAATTTGTGTGGATTTGATGGAAACACTTTAGTGCACAAATGATTGTTAGCTGCAGCTCCATTCTGTTCCATTGCAGGTTGCACCTTAGAGAAAATCACATCGATCAAATCATGCTATTGCATGTTACTCAAATAGTAACACGTTGTGTTGGGACATGGTGGGATGTAGATTATAGATTTAGGGTTATAGATACTGTATAAACTGCTATAAAAAACGTGTGATATTAAGAAATAGATCACATCATTACAACCCAGACAGGATGCCAAAAACGTTATGTTGTTTTGTTTATTTTGTTTGTTTTGTTTTGTTTTTGCAAGAAATATTAGTTATTCAATACTCTTCATGTGGCACCAGTGAAAAGGTGGGACATTCTAGTGTCTGAATGGCTGTGCAGGACAACCAAAAGTGGCACAGGTTGTCACCCTAATCACGGCCTCTTGTTTGAAGCAAATTTCTCAGCACCCTTGAATATCCCAGTATTGATTCATTTTCAATCATGAAAATCAATGAATAAGAAATCTAAAAACTATTTATTCATTACTTGTAAGTCACCATGTTTATTTTGATTTTGGTTTATTTGTCAGTCAATCTGTTTTGTAGCAGTGGTTAGTTCCCCTGGTTTTCAAGTAAAAGGATAAGGGTTCAATTTCCTCATGTTGAGTCCTTTTCCAGAGCAATTCCTTCCACCAAAAAAGGAAAACTAAAAAAGTAATTGTTGTGTTGCTGTATCCACAAACATCATCCAAGTGTAAAATACTGACAAATCCAAAGGAAAAATAGTGAAACTATGATTATAATCGTATAATGGCCTGTACATTCAGTGGCTAAATTAGGACTAATCCGTATTATGACACAAATGTTAAATGTCTACACTGTTACTCTTTTAAAAGCTTCAACCTCAACACTTGGCTTCTGACATTTTACTTCAGTGTGTCGCTCTAATATTGACATTATGATATGCAATATTGATTGTCCCATTTGACCCAGTTCAAGTTCAATTGAATTCACACAGAAACACGACATGGACTTTGACTGGTGGAAACCTTAGAAAAGATTAAAGAATTAGGCCACAGGGGAAATGTACAATCAAATTTGGCTCATGACCAGAAAATCAATAATCAATTATTAGTAACCTTTTTTATTCTGCTCCATTGCATCGATGGCTCTTGGTATGTTAAGACACAGGCTTAAACTAAACATGTCAAAGCACAATTATGGACTTTTGATGTTTCATTTACAAACACACACAAAAGCTGCAGGTAGAAAAAGAGAACGCAGGGAGGACTGTCATGTAACATTCACTAAACCATAAACAATCCCTTCAAACTAAAGTAAAGGACTTTTCAACCATGTTATAACAGTGTTCCCTCATCCTTGACTCACTTGAAGTTGTACTTTGATTGATTGATGCGTGTTTGAGAGATCCAGCTGTAACAGTTTGTTTTCCCCCACCCCCCACTTCTGCTTACTTCAGATTATTTGTAAAATGTAGTCTACGGGTCATGCAAAATTGCTTACACAAATGTCATGTTGTCATTTTCTTAAATTAAATACTCAAAAATATGCTGCTTGCTTCACTAAAACCATCACTAAGACCATCTTCTATTATTATGTTGTTTTAGAAAGAAAGGGTTCGATACCCAGATATCAATCAATACTAAAACGATTACAAAAACGTGATACTCAGTTCAGCATCAATACTGGGGTTTAAATTGCATTGGTGTTTGTAATTAAAGTGAAAGTGTTAATGTTGTGTAGAACAGTCCATTACACATCTGTGTTGTTATGGATTTATGTCTTTGATTTCCTGAATAACACTACAAGCTACAACAGCCTCCTCTTTTACTACAAATGGAAGAACAATTAGGAAGCAATAAAGATGACACAGAGAAGATTAAACCCGGATGTTGATAGTAGTTTATTAACTCTGCCTGGTGCACAAGATGCAAACTGGAGCCAATGAGATTAACCAATGTTTAGAATACATATAATGGGCATAAAAATAAAACTGACAGTAGCTTCATGATGATATGATAGATAATAGTCTTTTATTTGGTGGAATTAAAGATACATTTCCTATAATCAAAGGAATACATTGCTGTACTTGATGACAACACTTTTAGAAGAAGAAAAAAAGGAAACACTGCTCTTGTAGTGATTGAGTATGTGATTAGTATTCAGTATACAGTACTCTGATTAGACCACGTATTCAGTATTCTGTGACTAAATGGTATTCTTCCCAGACTGGGCACATGGAATGGTTGATGTTGTGAAGCAAGTGTAAATTTTATCCTTGATACTGATATTGAACCACAATGATAAATGCTAAAAAAAAAATGCTAAAAAACACAACTTCTTTAGACAATGCATGGGTTTCAGGCAGATGATTTCTTTCTGGTTTTAAAAATTTTGTGTGGATGTTTGGATGTTTCAAAAGATAAAATATTTTGATTTGAATTGCAATATTGATAAAACAACGATGTTATGTCAAAATCCTTCAACTTAAGAAGGAATCATTATGCCTGAGAAACCCTGGCTCTCTTTATTATATTTGCTGACATGAAATGTTTTGCATGTGATTGTACTTTCTTATTTCAATAAAAAGGAAGGGGGGAAAAAGGGAAAAAAAGCTTTTTCATCTTTTTACTTGCAGTGTATTTTCACAAGAGACCTGCAGGGGGAGCTCTGTCGCTGAAATTACTTAGTTCTGCTTTAAAACCATAAAACACATAAACATACATTTCAGTATAAAATAAAAGTAGTTTCTTATTATCGTGCATTTTTTACTAATTCTGTTAATGATCTAGACCGTTCTAAAACTAAAGACTTTCTTAAAAGCTCAAAATGTGTCCTATTAGTATCATTTATTTGTATTTGCTAGTGTAATAGCTGCCTGAGAGAATATTATATGTATACATTTTTTGCCAACATAAGATTTTTTTTTTTTTTTTAACCTTTTTAGTTGTAACTCCGGCATTACTTATGGTTTCATCAGTTCAAATGCTTAAATGGTCGCACAGGTGGTCCATGGATTGGAAGCCTGTCTCCTGCAGACAAATTCACCCGTTACATAACAGACCTGGACACGGGCTTCAAGGAGTGTAGAGTTTCTGCAGTAGAAACAGATACGGCTGTGCAACGTGTGTCTATGGAGCAACAGGCTCATGACAGACGTGACGTACAACGACTGCAGACATGTTGCATCTGTGCTCCACTTAGTAAGAGATGAAAGACTAAAGGGAGATATTATATGAGCAATTAATATGTTGTATGTCAGCCACTGTGAGTCACCCGCCTGCTCTGCCAGACGAGAGGGATCTATGGGACATTCAATACAACTCCGTCTCGCTCTCAGTAAATGTCTGTCATAACTGAATATTGAAGAGTGATATATTGCTACAGAAATGATCACAATGAACGATTACAAAGCACCTGGCTTACAGAACTTCACATTCATTGCTAAAAACTTTCACTGTTCTTGTCCTTTTACTTTGTCTCCGTATTGTAAAGCGTTTATGAGTGTCCAAAAAGGTGTTTTATAAGTTTGATTATTATATAATATAATAATATAAATTATTAGTATTGATTATAAGTTTATTATCATTATTATAGGGCTGCAATGATTAATCAAGTAATTGTGACTAGTCAACTATAAGAAACTAATTGTAATGATTTTGTTTTTTTTTGACAATTGTAATTGTTATCTGGACTAATGACTCTAAAACACATGAAAGAGGTTTTTTTTTTATAACAAAAGATTGTGGCATTATTAAATTCACATGTTGAAAAAGAATATATTCATCATTAATACATCATACTTTATCTAGTCTAGCCATCATATTTCAACCTTCGTTTGGTTTAAAATGTATTTAAAAAGTCTAAATGTACAATAGAAATAATCATTTGACTTGTCCACAAATCAAACAATTAATCCCTGACTTATCAATTACTAAAATAATCATTAGGGGCAGCCCTAAGTGATTAAAACTACTTTATGCCACACAATCACTCTAAAGATAATGCCAGTAAACCCTTTTATAAATGGAACGATATCATTAAAACATGCAGATTGACAAACTTAAATAGTTAGTTTGTATCTATAATTTGCCATAAGTTGCTCATTCAACCCTCAACAGCTCAAAACCTTTTATTCTACAAAAAAAAAAAAAAAAGAATAAATAAATAACCCACATTTTACCACTAGTTCAACCTAGTACCTTCAAAAGGTACAAAATTCTCAAAATGATTGTCCCATCTATCTTCTTTCTCTTGAATTTCAACCAGTGTGCCGGGAACTAATGCGGTGTGCTCTGAAAAATTGTCCAATTTGGATTCATAAATGGATTTAGTTGAACAGTTTGCCATTTTGCAGTGTCTAATACACTTCTGGGCCAAGAAATATAAATGAATCACTGTGTAACCTGTATAAATGTGTGCTTCTGTTGTTTTTCTGTTGCTGATGATGGAACTGACACATGAGAGAGGTGAGCATTAACTGCTGTACCGAAAACATATTCCACCAACTCTGTTGTGTGGCCTTTAATAAATGATTCTGATTCTGATTCTGAAAGAATGCAAAACAATCACCATTGCCAACTATAAGAACCAGACAGTGGCATGGATATTATTTGCCACATTATATGACACATTTTTTTGGCAAAAGGGCCTGATTTTTTAATGTTTTAGTTGGTTGTGTTTCATGGTATCCTTTCAACAAAAAAAGTGGCTGTGACTCAAATACGTTGAAAAACACTGGTCTGTTTAATAGGGCTTTAATCCTTTAGTCGATGGTGTCTTATTCAACATTTTTATTGGTCAACTAATTATTTTATTTACTTTAAAAGAATTTATATGGCAAAAACAGTAAGATATGTATAAGTAAGATATTCGTTGAAGATTTTTTAAAATGCAGTTTAGTGCAACTTCCATATATCTAAATACACTCCTTACTTTTCTGAATAAATAGGTATTTTTGCATGAACTCCTCTGCTGTTGAGGCCTTTTTTGTGCAGTTTGGGTCAGATACATGGTGATACTTCATAGTTTTAGTCCAAGAGTTTCTTTGGTTGACTACAGCCCTGCTATTCAATTATAGTAATAATTGTGACAGTAAGTGCCCTCAGTATTCATGGTTGGTGTGATTCAAAACACTCAAGATGATGCTCGTTCTACCAACCGTTTCCTTGGAAATGTCATGCAAGATTTAATTATATTTTCTTCATCAATTAACACTTATCTAATGGCTTCGATTTGCACAAATAAATTACTAAGAACAATCACAGTACACTATAAAAGAACGATTAGTTTTATCATCACATGCACAAAAATGAAATAATGTCTGGCTCTGATCTTTTCTCAAGCCTTTTTAGATTAGCTATAAGCAAAACGTCGCTTCAAAGCCAGTTTGAAATATTGCTAGACATCTACATGGTCAAAGTACCCTCTGTGCCGGATGAAATTACTCAGCAGAAACTGTATCTGACAGTAAAAAAAGCCTAGATGCCCTGCCTCAACATGTCTGGCATTTGATCCGCCTCAGACTGGTGCTATGGGAGGACAGTGTCTGGATTAAACACATGGTATATTACATATTATTTATCACCCGTATTTTACTGTATTGTGTAAATATATTTTTTATAGCATGTATGTTTTGCCTATAATAGTAATAAAATGTGTGTACGACATACACTGGTGGAAAATAACTGTCTGAAAGACTGAATGTCTTTAAATAATCAACTCAATCAAAGCAGGGCCTTCTTATCATGAGGCAGGAGTGCTAACAACTATTCCAAAAGAACTGTAGTCCATGAAGTTTGCATTGCTGTTAGTAGTTGCTGTTTATTATTTGTCGTGCTGCTGATTTTGTGTCTAAAATATTGCAGCATTAAAATGGTTCTACGAGTGTGAGTAACTTTGAAGTTCCTCTTTCATCAGGTTCCTGTGTAACCTTAAGGTGAGACACTGCAGGTGAATAGGAAAAAATCTTAAATTTAAAGATTTCAATTTGAAACTTCTCCTGTTGTGTGTTATCATCGGATATCTTATTTAGTTAGATTTACCTGAAAATTGGCCCAAAAATTTGGATTTTGCCTCATGTTTTTTACTTAAAGCCTTAATAATTCATGTTTAGAATCAACAAATCCCTAAGTCCCAGAGAAATCTATGGATGAAGTTAATTAAATGAAATAATAAAACATCTTTAGGAGCAGATTGGACAAGTTTGTTGTTGAAAGCCTATGTTGACTGACCAACATGCCTGTAGTGTATCGCCTCAATTGTTTTTATGTGATGGCCGTTTGCCTTGTTGTGCAGTATCAGTATTGCAGTATAATGAATGCGAGTCTTGTTTGAAGTATAAATAGCTGTGACAGTGATCTTTGGCTGAGAGTACAATGTGGAAACAATTGAGCCGTCGTACAATGGCTGCAGGAGCAAACTCACAGATCTCCATTGTGTCGGCGAGGACCCTCAGCCTCTGAACTTCTCCACACAATTAGCCTTTGATTTTGAGGAAGGCTCCGTGCTGTGGAGACCAGTGCGCCGAACGGTCACTTTATGTTTGTCGTAGTGAACAGCGATATTAATACAAATTGATGTCTTGGTAACACCAGGGCTGCATTTAACGATTATTTTGGTAAGCGATTAGTCTAGCGATTATTCCTTTGATTAATCAATTAGTTGTTTGGAGCGAGAAAGATTTTACTAAATTTTACCCAGATAAAGCTGAAGTGAAGGCATATGATGACATCCTGGTGGAGAATATTTATAGATGAACAAGGATTTTAAGCAAAAACACACAATTTACGTGTTTTTTGTGTCATTCCTGCTCCATATAATCCACATCCGCATAATATTTTGGGGTTTATGTATCGACCAGTTAACAATTACTTGAGTATTTAATTTAAAATAGTTGACAGCCTTTCCTATAATCGATTACTTGCCATTAATCAATTAACTTGTTGCATCCCTAGGTAACACTTTATAATACCTACACCTTTTGGGCCTGAACATGAACAAAGACTTAAACTATAGTAAACAATTATTCAGAATTATTCAGACTTAGTAATTGTCTGAACCCCTTAATTAAGTAGGTACTAAGCCTGAATCATTTGTTCACTGTGAATTAAGTCTTTATTAGGGCACGAATAAGTGTAGTTATTATAAAGTGTTACCAATATCTCAATAAAAATATTCAGAAGTTATTTTTGCAATCCAATAGAAATGTGTAAATGTGTCTTTAATTGTGTTGAGGTTTAGGCATCAGACAAATGTGAAAGGACTGTAAAATTACACACAAAGGTACAGAAGTAATACGTTTGTAAATGGGCGTAATGGGTGGTTTTGTGGTTGATGCCGGTTTAAAAAGAACATTTTCTTGATCAAACTGGACAGTTAGCTTCTATTACTGTGTGTCTTTCCTTCACAGACATCGATATTTGGCACAGATATTTGCCCCAGTCTCTGTGTCCTCGTGTCATTCCGAGAGTGTCCTCACGGTCTGTGTCCGTGCATCAAATGTGTCTTTTTAAACAGACTAATGAGTTCAAATGGAAGTAGAAGAGTAATGAAGCCAAAGATGTGGCTGCATTTCTACACAATCATTAATGTAAATCGTTAAAATTGTCCAAAGTAAAAAACAATAACAAAATTGTGCTAAAAATATATAGATTAAAAAATTAAAAATTAAAAAATAGATCAATATGACCATGGACCAAGATTTTATACTTTTTTTGTCAAAATAATTGTATAGTCGTTTGATTTTAACATGACGCCCTTAAATTTGGTGAGTTATGATACTGAATGATGTAAGTCTGAAGTGATATGTCACAAACTGAACTTTATTCCATGACGGTGTGGTCTGTTTGCATTGCTCAGTTCTGGAAAAAAACATGAATGGAAGTATTGCACAATCATTGCACCTTTGTCTCGAAGTTTCTAGCTCCTCTCCTATTTTCCTGAAGATGAATGATTGAGAGGAACTGCAAATTACAAGAAAAACAAAAACAAAAAATGTGTAGTGTTGAAACCCTGTTGCTGTAGGCAACAAACAGAAGTGAAAAGTCACGCTGTGGGAGGTGTACTGTGTAAATATAACCAGTGAGTCAGCCAGAAAAACTGTAAAAGTGGCACATGTTTTGGCATTAAATTGTAAAATTTAACTGTAGGGATTAAATTGTTAATTTAACTGTAGGGATTTCACTATATCAAATGTCTGTGTTACGATTATTGTGACAAGAAACCGTTTAACAATTATTCACTATTATTAATACCAAACCACAGAGAAATCCTACATTCACTTTGATTCACAAGATAACAATTTGTCTAAATCTGAATGATAAAGTGGCAAAAGATGTGACATAAAAAATAAAAAAGATATGACATAAAAAATAAAAAAGATGTGACATAAACAACCAAAAAAAGGTAACTTTTTGGAGTATAGACTGAATCAAAGTGACGAGATTTTGCTTCTAACATTCTAACATTTTCACTTTTTTTTTTTTGTTATTTGCTCTTACACTTATAGTAGAATCTGAATAATCTGAATAGTAGAAAATATTTAGAGGAAGTCATCTGGAGAACCCTTTTCCATGAATTGACATCCCTATGTAACGATCGTATGGTGTTTACCAACAAATCTGAATAAGCATTTATGGAAGTTGTTTTTTAATTTATGTATGCACTAATAAATAAATGCCACACTATTTAAAACTTCTTCTTGCCTTTTCCACAGATACATAAACATATCCTGTGCCAAAGTGAGTCGTCTGAACCAAAATGGAGCCGTCTCAGTCGGAGATGAATATTTTATCCAACGGTAAAAGTCATGATTTTGGGGACGATACTTCAGTCCCAATGAAGACACAGCTGGACGAGGATCAGTGAGTTTGCTCTGTTTGTCTGTCACTTTTTTGCCTGTTTGTCTGTCTGTTTTGGGGCTGTTACACTGCATGGTGGCCCACGCCTTTTGGCATTGCAGTTACAGATAAAGTTACATATTGATCCACTGCTACTAATGATAAATTATAGGCATTTTGAATGTTTTTTTAAGGACTGTGACAAGAGACAGTAGCGCTCACTTCCTTAGCCTGGCTAGCCACTTATCTTTCTCTCATCTTAGAATAAAAACAATCTGACATTACTTAGTTTGAAAGTAATTTTGAGGCGTGACAAAACAAAAATATCAGGTTTTAGTGTTATTATTATTATGTGTAAAAACATCATAATATTACAATTTTTCACAATTCTCAACACCGTGACCAAAGCTTGTGAGAAAATGCCAAGAGATTGACAAATGAAATCAAATCTGGATGGAGCAGTGCCTGTATGAAACGCACTGAGAAAGACAAATGACTAACCAGGCTCTTACTTCCTTTCCCTGTTTGATCTCAAATGCATGTTTTTGCTCTGGGTTCTTCTTGACACCGGGTGGATCCTTGTTCAGAAATGGCCTGTCTCCTGTCAGGTATGCACTTTGTGTGGAGGGCATCTTCACAATGCATTATCTTGCACAAGAACATACACAGTTGTTCAAAAATAGAAAGCACGTTTAGTGTATAACATCTGTGTTTTTGTTCTGCAGATATGATGACCCTGATGGAGCATTGGAAAGTGCAGAGTTTTTACCCAGTGGTAATGGAAAGAAGCCCACACGATTCACAGATGTAAGGAAGAACTTTCAAACCAATCAATGTTGTCATATTTATACAAATTTAAATCACTTATAAGTGTAATTCTCCCTCAGTTTGAAGGCAAAACCTCTTTTGGCATGTCTGTCTTTAACTTGGGAAATGCCATTATGGGCAGTGGGATCCTGGGACTGGCTTATGCCATGGCCAACACTGGCATTCTCCTCTTTCTGTAAGTACAGCACAGACATTCGTTTAATAGATCTTTATATATCTTTTAGTATTGGGATGTTACCACTAAACAGCCAAAGTCACACACTGACACCAAATGAAAACAATAATGTGGTCATCTGACATACACAGAAAAAGGTAGCAAACATTTGGGCTCACTGTGATACATCAGGTCATCATCGTGCTTTTCTCAGCTATCAAACCCTTCTGATCAAGAGACAAAATAAGGTCATGTAATTTTTCAAGACAAGGCATGTTTATTTGGAGAGCACCATTTAAGAAATATAAAGAGCAAAGATAAATCATGTCTGGCCATCTCCAAAGGAATGATGAATTATTGATGAAGGTTAAATCATCATTTTGCCAATTGCCTTCTTTCCAAGAAGGTGTTCATGAAGAGCATGTTCGGGTGTGTACACCAAATATTGTACCGTAAAACCAGTGTCATATCATTTGACTTAAATAATATACAGCATATTTCATCATCTGCAATTAGTGGTCTTTATATTGCAGGGATTCCTTAATGTTTTGTATATATTTTTTATTTTTCTATTTTTATTTCTTTTTTTTTTTACACCCGAATTGAGGCTTTTACAATATGCTGTATACTATACTGTACCGGAGCAACACAGATTTTACTATATTTCATGTAAAATTTGAATACATGAAGAGCAAAAATCAGATACAGCACCTTTAAACTAATGAATTAAATTAAATTAGCAATATGTAGCATCCATGGAGCACCATCCCACATCCAGAGGCAGCAGCACTTGCATCACTTTTGTCACTTGTAACATACAGTGACCTCTGACCCTCTTCTCAGGACCCAGCGCTGCCACTGTTACCACACAGACATGGCCCAGAAAAAGGTCGAACCCAAAATAACCGGATCATCTACACAGCCCGTTACCATAACCGTGGTTGTTTTGGTCACGTAGACAGTGTTTATGTAGCTTCAGTTTGTGAAAGGGCAACTCCAGAATAGCCAAAGACAGGAAGTAAGATCTATGTATTGTGGTTTGTCGGCTGTAACAAGTCTGAACATCCTATAAGTGGAGACAGTAAAGCGACGGCATCTGAACTGACTAAATATAGGTGGCGTCCATTGGTTTGATGTAACTTAATCATCGTGGAGGAGTTGACAAGACATGATGGATTTTGTATGTTGTATAAATATATACTGTGTATGTGTGTTGACTGAACAGCTGAGGCCCAAGGGCGGTTTGATGCTTAAGTCTCTTTAACTGTTTTCAGATCGACATATACAGGCACAGTGTAGGCTGCAACATTAGGGCAAGACTATAGACTGTAAAAAAGTATGTCTATAGACGAGACGCTACATGCAAAACATATTTTTGTTTATTGTCAGTTTGCTTTTTCAACACATAGACTTTTATAATACAAAAGACTTGTCCAATCTGCTCCTAAAGATGTTTTATTATTCAAAGATTTCTCTGCACATTGTAACGGCAAAGGCTGTTTTCTCCAAATGCATTTTTCTCTCATAGGGACATAAAGATCGCCACTTAAAGTAGCACCTATACACCAAACTGTTGTTGTACTTAACAAGAGTTTTAACAGAATAATTTGTGGTTCTGTCCATTTTTCAGAATGAAATATCCCAAATATGTGCAATTTTGTCAAATTTTTACACATAAAATGCCTTATTTTTATATGAAAACATTATACGATGAAAAACTTGTAGTACATTTTTTCGTACATTTATGTGAGTAAACAACAGGAGAGGTGAATGTTTTATCTAATGCAAATTTTACAGGATATTTTGTTAATAATAATAATACATCAAATTTGTATAGCGCTTTTTTGGACACTCAAAGACGCTTTACGTAAACAGACAAAACAACATAAATTTACACAAAAGCCAGTTTGAACAGGTGGGTATTGTTTGTGAAGTAAATTACAGTCCATTTGGGCCCTTCATAATGCGATTTTGATTAGATTGCGATTAATCTTGCATCTTTATTCACTGGACAAGTGTTTCACGTTCAATCCAGGTTGGCAGTTCAATCTCCTCATTTCTATCAGCATCAGAAGTGAAGTCTTACAATCCACACCATGTCTTTGTCAAACACTTGCTCTAAAACGTTTTTACGCCAAATGTCACACGTAAAAAAGATTTGACTTTTCCATTCACCACCAGATGTAAACCAGGCGTAGAACTTAAACTATAAAACTTTATGTGGCTGTGGAATTCTTACTAAAACGTACTAGTTCAGAGTTTGTGGTCGGATCCAGACAATTCTTCATCAAGTTGTCTTTTTATAGATCACAAACATGAACAAATATAAATGAGACCTGTAATAAATGAGACCATGATCAAAGACACTGTAACCAAGAACTTACGTAAAGGCACACAAAAAATGGATAAAATAGACATACCACATACCAACAGGGCTGTTCAATTATTTTTTCTGTAAGTCCGTGTGCTGGTTGTAAATGTATTTTCGGGCGTTTGAAGCCCCCGCCGTCTCCCCCTGCTGTCTCTGCGCGGAAAACCAGCCTTGCTACTTTCCTGACGCCTACACGAAGACAACTCTCCTGAGAAACTTTGGCTCCCTTTTTATATTTGGTGACATAAAATGTTTTTGTAGGTGATTGTACTTCCTTATTTCGTTAAAAAGGAAGCGGTAGGAGCATCTTTTTACTGATAGTATATTTTAACAAGAGCTCTGTGGCTGAAGTCACTTAGTTCTGCTTTAAACCAGTAAACAAGAAAAAAAAAATTGGGAACATGGGTCGTGGTCCGGATCAAATACTTTGGTGGGCCTGATCAGAGCCCTGGAGTCAAAGTCTTTATGACAGATTAGACGACACATTTCACTAAAACGTAGTTAACATGATTATATTTAAGATTTTACTAAACATTTTGCTCATTCGTCCCCAGTTTGACAGTTTTTGTAATGTTCATAATGTTACTTCCTGGTTGGACATGGGCAGCAAATATGACATAGGTGAAGGTAATTCAACTGTTATCTAGCAACCATTTTGAAAACAAGGGCCAAAATCCATATAAATTACACAATAGTTATGATTTGACTTATAATAATTCTTGATTGCGCCTTTATTTTGTTGAATGACCGTTTAAACTTTCAGAAAAATGTGTCAGTTTTTGGTAATTTCTATTTTCAATATCACGTCGCTTTTAAATGACATTGGTAGAGGTATTACGTTTTAGAACTTAGCACTACTTACTGTAATTTCAAACTTTTATTTATTTATTTTTTCTTTACAAGCTGCAACTTTGCAAATGTAAAACTACACTAAATATTTACCACATGTGCCTTCCCACCAAGCTAAGTCATAATTAGAATATCTTGAGCACCTGACACATAGACTTTAAATTGAAGAGCCCTGCACCAGAAGGATGTTGTGTACCATCATTGTAGACACTGTCGACCAGTGTTTCCCAACCAGGGGTACGGGGCCCCAAAGGATACGTGAGTAAATACCAGGGAGTACTTGGAATGGTTTCAGGTTTTAAATGAAGATGAAATGTACTTTTATCTGGATAAAATTGTCATTAGTTGTATCTTGGACCATAAATATAACTAAAACATAAAGATATAATAGTAATAATTGACTATATTCGACTAGTAAACCCATTTATGTATTTACCCAAAATTCAAGTTAAGGGGTACTCTTGAGTGTGAAACAAACCTTAGGTGGTAGTTGAGACAGGTTGAGGTGGCTGCTGTAGACTGTAAATATTTACTACGTCACTTCATTGATAACATACCATACATTGCACAATGTTGATAATCTCTGTCTGCTACTAGTAGATGGAACAAGGTTGAGGCCTGGATTAAATGAGTAAATCTAAATACGTAACACAATTATGACTTTGTCCTTTAGTAGATGACTATTGATTCAATGACATCCTGTTTCTGTTTCTCCCAGGTTTCTTCTGACTGCTGTCGCTGCCTTGTCGTCTTACTCCATTCACCTGCTGCTCAAGGCCTCTGGGATTGTGGGTAAGCCTATTTACTTTGTAAAAAATTAAATTACAATCAACATTTAGACCAGTGACTGAGCAACGATAACAACTTTACCAGGAATCAGAGCTTATGAACAGCTGGGGTACAGAGCGTTCGGCACTCCAGGAAAAATGGCCGCGGGGATCGCAATTACTCTGCAGAACATCGGAGGTGAGAGCGCAGCGATGATGAGCGTCCATATGTCAGACTGTTCATTCAAAATGTTACAGCCTTTTGGACAAGTAGACAGACGTCATACATGAAATCTGATTCGAGTATGTTTAAATGCAAATAGAGGCAATTTACAGAAGCCTACTTTCAAAATCTATTTCAGCTTAGCTGTGTTGATATTTATTGGTTACAGTACAGTTACAGTAATACAAAAGTTGTAAGTAGTAGGACTTCTTTCTTGTACTCATTTTAGAAGTAGAAATAGCTCTGTTATACAAAATATGTTTTCATTCATTAAAAGTGCAGTGAAGTGAACCAGAATGAAACTGCTAAACTACATGAATCATGAAGTCCAAGCTAATTTTAATTTGTAAACGTTAAAAGTAAAGGTGCAGTTGGTGACTTCTCTGCTTGAATGCATGACATTAAATGGACCTTCAGTGCATTTATGTCATCATAGTTGCTTGGAGATGTTTAAATTTCTTCTATCAGATAAGTGTTTGTAGATGATGACAGCAGACAATCATTCAAAACATGTAAAGGTATGGCACCAAACAAACACTGGTCTGAGAGAAGAAATTTAATAATCTATTATCAAAGAAGACCAAGTGAACCTTTTTGGAGTATATGTGTTTTTATTGAACACTGAAGAGTTCATTTATAAAAACAGATACATTTTTTGTAGTTCTTCCTCGCCATGAAGGAGGGTTACGGACAGGGGATGCTCTGGGACAATTATCCATTTGCTAAATGCCTTTGAACTGCTTTTCTACTAATGACTGCTTCATTGTCATCAATCGAGGCAACTGCTGTTGTGATTTTGAGCACTACAAAAATAAATTTAATTGAATTCAAATTGAATAAGTGCCATTTGACGAAAAAAATGTTGACACTTTGTGTAGCAGTGTTCTCAAAAGCCAAATTTATTATAGTTATTGAAATATTATTCCAGCCTTTTTTGGGTAAATCCTATCAAATATACTGTTATTGATTTAATGTGTAGAATATGATATCAAAAGCAAAAAAATACTTCAATCTGTTTTTGCAATTTTCTTACTCAAAACAAGCTTCCCTCTCCATCAATCTGATCCTTAGATAGATCTTAATTAATTATATTTCCAAAGCTGGTCTTTTTTCTCACAGCGTCTTTGTTTTACAGCCATGTCCAGCTACCTGTACATTGTGAAATCCGAGCTGCCTCTTGTGATCCAGGCTTTCCTGAAGGCCGACCCCCACGCAGAGTGAGTATTGATATTTTCCACTTGTGACTGGCATGTGACTCGGGCTTGTGCTGCCAGGTCAGAGGGGCTCGGCCCAGTCTGAGGCCAGTGAAAACTCAAACTTGCGCCATTCATGGATTCACATTGAGGGGGGGTGTGATCACAGCTCTGCCCTGCGATTGGTCGATTAGAAGGAGGACATTTTTGGGTATCTGTGCGCAAGTTACGTTCATACACGCCTGAGACATAAATTTCAAACGGTGTCAGTTCTGTGCGCGTCACATTCAGCCCGGGACAGAGAGGCCATGCAGGGGGGCTTAGAGAGATCCCAGCTGCCACCTCAAATCTAAAAACAAACTCTGCTCTCAAACAGGAATGGAAACACAGTCCTGCTGCAGCCAGTGGACGCAAAGCACCTCTCAACGCTTTATTTGATTTCAGTACAAACAATTAGAACCACTTTTTGCATCATGTTGTTCTGTTTTTGTTGTGCTATTTTGACCTTTGATGTGGCACAGAGACAGGAGTCTGCTCCTTCGATCCACTGACTTCTTATTTCACTGAGTTTACGGAGTATGCCCTCCAAATGTCATCCTTATGTTTTCTTCCATTATTCAAGAAACTTAATTTACAGTATTGTTGCCTGTCACTGTTTGTAGTCTGGAAGTGGACAAGGTTCTGTAGTTATTGTAGCCTTTGAAGTGAAAAAACGCTATATAGATGATATTTACTTAATTTTCATACTTAAGCCAAGACACTGCAGGTGAATCGGAAAGATAAGGCATTTTATGTGTAAAAAAGACCACAATTGCACATATTTTGGACATCTGACAGAGTAATGTCTTACTTTATTTGGTTGACATCGTAGATACAGACACATTACAGAGGGTATTTCAGATATCTTACTCAATATTAGTATCAGTATTTCTGAACATTTCAAATTTTGTTCAGAGTTATTAAATCAGATTTAGAATTGGACTTCTCTGCTATCCGTCAAAATCTTGTGAAGTACAAACTTTTCAAGTTTTGTGTTGATAAGTGCGACTTTCAGGGCTGATCTTTATGTCTCTGTGGGGGGAAAATGTATTAGGAGAAAACTGCCTTTGAACTTACACTGTCCTATATAAAACTATGGATGCAAGTGGATTAAAGGGAATAATAAAACATCCAGAGGAATAGATTGGGCAGTTTTGCTGTTTCCAGATGAAAGTTTATATACTGAGAGAGCAAACTGACAATAAAAAAGTGTAGTTTTCTTGTAGTGTTTTGCTTTAAGGCCCATAGTTGCTGTGAAAGTCTTGCACAGAGGCCACTGCTCACCCATAAAATCACATAAGTGTTAGAGTGTTCTGATACTTTCCCCTAATACAAGTTTTTTGATCGCCAATAATTTCTGATCCTATTACTTTTTGTTGTTCTCTCAGTTCCAAGAAAAATGGCCACGTCTCTGTAAATTCAGATATTTTTTCAAGTCCATTGTATCCACTGGACAGGCTGAGCTCTGATGTCTGTGGCCTCATTACAGACAGCAGCAGGTGATGTGGATCCCAGTGGAGCATGAGCGTAGGTTAGACCAGAGCCAGCTTCACAACCAAGACACACTGTTCTTCTCAGAGGTCAGAGTGTGCCAGGTTGAACAAGAGGGCACCGAGGATGTGCTGTAGACTAAAAGGTGTTGTTATGACGCTAATAAATTGATTAATCTTTATGTCGAGGCATTGCAAACTGCATAAACTCACAAAAGTAATCAGGATTTTGTATTATGTATGATCTTGGCACCATGGGTTACTAATGGCATTGGGTTACATTCAATATTTTGTGAAATCAAAAGTAAACAAGTAGTTAAAACATATAGTAGTAGTAGAGTAGTTGGATGGTTTTCTAACTCTCAGTGTAGATATTGGACCAGTTGGCGTCATACTGGATCTATAAGATGGCTTTTTCATGGCTTTTCTTGACTTCTAATGAGCAGAAACGGTTATTAATCTCAGAGCATGAAGCTAAAATTGCCTTAAAACTGATTTAATACAGATAATTGGGTTCTGATAGTGCTTGTTTATCTTGGTGTTTACAATTGTTTACATTAGCAACTGAAACCAGTATGGCACCAGGTGATGTGTTTGTCACTGGCACTAAAACAGATATTGGATACACAGATATGAATTGTGAGTTTATTTAATGGACACGTTGAGAAGTTGTAAAAATTAATCAAAATTGTAACACCATTCTATTTACATTTGAAGGTTGAATAGATAGGTAGATATCAGCAAAATATGTAAACAGTAGGTCATGATAAAATGATTAGACACACACATTTTGATATCTGGGCCACATAGCATCCGTTTTAAGCTCATCCCATGTTAGTCCTTGGTTCTAAGAACTTGGACGGAGTGGCCAAAGGTCTGGCTGGACTCCCATGTGAAAGATGACCTACTGACCGGAGTGCACAGGGGTATAACCTCTAATATGTCAACCACACGGGGTGAGACTACCTCTGCCTTCATGGCAGAATGCTCCATTGTGTCGTCCACAGTCAGGAGGCTCTGGCTCATGGTTAAGAATAACAGGCTTAGCGGCTTATACAGAGGATAATATCCACAAAGAACTTCTACGCTCAGGATTTAGAAGATAGTTGTTGTAAATAGCTTGACATTGAGCTCAATAAGCTACGGCGGCTGCCACTGCTGTTTACTGCCCAGTGTGTGCCAGTGTTTTTTCATGATTCTAAAATTTCAATCTCGATTTCGATACTAAGAAATTGGCTTGATTTAAACTTTTGAATTCACTACAAGTAAATATGAGTGGCATACAATTTTGTAGATTTGTTTTGGGAGTTCGGTTACTCAACTAAAAATGCATACTAAAGTGGTCAATCAAATTAAAATCTACTGTGACCCATCCATTGTACATTTTTAACCATGGTGAAGCAAACTGTTGCAAATAACTTATTTTCCATTATTTGACCCTGTCTTTGTGCTGTCTCTGTGCCACTGTTTAAAATACGGCTCTGTCTAAAGTAAACCTGATTTGTCTCCACAGTCTGTGGTACTTGAATGGAAACTACTTGGTCATTATGGTGTCAGCCAGTGTCATCCTGCCCCTCGCTCTCATGAAGCAGCTCGGTGAGTCTCTCCAACACTGTGAACCAAATATCATATCATAGGACAGGAAAATATTGATTTTTCTGATCATTTTTTGCATTAAACATATCCACAGAGAATTGTAATATGTGTAATTTAATTTATTTGTACAACAATTTAATTTTATATTACAACTAATAGATCATCTTTAATGTAAACCAGGAAAAATCTATGGATATCAAAATGTCCTCCTCAGCCCATTCTTTTCTGTTAGATTTCCAGATTTCTCATAAGAATGTGCCCCAGGGCGACTGTGGCTCTCCTGAATAATCTGCAGTAAAGTGTTTTTAAACGCCTTCATTCAGTAAATCTATTATAATAATAAAAATTCCACAATGTGTTGTTTTGTAGCCCATTTACTGCACAATTTGTGTTAAGACCAGCTCGCCTACTGACATTTCAGACTGAAATGTCAGACTAATGAATGTGTTTTTCTCTTTCCACTGGCGGCAGTAACAGCTGGAGTCCAATTAGACCCGTCCGCTCTTACAAAACCTTAATGTTTTTGATCGGGCAGTTCCGGAATCATTACAAGAAATAATTAAAGTTGGCAAAAATTTCTCATTTACAAAGCACATGTTATGACCAGCCATTGAACACTTAAAAACTCTGACTGAATTGTTTCTCGTGGTGGAATGTTTGTCAAAAAGCTGGCACATGTTTAATGTAAACTTATATATTACTTAAAATAACACATTTTGTCTAGAAACTAATCACCGAGAGGAACAACAACTGCTTGATTAAACTCTACCCATTGAATTAATGCATTTAATAAGTTTTAATAAGTTTATTACAAATTGTTAAGTGAAACATTTAAATAGTAGTACATTTAGCGTTCAGTTCTAAAGTAGTTAAGAAATACATTTGTAAATTTGACGCCCCTGAAGCAGCCCTTAGCTTATAAACGCCCCTTAACGTTTAATAGCACAATATTAAAACATTACAATTAGCTACATCCAATAAAATTTATTCTAACCTTTCATAATATCTCAAAAGTCATTGCAAAATCTGTTTTTTTCCTTACACTAATACACATCAAGTTAAAGGCCTATATTAGATACTAGGGCTGTAATCGATCAGAGAAATTCTTGGTCGACTAAAGACACGTCCTTTGCATCACTTGCAAGGTGTAGTGTGAAAAGTGCACTCAAAACTAAGAATTTCCCTAGTCTGATCATATTTCTGACCCAAAATGCACAGAAAATATCATAAAATTGCTTAATTTCACTCAATAACAACTTTGCACATTGAAAGGTCCTAAAGAATTCACAACACAAAGGCATGAATCAATGGATCAGTCACTCCAAAAATCTTTGCTGTCCATATAAACGCTTATAATCCTAATAAAATAATTAGTTTAATAGGAAAAGGTTTGGTCGACTAAGACACTATCAAATGATTAATCGACTAAATGACCAAATCTTCTCTAGATTGATAAACACATGGGTAGGACTGTCACTAATGATTATTATATTGGTGGTTTAGTCAGCGATAATTTTTTTGTTTAGTTGACTAGTCAAACAATATTTCAATAGAATATTAGACTTTTAAAATAGATTATCAGCCAAATAAAGGTTGAAATACAGAGATTGAAAGCTTCTAGATAGAGAATATTTATGAATGAATGAAGTGTATTATTGATGAAAATCAGTTATGATGTTTATCGTCAGTATAATCCATTTAACAATTATCAATTGTTATAATTGATTTTTTTTTTATAGTTGGCTAGTCACGATTAGTTGATTAATCAGCTACATACGGAGTCAGCTGTACGGGAATTTTGGGAATCTATTTAATCAAAATAAAACTTGCCAAGAAAGAATAGGATACTTAGGATAGGAACTTTTTTGACAATTGGAAAACAAATTATCTGTCAACTGAGCAAAAGTTTTTTTGAGAGTGAAGACGTTGACAGAATCTACCTGGACAACGGAAGGTCTAGACACAGACTTTTTTCACCCTTATAACCTTCTCTTCCTCTGTGTAGTTTCTTGTTTTTATTCCGTGCATATGGGTGAAACTGTGTACAAGAACAGAAAGAAAATGAATCTCTTTTCACACAGTACTTCCAGTTTGAACCGCTCAAAAGATCAGCCTCGGCCATGAACGCCACCTCACTAATTTATTTCTCTTCTTTATCAGGTTACCTTGGCTACACCAGTGGGTTCTCTCTGAGCTGCATGGTGTTTTTCCTCTCTGCCGTAAGTCTGATAGAGCCACATGACATCGCTTTTCTGGCATCTTATCTGGACACATACTGTTCACAGCCACTTTCCCACTGCACTCTGCTTTCACTGCCCCTGTGTTGAGAACTTAATGTACATAATATCACCCCAGGAGATAAACTAGATGTACCAATCTCGGGTGTTATACAATGGGCCATCAAGTGTAGAAATTATTCAAAGTTAGGGAATTAAAACTAGCAATTCTAAAGAACAGCATAGACTTCAATCTCATAACGGAAAAAACGTTGCCTGACTGCACTCGAATAGCTTTTATTTCCTTGTAAGTCTCAAAATTTCCATCTAAACATAAGGGTATGTTCACATTTTCTCTGGTTTTGTCCTGGTTTGAGCATAGTTTAGTGCTGATGTAGACTTGTTTTTGTCCTGTTCTTATAGAGAGTTTGTTATGATTTAGTCCAGGTTTAGTTTAGTCCCAGTGTGGTGTTTGTGCAAGTGTGAATTCACTCTTCAACTCCTTAAACCTTCAATTCTCTATTAAGGGTATTTAGAATTAGCATTGTTTTTGTTATGTGTATTATGTATTATGGTTCTGTTAACACAGTCCTATTACCAATGAGCATTAACCTGCGTTTTTCTTCTAATAAGACAGTTGTAAAAAAAAAAAAGCTATGAGCTCATTTAACTGACATGTTTAATAAAATGAACATTTTAACATGTAACAGGTCAGTTGTGACCAAAGCTGTAAGTAGCATATACTTGAAAGCAAGCTCATTTTTAGAAGATTTATAGCATCTAGTCGTCTAGTCATAACTTGATGGAAAATCTGCTTTTCTTTCCCCATTTTACACTTTTTCCTAACACTGACAGTCATCTGTACTTTGTTGTTGGACATTGGTGCTATTTTTAATCAGCTAAAAAAAAACAATTATGAAAGGTGCACTAGGAACCTTTTTGGTAAGGTTGCTTGAAAGTGTATTTACAACCACCACAAAGACTTACAAAGACGTTTAATAAGGTAAAAATGTTACTTAGATCTACTCTACCTTTTTGAACCGGGTCACTTAATTCTGTGTAAAGTTGTCTAAACTGAACCTAGAAAGTCACTTATGACATTTTTGTACACACGCTTTATAAATGAGACCCCTGGTCTCCAGCTTGGCCTTCTTGTCTCCTTGTAGATATGAAAGTCAAAATCCCATCCTCCCATCCTTAGTGCACTTTTAAGACAAACACAAACCCCATGCTTGGACTTAACTCGGTGTTTGTCTCTGTAGGTCATCTATAAGAAATTTCAGATCCCTTGCCCATTTGAGGAGTTCTCCATGAACAGCACCGCCATTCACCACGCTGTAAACGTCTCGAGCCACGCCCACGGTTACATCAATGGGGCTGTCCCTGCAGAGGACGACGCCCACTGCACCCCACAAATGTTCACCCTCAACTCACAGGTAAGAACAGAAAGAGGTTTTCATGACACACATTCACTGACAAGACTTCGTGATGAGCTGATAACTGTTGTCAAATGTTGTGGCACCAAATACAGAAGGCAGGAAGAGAGCATTTTGTGATAAAAGCAATAAAAACATGCTCAGTATCTGAGATTTAAGTTTATCTTTATTTAAGTTATTTCTCTTGTTTTTTTCTAATTGCATGTTCTATTGCTGCTGTTCTTGATTTCTGTGTTGCAACAGTGGAATTTCCCCACTGTGTGACAAATAAAGGTTCTCTTATCTTATCTTATAGATATTTAATAACAAAGACCAAATGGTGATGCCAATGACAACAGAGTCAGATGATACAAAAACTAAAATGTTGCTGTTTGCTCAAGGTGTTCCAATCAGTAAAAATGGTAGTGGGTGCTCATGGCAAACAAGGATCAAACTGCAGAAAACACTTAAAACCCTGGCACTTCAGAGCCGCACATGAATGTAAATTAAAAGGCCTTAAAAGTGCTTTCTTCTCTTTTATCTCTGGACTGTGCTTTTTTTTTCCCTTAAAAATATATCAAATTTTGTCCTATTACTTAGTTATTTATTTTATTCCTGGCTGAAAATGACGATGTCACACTAGGATTTACCTTACAACTACACTGTACACTGGGCCAAAACTCATCTAATGTCACAGATTTTTAATTTATTTTGAGTGTGTCACTAGTCATCGATTTGTTTATACTTGTACATACTTTATACCTGTAATTTCCAACTTTTCACCACAAACAGCTGATTGATTGGTGGAAAACTATAATTTATATTTACAAGTATTAATATAGTAAATAAAGTAAAAATGAACAAACTGTAAAAACCTGTCATATGCACTTTAATATAATGTTTCCACCCACATTGCCTTCATCAGGGCTTACAATAAAGACCTTGTTATGTTTAAGACAAATACCTTCATGAAAACCTCAAGATCCATCTTTTCAGAACGGTTTTCAATCTTTAGATTCCTTTTCTGGAATGATTTACTGTTTTTTATCCTTTCGTAGTTTGTTTGATTGGTTGTTCATAGCTGACTGTTTTGGTAGAGTGCTTCGTAAAATGAGGGCCTTGAAACGTGTTAAATAAATAAAATGTATTGTACTATTTATTTTCTATTACAACAGGTGAATTAGATCTTTGATTTTCAACCAATGGGCTGGGGAACATTAGTATGTCTTGGGGTTTTTCCCATAAGCTCTTTAAAAAAAATGTCCAATTTGAGTTATCAGATTGTCAATTGACTAATTTTCCTTTTTTGGAGTGTCCTGATTAATTACACAAAAAAAAAAAAAAAAATGCGGCACAGACATTATTTACCATATTTTTTTACTAAATGGTCTGATTTGATTATGTATTAGTAGTAGGTGGTGTGTTGTGGTATATTTTAAACCCCAAAAAGTGATCAAAAAGGTTGAAAATCACAGAATTAGGTAACACTATATTGGTTTGTTGTTATGGCTGCATGTTGGACAGGTGGCCTTAATTGTACTTGAATGGAGTAATTGTTAATACCTTTTGTTTACAGACCGCGTACACCATCCCTATCTTGGCCTTTGCTTTTGTTTGCCACCCAGAAGTCCTGCCCATCTACACCGAGCTGCGCAAGTGAGTCAACCCAACGTGACCTCAATTTCTAGGAATATCACTTCGTATCCACTGACTTTGTGCTGTGATTTTAGCCCATCAAAGAAGAAAATGCAGAAAGTGTCCAACATTTCCATCTTAATCATGTACACAATGTACTTCCTGGCTGCTCTGTTTGGCTACCTGACCTTTTATGGTGAGACAATGGCTTCTGAAGTCAATATTTACAACAGATAATAATAGTAACTCAATAATCAAAGCTCCTGTTGCTGGATAATGTTGTTTCAAATGTTGGGTGGGGGACAAATAAGTTGGTTGCATGGATGTTGAATATTGTTTAGAAGTCTATTTGAAGCCCAGAAATTGAGTTATTCGCATGGATTTGGTAGAAATTCTTTTATTACACAACATTTTAAAAAGTACAAATTGGTGAAGCAGTCCATAAAACATACATTACTTACTTTTCATTACTTACTGTGCACCTGAACCCTTTAATACTGTGTCTGTCAACTTCAAAACAGACTTCTAAAAACTTCTAAAGCTTACTGGTGCCCCTGATGGCGATTTTGAGTTACTACAGTTCACTATAACACTGACATGAATGGGTGTTGGATGTTTTTTCAGGCAAAGTGGAGCCAGAGCTGCTGCACACATACAGCCGCATCGACCCGTACGACACCCTGATCCTGTGTGTGCGCGTGGCTGTGCTCACCGCCGTCACTCTCACTGTTCCCATCGTGCTGTTCCCTGTAAGTCCAGATTGCACACAGAGCATGACAAAATTGACACTTAACTGGAACTAAACCTGGAAGTAAACATGGACAGTGCCCATTGGTGGAAGGTAATAAAGTACAACAGCAAAAGTACTGCAATTTTTAGGTAACTGTTCTTTACTTAAGAACATTTTATAGTGAATGCTGGTTACTTATACTTATACAACAACTTTTGAGAGCAGATACGACTTTCTACTGCACTACATTTCTGAAAAGGACAGAAAAGTATAAAGTACTTTCCTTATGTTTTGAGCGTTACTTTTTGCACGTTTATGGTGACATTCTGACTAAAGTTTTGAGTTCAGGTCCTGGCTTTAAGCAAACATAAATATACAATTGAAAATACTGAGAAATTGGTTGACTTAAAAAAAAAAATCAGGACAAATCTTTATCAAGATTATAACATTTCACTCTTTAATAGAAAAAGCTGCATGAAATACTAGGCCTACTTTTTTACTCTAAAAGTATAATGTTAAACTTGTACCCAACTTCAGTACTTTATATTATGTGTGTTTTACCTGAGTACTACTGTATTTCCACTTTTATATAGGTGATTTTTTGAATTTTTCCACCTCTGACGATACCAGGACTAGAATAGGACCAAGACCAGCCTACTCCAGGACTAAACTGGGCTCAAACCAGGACCAAACCAGAACGCACTCAGATTACTATTTATCAAACTTGTTACCATTCCTAGTTTTCTAAAATAAATAATAATAACAATAAGTTGCACACAGAGTTCCTCATGCGTGCTGAGTGTCCCGGGTGTTTGTCTCCTCCAGGTGCGCAGAGCCATTCTGCAGATGGCGTTCCCCACAAAGTCCTTTAACTGGATCCGTCACATCGCCATCGCTGTGGTCCTGCTCACACTCATCAACTTACTCGTCATCTTTGCACCGAACATCTTGGGCATCTTTGGAGTTATTGGTAATTAATACATTCTTTGACAATCTGTCTGACAATTTGTGTTTCATATTTATCACACTTATATTTCCCCTCGGTTCCTAAAGGCTCATATATGTCTTCAGGTTATACTGGGAGACAGCTTTATTTGGGCGGTGATGCATTATTTATTTATTTTGTTGCCATTGACTGGACTGACCGTTTTTATTCTCCCACTTCCTGACCTCAAACATCAGTCAAAACCTAGAAACGTGACCCATATTTACTCATGAACACAGTGAGGGCCCAGAGTCAATATTATCGCCACTCCATGTCCTCAAAATGGAGTATACACTTAAAAGTTCAAAGATGAAAGGACAGGGAGATACTGGCCTGGGACGTTGTTTTAGCAGTCATATGCAAAAAATAAATGCCGGTCTTCTCCATTACTCTGCTTTAGTTCTTTAGGTTAAACTAAGCTAAGTTCATCTGTTCCAGAAATGTATATACTGTTAAAAAAGACTCAACATGCAATTAATCATAATTATTTTAATGGCTAAGATTTCAGTATAAAAAGCATGTGTAGAGTTGTAGAGAGATGTAGAGTTTTTCTTTTCTGTTTTATATATTTGAAAACTGAAAAAATAAATACATGCAAAGGCTGCACTTATTTAAAGAAGACACTTATATTTTAGCAGGTAACTATAACATACATAGTTTATTATTTTCACATTGTTTTATACTTTTTGTTTCATTTAATAATAGAAACAGGACTTTCTGTTGAAAATTGCACCGGTGCACTCACCGAAGCAAGCAGCACATTTTAATTTTAATAATTTTTATTGTTGAAAAATTACTACAAGCCATTTTTGAATGGATTCTGATAATCTAGATTGTGGGCAGAGAGAGGAGGAAAGGGAAATGTAGGACACTATAGTATAGCGTTTAGCATTTATTTATAGAACCTGTACAACACTCAAGGTGACCGAAGTCCAATCAATATTAAAGGACACATATTATGCAAAATCAACTTTTTCTCTTTATAACCAGCATTGTTCCCTTATCAAAAACATACCTGGAGTTGCATTTAGCTTCTTTCATGCAATTTGATGAATCCTGGTAACAAAGTTCTCTCCTCTCCGACTGCTAAAAACACTCCATTCTGAATTTCCCCGAAGTGTGACATTTCCTTGATGTGTGACGTGGCTCCGAGAATCTTCTAGGCTATTTTAAGTCCAGCTTTCCGGAGCGTTTCTACTGTCTAATCACGATCGTTACAACTGACAGGCTACCTAACATGCTTGAGGACTTTTATGAACGTTTATTGTTAACTGTAATTCACTCTGCAGCCAGTAGATTTCGCCAAAACTCAGTTAGTGCCGAGGGAATCTGCAGAGATACGAATGTTAATTTTGTTTTAGTTTTTTACATGAGATGCCAAATTAAAGTTACTCAGGAGCATGTTTTAAGGCTAATAACAGTGCCAAGAATGCATAATATTTGTCCTTTAAAGCATAAAACTACAATACATTACAATGAAAAAACTGTACTACTTTACTGAATATTAAAAGCAAATCTGAGTACATTTGTTTTGAGCCTAGATTTAAAATGATGAAAGTCTGCTCATAAAAGTTGATTTAGCATAATATGTCCCCTTTAAGTAATATATTGTGCTCTGTTAACAACAAAACACTGTTATCTTTGATGGTATAGAACTGGCTAGATTTGTATGTTAGACTTTTACTGACATTAAAAAAGGGTATTTGATTCTTTTGTTAGTTTATCAGTTCTTTTTTCAGTCTTCTCTAGACTTTCAAGGAACGGAGAGTTAATGTGCACTCTGAATGGAACACAGATTGTGTATAAATCACTAAATCATTCAAATTGCATTACTTGTCAGCCAAATTGCACGTACCTTTTCATTTTTTCAAGAACATAAAGCTATAAAAAGGGTGTTTCAGTTTTATCAGATTTGCGTTTGTCTTTTAGGTGCCACTTCTGCTCCTTGTCTGATTTTCATCTTCCCCGCCGTGTTCTACATCCGCATCGTGCCAAAAGACAAAGAACCAATGACGTCTGTCCCAAAGATTGTGGTGAGGCTTTTCGAGACCTTTTAAATACTGCACCCCCTTATCTTCTTTTTTATGTGTTTTTGAACTGAAGTAGTTTATAGTTAGTTTTACTTGACGTTGTGTAGGTTTTTGTTCCACTAAATACATATTACAATTATCCAATCAAGTGTATTAACTGTGTTGTGCTGAATTTGGTCATATTTTTAGTCCTCATTGAAGTTTTCTAATTTAGTGTTTATCTGAAAATTCTGCATTGACAGTAGAATTATTTAAATAAAATTAATGCTAATCTCAACACACTGAAATACTATTACGATTAGGAGACGAAAATGAATATGTCAGTATAGTATCCTGATAAAAATTTGAGGTTTGATCATAAGACAGATGTGAAATTTTTGTAAAATGTATTGCGTGTGGAAAAGTGTAGAAAAATGACATTTTACCCTTATTTGAAAGTTTACAGCATAACGTTTCTCATTTTAATTTTTTATCAGCTCTTTTTGTCGCATTTTTAAAATATAAACGATATACTTGATATTCAAATTGTGTATATCTTCAAAATAACAGTCACAATATTATCTAAAATCCAATTTATTGCCCACCTTTACACTGCAAAAATTTACTCCTGGATAAGTTAAAATGACTTGAATTCAGGATATTAATCTTACTTTCATTAATTTCAGTCAGTCATGATGTGACTTGATGGACCTTGATTATTGTGCCTGTTAAATTTAAAGGTTGTTTCTGACTAGTTTCATTGTATTTGTTCTTATTTCAAGTTATTTACCAGTGGAGTAACATTATTTCTTCACTTACCTCATGGGCAAATTTATTTTCTTATTTCAAGCTAAATTATCTTGAAACCAGTTCAATATTCTATGTCACATAAGCAATTAAATCTAACTCAAATTGAGATTAATATATTCTGATAATTTTAAACAAATTTACATATTGAATTTGTGCAGTGAAATTACTATTAGTTATGCATCATGTTGGTATAATTACTTTCACAGTTTAGAGTTCAGTTTATAAGTTAATTTGAGCCTCAAGTGATGCATTTTTAAAGCAAATATAATAAATAAATAAATTGTATCCAATGTCTACAATAGCAATACCCGAGCCTGAATAATATTATAAGGATATCTCCATAATTACATGCCAAAAATGTTTTTTTACATTTCCAGCCACTTTCACACGTCTCTTTCCTCCGCAGGCTGTCTGTTTTGCTGCTCTGGGCGTTTCTTTCATGGTGATGAGTTTGAGTTTCATTATTATCGACTGGACAACAGGGACCAGTCGTGCTGCAGGCGGACACTAGCCCCAACTTCTACTATAACCACAACTACTACAACAACTTCTACTACTACTACAACTTCTACTACAGTAACATGTGAGAACAAACTGATCATTTAAAGGAAGTACTGTGACCTCAAGGGGAACACACTACAAGCACAGTTCAATGTTTAATACAAATTACCAAGTAAATCAGACACATATCAAAACAGATTTATTACAGATTTTAATAGTTTTTCAAAAATCTGAAACGTCACACTGAGTTGATTTGACCTTTTCTACTTTTTGTTCACATAATTAACTGCAGCTGGTACTGTACAAAAGACATAAACAAACTGTGTATTTACTACATATTTTATCATAACTCGCACAAATGGACAATAGTCTTCAAAACGTTTATTTTGAAAAGCTTTTGGACAAGAATCCGTCCAATGGCCTTTTGAAGTTTGTATTCACAGAAACACTTTTTTCAACCTTTTCAATACAAGACACAAACAGATTAAAGACAAGAACATTTATTTATTTAGAAACTGTTTTAAACACAGATAAAGTATTTAACTCTGCTTTTGATGATGTTTCAGCTCATAAAATGTATTTTACTTAGACTACAGTTCACTATTTAAATCCTTATCTCTCTTTCTGGTGGGTGTTTAACTTTTCTGGAAAATGCCAGCTGCATGTCTCCAAAGAGAGTTTATTTTTTTGTTTATTTTACCTGGAAGGTTGTACAGTGTAGCATTAAACACATCAATATAGCATTTAATCAAATAAGTTTATTATTGTGGCCCCAATAAGGGTCGCCTCTTCACCAGATCTGGGGTTTAGTTAAACTTCTTCACGTAGAATTTGAACTAAAAGTCTATGTTGGGACAAAACACAAACTTAGGAGAGAAAGTCATGTACGCAACATTTTTGTCATGTACAACAAGCGTCACCTGCTTGACTCTAGAAGAGACTGATTAAGTTTAATCCTATACTGTGGAACATTCCAAGAAAAGCAGTCATTTTCAATTCAATTTAGTTTTGTTTAGAGCCAAAAAATCACAACAGAGAGCTATGAAATTAAACAGGCTGCAATAACTCTCCGCCAGAAAAGTTCACCTTTAAGAATATTGTAGGAAAGTAAGATGATCTCATTATTTGAATATGTTAAAGGTGAAATGTATTTATATCTGCAAATAGATTTTTAGCAATAATTCACTTTATCTATAAATATTCTCTATCGTAAAGCCTTCACTCACCATATTTCAATCTTTGTTGGTTAAAATGTATTATAAAATTGTCAATAGAAATCAACGTTAATGAGAGTCCTAGTGCACTCTAATCATTGAACCTTTTTCCTAATATTATTTAAATTAAAACAACAAATAAATAAATGCATGAAATACTTACTTCTTTGCGTGCACCGGTTATGCATTTCTACACAAATAAGTCTACTTTCCCAGAATTTGATCATCTATGTGCCTGATTACGACCTCACTGTGAACGCAGTGCAAAACCCTCACCAAACTGTACTATTTTTAAAGTAAATCAAAGGTTGTTATTTTTTCCTTGTAAAATAGCACATTTGTTGTATTTACTTATTTGAACATGTTTGTATATGTTAGAGAGATCCAAGTATAAAAAATGATGCCGTTAATCTGAGCTTTAGTTGGGTGTGCACGCTTTGCTGATCAAACATGATTTAAAAAACAAACCCGCTGGTGGGTGTGGTCACAGATGAAGATAAATGGCTTGGTCTGAAGTACAGTATTTGAGTTTTCTTGCTTGTATCCTGTTCCTAGGCCTGGTGTTTACCGTTTTTGCACGCTGCTTGTCGGTTGTCCGTTAAGTGAACCACACTCAAATGCACTCATGCGTTAATATGCAAACGTCGTTACAGCAAACATGAAAATTCTGCTTTGGTCTGTTGACAGTTGCATTGCATTGATTTTGACGTTTTCATCCTGTATGTTGTGATATTATGTCACATTTTTATTTTTATTGTGCATATGTACAAAGAATACTTCCTATAAACCAAAAATGTTTAATGTAAAGTGAGAATCTAATTGGGACAAGTGTAATTTTAGCTTTAACTAATAACTGTACAGAAATATAAAGATATAAAGATGACACTTCACTCACTTTACTCCTGTCAGAAGGCATGTGGCTGTTTAAATTTGAGAGCAAATCCAATATTTTAAACCTTTCAATTCATAATGAACTAATTTCAGTGGAAAATTATTTAACTGGAAAAATATGCACAATTAGCTCAGATTGCACAGTAAAACGCTAAAAACAACCACATAAACTAACAGTAGACAAAGTTACAACACACTGAAAGTATCAAGAAACATTTAGACTCACTGTGAAATAAAAAAAAAAGCTAAATGAAGTTGCTAAAAAAAAGAATACCATATACATAGCAAAAGGTCTGGATCAGACATTAGCTGCGGAAACTTTAAAAACAGAAAAGGAGACGCAAAAAAGACTGTGCCATCACATCCTGTTAGTGCCATGTGTTACATTAAACGTTAGTTCTATGGTGCACTATTTAATTTGACTGATGGAAGCTCGGCTAGTGCTTGTCTCATGGATATGTGATTGATTTGTTGCACAGTATGGCATTAAACTTATTGCTATGATACAATCACACGGTTTTAAAAAGTACTTGTCCTGATTTGTCTTCCTGATTTTTATTCCATACTGCAAAGCTTTTCAGACAAAAGAACCACATCTCCATGAAGAATACAAGTTTTTTGACAGTTTATTCGTCCCACAATCATAGAAATTGCAGTGTTGCAATGCAAAGTACAAGAACTGCAAGAGAATACAAAATATGCAATCAATAAAAAAAAATAGCCTCACAAGTTAAATGTCGACTACATTAAACTTCAACAATAATGACACTTTGAATCAAAATTGGGGGTAAAAAAAAATGTATTTACAGGCCTAAAGTTGCAAAACTGCTTGAATGTCAAACGAGGACAAATTACTGGTGCTGCTGAAAGTGAAAATCTCTAAAAGAACCACATTAGAAGTGAGACTGTTTGAGTTCTTTTTATAACAGCAAAATGATTGTGTGTAAAGGGCACCAGCATCAGAGAGATCCTTGGAGAAACGGAAGGCTTCTAACCCTCCGCCTGAAAAGTTACACATTGCACCTTTTATACAAATGAACAAAATAATATCTTGGCCTGTATGTGTGCAGCTCAGTTGGTAAAACATGCATCATTTATTGAGTCTCAGGCGATTTACTGAATCTGTTTCCCTGCAAGACTGTCAGCTCTCCTCATAAAGAACTTTACATAGACCTTAGTTTGCAGAATGTCACTTGTGCTCCTTAGATTCTCACTCCTCTTTTTGAGTCAAAGCTGCTTGGACCTAAATGGCTTCACAAAAACCTCTGTATATAAAGAAAATCATTATTTATGAATTACTCTGCTATGTTAAGTAGTTTGTTGATCAAAGTGTTTCTATTATGGCTAACCGGAAGAGTGTCCCTTGCTTTTTATGGTGGTTGTAGTAAAATCAAGGTTTTGTTTTGACATTTTTAGTGACGGAGCAGAATTCACTGAAGGAAATCATGCCAAAACAACAAAAACAACCCACTACCTGCTGCTTTAAATGCCTCTAGCTTTGCAACAGTTTTAATGCAACCAGAGAGTGCCACTTTTATGAACTTTAATCTGTGTAATGCTTTCACTATTTTGCAGCTACATTTTGAATAATTGTGGACACTGTGTATAATGTAAATAAAAATGAGTTGTGAATCGAATGTGAATTGATTAATGACAGCTGCACTGCAAAGGGGCTCCAAACAGAAATAAATTGTACAAATACATTTCAACGTCTAAAAAGCAATTCCATTATAAAATTGTTCAACTAAACAATTAAAATGCTGCTTTTAGTACTAGTTAATGTACTTGTTATTACTACCCCTTTCTTATCCAGCTTTATTTTCCATCATTTTGGGACTTAAAACCTATTATAGTTAAAATAAATGATCAGTGTCTATGTGTCTTACAAAAATATTGAATTTTATTGAGAGATTGCAAATAATAGTTTTTATTTTACATTTTATACAGTGTTCAAACCTGTTCAGAGTTAGTTTTGTATATGGCTGTGGAGGAGAGCAAAGATGTTAAATGAGGAAGGCATTGCGGTCGTTGTAATGTGAAGATTTCAAATGTTTATGTACATGTAAACCTTTTATATTTGTAATGCATATTCACTGTAGCTTATTGTAAAGTGTAAATAGCAGGGACAGATTTTAGTTTGGCAATAAATAATTGTAGATGTTTTTATTTCTTGTGTCTCTTGTCGTATATTTTCAATTCAATGGGCTGGAAGAGTGTGCTTTGTCTGTCCAAGGCCACAGTGTGTTTGCAGAAACACAGAAACCTGGACATGAGGTCATCGCGGCCCACACTGATGCTCTTTTGTCAACGCTGATATAAGATCAAAACAGCGGCACATGAAAGAGTTTTATGTTCAACTTTACATAAATAATAGGAATGTTCAAGGTATGTGTTTGAATTTACAAAGTAGGAGGGATGAGCCATATCCTACAATTTAAACTGAATGTGTTCTCTCACTGAAATGAATGACTGGTTTTGGTTTCCAGGTCTGTTCCAGCAATGTTGTCTTTGTGCCATTTCCGACCCCCGATACACAGAGAGGGCACTAGCACCAGCATGAGATAAACAATATGCTTTGCTCCTATTGTAAATACTTCTACAATCTGCTGCTGCGACTGAGCAGACAGAGAGTAAAGTTTGTCAAAGTTAAAGTATAAGGAGGGATAGGAGAGGATCCTCAACAGGTTTATCTGTACTCTGCCTCCCGTATCTTAGAGCGTGTGTGTGTGTGTGTGTGTGTGTGTGTGTGTGTGTGTGTGTGTGTGCGGTGTGCGTGTGCAGGTGTCCAGGTGTGTGTGGGAGTGTGTGTGTGAGAGTGTGCAGGTGTTTGGTGTGTGGGGTCTGGTGGTTGTGGGGTGGTTGGGTGTGATGTGGGTGTGTATGGGAAGGTTTTTAATTCACTGTAAAGCACTTTGTGTTACATTTCTGTATGAAAAGTGCTTTATAAATAAAATTTGATTGATTGATTGCTGTTGAGACCCTGAAATGTAAATGTCAAAAGTTATCTTTTTAATCAGAAAATGAGAAATCAGAGAGAAAAAACTGTTTTATTGCTATTGTTGATGAACGAAACTCACAAATAGAAGCTTGTTTTGATAGTGGGTGGAACATAAAACAATGATTAATAACAGTGAGGGCATTTGGAGGCCCTAAACAAGATTTTGTGGCCCACAAAACAACACACTGTTTAAATAAACAGACATAACAATGGAATATAATTAAATAAAGACATAAAATTAGGAGTGGACCAGGAAACAGTGTAAATCCTGTTTTGTAATTCAGGTGATATTTTATATTATGATATTTTATTTAATTATCACACAAAATATTATTTTCTGTGCTGTAATTAAAGATAAGCAAAATTTTATAGTGGATCAAATTTGTACATACCCATTTAAACATTTTAACTACGGTCTCTCTCTGGTATAGACATGTGCTTAGCTTGTTTATGCCATGATAACAGTAAAATATAAGCTATGATAAAATAAGACATGCATAAAAAGTAGAGTGTTGAATAACATAAAAATAGACTTTGACTAAATATAACACAAAATGCACAGTATGGACAGAACAAAAATGTATGGCATAAGATAAGAGAACCTTTCTTTGTCCAACAATGGGAGACGTTCCAGTGCAGCAGGAGAATAAAAATATGCAATCAAAAAGAAAGCTTATAATTTTTTTTTAATTGATTGATTGTTAGCCCTGCGATGAGTTGGCCACTGTCCAGGATGCACCCCGCCTAAGGCCCAAAGGCTCCAGTCACCTGCGACCCCTAAAGGGAACAAGCAGTAGAAAATTAATGAATAGTAATACACTCAAATCTTACATGTTGACTACATTAAACTTTGATAATAAAGACACCTTTGGATAAAAATGTGTAATTCTAGGCCTAGATGCAGATGCAGCAGGCAAAACTGCTTGGATCCCAGTACAGACAATTTACTGGTATCACTGAAAGAGAAAATCGATTAATCTCTAAAGGACATCACATTGGAAGTTTGATTATTCGGGTCCTTAAAATAGTAGCAAAATGATTGTGCGTAAACTGATACTTCTCCGGATCAGCATCATAAAGAGCATCTAACCATTTTCTATTCCAATAATCCCTGGCAGTGCATACAATACCTCCATATCACCACGCGAGGGCGCTGTTGACCTTCTATACCCTCGGCCTAATTTCGTGCCAAGGTATTTCATAAACAAGTGACACATTGACACATCAGCTCATGCGGCTATTGGGCGCACTGCTTTCCCGTATAAACCCCCGTCCTCCTGCCACTGCCCCAAACTCTAATCCTGGACATTTTGTTCCAAATGCACTCTTCTTTCCCTCTCTACCCGCGTGTGTGAAGAGCGGATCGAGAGGAAACAACCATGACGGCGGTGGCACAGCGCCCACTGCAGTCTGCACGCTACAACACCACGCTTCTCCTCAAAATCACGCCTCACTTCGCTTCCCTTCTAATTGGTTCCAAGCAGGGGACGGTGTAAGCGCTCACCTGCTCTAATTGGGGACTAGATTGCGACAGTTTCAACCCGCGTAACGCCCCTGCTGTCTTGTCGCTCTTTGGACGAGGACTTTCTGCGCGTTTTGGACATTAAAATGAGCGAAAAGTGGAGATGTTTTGCTCATTAAAAGGGAAGACTTCTGCGTAAACCGGGGCAGGCCGTGGCAAGTGAAGAGTGTGTGCGTGAAGAAGCGGTGAGCGTTGGCATTTTGACGGAGTGTGAATGGATGCAAGACGCACGCGTAACGGAGCCGAAATGGATCAGCAGTTCTAGCGAGCAAACGGCACCAAAAACACCCAAATGAACCGTCGTTTTTAGCGGGAAGACTTCACTTCTCCTCGTCAACTCGTGAAAGAAAATCGTTTATTTCCCTCCACTGGAAAAGGAAAAAGGGAAGCTGCTTGCGTTTTAGTATTCTGTGGGCATTTGTGGTGGCAGTTCGGGAGAAAGACCCAGCAGCCCCGAAGCGTCGTATTTGTTGCGTTTGAAAGAGCCATGGGTTGCACGGTGAGCGCAGAAGATAAGGCCGCCGCGGAGAGGTCCAAAATGATTGACAAAAATCTCCGGGAGGACGGCGAGAAGGCGGCCAGAGAGGTCAAGTTGCTGTTATTAGGTTAGTACATCAAGTTTATTGTGTTCAACTCTGTGTTTGTTTCCTTATTTCTGCTGCACGACATGTTTTTGTGCGTGAATCTGGTCCAAAACACTGCAAGTTTGGAGCGTGTATGCTTTACTGTCACATCATAGTGTCATATAGATTTAAATAGCACTGTCCTGGCCCCACCTTGTCCTCCCTGAATGATCACATGGCACAGAACATTGGTGAACATAACCAAGAAGAGTGCCTATGCATTTTTGATCAGCCCACATTTTTATACTTCTGCATCAATAGTTGTAACTAGATTTTGAAATACTCTGAAGCAGGAAGCACGTCTGAAAATATCAAGATGGCATTTGAGTGAAGAGAAATGCAATAATGCTGCCCAGAACTCACACTGCCAGTCACTCGCTGCACACAGGCCACACATCATATTTCTGGTTTATCATTGACTTCTGCAAACCATAGCTTCTCAATGCATTTTTACTTGTGTAATTCCGCCAGCCAATATGTTAATTGAGCATTTGGCTTTGTATATTCAAGCAAACAGGAAGGAAAAGGTGGTGCAGTGTTTCTGAACTGATGGGACATGTGCCAAAATGGGTTCTCACTGATGTCTATTGGCTTCAGTCTTCAGTTTGGAGAAATCTTATTATTATGCAGGCCTGCAAAAGGGAGTAGGGTTGTTTGTTTAAAAGTATCTGCAATCAGATACTAATCGATTTCTAGAATTACTTTTGAAACTAGATACTCATTTGAGCAAGTTTTGGTATACTGGAAAAAATATATATACAGGACAAAATTTGACTTTTCGTGAACAGTTTTAGAATTATCTTGAGCTTTATCAGAACTAATGTAAGACTACTATGTTTCATAAAGAAAGTACTATTATTTAGTGTTGAAAATGTCAGTCGATTGTCTTTATTAGGTTGACGTTTTAGACAATGTGTAATTTTCCTTGTGGTATCAAAATCAGTATCAAGAATCGAGTTTATTCCTGAATATCGAATCATGTTTGAAATGTTTGTATCATTAAAATGGGGAGTCACAATTCAGTTTGTGTTTGGCTTTTAGTTGCAAGTTGTCATTGAAAATAGTTTAACCTCTGTACAATGATCATATTGATTTGACATTTTTTATTTGTCTCCACGGCTTAGGGAAAGGCGATATGAAAAAAAGTGTTTTATTTTAGCTATTTTCACAAGAACAAACAAATAAGGCTTTCAGTCTTAATTTCATGAACATAGTCAAAACAAATTTAGGATAATATGTGCCATTTAACACAAAAACAATCCAATTTATCCATTAAAAGTCTGAACTCTGCTCCAAACCACATGCTTTTAGCTGTTGACCTCTCTATTAAAACTCCCCAGAGCTGACCAATGACTATTTGAAACGACTGGATCTCATTTAAATTTAAATTCGATTTATCACACACTTGGGACTGACACAGAATACAGTGTCGTATCCCATTACTTTGGAGACGATAGTCGGTCATATTAACTGCGGCGAAAGGTGGAGCTCATGTCAAGGCGATAATGAATCTTTCTGAATGTCCTTAAAACCTGCTTGTAACTGGGATTATTAATCAGCTAGCACACTCGTCCATATAGTTGGTCTGATATCATCTTGTCAACATGCTGCTCGGCTCCTCAGTCAGAGCTCCTGCTGCTGGCTGTGTGCCCAGAAAGCTTGATTCACACACAGTATCAAACCAGGACTAAACATTAACACTCTTACACTTCTGCTATCCCTGCAAACTCAGCACAGCGGGGCGAGCGGCGGCTAGAAAAACAAACTGTTGTTCTTGGACGCTCGGAGCTGGACAAGTGTATTATTAAAAGGGTTCTTCACATGAGGAAACCTGCCACTTTAAGAAGAGCCCTTATTCTGCCTCCGCCTCTGCCTCTTTTCTCACACTCCTATTCCCCACTACTTTCTCTTCTCATCAAGTCAACACTAGCTATGTTTACAGGCACAACACAAATCTGATCATTATCTGATTTCTTCAGTTATCAGTTTTTTGAAATGTCATGTAAGCACTTCCATCTGATGTGAGTAGTCTGATTTGTTCACACCAGTGCAACTGTGATTTTATTGCCATTACGGTTAGATTTTTCTATTATGTCTGAAGAGAATCTTATTATTTAAAGTTCACATTTTAGAGAGATTGCCGTTTTAAAAGGGATATTTTGTTGTTTGTTGAGGAAATTATGGAACTTAAAAAATGGAAGTCTTTGCAATTTGCTAATTGAGTCCATTCAAATTTTTCATTCATTCATTTTCTACCGCTTATTCCCATTCCCGGGGTCACGGGTGACTGGAGCCTGTCCCAGTGACTTTGGGCCTTAGGCGGGGTACACCCTGGACAGTGGCCAACTCGTTGCAGGGCTCAATTATGATTTTAATTGCGATTAAACTTGCAGCTAAAAGACATTTAAATTTGTTTAACTTTGTCTTCAAAATATAACATTTACTCTAAACATCCAGGATTAAGTGAAACATGTCACCAGGCGTTGATCAGATTTATCTTGTGCTCACACCAAACCTCAGATCTAAGTATTGCAAATGTATTCAGTGTTCATTTGCACACCAAAATCTGATTATTATCTGATTTCTGGAGCTTTAAAAAATGTAAATGACATGCAAACCGTAAAGTGTGATGTGCATAATCAGAGGGACCATGAGTAGTAAGAAACCAGATGGTTTTGCTGTTTTTAAGTTATCCTATAACTCAAAAAATTGAATAATAATCTCATTGAGTGCACATACTGTATAACTGCAGCACTGTTGTTTTCTCTCTTGCATTTGAACCATACTTTATTTTAAAGGTGCTCTTCATTGCTTTATTGGTGGAGGGTACATGACTTACTTTTTTTTTTTTCGTTCTGTGTGCGTTCTCAATATGGCTTTAAACTTGCCCCATGGAGACAACCAGGCCGACTTGCATAAGGCAATCTTTCTATTTGATTTTACAGACAATCTAAACATGTATTAACATGGAATCTTTTGTATGTGTCTTAAAACTGGGCCTGCATCGACTAATCCAATTACTTGAATGCTACAATAATCACTCATCGTAATCTGCTCCACAAACCCTTACTGGGAAAAGCCATTTAATCCCAAAGACATAGAGTCCTAATCAAATTAAATGCAGACAAAAATAGGCATTTTTATTTCAGATGCACTACTATTAATTTGTTAAAATTATATGTCAATTTTTGAAGGGGTTCAGTAGAAATTAAGGCTGCCCCAAAATATTGCAGTCAAGTTTAAATTGTAATTTGAGTTTGCGCAGCAGGATGTCTACTGCAAAGAACGAACTATCCTGTCTTTTTCTTAAAAAATCTTGTTGCAACTGTACGATTGTAGCTGTAGCCGTTTAGTCATGAAGTAAATCAATGGGTCCGTGATGCATCAGTCAACCAACATTTTTATTAGTTGACAAACTATTTTATTTAGATTTTAAATGGAATTATTTGGCAAAAACGAGAAGATATGGACTTAGTTGGCTATGGATGTTGAAGTGAGACGTGAATTGAATCCAATTTATACTTCTAAAATATAAATCCTATAAATAAAAAAATCCTTGGACTCTTTTCAAGAACTGCTTTGTAGTTGTGGTCTTATGAGTGCAGTTTGGGTTAGATACATGGAGATGCTTCATAGTTTTGATGTACATTTTTGCGAAACCCCTTTATAGTCGACTAACTGATCGATAGGTCAGGTCTTCAGTCGACTACAGCATTGCGGGAGTTGTTTACAAAGTGAACTCTGAACAGAATTGTACTTTTTAAACTCCTTTCACTAATCTAATCACAATACTTGTCAAACAAATGGCAATTAGATTTTTTTCCAAAATTGTGCAGCCCTAGTAGAAATAATCCTTTTAAGCAGTGGAAGTAATCCTGGCTTCATACTAAACAAATTGTAAGTGACAGCCGTGCATTGGACCTAACCTGGACTCAGACTTGACAATGTGGTGGGATCAGGGGGAGTTTCCTGCTGGGACAAGCCCCTAATAGCTCAGGGGGGACAAAGATAAGTGCTGTGTAAGTCATGTGAGACTCGGTGTCTACTGTTGAAGACCTACAATCGGCGTGACAGGTGCTTTTGTGGCTCTCAGACTGACTTATTCATCAAGTGACGCTAAAAGAATACAGATAATTAATGTGTGTTTATTTTTAGTACCATAAAAATGATACTGGTGCGTCCGTGTCTCGCTGTGAAGACTTGGCAGATGTCAGTGCCGTGCGAAAGGCTGGCATTGTAATAATAGTTGGATGAGTTGCAGTTGGTGGTTGGCGATATTGAAAATTGGTATTATTGCAGTATGAAAATGTCTGCTAAAAGAAACAAACTTGCAGTGCAATCTTTCAAACAATGTGGAGTTGAAAGAAAGTTGGAGTAGTAATACCACATGATTGAGAATATTAAGAAAACTATTTTGTGTTAAAATGATATGCTACAGTAAAGAAAATCATGCGTCTGTCTTCACTGTGGAATTTAAATTAATGTGAGTCTCTTCCTTTAGTATTGAAGTCGAGATTGAAAAGGCTAAATCAACAGGATTTTCTACACTTTGACATTCATTTTATCGTCCGTTCACATTTTTGTCCGACATGTTCAGGCTTTAAAACAAAATACATTTCTGGATCTAGTTTGCTTTAAAGTCTTTAAAGCAGTCACGTGTATCGCGTATGGAGTCCCAGCATCCTAAATATTCCCACAATGAGTTTTTTCACGAGTTTTGTCATCATGGGTAAAGCTAACAGGGATTTGTATGTTAATGCCACACTTCTTTAGCCGTGATTACTAGGAATATGGTGCCTATAGTTTTTAAGAATCCTGATTTTGTGCTTGTTTTTATGAGGAAATGGGGAAACCTTGAAAACCTGACACCTGGTTTAGAAACAAAATATAAAAGCAAAAGAATTAACTAATTTTGGCTCCAGTTATGAATCATCCATCAGATTTATAAACATTCAAACATAACATTGCGACGAACTGAAGGCATACTCACTACAAATAAAATGCTAGCTGTTTTGGATAAGACAGATTTGTGAAGGACAAGCTGAAATTATGATTCATGATTGAAATGGCTGTGTTTTTCAGAGTAGCTTATGTGGGCAGTGAAATGCATTTCGTCGTTATACAGAGACGACCCATCGTACAAAACACACACAATCATTAATTTTGTCTTAATAATGTGCAGACAAAGACTGGATTTTGGGGTTTGTTTTAGCAAAAGGTAAACTAAAACATAGTAAATTGCCATAAAAACACTCATAGAATGATGTAAATTTGTATAAGAACTGAGAAGTGATAAAACCTGGTTGTATAAACATGTCATTCAACAGCTCAAGTATAACTCTGGGCTATAATTGACATTTAAATGTATTGCATCACTAAAAGTCTACAGATACTTGAATGTTAAAGCATTATCTTGTGGAAATCATCTGGGCGTGTGTCTTTTCGATGCTCAGGAAGTGGAAGGAGGAAGCAGTTTAAATTGTGTGTTAAGTCCCAAACTGCAAAACCACGTGAGCTGCAGCTAACGCGCCCACGTACAAAAACAATACAGGCTGATTGCTAAATGTAGGTTGAGATTCCTAAGGAGCTTGGCAATAATTTTCACGCATTAAGTCTTTTATCATGTGCATCTGGTCTGTATTCATTTCTGACTTTACACTTCTAACAGAAGTAGCGTCAGTTTATTCTGCACACTGGCTGCCGTTGCATGCGCACATAAAATCTAATTATTACAAGATTGTTAGACAGACATGTAAACAACAAGGTCATCTGATTTCTTTCTGATCCCGGTCGCTCTGAAGCTGTGATTATTCGCATCAGATTTTGAGGTTTGCATGTCATTTAATTAAACTGAAAAGTCCAGAAATCACATCATAATCTGATTAAATTGTGCATGCCGTGTAAACATAAACATTGTGAGGTGCAGGCAATAATCTGCCCAATATTGTCTTATTTCCCCTTCATAGTTCACTATAAGATCCATCCTTTGCAAACCAGGAAGTTCAGGAACATTAGAGCTGTAGTTTTGCAGATGCTCTGACCCAGTGGTCCAGTTTAGAGTCTTGCCCTGTTCCATAAACACAGTGAACTACACTGTTTTCTTGAAATAATATACTCTTTGCTGATGCCATGAAAATGTGTGGTTAAAGCCAGGAGGGTATGATATGTCGAAAGGTTTATATCACCATTTTTTAGATTGAATTACAAACTAATATCTTGAGGAGGTAATGGGGCTTCACAATTTGGAAAAAATATCTAATTATGATTTCTTTTTTTTTCTGACCACGATTGCGATTTTTGCAATTTATGTTTTTAATTATAGGATTCTGTTCAATGTTCACGTTTTAAACACAACCAGGAGAATTGACAAAAGACCAACATAAATCTATGAACTGACAAACTAATAAAAGAATCACGTGTTTCAGAACCTGAGTTGGCAGTTTTTATGCTGAATATACACAAGGAGGAATTTGTGCAGCTTCAAACATTACTTTTTGCGATTTTTCTAACTGCATCCATTGAAATTATGATCTAGATTCAATTCCAATTAATCGTGCAGGAGGCAACTAAAACTCTCTGCTGCTTCTGAGAGTTCACACTTCACTGTGATTGCTTAAATCCTCTTGTCAATCACTGAGAGCCATACGGGGGTTGACCAATAGCAATAGTTGGGATGAGATGGGATGAGTCATATCGCAGAAAGAGTGAGAATACTGGTAGATGTTGTGCCAGGTTTATAAGATATTAGAAACAGTCTTTTGTGAATTAATCTGCTAACACCAAAATAATACCATCGTTTACCAAGTGTAATTGTTTTATCCCCTTGAGTGCATTGCAATAATTCTGTTTCTTGGGGGTATAAAGTCTTATTGTTTTGCTAATTGCAGTCACTGTAGCGACGACAAACATTTCAAAACACCGAGTTCTTCTGTGTGGACTTTATCGTCTATATATGCTTTATATACCCTAATGGCTGCATAAATCTTCCTCCAAAGCTTTGAATCCTAATTAGCTGTCTCTGGATCTTGTCTGTAATGCTGGCCTGGGGATGGTGATCGTAATAATAGTCTTGTACAGACGTGATTCATCTCATGACACAAAATGACAGCTTCGACCACTGGCCACAAGCTGAGGGAGCCTGTACTTGTGTGTCATTAGTCATGTCTCGGCCCAATGCCACCAAATCCTCTATAAACACATGTATTTCTGCTGAACAAGCACGCTGTCGTCGCAACAACAGCTAATACTTTATAATAGATTTATGTTTTGAATGTTTCTCAAGCTGTGTTTACAACTGGTGGTACATGAGCGTTATTACACCCGGGAATGTACTGCTTTATTAATTTAGTCTAGTTTGAAAAAAAATAAGTTGTAATGTTGTTTTTTGTTGCAGGCTGTGGTTTAATCCGGTTTGCAGTTTGTTTAATCCTGTTTTATTGACCTTTTCTTCTTGAAATGTTCTACAGTATGGCATTAATCTACATTGAGATGGACAAAAACTCACATGTATTTCAATAAATGCAAGATGTATAAGTTTAATGCCATACTCTGGAACATTACGCACCGCCAGAAAAGTTCAGCAAGTCCTGGTTTAGAGTTGGTTTAAAGCCTGGGTAGCTGATGTTTTTCGTAATTAGTGATTTTTATTTATTTTTTTCTTCCCCCAAAGAGTATATTGTAAAAATGAGACCGTTGAAAGCCATCTGTATTTAGTAATGAAGTATTTACAGTATAGTATATACACATTTAAATACATACATCTGGTTTTGCTTAATTAAATTTTACAGTTGGTACCTCAGCTTTAAGTAATCACTTATGATGCACATCCTTTAAAGTTTGTTTCTATTTTGTCTAATTTTAATCCAGTGATACTTCAGTTATTTTGGTTTCTCGATGCCATTGTCAGGTTGAATGTGGATTAAATGTCAGTGTCAGATTTGTCCATATAAGGCTGGGCGTACAGCGACTTGCAGAATGGTGGTTTGCGACTTCCTGTAGGTGTTTGTGGAAGTGAGAATGCCTTGAGTTTATTTTGCAGAAGCACATCACATGCACAATGCATCTTCCTCCTTTTACCACGAGCACCCAAAATGACACTTGAGACGATACAGACCAGGGATGTCACGATGTCATTTTTTGTGTTTTTTTAAAATTAGATTATAATTTAGTCTCTTTTGCCTGTGTAATAGATTCAATTATATTAATCAGCATTGGTCTAAGATGGGACCAGCTCGTTGAAATAAAACTTTCTGAATGAGAACGTGATTAAACAAACCAAATACAAAAGCCCTTTCTGATCAGGTTTACTTTCATGGAGTAAAGATTATTAAACTAAGATTACTTCTGTTTAGTGTCCAGTATTATTATTATTTTTTGTTTCTTAAAGCAGAGCTAAGTAACTTCAGTGACAGAGCTCCCCCTGCAGCTCTCTTGTGAAAATACTGCTTGTGAAAACACGCAAAAGCTTCTTTTTAAAAAGTTTTTTGATTGGAATAAGGAAGTACAATAATACAAAAACATTTAATGTTGCCAAATAGAAAAAAAGAACCAAGGTTTCACAGGATAGTTTGTCCAGAGACAGCAGTGGGCGATGACTGGCTCTTAAAACGCCCTGAAAATACTTATGCGACTATCACACGGACTTAAAAAGATGTTTAATTAGGTAAAATGTCAAATACTTCTGCTTTAAGATTATATTGAGACCTGAATAATCACGATTATGGATTTACCAATTAATATTGACATTCCTAATCTAAACTTTTAAACTACTGTGTTATTATTTTTGGTATAGACTTAATTCAAAAGGTCCATTAGAGGTTTATGAACGCACACGTAAAACATCTTGCATTGTGAAATAAGTTCCCTTCACTACATGTTGATACTTGATGATATCAGATTTTTATGCAACACAGTGTACAGTTATCTTCTGTTTTTATAGTACCATCTTATCAGGATAATGTGAATGTGTACAACCTCAGATTCATACTTATTTTCTAATAGCGCGTATCAGCAACTGTTAGTCAGGCATTACTACGATGGATATAGAAATTAAAATATACCAGTCAAAAGTTTGGACACACATTCTAATTTTTAAGTTTTTCTTTCTACTTTCTACATTTCAGATACACACAGAAGACATTAAATATAAAGCACAATGTATGGAATCATGCAGAGATTAAAATAAATACATACATTGTTTAGTTTTTCAGATTTATTTCACTCTTTGCTTAATCGACAGTGCTGTAAACCCTTGGTCTTGTCTGAGTGCGCTTCATGATGAAGTCTCCTGAAATCAAAGCACATGGTGAACATTTGAAGAATCTAAAATATAAAAATGTGTGGAGTTATTTCACACTTTTGTTTACTACATTCCATATGTTCAACTTAATTCATAGATTTGATGTCTTAGGTGAGACATAAAATGATTAAACGTTTGATTAGTAGTGTATCGTACTATTATCTTTTGTGTCTGTCTGTGAAGATAGAATTTATTAGTTGAGGTTTAAGCGTCAGACAAAAACTATTCACCAACAACAAAAATCCCATTGTACCCTTGTTTGGAAGTTTAACACACTGTTCCATCTCTGCCCCATTTCATTTTAAAATCTTTCAATTTTTAAATGTTACATATTTTCAAAACAGTACTTAGGATATAATTTGATATTACCCATCCCCTATTTACTATGTATTTTTTCATCATTCCACACACTTCACTGCATGTCTTTGGGCAACAGAAGCAAGTTAAATCAGTTCCATAAATCTGGAATATAAACAAGTTATCCAATTATTCCAATTATTTAATTAGTTTCATTCAGTTCTAAACCATTTTGATTTGACTGAAAACCACATGAGGCTTAACGTTTGCTGCACCGTTGCCCCACACATTTGCAATCTTGGAAAGTGGATTTTGTCACAGTTGTTGTTATCTATTATGTAAAGATGTAGTTTTGTGATATGTTTATCTGAGAAAACCCCAGTAGTACAAGTTACAAAGTGTTTAGACAGTCTTTATCCACGGTTAGATGCAGATGACATGGCCCTATCCCTGGCACATTTTTCACTTCCTAATTCTATTTCTATTATCGGGCCCATGCATTATTCAGGCTGCTATCTTTAATCTCATTTCTATTCGCTAAAGCTTTCCAGAGGAGTCTGAACCTGGCGCTCGGAGGTGAGGTGTCACAGACGTGTTCAGAAAAAGCGTAAAGACTTCAAGTGCTTAAGTCTTTATCATTGGACTGCTCCGAGAGTGAAGTATTAATCATATGGAAGATGAGAACGAGAATGTGATTCTACTTTAGACAGTCGGAGAGTCCCTCAAAAGTAGTGTAGTAGTAAAGTCTTCATTTTTCTTTCTCTTTCTCTTTTTTTTTTTTTGCAGTCATTTTTGATGGTATGTGTTAGACGATTGAGTGACTTATTTTGCTTTTGTTTTGCAGGATGGGGCAGAAATCTAAATGTTTGTTTGATTTTGTAGGCGTTTTGGCCTCCAGTGGCATGATTATTATTCCTATACTGCGAAGGTAAAATGATTATCCTATGGAAAAGAGTTACTAGATATTATCATTGCCCAAAGAAATGGTGCCGCCTCTGATGTAAAACTGTTATATCATCGCAAGATTTGCCCATTGCCTTAATGCGGGTTTTTCTTCCCTCTAAGTTCTTTGTGTAGTTTTAGACACTTATACTTTATTAATAAACGTTACATAAATTAAGTGTGTACCTGAAGACAAGTTCAAAAGCTATATTATGTCCCTATAAAACTGCAATTAAAACAAAATCAGATTATTATTATTTTGTTTTAATGGATGTTTTCTCAAATTGAATGCACCGTTTAAAACCTAAAACCATTTACTACCACACTATACTTAAATGACATGACACAAAAAGTATAGCTTTGTCTAAATAAAGATAAGAATTAAGCTAAGTTGGTTCTACTTTTGAAGAAAAAGGATTGAGCTCACTGATAAGATCTTGTCTGATAATTCAAGCCTTTCCTTAAGAATGAACTTGGGTACTTGTTCTTGATGGGATTTGATGAAGCAATTATCCAGCTCTAATAACTTGTCCTGAGGAGTGTGCATGCTCGGTTTGAGAGACTGGACTTCAGAGATAATGATCATCATGTCTGGGCACGGTGCATCAAGAGGAGGCTGCCAACTCTGATATTCAAGGTGACTCAGTAATTTAAAGCACTTCAATCTCGCCACAGGGCTGTACTACAACTATAAAGATCTAGAGTTTTTGCTGGTCCAAAGACAGACTAGAGGAGGCCGATACTGAGAAAAATGAATACCACAAGTAGAGAGTAGTACAGAGTATTTAGAAAATGATTCCTGTCAATCTAACAGGAATGTGTTAAAACATGTCTTTACGTGTATTCGTTGAGGTGTAATTATCAGACAAATGTGAAATGTCTGTTGTGTAATTTATGACAAATTTGACACTTTTTCTTTTTAGTCTTTTTTTAACTTTTAATTATAAACTATATACTTGTTATTCAAATGTTGCAAATCTTCAAAACATAACTCAAAATATCCTTGATCACCAATATTAAAGGCTTTTTGGAGCCTACTATTTTTACATTATCGCTAGGGCTGCAAGATTAATCATATCAAAATCACAATTTTGTAATGGCAATTTTTTAAGTCCCATAAGTTCCTCAACAAACAACAAAATATTCTGTTTTATTTTGCATAAATACTGCTGAACCTGTAGATTAGATCTGTACAAACATGATCATCTTTTTTTTTAGTTTCAGTTCATCGACCAATTTCAGTCTTTTTGTCAAATCTCCTTTATCCATTCAAAATGTAAACTATTATTAAAACCTAAATCCCAAATCTAATGGCAATACTTATCAGAAAAGGTCAAATCAGATATTTTTCTTAAATCATGCAGCACTAATCTACTCTGTGGTGTCAATTGGTCTGTTTATTTTTTAAATGGCTAGCTCAGTACTTTCTGTCTACTTCATTTCTGTGGGGTTTTCGCCCAGTCACTAAAATGAATAAATACTCACAGATCGTGCAGTGAACAGTGAGTTGTGTTGGACGTCTCTCAAACATGTTAAAGACTTTACAAAACAAGCGAGTACTTCACCAAAGGACACTTGTGGGTTTATAAAGGGACGTGTTTATGTCTCAATACTAATGCTAATGCATAACAATTTAAAAGTAAACAACCCAGCTGCCACCCTGTGCACAGAGTCAATTACCTCAATTAAACATGTAGTTTTATATTGGGTTCCTCATGAATAATGCCTAACACTTGGATTGCACTTCACTTTTGTAGTTATTAATTTACTCCGCTTTCAGTGGTGTTAAGCTACTAACCACAACTGCCCTGAGGAAGTGAGACTACCCAGTTGCTAATGCACCAAAATACACCATACGTAGGCATGGTGGGTGAACTGTCTTGCCCAAGGACACATCAACAGCAGGCACTGGTCTGAGCTGGGATCGATTCTGCGACCTTTGGGTTTGTGGGCGAGCACTCAAATCACTGTGCCACGTCTTCTAACAGTTCACACTTTTATCCACCTGTCACTTTGAGCAGGATCGAGGCTGAGGAATGAAGTAGTGGGTGGGAAAAAGTAGACGGCGCGTGTGTGTTTGACCAAAGAACTGCATTAAACGGAAATGCACTGAATCACAATATGAGACATCGCCACAGAGTCCTATTTCAGCTTAACCTTGATGTCTATGTTCAACCATTTTAATTCGAAATGAAAAATGTGTTTGTCTGTTCATGTAACTCTCTTCCAGTTTAAAATCTTAAGTTTTACCAACCAGAATAACACAGTAACCTTGGCAATGAAAAATAAACGGCTACTTTTCTCGTTCTTTTCTGTGGTGTAACTGCATATACTCTTCTTCTTCAGTGCGTCTGGTTAAAGTTGTTTCTCCGCAAAGAAATCTGTCCACAGTCTGTACAGTGTGCATTTGCAACAAAGCCAATGAAATGTGAACTAACATGGCAAGAAACAGATTAGCACTAATGCAGATACCAATACTTGTGACACAGCTGGGTCAATGTGATTAATGCACTCACTGAGTCGTTATGTAATGCAGCCAGTAGTTCTAACAGCAACATGAGCAGAATAATAGAATGAAGGGCTGAGGGTATCGTGACAATAGGATAACACTGAAAGTTACTGAATATTGTGAGAAAAAACATCAAAATTCAATGATTATTTACGAGTATTAACACCAAATCCTTGAGTTATTTTCAGTCACACTGTCTATTAAATTAAACTTTCTTTATGTTATGGTAGGGCTGTGCAATTAATCATAATCGTCATTTCAATTACTCTATTCCGTTACTAAAAGGCTTTCTGTGCACTCCTTTTGCCTCAAAACCTACAGCTAAGGCACTTTTCTAAATCATAAAGTTTTTTTTTTAATTTATAGATTTATTTTTACTGTAACGATTGAAACAACTTTTTTGCTTTATTATTTTATTTATTTTACAAATAAACATTGGACAAAATGGACAAATCTTTATTTCCTGACAATTATCACATTTGTCTTGTAGTTGTGCTTTAATACTAATATTTGACGGTATCTGAATCAATTACAATTATACCATGACCCACACATTTAAGTAAAACTGCAATTTAGTTTACACGTTTACTTTTCACTTTTTCAATTAAAATAATTACCAACTGTATATAAGAAAATGGGCCATAAAATAATCCACATATTTCGCTTTATTGTTCTTATATTTCCATTTGAACTTATTAGTCTGTTTAAAAACACACATCAGAGGCACTGAAGACAAACTGAGAATAACTCCTGAGTCTGAAGCAGCTTGGACACAAAATGTTGGGGAATCTTTCAATATCTGACCAATGGAGGGGTTTTTTTGGTTTTTTTATACACCCAATATCATGGATAACATTTTTTATTCTCTTATTTCCTGTAGTTACATTTTTAGACATAAGAATTTTCTGACCGTAATGATAGAGCAGATGTGACCTCAATAATTGTGCTTCTTCGGGGCATCCTTCAGTTTATGCTGTGAGTCTGTGATTTTCAGTTTTCTGTCACTTTTCATTACCATCACAAACACTTCATTTGCCTTTTACCTAAACAAAACAAAACAAAAACATGTTGGAGCTGTTTTATTTTTACCAGATCTGCAAAATAAGATGGTTTGACTGAGATATTTTGTACACTGTTCTTTGTACACTGTGCTTTGTTTTAAATGTATTTATACCATTACTTTATTTTTCTTCAAATTTGTGTGCCATTTTTGCTTAAATGGCAGCTCGGTGATTGAATAAAACTTCTTCAGATTGTGCCCTGTCGGCTAAATAGACAAGTTGAGCTCTTAACCTAAGTGATCATCCACTCACCAGTCAATATTGATGCACTTTCATTCTGACATGTCATTAATCTGTTGCAGTTCCTTCGTGAATGCAGCATACGAGAAAACGGTAGTACAGTATATCGGCCTATCCATTATCTTACTCTATATGTCCATTCACAATGATTTACTAGAAGACAATAGAGCCTGCATGTGCCTTCCTGTTAATCTAATAATAATAATGCATTTGATTTGTGTAGCGTTATTTTGGACACAAACAGACGCTTTACATTGCGTTACTTTACATTAAATTCACTCCATTTCTAGTGGTGGATACTCCTGACTGAAGCGAGGATGCTAATTTGCAGCACCTCTAACGACCACCAATCGCTCACACAGACAACACATTCACACTAAGCAAGGTGTGTTTGCATTAGAGCCACTGCTGCCCCGCTGTGGCACCTTAATCCCAACTCCGCTTTGCTTTTGAGATCAGACAATATCAGTTAAGGGTGTTCATGGTTAACCGATTAGTTGATTAACCGTGACTAAACACTTAACCGAGTGAAGACCTCTTGCGCGGTTAACTGGCATGTTTCACTTTCTGCCTTATTTACTATGTTGTAATACACAAATGCGCCACAGACGAGCGAGCGACACAAGCAAATGTAACCTCTCTGAGTGAAAACAAGTTAGCTGACAGCTCCAAAATTGTAGATTTATTCCATAAAGACGGAGCAAGCCCAAGTAACACTGCAGTATTTATGAACTAATACAATCAGGTCATTTGACACATATAGCAAAGTAAAAATTCAATTGAAAGCGCCTTTAGCCAATACAAATCTGCCATCTTCACATTCGGCCATAAAACCTTTTCAACTGAACTATTAAAGCCACTCCCTCTTAAGTTTAACCTTGTATGAAAAATAGTATTTAGTATAACCAAATGTAGTTGTTCTAGTTTCTTGTATGTATTATATCATTTTCTCATTCTTTCTTTTCTCATTTTTGTTAGTACCTTAGACCGTTAACATTAAGGATGCTGCTCGTAATCTTTCAGATGCCGTTGTCTTAACTGTATTGAATTTATTCCTACAACTTTTACCCATTGCTTCAAAACTCTTTGGCCGAACATGACAGAACAATACAAGAACTGGAACAAGATCGGTGATTGTCATTGGGGTCTAATGAGTAAATTAATCCACTAAACTCTGTTAGTCTTCATCAATTACCTTGAAATTAAGACAATAAATAATTGTCAATTCTATTTACATTATCCTATCCTGATTCCCCTATAGCTTCTGTTTCTGCTTGTTGGGATATGCACTGCCTCTAGTTGAAATACACAAAACAATGAATGACTACAGTGCAATTTGTGTTTAATTCATGAACTTCTTTAACATTTGTACCGTCCATTCAAGCTACCTGAACATTGAGCCTTCCTGTTAGTGGCCAAATGAATCCACGGATCTCTCTCCATTTTGCTCTTTGTTTTAATAACCAGCCTTGTGCGACCTCGCTGCGCGTTACAAGCCTTCAGTGAATGGAGCGTAATTGTTTTTAGCCCACTCGAATGTTTGAACGTGTCGATGTTTGTGACTACGGTTTTTGGCAGTGCCGTAACCATGGCAACGCTCATCTGGACGAGGCATACGAGGTCTTTTTTTATTTTTTTTTTCTATGGAGCTGCACTTAGGCATGTTTTTCCTGTAGGAAGTGGATAATCAGGAAGTCATTAGTAAAAACGCTTTGGTTCGGCCCATGTCGCATCCTCAAACAGTAGATCTAGTGCCAACATATTTTGTAGTTGACCTATAACTGTGTCAATTCACTTGTTTTATTATTACGTTGTACAGACGTCACGTTCATGTGTGAAATGCACGGTATGCTAGTGTTTGCGGTTTCTCGACACCTTTAGTCAACTGCTCTTTGACTAAATTCTCACCTCACTCCCCAACCCCCAACATGAATTTCCTGTTTGAAATTGTAAAATGACAGGGTTTTGTGTCCTTTGCGGTTTCTACATTGTCTTCTTAAACTAGTTGTACAATCTTTCCCTGCAACGGGCCAAGAGAGTATCTAGTGTTGTGTAGATGAGGGTCATTGGTATTGACCCAGTTGAGTCTGCGCTCAGAACTGTTTGTGCCACCTTAAAATACTAAAGCATCTATGGAGCAGATATTGATCTTAAAGGTATGTGTCCCCATGGAGGTGTTATTGCTTTGAATGAAACTCATCTTGCATTTGTCTTTTTGCTCAGAAATGGGTTGTGAGCTAGTTCGAATCTTCACAGATCTGACCTGTAACTTAGTACTGTCACTTCATGGAGAGAGTCATACTGTGTAGTGCTGCAAGATTAATCGATTCACAGATTGAACTGACACCGACGAATCGCAAAGGGAACAATAATTTCCTCCACCAACATATCACGTCTGTCTTTATTCTACATAAAACTTGCTTAAATCAGCACAAACATGTACTGAAACACTTCATTTTTTAGTTTGACAAAAGGCTTATCAGTCTTTTTGTTAAGTCTGCTGGACGGGTTTAAAATTTGAACTTTGAACAGAACCCTTGCAATTTGCTATTTTTCCCAGATCGTGCAGCCGTAATACTGTGAAACATTGCAATGACATCTCCATGGAGACAAACAGGTGGGGTTCCTTCCACCAGGAAAGTTATTATGATGCCTCCTGTATTAGCTGAAGCCTGTGAGAATAAGCTGACATGCTGTAGTTCGTGTATATATGGGCAGAAAAGCCTGGAGAAGATGGAGGAAGTGCAGCTCTGCAAACAGCAGCTGTGGCAGTTGGATGGATCTGAGATGTCTGTCTATAGAGAGCAGCAGAAGATTTATTCATCTGTGAAACTAGAGCCTTTATACCAGGATTTTGTTCTACTTTGCACTACTATTGACTTACATAATAGGCCAAAAAAAGAGGAATTTATTTTTGTAATCCTGGTTTACCGTCTGAAAATAAAATCATATATACGTCTTACTATCTTATGCAACAGCATTGTTTGCAGCTGCAGTCAAAATGAATTGCACAAGCTTTAATGATTTAAGGTAATGTTCACAAACAAGAGGGGTTAGAATTCCACCCAAAGTGGTACAGCCCCAGCTGAACATCTGTTTTTCCTGCCAAAACCTTTAATTATATGGAATAGAAATGGTCCAATCAGCATTTATTTTTTATCAACCAACAAATTTACAGCAAAACCCATTAAAGTGTTGTATAGGTTTGGTTGTACATCTGTTTTGTCAATATCTTTTACTTTCCCTATTCTCTAAAAAGCTGGTGTACGTCTCATGTTGACAGGAGAGATCGATATGTCGTCTAATTAGTGTAATTAATAGGGTCTATAGTCGCAGAGTGGATATTGATCCTCTACTACAGAAAGGGTTTGTTGTTGTGTTTTGATTTGTGATACAGGCTATGAGCTGCCAGACATATGCATGGTCCAAACATTTAGAGAAGCTGTTGATTTTCATAAAATTGTACAAATACTTGTTAGTTTACCATTATTACTGTAAATTGATTACATGACGCATAAGAGATGGGCCATATTGACATAAATTAACATATGTTGTTGACCTGGGTGCTTTCAAATAATCAATTTCCTCCATATTATATTGTAGAGTAGACAATATCTCAGCCATCTCTATTAAGCAGGCTTATTTGCATTTTCCACAGTACCTTGATTCACAACTTTCAACATTTGGCTTTTATAGATTACATCGCAATTGTCTATTAACATGTATGAGCTCAATTGCATGAAAAAATAACTAAAATGAATGTCCAACATTTTATAAAGGGTTTGTGAAATAGTTTTAATTGGTTGGCAGAGGTATTTTACTTTTTGTTTTATCTTTGCAGGGATTACTAGATCAGTGTCACAGACTAAGCTTTCAGGCATTTCCAAATCATCCCTTGGCTGTCTTTTTTGTTAGTCTATGCAGGTCACACCTTTGGGATTAGACTCCGGTTTTAAAGAAACTGTCATTTATTGTTTTATATTCAAATGACTAGGCCTCTCACAGTACGTAGCATCCCGATTTTGTTACAAGGTGCTGCTTTTGCAAGATTTTATAAAAGGAAGCCTTTATAGTTAAAGGTTGAATGGAGGATTTCTCGCCGATTTGAAAATCTGCGACTGTTAGTCCTTTTTTTGAAAAAGCGCATGCGCAGGTTCCCCCTCCCTCCCGCCCCGTTTCTCCTGACTGAACGCCTAGCAAACCTCGTGAACGAGCACGCCCAGCAGCACTGCCCATGCGCATTTGTTTACAAGACGATTGGTGTCGCTTTCTCACGACAACCTCCGCGAAGAAGATTTAATAATACACTCCACATACAATAAGCTAAAAAAAGAGTCAGATAAACAGTTACCTGTGCAGCAGAAAGTTTGCAGCGGAGGCATCAGCCTGTTTTGCGCTTTCAATGCTCGCCAGCGCGTAAACGATTCCCCCAGAATAACACGCGTTTTGTTTCTTTCCTCTGCAGACTTTCGTCTCTTCTGTCAAAGCTCCAAAACAGTCTTTCTCTTCGTCCCTCAGCCATTTGGTGCCGCGGATGAAAGTTTAGACCTACAATGACGAACTCACGCTAACCTCCTGCTACATAAACACACTAGCATATCAACCACGCATGCGCGGCCAGGGAAGCGGCGTTTCCCCTGGACGAGCCTGCCGGCGTGCACTAGCACGCAGAGAATGATTGACACCTGAGCGGACCAGTTATTTGTGCTACCCACGAGGAAATGAGATTCTGATTTGTTGCCCGAAATCCTCCATTCCACCTTTAAGTCAAACTCTGCTTCTTAGAGTTAACAATTCACTGTAATTAGTTAAATCCTTCAGTCAGCATGAGTGAGAAAAGTGTTTTTGATTATTGAGTTGTATATGAAATGGAGATGCACTAAATCACAATCAGACTGTCACAGGGCTCCGATCACAATTTGACTTTTGTTGTTTTATCACCCAAACTTTTCTTCTTTTTTCTTATTCCTGAGAGAATGTATAATTCTACTTATCAATTAGGGCTGCATGATTTGGGGAAAAAAATCAAATTGTGATTAGATTTTGTGATTTATGATTTAAAAATGTGATTCTGTTCAAAGTTCACATTTTAAACATGTACAGGAGAATTGACAAAGACTAAAATATCCTTGTGAACAGAGATTTTAGAACATGTTCGTACAAATCTAAACAACAGAATTAGCGGTTTTTATGCAGAATAATATCAGATATGTTGTTTGTGGAGGACATTATTGCAGTTCAAAAATTGTGAGTTGCTAATTGCGTCCATTAAAATTGCGATTTCGATACAGTATTGATTAATTGTGCAGCCCTACTATTGATTTCTGTAGAGCTGTCAACTACTTCTACCTTTTCCAGGGCACCGTTCTCACTTTCTTTTACAAGTCAAATCGGATACCACTATTTTTTTTTTTTTTTTTTTTTTTTTTGCTAATATCTTTTTCCCTGCTTTGATCCACGAGAGCAGAGCAAATGTGCGCCCCACACTGCATTAACTTGAAGCATGTAACGATCGTATTACATGTGCTATAAGAGCATTGACTTGCATTTCTGCAGCAGTCTGAAGAGGAGGAGGGAGCTGGAATACTGAGACGCTTGTGATGAGATATGAAGCAGTAAAGCGCTGCACCAACGGCAGTCCACCATGTACCATCAATGGGTTGTGTTCACGTCGAAGACTTTGATGCCATAATTTCAGATGGAGGGCAGAACTGTACTGGACATTTACTGTTTTGGAAAGAAAGAGTCAAACTTATGATCCGCAAATGTTGTCTCATGCAAATACACTTTCATCTGACGACAATCACAACTTAATAACTGCACTACTTTCTGAAGCCATTGTCAAAACCTTATTTCCTTTGTGTATTTATGCTGGCAGAAAAAAAACAAACTTTGTGCCAGTTTTTGTTTTTTGTGGATAAGACCAATAATTACAAAGATATTAACCAAATAAACAGCAAGAAATCTGCTAATCTTCAGCCTTATAGTTGAAAGGTATATTCAGCAGAATGTCACAACATATAGATGCATACACATAATTGTACATATTAAATTGCTTTATGGTCGAAATCAAGGGTTATTAATAAGCTGAAGAAAGTATCTGAAAACCTAAAAATAGACTCCAGGTACTCCTAACCTAGAATCTGGCTCAAGATTTAAAGGTTCCACCCCTGAACGGGTTTTACAATGTCATTGAAGTACAGAGGACTTTCCCAAAAGCGTGTGAAGACGTGCAGATCCCTAACGCAATGGGCAGGTCACAAACCCTGATGGAAACACTCAGAAATATGGGTCTCACATTCATTTAGAAGAAAACCCAGACATTTTAAACCAAGCTTGCACAGCTGGAGTGTTATTTGCCAGCTATGTGTGCAAGTTATTATTTTACTTCATACAATTTCCCATCCATAATAGATCCGTAATAGAACAGTTGCAGTACAAACTGTGATTGATATAACTATTATGATTTCCTTTTATGTAAATTATTGTAAGAAAGAAATTACTTTGACTACAGCATAAAGCTCTCAAGTCCTGCATTCTTTATTTATTTCATTTTCACGACTTGCTGCTGGGAGTTCAAATGTGCCGAGCTCAGCGTTACCTGTAAAAAGCTGCTTATGATGTGCCACATAATGTCTCCGCTGGGCAAATTGAGAATTGATTTTCAGTGGCTCAGATGGGCCGCGTCTGTTTTAAATGCATGTGGTGTTATGTGGATGTATGGCACAGCCCGGGGTCAGATGACTGTTGGAGTCTATAGGAGCGCTTAAACATGCTCATAGTATGCACCATCTCCCTCTGCAGAGCCACACTGTGAGCCCGCTGCTCCCACAGAGGGCACTGACCTAGTTTCTACTCAAGGCGATGCTACATCCAGCTTTAATGTTCTTCCATTGATGCTACCCTTTTGTTAAATGAAATTGATATTATTGTTGCAGGTTTGGAGCTGCTGCTGCTTTACTCGGTGATGTTGGTAAAATTGTTGTTTCATACATGCACATCTCACGAGCTGAACCGCTGAGGGAAATAATTCATGTGCATGGTCGATAAATGAGCGGGGCAAGGCTCATTTTCAGACATGAAAATAATAGCCCTCTATTGCCACGGCAGGGTGCTTCAACCTATATTTACATGAGACCCATTGAGTATTGATCTACAAAATCCTATGTTTTTACCAGCTCACATGGAAACAGAAAATTAATCCTCCAAAGCCATCCATTATTGGTCTAGGTTGACCTACTAGAAAGTGCAAAGGACACTGCGCAAAATGAATCAATAATTTTACCATTACCATTACAATTCTTTCTCATTTAAATGTATATATATATATATATATATATATATATATATATATATATATATATATATATATATATATATATATATATATATATATATATATATATATATATATATATATATATATATATATATAAAATTTCAATAGGCTAAAAAGAGCTGATTAAAACTGATATGTCTGCACATTTGTGTTTTAGTTTTACCGTTCACTTTTTGGATGTTGAACTGTTAGAAGCATGTTTATTTATTTATTTATTTTTACATTTGTGTTGATTTGCATATTATTTGCATATCTGAATATTTTTCTGGGATAATGTGTAAATAGATTGACATTCCAACTGAATGTCACCCCACTGTATAACTTTTGATTATACTGCTCTTGTTTTATTTTTGAATTGTGTAGTGCCCGTTCAACTTTCTCTAGAGGGGACGGTAATGCCATGAAAATGTTATTGCTTGTCTGGAAAGTGCCACCGAATGTGAGTTAACTTGTCTATCTCCATGGAGACAAATTGTAAGCACATTAATGGTCAGATCTATGGAGCGGCGATCCTGCACACAGAATAGAGGTTTATCCTATTTAATAAAATCACAAGCAAAGTAATATTAATGCCATACTGCGGCACATTCTAGGCAAACCAATAACGTCTCCATGGGAACAAGCAGGTGGCAGACCCTCCTTCAGTCTTTAATCATCTCTTTTTGCAGACTTTTTGGATTGTCTTCAGTTTAATCAATATTGATGTTCTAATTTTGCAACTGTCACATCTCTTTGATAAAATACAGTATGTTCTCTTTTTCTTTTCTTGTTTCACCGCCTTGCAGTCGCCCTTTATAGAAATCAATTAACATATGCTCCGCTATCTATTGAACTGTTAATTACTTTTACACTTCTGCTCTCTATTGTCAAACTACTGGCCTGAAATAGAAGCACAAGATGGTTGTGTCTCCACTTGGCGTCTCTCAGTGGAGTTTAACCTTTCAATTGTTATTAAATGCTGTCGATAGTGAGAGGTTGTGACCCGGGACAGTTGGAGGTGCAGAGGAGGGAGAGGATGGGTGTCAGCAGCACAGTGACTCACTCTCACACTCTTTACCTTTCTCTCTCTGTAAATCTGAGACTTTTGATGCTGCTGTGTGCCAGGATCTGTTCAATTTTCTTACGCAAGCGAATTCTCACCAGAGACGTGAGAATCGCAGTAGGGTTACAGGCAGGAAATGAAACTGATGGGGGTTTATTGTTCCAATTATAGGACAGAAACGATTAGGGATGGGCCATAACGACAAAATTGTTATCAATATTATTTCATTATCCTGATTAAGATATTATGGCAATTCATCGGAAAAGTGTTAATGTGCCACAGTTGTCTTGGTTGACTCAAGTGTTGGACAAAAACAGTAAAATAAAGCAAAAAAAAAAAAGGCAAATGTTTTTTGTTGTTGTTTTTTTTTTTTTTTTTTATACAAGCCCCCCCCCCTTTGCTGCTCTTTGCAGCCTTTTTAATTCATTTTTATTTTTTCCCTACAATATACTATCTTATTCTAATTGCGACGATAATAAAGACGATATCTGTTTAAAAAGACACTCCTAATGCACTGAGGATGAATGAGGAATATGACATGGGCACAACAGAGACGTCTTAGAAAAAATATCGATGATGAATATCTGGTCAATTTTCATGCTCATATGGAAAAAAACAACTCACAACTCAACAAATTATTGCAGCCATCAATATTAGCATGATTTTTTTGTCCATCCCCAACTCACAGGCAATATAAAATGAAAGCGAACTAGTCTGTATTTTGTCATTCAGCAGAGTTTGAACGCCGGTGATCATCATGTAATACAAATGAAGCACTTGATGGATGTATCTGTGACGTGACAAATCCAGTTGGACGGCTTGCTTCATGTGATCCCAGTCCAGCTAAGCTCTGCATGTAAACGTGTCGAGTGACTGAGCTCCTGCAGACTGTCGTCTTCAGTGCATGTCTGTACTCGCTTTACTTTCTCACCTCAAGTCAACTGCTGAGATACCAGTTTGACTTTCTTTCTTTGAATTGCATATGCTGTTTTGGAGCCAACAAAAAGATGATCAAACACTCGATTACAAAATGCTGAATTTGCAAGTGGGGACAGTCCGTTTTTTTCAACTTTTATCGCTTCGTCTTGAATTCATTCGGGGATAAGCAGATGACACCAGTAGGTCACAGGTCAGGTCTATGAAGAGGAGAGTCAGCTCACAGTAAGAGTTAGAGCTGCAGGCGTTTAGTCGATGAATCAGTCGAGATGCTTTAGTCGACATTTGTTAATTGATTAATTATGGACGATATGGAGAGAGTTAGCTGAAGATTAAGGGGAATTAATCAACTTATATTATACTGAATCTACTCTTTTAGCTTTTAACCCTATTTTACCATTGTTCCTATATCAAAACATACATGGATTTACATATAGCTTCATTCATGCTAGTTTGATTAATTCAGGTTAAAAAATCCTCTCTCCTCCGACCGTCAACATTTCCTACTGAATTCCCTCTGTGAATGACGTTTTTCCGATAACTGATGACACATATTCGAGAATCTTCTGCTGTTTTAAGTCCTTAAATCATTGCCATTTCTGCCATCTAAACACAGTCACTACAAACTGCTCGGCTAACTTGCATTTCTTTACAAATGCAGTTTTAGCTTGTGTAAACGCTATGCAGCCAGTAGATGGCGCCTAAACTCTGTAAGAGCCGTGGGAAACAGATACAGATGTTCAATTTGTTGTTTATAAACGATTTTTTTTTTTTTTTTTTTAAGGTATTGTTTAAAGGCTAATAACAATACAAAAAATGCATAATATTTTTCCTTTAAGCTGCCTTTTTCTATAAAATACAGTACTGTGCTGTGTAAATAAGTCTTTCTGCATAAACTCTTGTGCAGATGTATTCTTTTGAGTGCTGTTTGGATCAGATACATGGTCAGAACATAGTGATACTGAAAAAGGAATGTTTTGTTTCATGTCCCTGTCCCCTTCAGTCGACTGATCGATCTACAGGGCACATCTTTAGTCGACCAAGAATTTCTTAACTCGACTACAGCCATAGTTACTTTCACTGATGGTACAGTTTTTAGTAAGTATGTAAGATCAAATTTAGCGGTTGTTATTATACATTTTGCTTGATGTTTTATGTCTGTACAGCACTTGGGGAACAGTTCTGTTTATAGAATATGCTATATAATTAAAGTGGATTTGGAGGGTAAGAGTGTATGTTTTGTTTGTTGTTGAGCACTAAGCAAAATAAGTCTAATGCTAGGGCTGCAAGATTAATCGCAATCTAACCGAAATGGCAATGTTAATGGACACAATTGGCAAACCGCAAAGACTGCAATTTTTGAAGCCCCATAATTTCTTCCACAAACGGCAAAAAGATGTCTTTTGCCAAACCTGTTGTTTAGTACAAATGTCTTCAGAAATAAATGTGATTCTTTTATCAGTTTGTCAGTACGTCATTTCAGTCTGGTTGTCAAAATGTTTAAAATGTGAACTTTTAATAATAAGATTCTGTTCAGACAATCTAATCGCAATCGCATGACGATATGTTTTCCCAAATAGTGAAGGCCTTTTTAATGCCTTACTGTGGAGCATTCCAGGCTTAGCAATGACACAAGACAAACAGGTGGCAGACAACCAATCAAAAAAGTTAAGTGCAATAAATTTTTAATGCAGCGTGTAAATGTCAGGCAAGGTGTTAAAAAGCTTAAATGAGGTTGTCTCTCTGGTTTAAAAGCTACTTGTACAGTTTTATTGCCTTGTGTACACAGTCTTCTGTGATGTGGTTAGCTCTGCATGACTTGAATGTTTGCTGCCAATGATTTGTGGAGCATAACCTTGTTTATTTGTGTGCTTTGAGTGGCTTGTCATATTGTCTTAATTAGTGCAGCGTCTTGGGAGTAATTACATTAACTGGGTCATCAGCAGGATCCGTTCAAGTGTCTGTCAGGGATTAGAAAATTGGGAGTTGAACATTATTGTCAGGGTGTGCTTTTTAGCGTGGAGTATTGTCATGTGTGCAGTAGTAAAAGAAATATGATATATAATAAGGCTTGTATCATCAACAAAAAGACAAGCAAACATGACTAAAAATAAGCCTAAGGCTGTTGGATGTGTGAAAAGGTTTGTAAAAAAGATCAAGCTGATATTGGGATTAATTATTGTGCTCTGACCCTGTGACAAGCGACTTTTTTGATGAGTTTTGTGACTTTTGTGATCTGGTGCTTTTCTGCTTAACTCTGAGTGACAGGTGGATTTAACCAATCACAGTAAAGTAAGAACTCTCAGAAGCAGGAGATTACTTTAATTACCTCTTAATGGCAGATACCTCTTAATGGCAGATAAAAACATGCTTTTATATATATATATATATATATATATATATACATACACATACACGAAAGTACAATTGGATACAAAAACATTTCATGTTGCCAAATATTTTATAAAGAGGTTTCTCAGTGGGCTGTGCAATTAATTGTATATACTGTATTGAATTTGAATGTGAATTATTATTCTATTCAATTACAAATACAATGAATTGCCTCCTGAATTATAAGTGCACTCTTTTTGCCACTTAAAATCTGGAGCACAGGCACTTTTTGAAAAGATTACTAATAAAATATATACTATACTGCTATACTTTTGACAATATACAAGTAACGTGATTTGAATTATGAGGCAAATAATTGTGATAACTTTTGCCATAATCCTAGTTTCTCAGGATAGTTCTCTTCGGGTCAACGTCAGCAAAGGTTTTCTGCCTAGAGACAGCAGGGGGAGACGGAGGGCCCTTCAAACACCCCGAAAAATATGCAACCACCAGATGAACTTACAAAGACATTTAATTATGTGAAATGAAGTTAAAGTTGAATTTGCAGACCCAATTTATTCTAACTACTTTGTATCATTAATGCTTTGTCCACAAGAATATTATATTTCAGGCTAGAACGAAACTGATTATAGAAATATTATTCCATTACCAAATAATCAACTGATTAAATGGGGAAAAAAAACATAAACTAGAGGTTTCACGGCTTAGTAATTAACAGCACTTACATTAAATTGACACAGCCTGCAAATGGGCCACTTGCAATCATGACTCTGATCGGTTAATCAAAGATGACATAAAACAATTAATAAATCAGGTTGCAAAATAATTGTTATATGCTGTAGATTACATTATTACGTGTTCTTGCCAACATAAACATTTGCTCTTGCCTTTTGTTGCGTCTCTAGGTCATATCGCAAATCTTGCATCATTCCACCTTTTGTAGTTTGCTCCTTCCTTTTATCCCTTGATTCTTCTTGAACAAACTTAAAGTGTGTATGTCTGCGGCCTCCTCCTTTCTATATTGCCCTTTTCCCCTGATACATGACTTTTTGACTCTTATAATCGCTGTATAAAACTTGTTTGTCTCCACTGAGGATGTGTAAACCGTATGGGATTTATGTTGTTGTTCTGAGGGCACTTGAGCCTGGAGCATCACCTCTTTTCCTTCACGGCTCTGTTCTCGTCTGAGTGTGACTTATCCAGACCCAGAGCTCATAATTAAAGACTGTAGATCAGAGAGCAGCGTGTGGGGTATTGTCATTATTGTTGGCAGTGTAATGTAGTATTGTCTCTATTTCGATACTAAGGAGTTTTCCCCAATTCTCGATACCGATTTTTGATACCACAATGATATTAAAATATGCTCTATTTTCAAGTCACGGTTTTAGATAAAAGACAAAAGCATTCAACACAAAATCATTGCATTTTCTTTCTTAAACACTGTGGTCTTATACTAGTGCTTAGAAAGCTCAACATCATCAAAAACTGTTCAGGAAAGGTTAAATGTTGATGTTGAATGTGATGTGGTGTTTTTTTTACTGTCTCCCAACCAACGCTGCCTGTAAATGAAGCTATCAAAGTTTTTACCTAATCCGTATGAAAATTGTGAGACATTTTTCCCTCTGTGTTACGCGGGTTGTTGTTGTCCAGGATGAAAATCAAATTGCGTTTTGTTTGTTTTGTAGCTCAGAGCAATCAAAGGCATTTCAGACTTGATATGTTTTGAGGAAGTTTGATTTTTTTGATTGTTTTGGTACAACTTGAATCACTGCGCCATGTCTGTACCATTGCCAGTAGAAAATGGAGGAATCTTTGCTAAGGCCTAGTAATAACTGTTCTAATTTGTTACTAAAATGTGTTTACTTTGGTATAATTTGGTTTATTGAGAGCAAGTCTACTTCTTGAATCATGCTTTATTTCTGTTATTACACACAGTCTTCTGTTTGATCTTCTCTGCTGGCTGGGTCATCTCTCGCGTGGCCTTTAAATATTTGAGCATCACGTGCCACAGTGGAGGAAAATCAATCCAGCTCTCACTTCTACTGAGCACATAAAGCCGCGTTAGCGTCCTGCCTCAGATCTCTGTTGTCCCAAAATGAAGAAGTGTTTGATGCTGATCGGCATCTGCAGCAAATGAACTGCTCCCCTGGGACAAATTAACAGGCTGCAGTTGTTGGAATCAATTATCTGAATTGGCAACTGAACACTGAAAGGCAGGAGACTGAACTGTGAAATGAAAAAATCTGACATTCAAATCCTATCACACTACACTAACCTGTGCTGGATGTGGATGGCACACATATACACAAAAAACAATGCAAGCAATGAAATTAAATAATGAATATGAATTGAAATAACGTTTTTGAATGGATCCAATTATGAGTGACAGTTTAATAATTGTCTATATGGCTAACCTTGCTCTAACGGGGAACAAAAACAGGCTTTAAGTATTTCATTCACTGCAAAATGTTTTGAATTTCTTTCCATTTAATTTCTTTTTCCAATCTCCACACAGTTCCCTTTGTTCATTAGTCGTCATGTCCTAAAATACCTGTAGGACAGTGATGTGGTCCCTCTAGGCCTGAAATATTAATGGCAGAGTTTTATTCGAGGCAGAGCGGTGACCTTCATGTACGGCGCCCACAGAGAGCCTCGCGCTCCTCTGTCATCGCCCACTTCACATTTTAAATAGGACACTTTTTTTTCTCACTAATAATGCCTGGTTCAAGCTAATGGCATTCTTCTATGTTACAGTTCAAATTCTGATGATTTAAAATTGTTACGGCCAATGAGAGAGGTTGCATAATGTGCTGCTTTTAGCTTTTACAATGCACACACACAATGGGAACAGTGAATGTTGGTCAGCACAATATAACCACTGTTTAGCGGAGGTGCAGATAAAAGAGGCAGTGATACTAGCACCTATTATATACAGATAACATACTAGTCTTTGTTGATTTGGACAAAACTGGATGAATGCAACTCCATAGACATTTTCATCAGTTGGGAAAAGTACCTACAGTCATGGAGAAAATGTGGCATCACAGAATTAAACTTCATACTGGATAAACAGGCACTGATGTGTTGGGATTGTTAGTTGATGGACGGCTTGAATGAAAGACCAACTTCCATTTTGAGCAGTCTGCCATATTTTGAGAAGGCCATGTGCACTATAAAGAAACCTATTTGAAACATCAGATGAAACATTAACGTTTGCATTATGTGTAGATTGTACAAGTGGCCAATGCTGGCACAATTTTGGGGACCAAATTTACAATGCAGTTCCTTTTAATGGTGCACTTGACATAGCTGTGGAGGGTCTGTCACCTACTTGTCTCCATGGAAATGTTAATGTTAATTTTGCCTGAAATAATCCAGTGTGGTTTTCATGGCTGATGTTGATACCGATTGTTTACAATATAGAAAAACGAAATAAGCTTTCCTAAAACGTAGGGCATATTTTTATCATTTTCTATTAAAGTATGCAATTGAATTTAACCCATGACAGCAGTGAGGTTGCATGTGCAGTGCCCTCTTCACACTTAAATGTTTGTATTATTTATTTTGATCGGCCAAAACAAAATGTCTGCTTGAGCTGGAGGATTAAGGCTGATAGTCAATACAGTGAAAAAGGCAAATATTGACCTGATACGTCAACCAACCGACATTTCAGGCAAAGAAATAACTACATCTACATGGAGACAAGCGGGTGGTGGACCCCCTGCAGAAAAAAAATCACCTTTTAAAGGTTATTGCCACATGTTACAACTAGTTATTGCAGTTGTACACAGAGCTCCTCTGTATTTCTTCTATACCATGCAGCATTCCAGCTCTGTTAATGGCCCTGTCCAGTTTCCTTGACACTAGTGGACATGACTGACATCCCTTATAGAACTTCACTCTTGTTTTGGCACACTCTTACTCTTTTCCTTCTCCTCCCTCTCCACCTGTGTCTCTTTCTTTCTCTTTCTTTCACGTCTCTTATCTTCCTACTCTTTCTCTCTTTCCTCCTCCCCTCTCTCGTCTCTTCTCTTCCTCCTCCCTTTCACCATCTCTTTTCTTCCCCTACTTTCACCATCCCTTCTCTTCCTCTATCTTTCAACCTGTCTTCTCTTCCTACTCTTTCACACTCTCTCCTCCTCTTTCACCCTCTCTTCTCTTCCTCTACTTTCACCATCTCTTCTCTTCCTCTATCTTTCAACCTTTCTTCTCTTCCTCCTCTCTCACATCTCTTCTCTTCCTCCTCTCTCTCACCTCTCTTCTCTTCCTCCCCCTCTCACGTCTCCCTCCCTCTCTCCTGTGCGTGTGTGGATGTGATGGGCTCTGACAGGACGAGGACAGCTCTCCACAGCTCCGCAGCCCTCCCTCTGCCGCGGGACAGACTAATGCGCAGAGGCAGGGCTGTGAGACGGGGGGGGTCAAATGGTGGGACAGGTGCAGAGCAGAGTGCCATGGACCCCCGGATTCAAGGAAGAAGGCGCTGGAGGTCAAGATAATATTAAGAATCTCAAAGACTCAAAATTTAGCTGGCTTTCCGTCTGCCCTGGCACTTATGCACTTTATGGTTTAATATTTAAAGATAATCTCTATTTTTAATTCCAGACTTTTGAGGCTATTTAGTTTCGGCCTGAAATTATCAGGCTTTTCAAATGTCAAACTCTTTCTCTACACATTTTTGACTAAATTATTAAAAGGGTACACCCTGCCTGTGATGTTGTCCTGCTGTCACCTCATGTGTTAACTCACTTAAATAAAATAAAAATAAAAATAGACTAGCCAGATTAACTACAAAATGACACAAAATAACTAAACAAATTCCATGTAATGATTGTTTTTGGGTATGCCAAGTCTTTCCTTTTACCCTCTGCAAACTTTAAAAGGAAATAGGCAGAATGGTTTTGAAAATGTGTTTATTTTTGGCTTTCCAAGATGGCTGCTTCAGAAATGCTGATGTGTTTTCTTCTCTTCCACAGGTGCAGGAGAGTCCGGGAAGAGCACCATTGTCAAGCAGATGAAGTAAGCATCCATTGCTTTATTTATGTAAAGTGTAATACTCAGTAACATGTATTTCTACCTGTATGTGAGCAAAAGATTCATTTCTATAAACACTCATTCTATTTTTAACCATTGCTTAATATATATTCACTCAATTATATACTGGACAGTTTGCAAAATGAATGACATTTTTTTTAAAGGGGTGGCATAGCGGTTAGACCAACATCACATGATGTCTCTGGGTGGAGTTTGCATGTTCTCCTTGTGTTACCGTGGGTTGTCTCTGGGTTCTCCAGCTTCCTCCCACTGTCCAAACACATGTCTGTGTTAGACAATTCTTTTTTTTTTTTTAAATGCCCCTTTTGAATGAATGTGAGAATGAATGGTTGTCTGTCCATGTGTCTGCGTTAATCCTGTGATGTGCTGGCCCTGTCCAGAGTGTTTCCCCGCCTAAGGCCCAAAGGCACAGAATAAATGAAATGACAAAATATAAAAGACTTGAAAATATGAGTATTGGGAAGATAAATGTCCTCACTCAACTCTATTGGAACTATCTATACTATTGGAACAGTAATGTATTAGAATGAAAAGAAAATCAATAATTTCACTTTTTGTCAGTAATTGTGCATGTACTGTGATGTTTCTTCTCACAATGATCATAATACTAAAACACTGTGACATCCCTACTTACAAAGCTCGAGGAAACAAATATGGGAGATTGTAAACTAATGTTTCCATTTGTGTGTGTGTGCGTCAATGAGAAGAGTCGCACACACAGGACCATACAGAGCTTAATTATTCACATTCCTCTGGGCGAGCCAGGCGTTCAATTCATTTTTTATGAAGGTGGAAAATACAGTACGTTTTTTATTTTATTTTCTATTGCATATGTACGAATATAAGTTATAACATAAAATCCCTTGACAGTGCATTACATTACACCACACTATTTTGTTATTAACATTAAAGGCTCAGAGCATGTGAAAAGTGCTTGTAAAACTCATTGCGGTGAATATTTAGAATGTTGGGACTGCATTAGGTGAGTGAGTGACACTTGTGACTGCTGTAAAGAGTTTAAATCAAACTAGTTCTGTTTTTCACATCTTAAAACAGTAGAAATCAGGTACAGCACCTTTAACTAAACAATTATATTTGTTTTTGTCTATTTTGCTCATAAAGATTACTTATTAAATATTAGATCATAAATGGTAGTATTGTTACAGATACACGTTTAACCTTCAATAAATATGTTAATGGCGTAATACTGTAAATGATTAAAGTCATAAAGAAAAGCAGGTATCCGTTGCGTTGTGTCAACTGTAAAAGCGGTGAGCTGCAGGCTTTGGAGCTTGTCTGGATTTGCCCTGTCTGCACTTCCTCCTTCGAGCCTCATGAAATCTGCATAGATCTGGAGACAGGAAACACACTTGTGATTGCACATTAGCGACACTTAGCTGACTCACCGCCTGCTCCATGTAGTGATACTGCACGAGCGCTCAAAACCGTGAAGGATACAGAGGCAGAGAACAATAAGCATTTACCAGTCTGTGCTGCATCAAACTGCTGCCTCCAGACACAGAGATAGTGGATACACAGCACTTTTCACAACAAAGGCTGCTGCTGTGGACTTGTTTTGATGCGAGAGCATTTCAACGTTGAAGCTTTACTTTATTTTTCTAGTAAAGAGTCAATACTGTGCCTCAAACTGATTGGGTGCCGAACAAATGCATTAGTTTGCATTATTCATCAGAAAATGTACTTTGCAACTCTGCTCAAATAGGTAATGTCAATAACTGTTGAAAAAACATTTGAGCGCCTCCTACTATTGCTGTAGTCCCTTAGTCAGTCGATGGTATCTTAGTCAAACAACATTTTTATTAGTCTACTAATGATTTTATTCCTATTCAATTATTATAAAATTATTTATGTGGCAAAAACGAGAAGATATCAAGTGAGTTACCTGAAGATTTTGGAGTCTTAACTTACAATTACACTGTCTCCTATTTTCTGTATAAATCGTTGTTTTTGCATGAATGAGATCTTTTGAGTGCAGTTTGGTTCAGATAAATGCCACACCCCCTTTTAGTCGACTAATCAGTCGATAGGGCTGGTCTTTAGTCGACCAAGAGTTTCTTTAGTCGACTACAGCCCTACATCCTACTTAAACATGTAAATGGAACAATTGACTCTCAATGACAACTGTAATTTATCTTCTCACCATCTGGAGTTAAGAACATATTTCAGTTTTGTTCCTTTCCTCGCTCAAAGTATGTAGAAATCCCTCTACATTTGTCCCAAACATATGACAGGTTAAACACGTCACTAAAATATTGAGAACATGATCACATTGAAGATTTTACTGAGAATACCTTTCCTCAGTTTGACCATTTTGATGACATTTATGTTATTTCCTGTGTGATGTTGACATAGGTAGAGGTAATTCCACAACTTACCTAGGGCCAAAAGTCATAAATTACACAATAGTTTAGACTTGACAATGAATCCTGGTAACACCCCTTAGTTCAGTGTAAACCCATCCCGGTCATTCCCCAGTCATTTGCTGAATTTGAGTCGTTTGCTGAATTTGAGTCAACCAATGCTATCTTGACTATATTTTTGTAACTTAAATGGCTAGAAACGGTTGAAAATATTATGTCAGTTGTAGCCTTACCTCGTCAGTCATTGTCGGTCAAGTAAAATAGTTAAAGAAGGTTTCATATTGTTTTTTTTAGAAACATGTAAAATATATCTGTCACAGTCACACATTCAATTTTACACTAAAATCAGTTGACCTGATCTGTTTGCTCAAGTTGATTACCAGTTAAATGTTGTGTTTACACAAACGTTGAGCTCATATTTAAGACCATGTTTAAGTAGTAGAGCATCACATTGGATGTACTTTGTCCTCGTACAGCATGTGTTGCCGTAGTAAGCTGTCGTATTGTCTTTCAGGATCATTCATGAAGACGGATACTCAGAAGACGAGTGTAAGCAGTACAGAGCTGTGGTCTACAGTAACACCATCCAGTCCATCATGGCCATCGTCAGAGCCATGGGATCCCTCAAGATTGACTACAGCGACCCGGCCAGACAAGTAATCAATCAATCAATCAATCAAGCACTATTTTAGACTCCTGGTCCAATTATAAAAAAAAATAACAGCAAAAAAGTGATTGTTTTGTATTGTTGCCTGGTGTCACTGGCTTGGTCCTTGGTCGTCTCATCTTCATACAACATGGTGACCCTGTAGATGATGTAAACACGGTTTAACTGGTCTGACAGTGAATTGAGGATGTTTGGATAGTGTTTACTTTTAAAGAACAAGGAGAGCACATAAAATATTGTAATTTAATGCTGGTCTTTTCTTTGTTTAGGAAATACTTAAAATGGTTGTGTTGTGTAGGTTTATTTGGATAGTCTATTCTACACATAACCTAAAACCCTCTCTTAATTTTTAATTTGCTAATAACACATTCTAGATGAAATTGCTCACAGAACACACTTAAAACCACCAAACACTTCTCAATAATATTTCATTTTATTGTCTTAAATGCTTTATTTATTTATTGTCCTTTCTCTTGAGCTTTCCCACACTTGTACTAACTTGTCGAAACATGTAACGCTGCAGACTCTTCATCACCACTTGCATTACTACCATATTTTGCTAAAGCACAAATAACTTTGAAAATGCAGTCCTAAAAACGCTTTCAACTTGTTGTAATTGTTGTAATGTTGTTTAATATCTGGATTTGACCAGGAAAATCTCATGACACAAAAACACCTCTTATTCATAGGAGTCCTATCCAAGAGGTAACAGCAAGGATGATACTACTCATACAGGAAGAACACTAAAAGACAGCGCATGAAGTATTTCTAGTCTTTTCAGTTTGTCAAATAGGCCTTTAAAGAGAATATTTATAATTAAAGAAACCAAGAAAAAAGTAGCAAGTAGCTAATTCAACTGATTTGTGACCCAAAACAATGTGTGCACTTTTCATTGATCCAAGCATCTTTCAGCAAGAGCAGTCTCATTAAAACATAGGCACACTTACTATATTTCTTTCTAAGCTATATTTGTCTTTGTGCAATTGATGACATTGTTTAATTGGGTAACTCTGTAGGGCTACCGCTACAGAAATCTGCACTTTCTTTGATCTTTCTTTTTGTGTGATTACTGGTGTGATTTGCTTATTGTGCGTTATCTGAATAAATGCAAGCTAAACTAGAATGGGATGGCGGAAACAAGCTTACAAGTACAAACAGACATTGAAGACGGGAATAAATCATGTTATTGTGAAATCCGCTGAGAGCAAATTAATTAGCAGTAACACTGAGAATGGAGAGAAACTGTCAAGATGCATTTTGCAGAAAGAGCAATGTGTTCTTTATGCAGCGAATCTCGATGTGGGACCTCATTTTCTTCTAATCATTCATTTGCAACCCACTGCTTAACAAATCTAATAGAAGTTCTCACAAACAAACTTGTAAACAGTCCATTATGAGCCTTTTGACATAATGAACACTATTGTTTACATGGTGTAAGTAAAACAATGTAAACCATAGAGAACACACTTTATTTATAGAGCATATATTAAATCATCATAGATTAAAAAGCAAATATCATTCTAACAACTTGAATGGAAATAAAGGATAATGTAAAATTAACCATGTTTGATCCTCCTAATCCACCTCAATTTGTTTAGGCTTTAGCAAAATTCTTATGTATTTGTTGGGATTAAAGAGATGCTCTTTAATCGTGCTATTTTTCCCGATAGGTGAAAAGCCCGGTCTCACCCATTTTATAGATGTTAGTCATACTGAAATTCAGAAATTTCTTAGTCTTACTATTATTAAAGTAAAATGTATTTATTTTTTTCCCAAAGAACCAAATCATTTTAGTTACTTTAAATTACTTCGTGCTCTCATTCAAGGTCTGATAAAGATCAAGACCACACTAAAGTTCATCAATCCATCTAAAATATATATATATTTTTTATTATTATTTTATTTTTTGTATGTATATGGTCCTGATGTCTCTTTCTCTTTCCCTTCTCTCTTGAGGACGATGCCCGTCAGCTGTTTGTCCTGGCCGCTACAGCAGAGGAGAAGGACATTCTCCCGGACGACCTCGCCAACGTGATCCGACGACTGTGGGCCGACGCCGGGATCAAGAGCTGCTTCGCGCGCTCACGAGAGTATCAGCTCAACGACTCCGCCGCATAGTGAGTGTGGAGTAGAATGAGGGAAAAAGAACAAGCTATTCATGGGTTTTCTTTTATAGATTTATATTGAGTGCTTTTCATCATTCAAAAGATATTGGTTGTTTGGAATTTATTGCTATGGCAATGGTGCTAAGTTTGCATTATGTCTACTATATATTATAAACGCCATTAAGAAAATGCTAAAATGTATTTATAGATTTTATATTTTATTATCCATCAGGAAAATGTGTCCTCTGCCTTTTAACCCATTTTTAATGCTCCTGGGACATTCACCGATCTTGATCTTGTTTGGGGGAGGGAGCCCAGCTGAGTTTAAGGTTTAAACCTGTAACTGTATTTAGTCGTAGGAACTGGCAATGTAAATGAGAGACTTTCAACATAAGTAATGTAGACATATTGTCCACTTAATATAATTAAGATCATCATTATTAATACTTTTTAATATTGCATTAGAGATAAGAGGTGCGAGATATATTGAAAGGAGGATGATACTGAAGTAATTGTTCTGGAGATTTGCAAAATTAGAATATAGAGTGTATCATCTATTATTTAAAGTATGAAAATTACAGCACATTTATATTTATTAGAAATAAAATGAACAGAATTAATGTTCATTCCCATTTTGTGCTTTTCTTGAACCTCAACTAAGACCTTTTCAGGCTCATTTTCACACATTCCCGATGCAGTGTGAAAAAACATCATCTGAATATCGAAAAAAATCAAAACAATTATGAAAATATTAATTTTTGTCAAAATATCCCACTCTAAGAGTTTTAAGATAATGAGTAGCATTTCTACCTGGAGCCATTTTGACACTGAGGTTACTTTATAAAATAGACTTCCTTTTAATTGCGTGTAGCCTTATTGCTTCATGTTGTGATCTTCTTGGTATTCTGTCACATTCACACTTGAACATACTCCCACCAGTTTCCACCTGATGCGGTTCTTTATTCTCAACACTCTTCCCTTTCCTAATATAACACTACAGCTGTCAGTGTATTCAACACGCGTGTCAATCAGTAATGCACCCGTCTTCTGTGTACATTCAATGGTGTTTTACCAATATAAATGGTAATGCAGCCAAGTGGGAAAATGCACAGCTGTTATTAAGCATTTGTGGTCTATTTATTCCATCTGCATCTCAAGCTGCTGCTTATTCAGATTAATAAATACAGCACAAAATGGCATAACACCACCTGAAATGGTGGAATTCAGGATATGCAGAAGTTTGTAATAAATCACAGGAAAATGTGTGCACGTACATAAATGGCACTTAAAAGAAGACAAATTATAAACACTGCCATGAGTAAATCATCTTTTAATGTAGCGACTACATTAAAAATGAGTTTAGTTGCTATTTTTTGCCTGTGTTGACATTAAATTTGACTAACTGAATTGAATAAGTCTTTAAAAGGTCTTAAATTTCACTTGACCAAACCTGCTGTAGTCATAAAACTTCTAAATGGCAAAGAATATTCACTTAATTGAGTGTTTTCAAAGTCTCCATGGAGATGTTATTGCTGTGCTATGTTGTTGCAGTTATTTTTTCTAGCAAACCCCCATTATTGAATAATATACAGGTTTAATGCCATACTGTGGAACTTTCCAGACAAAGAAATGACACTCACCGCCACAACAGAACGTTACATAGTGCACCTTGAAGTATTGGTTTTACAGTTAAGCAAGTTTAAAATAAAGGTTATGCGTTTGTTTTTTGTTTGATGTAAATTGATTTATTCACAGTGTAATACTCTTTCATAAAAGCAGTTTAATAAATGTGTCAGAGGGATGAGTCTGATGGAGAGGTTTTATCTTCTCTAAGCAGTGAAACTCTCACACATCCCCAAGGATCAGAACAGACCAAGATATTGCTCCATAACTTCCATTTAGTGACTGTCTCTCTCCAGGTTTAATGCTTAATCTAATCAAACATAATCTCCGTCTTCTGAAAAATTGGCCTCTAAAGTTCAAGCTTATCGGAATTGATGGATCATTCACAATTAGGTACTTTTAGTAGATAGTTGGGCTGTCTTATGATGACTTTAACTTCTTGAGCAGAGCACACAGTATGTCACATGATTTACATTAGGACATTTTAGTTTGTGTTAACAGCTGTTGAACTGAATCATTTGTTTGATGGTGACATTGCCCACTAAATACAGTATGGTGCAAATAAACCAAATTTGATAACAAATGATTGTTTACTATTTAGAACTATGCTATTTATACTGTCAATATCGCTGCGGTACAAATGGGCTAAAGTGCGTAGTAAGGTGGTCTGAGTCATGTGATAACTCTTGTCTTGGTTTTGGATCAGTTTGAGACAAAATGTAGATTTGCTTTGGTCCTGTTCTTGTCCTGGTTTTGTATTGTTTAAGTTTTGGCCTGGTCCATGTTTAGTAGTAGAACACAATCACGATAATAACAAGTGTGATATGCATATCGCAAAGATGCGCAATAATTTCTTATGGTTAATTGCATTAATCTTGCTTTTCTTGCGTGCCCGAGCTTGTTTTTACTTTTGTATCCTCAAAGGTTCACCCCCAAAGGTGCTGTTTTGCACAGAAACGGCAAGTGAATGTTTAAATGTGCTATTGTTAAAGCTCTTGCTTCAAAATCCTCATCATTTTTTTACTATTTCATACACACATAAATTAAGGTGAATACAATGTCTGAAATGTTTAAAATGCCTGAGCAATGTATTTTATGGTGCAGAGTAATGGATAAAGCAACTCCAGGTCTTAACGCTCCAAAGGTCTCCAATGTGTGTGTATTTGTACCTAAGCTACTATATTACTACTACTACTACTATAAGTAAGAGCTGAGTATTCCATTGTTATCCTTTTATACCTGAAAAATCATTTTAAAATATATGCAAATGAGGGGGAAAGATCGTGAAAATAAAGTTATCCAATTCCAATATTGTGCAGCCCTAATGTTTAGTTAAGGGTTTAGGCCCAGTTTGGTCTCACTTTTGATGTGGTGACTGTGACAGTATGGATTGCATACCCCAAGCTTAATTTGTTGTGTTACATATATTAATGCTGTGCTATACGCAGACAAAACTATAGGGAGAGTCCAGCCATGACACGGCAATTGTTTTATTAAGCTTTGAATTTAAACCAGGGTATTTTATTCTGCTCATTTTTAATCTGCAGAGTGTGGCTGGTTGATTATGAAATGTGGTAACTCCCTGTGAAGCCCTGGTTGTTCGGCCCCTCATGCTGCTCTGTTGGTTTTGGACTCAGACTCTGAGCTGGTGTGAGGGAGGCTTAAACACTCCCCCACTGACCAACAGTCTGTCCTCGAACAGAACAGACTGCATGCTCCCAAACCAGGAAGAAACAGGCTGTTTTTTCTTTGAAATTACACTATGTTTACACTTCAGCCTTGTTTTAGATGCACTATGTAACATTTCCTGTGGAAGGTCCGACTACACCACCCGCTTGTTTCCATTAAGATGTTATTTTCTTCACAGTATTATTTCAAACTTCTCTGTCTCCATGGAGACAAGCAGATGTCAATACCAGGCCAAGTTCTAGGTCAGATCTGTGGAGAAGCAAGTCCACTCACAGAAAAAAATGTTTTTCAAAGCAACGAAAACCCTTATTACTGAATCAATGAATTAAAGTTAAAATGGTGCACTATTGAACATTTCAGCCAAAGCATTCTTATGGTGATAAGCAGGTGGCGGGAATTATATGGACATTTCCAGTGGCATAATTTTTAGGGCTCTACGTTGTCCATATTGTCAATATTGTTTTGGAGTAAATCGGTACATGGTTTCGCCCTGTGCATTACCATATCTCTACTCTCTAAAAGAATCAGTCGCTACAAAAAATAAATATATTACTATCATTATTCTCTGTTGGTGAAAGATTCCTTGATTAAAATGAGCTGTACAAATGTGTTTATAATTGCCTTCAAACAAATTGTCAGTGACGTTGGTAATTGTTTGAGATTCAGGATCAGATGTACTACAACCCAGTATGTAGCAGGTTAGTAACCAGGAACTGTTTTTGTTTTACTATGTACTAAGCCTGAAACAAGTTTATCGCAACTAATGGTTTATTGAAACAGTTGTCAACGAATGTTGTCACTGAATAACTGTTTTCTAAACTATACCCAGACTACAGAACATGTTGAGAGAAGAGGTTTTATGACTCCAACAGAGCAGTAAATACCCCAAAATGGCACCGGAAATGTGTAAAATTTTTATTGTACAGTTTTATTGTAAATATATTTTATGAAGATGTTCTCCAATCACATTCATAAGTTAATTTAATTGATTAATCAAAAGAGTGATCAACAGAAAAAAAAAAAAAAAAACATTAGTCGTAGCCCTTCTCTACACCCCTCAATAATGGTATAGTGTGGAGACAGTCATGTGATAGTTGCTGCAAACATATTTTCCTGAGGGGACAGATAAAAGTGTATTTCATTTGATTCTGGTAACACCATTTCTGTGCCTCTTTTGTAGTTACCTGAACGACCTGGAGAGGATAGCCAAAGCAGACTACATCCCTACACAGCAGGATGTCCTGAGAACAAGGGTCAAAACCACTGGCATCGTGGAAACTCACTTCACCTTCAAAGAGCTGCACTTCAAGTAAGACTCCTCCCATAATGCAACACTCTGCAAAACAGCCTGTCACAGAGTAACAGTGTGATTTATAGGGAAAGAGTGCATGAATGAATTGCTTGTGCAAATATGGTTAAGAGAGCATGAAATTAAATAAGGGTTTGTCTATGGTGTGTTACTAGTGAGGGATAAATGATGAGTTTGGAGCTGCACCGTAAAAACAGAAGCTATTACACCACAGTATTGAGTGTGATACAAGCTATTTGTTTCAATTTCATTTCAGACTGAAGTGGCATGAACAATAAATTGGACTTATTATTTATAACATTTAGATTTTGTGTGTCCGTAGATTACATTTGAAAAATCACTTTGTTTACATTGTGCTATACACAAACTAGAAAATCAGCATAGTGGTATCTAGAAAGAGCCTATGTAACAAATCAGCCTCATTCTTCATAAAGGTTTGTAGCCTCATTCTTTTCTTAACTAAATGTTGACCATTGCATTTAATGTGCTATGTTATGAACCCCATGTTCTGACAATGTTAACCTTGTTACTCTCCGCTGCCTACATGGAACAGTAGGCCTTGCATTAAGCGCCCTGGCCCCTTTTGAGCTCCAGCTGAGACAGTAATGGATGCACACACATACTATGCCTCTTAATAATGGACGTATGAGAGGTTCAAGTGCTCAGATATTTCATAACTACCCTGGTACTAAGAAGTATTAGCATAGTTGTTTTCCAGAGAAACGTGTAGGCTGACTAACCCATTAATTGCATTATGTTATGTGTCTCCATAGCAAACCCTCTCCTAGCATGCTGTAATTTTTATTTTCACTTCTGTATTCCTTATACATCCCTTCCCGTTATCCCGTTATGCTTGGGACGCGCACAAAGAATGCACTGGCCATGGCCCTCTGGGGCGAGTTTTGGCCAGATTCCTGATATTTGCCTTTTGACACAAGCTTGTAATGAATAAAACATGGGGCCAGTTAATCAATAGGACGAAAGCTGTGATTACAATGTTTAAACTAGGTGGGCGGCCCACTGCACGACTGTTATTTAATTTGCTATCAGATCTGATTAAATATTTTACTTTCAATTTAAATCTTGGGTAAAGCAGCCATAAGCCTGAATGACTTTATTACCACATTTCAAAGCTGAAGCCAGCGAGGAGTTTCTGTGCTCCTCCTGGATGCTTGTTTGAAGTTATAACTTTTATAACGTTAGTGTGACATTTACATGAACACAAGAACAGATGTTAAACTCTGAGCTGCTAATTTACCTTACTAAATAGGATGGAATTTCTGAAGAGGCACAAAGAGAACTAAACGACAATGAGCTTGTTCATCTCAGCCAAGGTCAAGGTCCCAAGAGACCGTTGGTACTCTCTTTGCTTATTACATTAATGTTTTAATACCAACCAATTAAATTTAATTGTGTGACCTATAGTGTTTGATCAGCATTGAATGGTACTGAAATGTGTTAACGTCAATCAATTACTTCGTGTAGACATGTTCAGAATTGGCGTTATTGGGAGCACTTAAGCATTCATGTTTACTAAGTGGAAATGTGAAGAAAGGTTGTGGGGTTATTATGATCACTATAGGTCATAGAGCTTGAATCTTTAGGATTGTGAGGCTACAATTATTGTTAGAATTAGTGGTACAACCAGTGATTGTTGTATATTTTGTGATAGTTGTAGTAGCAGAAGAGTTTTAAGTAATAAGTCACATTATTTTCCAGTCACATCCCACCTCTGTCTTTTCCAAATCTGTGCAGCTGACTCGTGTCCACCCCTCCATTGTAAAAGCTCCCTCATGAAATCTTAATGGACATCCAGGGACAGCAGGACACATCAACTTTCCTCCTCAGTTTGTCATTTGTCCTAAGAATGCCCTCGTCTCTGTCCATTTTCTGTTGTTTTTTCCCACACGGCCACTGTCCAAATGCATTGTGCTGTGTTTGCCTGCAGGATGTTTGACGTGGGGGGTCAGCGCTCGGAGAGGAAGAAGTGGATTCACTGTTTTGAGGGAGTTACAGCCATTATCTTCTGTGTGGCTCTCAGCGCTTATGACCTGGTTCTGGCCGAGGACGAAGAGATGGTACGTCTAAAAAGGATAAAAAGCCATTCCACTTCATAGTAGAAAAGGGTTCAAAGGCAGTTCACTTCATTATAAACTTCAGTGGTTTGGCAGCATTATCATTTCTTTGGCTTGTACTATATTCTTCCGTCCTAACCTTTCCACTATTCTTTTTCTCAATTGATGATCCAGTGAAATATCTGAAGCTGTTTTATGTAATATACAGAGATGCAATTTTAAACTGCTCCTTGCCTTTGTGGGCTATATTTCTTTGTTTGTTTGTGCACATAACTTAAAATGTCTAAAATCTCGAAATTCTGCTTCGTACCTACTGTCTGTACTTTTATTTCTTATTTTAGCAACTTTCCACCATAGCTAATTGAAGATGATGGCTTGTTTTAATTTCCATATTGCAGCCCATCCCTCCTTTTATGGCCTAATGATGGGAATCTCTTGGTGCTAAAACTTAATCAATGGACTTTAACGATCCCTTTACAGTGCACCGTAATTATGTTATAAAAATCATCATGACCCATTTTTCAACTGACTAAAACCATTTGACCCTCATCTGCAGAACAGCTCCAGAATTTAAAGCAGGTGCTCAAGAAACCTGACCAAGAGCACCCCTCACACTCAAATGTGAAGCAACACTGCCCCCTGGTGGATGCATGTGTACAAGCAGAACATGACATTACACATACGTTTATCTTTTCAATAAGGCGTTGGTGGGTCAAATGTGTTGAGTTGCAAGGGGTTTGTTTTCACAGCTAGTGCGGCTGCAACTAACTAAATGTTTTAATATTCTTTCAGACAGATAGTTCTGAACCAGGTGAAATTACAAGACATTTATTTAGCTAGACTGTTGTTGTTTGTATACCAGTATAGATATTTTAATTTGTTTTCTTTTTGTATTTGTTAATTTAAAATGTGTTATTTTAATTCAATTGTATTTAACGAATTCATTTTTTATTTTTTATTTATCTATTCGTTTTTATTTAATCCTCATTAGTCTTAGTATGGACTAGTTTTCCTGTTCCTGGGGTCTGAGACATGCATTTTACAATATAACGTTTTACATTTACAATAGCTCCATAAATGTTCCTACAAAACACAGTCCTGTTCCAGTATATTATTAAATCTGACTGATAAAATATTTGAAGTGAAACACCTTTTTAATATTATTGTCAGCTATATATTACTATGTCTTTATAAAAGTCATGAGACCTGTTAAATCTTTATTTTTCACATGGGAAGTAATTTTGTTTTGAATATGCAGTACATTTAAATGAGATACTATTTCATAAACTGTGTCAAAATTATTGTAGAATCTGTTTATCCTGACATTCTGATCTATACTCCACGTTTGTTTTTCCCTCAGAATCGGATGCACGAGAGCATGAAACTGTTCGACTCCATCTGCAATAACAAGTGGTTCACAGAGACGTCCATCATCCTGTTCCTCAACAAGAAGGACCTGTTCGAGGAGAAGATCACCCGCAGCCCACTCTCCATCTGCTTCCCCGAGTACACAGGTAACACCACGATACCCACAGTCCATGTTGGGAAGTAACTAAATACATGTACTATAATGCGTATGCAGAATATTAAAGTAACTGTGTTCTGGTGCCGTTAATCTTTCGTTTGGTTGTGTTTGGAATATCTTGAATTGAAAGGAATACAGTGTTGCACTTGATCGCACAATTTAGGCTTCAAACTGCGCAGCATCAGTGTGAAAAATGGATAACACCGCTCTTATGACGCGTGCATGTGTGATTTTTCCCTTCTCTAATCAGTGATAAATAAATGCATAACAAACATGCATAAAGTCGTTTTAATCTTTTCATGTTTTGTGACACTGTATTCTGAATAGTTATAATGCTTTCAGTTTCAAAGTATTTTCCCCAACACTGCCCAGAGTGCACAGGTAAATTTACTGCACATATACTCAAATGTGTAACAGAGTAGAGATTTTTCTATTTACTTGTATGTTCACAGACAGTGTTTGAATGTAAAGGCAGTAATGTATTTTGGTGGGAAAAGGTTATTAGAAATCTTTACTCTATAAAAAAGTGCTACAAGTGTGTGTGTGTGTGTGTGTGTTTGTGTGTTTATATATATGTTTCTTTATAATAGAGTTAGACAAACTTTATTGATCCACAAGGAAAATTGCTTGGGGACAACACATTACAATATAATAAAGGGTAAAAATAAATGGTTATAAAATTCAAACTGCTCAAAGTAGCAACAAAAGCAAGATTTAATTTAGATTCTGTCCTGCTAAGAATTGTTTTGGCAATTGGATATTATTTGCCAATTGGATATTTATTGTTTCCCTCGTTAATAATCTGATTGTCAAAGCAAATAAATGGGAGATCATCAAAATTTGAATGCTGAAAGTTTGAAAGTTGATATAGGCTTAGCTATAACTGTAACCTTATTATTATATTATTATTATAGCCTTATGTTACTAAACATGCAAACAGATCAAAATAATTTCATGTTTCAAACCCACCGTCTGTTGATTGACCCATAGTGTTCTACTAAATGTTTTATTTACAAACTGCTCATGTTGATATATTTTACACATTTTTATTTTATATTTTTCTCTTTAAATGATGAAATATAACATGGAGTAAACTTTTTCATACGCACATACAGGAGCCAACAAGTTTGACGAAGCGGCCAGTTACATCCAGACCAAATTTGAGGACCTGAACAAGAAGAAGGACACAAAGGAGATCTACACTCACTTCACCTGCGCCACCGACACCAAGAACGTGCAGTTTGTGTTTGATGCTGTCACCGACGTCATCATCAAGAACAACCTCAAAGACTGTGGGCTCTTCTAAAGGTACAGCACGATTCTCTGAGCCCGTATTTACGCACGACTTCTTACAAAAGATGGTTCAATTATTGGCATATACTCGGATGTGTGCTTTATAATATCATAAGGCATTCACGTTTGTGCAGAGATGACGCGGTAAAAGTCATTAAATACCTTTTGATGACTAAACTGACTCAAAGCTTATCCTAGTTTTCTAAATATAAATATCCTTGAACCTGTATATTATGTGTTTGACCAAGACACTTCCCGTGCCTGTTGGAATAAAAGTGTTTGAGGCGTGAAAGCGTAATTGGTGGTGGTCCAAAATGACATTTGTGTCTCTCTGTCCTAAGTAGCCACCATCACGCCAGAGTGAATGAATAAAGTACAGCACATTTTAAAACGTGTACAATTTAACCTTTCTGGTGGAGGGTTTGCTACCTGCTTGCCTCAGTAGAGATGTCATTGCTCTGCCTGGAATGTTCCACAGCAAGGCATTAAATTCCCTGCTCACAGAAAGGATGTGTTTCTTCAAAGTATTTTAGCTGTAAAAATACCCATCATTTAAGGCAAACAAGATGGAACGTTCAAGGTAGTGCTCTATTCGTTACATTGAAATTGCAAAAATGTTACATAGTATGCCTTTAATCACATAATAATAATTCAAGTATGGCATCTGACAAAAATGAAGGTCTATTTTTTTTGGAGTATCCCGATAACCATATTCAGACAATTTTATGTTAATCGAATCAAATGTCTTTAAATGCGTTTGTTAAGGTTAAATTATCAGACAAATGGGACATGTCTGCAAAATGAATCACAAAAGTAGTGAAATATCACCATAAACTCTTTTAAAACAAACAAAACAAAATGTTTAATCTGCTCTTTTTGTAGTATTTTTTTTCCTATCAAAAGATATACTGTACTTGACATTAAAATGTTGCATATCTTCAGAACAATATTCACGATATTCTCTAAAATCCGATATATGGTCCACCCCTAAATACAGTCACTGCACTAACTCCATTTGTCTCTCTCTCCTGCAGGACAATGCCTGTCGCACAGAGACTGCATGAGAGACTGCAAGAGCCATGAGACGATTACTGCTTTTCATAATGAAAACATAACAGACTTGACTCCAAGAGGGGGAACCAATTCAACACATGTTTCACAATATTCACACACACACTTCTGTCTTAATACTTTATGTTTAGATGTGTACTATATCCGGTTGGGGCTTTGCCATACATTCATATTGAGTGCCTGTAAATAATGGTATCACAAAGCGGACCCCGACTGGACAAAAGTCAATTCATGTCGGCACTCGATGAAAAAGATCTATTGTATTTACTACATCAAACTAAAGGCAGTCAAGATGATCTCCCCAAAATGCTGGATAAATTAATTCTATAACATTATTTAAAAAGCTCGATCAAAGATGAAAGTGTTAAAACGCCTTCAGTACAAGCTTAAAATCATGAGTACAGTATATGTTGTTTTTAATGTTTTTATTGAGATCAATTTTGTTTGATTTCCCTTTTTGTCAATAAGGGTAGATATTAGGAATTGTTTTTTTATCACATAACTTAAGTTGACTTGGTATTGACATTTTACCTGAAACTGCACACAGCATTTTTATTTTTTAAACTCGTTTGAAAAGAAAAAAGCATGGAGAATGACAAAGGGATGCGCTATGAAAATGTCTTTTGTACAATGTTTACACTGAACCAATAATCAGAGTTGTACAATAGCGCATTGTTCTGCATGAGCTCCCTAGACCAGAATAAAACCCTTCTCTTCTCTCACAAAAGATGAAACAAAAACATTCCTACTTTAGAAAAAAACTTGTTATGTGTCACTTTTAATATATCTGCAAGATTTTTATTAAGTGGATCTGTCTCTAACATTTAGTTCTGTATACAGTATGTTTCTCTCATTTTACCAGTGTTTTAACATGTTTGTGCCTTGATATCTGCGTTTACACTCATTCTTTAGACATGCTATGTTCATATAGTGTGAATTAGGGCTATTTCTACTCCACTTGGGTTCACATCATTCACACAGGTTTGAAAAGCACCGCAGCAGCAGCACAGTGACAACAAATGGATGGTGATAGTGCATTGGTGGTCAAACTGAAATTCACTTTGTTCATTGTAAATAAACACATTATTGCATAACGTGTAGTGTCTGTTCCTGAAATAAAATGTTATGTCTTTTAAGTGAGAATCAACAAAAGTACATCCAATTTGTCCTATTTGTTAAAAACTGCATAGTGTATGAATGAAATATTCCAAGACAATTTAAGTTCTCTGTTCAATGAATTGAAAGTTGTAATATAACACACAAATGTTTGACTTATCGGTAAGTAGGCTGTGAATGATGTCATTTAGCTTATGCCCAAACGCATTACATGTTCATATATTTTTGGATTTGTATGTTAACCTATTTACATCCTCTTGTAGATATGTTTTATTGATTTATTTTCTAATCATCTGAACCACACTGGGTGAATTACAATACAGTGTAACACCCTTACACCCCTGTTGACCCTGTAAACCGGGGCCTGAAAGAGGTAGACACAGCATGGATTAGAGATGCTCAAGTCACTGAGGCGTCAAATGTCGCGCCGGGCTTTGTTTTCATGTAAAAGTACCTTATAGGATCAAACCAGAAGCTGAATGCTCCCTTTATGCAAACTCTATTGACTTTCATGAGGCAGAGAGAAGGCGCTAACAAGCTGCAGGACCACCGTTCACCACCAGGTGGCGCCAGGGAGCCGTCTCATGAACTCCCGACCAGACAGCTGTTCAAGAAGACATAGTCCATTATTAAAACCATGGATCTTCTATGACCTCTTAACCTGATTTGAATATTCCAGGATGGAAATCTCAGTGCTTAAGCTTTTTTTTTTTTCTTCCTTCTTTCAGCCAGTTCCGCTTATTTGGTTCCATGGTCCTCTTCAGGGGTCTAGACCATACTGGATCCGTCTTTTTCTCTGGTTTTGTGCCTTGTCTATTAACGTCTACTTATTGCCGCACGTTTTTTCCTTCAGAAAAGCTCCATTTGACCAATGGCAGAATAGCCAGTTAAAGAATCTGTTGAAATAATTAATCGTGAGGTTAACTTCATAAGTAAACTATACATTACGCATTATTTAATGTGTTTTGCTTTGAGTAGCCTCTGGCTGTGACTGACTTCATTGTCTTTTATCTCTATTTGTGTTGAATCAAATACATTTCTACATAATTAAATATATATGCAAATCAAATAATGGTTTAATTAACCGACGACAGATGTTTGGCTCCAGGAGGAACCGCTGGACGCGCACGAGGACGGCTCTCGTTTCACTCGCGCGCTCATTGGCTGGATGTTTTTGCGCAGTGCTCTGATTGGCTGAAGCTCGAAGCTCAGCATCGTTAAAGTCCAGTGACAGGGACTGAGTGAGTCAGACCAGAGACCACTGCAAGTCATTCTCTTTCTCAGCCCGATTTTGGATTTTTAAGAGTTTAACTGTTGAAGTTTATCTGTCTGCAAATGCAGTGGTGAGTATTTGTGTTTTTATTTTTTTCATTGGCCATTGCTATTATGTAGTTTTCTCTGTTGTCCACCTAATAACTATATATTTTTTAATCTCCTGCAGAACCGAAAGTTCTGCACGTCTACCAGACATTTGACCACAATCACAGGACATTATGGTGAGTTTTTCTCCTCGTGAATTATTGACTTGACTCATTGCATCGGTAGAACATCACATTTTCCTTGACCTTTTATTCTGTCTTGCCAAATGCTCGCAGCTGGTTTGTTCCTCACGTGTTGCGTGGAGGCAGTCAAGTAGAAACATGTTATTTCAAATGGTACACAGACGCACTACAGTTCCCCGCTGTGGGCGCGTCTTTTCGGCAGATTTAAGTTCTTTTCAAGCCCCAAATGGTTTAGCGCCTGCAGCTGTGACAACATCAGCAGCGTGGACGGACCCTCACAACACGCCAGGGGCCATTTTAACGCGAGAGACGCATAGAAAAGTTTTTAAATGCTGTGATAGTTTGAGAATTTCTATTAAAAGTTCAATATTTTGCAATTCCAACGCTCTGCAGTCATTTCCGTTTTTATAATTCAGAGCAGCAACATCCTGTGGGTCATACGTGGGTCCAGAGAGGATATGCGCTCCTCCTTTGCAGCTCAGGCTCGCTCTGCTGCTTTGTCCAAACTGGAGTTCCCCATTTCACTCTGTCTGCATCCTGTCATACTGTAAAAATAATTTGCTTCAGTGCTATTACATATCTACTCTTGAATAATTTCTAACTTTTACCTTTAGTTTTGTGAGGAATTGGATAAACGAGAGGAATAAGCGTAAATCTAAAGTATGGGCAGTGTAAACCATTGTAAATCTTGGTGTTTGTCATAATAGCAGCAGCAGTTTTAGTTGTAGTAGTAGTTTGTTTTCAATTCTAGACCTTTTAAACGTATCTAACAAAACCTTCTGGAATGGAGGAAAAGTGAAGTGGAACATAATGTGGTTTCAATGGAGAAATTGGAATAACCCTCAGAATGTCAAACAATATGAAACGTCAAGATTGTTTTTGCAAATGAAAACCGTTCAGATACTTGATTTAAAGACATTTATAATTATATTGTATGTAGTTTGTTTAATAAGGGATTATGATAGACACATTGCAAATTCAGAATTTTGGATTTTACTGAATAAATACTTACAGAAATGTTGTTTTCTGTTTAATCAACACGATATATTAAATACTTCAACACAAATTATACTTTTTTGAAGCTCAAATATACCCTTGAGGCTAGAAGAACTGTATTTTTCTCTCTCCATTGTTATAGAAAAGTGAAGTAACTGAACTAACATGTCAGTTAATTATTAAAAAGTTGTCATGGTTTACTTTTTTGCCTCCAATCTGGAATTTGGATCATTCTGAGCATTTAGCAGTCTATTTTGTACACTTACTCAAGTTAGAAAAGTACATTAGTATAATATTCTAGGGTTGCAGTTTATTTCAGGTACTCCTCACTCTTTTACTTCACTTCTTATTATTTTACCATTTGTAAAAGGCCATGGAGGTGATGATCTAATCTTGTAAAAATCTTTTGGCCTACTTCTGGATCCAGCCGCTGTCAGACAGGCCAAGGCATGATGAGTGTTAGAAAGACGAAAGGAGTGAACCGCAGCTTGTTTTTGCAAAGACTTTCTGCAATAAAACTAACATTTCCACTACTGTAAAGCAACTTACTGCAGCTACTACAACTAATACTCTTCTTTCTACTAATACTACTACTGCTACATCAAATCTTCCTTTCCTAGTACTAGAACCACTACTCCTTTTTTGTCTATTACTACAACTACTACTATTAGTCCTCCTTTGCCTAAAACTTTATCACTTCTAATCCTCCTTTTCCTACTAGTACTACAACTCCTTCTTTGTCTATTACTACTACTTCTACTACTACTGCTACTTCTCCTCCGTTGCCTACAAGTGTATTACTTCTACTCCTTCTTTACCTACCACTACTACTTCTAATCCTCCGTTTCCTACTACTTCTAACAATACTTCTTCTTTGTCTTACTACTACTACTACTACTTCCACTCCTCTTTCTACTACTACTACTATTTCTTCTTCTACTCCTCCTTTTCCTACTACTACTTCTAATCCTCCTCTTTTGACTACAATTACTACTACTAGTACTACTACTACTACTATTTCTTCTTCTCCTCCTCCTTTTCCTACTACTACTACTACTACTTATAATCCTCCTCTTTCTACTAGAGTTACTACTTTTACTTCTACTCCTCATCTTTCTAATACTATCACTATTGTTTCTGTTCCTCCTTTTCCTTCAACTACTACTACCTTCTACCTTTCACTTTCTCTTCAGTATTGGTTATTACGATTAAATATTGATAGTAGGGGCAAATAAAGCTCTTTTGGTGGTTGTTGAAGTTAAGCAGCCTTTATAAATTGTGGTTTTCTTGTGATTTTTACTGACTTGTCTCTTTATTTTAGCTGTGTTTAGGCGAATCCCCGGACTGTCTGCGTGACCAGGTGCAGTACGTGAAGAAGTCCCTGCACGACCACAAACAGCTGAACCGTCCCAGGCCTCTGAGCGAACCATGTGGCCGATCCTTCGCTGTGACAAGATTCTGTAAACAACAACAAAACCAGTCCGGAAGACTTCGAGTTTCCGAGAACGAATCCGGCACCTACGACTCCGCGTGCTGTCTGGCCAGTCCACTCGAGGAGGAGGACGAACACGACAACGAAAGGTTACAGCAAGGGTCTCCGAGCAGCGAACAAAGCGTGGATTTTGACTCTGGATTTTCGGAGGATTCTTGGCACGATGAAGGAGTTGTGCTGAGGAGGACCAGGAATGTTCGAGTTTCCAATTCAGCATGCCTCAGAACAAACCGAGTGTCCACAAATGGCAGAATCCGACCAAAATCTACGTCAGATGCTTGTTTGGAAAAGTGGACTTCTTTTGAGATCGGAAACCCTGAAGACTGGACCACGTCGCTGTTGAGTCGCAGCAGAAATAGACAGCCTTTAGTTTTAGGGGACAATAGTTTTGCAGATTTGGTTAAAAACTGGTTGGACCTTCCAGAGAGTCCAGAACCAGCCGAGCTTAAGCCAAACCCAGGAAGGCGTTTGGCTAAGGACATACTGGTGAACATGCGAAAGAGGTTGAATGTGATTTCCAAAGGCGTAGAGATGAGGAGCAGACCGGCCGACTGTGTGAAGACCAGGCAAACCGATGCATCCAAAAGACTGTCCTGCCCAGTGGGACTGCAGGGACTTAAACCTTTCTTTCACCAGTCACACACAGGACTACACGAGACAGACTCAGACTTCCACAAGTTCACTGCTCTAATGAAGACAGGCAGCCGCCAACCAATCATATGTAACGATATTATCGGATATATTTGACATGAAGAAAATGTTGCATATTTCACATCTGCCTATTCTATTGCTAAAATAATAAAGCTTTATTTATGTAAATGCATTCTTTTTCTGGTTTTCTTTTGTCATTTTGATCACATTCATGCAGAGTAAACATGTTTGAACTTTAGACATTAGGAAGAAGTCTGACTATTGTCCTCTTTGTCAGATTACTTTTAATTGCAGCTTAATGTTGGTTATGAAGTTTGCTGCTCTGTTGTAAAAATATCAGAACCCAGATATAAATCAAAGCTAAAATTATTATTAAAACTAGATAATCATTTGTACTTATTCAGTCTCAATTCTAAAATATGTCCTGAACAGTTGTAGGTCCCGGTTTTAGTCCAGTTTAATTCTTTAGATTTGATTTGGTCTTGTTTAAGTCCTGGTTTAACCCTTCTTGTCTCTTGTCCATGTTTAGTTCTGGGTTTAGTTCCAGTTAAGTCCCAGTTCTAAAGTGGTGTCTGTGCAAGAGTGAACGCACCCTTTGAATGGTCTTGATCTATACCAGATCTAATATAATACCATGTGGGAACACAATATATTGTATAATGTATTGTGTTTTTTATCATCATTGTGGTATTGAAATCAAGTTAGAAATTGCATTGTTAACAACAGTAGCTGCCTATGAGGTTGCATATTGGGCGTGTGGCTAATTAGTGACATATTGTTACAGTTTAATTTATCCTACATCAGTGTTTCCCAACTGGGGTACATGTTGACCCATGTTGGAATTTTTTTGGACACCATACATTAAAACAAGAAAATATAATGTAACGAGAGACACTTTTTTTTCCAAAGGATGAGACAAACACGAGATTGAGCTGAGAATGAGGAGAGGACAAGATTTATACATAATTTATAATAAATAAATTATGTGGTTCAGTTCACAGACCTCACAATGTTGTGTGTATTTTTTGTTATTGTCAGTCTAGAACTTTTTTTTTTTAACAGCAGCTTCTCAAAACATATCTTGTCCCATCCCTAGTGAACTGATTTATTTGCCTAAGTGAATTAGAGGGTTCTTGGAGTAAGGCTCAAAGCTCAGGGTCTGCACGGGGCGTAACATTTATCATTGTAGAATAGCATCGATGCAAAAGCGAACTTGTCTTTATGAAATACACCAACACAGTATGTGCATATCTTTATACGTTTATTTATAATAGAACAACAGACAAAGTTAAGTGTTCATGATACAACCACATCCCACAGTCTCAGACACTTGTGCACCCAAAACAATGGCATCCACAAATAGTGCACATAATTATACGAGTGCAAGTGTTAAACAAATGCACTGGAGGCAGTTATTTGGCAGCACAGACACAGAAGCACAAACAGGTGAAAGTGGTGTTGATATTCATATCTCTATATTTATATGAAGGGAAGGGCTGCATTTGTGAACAAGGATTAAGTTCAAACAGCTGGGTCCAGATAGTTACAGCAAGCAGCAAAGTAGAACAACTCTACTCTTGTTCTCTGTCTAACCTTCAAATACAGATGTCTGTGTAGATTTGTGAGCTTTAAGGGACTGTATTCAATGTTTCCTACACAACTCTTCACACATTAAAAGAACCAATCATAATTATAATTCATTAATATATATATATAGTATATATATATATAGTAGATATACTTGTCTTTTAAGATAGTTTTGTCCTTTAAAAGAGCATTTACCCCTGAGCTAGATTTTGGAGTTACATTGGTCATTGAGCACATACATACACTTCATTTCAAACCCTGATTTAAAAAAAAAACAACATAACCCTAATAAAATAATAATAATAATAACTTTCACAGTACTTTATATGGTATTAGGCACAACATTTTAGTACATTTAAAACCAGAGGCATTTCAAGAACATGCTAGGACAAGGCAAGAGAGTAAAATAAGGTTAAAATATAAAAATGGCAGTAAGAATTGCTCCATCTGCCCTGTGTTTTGGTGCATTTCTCTGTTTGGCTAGATCACAGCAGCAGGTATTGGATGCGGGGAACGACCTCGCAGTCTTCGTCCTCAGTGAAGGACGGAAACAGCTCCAGCATGTTCTTATGAGGAGGGATCTCTGCTTTGGTCACTTTCTTTATCAGCTCAGACACACTGCGAAAAGGACACAAAACAAAATGACTCAATATATTATAGCACACAGAATGTATATTAGCATGAATTTACATTTACAAGATAATTTTATTTGAAATGAAAGTCTTTTCTTTTTAAATCTCAATAGCTGGTATTTAGCAGTAACTTTAACTTTACTGTCCACCATGATGAAAATTAATCTATGGTTCACAGCACAGGCCAATAATTAGTCCATCAAGCTTTAAAATGAATAAAAAAATAGAAGCGGAGTTCACTGATTTTAAAATAATGTACTGTTAAATAACAATAAATAATATAAAATCCTTTGTTAACAATAGCAGTTTAGGCTTGTCAATTATTTTCATACACACAAACAATATTTCTGCAATACTGTCTGTCTCTCCACAATGTTGCAATTTTTTTTCTTCCAGAAGTAGGAGGTGACAATATATCAAAATTTAGATACTAATGTGAATGTTGTTTAGAAAATCTGGAAAGTTTTTATATGGAGTCTATTGTTTGCTACAAAACGTAAACTAATAAAGTAAAATGAGGGTATGAGGTGATAGTTGGACACTTTTCTGATAATTTTGACAAATGACAGCTGTGAGGATCAAAAACGCATAAAGCAATATTTTTCAGTACATTTGTAAAGCTTATAATCTTGTTTATTCACTCACAGCTCCACAAACTGCCCACATTGTTTACCCATACATCGGCACAACATGCTATTACTATTGTTCGTTTTTTTCAAAGTGGGTTTAACAGTGACATCCTGTGCAGGTTGGACTGTCCCCCCAGTCCAGGCTGCAGATGTACGCTCTTTGTTTTTACTGTGATATCAGCACACAGCTTCTCTCTCTGGGGACTGGAGCAGATGAAGGCACAGGGGGAAAGAGAGGGGAGAGAAAGGGGGGAGAGGGGCTGGTGTGGTCATGTGGACAGCTGGTCCTAAATGACAAATGCCCACCAGCACCGGCTTCCTGTGCAGTTGAGTTTCTGCGAGTGCCACAAGAGAGAGAAACGGACAGCGACAGAAACCAAATGTCATCTTAGTCTTCTTATCGAACTCATGAAATACTCACATTGACTATTTATTAGGGCTATGGACCTTTAGTCAATTGATCAGTCAATAATGTCTTGGTTGACCAAACCTTTTATCAGTCAACTCATAATATTTGGGAGGATATACAGTATATTCGCAACAGTCAAAAGTAGAAGGAATGTAGTGAGTTATAAATACTGTTCTGTGGTTAAGTGGTTTTCTGTATAAATCCTGTAATCTTGTGGTCAAATGGTCAAATCATGACGATACTAAAAAGGTTTGAGAGCTTGTGTCAGCGCCACACTCCCTTGAAATTGACTAATCAATGCATAGAGCCTGCCTTTAGTCAACCAAGAACTTTTTAGATCAACTACAGCCTTTATGCTTTTATTTGACTATTACTGCTTTTATTGTGGTTTCTTATACTGTATTGTCATTTAATTGAATGCATTGTGATTTTATTCTTGAATGTCTGTAAAGCATTTTGAACTGCACTTTACACAAATTGTGCTCTACAAATACAATTTTTGATTCACATTACTGCATTCATAGTTTGATTTCTTTGTAATTCATTTCTAATAGTTAATCTGGTTAAGAGATGTTGTAAAAGTAAACAGTGCTTCACATTCTTGTACAGTATTTAATTTACTGGACCATTAAGAATATAGTATACGTATTCATCCAGGATTCAACTAGGACTAATCACATCTGGCATGTTCCGACAGTTTTGTAATGGACACTTCAGGGATGCTCCACAGCTGCCATTCTGTGTTTACACATCTGCAAATCTTAAGCTATTTAAATTAATGACATTGTATATATATTACTACCAAGATAACTGCTGTTCAAACTCTAATTAAATTACTATTAGAAGTAAATTGTGTCCTTATTTATTCTGAAAAACGCCTACTTAGAAAAGACGACTACCATAATCAAAGTTTTAAACTGTTCTTTGCCAAACATTAAACAGTAAGATGTGAAGTTAAGTGACTAATACAGAAATACTTCAACATCTCTCCAAATTATTACCTATAAAAGTCAGATTTATTGAGTCTTCCATCTTTACTGGTAGAAAAGAGACGCCGCGGGGTTAAGATATCTCCGTCTGACTCACAGCTTTAACTAGTGCGAAGATTTAATTTACCCTTTGGCATCAGATATGCGCGCTTTAATGTTTTGCGAGTCCCAACAACGTCGCCCCGTCCCCTGCACGTTCGGAGGGAGGTTTAGCAGTAATTTAACTCTTTAGCTTCTCAACAAACAGAGAAACTTGAGCAGAAGTGGGCCTCAGTCGTCGGAGTGCAGTGATGCATAGTGTGAGCGTGTCAACAAAGGAAACGCCTCATCCTGCCATTAACCTCCACAACAAACAAAGGGATGCTGCTCACTGACTGTGCAGCTAAAGATGGCATTCGTGCTCATCTGGATGCCAACTGATACATGAAGCAGCTTTTAATTTGAAGTTTGAGACACGTGAATCACTGCTTTGGCACTGGATGACAAGTCATGGAGTCATTTTGTCAATCTTAAATGTGCACCACCTGCTTGTCTCAATGAAGATGTTATTGCTCTGTCTTAAATGTTATCCATCTTATATTTATCCAGTTACAAGTGTTTTTATTGCTCAAACATATCTGAAAGACCTTATTGTGAGTGGGGTCAGCTCTCCACAGATCTGATTTGTCGCGACACCAGTTTGTGTTCATGCAGATAGATATGTTTAATGCCATACTGTGGAACATTCCAGGCAAATGTAATGTTCGCCGCCATCGAGACAAGGAGAGGAACCCTCCACCAAATAAGTTGCATAGTGCACCTTTAAATTAGTATCATTACATTGAGTTTGGATAGCATGAACACACTCAAAAGTTATGCCAAATTTGACAAATAACTAGTCCCATCAAGAAAATAAATATTAAAGTTAATTAAGTAATTCCAAAAGATAAAGACAAGCTGTAATAAAAAGTCAAGTAAAATTAAACATTTAAGTATTTACTCAGTGTCATTAATGAGGCATAGAAATTAAGGATTTGTACATCAATGGCACAAATATATAAAGAAGAAAATGTCGCTCACTGGTGCAAAGAAAGGGTTTGCAAGACAGATATCCAGCCCAAAAATAGATCTTTCATTTTCTGAATGGCAAGCCAATAGAATTATTTTCATTACCAACAAATAACACATTTTATCTTTTTTAGGGCTGGGACTTAAACATTGATCTTCAAACTTTGACCACAGTGAGGTTCATTTCTGACCAATTTTATACAATTGAAGCGTAAATTTTGTCATATTGTTCTTCTTGCTACATTTTTGCAGCGTTTATTAGCATTCACAGCTAGCAACAAGTCACGATAATTTGTCATGTTTGATTCATTTTTCATATCAAATGGTTTACCTCTGCTGGAGTCTGTCCGTCTCGCCATTGTAGATGATAGAGCTCCCATGGAAGAGACTGCACACCTCCAGGTCACACTTTTCCTGTGAACAAACAATAACATATAAAAACAAATAGCCATATTGTATTTATTTTCAGCCATTTGGAAGAAATCATCATACTGAGACATGGACTGACACTATAAATGACCTGTGACCTCAACCGTTGGAGCAGTTCAGGAAGTGCCGTGGTGTGTCCATAAACAAACACAGGAACACAGCTTTCTGAAAAGTTCAACAAAACCTGGAGCAAATATGGCGACCCTACGTGTATTCCCCCAGTCCCCGCAAAACAGTGTTTTCAGATGTAAAACTGAATCTGAATTGCAAAGAAGGCACTGTATTGAATTTGTAAGGCCACATAAACAGCTAAACAAATACAGCATGTCGGTGCTAATCCACAAAATGGGGCTTAAAGGCAAACTCTTCACACCAAACTGACTGAGGACACTGACACCACTGATCATGTGCGGCTTTGGCAATGCATATAGTTTAATAACATTTAGGTGCAGGTTTCTTGTTGACTTGGGAGATAATCAAAGTTGCAATTTGAACATCTCCCATCAGGACGACAGTAAAAAGTTACAAAAAACATATATAAGAACTAATTTGTTCCCACTGCTATTGCATTTTTAATCTAGTCACATGTAAACTGTTTATTTATTAAGCTTTAAATCGGTTTTAGAGGATGTTGACAGTGTGAATCTAAGCCTGAAACACGTCAGACAATTTTCTTTTTAACAGACAATAAAGCTTTTTGAATCTTTTGAATGTTCCTGTGAATTATTGAGACCTAGATCTTTTGCAAAGGTGACCTGGCAAAGTGGTTAAAGTTACAAAGACATTTTACATCGAGACACTAGATTAAAAGCATTATAAAATTAAAACAAAGCTACACTTAAAGACAAAAACAAGTTCAAAGGATTCTCACTGTTGTTTTTTTTCTTCTTTTTTATAGCGCGAAAACCCCTTCAGGCAAATTATTCCTTCCTGATTTGAAGGATTTTGTGAGGACCTTTCCCCATGCAAAAGATATAATATTTTGAATTGACGGAAGACTATTGAAACCCTTTAATTGTTTTCCAACTTGCGCCTTAAAAGCAGGTGTGGATGTATATTTCTATTTAAGCTTGGGATTGGTTTAAGTAAATATTACCTTGCAACACAAGGCCATTGGATAAAAACATAAATATGACACATAAATGAGTAATGTGAAATAATTATGTCATTCACTGAACACAAATGATGATTAATTATAGATTAGTAATTGCATTTGCATTTAACCTGTCATTAACATAGTGTAGATAAGGATAATTGTTTTTCGCTCCACTGTATGACTAGAGGGTGTAAAGTGGCCATTTTAAAACAATGGCTATTGTGTTGCACTGTTGGATGGGGAGCAGTATTTTATAAAAAACACATAAAACTTGCACCCGGTAACACTAACTCGACTTAAAGTTTCCATCCTGCGAGAAAGAAATACCTTGACAATCTGGATGAGTTGTTCCAAGGTCATTTCCTGTCCACCGCCGCGCCGGCCCTCAACCAGGAAGTCGTCCCACAGAGTGAACCTCTTTCCTGCGACCTGGAGATAGACACAGTGCACATGGAAGTATAGTTTAACATCGCTGACAGATGCAGAGCTGCTCGCTGTGAAGGATGTGAGAAAGATGGAGGAGGTCTGGGTAAAGACAGAGAAAGGTTTATGTTTCAACACTGTGTTAAAAGAAGAGGAAGCCGTCCAAACAACAGACGCAATAAAATGCAGTGGAATCTTATAAAACTATTCTCAACTGTTCTTTCTGTCAGACAATTAAAACTAAGGATCGGAATCACTGGGACTTTCTAGATTTAAAGCGATACACAATACATGGCTCAGTTACGATACAATAATTGATCAAGTGCACCATAATCTGTGATATATCAGTATTTTTTAAGAACCAAAAATGTACAGTATAGGGCTGAATGACATGGATCAAAAATCATGTCTCGATCTATTTTGGTACATCTTGAGTTACCATCTTGATATCTTACCAACAAAACCCCCGAAAACTACTGCAAATGTATTATGCCAAATGTCACATGCAACTTTTATTTAGTATATACCAAGCAGCACCAAATTAATCAATTAAAAGCAACTAATCGATTATATAAATGGTTGTCTACTGCAGTGGTTCCCAAACTGTTTTGTATCAAGTACCCCCAAAGTTTTGTTTCACACTCCGAGTACCCCTTAATTTGAGTTTCAGGCAAATAAATGGGTTTAGTAGTTGAATATAGTCAGTTATTACTATTATATGTATTGTTTTAATTATATTTATGGTCCATCATACTCCCAAGAGACTGTTTAAAATTGCGTAGATATATTCAACTATCAATATACCCAGCCTGAAACAAAATCATTTCTTTGTTAAATTATTATTATTAAGGTTTTTATGATCTGTACATTTTGGTAGATAAAAAAAAAATGTTATGGAAAAAGTGGGTCATAATAAAACTCTCTCACAATCAGACCTTTGAGAATGACACTTCTCAAAAGTTCAGTCATGTTTTCCCCACGGGTTCAAAGGTCAGCACGAGCGGTTAGAATCAGACATCAGAGAAAACGTGAGGAAACTTACAAACAACATCTCTTTCAATGAATGAAAGAAACAAACACAAACATACACAGTTGATTATTGTGATAAATATCTCATGCCTCAGGGCTGCAGTTTCCTCCTTAAGTGATTCTCCATAATGGCTCACAAGATCAGGCTTTTGGACCGCGAACTGAAGACGCCTTATTCTAATGACTTCGACCTTTGACCTTCAGACAAAAACACCACACAGAGAGCTGACATCACGACTTGTCCATTATAATCCAGAACACATCAGTAATATGCATCACACAAGTCACACAGAGCACATGCAAACATCAACACTATCAAACACATGTGAGCGTACAATCACCTGACGGAAAAGTAGGGCAAATTTCACACTTAAAATTGTGTCTCAGATCAACACTGAAATTGAAATGCACTTTTTTTAAGCTACAAAACCCTGACTTCTGAATGGTATACTGTCAAGAAACATCAAAAGGAAAGAAAAATATTAACACGTCGCTAACACAAATGTTGACAGGACGGTCGGTCTTTAGACGTTAAGTTGATTAATCAGTCAATGGTGTCAAGCAGAGGAGGGCAATATTGACAAAGAAAGAAATGTGAAATCAGCTCTTGTTATACAATTTTTTACAATAAGAAATATCCTCGAGGTCTTCAAAACAACATTCACAGTATTATCATTTTTTATTTTAATTATAGGGATTAGTTAGTGAATTATACATTTAAATGCCTTTTAAATACCAGTTTACTAATACTTTATGAATTCATGTGAGTTTGTGGTCTTGTGAGTGCAGTTTCAGGCAGATATTTGGTCTGATCATAGAGATCCTCTGCAGATTTGAGAGCTTTGCCAGCTTCATGCCTCTTCCCATATATTCAACAACTAATCAATGCACAAGGCTCATCTTTAGTCGAAGAAGACTTTCTTTATTTGACTATAGCCCTTGACAATTCAACCCCGGCTCCATCCACGGCATGCTGCTGTTGTGTCCTCGAGCGTTGAACCCGCCTTGACTTCAGTGTCTGCGTTCAGGTGATAAATGTCTCCTTCATGTAAAGTACTTTGATTTATTTGTGTTATTAGTTTATTTTAACTCTTGATCTGCTTCCTGTCGTGGGTTCTTTTGCGAACAAAGGAATGATATGGCTTAGTCAAAAAGATAGTGTTCGTGAATTTATTCCCAGTGCAAAAATAGTGATCAAAACAGTGAGAATATTTACAGTGTGTAGCAGCAATACACAAACAGTCCTCAGGATGGCTCTGGAGCAGGTGACTGCGGTGCACACAGCTCTCTCCTGTACACACACTGCCCCTGTGGCGATGGGGGGGTCCCTTTTATAATGGGAAGCCCCTCCCCCAAACCAATTAACAACTAAAAATTTAATTTTCTCCACTAATAGAAACATTTATCTTTTACAATTAATTTTACAAATTCACAAACATAACCATAAGCAAAAATATAACCACGACAGTAGTATTTAGAAGCTAATAAAGAAAAATAAATAACTTGCATCTAAACGGCAAGTCACATGACGTCACCCAAGCCCTCACGCAATGCTGAGGGGACGATGAATAGTGATGAATGGTGAACATTTGCGCATGGGGAAGAAAAGATATGGCGAGAGAAATGTTTGAGCAGCAATCAAGTGTGCACCCAAGACTGCCGCGACGACTACGGAGGAAACCAGACACACAAACGGGCGGGTAAGAGAAATGTCGGTGCAGGTGTATGTGCACGTGGTCTCCCCGCGCTTCCTGACGGAGCTACTCTGTCACACTTCCACTCCAGAAAAAAATATGGCTACTATGATTAATCAACTAATCATGACTAGTTGACTATGAAAAATATACTGTTGTATTTTGGCAATCTTAATCTTTACCTGGATTATACAGACTCTAGACCTTTTATATCAAACAGACAGTGGCATTATCAAATCAAAATGTCAAAAAAACAATAAACCATTTCGGATTTTCCGCAACAATATAATTTAGCATATTCACTATCTAAACGCCTTAAGTTAACTTATTTCAATCTTTATCTGGTTGATAATGCATTTCAAAAGTCTCAATATACAACAGAAACAATCATTTGACCAGTCGACAAATGTATTATTTTAGTCAACAACTCAACTAATCACTGCGTGCCCTAATGCCACAGCTTTCTATATTTGTGAAGCCCTTTTCAACATCACTTTTCACATTTCTCTAAAAGTCGTCTGAGAGCAGAGATCGACAAAAGGTGGTTGTCCGACTCCAGCAGCAGTGTCTCTGTCTCCGCAGCCCCACAGTTGTAAGTGCTGGAGAGTGAGGGATAGTCAGAAGTTCCCCTTGGCTGCTGGAGCACAGATAATTGGAGCCAGGTTTAGCCAAAGCTTTCGGTATTCACATCTCGAGCCAAGATTTGATCCTCACAAACTCCTCCTGCCCAGACGGCCCTGAGTACACAAGCTGCTCAATGTGTGACATAGTTTTGGAAATTCAGGGCTAGTGAGGCATGAAAAATGCAGCAAAGAGCGTCATTATTATTTTTTGGGTTATGCAATACTTTAAGTGCATATGGTGTTAATGTTTTTTCCAATTTATTTGTTGGAGTAATGCCTGTGTATCATAGTTTTACATCAGTCAAGTTTGCAATTACAAGTAGTGCTGAGTTCTAAAAAGGAATCCATCCAGAGTACAGGGACAATTTACACCCAAGGTTTTTTACAATTTACACCCAACACATTTTCTGACAGTTTAAAACCAATTTATCAAAAATAAAGTCGTTGCCATGTTTTGGTTTTTGTCCACATGAAAACTATTGCGTAAGTCAGACGGGTTTTGGCCATTGTTTACAGTGCATCTCTACTATGTCAAATCTTCTGCTCCACCAAACTTTCACTAAATTGGTGAAAACAAGTTAATTTTATTACCACAATCTTGAATGTAAGTGTGTATGAGAAGTCTAACCTGCCCAATGCACTTTAAGGCAATACCAAATTAAAACTTGAAGTATTTTTGCCATTATGGGAGATATAAAAGTTATGTGACATAGGAATTTACCCCAGAAGTGATAAATTAGCCTTATATCTAATGTTTGATTTTATTTAGAGAATATAGACCTAGAAAAATGACCGACAAATAGGAGTCTACATTTACCACTGCATTTGAAGGGTGTCAAGCCTTGTTTAACTCTATTGTATCAATTTTTTCCATCATCTGGGGACCCCCAGAAATTATTTCGTGACCCAATTGGCGTCCCGACCCCTAGTTTAAGAACCACTGGTTTAAAGCACTATTTAGATTTTAGCAGTTTATTTTAATCTCCTCTCTCAAATGTAAATGCATCCTGATTTCTGAAGATGTTTAAAATGTGATCTGTGAAGAACATTAGAAAAATAAATAAATAACATCTTGGAATCCCAAAATGCTAGGGCTGCATGAAAAATACAGTATATAATTGTGATTTTTCTGACTAGTTTTGTGATCACGATTTAATTTGCAATTGATGTTTTAATTATGTCATTCTGTTGAAAGATTTTAAACACAAGCAGGAGAACTGACAAAAAGACTGAAACTAATAAAATAATCATGTTTCAGAATTTTCGTCACTTTTAGGCTCATTTTGTGGCTGATATTTTGTCGTTTGTGGAGGAAATTATTGCAGTCCAAACACTGCAACCTTTGCAATTTGCGACCTGCGTCCATTCAAAAGGCGATTCCAATTCAATTTTCATTAATTGTGCAGCCCTAAAGCATGCCCAACAAACTCTATTTATGATGCTGATCAATATATTTATTCATTTTATCAATAATGTGTACAATGTGTGTATTCAATGTCTGATACCTTTACTAAATGTGCTTAAAAAAACTAATTGGCTACATATTTACAGTTAACGAGTCACATCCAAAGCTGAGCACAATGTGTTCCAGCAGAGTCATTGTTGGAGAGCTTTAGTGGTCCCATGCCAGTCCTCTATTGTGCACAGATGCTCTTCTCATACAATGGACTGTAAAGGCCTGTGGTGCTGGTAAGCACTGCAGTGTCTCTGAATTTAACTGACTGTCCCAGATTTTGAGTGTGGATTGTGTGTGACGTCAGATACTGAAGGCTGCAGCAGATTGGAAAATAATAAGTGTGGACAGAAATTGCTCGATGGAAGTAATTATTACAGTACAGCCCATGGAACTAAAACAGAAAAGTGAAGTATGATTGATGAAGTATGCTGTTCTTGGTTTAGAGGGAAAATCACTGAATAGCTTTACTGTAGTAGTGTCTGGAGGAAAACTTTTCTCGAAATAATTTTGGTCTCTCCATAGACTTATGAAATGTCTCATAGGAGATTAATTGGAGATGTGCGTGCTCCCACAAGCCAAACGATACAAAATAGGACATCGGTGTAATTGACTTTTTTGCCGCTTATGATGCTTAGAATCATATCCCTAGATTTCATGGCAATCAGAAAATGTTGGCACATTTACATGAACTGTAGGGGGCGCTATCGTGAAAAGTGCTCATGTGCTCCTGAGTCTGTTCTGTTGTATATTTGATTGTGCATCTGTGGTTACAGTTTGTGCTCTGTAGGACAATGCCTGTGGCTGGGATAATTATTTAAAGAAACAGGAAATGAAGGCGATTTTCGATGGCGAGCCATGCCTGTACAGTAAACACTATCACCAAAAATTGGATGATTATTGAATTTCAATGTGTCCAGATCAGATGCGTGTATGTTAGACCGATCTCGGACCAAAAACCTAAAAAAATTTAAAATGGCGTCTAAAGTAGAAATCAATATGGCCGCTTTAGCATTTGTCTGATGACTGTGTACCAATTATGTTTTAGGGTCGTCTTTATGTGTACTACCACTCTGCCAAATTTCATAGGCCTCCTCCAAAATAAATGTGTCTCCCTTTCCATAGGCCTGACCCAAAAGGCTGTGTGAGAGTTGCATGTAAAATGGGGTTATCGGACATTCATTGTCCTTAAATGGAGTCACTGTCATAAGTTTGGTGGCTGTTCCTCACTGTTTAGTTGGATTTTGCAGCATCCTTGTGTGAAGAGACTCAGAGTCCCATAGAGAATGCATGAGAGCTCTGGAGGGCCCTAGAGGCAAAAGTGTGAAGAATAGGCCATGGGTCTCATTGGCTTTTCTGAACAGGAGGCCGTGTAGGAATTGCGCGCAAATTTTCACAAATTAAAATCGAAGTAATTGTTTTTCTCCCCATTGTAATTTTAGTTTAGCCTCCTGTGCGACTGCAAAAGTAAAAAGTATTTACGTTTATCTCAAATACCAACAAATGCATTAATTACTAATAGGTCAACCGTTGCAAGAAAACATATTTTCACCCTGCCTGAACAACAGACACTCCACAGTGATTAAAAAGAAAAGATGTTATCACAAGCATTTGGTGTCAGCAGCTGCTAAGTGTGGCCTAAACAGGCATTACAGGAGGTTCAAAGTTGCCATATATATATATTTTTAACAATGATAGATTTGTTTAGATTTTTTTCTACACTAATATATAACATATAACAATATATCTGCAATTTACAATATATTTATAACCTGGATTTTATGTTTACTTGTGTTGTCTTTGTGAAATCATAAAATTGGTTTGATGATTTAAGAGCTTTTCTAGTAACTTACATGCTGCAACATGCAGCAAATGTTACCATTGAGGTAGATTAATTACCAGTATTTAAATTATAACTAGCACAGTGTTTGAGATTTCAACTGCAGAAGATGACAGTGGAGCCTTCCATCCTCATCAGAGGACAACTCAGCTCACTCGGACGTTCTCGAAACGCGCAAATGATCAAATTTGCACACGGGCCGATCGCGACAATACCCCTATGTGGGACTTTTCGTGCATGTTTACTGGGTCAAAAAGGCCTCCAAAGGGTATGAAAAAAACAAATAATAATAATAAGCAAGAAACCAGCGAAACACAATGCATTTTGTATGTTTTTTAAGTAGGACTAGTATAAGACCACATAATAATACTGAAGAAACTATCATTATTTTGTTTGAAAATTACATTCTCTTATACAAGAAAAGGTTTGCTTTTAATCATCATTATGTTATAGAAACTGGTATTGAGTATTCAAGTATTTTTTACTTCGTATCGTGACAAAACTAGTTCAGAATTACACATGCTTAAAAATAAACAGACAAAACTCAAACATGATATAGCAATGTATACAACTCCATCTACTACTGTTTTCAAAGAGGAAAACATGAACATAAAGTGACAAAACAAGCCATCACTGACTGGTGTTGTAACTACAAACACCAGTCTGACTTTTAGTCTTCTAAATCTCTGTCTCCAAACATTTACGGCATCACTGGCTTTGGTTCACCACAGCCACCACATCTCTGTGTCTGAGGGCCTTGTCTGATGTCTCGGAGGGAAAATGAGGCCCTCCACTCACGTCTGGAAAAAAGATGTGTCTACAAAAGATTTCAAAGGACTACCTCATACTATAACATAATAATGTAGAGTAGGGCTGCATGATTTTGGAAAGTTTTACAATATGCTTTATGGCTGTTACGTACAGTGAAATCAATATAATTGTGATATTTGAAAATACCTTTTGTGATAGTGTCACTTATATCAAAGAAGAAGACCGATTGTGCTTTTGCCTACTATACAGTTGTAATCTATGACACTCCTGGATCATTGTTATATTTTGAAGATTCTAAAATGACTTTATAACTTAAAAAAAAAAAAAAAAACTTCGTTGACGCTGGGTTTAAAATGACAGTCCAGATTTGCACCAGACCCCTTTATGTTATGTTACTGGCTACACGGCGCTGCCAAATCCTACGTGTGTCACCGTTTAAGAAAATAAAATTGCAGAATGAAGTAAATCGGTGAATCTGGAATCTGGGGAGCGGTGAACTCTGGACTGAGGAGGAAATGGTGTCTTGTCTGCAGGAGAATGAAGATGTACTCAGATATGTATGATTCACTCTAAACATACAGTGGTTTTATGAGAAGGGAAAACAATTATAATATGGTTAAAAGCTCCAAAGAGTCTATTTTGCACAGTATATCTTCTTTTAAACAAATGTGTTAATGTATAAGTGTAAGTCTAATAAAAACTTCACAGAGACTAAACCAAGACTAAATCAAGGATAATTTGATTGAATGATAACAATAATGAATAAAATTAGCCCTTCTCAAAGTTTTCATATTAAAACAGCACATTTCTGTCAATCGGAAGACCTTGGTGTTATTGTGATACATTTAGTTTTAGTACTTTTGACACATATTGTGCTGCCTTAATCAATAATATGTTTTCTGCTGAGGCAAAACAGTGGAGCAGTGGACTGAGTATTTTCTCCTCAACCAATATCTAGCTGGTTTATTTACGGTAGTTAATTTTATTTAGTGTCGATGTGTTCCTGTGCAACTGATTTGTTCTGACAACACCAACGAAAAAAAAAGTTTATATTCTTTGTTTCTATGCTGAAAAACAGTCAATGCTATGTCTTAAATTATAATTTATTTTTTAAACTTCCCTCTATAAACTCACTGGATTTAAAGAACTATAATAAGGAAACTCATTTATAGTTTAATGATGACAATTTATTATTGATGGTGATGGGAAACACAAAGCCTCTATAGACGTCACCATATCATTGTTTCTGTTTAGCGACCTCAACGCTGTATGAACAGATAAGTCACTTCCTGTTTAAGCTTCTGCCCTAAACAAAAATGATAAAACAAAACTTCTTGCAAACAGATATTGCTCTATTTTTACATTTGAATATTCCTTGTTAGCGACACAGGATTTGAAATACATTACAAGCACTTGGTAATGAAGTCGCGTGATTGATGGGTGACTAAAATAGACCGTAGATAGACACAACATGGGAAAGCTTTGGAGAGCAGGAAGTCATGCCTGTGCTCCAGATTGGGCCTAAACAAGCATTGATTGTGAACCAAAATATTGTGCGCAAACTGCAAAATGTCAACTCCAAATCTTGCTCTTTGGGACAATAGCTGCAGGAAGTAGTAAGAAAACTCCTTGCTATACACGCTTATCAAATTTTCTGGCTTAAATCGCAACAGTGGAAACAATTTTACTGCCCTGTTTAAGACTGGAGGCTGGTTCTTCAAAGCCATGAGATCGTCCTTTAGATGAGGCTTAAAGTGAGGTTCAGGGGGGCAGCCGCACGGAGGGTCTGTGCGGGCTGTTAGATCGTGATTTCGTCTCAATCTGTTTTTAAGCGGCTTTGGACTTTCCATTTGTAAGCAATCTGGTTAGCATAAGTCTTACGGCAGTGTACATACTTTGATACGTCTATTTTATGGGTAATATATATTCTTGAGCAGTAGTTTTAGAGGGGACCAAGTGTGGTATTTCAATTTGAGGTTAAGCGTGGAAAATTCATTTGTCTGTTTCCATATGAGCTGCAGGGTTTTACCAAGCGTTTTCATCACTCAGTACTTTAAGTAAGGCTTAGAACTTCAGTTGTCTACGGAAAAGAGGGTCGGGGTCCATATGGTTTTTACATCTTGTTTCTTTTTCATCAACTCATTTATATTTAGCTGTATATAAAATAAATGGTAGGCACAGGCAGTACCAGGAGTCAGTACCAGGCTCTTTGATTTAAACTTTACACTGGCTAAGAAGCATGAACCTGTTCTATACCAGTCCAGAAAGTTGTTGCTTTGGTGTTTTTTAACACGGTGAATTGAGTTTGGCCTACACATCAGTATGGAAAGGCTCTCGCTGAAAGGCATCAGACAAAGGCAAATCGTTATGATGAATTTCTACTGACTGATCAACACATCGAAGTATGTCAATCATGTTTGTTTTTTTGGATTTTTGGATTCTGCCCTAACCACAATGTGATTGGTCTTAATTGGTGGTCAACAGCCGGATATATTCTTAAGAGTTTGTGAACTTACTAATATATCATTTTGCACATTTTGAATTGTAATATTGATCTTAAATGAGTTCTTAATAGAAACCAGTCTTCTGGTTCAAAACTGCCTGCCCATTTATGGTGCATCACCACCTGAACAGCTACAGTTGAGAAGTAAGCAATGGCAATGTAAATGAGAAAACAATTATCACATGTGACATGATATATCTCCTTTAACATTTATATAAACAGGTAAACAAATGAGAACCAACTTTCATTCATTCATTTGATCTGAAGTCGTGCCACCAGTGAGAACTTCAACACATTAAAAGCTACAATGACTTCAAACAAAGCAGCACAAGTGTCAGCCTCCAAAAACAGCAGCTGGGAAAACTGTAAACCAGTTTGTTGATGTTGGATGCAACGATGCATGCGACTAATGACACAACACCAATTTAATATTCATGTGATTGTGTGCATTGCATTAGAAAACTGGGACAGAGTTGAAAGTATGAATATTATCATAAATGGCATCTGATACAAAACAGGTTAGCAGCACACGTACGTTAAAAAGATGCATATGTATACCTCTGAAGAAAGGTTTTAATGAACACTATTTTCCAAGGCAATCCATGTGTTGGCATTTTTCAGACATTTGGACAGGCTAAAGTTTGGGTTTATTTTCAATCCGTGAAAGGCGGAAGTAGGCATTTAAATGAATCGAATTAGTTCCTAGCGCTCACAAAGACAGAGAAGAGAAGCTGGAGTTTCGTCCAGGTTTGCGATTGATAAAACGTTTTAAAAATAGTGCAGCAGTTTGATTTTGTCAAGTGCTGTTTTTACTTTATACCATAAGGTGTGTAAGTGTGTAAGTATAACAGACTCATTTACAAGAGAAAAGCCGGGTAATGCAGCTTTGAAAGATAATTGATTATCCGGAAAATTACCAGGGAATAAAAAGTCTGTTTAAAACTGTCTTCCAAGATTAACTTGGAATGTAACTTATGGCTAAACAATCCTAGTGTGTTTGTAATAAAAGGGCAATAGCTCCATATGTGTCGCTGTCATAAACATGTTAGCTGTTGTTTTGGTCTAAGCCTGTCTCCCTTTGGGACTTCAGCCGTGCCCTGGTGAAGCTGCCCTTTGTGTGATGGGGAGTGTCATCTGCTACCTGATCACTATTGATCCTCACTGTCTTTGAGCTGCAGCCTCCAAACAGATGGCCCCGATCTCCAACTGTTCACCTCAACACGCCGCAATTAGCTGAGGAGCCACAGTGGACCAGGCAAGTGTGGAGCCTTTAAACATATAATTACACTTATAATTGGGGCTTTTCAACACATCAGATATTATGAGGTAATAGACTATTTTAGACATGGAAAGTAGAGCTGCTGCAACTTAATCGTAAAATTGCAATTAATCTATTCTTGAAAGGATTGTCAATAAATTTAAAAATCAAATAATCGTTAACTGGTTCATACATAGGTCACAGTTATGCCGTTTTATGCCGCAATTGCATGAGGAAATGTCGAGGAAAATGTGGAAATTCAGTGTCTTTGATGAAAACAAATCTGGTCAAAGGCAATAAAAAAATCTCTCCATAACAGGACTTTTGTGTTCTAAACTAATCGATTTATCAAATAATCTTTAAACTAATGGATTACCAAAATTATCGTTAATTGCACCCCTTGTGGAACGTAGAGCTTGAGCAGCTGTTTTGTGTTCAATGGAAGCATCTCCAAAAAAGGTTTGGATTGGGGCAATAAACTGCTGCTTCTTTCAAATAGATTCTAAAAGCAGAAAATAAACACTGATTTCAGTGGCTAATTTAGTGCTACAAGAGCAAATTCAGTATTTGCTTCTATGAAACGTGTGCAGTGCCAAACCAAATGTGATCAGAGATAATTATGAATTGTCAAAAATCATGTATTAATCGATACTAAAACTAGTTCAACTATTCATCAAAAAGCAGGACAACATTTGACCATTCATGAATGATCTTGAGCTTTATTAGCACTATTATAGGACCACATAGTAGCACAAAGAAAGGACTCTTATTTTGTGTTGAAAATGACACTATTACGAATATAGTCATACTGAAGCAATTAATATTAAATAATCCCATCTTAAATAACAAGGGCTCTTTCAAAATTCAAAGTAAAATCTGAATCAGCAAAAAAGTTTATTGCTTAGTTAACAAAATTCACAAACTTGGAATTTGCTTTGCCATTTAGGTGCGACATAAAACAATTAATAGTACAAACAAACTACAAAGTATGATAAAATAAATGTATAAAATATGGTGGTGACTGAAAATTAACACAAAAAAAGTATCGCTGATGCCTGTGGTAGTGAGTGATTTGCCAAAAAATACATGTCTTTACATTTTACAGTGTCCAAACATCATACATTTTTGTAATTCTAAGCTATAAAACACTACAGTTCTGGTCACGGCTAGACGACGGCGCAAACAAGCCAAAGGAGACACTTCTCAGGAGAGTGCTGAGTTCGACACGAGGCCTGAAAGCGCTCCTGAGAGGCTCCAATTGATGTGTAAAACTGTAAACACAATGTCCGTGTGATTGTCTTTCAAAAGTGGAGATAGCGGCGCTCCACCTGACTGCGAATGGCCCGAGGCTCGAGGCTGAGTCAATAAACGCTCTGCTCACAAATGGGACATGACGAGTAGCAGCCTGCAGTGCAAACGCCCCGGCGCTGGGGAAGGAGCAGTGACTTACATTTCAATGCAGAGTTTAAATAGTAGCAATCATACAATATACCGATTAGGAGTAAGAAGGTCAAGATTATTTGGTTGATCAATAATTGTGATTATTCAGCTCACAGTATAGAGCTGCAGGATTAATTGCAATCAAACCGACAACTTGAAAATTTGAATGGTCGTAATTACCAAATCGCTAAGACTGCAATTATTTAAGTGACATAATTTCCTGTGTAAACTTCAAAAAATCCTGTCTTATTCTAACCCTGTAGTTTATAGCCCTACAATCATCAATCATGTTCTGCAATGCATGGGATTCTTTGATTAGTTTATCAGTGAATACTTCAGTCTTCTCTTAAATGTTTACGCTCCTGGATGTGTTAAAAATGTAAACGTTGAACAGAATTCTACAATGAAAACATTAATCACAAACAGGGTCATCGAAGTGAAAATCAGATATTAATCAATACTAAAAACGAATATTGAAACTATATATACAGGTAGAATAGATGAACATAAATGGTTCCTACTGACTAGGGCTGTAGTCTTTTAGTTGTTTAGTCGATTAATCGGTCGATGGTGTTGTAGTCGACCAACATTTTTATTAGTTGACAAATTATTTTGTTTAGATTCAAAGTATTAAACGACAAACCAAAGAAAAAGCGAAGATATGGAGTGAATCATGAGTTTAATCTAATTTATATATATAGAAATACACTGTTTCCTGGTACTTTTCTGTATAAATTGTTACTTTTTGTGTGAACTCCAGTGCAGTTGTGTGGTTTTGGTGCAGTTTGGGTCAAATACAGAGAGATTCTTCATAATTTTGCCTTGCCACATCCCTTTTTTAGTCGATTAATCTGTCGATAAAGCAGGTCTTTAGTCAACCGAGAATTTCTTTAGTCGACTACAGCCCTATAGTGACTGAGCAAAAAAGTACATAAATGCTGGAAAAATACAGTACAAGCGAGTGAGACTTTGTACATGTCTGTTCCACACTGACCAGCCACCAAACTCATCATCCTGCTCTCACTGACACAATAGCTGTGATGTAACTTTCCTGTATCGGACGGTGGAACAGACTATTGACGTGTTGTTCAATATGACGTCCGATATGTCCAGTCCTCGTCAACAGTCAATGAGCCCTGTTTTATCTAAGGCTTTCACACAAATGAGACATGTGTCTGTGCAGGATAAAGGTCACAACTGGAGAGAATCATCCAGATTAACGTTGAGCAACATGACCTCAAATGTGATCACAAAATTGATCAATGTATGTTACTATTATTTTTTCATATAAGTAAAGGGCTTTCGATATATATTTCCTCTAGATAAAGAATACAGACTCTCAGGACTCTTAGGACTGAAACATTTGATAAATCTAAATAATTGTTACCTGGACTATACACAAAATCCAAAATATGTTGTGTGCTGAGAGAAGAGGTTTATGACTCAGACAAAGCAGTAATTACTACAAAAAAAGCATAGGAAGCATTTTCAATTTTTGTCTATAAATATACTCCATCAGAATGTCCTTAACGCATCGTCACCTCAGCTTCACCTGGCTCAAATTGAGACATTTCACATTCTAAACAACTATAATAAGAATAAGAATAATCACTGGACTAAACGATAAGTAAAATGATTGTTAGTTGCAGCCCTACATTTAATCTTTGCACACAAAAAGTAGGACATTTCTTCCTCTAAAGTCTAAATAAACTAAAATAAAATAAAATAAACCCAAACCAAATGTTTTTAGGGACAGAGGAATGACAGATCTTGATTAAAAAGATACAAGCTGATCACGATTAAAAATGACTGAATCTCAGTCTGCAGTGATTCACTGCACATCCTTATCCCCCTTTCTATTACTTGAAGAATACGTTGTGTGTTTGTTAAAACACTGCCAGACACACATATGTAACACAATGATATCACCAATTACCCACAACGCGGAAATAAGTATTTGGTTGTTGTAGTGTCTTTATGAGCGAATCTGGAGGTGCTTTGCCCAATAAAGGCATTTTATGTGTGTTTCCATTACAGTCCATTACAGAATCTGGTGATCACGTGAGCTGTAATGCAATACTGACTGCATAAAGTTTCACAAGCATTGCAATTTGGGTTAGATTCACAATTTATGTTTTAACGGTAAGAATCTGTGAATATTTTCAAGAAAGAAAACTGAAATATTTACAGCTATACCAAAACAAGAAACATGTATTTTAGAACAATGAAGACATGAGGTCTAAACGACTTTTTAGAGGGTAAGACATTTCAAACAGTTATAATAATAATAATAATAATAACACGTATCAGTCATTAATGGCATCCAAGAGCCAAAATTAGTTGCCTGAATAATTAATACATAAAACAGAATCATTTTGACATCAAGTATGTTTTCAGAAATACTACAACTGTCAGTCAAAAACTGGTAAACTCACACAAAATGACAATGCATTAAAGTAAATGAAAAGTGAAATTGTGTCCCTGTTAATGCCCAAATTGATTTGTTGTGTGTAAAAAGCATTCATGTTTTTGGTTTATTATAGTCAAAGAAGTGAGATAATAGACACACACATATATATATATATATATATATATATATATATATATATATATATATATATATATATACACACACACATATATATATATATATATACATTTTATTAATACAAAATGAAAGATTGTAAGATACTGTTGGAGTTCTGTCCTGATGTTACTTTGTCTTTGGGAGGCCAGAGCTCAATTACAGCTCATTAATCCTTGAAGCTGTTCTTCTAAAATCCTTGAACGTCATGTTGGATATTTTGTTGTTTCTTAAATAAATGCTGTTCAGCAGGACAGGCTTTTAAAGATGTATGATTTAAAGTCCATTTTGCATTATAAAACAGTCACAGTCACAAATTTGCTTCAGAAAGGGTGCTTTAATGTAGTGGAAGTGATTGGATTACTTTAATAGTGATTTCGATTTTTATGAGACACCTGGTTTCAGTTTTTCACATGCGGACCGTCAATTAGGAATTTATCATGACTATAACATTTTACGGCGCTTATTTAGGCCATTAGATCATTTATTTAAACTATTTGCACATGTGTCTGGCTTGTGTCATTGCCTAACTATTTATCATTGTACTGTTGTTCCATAAATATGTTGTTGTGTACAAGCAGAAATAGGGAAGGACAGTGTTGCATGAGGAACTACTAACGTTCAAAAACAAAACAACAAAACACAGGAGAAGCAGAAGGCACAAGGCGTCTGAGTGGACCACAGATTACTTATTACCCACTGGCCTTGTTCTTGTCTGAGTCTTGAGTTACAGAAGACAACAATGGTCCCTCCACGCCGCTGGTCCCAGAGGAGAGAGAGGATTTGGGATCATGTTCACCTCATTCCTTCAGCGCACTCTGATTTAACCACATGTGAAGTAACGCCGGCCCTTTGTTGTGCCTCTTTAGTCTAAGCCTCTGCTATTCGTGTGGCAGATGTTTGGTTTGCAATTATGAGTGTTCCTCAACTACCGAAACATTCTCTGTATCTGCAAATGTTCAGAAGTACTGGCAATTACTGAAATACTAGGCCTACCGCAAGGACACTATATTTAACTACAACTACACATTTATCATGTGGAGAGATTGAACAAGATCAGGTGCCATAAGGTCATTCCTGATCAAAATATCATACGATTTCTCATCTTTGTGGAGAATAATCTTGTGATTAATTGTGTTTAAAAGACTCAAGATCATGAAGAAGAACGGACATATTATAGGGAGGAGCTGGACTGTCTGACTATCATAGGAGGAGCACCACAAAGTGCTGGTCAGCTAAAAAGAGCATTACTGCCGCTGCTCCACTGAGAGACACAAAATATCATTCTACTGTCGCCATTGAACTGTGAGGCTCTGTGCTGTAAAATACACTTTGTCAATTCATTGTACAATATTCAGTTCATTTGTAAAACTGAGCAGGGACAAATATGTTGTGAGGGTATAGCTTTACATGTTAAGAAGAAAATGTATTCTGTTTATGTTGGGTTTTAGTTGATAAAAAGACAAATCTGTTTATTCTGTTGTGATACTGATATTTAATTTTGTTTCTTATTTTTGACAAGTTCTGATAACTAGTTCATCTGTTGGTCAGTGCATGTCTGTAACAAAATTAATTGTTCTTTGGAGATTAATAAAATTTCATTATTCTGATTGTCACCAATCTGCAACCAAAATACATACAATATATTTAATCTGGAATTCAACCAATGCTATTACTGAAATAGAACATTTGTTGTACAGTGATCCCTCGCTATATCGCGTTTCATTTTTCACGGCTTCGCTGCTTCACGGATTTTTTTTACAGTGCAGATATTTTTACAGTGCATCCACTGAACTTCAGCGCACGCACAAGAACGGGACCCTTTGATGAGTAGTTCATTGCAGTTCTCAAATATAATCGAAGGTGGCATATCCGTTTATAAAAATCTTCTTGGTCAGAAAAAGAAAGAGCGCCAACAACTACCCATAACAATGTTCTTCTCCTGCGCCTTCAGTAGAAACAGAGGCTACAGCGGAGCAGAGTCAGGACGAAGAGGCACAGCTGGGACTGTGAAATACGACTGTTTCCAACCTTGTATTACTATACTAAAATGATTGTTTTAAACAAATTTTGGGCTTTAAAACAGGTTTTGATTTTTGGTTTCATTCCATAGTTCAGTATTGCATTGTAAAATAATAAAAAATAAAGCTGTGACTACTTCACGGATTTCACTTTTCGCGTGTTATTTTTGGAACGCAACTCCCGCGATAAACGAGGGATCACTGTATATAAAAAAGGGAAATTAAATCTCTTGCCATGTCTTCTATTTGAGCACTCTATCCTATGTCTTGTGTCCCACACTGCCTTTTTAAACATTATTTAATGTGTGTGGTGTGGGGATGTCGAAAGAAATTATACACAAACACTAATCAATATTAAAACTTAAATTGTGTCTAAACTAGATATTTATTTGGACATTACTGTTACTGACAAAACTGGACCTTTTCCAGAACAGTTTTAGAATTGATTGAATCTATATCAGAAGCAGTGTAGGACCACAGGACATTTTTATGAAACTACTTATATGTGTGTTCATCTCCTTTAATCTAAAATCACACAGTTAAAACCACAATTATAGAGTCTTGGTGACTCTTGTCCAAACCACATCTGCCACAAGCCCAGCCATAAACTCCTCTATTGAACAACTAAACACTACAAAATAGACACGGTTTTAAAACACGTATTGTCATTCCAACATTGAATGCCTTTTGATGTGTTAGCCTTTCCTTCTACTCCTTGTTCCCAGAGTCAAAATGCTCTCAACAAAATCTGGTTTCAATACAGTGTTTCCTGTGGAGGAAGAGAATAGGCATCATTCCTGCAAACAATTAGCATGTAGCCGGTGTGCACGCTGACCTTTGAGTGGCTGCTTCAAGAGCTTCAGGAGCTTTGAGGCTAACTCTGCTAATTCAATTTTACACTGAAAGGAAAAGTGAGAAAACAGTGGGTGCTAAATAAAAAAGAGCAGGGAGTTAGATTTAGAGACTCCAGACGGAGGTTGAGACACAGTTCATAGAGTCATCAGAAAGTCATCAGAAAGCCCGGACTCACCATAGTAGCTCTTACTATCCTAACATCAAGTATGATTAAATTATTAAAAATCACAATTTCTTTATAATGGATGCTGCTAATGTCTGTAGTAGGTTGTTAGTGCTGCAACTAACAATTATTTTAGTAGTGCACTAAATTATTAAAGTAGTGAACACGGAGACTTTTTAAATACATTATCATCCAAATAAAGGTTGAAATATGGCGACTGAAGGCTTCTAGATAGAGAATATTTCTGAATAAAGTGTTGACATTGACATTTTGATTTAATAATGCTACTGTACTGGCTATAAAACTGTATTGTTTGTGTTATAGAGCATATATAGTCCAGATAATGATTACGACTTTTAAAATGATTCACAATTTGTCAATTAATCTTTGCAGCCTCATAGTATACAAAAAAAGTGTTAAACTCACTCACGTCACACCAAATAACAGTAAATAAAAGTACAATTTTTATGTGTTGTTATGTAAATGCCCAAATAACATTGTTTATGTTGAAAAACCAACAAAATAATTTGTTGTTTCTTACATATAGTCCTAGAGATGAGACAAGATAACAAAAACTAATGATCAATTAATACAAAGAAAAACAACAACCAGTGCTTTAGTGTCAAAGTTTTAAGATACTGTGGAAGTTCTATCCTGATGCTACGTTGTCTTTGGGAGGCCGGAGCTCAGTTACAGCTGCAGCAACACTCATTAATCTCTGAAGCCGTTCTTCTAAAATCCTTGAACGTTGTGTTGAACTGCAGTCGAGGTCACAGGCAGCACATGTGGAGGCGCTGGGCAAACCTCCAAATCCCCCCCAGCACCAGCCCAAAGCCACACCCCGAGGTCCAGTCTGCTGTGACCAAGACAAGGCTACATCACTCCTCACAGTCCCCTATAGTCTGAGCCCACCCATAGCTCTTCTATTCAAAAGGACAGACAGACGTTGGCTTGTCTTCTACATGAAATTGTGTATAGGGGAAACTTTGGATAAATCCGGAAATATAAACAAAACGTACAAAGGGAAGTATGTGCAGTACGTAAAATGCTGCAGGACCTGAGTCATAATTTGTGATGTTTTTAGTAAATTCCCAGTTTCAATTATTCACAAGACAACAGTAATGATAAGCAAATAAAGCGCCTTGTTCAGTTATAATGTGTTATGTCTAGGTATTACCTGCCTATGGGGACTAGGATTGTCAAAAGTATAAAAAATGTGATACTAGTATTAAACTATAGACTAATTTGAGCAATATTAATACAAAAACAACACATAAACAGAACAAAATGTGACATTTCTTGAATACTTTTAAAATTATTTTGAGGCTTATCAGAACTAGTTTAAGACCATGTGGTAACATAAAGAAAGTACTATTATTTTGAGTTGAAAATTACAATCAACTGTCTTTCTTTTTATTTTTATCACCACTGTGGTATTGAAATTGACATTGAGAATTGTTAGTATTGTGACAGCACTAATGGGCACACAGGAAAACTTACTGATAGATATGTAAATTATTGTGATTAAAAAGTGAATAATAATAAATCCATATAAAACATCAAAGTACCACCAAACACACAGCCACACATATTCATACTGACAAATGATAGTGCAATATGTAACTTTTCTGGTACAGGGTCTGCAACCTGCTTGTTATCTGTATGGAGATTGCTTTATTGCTTTGCCAGAATTTTTCCACTATCATTGGCATTAAACTTATCTGTCTTCATTTATTCAGTTACGGGGGTTTGTATTGCTAAAGCATCCATCCATCCATCTTCTTCCGCTTATCCGTGGCCGGGTCGCGGGCCCCGGATTAAAAATTTAAAAAATTAAAAATTGCTAAAACATTGCTTTGAAAAACATGCATTGTACTCTGAGTGAGGTCGCCTATCCACAGATCTGACCTGGAAGTTGGCAGTTTCACCTGCTTGTTTCCATGGTGTTTAATGTCATACTGGAACATTCCAGGCTACACAATAACATTTTGTGCACCTTTAGGCAAACATGGAAAATTTGTCAAAAAGTAAATCAAAGAATCCATCGACATGTTCCAAACTAATACGATCAAAACCTGACTTTGTAGAAGTAACAAAATCCTCGCTGCAAACTTGCCACAGAAGATCAAAACAGTAAAAAATTCCAGTGTGTGTGTTTCAGCATCCAAGCCTGCTATTTCAGCGTATCCTCATGAGCCACAATGATCTGTCCTTGGCCTCAAAATGCAAAACATAAACAAGAGGATTTACACAAACGCTGCAGTGGTGAAAGCAGACAAGGACAGCCCTGCATTTGTTGACACTGTTCTGTGTCCGTACGAAGGATGGCAGGAGGGGAACGACAGGGGAAGCTCCTATTTGGGGAAAAAGGCTTGAAAACAAACAATTTAGATTCTTGCTGCGGGTGGGCGGTGATTTATTTTTGTTTTATAGTTTTGATTGAAGCCACAATTGGCGTTTTTCAATAGCTGTGTTCAGCATTTGGTCGGCCTCCTAAAACAAGGCGAATTTGATCACTGTTATATGATATTTATGAACTATAGTGACCTCAGTATAGGAAACGTATAGGCAATTATTTGAGTAAGAAAATCCTGAGATACACCACAGTAGATTGGTGAGATTTAATAGCTTCACGTATTCAGACAATAAAATGTAATTTGGCCTTTGAGTTGACAAGTTCAGACTGATATTTTAGACTTTCACGTTGGTTCTTTTTATATACCCTAAAGTCTCGTTGTGAACTCTTAAAAATGTTCAGAATCTGCAGCAACATGTCTTTGTCCTATTATTAGTTGTAGCCCAGAATTTTTTTTACCATTTTGCAAATCAAGGTATGCAAAACAGAACAATTTTATACACTGGTTTGTTACAATTAGTGCTGATTTCATTGCAATTTGGGATGCCAAGGTTATTTGGTTAATTGATAATTGGGATAATTCAGGTCACAATATAATCATAAGACTTAAAAAAAGAGTAATCGTGAGAATTTTATAAGTAAAAATAAGAACGCATTTAACTTATGAAAGTTAGATTTAAAAAAAAAAACTGTTACATATGAGGAATTTGTATGCATTAATGGAAATGAAAGATAGTTAAAGATTTCCCTGCCAGAATTATCATTTAATTGCAATGGTGCTTCACAATAATCATAAATAACTGATATCATGTTATTCCTAGTGAAATGTAAAAATATATTGCAACTGTTAAAGCCCTAAAATGAACTGTAAAACATGCATTCAAAAAGAGCTGCAACAATCAAAGCAACAACTAATCATGACTAGTCGACTACAAAAAATAAACATATTTGTAATTGTATTATCAGAATCAGAAACGGTTTATTGCCATTGTCAGTGTTTAAAATTCACAAACTTGCTTCGGCGTAAGGTGCAACATAAAACAATGAATAAAATATAATAAAATATATAAAAGAGGCATGCATAAAATTAAGAATAAAATAGACTAAGATAGACTAAGACTATATACAGAAATGTACAGTTGGCAGACAGTGCAAATGTGCAAATGTGGCAGTGCAAATAGATAGTTCTTGTATAATATATTGTTATCTGGACTATACTGACTCTAAAACATGTACAAAGAGCTTTTCTATAACAAAGATTGGTTATGAATGTGTTCTAACAGTTTTGATACGCAATAGAAATGATTGTTAGTAGACTTCTCGAAAAAATAATCAATGACTAGTAGTTCGTCACAGCCAAACACTAAAGTATTGTAATGTGCATGTGAGGGATGTATTTTTAATGCTATAGCCTTGATTAACAATAATAATTTAAACTTTAGCGGCTTGTGTGAAAACTGCTCCAAACTTCATTTGCCTACACCTACAAACATTTTCCCCTCAGTTACTGTATATACTAGAGGGCAATGTCTAATCTCAAGCTCTGGACATTTTGTCAAACCTGTCTTTCCAAAGTGCCCCTCGCCCAAAAATGCTGACAGTGTTTTCTTTTCTTTTTCCTCCCATTCCTCCTCTACACTCCGGCTCTTCTGCTGAATGGATTAAAACTCAAAACCATTCACAGCAGAATTCGCTCGACGCAGGGAAAAAAAGTGTCTAAACGATTCAACACGTGCGCAGGCATCAGTCCTGCAGCTGCTGTGATGTAAGATATTCTGGCTCTACTTAATGACTGAAGGCATTCATTCCATTGGGCTTGGGCAATGCCATGTTGAGGCCAGCGATTTTACAAGCCACAGCTATGCATTACTCTGATAGAAAGTGCTACCAGCTGCCCCTAGCAACGCTGCAGTCTGAGAGGCATGAAAGCCTGTCACTTTCCTTTATGTAATGACTCTGAAATCACCATATATGCAACTTATGTCAACTCTATCAGCAGTAACTAAAAATATAATGCATTTTTTTACTTCTCAAATTGCGGTGCAAGTACTTATAATACAATCATGAGCCTTAAAATATATATTGAGAATTTCAGAAGCAAAAACAAGTATCAGAATCACATTTATTGCCATTGTCAGACTTCACAAACATAGGAACTTGTTTTGACGTGAGGTGCAACATAAAACAATGAATAAAATAGTAGCAAGATATATAAATATAAAAAAGAGGCATGCATAAAATTAAGAATTAAAGAAGATAAAATAGACTTAGAGTATATACAGAAATGTACAGTTGGCCAGACAGTAGTGCAGCTCTTGCATTTTGCAGTTATGTCAGGCTCTAAAAAGTTACGTCTAAATGTAAAGTGTTTTTTTTTTTTTTTTTTTTTTTTTTTTTCATTCTGGTTGGACTTGTGAATGAAATGAGATGTTTATGACATTTAAATCCTGGTTTGTTAATTTAATGTTTGATTACATTAGTGACAGCAATGGATGAAGCAATACTAGATTTTAAATTTTACTAAAGCTCCAAACCAGGACTAAATAAGAACTGAACCTGGATTGAATTAGAATTTATCCAAGACTAAACCAAACCAGAATTAAACCAGAAGTAAAGGTCTAAAGCAGGATTTATAAAGAATGAGCCTAGAACTAGAACTAGAACTAGAAACTAGAACTAAACTGGAATTAAACTGGGTCAAAACCAGAACTTATCAAAGACTGAAACAGGACTAAACAGTTATCAAAGAAACAGGACTAAACTATTATCAAACAGGACTAAACAGGGCTTAGCTTCAACCAAACTGGCACCAGGACTAAACTCGTACTCAGCCTGGACTAAACCCTGCACATATCTTGAACTACTGCCCACTCGGTAGTTATTCCCAGCCGGCCCATCATCGCTGCAGTCTTAAACGCAGCTGGAAGACTTTTGCCTGTAACTTTAGTTGAAACCAGAGCTCTCGTGTCTCACAGCCTCGGTCCAAGTGCCCTCACGTCCCACAGGACACAGTTACCCCAAACAGTGACCCCCCTGACCCCTGTCTGTCAGAGCTTCAACGCCCAGAGAGACAAGCGTCGCCAGGGCAACTCTGAGCTCTGCCTCTGCATCGAGAGGCGATGGAGCGAGGAACGAAATTATGTCTGTAGAGGGCGGCAAAATGGTCTCAATCTGTATAGTCAATCATAGTAGTAAGTATGCATAGTGTCTTGAAGTTCAGACGAGTTATTTATTTGTATTCAAGCTACATATTTATCGCTGTATTTGTTATTTCTATTATTAAGCCACATGTCAACCGGATCCTAGCAAGCATTTTTTATAAAAACCTAAATCTGCAACAACAGGTAAAACAATGACAGAAACGACAATGGCCACGATCCTTTGCATGATTTCAGTAAAAACAACATCAAGACATTATTGCTATTAGCAATTGTATATCTTAATTCTTCATCATTACATCCCTGGTTACTTCTACCTGTTTTAACTTTTTAATCACTCTATATTTGGCTTATGCATTGACTGACACTTTATAAACTTGACCTTGGTGTGTTTGGAATGGAAAATAAAGGCCCAATTAGGTAAGTGCACAGAACTGCTACAGCATTAGTTTGGCCTCTGTAAAAACAAGGGATGCAACAATCCAGCCTTTTCAGTTTGAATACAGATAGTGAAAAGTATCTAACAGTGCAGACTGAAAATAGCATTTTTCAATTGATAAAATTGATTGTATTATGTTATGTAACTTGTTAATTCTTAAAATAAGTACTAATAACTAATAACTGTATTAGACTTTCTGGTTCTAGTCAATAGTTTCATTACATCAATTTAGAGGCCAAAACAGTAACTGAGCTGATATATTGGAACTGACACCAGATCCAGCATTTTTTTTCTGGATCAGTGCCGATATCCGATTCATCTCTGTTAAAAACCTGCTTTATACTTTCCACTCACTGAATAACAGCCATATAGCAAAGATTATATTTAAAGCCAAAGCTTATATGAAATAGACCTAACCCGAGCAAACACAGAAGCAGATGTGAGTCTATTTGCATTTCACAGTTTTTTACCTGCGCCTCAAAACCCTGTGGATTTGCGGGAGAAGCAGGTCTTATGTGAGAACAGCAGTGACAGTGAACAGTGGCCTCTCGCGCTCACTGCCCTCATTCATGCACTAATGCTCTCCAGCACCTCAGGAAGGATATACGGCCGCAAAGGACTCCACGGATATATATCTGAAGTACTGTGTCAACGTTTATAAGTGAATACAGTAGGAGTCTGTCACTGTTCATTGTATTAACTTCAGCACGACAAATATGATTAACCATCCGTCACAAACCACATTAAATGAAAACAAAGGTAATAATGTGATGGTCTTTAGTTTCCAATAAACATTCACTCTAAAGGAGTATTTAGAGCCTTAAGTTAATAAATCATCCGGTTTCTTATAAGAGCCATAGACAGACAAACAAACAAGCACACTCGCAATCTAAAATAAATTATGACATGTCAGTATTGGGATGTACAAAGTAGTTACAAAAGAGTGTTTCTGTCATTTTGTGAATATCTAGTAATAATAAACTGATGTGGGGCTGCAAGATGAATCACAATTAGTAAAATGGCTGCAGTTTATTTGTGAATAAAATACAATGAAACTCAAGGAAAGGACTCTCAACTTGCTTCTGCATCCTGGACTATGTGGAAAATCTTGTATCTACCAATTTACCCATTAATGTAGAGTTGGGCAATATAAAGAATGATCAATAATATTGTGGATTTTGGTTTGAAGCAATGCAACATTTCAGTATTTAAAAGAAAAGACTTTCAAGAACTTGTAATCTTTCAAAAAAGTGTTTAAAGTAATATATGTGCATATTTGTGGATAATGTTAAAGGCTTTTTTACATTTGTCTACTGCTTAAAGACAAGTTTTGGCACATTTCTGTTTATTACCAAAATATCTTCTGAATATTGTTGTCAGTTATCCAAAAAATTGATAATTGTTGCCAATATTGCCCACCCCTACCTTAAAGTTTCGCCTCGCAATACAAAAATATCAACATGTGGACTCTCTAGCGCCCCTGCTGGACGGTTGGTGCACTTCAAATGTCTCTTTACTCACTGTGAATGGCTTGGCTCGGCTCGGCAGGGACAGGACAAAGTACATGACAGCCAGGTTGACGAAGGCAGTTCTGTAGGATCTGATGTTCTCGTGTCCCTGCACCAATTTGTACAGCTCCAGACACATGAGGCCCGACACGGCGGCCGTGGTGGTGGCGATGGCCGGGATGATCCGGCCCGCGATGCGCTTACTCTGAGGAAATAGAGGGAACGTAGTTAGAAAAGCTGCGAGATACAGGGTTGTCCATTATGTTAGCAGAGACATATTTATGAGTTCAACAATTGTGGTATTATTTGTGTTATTTATGTTCTTTTTTTTTTTTTTTAGGGGCTCTTCTTTTCTGGTGTCTTTGCTTGTTTCCGTGGAGAGGTTACTGCTTTGCCTGAAATGTTTCACAGTTTGACATTAAACCTATCTATCTGCATACTAACATAATGTACCTTTAATTGTAATTCTTGGTCATAGGAATAAAAATGAAAACACTGAGTATTTCTCTTTTTACTAGAACTGTTTTACCATTTACTGACTATATGACTAAATAATTTAATTCCCCCCCGTGATTGTAAAATCCAATACAATCAAATACAGACCACTGCAAAATGTAAAGAAGATAACTGATAGAGGTTACTCCGACAGGGGAAAAAATTAAATGTTGAACTTATAGCTTTTGAATACGGTTGAAAATAAAAGATCCACAGGTTTGTGCAGTTAATCAGGAAATGTAAAGTTACTATAAGCAGAAAAGATAAACAGCGGAGAATGCTTAATTTGAAAGATTTTGAAGAAGCTCTTTAGCATTTACTCTTCATCCTAAATAAAGGTTTGTCATCAGAGTGCATTAGGCGCACTTGTCTCATTGTCCCGGAGTAAACCCTCTTTTGTGCCCTCCCTCACCCCTGTCCACCCCCTCCTTCTGTCCTGCGTGGTGCGTCTGTGGCTGCAGAGGCTCCGAGGCTCAGGTGTCACCTCCCAGGCGACAGGTAAAGTGCTGTGATTAGTTCAGCTCCAGTAACAATAGGCGAGCGTCTGTTATTGTGGCTCTGGGGCAGGTGAGTGAGGCATGAGGGGGCGCACCTCGGGCTAGTTTTAACATCTACAACACCGAGAATCTGCCATTTCATCTGAAACCTGCTCCTGAAATAAAAACAAGCAGAGACTGACCTCATGTCGGTCCACTGCGGGGATGTCGTAGTTTTCGGCTCGTAGGTTTGAGGCAGCCGTGATGTAGTCCATGTGAAGGTTATTGTCATCATCCTGGACGGAAAAGACATAAGAAAATGATCAAATAAGTCCAATAAAACTATCAAAATAATCCATTTGGAAATCAGGATGCAATAGTAATAAAGAAATTGACATCACTAAGCCGTGTAAAATGTACACATTTTAGACACATATTCATTGGTAAATAATAATTATGTGTAAGCTTGTTGGATGCTAAACCACACCAAGGATCCATCAGTTGTTCCCTTGTCCAACACAACAACTATGAAAGCAATGTCAACAACAATAACAAAAAACTATTACATTATTTAAAATTAGAATGTCATTAGAGCGGTACAAGATCAAATAAAGAGTCTGCACAATTTTAAAAACATACTTGTTGACAATATTTGTGTTTCCTCCACTGTAAAATAGATAAAATACTCACAGTGGCATGTTCCAAGATGCTAAACCTCATTTGGTCATTTGTGCGTGTTATGATATTATCATCATTCTCTTGTCAAGGCTTGCTGCTTGACGAGAATATAATAACATGCACAAACTACAACATGTTCATATTCCTGATCAAGCAGTGTTTATTTTAAAAACAAACCTGTACACACTGTGCACAGACAGACAGACAGACAGACAGACAGACAGACAGAAACAAATAGATTGCCTGATAGATTGTACATTGTCTGAGCAAATAAATAGATTCAAATTCAAATGTTGATGTTTCTGATAATTCTGCTGTTGCTCTTTATTGAAACAGAAAAAAACCCTAAGACCTGACTAACCTCTGACATCATACACTTTTGGGCACATCAGAGGGTTTGTGATGAATGTGTCTGTAGTGATCTCATGACTGTCACTGCTGCACAAAGGCTGCACAGGTGACAGTCACTGAAGGCAGAGAGGAGGAGGAGGCCCGGGGGGCAGTGAAGACGCTCTAAGCCTAAACCTGATCCACCTAAAACCCACCTACACACATTCCTCTGCCCACCGCACGGACACTGAGTTTGGGATAAATAATGGACTGCAGCAGCCCCAAGATGTCACCTGATCCAGAGCGGAGTTACCTCACACAAATGTTTTAACCAGAACTGGATCAAAGTGGTTTACCATCAGGGTTCTTCCGTGAAATTCAGTTATTTAGAGGGTCCTTCCTGCTGTAAAAGTGTAAATTCCAGTTGTGTTGTTTGTTCATTCCTTTTAAAATTGTGCACTAAAATACTAAATATGGAAGTTGCGATTATTCTGAGACGAAACACAATTATTGACACCATAGCTACAAAAACAGCAGTGAAATCTTCATTAATTTTCATTCATATTGCTTTGTAGATTGCTCTTCCCCTTTTATGTCATTAGCTTTATGAAATAAACTTGATGGATTAAAGTTAATGTGACATAATCAGCCAGATAAAAGGGATTGTACATTTGTTTGCTTTGTTTGGTTGTAGATGAAATTACAATAGCTTGATTTTGATTTTGAATTTGAATGAAAAATTCTCTTTTTCATTTCTTTCGATTATATTGTGACCTGACTAATCTCAATTATCGATTAACTGAAACATTTTGACATCCTTAGTACAAAAGTAAAATATCTTAAAACATGATTATTTCAACAATTGTAAGTAATTCTGTTTGGTTACTATTAATTAACTATTTTCAGATCCAATACAAATAAAGAATTCTCAAAAATGTTGCTAATTTGTGCCAGTATAATTGTTCACTCAACTTTACTGAATCTATAGTAGAGGTTTAAGAGGTTTGAAAACATTTCTCTACATTCGTCCCATCCTTCAATGCCACTGCGCAGCCTGGTATGTGCTGTCCATGCAAAAGCCATATTTCCACCAAACCCTCGGAGCACAAGGCCGCCTTTATCCCTTGTCTTGTAAAAGTCACAGCTTTGGGTCAGCGACAACCAGAACCTACAGAGAGGAGGAAGCCCCACACAGGATGACCCAACAGAAGAGCACAGGACCCCCGCTAAGGCCTGGCTGCCGCTCTGTCTGAGGAAACACAGAGGAAACACAGAGGAAACTCAGAAGTGAACCGGAGACCAGACCGACCTTCTCAAAGTCCACAGGAAACATCTCTAGCATCGCGCTTTTCAGGGACGGAGAGGACAGCTTCTGCTTCAGCTCCTCCAGTTTCTCTTTATCTGTAACAACACACAGAAACGTTAAAGAAAATTTTACTTATAAATGGTAAAAAGTTGGCACAGAGCATTGAGAATTACATAAAAAATTACTTACTGCGATAAGGTACGAAGCATAAAAACAAAGTCAGAAAAAATACTTAGTTAGAATTATGTGTATAGGATGTGTTGGTTGCATATAAGGTTTGGACCCTTCATGAAAACACTTTCAGAAGTCAAAACTTTAAAGGTGCCCAATGTAACTTTTCTGGAGGGAAGTCTGCCACCAGCTTGCCTCCATTGAGATTTTATAGCTTCGTCTTGAATGGTATGGTAATAACCTGAATGCATTTATTAAATTAGGTGCTTTGTTGCAAAAAACAAAAACTTTCTTAATGTGAAAGGGGTTGCTTTTCCATGAATTTGAGCTGTAACTTGGCCACCAGAAGAGTAACACAGAGCACCTTCAGATCCATTGATAGAGGTATTTTTGAGGGATTGTTCTTTTATTTGTATTTTTATTAAATTTAAATACTATTTCAACTATTCAGTATCAATCTAGTCTGTAAACTAGGGTCTCCAATCATCGGGGTGGGGCCCAAAATTGGACCATAGGTCAAACCAATACCGCCCCGAACCCCCGGAGGAAAATATGATATATATTTTTTAATATAGTGTGAATGAACCTGGTAAACCGTAATATTAGCATTTGTTTTATTTTTTTTAACTACGCTTTCATTCATTATTCATTCTGCACTGTTGTTACCTTCAACAGCCCTTCCACTCCTTCCTCAAATCTATTAAATGTTTAGTATCAGCCGTTATGAGAAAAAAGGTTACGGACCACTACAGTGCTGTAAACTACAACCCACCCGCCTCGTCGTTCTCCTCCTCGATCTCCTCATCAGTGACAGGGATCTTCAGACTTTGAGGGGTGAACTCGGGGACATTTACTCTCCCCAGGATTTCTCTGATCAGAGCTTGGTCTCTGGTGCCACTGATGCCGTAGGTTTGTCCATAAAGGTTCGCAGCAGTCATAATATAATCCATATGTGTCATCTAGAACAACATCAGTGGTCAATACAGAAGAGGTGTCATGTGACGCGGGAAAAACATCATGAAATATAGAGAATAAGGTATTATTTTTAGACTAGCTACTTTCTGCACTTGAAGTGCAATTGGGAAATTGATAAAATGAAGTTACACATGAAACCATGACCATTTGAGGTGGAGAGGGATATTATGTCTTTATCAGGGAAATGATAATGGTGACTCTTCAAATGATTAATGATTAGTTTTGACTTTAGCATTTCAAATTCTATGATATTCTCTTTTTCCTAATGGCACAGCCATCTCACATCTGTGCAGCCCTTAGGTTTAACATCATAAAATTTAATAACTGGTCCTTGATTAATGCAATTACTGTGTGTGATATGAACTGTTCTCATGAAAAGTGTGAGTTCAGATAAGCATCAGTCCTACAGAGTAAACAGCTTTGATAATGATCACGCACATGAGTCGCTATCACAGAAGATTACCCAGGAATGACAACATTTTATGTCACTGTTTTTACACAAAATCATTCACATGATTTAAAAGTTTCTAAAGATAAAACTAATTCAGCCCATACTCACATTGTTGGTGTCAAAGGTGAGAGGATGAGGACATCTCTTGGTTCCAGACCAAAAGGGAAGGCCATGACTGGTCAGCTGAGCAAAGACATGAGAAATCCATTTACAACATACATATAAGACGTGACAGTTAAAACGTTTAAAGGTAGGGTGACCTCATTCTTGTAAATTAATGAATTATTTTTTTCCCCAAGAGTATATTTTGCTTGTCCCTCCGAGTGTGGACTGTTTTGGGAAGTGAGCCGATTGTTATGCTGCTCTCACAGCTTGGAACACTTCTTGGAACAGATACTTTGTGAGATGGTTTCTTTGAGGATTTTTCAGGCCTATGCTTTTTAAATGTTTTCCTGTTTTAATCTTGCATAATGTTTTGTTTTTGTGTAAATGTTTTTTCATGATGTGTGCTGCTGTCATCTTTTAGCTGAGGTCCCCCTTGAAAAAGACATTTTGATCTCAGTGGGTTTTTACCAGGTTAAATAAAGGTTAACAAATAAATAAATATTGTACAACCAGTACTTTGTGACAAATTCAAATAGTTGTGCCCTATCCACATTAGCTGGAAAATGTATGTATGTAAATAAAGATATGTTCCAAAGGGTTTGTAAGTGTCAAGAACAAGTTTAAATGATTTAAATAAGTATTGTATCTTTTCACTTTTTGAAAATTGTTGTGTTAAGACAAAAAAAAAGTCTTATTGATTACTATAATTGTATAGTTTGTGTACTTGCTTGCTTTCCCTTTTTTTTTTTTTTTTACATTGATCTAATGATTGATTTAGCTCATAATTATTTCTAAAACCCAGCCAACACAATGGCACCAAGACAAAGCTAATCTTTATTGATCTTAACGGTTTCTTAATCGTGTTAAAGGACATAATCAGATAGTGGTTGACTACAGGAGGTACAGGCTGTTATCAGCTGTGAGGAGTCTCCATAATGTGAGGGTCTGAAAAGAGAAAGAAAGGGCCCCGGGGCTTTGAAGTGCCCAAATGGAGCATATGCCGCAGAGACAGTCTGTGGTGGTGTGACTCTTTTCACTGGTGGCAGCTCTGAAAACGGCCAAAAGGCAAGATCAGCTGATTCAGAGGAAAACTGTCTGTCTGTGTCATCTAAATACAGCTTTATTCCCTGTTTGAGTAATTTACTAACGTTATTTTGTAGATATCTCTAACAACGTTATTTTGTAAATATCTCATTTATGTCTAAAAATAAGCAACACGTTTGAATTTACAGGGAAGAAATGTCAGGATGAAAACGATGAAACAAATTGTAAATTGTATTCAAGCTTCACAAAAAAGTATGGTAAAGCCTATTACATCAACTGGGGAATCAACATTTATGTAAGTATTTGTTCAGCCTATTACATCAACTGGGGAATCAACATTTATGTAAGTATTTGTTCAGTAAAACCTATAAATCAGGAACTTGCTTTTATCAAAAATCTTAATCTGCTATTAAATAAGCAATTGTAAATGATACTTTTATTTCCTCTATCAGACCAGTGTTTGTTGTTGAAGGTATGATAAAAAACGTCATGACAAACAAACACTGCTCTGATAGAAGAAATAAAAGTCTATCTAAAGTTAGGTAAGACCAAATTGAAATTATAAATGTCTTTTAACTGGGCTCTGATATCACTTAAATGTAATGTATGTTAGTGGTAATCATTATTGGAACCCCTTGTGACTTTCTGTGGTTAATCCCAATTTTTTAATTTAAAAACAGATTATGTTTCTCTTCAACTTTGCCTCGAGCCATTGAGGAATTTACGTTGTATTTGTTTACAAACTTACACTGACCTTTGCTCTGAAAAACAACGAAGGTGGTGTATTTTTGCAATAACAACCAAATGCCATGATCCTTCCTCCGCGCAGTGTCTATTGCAAATGTCAGTACTGCATTGATGTCAGCTGTATTTTCTGAACCTTATCACCCGGCGCTTTACTTCCACCCAGAAGTTGACATTTTGCGTAATGGCACTGGTCTGGTTCAGTTGAGACCATGACTGACCTCAGCGATGATAGTTCCTCTAAAGTCTGTGGTCGAAAGTCACTTTGTTATTTATTGTTTTATTGTTTTGAAACTGAACGTCTGTGTAACAGAGACAGAGAAGAGAGAACAGCAGCACAAAGAGAACTAAACCACAAACAACGGCCAACGTGGGTTTTGACATTTTAGAGGTGAAACCATAAGACATAGCGCTCCCTACAGTTTTGTTTCCTCAAACTGTTGCAGTATTTGTGTGGTTTTAGTGATTTAGGATTGAACGTTTCTAATCCTTAATGATCAGTATGGAATTTTTTATCAAGAGGTCAGTCAATTAATTCTCTGTCAGTAAAAACATTTGGTTTAGAGCAGAATTCAGACTTTACAGGAATAAACTAGGACTGTAGACTTTTAATCGTTTAATCGGTCGATGGTGTTGTAGTCGGCCAACATTTTTATTTAGTAGACAAATTATTTTATTTAGATTCAAAGTATTTATATGACAAAACAACAAAAAAGTGAAACTATGGAGTGGGTCAGCTAAAGATCTTGGCGTGAATCATGAGTTTAATCGAATTTATATACATACATACAAGAAATACACTGTTTCCGGGTACTTTTCTGTATGAATTGTTATTTTTTTGCATGAACTCCAGTGCAGTTGTGTGGTTTTGGTGCAGTTTGGGTCAGATACAGAGAGATACTTTATACTTTTGCCTTGCCACATCCCCTTTTTAGTCGATTAATTTGTCGATAAGACGGGTCTTTAGTCGACCAAGAATTTCTTTAGTCGACTACAGCCCTAGAATAAACTGTATGTTTTTTTCTTAAATTCAACTTACTAAACTACTCATTAAGTCTCATTAATTGATACTGAAAATCTGTTTCATGAAAATAATAATAATAAATGAATAAAATAAAATAAAATATGTGTGATTAATTAATATGAGGAAAAAATGGGATTCTTTTTTTGCCATACTGACCCGCCTTGAATAGAAAGCATCTGTGCAATCAGTTTGCTGTACACACCAAATGGACAAATACAACATTAATCAATAAATTATAGATGTAAAAATATTTTTAAGGGGCTCAATGTTTATTGTGTTCCTTTTCTTTGCACCAGTTGGTATATTTTGATTATTTTTGTGAGAAAGATAAGCGTTGAGCTGTAGAACTCCAAAAACACATTATAGTTACAAACTAACCACTTGATTGTTTTATTCAGCTATTCACATAATTATTTCAGCTCATGTTTTTAAGTAATATTGTTCATTTATATAAGGGTTTTTTGGGATTTTCTTGCTTTATAGTTACTGTGTCAGTGGCATAAAGCAGTTAGAATATTATGATTGTATCAGTAGCAATATATTGCACTTCAAAATGTGTTATTGTGACAGGCCCACCTTCAACAACCAATTTTCACTTTCAGCCCAATCTAAAGACACAATGACAGTCCTGAATCAGAGGTGTCGTACTAGCAGAATCTTATCCCTCTGCAGAATGTAAAGACTGGGGAATTGAGGAATTTGAAAGTGGAACTGGGGTCACTGAGGTCTGTTTGCGCTGACATCGATCTGTGGCCCCTCACGCCCCCCTCTGCTCCCCTCCATCCCATCTATCCCCAGGTGTGACAGGAACATGTGACATCACTCTGTCTGCATGCCTCGGACGATTACAAACCCGCAGAGATTTGTATCTGAGCGCCGCTTTCAAAGGCTCGAGTTACTGACACGCGGTACACGATCTAAAGTACTTCTGTCCGTCCCGGTGTCAGTCCCACTCAACGACAGCTGACATGTCTATACTGGGCCAAAAGCATATTGATCAAATTGCTTACTTGTAGCTTTAAATGTTGAGAGATAAACATTGTGTTACAATTTTTAATTGCTAGATCTCATTTTCTTGCAAGTTCTATAATAATATTGTGGAAAGTTTTAAAGGCGCATACTGTATTAGAAAATAAACTGACATTTTGATTTATAACTTGTTTTGTGTGGAATTTTTTTTTTTTTTTTTTAATTGTCAACTTAAATTTTTTATCACTTAGCTATTCCTAACTAAAATGTCTCAACAGTGCTCAACAGTGATCAACTCTTGGATCTGGAGGTAAATTTTCCATTCATTTTTCCCCATAGGAATTAAAAATATATTTATATCAAATTATTAAAAGCTTCCTCTGGGACAATAAGCTCAGTGGTGAGTAATAAGCATAAGACCTATCATTTTATTTAAAATCTGTTTCTGAAACTATATAAATTGATTGAAGTTATTAAAACATTTACCTGAATGTTAAGTTTTACATGAGTGTTTTAGGCTGAAAACAACCACTTTATGGACTTTAGTCATCACATCGCTGGCTAGCCTCCGCCTCGACCTTAAACTGTTAATATTTGAATTTTTCTAAATCCGAAATATCACTTGATATCCTTGTTTGGAAGATTACACTTGACTTTTCGGTCTCTTTTTGTTGTCATGTTTAAAAGTTTAAATTATGGATGATCTACTCGATGTTCTAACTTTGCACATCTCCAAAAAAACACTTGCGATATTGTCAATTTATTTAAAATACATCTTCCATCTCTACTCAGTGAACCATGCATTCAAGTTCACACCTTAAATCCAGTGTAAAGAGTCTACATCTACAGCGTTTAGTTGTAAATGTAGATGAAAAAAATTGAGTTGTTTTATGCCGTTTGTACCTCTCCAGGGGGGAAACAGTGCAGGAGTTGACAGATGTCGTTGTGGAACAGAGTCTCCCACTGGAGTCGAGCCCACTGCACACAGTCCTCCCAGGTCTGAGGACGTTTCCCTCCAGAGGACAGCTCCACCAGGCTGCTCCAAACCTCTGAGAAAATCTGCAGCGCCTCCACTTCCCCACGGCCAAGAGTGTGATTAATAAAGTCCTCATCCCTGAAAGAAAATGTATGTTAAACTCAAAGGTGCACTATGTAATGTCTCTGCAGTTCTGCGCCTGCTTGTGTCTATATGGAGATTTATGGAGTTATTATGGAGTTACATGTCAGATCTGTGGATTGACAAGCCCACTAACAGGTTGTTGTGTTTTTTTAGCAGTAAAACACATCTGTAATCATTCATGGATTTCAGCTCCCCGTTTTGTGCAACATTTTGAGGACTTTCTTCCATTCAAAAGATATCATATTTTGTTTTAAATTATTAATCACTATGGCAACGGTCCTATATATTCATCATTCTGAAACCCATTACAAGATAATCCCATATGGTAGAATATTCCAGACAAAGCAAGAGCAGACACCACCATTCAATTTATACAGTGCAACTTAAATAATGTTAAAACTATGAGCATGATTTAGTTGTTGGCTCAAAGACTTAAGACTTTTCAGGTGTAGTAAAGCTACAGAAATACACTTTTTCTCCACAGAGATGCAAGTGCTACAGCTAAACAAACAGAAACTTGACAAAGGCGTGTTATTATTAAGCTCTATCATAAGGAAATAAACTAAACATGGCAAGCGCTTCTAGGAATCCACAGACTAAGGCAAACAGGTGCTCTACAAAGGATGAGGCCAATATATTTACAATTGAGAATAAATGAGAGCCTCGGATGCCTTTCTGATTGCCTTCTACATGTTATTAGTCACACCAGTCATTTTATTCTCTACAGTAAGATCTATATTCAATCAAAGTTATTCAACAAATTGCAACTTCAAAACTGGCTGACCATTTGTTTACAGTACAGTGTACAGTAAAGAGTGACATCTCAATGGGGATTTTTATGACTGACTGTCTGGACAAAACACGTAACACAGTCTGTGTTTTGCAATGCTAAAACATTTACAGTAATGTTGAATGCTGTTGCTGACTAAATAAAACTACAGTCATTTTGATTTCATCACTTAAAATGAAAAAGGCGATACCAAATGGAAGTTACAATACAACACGGTAACAATTGCACATTAGTGTGGCATTTGTAAAGCATAATTATTTACAAGATATACAAAGCATCCCTCATCAGTTATTGATTTCTAAGCACACAAATTTCTTCATCATTTACAAGAACAAGTAGACCCTTTTTCGAAAGCAAAGAAGCTGAGGATTAATACTTTCAAAAAAATGTAGAATAGCAGTAAGTTGTTGAGTCAGGGGAGATTCCATTAAATCTAGACAGCTTACTCATGATTCAAAAGCAGAGTAGTTTGGTAATGCTGTTTTTTGTGGTCTCACATACACGTAACATTAGACACGTGTTTGTGTCACTATCATACGTGTCATTACTTCCTCCTTCCTCCTTTAATGGAAATCTACCTTCAAACCAGCAGGTCTGAACAGGAACACTGGGTTGGGTCAAAGTAAAACATAACAAAAAACATGGTTCTTTCCACCAATTGTACATGTGTGATCTAATATAGTTTGTAATGTAAAGTGGTCCAATGCACAAGGCTAGACTATTGTGGGTTTGAAAAAAGTGGCTAAGTACTTTACAATGGGAGGGATTACGTTTAAATCTAACCAAAATAAACAAAGATATACACCTAAATTCCCTGGATTAAAGGAGCTCCGACGCGCAATGACAGACACTGTTTGGTCTGGACACTTAAACGAGCGCTTTGAAGATAGCAACTGTGTATGAAAGACTTTTATTGTTTTAAGAGTCTAAAATATTCAATATTATTCAAATCTCCTCAAAACTCCTTATCCCAAAACTACTGGTGTCAATCGTCAAAAGGTCTAAAGAAGACAATCGATCTCTTCTTTTTTTTTTCTCTTAATTGAGCAAACAATGTGACACCTCATTCTTAACACAATAATTTTCAAAAAGTGAAAAGATACAATACTTATTTAAATCATTTAAACTTGTTCTTGACACTTACAAATCATAATTACTAGTTAAACCATCACACCACTGCAGGGTTGTCTTTCAGATTTTCAAATATACGTAATTAGAAAATCATACAATATATTGTAACTTTCTAGAGTAACTTTCTACTTTACGCTAGAAAGATAGATTATTATTTCTTGTAAATGAGTAAATCTAATATAATATATTGTAAAAGCAGGACTTTGTGACAAAATTAGACCGCTGCGTACGGTCTTCATCAAATAATAAAGTAATTTATCTTTTGCCAACCTTGAAGCAAGTGCCGTAAGCAGAGCAAGGATTGACTGAGCTTTGGAGTTCCTTGCTTGGGATCCAAAATACACACTTTTGAGATACTTTACGAATATGTGAGTTGGTTAAGATGGCCGTGATTGACAGGTGGATTAGCCAATCAGGGACACGGATTGGTCCATCCAAAGCAAAACACATTTGTAAAAAAGAAAGGGAAAAAAATACTGAAAAACATGGTTTGTTTCTATGGAATAAAAGAGAAAAGCACTAAGCTCTGTAAATCTAAGGTGAGTGTGATTTTGTCACAAATGATATAAGACCAATGAGCTCTTTGTTTCAGATGTGTTACTGAAATAAACAAATCTGATGCACGGTTTAGTCGGAGCTTGGCCTGAGGCGGGATGGAGGGAGTGGTGATCAGGCAAGTCCGCCACAGTTTCACTTTGTGGTATGAAAAAAGCTGTTCTAAAACCATGCACGCACCTGAAGACTCATACGAATAACAATGTGCCAAAGCATTCATGTGAACTACGAACGAGTAAGTTAGTCTACTTCTTCCTCTCGTGGTTTGAAAAACCCACCCAGCTTTACAGAATATGTGAGGAAGGAAAGTGTTTTGTTTCCATTGTTGTTTGGAGCCACACGTGCTTGGCTGTGTGCTAATAAAACTTAATTATATGATCCCACACTTCACTGAGCGTGTGTAGCTCGTCAGGAATGCGAGAGTGAAACTGCATTGTAAAATTATACAAGAGTGTGTGCAGATGAACTACAGACTGGGTTAGGATGGACTCATTTGGATATAGAGACTGTTGTTTGTGATTGCTGTTGCCAGTTTCTTACCTCAGATACATCATCACATTTTCAGGAGTCTGCTTAAATATTCCTTCAAATTGGTCTCTGGCCCACTGAAAAACAAATAAATGTAAACATGAGTTCACAATTGTATCCTGAAGCATGTTAATGAATGTATTAATTTAAACAAAAATCCTTATGGCATAGTTTAGTTGCAATAAATCAAAGCTACTCCAATCAATTACAAAATATGTGTAATAAATTTAAAAATAATTGCTTGTCCTGCTCTCAAAACCTGGAGCAAAATCTAATCAAAATGTAAATCACACCTCACATTTAATGAATGATAACAATTCAATTCTTCCTCTTGAAGTTTAAAGGCGCACTATGAAACTTTTCAGCAAGAGGGTCCACAGTATAATATTAAACACAAGTAGGTCACACAGTAATAATGTATGCTTTCCAATGGTTTTTGAGCAGTAAAACACCTGTAAATGAACAAATGCAAAGCAATAACACCTCCAAGAAGACAATTAGGTAGTGGACCCTCTAGCAGAAAAGCTTTCATTATTGGCTAACGCAATAATCAATATCACAAAGCAAATTCAATTCCAATAACAAAGTACTCTATTTAAAAGAAATGTACAATTTGGATGAAAATGTTAAAAAAACACTGATTTTAAATTCTGATGATTCTAAATTTCACTTGATTTAGTTTTGGTTTTGTCTCTGCAAAGTTTTTATTTTGACAGTTTGACTATTGCATTAAGACATGAACATTTTTAATATAACTGAAAGAATTGTGTCATAAAATATATTGAAAAAATATTGCAATAACATTGATATTGCCGTACTAAACAGCCTTATCGAGTATCAATCATTTTCAATAAATTGCAGTTTTTTTCTTAATTAATAGCTTTAAGTCCTTGAGAGATTAACAGTTTGTGTATTTTTCGCTTCATCTTTTGAAAGCTGGACCACTCAAGACAAGACAAAGAACCAAATAATCCAAAAGTGGTCTTAGCTGGAAACCTTGGTCCCATTGACTCTGAAAGTACTGACCCATGCCATGCCATCCCGCTCCAATGGAAACCATCTCTAGCTCTTTACACAATACCTGTAGTGTGTGCTCAATGCGATGAGGGAAGTTTTTGAGCGTGCACAGTGGGATTTCCTTCCTGGAGCTGGACTTGGCTGGACCGTAAGACTCCGTGAGATGAGGCACCACCACCAGAGTGTGGCCTTTACTGCCCAGAGTCCCTCCCTCCAGCATCGCCTTCTTATGGGCCACACAACGAGCATCCAGGTAGGCCCCTTAGAGAGACAAGGGTGGATTATTTCAATTAGAGCTGTCCAGTTAACCAAATTGTATTCAAGATTGGGAGTCAGTCATTTCTAATAGTCAGTATGTTTAATAGAGAGGTCCACAGCCAATCTGTTTTTTTGTTGTGACACGGCAATTATTTAAAAAAAAATAAAAAAAAATGCAATAATTTCAATCTTGAATATTTAAAGATAATACATTAGCTGTAACATTTGCTCCTACTGCTTTAAAACAGCAGAGCAGTCACAACTCAATGTGGGATACGCTGAGGACACATTATAACAAAGCCCTTTCAGGTTTATTAGAAACTGGTTTTATTCCTTGGTAACTCATAAGTGAGGAGCTCATTCTGATAATCAAGAACAAAGCTGGGCCATTTCAGATTGCTCATGACATGTTGTTATTTCCTGTGGGGCAATATGAAATTTTGCGAAGAACAATAAATAATTCCAAGTTTTTTTTTTCTCGCAGTCGGAGAGTGAGGAGGACAGAGATTGCAGCTGATTGCGATTGCTAACGTTTGGAGACGCACTGACACTGACGGTAGAGGCTAAAATCATTAATAATGACTGAGGAGCAGAGGCAGAACTATGACTGCAATAGTTATACTGTAAACAAATATACTATTATCACGTAATACTGAAAAAATCATAACAAACATTTAGGCCATATTGCTCTACTCTACTTGAGAATTAAAACACAAAACATAATAAAAAACAAACTGTACATTAACTGTTATCACATTATACTGTTAATATTTAAGTGTTGACCACTTATGTGCAGAAATAAATGAGGTTTCAAGAAATTTTACAATCAATTGTGTCAGTTATTTCCTTTCCAAACTAAACAACACAGGTGTAGTCTTACTGGCTTCCACATTGTCCAAAGCTGCAGCGGCTGCGTCCAGTCCGGAGAAGAAGTGGTAATCATAAACGTTTTCACTTTCCGAGGCCAAACGGTTCTGATGGGCCGTGATGTTCATCTGTGGATTCATCTCTTTCACTGCTTTGGCTGCAATCTCTGACTTGGGTTTCTGAAATGCATAGAACAATTACACTTTAATAACACTCAACACACTTTAACGACCCTTTAAGAATATCACTGAAAGTCCCGAGGTTCTGTAAAGCCTGTGGTGTGAGATCCTACAGTTACCATCAGAGATTGTATTTATGTATTTGTGTTTTAAGATATGAATCTGTCAAACCAGATCACTCAAGCTCTAGTTTGTCCTGGGAGGAGTTCTGTCAGATTCAGCAGAAAGATGTGGAGACATTTGTCTTGCTTGGATGCCTAGTAATGTATGATGCATTTATGACTATGAACCATATACTCTGTGCTCTTAATAATGATGTAATTAATCATTATAATACTGTATTATTTCAATGATTCTATGGTTTTAACTTATTGTCCTTAAAAACTTGTAAGAATTGATTGGATTTTGATGTTTAGATGTTAAAATTTCTATACATATGAACTTGAGATTGGATCATTTGACTATACAGTATATATTTTGGCAACAATACTTTCATCTCCTTAAACCTGACCCTCCTTTTATTTGTGTCAATTTGAGAAACACTGTTATTGAGTTAAGTTATCGGTACATATTTCAAAACAAACTTTGTTCTAATTGCATGTTATATAAGCCCTTGTTTAAGAGATCTGCTGTCCGATAGACCCACTTTCAAAACATTCCCAAAGAGTGTTACCCAGCAGATCTGTACACGGACACAGATGGATTGTGTTCGACCTGACATGAGCTATTAGGGACCACCTCTGCCCCCTGCACTTAAGGGGTCAGACAGGAGCCACTGAGCACTTGTGTGTTTGTGGTTCCCCAACTGTGGGACGGTGACTGCTTAGTTTTAGTCCAGGTTCAGATCTTTTAATGAGTTGATATTTTAAGTTAATGTTGATTTGGTTTTCACTTTTAGATATTTAGGATTAGATTTAAGGCATACTCAAAATAATCTAAAAGGTTAGGATCTAATCAGACAAGACAAGACAGTATTGGACCTGCTTTAGATAATAATAATATAATGAATGTTGTTGATTGAATTTATTGTTTGTTGTGAAAACTGCTTCAAAAACAGCTGAAAAAACCCATAATGATGTAAACTTTCAAATTAACTTTACAGGCATTGCATTTGTCTGACAATTAAAGCTCAACTAATATGTTTGCAGACATATCTTAACATTTTTCTGTTGGACTGACATAATATGGTCTGAATATTGTTATCGGGATGCGCCAAAAAAAGATTAAGATATAAGAAAACTATTCAGGAACTGTCTAATGTTGTGATGATCGATACTTGTTCAAATGAGTATCTAATTTTAGAATCGATTACTGGATATCTATGTTTTTGTTTTTTATTCGTAATTCTCACCCCAATATCTTGAGACCTGAACAGGAACTGACGATTCAAGTTGGACTTCTCGATGTGGTCCATGTCCGTTACAGTGATGTGTCCTTCTTCTCCGGCTCCCAGTCCAATCAGGGCAAAGTTTTTCAAAAGTTCACACCCAATAGCTCCCGCGCCAACCTAAAACATACAAAAACAAGAACGTGTTTCAGTTCAAAAAGATACATTTATGGTTATTTATGCAGTGTTAAGCTGAGCACATAAGCAGTCAGTGTCGAACTAACAGCATCACAGTAAAGATAATAGTTTGGGAGGAAACAGGGAAAGGGGTCGGCGTTTTGTGAAGAGGTCAGTGACTCAGGAAATGCCACCTATATTACAGGCGCTTCCTGCATGTGCCATCATCAACACCAGACCACATCAAAGTCCGGCACTTTCAGCTGTGGCTCCCAGGCATTTACTACTGAATATAATTAGCTTTCATTTGGATTCAAGACATAAAATAGACCAAAATGTTGACAATTTGAGGTCTAAACCAATGACTGAAAGTGAATCGTTGCTGCTAATACTAGAACAAAAGGGTTAATGTTAAAAGAAGATTTTGTTAAACTGAAACTGAATGAAACGGAACGTAAACAAGTATCAAAACAGAATAAAAATTGACTCCGATTTGAGACTTAACGAGGATTGAATCAAAATGACAAACAAGTTACAACATTAAACAATAAAAAATAATATCTACAAAATAAACATAACTTAAAAACAAAAAAAAATGGAAATACATTTTTAAAATATGTTTTTCTGAGTCAACTACTCATCACAGTCTTCATATCACCAGGTTTAAACATTACAGTTGGACGACCACAGAGACAGAGAAGTGTTGTCAAGGAGCGCCCCTTGCTGATCTCACCAGGAAGTACTTCTGTCTCCCCAACTTCTCCTGGAAATCTGAGCCAAACACTGCAATCTGTCCATCATATCTTGTGCCCTTCTGCAAAATTAACCACACAAAAATAGACAAATTATTACATTTTACCATAAACAATTAATGTTAACTTTAAAATGTGTATTATTTATTAGTTACACTCAACTTACTAATGAAAACAAGCTCTCATCTACTTCTTTGTCATCTTCAGGGAGACACTCCAGTGCATCAAAGTAGAACCACTGTTTTAGAGGCGTGAACTTCCTACTGCAAGCCTAAAAAAGTCAATGAAAAGTGACTTAAAATTCAAGCGTGATGTTGAAGAAATGTGTAAAGAGGCTTGTAAGATGTTTTTGTGGTAAACTGTTTAGAAAGCTGTGGTGCATTATTCTACATCTGCCACACTGCTCCCAGATAAAACCAAGAACAATGAGCCTGACAACATAATGTAATTTTGCCCTGTCATGTTTTTCTTTGAAACTTTTTTCACTTTTACTTTCCATTGTTTTCCAGCAGTTACAAAATTATGGACTTTTGGATATATCTTCTGGTTTGATGTTAACATGTTATATATTTAATGAACGAAGAAAGAAAATGCTTATCAAAATGGAAAAAGATTATTGCTTCATTATAAGCGTGTGTGTGTTGAAGCGTTGTACTTAAAGGGGCTCTACCTGATTTTTACTGTTTTGAAATGTGAAAAACAGAAATAGTTTGTTTTACACTCTTATTTTGAAGGCACTGTTTTTGATTTCTACTGTTTATGTGGTCCCTAAATATTCACCTTCATGAGTTTATAAGCACATTAGCATGCTAACAGCGCACTTCCTGCTTATCGTGGAATGAAACCGTCTATAAATAGATGCAGATAAAGCGAGTGGTCTCATTTTCACAGGAACAGATGCTTTTACAACATCTTGGTACTGGGACAAAACAGATTCTACTTTATTACATGTAAAAATTGGGCACATGAACTAGTTCTGCTTTTCACTTTTCAAAACAGTAAAAATCAGGTACAGAACCTTTAACATTCCTAAACTTGCATGTGTTAAAGTCTCTCCAAGATATGGCCAAAACCAAATTAGACACCAAAGATCATATGAAGGCATGAATGTTTGATACCTTTATCACTTCCTGAGCCGCCAATCCTCCGATGAAAGCGTTGAGAGGAGCCAAGTCGCCCTGAGCAGTGAACGAAAACTTCCTCACAGCGACTTCATCCAGAATTTCTAGTTTGATATCTTCGTTGAATTCTTTCACAGTATTAAGAAGCTCATTTGCATCTGACTGTAGAGAGGAGAAATAATATAACTTTTACACAATATACTACAATAACTACATGGTCATATCCTCCTTATATCAACTCGTAATAAAGACCGTACTAAGATCATTGACAATGTTACCAATAAACAGAATATACTGAACGTGCTATTTATATTTGCAGAATTACCTGCAAGTGTAGAACTGGACAATATATCGAAATTTAAATAATATCATGAAAGTTGTTTTGAAGATATGCAACACATGAATCTCAAGTATATTGTTTTTCGTTTGAAAATGCTACAAAAATGGATGATTAAAAATAAGTTATGTTGTACAGTTCCACATATTTTTTTTCATACCAGATGCCCTTCCTGACAAAACCACATCACTGAATGGGAACAGTAACTGACAGCAGGTAATATAATTTGGAATTCCCCTAAAACACAACAGACAGCTTTGATGAGTCCATCACTTTACAGTTTCAGTTTTGTTTACGCCATTGCACATCAGAATCAGAATCAGAATCAGTTTATTGCCATTGTCAGTGATCAAAATTCACAAATATAGGTACTTGCTTTGGTTCGTATATTCGTGAATTCTGATAACTTTTATAACGTTTTTAATGTTTTATAATGTTTATCAAGACTAAATCAAGACTATAAACACACGAATTATTTCAGTGTTTTTATGCCTTCCTGACAGAATCCTCTCAACAAATTGGTATAAAGTAACACCAAACATATGTATGTGATAAAAACTACAGACCTGACAATAGGGACGTGGCAGTCGTTTTTCTTTTTTCACAAAGGCGTGCAGAGCTTGAAAGGCCAGATGCAGTGTCTTATGCCTGTCTGTTTTCCCAAAGTCGTTTGTTATCAGTAGCTCTGGGTCCAGCGTCAGGGTCTGGCTCAGTGATTTCTGAAAGGAATGTAGTTTGTTTTGTTTACAACTTGATGGAAAATTGGGTTCAAATGTGAAAACGTACAAAGTGGATCGTGTGCGGCTGTTTCACTTCAGTCACAATCCCACCGCGCTCGTACTTTGAGAAGGCTGAAGTGTCACAAATACTGAAGGAATAAGAGCCTGAAAAGGGAACACACCGACGACTGTTAAAAGCAAACCAAATTAAAGAAGCATTATGTAAATTGAGGAGAGTCTGCTACATGGTTGTCCCTCTGGAGATGTTATTGCTTTGCTCTGAAATAAAAAATAGAGCTTCCACCAGTAAAGTGTATGTGTAAAATGCAGAGAGCGACTGAGTTCTGTGGTGTAGGACTGTCTGAACAGGAAGGTTTTGAGTCTGGATTTGAAAAGTGGAAGCGAGTCTATGTTGCGGAAGTTCGGAGGCAGAGTTCCAGATCTGAGGAGCAGAGCGGCTGAAGGCTCTGCCCCCCATCGAAACAAGACAGGAAGAGGGTACAGAGAGCTGAAGAGAGGAGGAGGAATGAGCGAGAGGGAGTGCAGATGTGGAGGAGGTCAGAGATGAACGGTGGAGCCAGGTTATGGATAGGGTCGAAAGTGGTTAGAAAGTGGAAATTACTTAGATGTAGGGCTGCGACTAACAATTATTTATATTGTACATTGAGATGTTTTAAATAGTGATGCACCAATACTGATACTGGTATTGAATACTGGTGTCAATATGGAAAAATGGTTGAATATTGGCTTCAGAATATGGGTTCAGCTGATATCCTGGTTAAAACAGACAGATTAAGACATTTACAGGCCTTTGTTGATCCAGAACATCTCGTGATGTTTGAGGTTTTGTTACATAAAGCTGTTCTGCCGTTAGTTGAAGAATAAAGAATTATTTCACAACCCATTTGGATTCGTTATGTCATATGTTATTCTTGTTTAAAGAAAGTAAGTAAAGTGCTATTTTCAGTCTCTGCAGGGTTACTTAAAGCCCATGTATCAAAACTGGTATCAGATCTGAAAAAGCTGGATCAGTGCATCCCTAGTTGTACATTATCCAACAAATAAAGGTTGAAAAATGTTAACTGTGGGCTTCAAGATAATATGTACGAATAAATTGTGTTATTGATGAAAATCAGAAATTTTGTATATATATTTAAGTTCATGAATGCTGCTGTTTTTGTAAATAAAAGTCTTTTCATATGTGTTCTGGAGTCTGTATAGTCCACAAAACTATTACGATGATTAAAATAACAAATATTGATTTTATAGTCAACCAGTCACTCTTTGTCGAATTGTTGCAGCCCTGCTCAGACGTTTCTGCAGTTAGTACATTATTTTAACATATCTAGACATATTTTTGAGAACTTAAGAAGAAAAGTAATTCTGATTTTGAGTATATATTTAAAATGTGTAGCACATACGATTCTTTTCATCCCTTGCCATCGTTAATAGTTGTCTCACATTGTTTAAAGCACCTCCAGTAATATTGTGAAAAACTGACCTCTCCCTTTGATTTCCACAGGCCCGAGGAGGTTGAGCTCAGTCATTCCCTGAACTTCAGAGAAAATGACTTTAGAGCCATCGTTAAATCCGTGTCTCTGATCATCGCTGCAGATGACCACTCCAGGATTCCCCTGAAACACCAACAAAAACTGCTTTGTCAACCTCATTACAGTTTTAGTTTTTATAAAAGCACTTGCACGTAAGATTGTGCTGTTCCAAGGTTTTGACTTTGTGTTATATTCTACTGGTGCTGTGATGTTCAGGGTCAAAGACTACTACAGCTTGTTTGAAAATCTGGTGAATTTAACACCCAATATTCTGTGAAATCATGCTTTAATTTATTTTGTAAATGCTTGTATTAATAGCAGAGTGCATAGATAAAAACCTGGGATATTTTTTGGATCAGCACAGATTCCGGTGTCTCTCCGTCCCGGTCCAACACTTCAAACGCCTCACCAAAGTCACAAAACAACTGACTGCAATGACAAAGGGAGAATGAGAAGGAAATGCAAAACAGAAGTATAGTAAATATATGAATTGTACGTGTTTTTCTCTTACCCACAGAGTCCTTTCGTGTCTGCAACAATGAATATAATCCCATTTGAATGACACAAGTCTCCAAATTTCTTCTGGTCATCCAACGAGGAGTCAGTGAGGACCACCACCTACAAAAGGAAACAAATGTATTTAACTGTGTAAAGTGTTCAATATTCCATAACGAGACAGCTATGGTAATATTTTTGCATCCAAATTTAAATAAAAGAGAAGCACCCAAATAAACAAAGGCACACGTGTTTAAAGCAATGTAGATATATTCTCTCTCCAATGATCCACACTAAATCTACTGACACCGATAATGTACTGTTCTTTTGTTTTTGTTTTTATGAGAAAAAGAATTAAGAAGACTCATCACAGACATGATATAACAAGGATGGGACACAATTTTGCATGTTCAAAATGCCACAAGATACTGAACATTTTGAATGAATAAATTAATTACTCTATGTAGAAATGCATAGTTGAACATTTATTCATGTATCATTTACTATGTCAATATATTGTCTCATTCTTAAGGACACAATCTTGTTTCATGTCTCATCTCGTGGGATTTGTGTCTCGTCCCACATGTTCAAACACGTTTCTAACCTGAAATTGCAGCAGTAGCTTCTGGTCCAGGGGTCCTGTGTGTTCTTTCACTTGAACGTGAGGGTTCAGGGCCCTCAGCTGCTTCAGGGAACACAGCGCTCGGTTCTGACCAACACTGGACTCATTCAAGAAAAACTAAAAAGACATTATCACATTAGAAAAACAGACTAACAGACATGAGGCTCAACACTGCTGAGCTTCAAAGATCAGACCAGACCAGAATCTTAAGGTGGTCTGGTCATAAGTGTGATATAGAAAGTAAATCCTGCCTGAGAATGAAAGAGAAACTATTCAAAATGAAACTATCAGAGAGTAATATCATAGACCTCCTTAAAAATAATGCACACTAACTTCTGTAATTCAGACCTACAAATAGTATTTAAACCAGAATTTCTACACCCCTTTTACCATTAATTTAGGTTATTTTTGTTTGTTCTTTTATAGTCTAAGATAAAACCATTAATTATGTAATATGTTACTCAAAAGGACTTATTCTTATTATTACTACTTTACTTTTACTCAAGTAAGAACTCTGTTGTAGAGTTTGACTTAAACTGTTTATTTTTTAGTAGCTGTACTCCACATGAGTGTCTTCTGTGACTATCTTGAGTGCTTCTATGGTACTTTTCTCTAAACACAAACTAGAGAGAAGAGCTCTTTATCAAAATGCACTTTGACACAGCCTACATACGGACAAATAGGTCGTCAATGCCCCTGATAAACTTTCTATAACTCTTTTCTTGTTAGTACCTGCGAGGAGAGGTCGGTCCACTGGGTCACGCCTTCATCCTGGACAGTGACAGATTTGACCCCGGACAGAATCACATTTTTGGCGATCTCCACCCCGAGACCCCGCATCCCAGCGATGAGCACACTGGCACTGCTCATCCGGTGCATTGCCTCGTGTCCCAAAACATACCTAAACAAACAGAAGAAAGGCCACGTTTTAGCAGGGGCAGGTATAGAAGTGGCTCAACAAGTTACACTTACTCAAACACTAACTTTGTATTTAAAATTTGACTTTGAATCATTTTCAGATTCAAAGTCAGCATACTTTTCCTGCTGCTTGAGTAATATACAGTTTTACAGAACTGTTCACTTACTTGAGTAAAGGTTTTGGTTACTCTTCCTTAGTCATCAAAAGTTTCAGGTTGACAGTGTTAAATTATTTGAACATTTGTGTTTCTTGCACTGCTTCATATATGATTTTGTTTTCATAATTGTTGTGGTCTATTCTTTGAGAGAACCAGGATCTATGCATCATTTGATATGTTTATGTTCTTGCAATCACATAAACTTTAAATCATAAATCAGATGTTAGGTTCTGACAGTTTGGCTATTCTTATTTCACTTCTCTTACTTCGGTAATATCTTGGACCACTATACTTTGTACTTCGATATTTTGAAGAACAAACACTTTTACTTTTAACACAATTTCTGGTTACTCCACCACAGCTGATTAGACAAAGGCTTTGGCAATAATTGTAAATCAATATATGAATTAGTAAAATAGAATTAAGGAAACATTATCTGTCAATGCCAATGTCGTTCAATGTTAAACAGAAAGAGCAGGTGTGGTAGTGCATGCAAAACGACCAGCCAAATGAAAATAGTGTAATGTAGACTTTACTCACAGTTGTCGAGAGTAGAAACCTTCGTCAATATTTGCCATTTTGCAGCTGTTAGAAATAAACTGCTACTAAAAAGCTACTGAATTATTCTAAAGTGCCCTTCTGGCCAAGTACGAAGCCCATAAGACACAAAATGAAAGAATTAAACAGTGACTTGACAACATTCCACTTTCTTCACTTTCGATTTGGGGAAAAATGTAGTTATTGTGCACGATATAGAAAATGACCACACGGGGGCAGCATAGGACCGATAATTGAATGAATTGAAATCTCAAATGTAGCAAAAAGTACAATTGCCATAGACTATTAGAAAATAAAAATGAAATGTAGCCTGCAAGTTGCCTTCTTTGCAAGTAAAAACAAAACAATATAATATGTAATCATTCTCAGCACTAGTAATATTAATGAACCATTGCATATTTGATTGGATAGCAGTACTTCTTACCCGTCTTATTATTTCTATAAACTTTTAATTTAATCTGGGGGGAAAAAAAATATGACCATCTGCTCTAGACCAATGAAACGTATTATAGTCCATTAATTTACTTCAGACATGCCCCACCCCAAAAGTGTGAGTTTTCACGTTTTGACTCAGTGTTGACTTTTCCGTGGAGACTGATAATATAACGCCCTGCAGCAGACGTCATTATTGAAGCTAAAGTCCAAGAAGTCACTGTTAGTTGTGCCTGGAAGTTGTCAGGAATGATTCATGGCAATAAAAGAAGAGGAAGTCATGCCTGTGAGCAATGGATTTATGTATTTAGTATGAGACTTAATCTGTCTGTCTGTTTTTGAGTATGACTGTCCTCTAGTAAGTTGTAAAATGAGTATAAACAATTAGTATTGTTCAATAGTTTCTTACTCCTTGATATCCCTGCTGGTTTATTGGTTAATAACTTTATAACCAACAAGATTAATTTGTTAATTGATTATCATCGTATTATGGTCACACTGTAATGTTAAGCACTAAATGAAGTAAACCTAAATTTCATCAGCTTGTTTATGTCAAATTAACTTTACTTCATCATTCAAAAGTTTGATTCCATAAAGCTCTCTTGAGAAACAATGTGAAAGAATGATGTTGTCTGATGGCACCAAGTATATGTAAAATTGTGTTTTCGCTCACAATAGTCACTAAACTTTGCCATTGTGACATTAGGTCTGCTACTAAATGTATATTTCTTTTTAGTTAAAAACCTGTGATCATTTTTTGCAATAAACACATTTGAATCTTTGAATCCTGCTTCTGTGCCCCTCATGACATGTCACTCACTTTGCTTTGTGACTCTGTTGTGTGACTGGTGTCTCCAGAGGTCAGAGGTCACATTTTTGTGTCAGTCAGCCTTGGGGCAGCTATGGCACTCAGTGTGAATGATGAAGAATGGGCGACTTTATTATAATATTTATTTACCGAGGTGGGTAGTCACATTTACTCAAAAAAAGAAAAAAAAAAGCTTTTAATTTGATTTTTTCATCAAACTCTTACTCCTTATAACATCCACTGCTCCCAGGTATATTTCCACATTTTGTACATTATTTAATGCTTTATCTCATTTCATCAAACTTTAAATTATGAATCCTGTTACATTCAGACAGCTCTTAGACTTTTACTTGAGTAAAGGTTTTTGCAAATAGTGTAAATGCTTTTTTATACTTTTTTATAATTTTTTGGAGGACTGTTACATGTACTTCTTTATAATTATAATAATTATTATAATTATTATCATTGTTGTAGTTGTTGTTAATGTTATTATTATTATGGTTATTATTATTAACAATAACAACAATAACAATAATAATAATAAGTTACTTTTACTTGAATACAATTTGCAGCTACCCACTTCTTCTTGTTTAACACAGAATCAAAGTCTTTTGAAGGAGACAATCTGTTTCAAAGTGAGAATGTGTGGCTCCAGTCCACATGAAAGAATGTTGAAATACTGTCTGGCTCTGGCACATTATAAATTACTCAGCCGCGTCTTGACCTTTGAATTCATAAGTAAAAGTTTAACTTGGATCTAGATTTCTATGTCAGAACAGCATCATCTTTAGGAAATGAAACAACACATTAGGCCATATCATTTTGGAACTGACTGTAGACCTATAGCCTAGGACTTGTTTATTAATTGAGGATGTTGAACTCAAACGATCAGGCTGCACATTCCTCTCATAGTTTATTCTTTTGCTCATTTTAAAGCGACGCACTCTTCTTGCCAAGCCCACTAAGTCCACTTCCTGAGAAAACCGAAAAGATAAGATGGTTTCCGACTGTCAAGTTTTTGTACATTGAAGCCCGTATCTTTTAACAAAGGAAACGACTGAGATATTTTTGGAGAGGCCAAAATAAATTTCGCAAGTTTTCCTTACTTCCTCATTGCAGGCGCGGCTCAGGAGCATGAAATAAGGGTATACAGTACCACTGTCAAGCCTCCCATGAATCACAACTTCCGGGGAAAAAATAAAACATTTTTTTTTTTCATCGAGCTATGCACAATTCATAAAAGTATGACACAAATTGAAAATTGCTTCAGTGAAACGTGATGTAATGCCATTTCATATTCTACAAACAAAATATAAATTGTCAAAGGGTGTGTGGTGCAGTACTGTGTTTATCAGTATGTCTGAGTCGAAGAATATTTATTATGCTTTGTTGAGGTATTCAGTCTTGAACTATAACATAAGTGGATCATCATTTTACCTTTTGTTCATTGTAAAAGGCAATATTTATCTAAAACAGCTAAGTAATAGAAATGGGTTTGTTGACTTCCTGTTCAAAACTGCAGAGCTGTTTGATACAAGTCTATGACTCTTTATTGTCACGTTTCATTATAACACACAGCAGATTGTGATCTGCAGTCAGTAAAAGTGTGCGGAGATAGGGGGCAAGTGAAAACAGACATGTTCTGTGCACTTGAGCTTCAGTTGCAGAACAATACAGGATGACACAAACATGCAAGAAACTATCAAAACACAACTATGAGTAAACTAATGATGAGGAAGCACCGTTGAGACCAGGTTAAAAATTCATTAAACTTGATTTAGGATAATAAGTCCCCTTTAAGTAATTGTGTTGTGGTTGACCTAAATAGGCTACTTTAAATCAGTTAGGCTACCTAAGTTAGACACTGCTCTATGAAGGTAAACATGAAGGTCAACAGACCAGTCATCTGTTGTGGCAGGGCATGATTCCAAGTGATTGACAGAACAAGTCAAGATGCATTAAAATCCCAATGCAAACAAAACAAACCACAAACTGTTATTTCAGTTCAGTAACTTTAAATGAAACCGGAAAATGCATGCAGTATTAAAGTGTGTTTGACAGGTTTTTGATTTTCTAATTTTGATTTTATTAGATGTATTAATACCTGATGTAAATAGAAATTACACCAACCAGGTAGCTGTTTGTAGATAAAAGTTGAAAATGTGTTAAAAATGACAAGAAGCAAACAAACTGATGACATCACACTAGGGAGAAAAGGTTATTGCAGAATTTACACAAATGAAACAACATTTTAAACAATAATTCAGCTAAATAAAGTTTTCCCCTATATATTTTTATTTGTAAAATAAAAAATAAATAAATAAATAAATAAAAAATGGGATGAAATGTGTAAAGCAAAATTTTGAATATATTTATCTTAACAGCATTTTTGTTAAAGGATTAGTCCAAGCTGTCATAGGCGCTTTAACATGGGTTTTATTGTGAAATCCCACACTGTTTCCGTTTGCGCAGACAGTTGTGAGCGCCAGCTTTCACGCTGCAGCGGTCAGTGCGTAATCTGTGCCTGTGGGAGACTTTCAGCGCGCTCCAGGTGAGTCCTCTTTAAATCTTTGTCAAATGTTTGAGATTAGGAGATTATCACGGGGAAAATACGTTTCTGGGCCTTGTTAGTGTCGTGTGCAGTGCGTTTACATTGATATTTGCAATAATATATGTTTAATTTGTAAATTGATACTTTGGCACAAGTCTACGATTCATAAATGAAAAGTTACCAGCGCATTGATCCTGCGCAGTTCACATCAATGTTTTACGCACAGATAAATTGTGTTTCTTCCAACAAAAACAAACTGATGTCTCTGATTATCTACATCTTCACACTACAGTCAACATGTTGCGTTTATTCAAGGCTTTCCTGATTTTCTCGGTACTTCAACATTTCCATAGTCACTCCACGGGCTTCAACAGGTCCGGTCCTGCCCCCAGATTTCATCTCACCCTCTTCAAGCTTTTAAGCCACCTGCGCTCTCACTTACACGCTGTGGTAAAAGCTACATACTATAAGACATTTTGTATGGCACATGGCCCTGGAGTAACACTGTAATGTCGTATGGTAATGCAGAACTGTCATGGTAGAAGTTTTGTTAAGAATAATAATGTAGCAGAGTCAGCCAGAGTCAGTTGTCACTTTAATTCCTATATTCACTCTGTTTCAAACGCCAGTGTTGCTAAAAAACTGGAGGCAAAGTGAATAAAGTGTCTTGCCTAAGGACACAATAATACAATTCAGCGTTGACATCAGTGACAGTTCCTTTGTTTTGATCATTTTAAAAGGGTATACACAATTTGTATTACTAAATACACTTGTAAAACGTCCAGCAACAAAAAATGTAATAAGGACAATGCTCAAAAGTTGTTCTTCTTACTTTTTACCCCCCAAAATGATTTGGTGAATGTAGAAGTTTCAAGAATTGTTTTTAAGAATTGAAATTGTATATTGGTTACTTTTTCTAGATCGGATAAGGAGCAGTAGGGATTGTCCTCCTCAAATTGTCCTTGAAGCTTACCTTAACTGCTTTGATTGCTTTTTTATAGTAACAATAGTTCAACTTGAGTGCAGTTGTAGTATTCATCTAACATGACCTTCTCAACCTCTTTTCTTGTGTTTCTTTCACAGAGCTCCTGCTGATTTTCCATAATGTTTTCACTGAAGGCCGTCTCTTGTAGGTAACATTAACACACCTCATATTGACTGGCTTGGAGATGATCAAGTGGACCGCCACTGTATGGATAATACTATGGATATTTCCGAGTTCCAAGGGACAGCACCAGTGTCCCAGCGCCGTACGCCAGCAGGTGGATTTCAGCACCGTCTACGCAAACCTCACTTTTTTCCAAACAGAAAAACCTATTCAGAATATAGTCGTAAACACAGAAGAAAAACAGATATATATTGGATCTCAAAATGTCATCGAAGGCATTGATAGTGACTTGCTTAAACTTTGGGAGGTGAAAACGGGTCCTATTGGGAGTCCGGACTGTCAAACCTGTAATCTGTGCAACGTTGAAATCGACCCTGAGGACGCAGTAGACACCGATAATGAAGTTTTACTCATTGACCCTGCTGGATATCTGCTCCCCTATTTGTACATCTGTGGGAGCACTCAACGTGGGATATGTTACTTTATTGACCATTCACAACCAGAGTTAAACCCTAAGTGTCTTTACAAACAATCGGAAAACACAAAATTTAAATGCCCGGATTGTGTTGCCAGCCCACTTGGGACAACAGTGACTATAGTAGAACAAGGTGCCACTTCATACTTCTTTGTGGCAAATACTGTCAGTGAGAAAGTGACGGAAAAGTATCCACGAAGGTCCATATCTGTACTCAGACCGCTTTCTACTGAGGATGGGTTTGAGCTGGTAATGAGTGGATTGACGGTGCGTCCTGAATTTAGACACACGTATAAAATCGATTACATCTACAGCTTTGCCACCGAGGAATTTGTGTACTTTCTGTCGCTGCAAAGAGAGGATCCGTCAAAAAGCAACTCGCCTTTTCGGACGCACCTCGGACGTTTACCTGTGGGCATTCACGAGGAGTGGATGTACAGGGAAGTGGTGCTCGAGTGTCGTTACGTCCCAAAACGGAAGAGGAGAGAGACCGCAAGCAAAGTGGTGTACAATGGACTCCAGGCGGCCTATTACGGACATGTGGGGAGTGAACTGGCTGGACAATTGGGTTTGGATGTGGGCGAAAAGGTGCTCTATGGGGTTTTCTCTCCTGTCAGTGAGACGCGAAACACCAGGACGGAGTCAATGCTGTGTGTGTTTTCACTGAAACGAGTGAACCAGGCCATAGAGGAGGGAGTGGAGTCCTGCTGCTCCGCCGGCAGCGAGCAGCTGTCCAGGGGGCTGTGCCACTTCCAAACCTGTGAAAGCTGCCCACATGAGGTGAGTTCATTCATGCATTTATGTCGTCATGATTACGGATGTCACAATATCAAATGTGGCGTTGCGATTATTGTGAGAGGAAACATGATTATTCACAATTATTGACACCATGACTGATCAACATTGAAAGTACAATTTTCTTTCATTCATACTGACCAGCTTTATGAAATCAAACTTTCTGAATGATAAAGTAAAGTTAATGTGACATAAGCAGACAAAAAAGAAAGCACTTTACTTTTAAGTTTACTTTTTCTACGAACTTTATTGAATTAAAATGCTTCTAAAAATGGCATGCCTAATGCTCGAGTTCTTTACGGTTATTTGGTGAAGAATCACAATTATCGATATAACCAAATAACTTTGCATCCCTAATCACAATATTAAACTTTCAAACTCCAAGGAAAAGTGTGCAACTCAATAGAATGTAATTTTAAACACAAAATAAAAACAGTTTCTCTAATATCGCCATGTGCTTCAATGCTGTCATACCATTCTAAGGGTGCGTTCACACTTGTGCAAACACCACATCAAAAGTGGGACAAAACAATGACTAAACCCAGAGCTAAACTGGACTAAACAGGACAGAATCAAGACTAGAATAGATAAAGTTTATAGTCAGGCTAAAATGAGGTCAAACCAGGACCAAATTAGGACAAATGTGAACACACCCAAAACTATTCAGTAAAGATCAGATTTTTGACTTATTGTGTTATGTTTCAATATCTACTCTCGATACTAGTTTTAATATGAATAGTTGAATAGTTTTTGGGTATAATTGTTTTTGACGAGCCTAGTTTTTCTAGTTTGCATATCTCAGCCAGAGAATGTGCAGGGTACATTTTGGTACATTTTGAGCTATGGCTTGTTATTTTAGGAGAATCGCCCATCATTCCTTCACTTACTGGTCGCTGTTTTGCAATAACAAATTCTCTCCTTGGGCACAAACATGATTAAACAGGGTTTGTTGGGCCGATTAAACCACTATTTTAAGTCCTCTACTGTTGATGGAAAGTCATATCATCATTCTTTGCCATAAACACTATCTTGTCGTTTGTAAATTGTGATACTTGTGTCGTTTTCCGCATATAAAGTCAAGACCTTGTTGCACATTTCTGGAAACATGCTCCAGGTGTGCATGAGTGTTCAAAGACTGGGAGGGGCAGATGACTAAGCACTGACCTGCAGTTAAAACGGCAGCATTTAGCATCTTTCCTGTGTCATTCTGACGTTAAAAATGCGGTTAGTCAGTTCGTAACCATAGAGTTAATAAACCAAAACCTGACTCGCTGCACTGACCGTCAAAACACCAGAATAAAGTTTTGCATTAACATCAGGATCAAATGATAAAGAGGTGTGGCTGAGGTCTCACGGGCAGCTCACCTAGAGGAATGTGTCCTTACAAACACCAGTCATAAATCCTACTGATAAGTGTGTTAACATGGACTGTGCAGTAAAAGTATATGAGAGCAGGAAGTATAGAAGAAATGTCACACAATATTCTTATACATTTTTAAGTTTGTAAGTTTTGAGGTTTCGATTAAGTGTGGCTAACTAAATATGACTCAAGTGAAAGAAAAGGAGCAGTGGTCCAAGAAATTACTACTTCTCAGTTTGGATTTATAATTTGAAGTAGTATTTGGAATACATTTAGAACATGCAAAACATTAAATGATGCACATAAACTGTTTGTTTGTTTGTTTTGTTTTGTTTTGTTTTTGTAGCATTTGAACATACAGAACACTACCAGAAAGTGAAGAACAAAAAAAAAAAAAAACCCAAACAGTTATAACAGAAACACATGTAGCCAGGGCTGTGCAATTAATTTTACTTATAAACGTGATTTAAATTATTACTCTATTCGATTACAAAAATGGAAATACAATGATTTGCCTCCTGTTCAGAATCATGAGGGCACTCCTTTTGTCCATGTAGCACATCAAACTAAACATAATCACGGCACATCTGAATTAATATAAAAACCCCACCAAAGTCTGTCAATAGGTCCATTTTCAAATTAAGCCCGAACCTAATTTTTTCTATTTTCCGTCATAATTTCAGTCCAACCTTTGACTGTTGATGCAATTTGTGTCATCCATTTCTTTGTGATAGCCTTCTTCCCCGCCACCAAATGTATTTATTGTGTTCATGGCAGGAGTTTAGAGGCCCAAATACATAGTTCTGAACTCGAGTGCGCATGGAGTTCTTTCCTAATCTAAATTCTAATTTTACTGTGTAATACGACAGTCCCAAAACACACGGTAAGGATGGGCCACTTGGCAACCACAGTCCAGCAGACAGTACTGCATTTCCCTGTGAATAGTGAGCACTTTGACATGGTTTTATATATATATAAAAAAAAAAAAAAAAGTCACGCATTCTTCCAACAGAACGAAAATCTGGTATTTTCAAATGATAGATCACAAAAATTAGAAAATCATCATATTTGAGAGAGCAATGCAAGAAACACAAATATTCCTATTGTCAATTTACAGAAGGTTAACCATTACATTTTACTTTAGAGTTCATTATTATTACTCAAGTGGAAAGTAAAAGTGTCTTAAAACTGCCCAAAGGAGTACCATTCTACAAAAACTTACTCAAATAAATGTACTTCAGTAATTGTAAACTGAGCAGCACCTACGTCTGTTTTGTACCTGTCCCGCTCTTGTCTCTGTCTTGTTTAGTTCATGTTTATTTGCAGATTAGACTTGCTTTAGTCCTAAATTATAATCCTGCTGTTGTGTCCTTTTGCAAGACCTTTCACCCATCTTGTCTGTATGAATGTGTATGATTAAGATGATCATGAGACTGTCAACAGGAACTGGCAGCCAAGCTTTTTTAAGGAATGAATGAATAATGCACCAGCTGTAAACAACTCATGTAGCATAGACCTGCCTTACATAACATACTTCTTCATTTTTTAAAGTGAAACCTTTTGAAAGCACCACCCAAACTAGTATTGCATGTTTGTGTTTAAAGCTCGACTCTGCAGTGGTGTGAATCGTGTGTTAATTTAACTGTTTGAGTGACTGAAAAGATCAAGTGGGCTGAGGATCTTCAGACGTCGACGTGCCCAGACAGAACTCGTCGTTACTGACCGCTGGAATGTTTACTTTTTACTTCACCACGTCCCGTTTTTACATTATATCAACATTTATAAGTGCAATGACTCATATAATTTCCCGCATATCTAGTCTAGGCGGGTAATCATTTACTGCCAAAATTGTAGTTTGTGTTAATGGTGCAATATGTAACTTTTCTGGTTCACTACATGTTGGTCTCCATAGAGATGTTATGGTAGATTATTCGGTTAATTGATAATCGTGATTTTTCAGGTCGCAAGCTAAAAATGAATAATCGTGACTGCAACGATTAATTGACTAATCGCAACTAATCGACTGTAAAAAATAATCCACTATAAAATTGATCGACTAACCGTTATACAGACTCTACAACACATGTCAAAACAAAGGTTGTTACATTAATACGTTAAAAAAAACGTTTAAAAAAAAAATGAATATTTTCATCAATAATACATGTCCTTCATAAATATTCTGTATGTAGAAGCCTTCAGTCACCATGTTTCAATCTTTAGCTGTCAATATATTTAAAAAGTTTAAATACACAATAGAAATAATAGTTTGACTAGATGACTAAGCGGAAAAATATTCGCTTGACTTGTCGATGTTATAGAAACCTACAGTCCAAAAATACATGTGAAGTACTTCTGGTTCTTTTTGTCACATTTTATTTTGTAATTCACAAAGTTCAATGTCGTAAAGCTGGTCACAGACTTGAACAATAGTGACGTACAAGACAATGACACTGAACGTAAATGGTCTTTCTCGTGAATAATCGTTAAATAGTTATGTTTTTTCTCACAATAATCGTAACACCAGTACATTATATTGTGACATCCATATTTTTGATATGGAATTAAACTAAGCTTTATTTAATTATGTATTATTGCTTAGAATTATTATGTTTTACCTTGAAAAACATTTATCCTAAAGGTCTATTTTCCACAGTTCAGGCGTCACCAGCTTGTCTCCATGGAGATGATGGAGATGCCATACTGTAGAACAATCAAAGTATTAACATCTCCATGGAAACAAGCAGACGAGAGACCAGAAAATGTTCATAGTGTACCTTTAAGAATTGTCTGTTTTTCGTGTTTAGTTAATTTAATCTTTACATGGAATTGTAACTTTTTTTAATTTAGCAACCATTTTATTATGTTATTTGCTATAATAATGTCTTTGCTATTTTTATTCATGTAACATCAAGGATGATAATGACAAACAGTTAAGGATAATAATGACAAACAGTTACAAAAGAAAGTTATGGAGCCCACCATAGTCTTTTGAATGAATGGTAAACACTTGTTGAGTCATGATTCCAAAACATACACCCACTGCACAAGAGTTTTTGTTTGGTGAGAGCCGAGTTTTACCCGCGTCGCTCTGTGAGATGAGCCTCAGTGTAAACAAGCCATAGACTGTAGTTTTATTGTCCTGTTCACGGCATGTGCACACGACTGGAGGCCCACACTTCCGTTGTAAATGAATTACAATCCTTTAGGCTGCGTTAAAAAAGGGAACATCTTGCCAACACATGTGACTGCTCCAACTCTGCCTTGAAAAGTCTGATTTAGGTTTTCTTTTCTCCTCAGAACTCTAATAATACCTGCTCTACGATGCCCACAATGGTGTCAAAGCCGTTTAACAGACTGGATGTGTTTAACAGCGAGATGAGGGACATCCGGTTCACAGCAGTTCTTATCACCACACATGAACAACTCACCCTGGGACACTTTGGGACATCTGATGGAAGAATACTACAGGTACTTATACCTTCTCTTTGCACAGGGTTATTGAAAAAATCAGATACTAATTGATAAAACTTATTGAAACTAGATACTGGTTTGAGTGAGTTTGGAAAAACAGACTTGGACCTTTCTTTCTTTAGAATAGTTCGGCTCAGAATATAACATGTCATGGTGTAATGCTAGACAATAGTTTTACATTTTTTGTTGAACATTTCAATATATATTGTTAATGAATGGGTTTTATTATCAATTGTTTGTAATTCTGGCTCGATAAGGAGGCCCACAGTGTTACAGACTCTTTAGCTCCTTTAGATGCTGTAGGTGATATGACAGACATTCTTTTTTGAGCATGTTGTATCAGTCAAATGTGCTCAAAAGGCATTATTTTATGGTTCAGGGACTGAGAGAAAATCTCAAATATCCATTGAGTTGAAAATTTTACTTACATTTTATACAAGGAGTCCAAAAAAGTAATCAAATAAACAAGGCCACGCCCTGAATATATCTTTTGCAATTTTCTTGGAATATGCCCATGGGGAAAAATCCATTGATGTAATAACCTGTTTATCCAAATAGTGTTGTTTCAAACTCCTTTCAATTTTAAGGAAAAGGTGTGATACCTGATGCAGGTTTTGATACCACGAAAATGTTTTTTTTCCGTAGATAATGGAATGTGATTTTCAACACAATATAACAATGTGGTCTTATACTAGCTCTTATAGTTAAAGACCATTCTGAAACTTTCCAGAAAAGGTCGAAATGTGTCCTATTTATGTCATTTTATTCAGATTTGATACTTCAATGAGCATCTAGTTTAGTTTTTTGTTTTGTTTTCATTGAGCATCTAGTGTTGATGCAAGTTTAGGGATTGATTGGTTTCTGGGTCATTGTTAAATTGATTGAGATTCCATCATTTCTAATTGTCATTGATCAGCTTGGGTATTTTAATCGAGAAGTCCACAGCCAATTCTCTATCAGGACAAAATAGGGTTTGAGGTAAACTTCAGACATTCTTTTTGTGTTAAATAGCAATGATTAAAAGTTTGTTTTCCATTTCTTCAGTGAATCAATGTTGAAGCCTTTTTGTTTGGTTAAAGACGAAATAAAATTGATTCAAAACAAAGAAAATAACCTGTTATTATTTTGTTTGTGTGATATTGGCCCATACAGCCATGTGATGCAGCCTTTGTTTGTGTTTCAGATTATTCTGACATTGACCAGTCCCACAGTTTACGCAAACTATTCTCTGGGCGGGACTCAAGTCTCAAGAACCGCGTCTGTGTTAGAGGACTCCCTTCTGTTTGTGGTCGGAAACAAGGTCATTTTCTCTACCCCTTGATCTGGATTGTTCAGTGAAAAAGCTGCTTTCTGTCTGCTGCTTTTCTTCCGACCACATTGAAACTGCAGATGTCCTGATATCAAATTTCAGAGATAGAATTATTGCGGAAAGGAAAAGAAAACATCACAATTATACTGTAGTAATTATTTATGCTTATTCAGACCATGATCAAATAACAGTGACTAATACGCACTTTAGCAGTTTTATGTTTTAGTTCGTACAATGACATTACGACCTGACTATTCAAGATGATTGAGTAACCAAATAATGTTGACATCCGTATTTGACCCAGCGGCACTTTTGGAGATGCTCATCCCATAATCGCAACTAAACTCGCATGGCCATCTTTCATGCTTATAACACATCAACTGTGAACACACTGTTGCTCAAGACAATATATTTGATCTGAAATTCATGAGGATAATGAGAGTTCTCCATTTAATCACAAATACATACACAGAAATTCAAGTTCTTAAAAATATAAATGTATTGCAATTGCAAGGTAATCAGATGAAAGGGTCATTTTATGTGAGATGTTTTTCATTGAAATATCCAAAGTTATGCTCCACATGTAAACTTGCTTTGTTAATCTTGTAACTTTAAGTCCTTTAAACATCAAACATGTCTTTGGGGTAGAATGATGGCACTACTTTCTGAAACTGTTGTGAAACTGTAATTCCACCTCTGACAAAGAACTTTAAGACAGTTTTTGTTTCACATTGATTGGTCCACTAATTACGGAGACATTAGTCATAAACCAGATCAACAAATCTGCAATTTCTACCATACAATTGTGACCAGTTTCCAGCTTTTAATTATAAGGATTCTACAATGTTCTGTCACATGAACACAACCTTTTATGACGTTCTCACCTGTCATTTCTATTACATTCACATTAACATTTATTGATACTTAATAGAGTTTAACATTTGTTTTACAGTTGTTCAAGTTGAACTCCACTGGACCTGGCTGTGCTCACTTTGTCACTTGTGCGAAGTGTCTGTCTGCTCCTGTCTTTATGGGCTGCGGCTGGTGTTCAGGAGTTTGCTCCCAAAAGCATGAGTGCAGCTCACAGTGGAACCAAGGCACCTGCCCACCCATCATCACAGAGGTACCATACAATCATGAACTGTTTTGTGTTTCTAAACTTGGACAAAAAAGCAATGTGTCGTTCTTAAGTTGAGTTTTGTTCAGTTTGTACATGTTTCAATTATCTTGTACATTCAGAACTCAATAGCTCGATAGCATATTTTTCAGGCTCTTATTATAATTTCTTTTTTTTAATATATAGTAGTCAATTACCTGTGCAGATAAAAAACAGTGATCATCTCTCATCATTGCTTATGAAAACAACCCTGTTTTTGAGCTTGACAGCGCTTCTGATTACTAGTTTTGAATTTTACATGCCTGGACCAAGAAATCTTATGTTTATGTTTAAGTGAGCTGGGATTTATTTCACCAGAAACTAACAAATGCCTCGGATGTTGCTCTTATCTGCATGTCATAATAATCACTATATTAACTTCAGTAAATAAACACTGGAACACTATTTTTGGGGCTCAGTAATTATTATGTGTACATTTCCTTTGCACTAGTGGAGAATCATTCATGAATATTTTTGTAGTATGATACATTTAAGCTGTAATAGGTTGAGGAAGGGCAGGGTTAGGGTAGAATCTAACGATTATTTTGGTAATCGATTAGTCTAGCAATTATTCCTTCGATTGATTGATTACCTGTTTGGAGCACGAAAGATCCTTGAATGTGAGAATTTTTACTAACTTTAACCCAAACAAAGCTGAAGAGAAGCTGTTTGACGACGTCCCAGTGGAGAGCATTTATAGATAAACCAGTCTAGACCAGTTAACGATTACTCTGTTATTTAATTAGTTGGCAACCATTTCTATAATCGATTTGTTGCGATTAATCGATTAACTTCTTGCAGACCTAAAACGTTTTTAATGCAGCTTTTTATTTTGCAGCTCTTGTTAAACAATATTGTGCTTTTAGAAAAGGGTTTACTGAGATACTATCCTGCTTTAGGGTTATTGAGTAAGTGGCATGAATTGGTTTCAACATTACTGTTTATTGTGATATTTTTTGTAGCAATAAATCACACTTCAACATTTGCTATTGTGATCGGTTTAATCTGAAATTATGAATCTTTCATCATCTCAACATTACTCTTGCCTTCACACAAATCAGGTCTGGTTAATAGTTGTTTGTAGACTTATTTAAATTGATTAGTGCACAGAAATCAGGTTGTAATATTGTGAGAAACAACGTCAGTATTATCAGTTTATAGAGATCCTTTTGACGATTATGTTGTCACACAGTTGGCATGTCGTGATTGATTGGATTAAACTCTTTTCTTTTTATTTACTTGCAGTTTTACCCAAAAGTGGCCCCTGCTGGCGGGGAGACTGAACTGACGCTGTGTGGCTGGGATTTACTGACTCGGCCTCAGAGCATCACTGACCAAACCCACGTCATCACTGTGGGGACGGACAGCTCCTGCACCCCCCTGCCTTTACAGAGCAATAGTACAAAGTGAGTAGTACTACAGAAATAATATAAACTGCTACAGCTCACTCTTATGTCTGATATAACCTAATGTTTGAGTCAAAGCACCGTTTTCATCTTTGCACTGTATCTCCTTATTCCTCATTGTTTATAACCTTTGTACATTTGTAGATATCAGAGCTGTAGTCAACTAAAGACATTTTAAGACATGTCGTATTGACCGATTAGTCGACTATGATTATGAAGTATCTACATATCAAACCCATTCTGCACTCAAGACTACAATTGCACAGAGTTCACACAAAAAACAACTATTTATACAGAAAAGTACTAGTAAAGAGTGTATTTATACATTAGATAAGTGATTTACTTCAAAATCTTCAGGTAATTCACTCCATATCTTTTCCTTTTTGCTATTCTCCCATCTAAGTCTTTTTATTCTAATCAAAATCGACTAATAAACTTCTTGATCCATCGATTAAAGGATTAAAGCCTTAATAAATATGCTATTTACTTCTTTTTCTATTGTACTTGTACAAATGCTTCAATTTGAAACGTCTTGCTCTTTTTGCTACTTTTATTATTTTACATTTTTTACCACTTATGTTTTGAGTTTGGTTAATACAGTATATATTGTAATGTGTGAGCTACTGTGCCCAAGTTATTTCCCTTGTGGACAATACAGTTTGTCTAAGTCCAAACTGGTACAAGGTTTTGAGTAAGTAATATGGGTTGGTAGAGATTTTCATTTCACTTCTGATTCATTAGATTAGCTTCTCTTTCCGATATCGATATCAGTTGAAACTTGGAGTGCTCATGTTTGACCTTTAGTATTAACTGAGTCAGGAAGATAAATTGTCCTCTCCTATTTGGAAAAATGTGTTCACACTTATGAACTAACAGATCAGATACTTGAATTTTTACAGTCCTCCAATGACTGAATTGTCACCCTGAAGTGAATAGTGTCTTTTATTCAAATTCAACTCGACAAACCACATCCAGATGACTTAATTTGAACTTTGTCTTGCTTGTAAACAACTAAATAACCGTATTTCTTTTCAAACTTTAAACAAACGCCTTCACAATCCTCGTCACTACCTTGCACTGACTCTTCCTGTCCTTTTGATCCGTATAACAGACTGGTATGCAAGATCCACAAACACAGCTCTAAGAATAACGTAAACATAACTCTACAAGTGCGTGAGACGTCAGGACCAGGACACTTTTCAGTCCAAGGCCAAACTCAAATATCAGGCTTCTCCTTTGTGGTAAGAAACACAAATAAAACACATACATTACATTATTTATAAGTTTAATATACTTCATTTAACTGCGCTTTTTCTCAAAACAGGTGCCAACTTTAACAGAAGTCACACCAGACTATGGGCCCATGTTTGGAGGGACTATGGTGACACTTAGAGGAAAATATCTAAACTGTGGGAACAAACAGCAAATTCTTATTGGAGAGAAGCCATGTAGAATTATAAGGTAAACAATTACATTTCGGCATTACCTCAGCAATGAAATTTGAGTTATTTCATTCCTCTTTTTTTCTACAGTGAAAAAGATGAAACCGACTCATCATCTTTGATCGTGTGCCAAACAGCAGCAGCGTTGGCCGTAGGAAAAGTCTCTGTGAAAGTCCTCATTGATAATTTCAAAGTGAACGGCTCCCAGCGGTTCGACTACAGAGTCAATCCGAACATCACCTCTGTATATCCTCACTGCAGTTTTATAAGGTGGTTATAAAAAATAATCTCATATAACAGGTGCATTCGAAAAAATATGTAACATTTATTTTTATTTTCATTGCAATTTTTATGTAAAGTAGTTTGATAATTAGCATAATGGTGGGCTAATTGGCTAACTTATACAGTATATGGATGCTAACTGCAAACCAATTTAATGTGTGGGTATAAATAAAGTTACCTGTGCCTGAACCTAATCTGTATTCACCAGTGGCTCCAAACTGTGGATAAAAGGACATAACCTGACGTCCGCTCACAAAACTATCATTCAGTTCAACTCATCCAACCCTTATCGACAACAATCATTCCCTCTTCTACAAGTAAGTTCCTCTTTTGAGCATATTAACTTCTGTTGATTGTTTTGTGTGTGTGCGTGCGTGCGTGCGTGTGTGTGTGTGTGTGTGTGTGTGTGTGTGCGTGTTTTTGTGTTTCTGGCAAATTAGCATGTCATGGTTTAATTGAGCCACTATTTAGCCACATGTTGTTAAATATTTATTAGTGGACTATTTGCTGTGATCTCAAAGAACAGAAGATACAAGAGGCCTGTTGGCTTAGAAAGTTAGCGAGGTAACTTGGGGGTTAATCCTGGTTTAGTGATCCTATGAAGCTGGATCACTTTCTATTGGGGCAAATCTCTATATTGACCAATGACAATGAAACAGTCATTGGTTAATATTAGAAAAGCAGATTAAATGTGCAAATGTTCAAAGGTATTTGGTAAATGAAACTGTCCGAGAGCATCTCTTGTCCTTGACTCCCAGTCAGTTCAGACGTCACTGGAGCAGCAGTCCCAGGATCTGAAATAGTGTGAGAAGAAGAAACATGTGAACAGCAATGAGACTATCTATGTTATAGGGAAAGAGGGGGTAACCAGATGACAAAGTGAAACTCGTGCAAACTGCCCCGAGCACAACCAAGCACAGTGCTGTTATCCGCTCTATCTTACAGGTTGACGAGACATAAAATTCTTTATTAATAGCTGCAGACAGCGCACAACGGCCTCATTTTTGTGTTTCTGCTTTTACAATATAATATTTGGAGGAAAACAGAAACTTTACTCATTTACAAACAAACAAATGTTGGGTACCCCAGTTGTAAGTCTAACTTAAAATATTGAACCTTATTGACCTTTCCACCACAACAGTCCATCTTATTGCACATGTGTTTTCAGGTCTGCAATAGTCCAGGGAACGCCTCTCAAATGGAGTGCAGCGCTCCAGTGTTTCCTGAGGATTTGGTCCAGGATAAGTCGCACTCCGGACGTCTGTCTATTCACATGGACGGGAAAAATAACCTATGGAGCGGGCGCTTCGACTATCACCCCGACGCAAAAGTCATCCCCTTTGAGAATGATGACCAGGTGTTACTGCTCAAACCTGGAGACACAGAGGTTTCACTGCATGTATGTACACACAAGCTGCACATAATCTCCGACAAATCAATCATCTTTTAACTACAGCAACTTTTTCACTTAACTACTTCTTAAAGGTGCACTGTGTAACTTTATCGGCCTTCCCTCTTCTCTCTTGCATTTATAGACCTTTTGAAGGAATCAGAATGTTTTATTATTATGAATTATTAACCGACATCAGATCAATGTTCAGGATTTTAAGTTTTTATAACAAAAAATAACAAACACATTTGGTTTTAAATGCCAGAAATATCAGTTAGTTTGATTTTTACATAACAGGACAATATATTTCGCAGAGGAATTGTAGAGAAGAATGGTATAACTTGAATAATTTCAGTCTATTACATATAATCTATTACATCTATAGCCGTAAATCATGAAATAGAATTATGAATCCAATAGTTATGTGGAAAAGTAATCTTGTGTATAATTTAGTTGTTTAACCCGTTATGTATTAACTTTGTCTCTTTGTAGCACCACAAACTGAATACCTGTATGAAGATCGTCATGACGATTGGAGGAGTGGACTGTAACGTTCAGGTTCTGTCCAATGAACTCACCTGCAGAATCCCCAAAGGCGTCGTCATTCCCACTGAAGGGCTGCCAGTCAAGGTGAGAATGCATCTGCTCAAATTACATGTGCATATAAATGACATTTATCTAAAAATAATAATGCAAACAGAAATGTCTCAAAAATAAACAAAAAGATAAACAAAAGACAGATATAGAACATGACATGGACACTAGAATAATACATGTAAAACACAACCTCCATAAACCATCAGCGCTCTGCTCCATAGCCTGAATGTATGAGGTTCACTGGAGTATTTATCGAAACTGATCAACATTATGTAACTAATAAGGTTAAAGGTGCACTATGTAACTTTTCTGGCGGGGTATCTGACACTGTCTTGTCTGCATAGAGATGTTATTGCTTTGCCTGGAGAATTCCACAATATGACATTAAACTTACCTATCTTATATTTATTCAATTACGTGTATTTGTATTGCTCAAAAATACACTGATAAACATATATTCTTATTATGAATAAGGTCGCCTCTCCACAGATCTGACCAGTTTTAGATAGATTTAGATTAGGTTTAACCAGGTAAAAACCCACTGAAATTGAAACCTCTTTTCAAGGATGACATGGTGGAAGTGGAAATTGCCGCACACATCATTAAAACATTCACACGTTTAATAAGACACATTTACGAAACAGCATTTGAAAGCACGGACCATTTTATTTGGATTCAATCATTGTTTTTAAAGCCAAAACCACTCAGTGAAATCTGCTCACACAACCTCATTTCAGATTGGAGAGAGTTGCAAGTCATGGGAGCAGCATAATAAAAGACTTGCTTTCCTCAATCAGCTGCACCCGAGGGACAGACAAGCCGTAAATATCACATAAATACAGCGTATAGTGACCTTCAGCTCGCTGCACAAAGACGCACATATAAATTTAATGCACATCAACAAATAGCCTTTATTTATTAGCATTTTACTTGTGCTTGAATATGAATAACATCACCATAATCCAACAAAAAACAAAAAGGTTTCAGATACCCGTCGTTTGCGAGCTTGAAGAGTGAAGCAGGACTTGTTACGATAATAAAAAACAATCATTATCTTCAATTTTCAAACCAAATTTTGCCTTTAAGTGAGCTTTAAAAGACAGTTCTTGTACAAATGTATTTAATATTAGAAACAAACATTCTAGGCAAAGTAATAGCATCAGGTGGCGGACTCTCCACCAGAAAAGTTGCATAGTGAACAACTGATGCCTCAACTGAAACAAAAAAAACAAAAATAAAACAGTGTTGTCTCTTTGTTTTGCTATTCAACACCCTGTCTGCTCATTTATTTAAGATTGTTTGCTGCTTATAAATGCAACTACGATCTTTAATTTATCAATTGAAAATATTTCACAAATTTTATGTGAATGTGAACTTGAAGTATTGTAGTATTAGGCTTCTCATAAACCACTGCATTCTATCTGCATTTATGCCTTAAATGTGCTGAATATATACCTACTGTTTTATTATCTAGTTAATTATTGAATGTATGAATCATTCAGTGTTTTTTTTTTTTAACTGCTGAAGGTAATTGTGAATGGAGATGAGTTTGACGTTGGTACTGTGCTCATCAATGACTACAACCACAGCACTGTAATCGCTGGAGTCGTTCTGGGAATAATCGCCGCTTTAGTCTTAGGAGCTGGACTCGCATTAGCCGCCATGGTCCATTTGAGGAAGAAAAAGACAGGTATGGTTGAACTGTGTAATTGATTTGGTTTAAGTGTTTTGATGTTTTCTAATTAGTTTGCATTTGTGTAATTTCAGCTAATATCGAGAACCGCTTGTCCACAATGATTTCTCGAAGTCGGATGGATAATCATTTTGATATCTCCCCAACAGGTGACTACAGACGAGGTAGAAGTTTCTGCATTATATCATCATTTGGGAACACTAACAATTCAAGGGCTGACCGGTTACTAACTATTTAAGTCTGAATCAGTATTAATACACTGTAGTTAATGTACGCAGTAGTAATTTACATCTTTACTCCCACAATACTAGGATTTAGATGCACTGACTGAATTAGGGATTTCAGAATGATTTCAGAATGTCTTTTTTCTATTTTTCTTTCTATATTTTTTTACATAGTATACCTACAAATGACCATAGACGAGTTAGTTTCTGTATAATCTAATATATATGTATAATTTTGATAACACTAGCGATTTCTGGGTTAACATTTTATAAACCATTCTTAATACACAAAAAATAATATTGTCATTCATAATACAGTGAAACAATACGTTTGTTTTAGAAAATAATTAAGCATAGATACAATTATACTGCGTTATGTTAAGTTTATTTCGCCTGCTGTCCATAAGGGTTTTCACACTGTAGGAATCTTTTTCTGTGCCTGTCCCCATCGGATGCACATGTATACAGAGTAGGAACATAGGACAGAGGCCACACTTTGGGACTTTTTTTAGCTCCTGCTCTGGGGCAGGTACTTTCCAGTTAGATCAGGAACTTTGTTGGGAAATATGACACACTTTTTTGATCCACAGTAGAACGTCCAAAAATAATTTGAGTCAATAGTGACTAAAATTATACATAGCTATGAAGGATTGTGCTTTATTGTTAATTCCTTTGTTTGAGCTATTCATGCATCAAATGGTTTACAGTGCTCAAAAGGGGTAGGAACACAGGGGAAAAAATATACTTTAAATTACATACTTAAATGTTACATGCTATACAGATGCTAATGTTAAGGTCAGTTAGGTCCACTTTCAGCCAGTGTTGCTGTGTGAAGGTGAATAAACTGGGACCGTCAGGGTAATTCCTCTGACTAAACAGGGACTGAGAGATTATAATGACTTAGTTGCTGGTGCCGTGTGTCTCATGGGTTTCAGAGTCATGAGCACTTATTATTGTTGCCATTGCAACGAACATTTCAGAACAAAATATTATTTTGAATCGTCCAATATTCAAAACAAAAACATTAAAAATTAAATGCAGAATCAAACTTGTTCCACTGTCATCATATTATTTTTGGCTTGTGAGTTCTTGTTATGATCCTTGTTGGGAATGTGGTGTATTTTTATTAAGCGTATTCCTCCCTTGTGTCTTTTCCTTCCTGTGCTGCAGTAGATCTGTCCAGTCAGACGTCCGGCTCAGGCATGGCATTCCAGGGTTTATTGTATGCTGCCAGCTATGACCACCTGGCGGTTCCCCTGATGCCCCGGGACAACATCTCCCTGGTCAGCCTGAGCTCAGAAATACTGGAGGAGGTCAAAGACGTGCTCATCCCCGCAGAGATGCTCAGACTGGAGACCGACCTGATCATCGGCAAAGGTACACTATGCTTTTGTTTACAATGATAATAAATGTGAACCTGGAACTAGTAATGTGACAATATCAAATTTAATGTTACGATTATTGTGAGAAGAAATATCAGTTTAATTAAGTTTAATGGATTACTATTCTCATTAGTGTCATGATGATAACAACTATATTAAGTGGTTTAAGGAAGAAACAGTTGTAACAAGTTTAGTTCAATATAAAAACTGCTGTTATGCTGTTAATGCTACGTCCCATTTGTTACTTAAACTACAAAAAAGACAAGTTAACTTTTATTTAATTAAATCCATAATTTAAATCAGTATTATGCAGATGGTCAAGCTCTCATACCTGCCTTATACATATAATCAGATCATGTTTTACTATGTTTTTGAACCGCAGGACACTTTGGAACAGTCTATCATGGATACTTGATTGACAGCAACAAACAGGAGACCCATTGTGCAGTTAAATCACTCAACAGTATGTATCCGAGTTAACGAAACCAGATTATTGTATTCACTTTGTACTCAAGCCTGTCTGAATAATGTTATGTGTTGTTTTATCAGGAATTTCAGATCCCAGAGAAGTGGACCAGTTCCTTCGAGAGGGAATAATAATGAAAGCGTTTCATCATCCTAACATTCTGTCTCTTCTGGGCATTATGCTGCCCAAAGAAGGGCTCCCCCTGGTGGTGCTGCCTTATATGAAACACGGAGATGTGCGGCACTTCATCCGCTCAGCACAAAGGGTGAGGATTGTGCTCTGTCATGGTGACTGCACGATTTTGCAGATGTTATTGTGGAATTACTGTAACTTTTGTAAATTTTGTTCTACAGAATCCCACTGTGAAAGATCTGATAGGATTTGGGCTGCAGGTGGCAAAAGGCATGGAGTATTTGGCCCAAAAAAAGTTTGTTCACCGAGATCTGGCTGCACGAAATTGCATGTGAGTCAATCAGTCAGTCAATCAATCAACATTATTTGTAGCCTTTTACAAAAATAACAGTACTGAGAGCTTCCAGTGAAATCTGGTAGGTTTTAGAGCCACAAAATTCACAAAAAATATATATTTATCTATTTATTGATTGATTTATTTGAAAGGGGACATTGTACATTATTAACATCAAACAATGTAAATGTGCCTCGGTTAGCCGCATCGGTAGTCTCTTTGCCAGATGTAAAAAAAAAATTAAAATGACAAAAATGACAAAAATGTACAATAAAATTGCAAAGACAAACACAATTATATACAATCAGTGCACACAAATCTGTGTTTTCAGGGTTGAAACAATGGCAAACTGACAATACATGGGAACAATACATGGGTTTAGCTGCTAAAGGAATTAAGCCCAGAAACTGCAAGTGAATAGGAAAAAATGTAACTCAACTCTGTGTAAAACTTCTCCTGTTTTTACTCACATGAATATAAGAGAAAAATGTATTACAAGTTTTTCAACATTTAATGTTTTAAAATTAAATTAAGGCATTTATGTGTAAAAATTACCCAAATTGCATATATTTGGGACATTTAAATCTGAAAAATTAACAGGACCAGGTTTTAATTTCTTGGTTTATTTTGTACACATAGTTACAAAAAAATGTAAAGAGGGGATTTTGAATTTCTTATTTAATTTTTGAGTAAACTAGAGCTGACTGAAAATTGGCCTACAATTTTAATATTGACTATTTTTTGTACTTAAAACTTAACCAAATCAGGCTTAGAATAAGATACTGTATATCAAATCCTTCAACACGTTCTGTGAAAAATGGTTCAGTCCAAGATTACAGAGTTTGGAGCTACTCTAAGTGTTGATCTTCAGGTTTCTGTGGGAGAAAAATGCTTTTTAAGAAAACAGCCTTTGAAGTTACAATGGCCCAAAGAAATCTATGGATACAAGTGGATTATATGAAATAATGAAACATCTTTAGGAGCAGATTGTACAGTTTTATTGTTTCCTCTTGAAAGCCGATGTGTTGAAACTGACCAAAACCCCCAAAAATTAAAATGTGTCTTGCCTATAGTGTCTCGCCTTAACAAAAAAAAATATCCAAAGGTCTACTAATGGCATCCGTTACAGAAAAATGTAATGAGGGTGAAATCCATGATTAGCTTTCACTGAAACACATCAAATTGATAGGAGTGCAGACGGAAATTTTCTTCTAGAGTCCGAATCTGGTACAAGCCCCGTGCATATGTAACAGTTAAATAAATAGAAACAAAAATGAAATAGAAACGTAGTACATTGATTGTCGTTACTAATTCAACTGATTTCAACTGCCCAAATCCCCAGGTTGGATGAAACCTTCACCGTGAAAGTGGCAGACTTTGGAATGGCCAGAGACATTTATGATAAAGAGTATTATAGTATTCAGGACCACAAGAGGGTCAAGTTACCAGTGAAGTGGATGGCCATCGAAAGCCTCCAAACACAGAAGTTTACCACCAAATCGGACGTGGTGAGTGTACCTTTCTCTCTTATCGACGGGTGCTGTTAGTTACGGGCATGACATATGTTTCTGTGTTGCAGTGGTCGTATGGGATCCTGATGTGGGAGCTGCTGACCAGAGGGGCCAGTCCATATCCAGATGTGGACCCCTATGACATCACCTATTTCTTGTTAAAGGGACGCAGGCTTCCTCAACCTCAGTTCTGCCCTGATGGACTGTAAGCATATGTTTCCATTTTTAGCCGTTTCACTTCTTGAATCTGTGCCTGTGTGATAGGAACTGCTGATATTCTCTGGAAATCAGATACAAGATAGATGTGAGCCATGTTTGCCAAGTGACAGAGAGAAAATCCAGCCAGGCCAGTGGAGCCTCTTTTTCACATGAGGTGGTTTGACAAGCCGCCTCAGAAGAAATACAGTGTACATCCTCTATAATATAAAATGGTTTGACTTTCTATCAAATGTTTTGTTAATATATTTTCTCAGTGTTGAAAATATGAGAGTAGATTTTGTATTGGTACTTAGCTACAATTGGTACTTGATGTCACATATAAATTGTTACTGTTATGTCTATTGTGCGAAAAAAATAGATATAATTGTATTTTATGAATAACAAAATAATACATTACTTTTTTTTTTTATAAAGACAGACTTTAAAAATAAAAACACTTTTTTAATTTAGGTGTATTTTGGACTAAAGTGTGAAGCAAAAAGGCTTGATTTTGTTTGTTTTGCCATGATTATTATTTTATGTAATTTGTACGATTATATTGAGACCTGACTCATCACAATTATCAAATAATCTAATAATCTTGACATCCCTACTGGTACTTTTAGAGGTTTTTTGTCTAAATCTTTTGGTATTTTAATGTGTTGTTTCTTCTCTGACAGACTATAATATTTTTTACTTTGGCTAGTTAGACTACAATAGAAGAAGAATTGTGATTGTCAGGCAGTTTACATTGACATGATAACATTATGAAGGTAAATAAACTTACTTGGTGCTTTTGGACACTCAAAGATGCTCTGCTTAATAAAACAAAATGTATGGAAATGCAAGGTTAAATGGGTGTTTTTTTAACAGTGATTAAAAGTTCTGTCTTGAGTCCAAGTTGGGTTGCAGCAGAGAGTTTCAGAGGGTTGGACGGCTACAGCGAAAGTTCCCCAAGGTCTCAAAAATAATGTGGTTGTGTTTTGAAATGCGTCTCGTTTTTTCCTTTTCAGATACACCCTGATGTTGTCGTGCTGGGACCCGGAGCCCGACCACAGACCCTCCTTCCACAGCCTGGTGTCGGAGGTGCAGCAGATCCTCTCCTGCCTGGAGGGGGAGCACTACATCAATCTGAAGGTCACATACGTAAACCTGGACCAGCCCAGACCGTACCCGCCCATGCCCGACTCCGCTGATGAACTGGAGGAGGATTCAGACCAGGATTCGGACAGGAAAAGTCGAAGTGAGGACTGAAGACTCTGGATTTACTCGTTTTCGGATGGCAGTCTAGAACTATTTAAAAATGCATCATGTAAGCTTTCTAGTGGAGGGTCCAAATAAGTCTAGTCACTGTGGAGATATTATTTTATATCATGGAATGTTCCCGTGTGCCATAAAACAGGCCTATGCAACTGTTCCGGCCCATCTTCCAAACATTTAAAGATATATTTTCTCTTGTTTACTGGTTCAGTCCTCGTTTGGTCCTGGTTTAGTCCTTGTTTAATTCTTTTTTAAATGTAGTTCAATTCTGGGTTAGTTCTGGATCGGTCCTGCTTTAATTCTTGTTTATTTTATTTTATTTTTTGGCCTGGTTAGACCTACTTAAATTTAGTTTAGTTCTTTCTGGGTTGGTCCTGGTTTAATCCTGGTTTAATTATTTTTAGATCTGGTTTGGTTTAAAACTATTTGTCTCCATGGCAACAAGCATATAGCGTATAGATGTATCTTTTTGGCAGTACAAAAAATGTAATGCTACACTGCATAGAGCATTCCAAACAAAGCAATAACACCCCCAATAGAGACAAGCGGGTGGCAGATCCTCCACCAAAGGTTACATATTGCAGCTTTAATTTGGATGGGGACAATGTTATTCTACAGTACAGATTATGTGGTGTGGTTAGAGACAAATATCATAATGATGCACCTTAGCACTACATACATTTCTTATGACAATACCACATAATAGAATATACTGTTCTGCCTCCGTCTTATTAAATGACATTATGACATTCTTCAATCTGAAAACAACCAATGGTACAAGGACCTTAATGCTATTATGTGCCAAAAACACAATGGAACATTCTGCAGATGAAATCACTGTAACTTTAGCTCTACAACAACTTTCAAATGTTAAAATGGACAAAATGAATGTATTGTGTGTCATATTGTGTAAATAGATATGTTTAGGGCGAGCATTTTAAAGAGAAAATTCTTTACATTAAATAAGTTATTACACTACAGATGCTCAGATTTCCAGCCACATTGAAAAAAAAAAGTAGGGACCACTTTTTAAATACTTTTTACATTGTTCTACAATATAATAGTAATAACAATATGTGGAATTTTTAATTGGGTGTCTGATATTTTTTGTGTATTTTATTGAGCAGAAATTATCACTGCTCACTGCTATATGACATGCTGGCCGTGGCTGTTCGCTCGAAGATCAACATTTTGAAATTGAGGTTTTATTGTTGCACAAAAGTTAACTTTACAGCCTTGTGTAACATAATAATAGGGTACTCTTAGTGAGCAGCTGTTATAAATCAAAATGAATTGACAAAGAAATCCATTGCTTCACTTGGCCCTTTGTTAGTCTAGCATTACTCCATACTTGCAGAGGCATTGTTGGAAACATGTTAAAATTCCAGGATTATTTCTGTCATAATGTCTGGATTATTTGTACAGGTATATATTTTTGGAATGGAGTAGGCATAATATATTTTAATATTTTTTCAGGGGGAGTTTGTGTTGAGTAATAACTGAACACAAACAACTGTTGATCTTACATAAACCAAAGCTTGTGATCTGCCTCTAGAGGGCGTCCTCACTGCAGCAGCTCTGAGCTTTGCTGCAGTGAGGCTGGGCTCCACAAACAGGTGTTACACAAACGCTGTAATAATTTCAACAAGTGAAATTTGTTTCTCTGCTGCACGAGCCGTTCATTCATGATTCCAGTTCAATGAAATCATATAAAACCATAGGTTTATGTAAATGCACTGATTTTTGTTCTTTTTTTTTTGTTAGTTTGTTTTTTACAAAGGACTTTGAGGGTACTGTGTATGTATGACTTAAAAGGGGAATGTTTTGTGTGTGATATTTTAATATATGGCTATTTCACTGCATTGCAATAGTTTAAGTCTTGCACAGAACATTGATCAGCCAAAAAACAAAACCAAAGCAGCAAAATGCTGCATTTAAGAGATAAGACGTACAATGTATATAATAAATGTTTTTTATGTTCTTTATTTGAAGCAAAACATTTTCTTTCAAAGTGACAGCAGTGCACTCTAACCTGCTTAAGGCCCATAGTTTCAGGCTTCGATGAGCATTAGGAGTCTTCTACAAGCTGGACACATGATTTTTATAGCCTGCTGGATTGTACAAAGATGTGTGCTCACAGGTTCTGACCACATTACACAGTAGTCTGGTTATATGCAGATGTTGGACTGATTTACAAATTCAGCTGCAACTTTGCAGTTCTCAAACTTATGTAATGTTAAGATGCATTTAAAATGTGCATTTTTTTTAATCAATTCTGTGAGATGGAATATTTTTTTGCATACATTTAATTCTGTAAATAGTTGCTAACATTACAACACATATTATAACACATGCAAAACTCTGGCACATTTACAAGTTCTCACTTATAGCTTTAATAATGTGATAATTTATTACAAATAGCTCAGAGGCATTTCAACCTAATATTAAAGTTGAGTATGCACCGAATGTAAAGCAGTAAAAATAGTTTGCCTGTGCAGTTTCTCAGGCCTGATGAACTGTGATTGAGCGATCATGAATAAATGAACAAGCCCTCTCAGTCCAAACTCTCATTTACAAGTTTTACTGTGTATTGATTCTCATTATACAGAAGATATTTTCAGCTCTCTCCTTTTCCCCTCAAACTACATCGAGCAGTGAGTCCAGAGTCAGGAGGGAAGTGCGCTCCTGCTGCACAACTGGAGGAGACTGGTCTAAAATTCCTTTTGTTGTCCTCCAAGTGTATACTATGTTTATGAATATTTTAGACTTCTATTATACACTGAGTTCTCTGAAGAAAGCCTCGGTAGCAATGTATGAACGAACAAATCTCACACGGCAGCTGTTGCGTGAGCAATGACGAACTGGACAACAACAAAAATAGATTTCTGCAGCACAATGTCTCAATGTCTCTTTTACTTAGTGTGTACTGAGGAAAAGTATATGCAACAGTTTGATACAGCGCATTTAGGGCCACCAAACGTTTAAGACGGCTGATTTTAGGTCTGTAACACAATACATGGTTTGAGTTTATATGGAGAATTACCAGTATTTACAGTAAAATAAAGTACTCCTTATAATAATTTGGACAAATTCAGCAGGAGACCTGAGACAAACCAAATTTGCTCTAAGGGCCACTTTTGGCCCCTCAGCCAATCCTATCAAGGACCTGTTGTCCTGGTCTCTACCATGAGTCTATTATGAGAGCAGAAAGATTTAGAACATTGAAGAATAATTGCTAGTGCTTGTTATAGATTGTTTACTTAAAGACTTTATTTAGACAGCTGACAAAAAATGCATGTATTTCTAGTAAGAGAGAGTAAAACTTATCACTTTGCACAGGAACCTCTGTGGCCGGTCAGAGTCGGCCTGTGGATTTCTGCAGTGCAGCAGCTGATGTGAAACTGCCTGAAGCTGTGAGCGCTGCCCTGGGCTCAGTGTGGGCCCTGGTCTGAGACTCTTCACTCAAACCATCATCACGCCTCCACTGGTTTAAAGTTGGAGCTAAACCACACATGCCATTGTTAGAAATGCAATGTTGGCTAATCCTGTTTTGAATCTAAACAGAATAAACCAATGGTTATTTGGTTTAGTCTACATCGACACATTTTCTTAAAGCTGCACCATGTAACTTTAATTTAAATTCAAAGATTGATTTATAAAAGAGAACCATAATTTGAAATTGAACATATTCAGTAGACAATGGACTAAATGGAACTTACATGTAGGACTTGATGCTCCGTAATTTTCATAATCACTTATTGTTCTTTGAGTTTTTTCAGCCTGTCTCTGTAATAATCTGAATAATCACTTCAATGATGCTGCACCAATGCCCTCCAGTTTCATTCTTAGGTGAATAATGAAGAATCCTGTGTGGACTGAGGTGCATTAATCTTTAAAGGCTAGTGAATGATAATGAATTAAGTATAATATGTAAAATTTAAATATTTCTTGTCATTACTGCAACTTTAGCAGTTGCACGTGTTTGAGTTTGAATTCAACCATTAATTTGCTGTTTATGTAACATACTTCATTCTTAAAACTGTCCTCCCCCTCCAAACACATTGACTGCGTTTGTCTGTTGCTGTCTTCACTGCAGTGTAGACTGTGAATGTAATCTGCCTCTCTCCTTGAGCCCTCGTACAATTACACAACAAGGCCAAGGACCACAAACTATCAAAAGAGAAACAAATGTGAGGCATATGGGATCCAAATTGTACAGCATTTGCCCCAGAACTATGCTGCCTGCTTCATGTGTGAGCAGTTTACATTGTGACACATGGGTTCAAAGTTTCCAAAGTTTAGTCTTAGATTCAAATCAATTCAATGAAAGCAATGCAGTGTAATGAATCTGTAATAAATCTAAACCTACCATTATTTTTCACTAGTTTATTTAACATTGTCTTTCATTCTCAAAAGTCTCCAACATGTCGTCTGTGCTTCCTGACAGCAGCGTGTGAATGTGATCTGTACTTATCCTTGAGCCTGTACTCTTCTGAGTGGATGAATAGCAGGCGGTCGCTGTGCGCTCTTGGAAACATTGCGTCGTGTCTCTGGAAGCGTGGCAGAGGGGGTCGCAGATGGACACAAGTGTTGTGTTTGTTCCTGTGTCAGTGAATATCTTCACAGATGGGAGAATTATTACATTCAAAGCCGAAACACTCAAATTTGCAGAGCAATGAAAACGCTTTAGACGACACAAGGCCATGGCTCACACACAGCTACTGTACTTGTTAAGATTTTTTTCCTTCTCCATCTTACTGTGAAGGAGCCAAGCAGTTTTGTGGATCCAAAATGCTTGAACTGGCTGTAACAGATCTTTCTCATACGCATGTAATGAACATGCAAGTTTGTTACATAAGAGGAAAGTGCAAACAACCTACATCCCAATAGGCTACATTTAATTTTTATTACCTTAGATTGATTTGTTCCATTCTTTTCAGTTTGTTTACAGAACATTAGTGATGTTGGAGAATATAAATAAAACACTTTTCTTTAAGTCTTTTGTTTAAAGCTGACAGTAATGAAAATATTTACCAAATGCATGGCCTGTCATGGTCTGACCAGCACCAAATTTTTGTTGTGTCCTTGCCCCAGGACACAACTAAAATTTGCACTGTGAGTCATGATAAAAGCATGTGCCATTTGGTAATAAGCAACCCACAAAAATAACTTTTATATCGGTAAATCAATCCAACTGACTGTTGGGGAACACTTTGACCTCCCTGATGTCTCTGACCAGTGCAACATGTATTTGTATTAATTTGAATGATATAGGAGGGGTTTACACATCTGCATTACAAGTCCTGTTGCTTAGTTGACCAGTTGTGTTGCTCCCACTCCCAGGCTGAGTTTGAGTACTGGTTTTGACAGATGTATTTTGGGGCGACACTGACAGAGAAGATACTGACTCACTGTTCACAGGTGAAAGGTGGAACTGGAGACTGATGTAGAAAAGTCAGCATGGTTCTCACTGCCAAAACTTCACCAAAATAAACATGTACAGTTTAAATGTCACCCTCCAATGTACCATTTTAATTTGTGACCCTAAAAAATCCCCAAAATGCTTAATTTAGCTGCATGTGAGAAGATGTCTGCTGTCTGAAGCGGGCAAGGCTAAATTCTTTATTAGTATAAAAGATACAATTTGCAATAATATATAACTGTTGATACACGACATACACCTAAGGACGGTTTATAATGGCTATAATATATTTTGTCTGCCCTCCTTATGTTTTATCTCTTTCATTTAAGTTTTTTGCCTCTGTAAATACTTTTTATGCTTTGTTTGAGAAAAAGAAAACAGTTTTAGATTCAATATTACTGCACACACAATACAAGAAGCATCTTAAATTGAGTGGTACATCTCAGTTTTTAAAATGTAGTCTGACCTTTGTTGCATGTCTCTTCTTATTTCATTGGTGTATTCTCTGCTCTCTTCTTACGTTACATGAAAAGTTCTACAATATATTTTCTTTCATCATTTAATTGAGCAAGTTATAAAGACTGAATAATATCTTGAGCATTATGTAATTAAGGCCTAGTATTCTACGATCTGAAAAAAGCCTAAGTGCTGGACATCACTGAAAAGATCAAATTGTTCTATTGTTCTTGTCTATAACTCAGTAATTGTAGCGTCTGAAGTGAACTTGGCTGATTCAGACTGTAAATCACACTCTCCGTTGGCAGAGCCTGTGTTAGGTTTTTCTTTCACACTTATGACCATCCGAGACAGAGCAGCATGGACTCTCGAGGAAAATTGTACAGAGGAAATTATAATTGTTTTACATAAGCAGATCTGGCCATATCAAGTGTGTTAAGTTAAAAATGTCCTAATACTAAGCAAAATTTGTCATCCAAGGAGCTGTAGGATTAGTTAAAGAAGATGTATTTTGTTTGTTTTTTCTTATGGTATAAGTAGATCGCCATTTTACATTTTGTTAATATTGATCTAAAAAGCTTAGTAATAGTAACAGAACCATTGACTTCCTGTTCAAAACTGCAGATCTGACATGCTCGGCGGAGGTTTTGCCAGAGCAAGCAAAACTTTTTCCATTTAAGTACTTTTATTTTTATAGAATACTAAACATTTTTGAGCCCTTTCCAAATAATCACAACTATGTATAAGGATGTGGAGAAGGTGGAGCAGAACATGTCTGAACACTCAAGCCTTCACTGCAGAAAAATACAGGATTGCTCAAACATGCATGAATAAAGAAAATACAACTTTGAGTAAACTAATCAAGAAGTAACACAAAAGCTCATGAAAGTCAAGTTTGCATAATACGTTCTCTTTGAGAAATATTAGTGACAGAGGAAGATTTTGATTTGCAGTGGATTTGGAGCAGAAGTGCTCCTGCAGAGTTGGTAAAATGCTCTGACGGCTCTGACAGTGATCCAAAGATTCAGTTGTTCGAAGCCCACACCTGACAAAAGCATAGCAATTATAGGTCAAGTCCACTGGCCACATGTGCATATGTTGTGTCCTTGAGCAACACACTTAACACTCTATGAATGTATGAATAGGTGCCCATTGGAGGCAGAAAAGCGCTCCATTATACAATGTAAACATTAATTTTCTCATTTGTGTGCTGTTGCCATTATGTTTTGAATGTTTAAATCACTTCATCATAATTTAATGTATTTCATTGCCAGTCGTGGAAGGAGTACTGAAACTGTTTACTCAAGTAAAAGTACAAACTGCTTTCAAAATTGTAAAAGTAAAAAGTATGCAAGAAGAATACTACTCAAAGTATTAGTTACTAGTTACTTTTAGCACAATTTAAGTAGCATTCTAGATGATTTTAGAAAAAAAAAAAAAAACATGATTACATTAACAGTTTTAAGTTAAATTAAAATGTTTTAAACCACAGTCCACATATTTTTTGTGTTAATCTACAACATTGTAGCTAACAACATTTACACTATAAGTATTGTTTAAGAATGTACTATTGCCCCAAAACTCCACTCAGTTACAGTACTGTGCATATTTTTCATGAGTCACTTTCCACCTCTGTTCATTGCCTATTGTTTGGGTATTCTTTGAAGTCCACATGACAGGTTAGACAACACATTTGACTAAAATGTACTAACTAAAAGATTTTACAAAACATTTAGTCTTTTTGTCCCCAGTTTGGAAGTTTTTGTAAAGTTTATAATATAACTTTTTTGGTTGGACATAGGTAAAGGTAATTGCACAACTGTTACCTAGCAACCATTTTGAAAACAAGGGCCAAAATCCATTTCAATTACACAATAGTTATGATTTGACATTGAAATCATTTGAAATAATCATTCCTAATAAGACCTTAATTTTGTTGAATGACCGTCAAAAAATGTGTCAGTTGTCTGTAAATTGTCTCTGTATTTTCAATGGCACATTCATGACATTGGTAGAAGGAGGATTTAAGAACTCACTTCTACTTTCTGTCATTTCAAACCTTTATTTTGAAAATCTCTTCACAAACTGCCACTCCACAAATGTAAAACTATGCTAAATATTTACCACAGATGCTATTCCACCAAACCAAGTCATAATAAAAAAAATCACTTTGGCTGTCTCTTGGCTGAATATAGAGACCCTTTATTGTTCCATAAAAGTCCAAAACAAAATTTAACCTGATTTTATACAGTTACAAAACAGCAAAGTCACTTAAGTCCTACCAATCTGTTAGCTTCATATTACTAAAATGTGCTCATAAACATTTATTTCAAGCAAGCACCGACCCCAGCCTTTACACGCCATTCATTACACACACGACTATGACTAAAATAGCTTGAATAAACCATACTACTTTGCTCTAAACTTTGAAAAAGCACTACTTGAGAGCATATTTTGCATGTGCCTCTTGCTTGAACTTCTTGACCCCAAATAGCTGTTTGATATTTCCAACTTTGAAAAAGAAATTTATGTTTTGCTGTCACTGACCGCATCCATCTGTTGTGTGGCCTCACGACTCCAGAGAATAACAACTCAACTTCAACCCAGGCTGTTGATCCTTGCACCCTTCTCTAAACTCTTGGGTCAGTTTGTGCCTCTTATACCATCAGATAAATCTCTTAATCCTGTTGTAAGTATTTTGTAAGCACGTTTAGGTGTGTTTCGGATGATAGAAAAAGTGATCGGTGTTGTCGTCCAAAAGCCTGTTGTGGTTTGTACGCCTGTTGCTATGGAAACTACCATTTGATAGCAAGTGTGTAGGAAGGCACTGAGATACACAGGGAAAATTAGCAAAATGCATGCTTTAGTGTGTGTGTGTGTGTGTGTGTGTGTGTGTGTGTGTGTGTGTGTGCACTAATCTATTCACAATGTATATGTGTGAAATTGTTTGGAGAATTGACGAGGTTTGGGATGCGCTTTGCAACTCCACATCCATTCAGATATCGAGCAACACACACTGCAATGCTCTATCTCATTATTTATTCAATGATTATTATACAGTATATGCCTCAAAGTGAATACTCGACTGCAGGCATACACTAAAGTAGCAGCGTGTGTTTTTCCTCCCTTTCTTTCAACACAATCTACATATTATCCAAGCAACTAACTGTCATCCCAGCAGCATCGCGTCAAGGAGACATATTTCTGATTAGCGCTACATAGAAATGAGTTTGTCAATGTGGATTCTCAGTGGATCCGGCTTGGGGAAAATGGATGCAAAATTCAAACATGACTAACAAATCAGTGTTATACAGTTCAGCAGAGTGTTTCTGTCCATTCCTGCTGTGTTTTGAGTGGGAGGGAGGCAGAATGACCCTTCAGGAAGTGAACGTATACATGGGGTTAGTACAAGCTCTCCCAGGTGAAGTTTTAACAGGTACTTGTGCTTTAAAAGGATTTTGTATTTCTGAGAGCGCTGCATTACTGTATTTATAGAGCTCTTTGTCTCTTGGTGTATTTACATGTACAGAACAGGTTCTTATGCGGCACAGGCTCCTGGCATCTGTTATTTTCTGGGTTTTGTTCATCGGCCCAGACTGATCTAGTTTATACCAGGTTTAGACCTGGTTAATTCTGTACCTGAGTTATGTTTCAAATCTGCATTTGCAGGTACTCTGCTTGCTTGTGTGCCATGAACATTAGTATGCCTGGAGGTGTTGCCAGGTGTACCTTGCAAAAATGTCCAATTTGTGTTAATGGATTTACTAATTGAATAAATTGGATTAGATTAGCATGTTCCGTTGGGAAATTTTACCTCTGCATTTGACTCATCCTTCAGAGCCACTGGGGTCCTCAGGAGCAGTAGTCACTTGGTCACAAATACCGTAGGATTTTTTTTACCATACTGTGCATGTTTTTGCTATGGGAAAACCCATAGCACCCAGAGGAAACCCACCCAAATTCAGGGAGAAACATGCAAACTCCCCTGTAGGTACGGGCCAGGAGTCGAACCTGCAGGCTTCTTGAGGCGAGAGCCAGCCACTCACCACCGTGCTGCCCAGTTACCATTTTGGAGTATCCTGGCAAACCTCTGATCACAGAAAAAAAGAAACAAATAGTCACATGGACAATATTTGCCACATTATAGCTTTTTTTCCCTAAGGTGTTTATTTGGTAAGATTTTAGACACCAATAACTGTGCTTACACACTTTGGTTCTCAAACATCAGACTAAAACTCCATTTTAAATTTTATAGCTGAATTACAGACACTGTTTTAATAAATACACAAATAATAACCATATGTTGTATCAGTTGAGTTTGTGGTAGTGCAGTGGTGAAAAACCTACTTTCTCTTAATTTGAGTGGAAGCAACTCTTGTATTTACTCAGAAATTAGCATAAAGAACAGTGCTGTGCTCCCAGTGCAAGGGACAGGTTAATTTAAGATATAAAACTTCCAAACTGCATTCATTTGTTTGTTTGTTTGGGCCAAGTCCCAGGAGCAACTTTAAAAGTTATAATGCACTGCAGTAAATGACAGCGCGGGAAAGTGGACCAGAAAGGCACATCCTTAATAAACATAGCTTTTAAGGTAAAACACATTTGTTCTGAGCGCAAAGGTGCACTGTGTAACTTTCTGGAGTCTGCAACCCGCTTGTCTCTATTGTGCTGACTGCATATTTCACAAGATGGCATTAAACTTATTTATCTCCTTGGTTACCGAATCAGGTTAAAAATTTTTTCCCCTAGCTATTTATTTGATTTGATTTGAAAACAACATACATTATACAATAAACAACAGGTACGTTCAAAGCCATAGGGTGGAACAGCTCAGGCAAAGCAACATCATCTCCATGGAGACAAACAGGTTGCAAACCCCCAATCATAAAAACTTACATTATGTACCTTCAAGTCATCCAATTAGCAAAGGTTTTTGTGAAGTTGTGTCAATGAGCTTTTGAATCCAGTATGTTATCGTGTTGTTATGTTACTTAATGAATACGCTGAGGTTTCCTGGGGTTTCGTAATCACGTTGCACTGAATAACGTCCCAAAGACTTCACAATGACAAAAACCCAGGCCTCATAGAAACTCGGGAGCTGCTGATCAAAGTTATGGACATCCGGTTTGAGCCTTGATGCGGTCGTCATGGTAACCCCAAAGAGCACCAAATGTTCAGCTCGACGTGTGAGAGGATCATCTGTGACACTGGCACCGGCTCCAAACCGGAGTCAAAAACAAAACTGTTTCTGTAGTTACTATGAGGGCAATTACACACTGGAGAAGTGCAGAAGGGCAACATGAGAGAGGCATTTAAGAGTGATGTAATGTTCAGGGAGTGGAGGAATCAAAAGTTGTGCTCAAGCAAGACTTTTCTTCAAAATAAGATTCTTGTAGATGCAAAATAAGCACTGGAATTGGCAGATTCATTTGTCTTCTGTTTAAGAATTGTGTTTCTTTATTCTACAAGTACTTCTAAATGAAAAATATCTTTGTGCGTAACTTTTCTGGTGACTTGCTTGACTCCACGAACATTGTATTGATCTGAAATTATTGCTCAAAAAATACCTTGAAAACAAAATTGCGAGTGGCTTAATCTCATCATAGATCTGACCTGTAACTTGGCCTGCTTGTCTCCACAAAGATAAATAATGCCACACTGGAACATTTCAGGTAAAGCAATAACATCTCTGCCAATAGAAGCAGATGGCGGACACTCCACACGAAGAGTTACAAAATGCACCATTAAAATTACACAGAAAACAGTATAAACCCACCATTTTGGGGAAAAAGTTAATTCAAGTAAGAGTTAAACATGACCTCAAGTTTTAGTATTGATTTTAAAAAAAGACCAGAATCAGAATTATTTTATTTGTATTTTTTTCTATTATATAATTTTTATTGCAACCAACAAGAAGTAGTTCCCTAAAGTAAAGTTAAAATTAGCTCTATCTTTTGATCCACCAAACCCCAAGTAAAATAAACATATTACAAAAGACAAGAAGAGTGAGGGTGCCTCCCTGGGTCAAGGGTTAGTAAAAAAGTTATATCTTCCAGGATGATTCATACATTATAATTTAACTTATGATTAAACACGTTTATAAGGTAAACTGAGGAACATTTTCTCTAAATAAAGAGGGCAGGAAAGGTCCAATTATTCTGAAAGCCTCTTCCTCTTAGGAGGCATTATTTTGATGACTCTGGGTGGAAAGATGAATTAAAGTGATCTTTTTGCAGATGTCTAGGATTAAATCTGTAGTACTGTGCCGTTTTAGGTGACTGAAACATGCTTGTCTTTATAGAAAGCTGGAGTGCACACATGGCCTAAGCATCAACCTGATAACCTGCAGTTTGCCCCACATCTCTTATGTACTTAAATAATCCACCTTTTCATATTAAAAAGCCCCGTGCACTTGAAGTAATCCTCTTTCACTGATCATAAATGTGTTTTTTTTCTTCACTGCAGCACACCTCGCTCCTGTGTTTGCTTCTGAAAGTGCTGCAGTGATCTCAAGGTCTGTGCTGCTGCTGAAGCGTTCCTTCTTTCACCAAAGGTTCCCGTCCGCTCCGACCTCACAAGTCTACCGCTCTGGTTTCTATGACAACTAAGTTAAGCTAAAGTTGACTCATCTTTCAAAAGCTCTAGAAACAAAACAGTGGAAAATAACAAAAATATATTTGAAAAGATATAGAAAAGAAAGAAATAAAAGGACTCTCTGAGTAGTAGTTTGGAAGTGCTCTTTCTCAAAGCTGCCTTGGACATTGAAGGTTTTGTTGGAAACAACCATGTTTTTATACTTATCTTTTTTATTTATGTAATTGGGAGTTAACTTTGTTTTGAGCATCCTAATTTACTTAAGATCTTTGTGTATGAAAATAAACACTTAAATATAAATATATTATCTAAACGTAACTTTTGCTGCTTACTTTTAACCATGTTTAACCATCATTAGTGTACTCATATATATATATATATCATACAACAGAAAAACATCTTCAGCTGAAATGCCTCTATGAAGTTCAGTCCCACAGGTTCATGAACTTGCTTGTTTTAGATCAATATTGTGGTTTACAACATACGCAATTTAAAAACATAAATAAAAATATGCCTGTTTAAAAATAGTTTGTTAGCTGTCTTAAAAGGTTAGTTTCTCTTGAACACAACTGATAAACTGTCTTCATGTCAGTTTCGTAACAGCCTTCGCTCTTGTCTACTTGAGACAACACAGAATATACAAAACTATTTATTGATAAAAGTATGAGGTGAGTTTCTCTTAAAAAAGCAGAGGCTATGGTCCATTGATAGACCTGGATTAAGCAGATGCAGCCATGGTAACATAGGGAGGGATGAGCAAAGAGAAGAGCACACGGAGTATTCTTTTTTCTCTTTTTCAGCGAAGAGCAGTGCAGGGTGGAACTGCCTGCAAGCTCTGGTGACGCACGTTCACTTTTTGCGTATGCTATGACAAGAGCGGCAGATAGCAGCCAGTTGGACAATTGAAGCAATGGACGTTAATAGCAGCATACTGGATACTAATTGATTGATTGTCGAGATAGTGTGGGTTGCAACCATGCACTAGACTGATTTGATAAGGTTTTTAAATAGTAAAAGGGCTGGTGAAGGTCAATTTACACGTGACTGTATTGAATAAATGAAGATGGGAAAAGAAAAGCACAAATGACATAGAACAAAGCCAGTCTGTTACACAAACACTTCATCTTATGTTCTTGTGTAAACCATGTATTTACAGTGATTGATTTGTATAACATTACACTTTCATTTAATTTTTATTTCACTTGGGATTTTAAATCAGTGTGAAGCATAATCCAATTTGTCCACTTTTTGCGACCCTCTTTTTCAGTTCACATAACTTTATTCACTGGTTTTCAGTTGTTACAGTTAGAGGCCACATGTTTGATCACCTGACCATACAGTATTTTATTCCTAATTAGGTTGTACAAACATTTGGTGGTGTCTTTAAAAGAGGTGACTGGAGCACAGCCTTAAGCTCTAAGTGCACCAGGACCAAGCTGACCCAGGAGTCATCATTTACTCTGACAGTAATGCACTAGTAGTCAAATAACTCCAAACTCTAATGTATGTCTGGACTGAGGAGGACAGCAGGGAGGTCACTGTCTCTCACACACGAGTACATCATGTCTGAACTGCAGTCTAAAGAGAGATATCTTAAGAGATTTAACATCTGTAAACTAGATACACTACGTTATAACATTTAAAGGAGAATTTTCCTTTTATTGTGAATTTGTTATAAACCAGACTCTGTGTTCCAAATAAGAATGACATGAAATTTGATAAATAAATGCAAATTGTAGTGTAAATCTTAAATTAAATTCATATTCATATTTAAAGCAACAACTTTCTGGAGGTGGATTCCATGGAAATAGAAAGGTAAAACCATAATGTTTTCCATGAACATAAATATGTTTTATGCCGTACTTTTGGAATATTATAACCAAAGGGTCAGCATTTCCATGGAAACAAGCAGGAAGAGGCTTCTCAGGGACAAGTCCAAGTCAGGTTTGTGGAGTTTCTCAAAGGAGAAAAAAAAAGGGAAAAAATATATTTATTGGCGTTAAAGGTTATGCAGACTGACCGGGGCTTGAAGATGTGATGCACTGATTGTATTAAAGGTACACTGTAACTTTTCTGGTGAATGCTCTGCCACTTGCTTGTCTCAATGGAGATGTTATTGCTTTCCCTGGAATGTTCCACACTATGACATTAAACTCAGGATGCAACCAGGCCAAGTTACAGGTCAGATCTGTGGAGAGGCGATCCCACTAAAATAATTTTTAAGGGATTTGTGTAAATAAAACCACCTGTAAATAAATAAATGCAAAGAAGACATATTTAGTACCACACTGGAACTTTCCTTAAAAAGAATTGCATCTCCATGGAGATAAACAGCACCATTAAGGCTGGGGTGCCTAATTTTCAAACAGTTCAATAAGGAAGTATAAGTACTTATAGGGGCTGTATCTGATTTTTACTGTTGTGAAACCAGAAAACTGAACTAGTCCATGTTTCCTATTTTTTTGCATGTAATAAAGTAAAATTAGTTTTGTCCCAGCACAGATATATTGTTAAGGCATCAATTTAAGTAAATGAGAACACATTATTTATACACCTTATTACGCCCCACCTTTGCCTCTTTTTATGTCTATATGATCCGCACTCTGGAGTAAAGGGACTTCCGCTTTGACTCTAACGGTGTTCATGCAAATGGCAACGAGGTAAAAGTCTCTCACTAAAACATTATATAAAATAGATTGATTTGTCTAAAATGTTTAATGTACTCGTGCAAAAACAAGTCAGCAATGCACCGATTTCCTGGATGGCATGAAAACAGCTTTTTAGTCGTGTAGAACTTTTCTGTTGAGCTCGTCTGTCCCGTGTAAACTACAACGGAAATAAGATGGCTGCGCCCATGAAAACTTCCGGAATAAGATGAACAAAGTGTTTTATCCAATGAGAGAAGCGGGAAGTTAGCATGCTAATGTCTGTTAGCTGAACCGTGATGGTCCATGATGCTCTGGGCTCAGAGGCTCGTGAAAAGTGCTTCTAAACTCACCGTAATATTTAGGATGCTGGGACTTCATTGGGAAATTGAGCGATACATGCGGCTGATGCAAAGACTTTAACATTAACTAGTTCTGTTTTTTACGTTTCAAAAAGAAAAAAAAAAAAGTACAACTCATTGCTCAGTCTCACAAACTCTTTGGCTCATCACTAGTTTTCACATGCAGGGATTTTTGGGTCACGAGCACAGCTTTAGAACATCTTTTTCAGACACAAAAGAGGAGTAGAAGTATTATCCCTCCAAAGCCCATCAGATCCCATGCCAAAGTGTCACAGTGATTCACATGGCTCTTTCTTAAGATTGAAAAGATAAAATATTCAATAATTAGATGAAGGCAGCATGTAGTGGTCTGTTTTGTTTGGTTTTTAACAAAGAATGCACTGGGGAATAAAAGGAAATGTATTAATTATGAGGAAAAAGGTTGGGTAGCCCAATTTAAAGTTACAAAAATAGCCTACCTTTAAGGTAAAAAAGGCTTTCTTTTTACATTACAAACATCACTGCAGATATAATAAAAGTTGATGAAGACGTTATTTTAATTACATTAATTTGAGAGCATTCTGAGGCTCACATGTTACCATTGTTGCAGTGATCTACAAACAAACAGACTTTAATACGGTTAAGTATTTTAGTGGGAAACATATTTGTCCTAAAAACAAACCATTCGCAATTCTCAGCACCAGATTTTCAGGCACAGAGTTCACGATGGAAAATCAGCACTGCCTCCAATAACATATTTAACGAAGAGTATCGAAATCTGCTCCAAAAGTAGATCTCGTGGAAGGGCAACTTCCGGTGGGACTTTGCTACAAACAACACTTTCTTTTTGATGGGACAGTTGGACATTTGGAAGCAGCATCGACAGCGCAGACGTTCGCGGGTTCACTCACTGTCAAAAACTCCTTTGAATCGGCTCCACACAGAATTTACGCATAAACACACACAGGGCGCAGCAGCAGCAGCGGCGGCGGCGCACGGACACACGCTCTCTCGCTGCTCCCCTCCTTCTCCCTGCATCACCAGCCGCTGCTACCATCACCAGCTCACGTAATACTCCCGTGAACGAGCTGACTTCTGCTCCTGGAAATGAGATCTTCAAAATCTGTGTCATATCACGTCGGATGTAAAAACCAGTAGCCAGCCGAGAAAAAAGTCAAAAAGGGCGTCAAAACTACAACATTGGCAACAGTTTGCTACCTTTGACTTCATTAAAGGTAAGTGGGCGTCATGCTGTTTAACAGAAGTCTATTTATTCACTTAGAAGATGTAGTTATCAAGTGTGCGGGTCTGCTGAGGATCACGTCTGTCGTGCGCTCTGGCGTTTGAAGCGGACGGCACGATATGGAACCAAAAGTTTTCGGCATCGGGAGCCTGTGCAGCAATGCCAGCGGGTGCACTTTTTGCCATATAAAAACCTCTTACACTCGCATAAAAACTAATATTTGTGTAGCCAATGATTATTTTCTATTTTACTCAGTGTGTAGCCTTGTCATATTTATTTTTAATGTGAACAAGCAGGTTTTCTATTCATGTTTTGTGCTAAGAAGTTACTCGAATTGCTGGAAGATGTTGCACGTAAGGACAGATCAACTCACTGCAGGTGTAGTCTAGTACCAGAATGATTTCACTTTTGGTGCTCATAGTGCTTTGAAGTGGCTTTGAGAGGGAGATGTTCCACTCCTTGATGTACTGTTGTCATTACTGCTTTTGAGTTTGCTTTGAGTGCAGAGGAAGAAAAAAAATGTGAGCAAAACATGGCTTTTTATGCGTGAAGATAATGATCCGTTTTCTGTTGATTTCATCAGTTGTTTTGGCGGAGATTTGAGAGAGAAACACTGAAACACTTTGATAAAAGACCACACATGACACACACGATACACTACATGGAATCTGGATGGACAATTGAAATGTAAGACGTGATTTTGACTTATACATTCCAAACTTTTGGCTTCTGTGACTGCTGCTTTTTTACATGGTTGAGGACACTGACAAAACACTTTATGACATTAATTGACAACACCACTTTTAGCTCTTTGAAATCACTTATTTTTTAAGTCAAATGCTACACACAGTAAGATATTTCAACTTCCGTGGTGGTTAAACACTGGTGCTAAAGTTATTGATAATATAATCTGTTTGTAGGCTAAACTAAAATTATACTTTTGTCCAATCATGACTCCAGGGAACAAACTGAAACATCACTGCACCTTTGTTCATGTATAAAGTGGAATGAATCACATTTCTTATAGTGATTGATTATGATTCTTACTTGATTATTATTTATTTGATCTCCATTATTATCGATAGATAGATAGATAGATAGATAGATAGATAGATAGATAGATTTTTTTTCTTACTAAATTCAAACACAATGTCTCTCAAAATGAATTTCATGAGCATAAATAATACACACTATTAATCTGTGTCATTTAACACAAAACAGTGAGATTTCTTCCTCCAATTTTGGCACTAAATCAAAAGCTTTTACTGACTTTGCCGTAAGGTTCAAGCTCATTGACAATGTGAACTGATTGGATCTCGAAAATACTGCACAAACCTCTTCAATATCAAAGGGAAGTATGTGCTAGGACTGTAAAATGTATCATAATTGAATCGAAATTGCAATTTTAATTAGGACTAATTGCAAATAGCAAAACGCAAAGACTGCAATACCTAAATTTCATCCACAAACAACTAAACATCCTGTTTTATTCGGCATAAAGCTGTTTCCCTGTAGTGTAGATCTGTACAGACAAGTTCTGAAATACTAATGTGGTGCTTTTATTGCTTTGTCATTACATAGATTCATAGCTATTTCAGTCGTTTTGTCAAAAAGTAAACTTTGAACATAAACATACATTGCAAATCTAATCCTAACTAACCAATCCAATACTAACACAATTCGATATTTTTCCCAAATAGTGCAACCCTTGTATACAAGAAAAAGGAAAATCACTGATGCAGCAAGCAGTGCAGATGACATGGTAATGAAATCACCAAACTTCTCTGCAGGTAGCGGTATCAGCATTTAAAAGGCAGCCTGAGTGAATGCACAGGAAACAGTGCAAAACCCAGCCATTCACATCTTTCAAACAGGTTTTTACATATTACATTCATGCAGTGTTTTTTTTTTTTTTTTTTTTTGGGAGGGGGGGGGGGGGGGGGGTGGAAACTGATGCTGAGAACTACCACGGTGCGGATACTGTAGCTCCGGTCGCCATGGAAACAAAACAACATCAGAAGAAACTGGTCAGCGCTTTGGCAGTGATGATGAATAGTGGAGTGTGACAGCAGCAGCAGCAGCAGCAGCAGCAACGAAGCAACCGTAAAGACAACATTAAGTAGACACACTGTAAAGCCAGTCTCCAAACGATTTGATTACGGTTAAGCTGTTTGTTCACCAAGTCCACTCGCTGCTAAAAATGACAGTGGATACGTGTGACGCATTAGAGGCTGCGTGCACAGGAGTTGGCGCGAGTATACAAGGCCGTCTGCCAAGTAGCTTTGTCTTTGAAGAAAATTCACTTGACCCTGAGCAATAAAAGAGAATCAAGAAGCAGCATTTCAAGTGAGAAAATAACACATTATGAATCAGACGAATTTGGTAATGTATTGTTCATTCATTTTTAACCTGTGGGAGCAGACAATCTCTCATGTGGACTTTAGGCGCCAGACAATGGTTGCTGCTACGCTTTAATTCACCTTCACATCAGGGTGAAGCCAGGGGGAATGGCTGAGATTTTTGCTTATTTTTCATGGGAAATCTCACCTTGACTCATTAGATGTGTGATTTATGTTTTGATAATAGGATTGTGTTCCACGGTCACATTTTTAACACGTCCAGAGAATGATTGAAAAATAGACTTAAATAGGTCTGTGAACTGACAAACTAATAAAAGAATCAGATGTGTTTCTATCGATCTAAACAACAGGGTTAGCAGTTTTATGCAGAATACATCGATTTGTTGCCTGTGGAGGAAATTCCCGTACTTAAAAAATGCCATCCTTTGTGATTTGCTAATTGCGTGATTTTAAATTGTGATTTCAATTCCATTTCGATGAACTATAACCTTAATCACAATCGCTATGTGAATAATTGAGAAGGTTTCAAAGGTCGTAGCGTCAACAAACCTTTTCTGGGATGGAACATTCCTGAACGAATGAGGGATTACGTCGATTGTTTGAATGGTTTCAATTACAAAATCTCAAAAATTCCAATCATTGAGGGCACATAATTCAGCGCAAATAACAAAATATCCTCTTGTCTTAGTTTATCTACCTGCTGAGCTAATAGTTTAGACTTAGTCGTTTTCAAAATGCATGGGATTCTTGAATTAGTTTTACAGTTATTTTTACAGTTTCAGTTGAAGTGGGTAATATTGATATATTCGGGAGACAAAACTTGACGTTCCTGTGTATTAAGTTTTTAAAAGTTTTAATTAATCAGTATCCTTCATTATTTTGCATATTGCCATAACATTGACTTGTTTAAAATGTGAACTTGAAAAGAATTCCACAGTTAAAACATAAATTTCAAATTCAAAGCGCAATTCTTATCTGAAGAATTAAATGAGATATTTTGCCGAAATCGTCCAGCCACTAAAGGGTGCAAACTAAATTTAGAATCGTTCAGAACAGTAAGGCGAGCTCCATGGACAAAAAGCATCACCATGTAAGACCCCTCAGCCCATCCTTAAAAAAAGTCTGCCTCAAATTCTTTCTTTTATTCACAAACATTCGATACCCATATTCCCTGAAAAAAAAGCAAGTTTAAAGACGGAGAAATGAACTTTTGATGGACATTTTGCAGAAGCTTTGCACAAGTCCTATTTGTCTAAAACAGAGGTTCCCAAACTTTTCTGGCCGGGACCCCCAAAATAGCCATACAACTGACTTAGGACCCCCAAACCAAAATTAAAATGACAGTAGCAATAATTGTAAGTGTCAAAACATGTTAAATCAGGTTTAATATTGGTTATTGGAATAGTTTGCTGTCTTATTTGACCCTATTTGACTAAAAGATACTGTTATTAATTAAGAAATAGATCAAATACAATGTCACATTCATTTAAATGAGATTTTGAAATCATCTCGCGACCCCCAGCTCACCCCTCGCGACCCCCCGAGGGGTCCCGACCCCCACTTTGGGAACCACTGGTCTAAAAGAAAAAGAGTTTCTTTAAAAGGGTTGCTTTAAAAGTCTTGAGCAAAGGTTCTGATTCCGATTTGAGACTGTGAAGGGTTTTGGACATGAACAGTATAGAAATAGGGCTGGGCAAAATGACACAAAGATTAATCACACTTTTTGCCTCACATTGATTGGTCATTATTGTTTATTATTTATTTTGTCTTATTAAAATAAATGAAAATGTCGATCAATATGTTTTTAGTGATTAGAGACAATACAGACCTTTAATCACTGCCATCGATCACAAAGAAAAATCAAATGACTTCCCCCAAACCACATGCTTTTATAAACGGAGAATTGACTGCAGCCCTCTCAATTATAATGACCCGATATTGACGATTAGAAATGACTGAATCTTGATTAAAATTCCATTAATTGCACAGTCGTATGTAGAAGTATATAGATTTCAGTTCAGACAAATGAAATAATAATAATGAAAAAATCAACCTTTAAAACCTACTGACGTTATAAACTGAAATCCGGTTTTGTTCTCTCATCTCTCGAGGAAGGTAGCCTTCCTGCTGCCTATGTGCATAATTTGCTGATTATTGGCCCGAGCCAGTAAACTGGCGAGGGACATTGTGTTTCGTCCGTTTATTGCTTATTCTTATTTCGTCCGTTTTCTTACTCTTCGCGCCCCTTTTTGACCCAGTAAACATGCACGAAAAGTCTTCAATGGGGGTATAGTCGCGATCGGCCGAAAAAATTTTCAGATTGCGGCGTCTGAGAGCATCCGACCCGAACGAACAGCACCGGCCCGAATCGGACCCCTCTATGGGAAATGGGACGAGCAAATTTTGCCCGGCAAAGGCACGAAACTCGGAGCAGTGATAGAGAACAGTGAACCGAGCAAAACATGACATTGGAGCGCCCCTCAGACCAAGCGCCGCACGCGCCATATTGGACCGAAGTCGCCACGCCAGTTTGACTTTTTTGAGCTCGATGAGTCCAACAGTATTGGCCCTACATTGGTCAGGCATATACGTCGACGATCTACACGGATTGAAATTCAATAGTTATCCACTTTAATTCGGATATCTCAAATGGTTTCGCCGCGGCTCGCCATCGAAGAACGCCGTTTCCTGTTTTTCTGATCGCATGTCACGGCTACACGCTTGGACTGAGAGAACTGTAGTTTCAGTCACGAGTGTGTAATTATGATCCGAATGTAATGCATTAATAAAATAAATAAAACGTACTCGCTAGCGCCCCCCACCTATTAAGTCAAACATCGACTTTGTCCGATTTGGACAAAACTTGGAGAATATGTCCGGTGCAGGGCGCCATGAAAAAAACTGAATTAGTGATATGGTGCATTTATCACCGTTGGCCACCAGGGGCGCAAAGAGTGCTCACCAAATCATTTCAATAGCTCCTGCACGCACATGCATACTCTGATCGACATGAAATTTGAAACACTCGTAAACGTAAGCTGCTTAATCCATTTATATGCGCACAATAACAATCAACCCTACGGCGCCACCTGTAGGAGCGCACTAAATTACACTGGGGAGAAAACAATTACTTTGACTTTTATTAGTGAAAATTTGCAGACAATTCCTAGACGGCCTCCTGATCAGAAAAGCCAATGAGACCCATAGCCTATTTTTCACACTTTTGCCTCTAGAGGCCTCCAGAGCTCCTATTCATTGTCTATGGGACTCAGACTGTTTTCACACAAGGCTGCAATAAAAACAACTAAAACCTGCAGGACAGCCACCAAACTCAATATAGTGACTCCTTTTTAAGGGACATTAATGGGTCATAACCGTATGTTTACTGAAAGCAATAAACAGCCTCTACAGCGCCACCTGTTGGGTCAGGCCTATGGAGAGGGAGACACATTTACTTTGGAGGAGGCCCATAAAATTTGGCAGAGTGATAGTACACATAAAAAGCACCCTAAAACATAATTGGTGCTCAGTCGTCAGACCAACAGCATGGCGGCCATATTGATTTTTATTTCACACGCCACTTTAACTTCTTATTTTCCATTGAGAACTTGTCCTAGGGTTTTGGGCCTAGATCAGTCTAACATACATTTTCCTGATCAGGACGCATTGAAATTCAATAAAAAACCAGTTTTTGGAGATATCTCTTAGGGTCTGCGCGTGACTTCCTTTCAAATATCGCCATCATTTCCTGTTTTTGTGCTTATCCCTCAGAGGCACTTGGACTGTGCCTACAGAGCCCAAATTGCCACCAATGATGGAAAATGGAATATTACACAAAATAGACCAGGGAGCACATGACCACTAATAACTATAGCGCCCCCTACAGTTCACTTAAAAGTGTCCAGATTGTCCGATTGACACCAAATTTTGGGACATGATTCTTGGCTATATTAGATGCAAAAAAGTCAATGGGACCCATGGTCTATTTTTTCACACTTTTGCCTCTAGAGGCCTCCAGAGCTCCCATTCATTGTCTATGGGACTCAGACTGTCTTCACACAAGGCTGCAATAAAAAACAACTAAAACCTGCAGGACAGCCACCAAACTCAATACAGTGACTCCTTTTAAGAGACATTAATGGGTCATAACCGTATTTTTCCTGAAACTAATAAACAGCCTCTACAGCGCCACCTGTTGTGTCAGGCCTATGGAAAGGGAGATGCATTTACTTTGGAGGAGGCCCATAAAATTTGGCACAGTGATAGTACACATAAAAAGCACCCTAAAACATAATTGGTGCTCAGTCATAAGACCAACAACAAGGCGGCCATATTGATTTTTATTTTAAACGCCACTTTAAGATTTTGTTTTCCATTGAGAACTTGTCCTAGGGTTTTGGGCCTAGATCAGTCTTACATACACGCTCCTGATCAGGACGCATTGAAATTTTATAATAAACCACATTTTTGGCCTGTCTCATTCGGTTTAGTCATGACTTCTTGTCAGAATTCGCCTTCATTTCCTGTATCTTAAACTTATTCTCCAAGCCACAGGCATTGCCGTACAGAGCACAAACTGTAACCACAGATGCCAAATCAAATATTAAACAGAACAGACTCAAGAGCACATGAGCACTTTTCACTATAGGGCCCCCTGCTGATCATGTAAAAGTACCAAAATTATCGGATTTCCACGAAATCTTGGAATCTGATTTTAAGTGTCAAAAGCTGCAAATAAGTCAATTACATCGATGTCCTATTTTGGATCGTTTGGCCTGGGGGGGCACGCATATTCCCCATGCATTTCCTATGAGACATGTCACAAGTCTATGGAGAGGCCAAAATTATTTCGAGCAAAGTCAGTGAAACTTGGCAGACGCATTATTTAGAGCATTCCGATCGAAAAAGTCAATTACATCGAAGCTTGTGTTTGAGCGGTTCGTCACTTCTGGAGAGCAGCGCCCGCCAATGCACTTCTATAGGACGCCACCGGTGTGAGTGGGGAGGGGAGGTCAGGGGCCCGAGTGGCGCTCAGAGGAGGAGGACGGTGCACCGGGGCGGTTTTGGACCGTCCGAGGCCGCGTGGGAAGGCGGTCGCGCGCGGGGCGAGGGCCACCATCGCCGCTTCGCGGCTTTAATTATGAATTATTTTTCATGCCCTCTCTGACACTGTTTCTTTTCATTTGAGCACAACACTGGCTGAAATAGAGTAGACCGGATTCTGAAGCTTCTTGGTTTTGAATATGTCTAAAATAAGTCCCACTCTTTTATGCAAAGTATAACAATGTAATGAATATGCATTACATAAATATCTGTCTTCTTAATTGGAGATTGAAGTCTTTGTGTAGGAAAAAGTAGGGCTATCGCTATAGTCGACCAGTCAAATGATTCTTTCTATTGTATATTTAACCTTTTTTATCAGTCAGTAAAGGTTGAGATATGAGAGGGGACGACTTCTAGATTGAGAATATTTATGAATAAAGTGTATTATTGATTATTTTTTGACATTTTGATGTACTAATGTACATCATGTGTTTTAGAGTCTGTATAGCTCAGTTATTGATTAGTCGATTATCAATTTTTAGAGTTGATTATTTTTATTGTTGACTTGTCACGATTAGTCGATTAATCGTTGCAGTCCTAGGAAAAAGTCACATGTCTTGGTTAATGTCACAGATTTGTAAATTGTAGTAGGTTTGTCTGATAATCTGTGCATCTATTATTTGACATTTTACTGGTTTTGGGTGCATACAAACGGGAAACAGTGTATTTAGTCCTATAGAGGAAGAGAATTATAGCAGAAGAAAAAATCTAATGTACACTCCTCCTGTTTAGAGCTGGGCAGCATGACAAAAAAGAATAAGAAAAATCCTGCACATGAACAATTAGTGTTTCAAATTAGATTTTGATATGATATGGGCTCGATACTCAATACTGACTTTGATATACCACAATGAAAACATATATTTAATTTTATGTGTTTTTTTTACTGCATTTCCAACATGAAATAATAGTACTTTCTTACCATGTTTTTTTTATTTTTTTTTTATTGATTTATTGATCATGCCATTTACTTTCTTTAGCACAAATTTAGAAAACAATCCAAAAATATAACCATGTAGTGTTATTCTAGCTCTGATAAAGCTCAAGATCATTCTAAAAGGTCAATTTTTGTCCGGTTTATATGATGTATGATTATATGATTTTTTTGTTTTGTTTACTTGTTCAAATTCCTTATTTCTATTCTAATCTTTGTATGAATTGTTTTTTTTTAAACTTCTTACAGCCCTATCAATACAAACATTTTTCCCCTGATATTGATTTCACTATCACTGATTTCGTCATTAAAAACCAATAAAAATGTCTATCAATATTAATTTCCTGAAGATAAACTGTGCAGACTTTTAATCATCGCATTTACCCCACATTTCTTTCTCCGAAGTCTGAATTCCGCCCCGACCCTCATGCTTTTACCGACAGAGCATTGACTGTGGACTTCTTGATTACAAAAGACCCACGCTGATCTTTGACGACTGGAAACGGCTGAATCTCGAGACCAATTTGCCCTACATCTGTGTCAAAATGAAACTCAAGCCGCCGCATCACAGGAGGAGGCAGGTGCAATGCAGCTGTGATAGAAACAGATCAGAAGGACGGAAAGTTGTGTCCAGAACTCTAATTCAACACCTTCTTCCCAAATGTATAACACCTCTGAGGCCGGTGGTTAGAGTCTATACAGCGGACTGTTTTCTGCACAACATCTAGTGACAATGGTGAATGCAGCGTTGCCATGGAAACAAAGGTGTTACTTGTACTTTGTTATTGTTCGATGATGCAACCGGTCAGTATTAGCTAATGTAACCCATCGGTGGCTGTTTTGTTCGGTCTTTTGTGCCAATTGGAAAAGCGTGAATGCAAAGTAGAGTTTATTTAGAGTCATAAAACTGTGACCGCTGCCTCGTGAGCAGGTAATTACAGATTATTGAATCATGGCTCTTGTAGTGTCAGCGGCTGGTGTGTACAAAGTGAACATTTTGTCCTAAATGGATTGAATGGAGGCAGGAAAAAGGGCAACCATAATAACTCATAAGAGAATTTGACAAAGAGCAAAGGTGCATCATGACTAAAGACATGCCCTGCCGATCGATTAGTCGACCAAAAACAGGCATGACTTGGCACTAAAGCGCTCAAAAGTATCTATGATCTGATTGGATCTTACCCAAGCTGCATTCATAAGACTTCCACCGCGCTATTTACACAAGGAAGGTGCAAGGAAAAATGTGTGTTTGTGTAAAACTCATGATCCACTCCTTTTATTTTCAGCTAGTTCAATTTATGCCTTCTCCTTCTTCTTGTTGTCCCATACAAATACGTATTATCTAAGCGAAATAATTAGTCAACTGATACAAATGTTGGTCGACTAAAACTAAATTGACAGATTAATGAACTAAACGACTAAAGGCCAACAGCCCAAGATGGTGTCTCTCCAAAACTGCAGACCTCATACTGTCACTTTAACTGCACAGTAAAGAAAAAAAAAAAAAAAACGTAAAGAAATAGGTTGGTCTGTTATCTAGAGTTTGTTAAGTGTTTGATGATGTCTCAACCAAAATTTGTCTAAACATTTCACATTATAAGGAATGTTTTTAATGTATTTCATTTAAAACAAAGACAGTGCACAGATAAACTTAAAGGAGAAAAGATGCTCTCCAGATTTAGCTACAAGCTGTTACCCACAGTCCTTGGGCAGGTTTAGACAAAAATAAATGTATAAGTCAATCGAACAATTACACCTACAGCACTTACAGCAACAGCAATTCTCCAAAAAATACTTTACATTACAATACATTATTCAATTTATTCAATGTATTATCCAATCCCATACACTTTATTTATACAGCACATTTTATAAACTGAAACATTTTCAAAGGAAAAAAAAAACTGAAAAAAATGACTAATCATTCGCAGTTGCTTCTAAAATACAATTATCAAATTCATAATTATTTATCAGCAAATTCTCCTAAAATACAGTTATTAAGTCTAACCCTAACCCATCGTTAAGCATTTTAAATAATTAACCATTTCATTCATTAAATGATTTTACAAGTACTTTTCTAAAGTATTTCTTTTACATTAAATCCTGTGAGCGTCTTAATGCGCTTTTCTGGTCTGATCATCGAGAGCCTTACTGTTTATGAGACCTCCATGTCCCCTTTTAGTCGATAAAACTATAAGACTTTAGTCAGTGAAAGATTTGAACTACAGCCCTAGAAATATGACAACATTATTTAAATGTGAATTGCTTCAAATCCAAACTATATGTATTATTTCTCAAAGATGAAGTCCAAGGAAGGAGCAACTTTGAACCAACAACGAGTGATTGTCTCTAAAATGGTCAAACAAAAAAGTGTGAAGATGCAAAAGGGTGCATTTTGAACAACTTGTTCGTCTTTTAGGGTTGTCCAAAAATGGATTCCCAGATACAAAAATAAAACTCAAATTTGGACATGTATGTCTAAGACAAGGTGGACCTTTCCTGAAAAGTTTTATACGGTCTTGATCCATCAGAACTAATATAAGAAAGTACCATTCATTTACCTAAATGTCATTCTGTTCTCTAAAATGGGGTCTTTGATTATCGTTGTCGTATCAAAATTGGTATTGTGTATTTTTCTGAGTATCAAAATCAAGTGTCGACGTAACTAAAATAAGTTGGTGACCATAATGTTAAGCCTGATGTGTGAGCGAAGCCAAACAGGAATAGACCAATAATTGCCTGCTGTTGTGCTATTTTCCCTGTGTATTGTTGTGCACTGTCACTTCTCGCAGACAATACAGGGATTTATTCTGTAACCTTCTTTTGAGAAACTGAAATAGGTGCATCTATTGTGAAGCAGGAGCAGATGGCACAGTATAAACTCAGTTCCACAAAAAGTTACTGGAAAAAAGCAAAGAAATGCAAATCCCATAAAAAAGTATATTTATTCACAACAACAATTCGCAGAATCACAAAAATTAAATATTAAAACTTGATGAAAAGTATAGCTATTGATTTAGTCACAGTCTCTTCCTGAGATTACACTTTCCATTTACTTGTAGGGCCTGGGACTGGAAAAACATTACAATGGATTGTTCTAGAGTGGGATTTTTTGGACTAATAATAATAATCATCAAAATAATCATAATAATAATGATGAATAATACTTAGCGCTTTTCATTACATTCAGGGACACTTCACATTGCATTATTCATTCACTTCACACTCGGTGGTAAACTACTGTTATAGCCACAGTTGCCCTGGGGCAGACTGACGGAAACAAGGGCCCTCCGACCTCCACCAACCATTCACAAACACACCACTCTCATACTAGGCAATGTGGGTGAAGTGTTTTGCCTAAGGACACAATGCCATTTCTTCCTCCAGCGCCCCCCTGTGGCACCTAGTGTTCCAGCGGTCTCCCATCCAAGTACTGACCAGGCCCTGACCTGCTTAGCTCCCAAGGTCTGACGGGATTGGGCATTGTCAGCAGGTATGGTCACCTGGACTAGTTTATATATTCTGAATATTCTGATATTCTTTTTCAGATTTGATTAAAAACAACATCTTTGAAGGTCTCATTTCTGTGACAATCTGCTATTTTAGCAAAAATCTCCATATCATGATTCACACATTTTCTCTTGACTACAGCTTTATGTTCACACTTCTCCTATTGGACAGTGCTTTGAGTGAGTGACAGATGCAATGAAGCGAGAACTCTGACTAAGCAGATGACTTTCGCTACCTCTTCAAGGTAATATAAAGATACAAGTTTACATAACTTGTGATCAAATCGGAATCGTGGTCTGATGCCAAGAAAATTGTGATATACATTTTTTAGCATTTCCCCCAGCCTTTGTACATTACATAACTTTTTTGGTATAAAGTCAGCACCTGCTTGTCCACATGGATGTTATTGCTTTGCCTTGAATGTTTAATGCCATTCTGTGCATGGAACATGTTTCTTCTTGTTACTTTTAGTGTTACGTAACTGAAGTCCATTGTTTGTTTAAGTGGTTTTAATGTTTTACGGCGCACTCTAAGCTTTTTGCACATGTTTTCAAATGTGATTTTAACTACAAATGGCAACTGAACATAACTAATTAAATAACTAGCAAGCATTGAATGAATGGCCTTTATTGACCCGAGTGAAACATGTCTTGCACACGAGAGCAGCAGCACATAAAAACATTACACAGATTAAGGAAAACATATAGAGGCCGCTGAAGAACACAAATACATGACATTAAAATGCAATCCACCTCAGAAAAATCAGAGACGGACTGAGGAGAAAACGTGATTCAGGATATCTGGAGAAGCAACCAATTTATGTTGTTTTATTTATTTATTTATTTATTTATTTATTTATTTATTTATTTTTATATATATATGAGAAACAGCCTACTTATAAAGGGGCATTTGGGGGTCCTCACCCAAGAAATTTTGCCTGCATTTTCTTTTAACTCATAATTTGAATTGACTACATGAATTATTATAGACTAATTACTTATTTGACCAGGATGTATGCTGCATTAAAAGATAAACCTAGAGTTGTACATTGATAGGCAGAGTTTTAAGTGTGGTATCAGTTGTTTGGGCAGATTCACTCCCTCTGGTCCAGACACAGCCCACCGGAGCATGTGGCCCACCTTATAGTTGTGACCTTCAACAATTACTTAGTTCGTTTACGCCACGGGCCGGCCCAGGGGCGTAGCACCAAATTCTGGACCCCAGCCACAAAGCTTCTTAGTGGGCGCCCAATACATAATTTTGTATTAGACTTACTGTATTTATCCCAGCAAATTAAATTATCATTGTTATTTTGTCATTCACCATTTCTAAAATATACACCTAACAATGATTTGCTAATTGTTTTTGCAATAACTACCACAAACCTCTCAAAACTTCTATTCGTTAACAACTTGGCTAATATGTGAACTAGGATCGTTGTGTAGTTTTACAAGGACTTTACTAAACCACATTTTATTACAACAAAATTAGAACAAAGTGAAGAAAAAGGCAACTGAGATAAAAACACCGAAGGCCCTTGCCTGCCCTGGGCCCTGGGGAAACCAGTAACCTTTATCCCCCCCAGTCCAACGCCCCTGGCCCTGACTAGTACTAGGAGTTTATTGTTGAATACTGCATGAGACAAAGGATGCAGTACCTCTCTTGGTCTTCATTCGAGGCATCACAAACGCGGATAATAGGAGACAGTATTCTGGCCGCAAAAGATGGTGAGTGTCTGCCACAATCCTCTGAGTGAGATAGAGTGTATTTGTCGGCCAAAATGGAGATGCTTTCTGTTTGTTTCCTGGAAATCTTGCTTCCTGTAGTCTCACAACATGATCTGAACATTCCAGGCAAAGAAAGCGCTGCACCTTTCACCGGAAAAGTTGTATAGTGCACCTTTAATTTATACAGATAGGAATATTATCCTTTGTACTTTTGTGCCCTTTGTCCTAATTAATCAAATTCTTCCACTACATGTTATTTCTTTAGCCGTTCTCCTAAATCAGATTTCACCACTTTATACTAGTTTATCTTTATATTTTTTTTACAGTTTCAAAAAAGTTATTTATGCAAGTAGATTTTTTAATTGCACTCTCAACTCTAATCGGCCGTGCATGCGTGTCTGTGTAGTGCACTTCATTAAGATCGCTTTAAAAAGACAGAGATAAAGACGTCTGATTCAGCACTATGCAAGTATGTGGATCTTTTCTTCTTCTGGTGGTGAAGGAGAACATCTTTTATCTTGGAGAATACTCAGAAACTAGTTAACAAAAGGGTAAAAAACGACATGACTTTATCAGATTGTGCTGGGCTGGGTTTAGGGCGACACAGATGGTCACAGAGACAGAGAGAAACTGACGGCTTTTTCATTTGAACGCTATTTCAAAAAGTGCATTGTTTACATAAAAGATTGGTTTAGAAGTTCAGTCTCAAAACACACTGACAGTGTGTCATAGTGTGCATGCAATAAAAATCAAGATACGATTACTACAAATAATCATAAATATAAAAAATATCACATTTGTCATGATATAAAAAAGATAACAAACCATTGTCTATTTTGCATCACAAAGTCACAATAAATGAAGAGCGTGCTGCTTTTTGCTTAAGCCAAATAAAGAGAGGGCTGCAAAGGAAGATAGTAATTTTAAATGGAAAAGAAGCAAACAGACTTTTTTGTATTAGACTGATAGATTGAGACTGACCGATACATGGTTTTGTTTTTTCAGTGGATATTTTAGAATCCAGAACAACCGATATGTTCTAACAAAATGTTCATGGCTATACAGTATGGTAGGACATTTGGAACATATTATTTAAAATTACTATCAACTGAATTGATTGAAAAAAACAATTTCTCAAACAGGTCTACTGATACTATCAATGAGGACGTGATTATATGCCATTTAACTGTTTTTGCAAACTCTTCTATAAGAAATGTAAAACAGTATCCATCAAGGACTTTTAGACATCCACAACCCTTCTCCTACCAACCACGATAGAGCACGATGTCATGATAACACATTTTGAAGCACAATATATTGCATGAGAAAATATCACAATAAACGATAACATTGAAATTATTTTATGTTATTGACACAATAACCATAAAGCATGGCAGAATGAAACAATAATTAGCCATAAAAGTTATTGAACCCTCTACAGCTTTCAAGTTACAAAAAACTAATGAAAAACCCACTAGTGAAAAGACGATAAATACTGAGCCCCAAAATATGTTGTTCCATCTTTCAAAACGAGAGAAACAGCTGTTTATTTGCCATGAGTAACGTTTGGTGTAATTTAACAAATTATTTAGTGACAGCACTACAATTCTGATTAGAGAAAGGTGTCTTGTTTATGCAAAACATTTGACGTGATCACTGTTTTCATTATTAAAATGGATGTGTTTCATTTAAGGTTGTGAGTGTTGTCGTTTAACACGGTCGTCATGATGTATCAAGTTCTTTAAAAAATAGTGAAATATCATAGAATATCATGAAAAATATATCAATTATTGCATGTAACATTGTATAACATATTATAGTATCATCAGAATCAGAAGTTTTTATTGTCATTGTCGGTGAACAAAATTCACAAACTGGGAACTTGCTTTGGCGGTAAGGTGCAACATAAAACAGTAATAATCGAAATCGAAAGTATAGACTATGCTAAAATAAGATAAAATAAGGGCATGCAAGAATAAAAATTAAATACAATATATATACACAAGGACACAAGATCAGAACTATAGTGCAAACTTGCTGTGCAAACATTGGAATAGTATTATTTACATTATTAAAGTGACAGGTTATTAAGGTGGCAGGTGTTATGAAGTGTGCATGAGTCCAGCGGCAGAAGGAAAGAAACTGTTCTTGCGGCGAGACGTTCTGGTCTGGATGGACCGTAGTCTCCTGCCCGAGGGGAGAGGCTCATATAGTCCATCATGTGTATCACGTATCGTATCAAATCGTGAGGGAGCCTGTGACTCCCAGTCCTACAGCTTTATGTCATTTCGTTTGGTGCTCAGTTATAAAGAAAAAATAGGCTTACATCGCTATAGATATCTACTTTTTATAACCTCACACTCATGCTATACCTCACATTAAAGCACAGTTGTTTGATAATCCACTTGCACACTGTATGAAGAGGCTATTTGCCGTACCTCTGCTTAGTCTAAAACAGGGAAAGTGTAGCTCGAGAGCACAAGAGGACAGAGGCAAATTGTCCTGCTTTTTGTTTAAGTGAGCTTCGGAGACATTGCTTTTTGTATATTGTCCTCAGGAAACATCTGAAAGTGACTCATTCCGGCAAACAAAATGTCCACAAATGGAGAGACATACAACTTGAGGCAGTTACACAAAGTCAAATTGAAAGTTTTCTATCTTTTTCTTTTGCCAAATCCAGTTCTTTGTTCTTTGGTTCCTGACGCAGCTCGTGTGGTTCTTATCACGTAGAGTCCAGTCCCTAAAATGTCCCTAAAACTGTCACTTGTTGATACAATATACAATCTTACTTTGTTGATAAGATTGTGATAGTTGATATTGTTGAAAAAAGAGACTGTTTTGTCTTTGCGTGTCTGTTTAATGGATAAATAGATACATATATTTTGTGTTGGAATTTATAAACATTGCACAATTAATCAATATCATAACAAATAAACTGCAAAAGAGTGCAATTTTTGAAGTGCAATAAGTTCTTCCACAAACTACAAAATATCCAGTTTTATTCTGCATAACAACTGTGTTCTGAATCAAACAACAAAAATGCAGCTAAAAGCAACAAAAAATTATGATATCAAAAACTTGACCAATAGAGACAAAAATGGCATTTACACATTCTTTCATTAGTTTATCAGTTTATATTTCAGTCTTTTTGGCAATTCTCCTGGTTGTGTTTAAAATGTGAACTTTGAACAGAATCCCATTATTAAAACATAATCGCAATCACAATATTGGTGAGAAAAATCTCAATGAAATATTGTGATTAGATTTGTGATTTATGTTTTAATAATGGGATTCTGTTCAAAGTTCACATTTTAAACACAGCCAGGAGAATTGTTTTTGTTGCTTTTAGTCATGTTTGTATCACTTGTAGTCACGTTTTAGTTGTGGTTTTAGATTTTAGAAAATTGATGCATTAAGCACGAATTTATGTGTCTAAATGTTAATCACACGGTTTGATTTGAGGAAACTCACTTTGTTTGATATGGAGACTTCACCTAAGCAAAGGAGGAGGGCACAGGAGCAAAGCTATAAACATGCGGTTCATTTTAGACAAATAATCCATCCGTCCTCATGTGGAGCAACACAGATCACTCAGCTGCTGAAGTTTACGAGCGCGGAGCAGCGGAGACGACCAAAAACATGGCGGAGATCTTGTGAGAGCAATAGATTCAATGGAGAGAGCGCTGAAACCAGTGAAATGGGCCAAACATTTCACCAAACCTTGACAGAGCATGTGTGGACACCAGACCAACACCAGCTCCGTCTGTCAACATCAATCTCAGTTACCAACGTGTAACTATAGTTCTGTGAGTGCATGAAGGGCCCTTAAACCACGAAACCTGTTATTTGGTCATTTAGCTTAGATTTACCTGTGGCCACATAGATTTAGCGTGAAATGTAATGTCCAGACTAAAACAATGGATATTTGGGATTTGTAAAATAATACAATTTTCTTAAGAAAATGTTCAAAACTAATTATAAATGATTAATTGTTTTGTTTGACAGAACTAGTTTTTAGTCACATTTTTGTCACTTTTAGATGCCTTGTCGTTGTGTTTTTGTCGCTTATAATCACATTTTTGTCACTTTTTCTCAGTTGTTTCTAAATGTTCAAAATGTTTGAACAAATCTAAACTACAGGATTGGCTGTTTTTATGCAGAATTAAACAGCACATTTTGTTGTTTTTGGAGAAAATTATTGCACTTCAAAAATTACGGCCTTTGCAGTTTGCGTAAATTCAAATTGCGATTTCGATTCGATTTCGTTTTGTGCTGCCCTAGTGCCCTATAGTTACATTTAGAGCTTCTACACTCTGGGAGGCAAAGGACTTCCACATTTTGCAGGACTTTTTAAATGCAGCGGGAGTTGAAATGCATTAGCCACAAATGTTTTATAATGCACTTGTTTTCCTACTAGGCCTACTACTGCTTCTGTTTATGTTTATTTGCTGTTTTTATGTGAGCCAAAGATGAATTTCCACCTCGTAATAAGATATTCTACACTATTTCACTGTTTTGTTTGCACATTTTGGCCAAGCTTACTCTCTGTTCAGCGGAGTACATTACATTTTTTCTGAATTTGGTGGTAAATAATGTGGGGAATGTTCTTTGAGGATTTGTGTGTCAGTACAGTAATCTATTTTTTGACAAACTATTTTAGCCTGTTCCCTCAGTACACCGTGTAACTATTCATTTACAAATCAGGCACTAATTTAGATATTTCTAGCTCGGTTGTTAGCGCCCAGACCGGTGGTATAAAGACAGAGAGGCCTGGCTCCTGCTCCAGACAGCGCCTCACTCATCCTCCCACTCTCCTGCTCTGCTCCACATCCACAGCGTCTTCAGAAGGAACTGCCAAAATCCACTGTTTACATACACACAGGGAACATTCAGTCTTTCTGTCTTTGTTGTTGTTGTTTATTCCTCGGCAACAATTTAGCCTCAACACCTCAGCTCACATCCAGGAACAGTGGTGAAAATGATGTATGTGAGATGATATTTCTGCACTTTTGTGATTCATTTTTACAGCTATTTCACATTTGTCTGATAATTAAACCTCAGCTAACACGTTTAAAGTGCATATCACAAGTTTTTATGATTGGCTAATTGATTTTATTTTGTGGTTCAATGCCTGTTCTTAATATAAATTATAGTTTTACACCAATGAAGTTGCAGTTTGTGAAGAAAACTGGAAAAATCTGTTGAAAACTAAAGGAAGTAAAGCAGAGTTTTACAACATATTGATGACATCGCACTGGGAGCGTCTGAATTCAAGCCAAGCAAGAAGCAACTTTGTCAACAGCAACTTTAATTAAAAGGGTTTATGTGTTTTCATTTGTCAAATAAGGATTTCTGTGAACGTTAGAGGAGTTTCCAAAGTGGTTGTTGTGTAACAAAAAATTCCTCATGTGATGTCAGGAAGTAAAATTACAAACCTAAAAATGGCTTAGCTGGAACATTTTAATAAAAACCTTATTATCTTTAATTATGTGTGTTTTAATAAAATAAGAAATAGGCACTTTAACATATTTCTGTTGGATTTACACAATATCGTCTGACGATTTGAATTCTCCAAAACAACATAGAGATATACATTTTTGTCAATATTGCTCACCCCTATTATGGATTAGGCTTTGCTTTTATTTAAGTCAATTTGAAGGAGTATGCACTTACTTTGACCTCAGTAACTGCTTCTTTTAACTCTTTCACCTCCATAGATACAAGCAGGTGACAGGTTAAGTTCAGTTTCATGCCAGATCTGGAGAGAGACGCCCCTGCTTTAAGGTTTTTCTCTGTATTTTAGAGCAAGAAAAACATTTACATTTGAGCAAATACAATATTGATAAGTTTGATTCTACAGGCAAAAGTCTAACATCCCCTTTGAGACAACCAGGTAACTGACCCCACGCCAGAAAAAGTCACATAGTGCACCTTTAACATTGGCTGAAACAGTTGGCACCACCTTCATGAAATCTTGTTCGATGTCTGGAGAGTCACTGCTCTGGACCGGTCGTCCCAGTGGCATTGAAAGCAATTTGGGGGTCAATCCTACGCATCTCTTGTCAGCGATGGAGGGCAAAACTCAAGAGTGGATGCAGCAGTAGTTTATAGTCCACCAGCTCTTTTGTCTGAATTCTAAATTATTGTCTGGTGAAATTCGCCGGTACAGACTTCTATAAAAAAGACTGCAGTGATGCCAACGCAGAAATGTTTCCTCGAAACACATTATAAAAAACAGAACCCTTATCTTTTGTTGAATATAACAGACTTTATGTAACTATAACACTGAAGTATGTTTCCAATGTGGAGAACAGTGCGTTAAACTGAAGTGGTGGGTCAAGTCCACCTGTATCTCTTGAATAATCTGCTGCTGCAGCACAAGGCTGACTCACGACACACGCTCGTGTGTTAGAGCTGCTGGGTTATGGCAGAAAGTATCACAATTATTTGGATCATTATTGAAGGCACAGTTATTGCAAAGAACTATTTTAACCTGTTGAGAAAGTATATAAAATATTTTATTAGTGAGGTTTTCTATGCCTATGTTGATTAGAAGAGTGGATTTGCTCTAGGTTGAATGAGTGCACATTCTGAAGGTTATTCATTGTTTTTTCAACTACTGATGATTCTTGTATGACAGTTCATGTGGAGAGTGTGTTGTTTCTGTTTTTTGGTGTTTGCTTGTTGCAACTTTAGGCTTGTAAGTAAAGTAAGTAAAGTAAATAGTAGAAATATCGGGCTATACTGCCTAATCTCATAAAGCCTTCACGCCAATCAACAATCATAAAGAAAATCACCATATTATGTGTATCTGTGCACACCATATTTAACCAGCAGTGGTTCAGACCAAACTGACATCCAGGTTTCAAAAAGGAGGCAAGACAAGCAATACAATACTTCCATGACGTGTGTGTTTTCAACAAGCCTCAGATGCACCCCTGTACACATGTGTCTGCATAACTTTAAACTATATGACACCAACCTTTTAGTGTTTTTTGTTGTATTTTCTGTGTTTGTTTTTTTCACACACACTAGTTTCCTCTGCAGTAGCTCCACTGTATTCTTTGATTCTGGGGCTCCTTCTTTATCCATTATAGATGTGTGTTGTCTTGTCATTCTCAGCGCAGTAAAGTCTCTTCTCTCCATCTTTCTATGCAGATTGTGTTGTGCTGTGGAGGTTTTTGCGGCCCCGGCCCGAGCTGCCATGCCATTTGGTTGTTTAACACTCGGGGAGAAGAAGGATTACAACAGCCCCGCGGAAGTCACCGACAAATATGACCTGGGACAAGTTGTCAAGTCGTGAGTGCCAAGCTGTTCACATACGTAATCTATACAGGGCTGTGTGAAGTTATTAATGTGAGGAAAATATGCAATTAAAGGGAACATATTATGCATATTAACTTTAATAAGCTTTTAACCTTAACAACAGTGTTTCCTCATCATTAGTTTACTCAAAGGTTGTATTTTGATTGATTCATGCATGTTTGAGCAATCTTGTATTGTCCTGTAACTGAGGCTGTTTTCACCTGCCCCCTGTCTCCGCCCACATCCTTGAAATTTGTTGCAATTATTTGAACAATTCTGTAGCACTGTTTGCTACAGTGAAATGTGACTGTGAAGAGGTGGGGCTTATCAGTTCTGCAGTTTTAAACAGGAAGTCAATGGACTTTCTATTACTAAACCATTTTAGATCAATATTGTTGCTTACAATGAACAAAACAGCTAATCCTGTTAATCTTGGTTCAAAACTCATTTATTTTTGGTTCTGACCTTGTTCAACAATGGAGATATGGAGATATGAACTAAAAAGAAGTGAAAACTATAAGAAACCAATAATTTGTCAATATTGATTTATGACACACAGTGAATTTGAGTCTTAATCCTGGTTACGGCTACAGGATGTCAAGATTAGAGGTTCATTAATAATCGTGATTATTTAACAATATAATCATAAGAGCTCCAGCATAATAATTCTGACAGATTTAGAAGCAATGTAAGTATTCTTTAATTCAGTCTTTAGTTAAAAAATACTTCTAAATGTAAAATATTTTTTTAATATGCCATTTTTGTGTCACATTGGCTTTATTTTGTCATTCAGAAAGTAACTTGGTTGCAAAACTTGAAGCATAGTCAAGTGTTTCACAGTAGGAATGACAAAAATGAAACGTTTCACAATTGTTGGGTCATGGTCTCAGTAATGTTGAATAATTCTTAAATGATTATGTTTTTTTCTCACAATAATTGCAACACTAAAATGTAATATTATGACATCCCGGTTGTGGTTTACAATATACTGTAAAAAGACGATGTTAAAGCAAACGTCTTGGCCGAAGTGTCTTGGATTAGGATGCAGGGGCAGTATGAGATTATTGTGCATGCAGGATCTGCTCTAATGCTTTGTCATATTGTTTATTTTATGTGTGACTTGAATGCCATCATTATCATATACTGTTGTGCAGACCTGTATTGTATCTAAACACACAATTTCATTTTTTCAGGGAGGAGTTCTGTGAGATCTTCCGGGCGAAAGATAGAACCACCTTGAAAATGTACACCTGTAAAAAGTTTCACAAAAAGGATGGAAGGAAAGTGCGGAAAGCTGCCAAGAACGAGATAATGATCCTCAAGATGTAAGTGATGCTTTGAGCTCCACGAAAGACCATTGTGACCGATATATTGCTTATTTGAGACATGACACAGTGTGCGGCATCATCAGTGTCAGCTCTCAACATGGACGCCGTTTGTTTCCCTCTCCGTTACCGCACGTGTTTTTCAGCACATTCTTCAGCAGATACATTATTTATTCTGATATATAAACTCTGATGACGAGGCCTGACTTGGCTGTCTGCCTGTTCTGAGATCCGCAGCTTGTTAGGGACTTCAAAACATATTGGAAAGTATTAGTCAACTGTCAACACGGCGCGCACTACTGTAAATACACTACACATGATATCTGATGTTTCAATATGTCTGATGGAGCAGTTCAGTATACTAGAGAGGATGTCAAAGCATCCAAGAAGGACAACATATGGAGTGAAGTGAAGACTGTTGATAATGGTTCATACAGATCCAAAGTCAATGATAAGACCAAGGAAAAATTACAAATATTGCTCGGGTAGAGCTTCAAAATGCAAAAAGAAACTGGAACATGTGAAGATTTGAGACAGGCAAATTATTTATGTTTATTTGAAAAGAGTTTGTCGAGCTGCTGATGAAAAACATTAAGACCAGAGCGTTGAAATCAGAACTCAATAAAGGTTTACTCTGTTAGGATTTTCTCTGGCTTTTCAAAGAATATTCATTTACAACCCAGAAGACCAGAGAGCAGAAAACAAATCAAAAAGCAAATTAAAAACAGCACGGAACATTCAGTGAAGCAAAAAAGACAAAATCATGGCACAACCAAATTAACATAATCTTTTTTCTCCATTTTTTTGAATGTCAGCCACAATTTCAGTCCAGTCCTTGATTGTCAGTTCTGTTTGTGTCATGTATCTGTTTCTTATGTCTGTCTTTCCCATCTCCAAGAGTATACCTCCAAATATATCCATTAATCATGTTCAAGGCAGGTGTTTTGAGGCCCAAATACTTCTGAACTCAAGTGGGATGTGGATGCCAAAGACAGTCTGGAGTGCTTTGTTAATATCTGTCCAATACTTCAAACAGTCTTAATTGGATTTCCATTTTTTTCCTCACTCTCTTGCCATTCTTCTTCAAAATGATGTCAATGTAATTTGGATCAGAATGAATATAGTCCAATAGGGCTGGGGGTGGACGAAATTTACAAAAATAAGCATCTATATTTTGTTGGATACTGAATATTCAGCCGGTATTACGAAAATGCATCAGAAATTTGGTAAAATGTACCTGTAAGCATCAAGTTTCACACAAAAAATAACTGTAAAATTAACTGCAAAAGTGTAAAAATATCACTACATATATTTATTTGAAGGATTATCCTGTACTTTTTGAAATGTCTATTGTTATTGTGCCCATTTTGAAGCTCTTTAGAATATTTATTTTTGACAATATACTCAAAATTCTGATCCACTGTGATATTATCCATTTTCCAATCCTTAATGGACTTGTCATGTAGCATAATATCTTGTCCAATTCCTAATAATTGTAATCCTACATATTGTTCCATAACAATGTGTGCAACTAATTTACCAAGCTGATGCTATCGCCACGCTGTGCACATTGTGATGCTGCTTTATCAGCTGTAGATATGCATACGGCTCAGTCTTGTCTTGCCTACAAATAGATTCATTAACTCACTTCTTTTGTTGCTCTCTTCCTGCATCTCAAAAGGGTAAAACATCACAACATCCTGCAGCTGGTTGACGCTTTCGAAACCAAGAAGGAATACTTCATCTTCCTGGAACTGTGAGTATCATCGGAGGCACCTGGCAAAGAGGCCGCTAATCTAAAAATACGTTTTACTCTGTTTTGACACGTTTGGCTGTGACTCGTGCAGCGCTACAGGCAGAGAGGTCTTTGACTGGATCCTGGATCAAGGGTACTATTCGGAGAGAGACACCAGCAACGTTATGAGGCAGGTGTTGGAAGCTGTTGCCTACCTGCACTCCCAAAAAATTGTCCACAGAAATCTCAAGGTAACCGAAATATAAAAATGTACTTCAACATTCATTCCTAATACAAACCAACAAGCCAAAAACCGTTGACACAATGTATTGTGAACAGGATAAGTCATAGCATTATCATCACATGTCGAATTCTGACACATTTCTACCATAATCCACTTCTTAAGCATTTTGAGCTTGAAATTTTTGTCTAGAGCTCAGGATTGTCTCCTTGCCAAAATGCATATCCCAGTTTGCCTTATAGTAAAGCAATGGAGAATGTAAGGGGCTATTCAACACTTTTATTCAACACTTTATCAAAATATCCCCTACATCAGTGGTTCCCAAAGTGGGGTCACGAGGCATGAGCTGGGGGTCGTAAGATGACTTGGAAGATGTTGGAAAATGCTTTGCCAACATTTCTCTGCAAAATTGCCTGTTCTGATCCAAATTTAATCTTGGACTAGACTTGATACAACCAGGTCTGAATCAGGACTAACCCAGAATAAAGCAGAATTAAACAAGGACTAAACCAAGACCAAACCAGGTCTAAACTAACACTAACCCAGAATTAAAATATATTGTTTAATTTATGTACATTTATGCTGAATAGCACAGAGGTTTTTAGATAATATTTGGCTTTTCCAAGTACCACCAGATCTAAACTCTAGGCCTCAAGTAGGGCATGGTCCAAAATTAAACAAAACTATGGATAAGGTCTTAAATAATTATTAATCAAAGGAGGACAATGCATCAGTTAGTTTAGTCTTTTTTTGAAGGGACAAACTGTTGAGTGTCAGGCTATGTGTGTCAAATGTATACCAGGACTGACCCAGCAGATAATGGGATCTCTCTTTACAAATCTCCAGTTCCCCAAAACCTTTACTTTTTAATATATACCCCGATCTCTGTTAGGATAAACCACACACATGTTTGCTCTGTTCCTATGTTGGTTGTTGTTGTTTTTTTTTTTATCATGGCAAACTTCATTTCTTGCATGTGCTTAGTTTTCACACAATTGAATTAGAGATCAAAGTGCTGCTTAGAATAGTAAATATCTCTCAAAGGGAAGGAAAGCTAATCTGTGTTCAAATTTTAATATCGCTTTACCTGCTATGATATTGTTATGTGTATAAACTGTTTTTGTGGATCATGAGGTTTTACTTTGTCGTCTTCTGTAGCTGGAGAATTTGGTGTACTATAACCGGCTGAAGCACTCCAAAATCGTAATCAGTGACTTTCAGTTGGCCAAGCTGGAGAACGGACTGATCAGGGACCCATGTGGCACCCCAGAATATCTTGGTACGGTTTGTAGTACATCTAAAAATTTCCAGTACCATTTGTATGACATATGTACTTGTCTTTGCAGCCCCTGAAATGGTCGGGAGGCAGAGATACGGGCGACCTGTTGACTGTTGGGCAATAGGTGTCATCATGTATATACTGTAAGTCTCCTGCTGTCTTCACATTTGTCTACAAACTAAGATTCTGCAGGTGAATCTTAAAAAATCTTCAATTTAAAGAGATCAATTTGAAACTTCTCCTGTAGATTACTGTCATAAATGTAAGAAAGAAATGTGTTACATCACGTAATGTTTTCATGTGGAAATAAGGAATCGTATATGTAAAAACAGCACATATGTGGGATATTTAAATTTGAAAAATGGACAGAACCCGGTTACAATTTCATGGCTCATTCTATACACTTATTAGTTATAAAGGATTTATTGAAAGGATTTGTGCCTAAAATTTGCCTAATTTTTTAGACCTAACATTTTAATAAATCAGGTTTAGTACTAGATATTTACAATCCCTCTGTACATTCCATCAAAAATCATAATCCTTTTTTGACTATTGTAAAGAAGATTGTAAAGTTAGGTGTATAGGTGCTACTTTAAGGGTTGCTCTTTAAGAAAACAGGCTCTGAAGTAACAATGCCCCATAGAAAACTAGGGCACAATTCATTGTTATTGTTAAATTAATTATGAGCATAATTTAGGATATTAAAATGGTTTATTATTATTATTATTATTAGCAAACGTTTAGTAATGGTCACATTAGATTCATAGTTAGGCGCATACTTAATGAGTTGTTTTTTGTCAAGTGTATGGAATGGACTGAGTCAAATTCACAATATTTTGTTAACAGTTTGTCTGGAAATCCCCCTTTTTACGACGATGGTGATGAAGACGAAGACAGCCGGGATAAAAATCTCTTCATAAAGATTTTATCGGGAGACTATGAATTTGACTCTCCATATTGGGACGACATTTCTGATTCTGGTGAGTGCTCATTCAGTACCATTGTGTTGACAATTAACAGTTGTTTTTTAACGTGTGTGAATTGTTCTGTTGTTTTCAGCCAAGTCTTTAGTGGCGTCGCTGATGGAGGTGGATCAGGATCAGCGGCTCACAGCGCAGGAAGCCATTAGCCACGAATGGTAATATTCAAATCCATGAACACCAGCGATTCACTGATATATTCTCAGTTTTGGCAAATGCACTGGTAATTTTACTGATATAGTTTGATTGTGCTTAAAAGGAATTGTAAAATAAAAACATTATAAGGTATCAATGATTATTATTTCAATGGGTTGGTGTCAGTGTTGCAAAATAGTAGTCTAACTTTTGTGTTATTCTTCTCAGGATTTCTGGAAATGCAGCTTCTGACAAAAATATCAAGGATGGAGTGTGTGCTCAGATTGAGAAGAATTTTGCTAAAGCCAAGTGGAAGGTATATTTCACTTTGATTGCAATAGTAGCCCATTTTATCCACACGATAAGCTCTTAGTGGGGCATACTTTAAAGGTAGTCGACTGATTTTTCTTAAACATTTCCCATCTACAGCGTGCCCTTAGATATATATAAAACAAAAACATGTTACATGATGTAAAAGTTGTAATGTTAATTTACTAATGTTGGATTCTCAAGCCTATTATCCAATCAGAAAGATGGATGACTTTGGGTTGCCATATTCTACAACAAAAACACTTTGCAAGTAACACATAACAAGGTGCTGTGGCAAAATGGCACAAGAGAATTCCTGGTTTAATTGTGATAATATGAATTAACGTATTTCTCAAGTGCCTCTGTTCTGTTGAGAGATTGTGATCCATCTTTGTGAGCAGTGTGTGCTTTTAGCTTGTTTTACTAATATGACTACATATTGTATTTCACTGTCAAACATCTTTAATGTTTTTATGTCATGCGTACAGTCTTGACAGTGTTTTACTTGTTTTCTGTCTTGCCATCAACTTGCCAATAGGACACATTCACATGCTGGACAACACATGTTAATGAATGTGCACTGTCCCATAAAATAAACATAAACCAGCAGGAGTGCATGTATACAAAAGGTGCCTGCTCATTTTTAATACCTGCGCTCTCGTGTCCTTTTGGCAGAAAGCTGTGCGAGTGACTACTCTGATGAAGAGACTGCGTGCGTCTGAGGGAGAGTCTGGAGCTAGTCCAGGGGCAGTCTCTGACCCCAACGCGCCCACCCCGCCCACCGGAGCCGGGGCAGGGGGTCTGACCATGGCCGCCACCATCAAGGCAGCTCTCAGCGAAAAATCCACCGACACACAGACTGCGCCAGCGAGACAAGACGAGCAACAGCCCCAGTCGCGGTGCAACGGTGACGCTCCCCACATGCAGAAAAAAGCAGAATAGGCTAAAACAGAAGAGAAGAAGTATTAAGAACCATTACCAGTCAAACACATGCGGAGAGCGGAGCCGATGAATATTTTGGCTTGAGACCAGAGTTTGTTTACCCTGAGCTGAATTTTTCAACAGCCACATACGTTCTGTCTTCTTGCCTCTTGTGTTGGTTGAACTAATAGTGTGTCATTTGTTTATTTGTGTAAAATTCCCTTTAAAGCTTTTTAAATGTAGCCCTTAGCTGTTTTCCTTATCCCTCATCACTGTTTACGCTAACACGTACTTTTGTGACACCCATTGACTAACTGTATATATTGTAGAGGTGTTTGTACGCTCAACATGTTTATAGATGTCAGCTTCACAAGTTATACCATATTTTGTTTTATCAAAGGACAAACTAGTAGGCCTATTAAAAATCTATTTTGACTGGTTCAGATATTTTGCTTAAAATAGGCAATTGTATGTCAGGTTTTCACGCTTATTATATTATCACAAAATTTGTAAAATATCATATTACTGACAACTATTAGGGACCCTACATTTTAGTAACGTAGTGCAGCAGAAAGTAACAACAACAAGACGCAAGCTAGTTATGTACTGACTGATTTGTTTGTTTTTCTTTCTTTTTAGTTAAAGTGCCTTAATATTTGTTGCAGTAGGCTGATATACTGGAATATTTCAGAAGACACCACTAGTGTTCTGAAATATTTGAGAGAACTTTCCTTTGCTTTCTGTTCCGTCTTGTGCAGCTTTGTTGTTTTTTGTGTTTTTGTCTTATTTGAGACAGTCACGTGTAGAACAGGCCTAATAGTTAAAATGTTATTTTGTAATGTGGTGTTAGATGTTATTGTGTTGTCACTTGTAATTAAAAGTCCAAGTGGTGTACCTATGTTTATTTTCACTGTCATGTATTTTAGGAAGGCCTACTGTTTAGCTACATTTAGCTACTGAACTGGTTGCTCCAATGCTTGTGACTGAATAAAATTAGCAATACAATCTGACTGTATTATTTGACCTTAATCAAGGTTTTTAACTTATTACTTTCTTCAGAGTAGGTATAAGATACAGAAACACTAAAGACTTTGCGCCACTAAGTGTTTTTCAGATTCAACAATATGATGAAGTTAACACTCCCAGATAAAAAGAAATAACTAGTTTTCTTTATTGATATTAACATGGTATTCTCAAGAGAAATATCTTAAAAGTAAATGTGCAAATTTTGACCTTGATAACTTCTATTAGACCTCAGAGCGTGTAATAGTGAAACACCATGCATTTTAACAACACATTTTAGCTGCCCCTGTCTTTATTAAATATTGGCCAAGCCCTAGAGAGTGTTGTGTTGTGATATCATCTGAAACCCATCAACAAGTAATGCATTGTTGTTGTTTTTTTCTTGTTTTTAATCTCCCTCTGAGACCTGATTTAGACAAATGTTACGGGAATCTGTTGGAAACCAGTTCGTCAAGCCTGATTCTTTTCTTTCAAAAGAAAGAAAAGAAAAGAAAAGAAAAAAAAGAAAAGAAAAGGAGGGAGCTTCTTTCAAATACTGTATTTTCCCAGGCCATTCCAGGAGGTGGCGGTATTGTGCAATACGACGCATGCGCCAAAGCCAGAGTAAATCAATTGTTTTTAGCATTAGCAACATTAGCAAGTAGCAACTAAAAGCAATTAGCTTTGACGCTGAATCGCTCATCATGGGATACGGTAACAAAAGTGAACTGAACTTTGATGAAGAACCACAACTAGAGCTGGAAACAGAGCAAGATCCGGAGCCTGAAGCAGAACTTTTATCAGAGGAATTCAGCCGCATGCTCTCCCGCATGTTTGCCTCACTAACCGACTTAATTAATGAACGCTTTGACCGTATTGAGAAACTGCTTCAGAAAAGTACAGACGCCATTCAAGCAACATTGGATAATATTGACAGAAGGAAGGAAGCTAAGAGACACTATGATCAAAAAGGTTAGTGTCCAGCACATGGATCTGTTATAATAAGATACATTTCTAGTCTATAATTCACTTAATTAATATTATGGGGGAAATCTTATCCATCTTGCATTTATTCAATTACAGGTGCTTTATTTCAAAAAAATACCCTGAAAATGTGAATTCTACTAGGGCTGCAACAATTAATCGGAATAATTACGACTAGTCGACTAAACAATCGTAGATAATAGTATTTTGATAAACATTATTGTTAACTAATTAAAATGCATATGCTAAGACACCTTTTAGAACAAAGACAGTATTTTTAGTCAAAATTTTGAAAAATAAATAAATAATAATAATTGTATGATTTTTCTCAATAATATTTAATTTGTAAATATCCTCTATCTAGAAACCTTCAGTCACCATGTTTCAATCTTAATTTAGTTAAAAATTTGTTTTTCAATGTTCAATAGAAGTAATCGTTTACCTTGTCAACTAATCAAAAATGAATCACTGACTGACTACACAACTTCTAAAATAATCTTTTGTTGCAGCCCTAATTATTAGCTCGCCTCTCCACAGATCTGACCTCCTGTAATTTGACATGGTTTCGGTAGATATGTATTATAATGCCATATTGTGGAACACTAGCCCTGAGGTGAATTCATCTGCTTTCACATTTGTGGTAGGGTAAAAATTTAAGTCAGTGCATTTTGTGTTTCTTTTTTGTAGCTGACGTGCCAGCTCTGAAACCAGCGAGGAAACGACGACGCAACAGAAGGTGGAGGCAGAAAATCATCCAGTGATGGGTTACCTCCAGGTCCCTGGGGATGCTTACTGTTCAGATGCTTCAGTGTATCCAGTGTTTTTCACATTTTGTTTGACAAACAAAGCAGCATCCCTAATTATGACTATACATGTACATGTGAATTTATTTTAATTTGAATTTTGTTTACTATTTTGTGTTCAGGGTTGCTTGATAATGAAATATTATCTAAAACAATAATTTGTGGACTGTATTTTTTTCCCCCTTTTTTGCACCAATTTCTATATTGATGTATTTTTTCATCCGTGATGAAATGTTAACTGCTTTTATCATTCTTATTGTTTAGCTCAAATGAATTTGACTTTTAACGAGAGTAATAAATTTGGTCTCCAACAGACAGACTGAGTGAGTGAAATGTTATATTTATATATTTGACTTAATTAAAAAAAAACATTTTCATAATGTTATTTATAATATATAATATAACATAATGTTAATAATTTATATCTTGATAATTTTAATACTTATTTTAGAACATAAAAGTGTAGATCTGCACTATTCCGTATTATGATATGACCATATGTTTACATTGCACTAAATTACATAGCTGTACCTTAACCCTCTGCCCAGTCCTAATAGAAGCTTTAAACATTACATAGATGTTAACCATAACCAAGGTCAAAATCCCTGCAACGTGACTGAAGAAGATTCTACTATAAAAAAATACCCATACAGCTCCAATCCACTTCAATTTTATATAATGAGGCAAAAGCTGCTGCTCCTTATTGAGCGTTTGTACTGTGTTCAGTGTGGCAACAAGTACAAACAAGCTGAAGAAAAACATACCGAGCATACAAATAGATTACATATTTGAGTGCACTGAGCAAATAGAAAGAAAATAGAAAAAACACTAAACAACAAAGTATCCCCCACTTATCAATGGGTACTTTTTCATGGCCAGTAAAAATGAGATAACTAGAATAATCAGATAACCCAAGACAAATAAAACAAGATCAATCTGATCATCAAAACACATGGTGACATGCCATTTAATCAATGGATTTAGAAAATAACTTTAAATATTGCATAATTTCTCTCTCTCTTTTTTTGTGTGCTCTTTTTTGTATAATTTTCTTTGTCAAAATCTGCACTGGTGTGAACAGTCATGAATCATAAATCAGATTACTCACACATGTATCTACATGAAATTCAACAATCATATCACTATAATGATTAGGTTTTTGCCGTTGAGGCAAACCCAGTGCCTGAAGATGTAGCAGTACAGTGTTCTCACCAGTATGTGGCAGAAGCACACACAAGAATTTCTGGCTCCAAGAAGAAGAAGAACCTCCGCCTCCATCTTTGTTTTGCGGCGGAAGCAGCTTTAGCACCGTTAGCATTGAGCTTCATAAAATACTAAGGATTGTTGTCGATCCAGGACACTCAGAGTAATCGAGGTACGTGCTATCTTAACTTTTGAAATAATGGAAAGTTTGGGCGTCATAATGTTCATTGTGGTGATGTGCATAGCCTGTTTTCACAATGGTGCAGTGACACCGGTGCTCAGACTTTGGCTGTGCGTCAAAGATGCTTGCAGCTGCGTCACATTCATGGATCTATCCTGATGCTTTCTAAAAGAATATTTTGAATGGTTTTATGCATGATCATATTCTCAAACTTAATCTGTAAACAGACCCGTTTTAATATACATCTAGCTAACTACTGTAACTGTTGCGGGGATTGTTCGTGGTGGTGAGTATCTGATATCAAAGCTAAGGCCTTGTCCTATATCTACAATAGCATACATTTTTGTTTAGCTCTTGACATGAATCTTAAATGAATTTCCGTCCTCTGCTTGCGGCTGTGTTTATTTGAACATTATACGCAAAAGTTCGGATTCAACCTAAATTTGCTTTCTCTGCAGATTTGTTTTCTGCTAAAATGTGGGATGGACCTGGGCCTGGACCAAGACGACGAGGAGGACCTCATTTTCGGTGAACAATATTTGCTGTAGAATTGTTGTATTAATTCAGCATAAAATGTTTATGATACTCGTACTGTCGTCATTTATGTTGAAGTGCCTTGTGGATATTAACTGTCAATCTGCGCACATTGCAGTGATCACCATGACGACTATGGGGGCAGGGACCGCCCCATGCCTGACTACAGAGGCAGGGGTGGCATGAACATGGGCCCTATGGGTCCTAGACATTTTGACATGCCACCCATGGACATGAGAAGAATGGATGGCCCACCCATGAGGAGGCATGACATGGACCCTCGGGATATGGGGGGCCCGGGGGGGAGGGATTTCTTCAGGCATGGTGAAGAACCAGAGTTTCCTCCTGGAAGACAGGTCGAGATTCATTTAAAGGAGAGATTTGTTTACACACCTGGTTTTGGAGAGCATGGGAGAAACCCTGATGGCATGGATGGCCGAAATATGCCCCCACATGAACCAGGAGGCAGGTTCATGGACATGGATAGAGAAGGGTTTCCGTTTGACCCGTTGCCGTTTCGCAGTGAAGGGAGAAGAGGATTTCCTCCGCCTCGAATGGACAGAAATGATAGATTTCGAGAGGGGCGTGACCGCTCTCCGATGAGAATGCGCCACAGTGAAGGTTTTGACATGGACATGCCTCCACACGAGAGGAGGAGGATGGACATGGACAGAGGACGTGGAGGGTCACCTTTTAATCCTAGAGGGGGGTTTGATTCTGACATGGATTTTAGAAACCGTTGTGGACCAGTGTCTGACTTTAGAGGAAGAGGCCAGTCTCCACCGAGGTTTGGAAATGATCCCATCCCTCATGTCGACCGAAGAGGACCAGAGCTGGCTCCAGAGGACGATGACCCCCAAACCACTGAAGAGGCCACTATAGATCATGAAGGCGACAGTCCACTGACAGACTATCGGTGTGGAGAGGAGATGACTCTGGCTGAAGAATGGAAAAACCGCAACAAGGACAAAAAACCTTTTATGATGATTTCAAAGGGGTTTAGTAGCACAAATGAACCCAACTACCCTAGAGACTTTGGTCGGGATGAAAATATTAGGGATTCTTTGCATTTTCAAGAAAGGGATAAGATGCCAATGGATTATCCATCTCAAGATTTAAACTTTTCACGCAGAGACAATTTCCCCCCTATGGATTTACCTGGCAGAAAAAGCTCACCAGATTTTATGCCTCCACTTAATGACCCACTTGGTCGAGAAAGGGAAAATAAAACTTGGCTTGAGGACAGGGATCTTGAATATAGACAGCCACCACCAAATCTAGTGAAAACTCAATCTCCACATGAGATGCACAAACCACCTGACAGTTTCAAGGATGTAACATGTAGTCAAGCACCTCCAAGAACAAAGTCTGATGAGGACCCTGATCTGAGTAGCAGCAGCAGGCCACCTCCACGAGACCAGGACTACAGGGACATAGATTATCGAACGGCATCGAGACCCTTTGATTTCAAATCTGAGGCGCTTCCCACACCAGACAAACTTGGAAGTAAAACTACTGCACCGGAAAGGTTCATTGAATCTGTTTCACGGGTATGTACAATTATTCGGTTGGTTTGTACAAGATCACTCCTCTTTTTTTGCTATCAAAATTGAACACACATTTTCTCAAAGGATCAAGACTACAGGGGAGCAGTATTTGAAGACCCGGTGTCCAATACATTGTCAATTACGGGTATTCCAAAGACTGCCACCATGGAACAGGTATCTTCATTATGACCTTATAGAAAAACTTGGAAAGAAAAGTAAGTACAAAGTTAACAGTTTATTTTTTGTAGATTTTGGGAGCCTTCACTACTCCTGATGGTGTTCCGCTTCAGGGAATGAAGATCAAGACGGTTGTTCCAGGTAAGAAATGTTTCAGAGCACTTCTGTGTGAGACGCACGATCGCAAACACCTCGATATTTCGCTATTCGACTTTCGATTCTTATTCTCGCATTATTTCTAATGTTTGCAGTTGCTTTTGTGTATTGTGTGAACATGGGAGTATATGGGATTCCCACTTGGTGTGAGGTTTTTGTGCAAACTTTGTGGCTTCACAAAAGTTAAGAAAAATACTGGTATTAAATCATTTTCAATATTAGCTGCCTAAATTAAGCACCTAAATTCCCCATTGTTGGTGCTCTTCTACATGTAAAAATTTCTTTCTGAATAAGATGAATCTTCAGTTTTTGGTAAGGAAATGGCAAAAGCAGTTCTTTTGTCACAAAGGAACATATACAGTTGTTTGTTGCAACTGCCCCGAAAAGTTATCAATGCAAGGAATTTTCAAGTCCATCACAAACGAAAGCAGACCTAAAATCTAAGGTGACTATGTTCTTGACAAAATATAACAATGCGTTCATTGTTGATCGAAGTCTTGTCTTCTATGTCTTAGTGACTGTCTTTACTGGAATTGACTAACAAAGTCCATCTGTATTTCAAATGCTGTCCCCAGGTTACAGCTACGATACTGCCATTGTGGAGTTTTTAAACCTCGAGGATGCAGTCCACATCATGGAGTCCAACAAGGTGGCCCATCCTCATCATTCTGCGAGGCTGTCTCTCCACCTGGAAATGAGGGGTTGAGAGGGCTTTGGGGGGCGAGACTGGGAGGGGCATACTCTACTCTTTGAGAAAGAAATGCAGTAACTATTCATTTGAACCCACAAACCACTGAAATAGTTATGTTAACAACATAGTCTGTTCACCAGACCTAATCGAAATCTTACTACTGCACAAACTGGCCATCCTCATCGCAAAGTGTAACTCTTTATTTATATAGTTTTTAAAGATTTCTGCCCAGTCACAGAAAATGGTGTTTCATAGGCAATTAACCATTAGTCTTAAAGGGTAAGGGATTATTTGATTATTCACATTTCCATACCATAAAAACTTGTGTTGTCACCCCTTTTGAACTGATTGCGAGATATTGTTTTATCTGACCTCTTTCTGTTAAAATATTTACCTTGAACGTAATCTCAGTCTTTACAAAGGTTTAAATTGCCTGTTAGGATGTGAAGGATGCACTGCTGGCTTCATTTGGATTATTAGCTCTTAGGTCTCTTTTGATACATTTGGGAGGACAGTCTTTGCCCGCTGTAGAGTCCACTTTCTGCCTTACATGCACTGTGCATTTGCTGTGTTGAACTTACCTTTTATTTGCCTTTTTCAGGCTTTTCCAGCCTGTTCTTTTGCTACTTGGGGCATATATGTGACATGGGACATTCATTGCAGGAATTCATTCCGTCATGTATTACATTTTCTTTGAGTTGTTGAGCAAGGCTTACTACATATATACATTTTTTTTATTGTGAGCCTCGAAATGGTGACTGTTGAGTCATGATTAAATGGAGCTCCTGTTTGACATAGCAGTGGCCTCAGAAGTTAGTTTACATTGAAAGAGAGTGTTTCGACTTTTCTTTGCCCAATTCAATTGTTATTGTTTTACCTGCAAATGGTTCTTATGATTGTTGTTGCCATAAGATTAAACTTGCAGATAGATGATGCCAGTAGGATGGAAAAACAAAGTTACAAATGTAACTATGGTTCTAAGAGTTTGACTGCCAGAGGAGGTGCTTTAAGCACTGAATGATTGATAAAGGGATGAAACGGAATTCAAAGGCGCTCTTCATGGTAATAATTAAAAAGCGTTTATTTGTTAGTTAAAAAACAAGCTCTGGTGAGCCCTCATATCAAGATTAAGAAGATTAAAGAGGATTTCTGTTGTAGCCAGTTCAAAACCCTTTCTTTAGCGCAAAGAGCCTAGATTTATTGCCTAGGTGTATTTTTGGCACAAAGGAAAATGCATCTAATTTATTTCTGTTAAATGTTGACTTGGCAAATTCTCACTCAAACACTTGTCATCAGAAGGTTGCTTTGAGAGTGTATAAATGCTAGTTTGTTTACCTGTGAAGTAATTGTGCTGGACCAAAATATAAACATCATGTAGTAGAGGTAATAATTATTTTCATAAAAGAAAATGATGGTGTCTTCTGTGGAGTTTATCCTGAGCATTTAACCTTATACCTTTTAGAAATGGTATGAAATAGAATCTAAATGGAACGAAATTAAATCTAAGCGGACCAGCGTTAGGGGCTCAAAAATAAGGAGGCAGACGAGGTGTCTCTTGCATGTGGTCCTACTACTGAACTTGTAACAAATAAACCTATCGTCTTATGTTACAGTAAAGGCTGTAGCTCACTCATGTTTTTCACGCTTGTTCTGGATATTGATTAGCTTAGCCCACAGCCAGGTAATTGTTGTTATGTTCCAGTCTTGGACAGCACAGTAATGAGCAGTCACTTCTTGTCCAGTTCAAGAAGATCTTGTGCATTCAAAATGTGTTTGGTTAGACAAACGTAACACTTTGTAGTGGAATGATTTTTAAAAATAATAATTGTAGCCCAATTGATGGGACTTTTACCAATGTACACGAAGATCGTTGTTCTGATACAGGGCGGATATGTTGCCAGATAAATTAAGTCTAAGTTTCTCACTAAGTCTTAATTTGTAAGCTTCAGTACTGTAGTAGGTCATTGTGCTTTAATATGGTTGAAGGATCGTCTACTATGTTTTGGGTCTGAAATAAAAATCTGTTAATTTTAACAACCAATTTTAATTGGTTGTTAAAATTAACTAATAAAGAATTAGTTTTAGACATTTGACAGATATGTTTTGTTTTTGTTTTTAAAAGACTTTAAAAAAAAATTTTTTTTTTAATGATAATTATATTGAATTGCATCATGGGCCTTGTCCGTTGGATTTTGAGCTTGTGTATGGTTTGGGGCTTGGGGAAGTAGCTTGTAACTTATCTAAAAACATCTACTTTTGTCATAGTTGTAGTCAACGAAAGTATATAGTTTTAATCGTAATTTAGCCATTATGTCTTATGATTTATTGTGAGCATGAACATTAAAAATATTTTGGGTTGTAGCAGCATGCTTACCTACAGTTATGTAGATATTTCATATATTAAAATGTTCTTGTCTAAATTGATAATGAAAGGCTTATGGGAAGTACAGGTTTATAATCTATCTCTTCAGAGAGTTTGTGCTCAGTGCTCACCCTTGAAAACGGGTTCAGCCTGGTATGATGCATGTTTGGATTAGGGAGAACTGTATTTAGAGAGTCAGAGTTGTCTTTTAATCCTGTAGTGACCGGTCTGATTTTGTTTCAGGGCTCCCTAAAGATTGGGTCTAGTTCAGCTTCTATGAAATTTGTCCGGCCAGAGGACTGCGACAGAGGGCCTCTGGTGAGTACCATTCAATTGTAATTACCTTTCAATTCACGGTTAATTTAATTGGTGTTTAAGAGTTGTACATTACTGGATATATATTAGGAAGGCCTAGATTAACCCATTGTGAATGATAATGAATGTGGTGTAGAGCACAACTAATATATTGCTAGTTTGTCTATTTCGATGAATTATGAGACTCATGCAACTATGTGCACTTTCACAGAACACGACTGTGACTGTTGTTAGTACTGAAGGACTCACTGTGAAAGTGTTGGTCTTATCAATATCCTGTCTCCAAAAGCAATAAATGACCTGTTAAATCTTATAAATACAATGATTAGGTTGTGTGGCAGGGTTTGACAGAACGTGGGCTTACCTTGGAAGTACAGTGCTGCCCTTTATTGTTCTCTGAGAAGGAGGGTCAAGGAGAGGGGTTACTCTGGGACCATTATCCACCAAAATATTGTGATACTGGTATTGATGCCAGAACCCCCTAGTGGTTACAGGATTTAGTTTTTCAATTACTTCTTAATTTGAATCTAACCTTAGGTTGTGTCTGTGCTTCAAAGGATTCCGATCATAGCTTTCCTCATGACCCTGAGTCATGTTTGACTAGACCCAATGCCCCTCCAGAGGAGCTGAAGAGCGCTCTAAACGGCTCTGCTCCAGGACTGGCCCCAGACGGGAGCAGCACAGACCAGTGGCAGCGCAGCTCAGACCTGACACCAGAGGCGTGGCAGCGGCAGGTGGACCAGCAGCTCCAGCAGCAGGAGGATGTGCCCCGGGAGCCATGGTCCAGCCAGCAGCCTCCACCGCAACAACCACCTCAACCAGACTACGGAGAAAGCAAAAGTGTGTTTTTAAAATAATAAATTATTCATTAGTCTTGTATAGCACTTTTCCAGATGCTTAGTCACTTTCAATTTTTGGTATTATTCATTCATTCCTTACTTTTTGGCGGTAAGATACTCTTGTTGTCTTGGGGTCGACTGATGGAAGCAAGGCCCCTCTGCCCACTCACTCACTCTGCACACCACATTCACACCAGGCAAAGTGGGTGAAGTGCTGAAGGACATAACAGCAGAGCCACTGCACCTGGTGCATCGTGACATAGAATTGGTGTTTAGAGCAGGCATTGGCACCAAGATGCTACAGATGTAAAGGTGTTACTGCTGCTTTATTACTGAATTTTGAAATTGTGTTCCACAGCTCTGATAATAAAGTATGTGAAGCCCACCACAACCGTAGAGACTATTCTGAAAGCCTTGGACCCTTATGCCTATCTAGATGAAAGAAATGTCCGCATTGTCAAAGCTAAAACTGGAAACAAATGTTTCTGCTTTGTTGACATGGAATCACATGAGGTAAAACTACACAGTTATGTATATATAATAATATATTATAATATAATATATATTTACTAAACTCTGTACAAATTACATTGAATGTTATAAATGATTTTAAATAGTAAAAATGATCCACTGTTCTGTAATAAATATGCAAGTTGCTTCGTAATTTAAGCATTGTGTTTTACTAAATGTGTATGTTTCTTTTTGTAGCAAGTGAAACGTCTTGTTGAGCTTCTGTCCAAGCTCAGGCCAGTGTATATCGATGGTTTCAGGGTTTATGTTGAAATCGCAAAACCTTTGAAAAATCCTTCTCAGCCCAACACAACATGGGTAAGTCAACTACAAACCTGGATTGTTGCGATGTTTGTGATTTCTACTCTGACAAGTTACATTGTAGCTTAATTTAGATTTTATTGTCCTTGTTTTCTAGTTGGTCTACTTTGTCCCATTTAACATTACAGTTCTAACTTTCCTTTACAGCCACCACCAGCTCAGCAGCTGCAGCAGCCGTTCATGCCTCCTCCACAGTACATGCCGCCCATGCCTCCACCTGTCACTGCACCCACAGAAATGCAAGGCAAGGCTCCTCTGACACTCAGCAGGCTATTTTTATGTTTGTTTATGGCTTCTTATTTAGTTGTTCTGTATTCAGGTGGTGTGATGCCTGTCACCCCAAATCTGCCCCTGCCTATAAACCCCAGCATGACCCAGGTGAGACATTAGCTTGATGATGCTTGTTACTTGTGCTGCACACTTTTCGAAAATAAGTTTTGCAATAAGAAATGCCAATTCAATATGCCAATTCAGTTTATATTCAGAAACCATAACAATTGAGAGAAGATCGAAGTATGACCTGCTAAAACCAATGTAAACAAAAAAAACTGCATATTTTGTTTGCAGAAGACATTTTGCGTCTATTCAATCAGAAATTTGAGTTGTAGAGGAATGAATGATCTTCAAATGATTAATGGTTCATTTTGATTTTAGCATTTCAACTTTCTACAATTCTATAATCACTTTTTTTCTAATGGCACAGCCATCTCAGACATCTGTTTTGACATCAGTGCGATGTGTTTGTAATCCACAGGGAGTTGGATATGTTGACACTCCAGTTCATGTGCCAACTGAACCAATCGCTGCACAGCCACCACAGCCCCATTTCTATGGTAAGATCACACTTGCATTAAGAAAATAACAAGATTATTAATAAGTGTAACTATTGTTGTTATTTTCAGTTCCAGAAGCTCCAGATGTGAGCAACTACCTGTATGATGCCACTTCAGGCTTTTACTATGATCCCGAGACAACGCTGTACTATGACCCAAACTCTAGAGTAAGATTAATGTTTTATTGCTTCATTACCAAGTCAATGATGTGTGTTTATGTTTGTTATTCATTTGTTTAATCTCAGATACAAATACAAATGTGTTTGTACACTTATTAGATCATAGTGTCTTCAGTGTATGCAGTGTAAATGGAGGTTACCACATAATGTTGAGCTTTTCAGGGCTTTTTGGCAAAAAAAAAAAAAAAAGCATAACTAAGTCAAAATAAATCTAATCAACCATATATAACATATTTACATTTGCTACATTTGACATAAAACATGTATTAGTAAGACTTAGTTTCACCATTCCATAAAAAAAATATAATATATAAAATTCAATAGGAATACTGTATTAAGAGGGCTTGATGAATGATTGATGTCCCTTTTTTCACTTTTATTACTTTACTAAATAATGTTTTTGTCTTCTCAAAATTCAACTGCACAAAAATGTAATCTATGAAGTTTCAAGTCTTTGTATTTTTGTTTAAAAAAAAAAAAACAACACTCAAATGTGCTGTGACTGTAATAGTTTTCAAAAATCTAGAACGACTAACGTGTGAAAGACAATGTGTTGGCATTTAGATAAGAATGTATAAATTCTTGAATAAAATTACTTGTTTTGTTTAAGTATAATTCTGCAATCAAAGGCGTGAACCACAGATCTGATCTGTAACTTGGCTTGTTGGCATCACCTGCTTGTCTCCATGGAGATAGACATATAATGCCATAATGTGGTATATTCAAGGCAAAGTAATAACATCTTCATGGAGACAAGTAGGCGGCAAAAAGCAACATAATACACCTTCATCTTTGAAACTCAACCAATATCCCTTTTTTATTTATTAACCTGAGCAGCTTTAATTTCCAAGTGAATATTTTTAACTCTTCTATTACTATTTATTCTATCCAGTATTTCTACAACGCTGAAACCCAGGAGTATCTTTACTGGGACCCAGCGCTGAAGGTCTACATCCCGGTTCCTGGAGGTCAGTCAGCAGATGGACATGCGGTTGCCATGACGATGATGGACCACGCCATTCTGTCCAACCCAGCAGCGGATGCGCCTTTGGAGATGAAGAAACCCCCGCCAAATCCTCATATAACTCACACCCCACATGTGCCCCACACGCCCCTCGCGCCGCAGACCGTACAAACCCCACCGACTACACTTAGTTCATACACCACACAAACCACGCCTGCCCCTGTTGTGCCACAAGCGCCATTGCCCGCCCCCATAGGACCCGTCCCAGCCCCCACTGTAGCCCCGGAGCCCGTCCCAGCACCTGCACCACCAGCGCCTGCACCACCGCCTCAGGACACGAAGGACGATGAGGAGGCCAAAAAGGACAACAAGGATGAGAAGCCAAAGAGTCGGGCTGCAGTCAAGGTTAGAGTCATAATTTAGATAAAATAATACGATACAATGGTACTGTGAAACCTCTTGTTATGCTGGGTTTGATTAAAAGTAACAGGCTGTGTAGTTTATTGACTTTTAATCAAATCTAGATCTAATGTAAAATTGTCAATGAGATGCTTGGACCTTTACATATGTCAGATCAGATGCAACTAAGCCTGTGGCAGTAAAAGGGTTTTTGGAAGAATAAATAAGAATTTTCTGCCTTTTTTTTTTTCTTGCCCTATTCATGGGTGTTGGCTAGGGCTGCAAGATGAATTGAAATTGCATCAAAATCGCAATTTGAAAGTATACAGTTTTAGATGTACCACAATTTCGTCCACAAACAACAAACCATCTTGTTTTATTTTGCATAAAAACTGCAGTTTAGATCTGTACAAACAAAAATGCAAAATTATTACAGTTATTCTTTTATTAGTTTGTCAGTTCACAGGCCAATTTAAAACTTTTTGTCAAAATGTTTGAAATGTTAACGTTTAATAATAAGATTTTGTTCTAACATAATCAAAATTCTCACTGCAATTATAACACCCCAAATATCGTGCAGCCCTAATGTCGGATCCTGTTATTTGCAACATTCTGAGGAAATATTCACATTCAGAAGATGAAAGCTGAATTGCCCTGCTTTGTATGATTTTTAAAACTCCTACATTTAGATATAAACTTAAATATGTCACAATATATTTTAGATCATGAAGGATATGGAGAGGTGGGCAAAGATTCAGAATCGTCAAAAGGACAGTGTCCGTACCCCTTCTTCTCATTCGAGGGGCGACGACGACAAGAGGCAGTCCAAATCTGCTGATGCAGGTTTTGCAGTGTTTGAAAGAAAGGTGGGTGATACAATCTGGATATCCCTGTAATTTTTTATTTATTTTGATTTGACATCTTTGTTTTTACATTTGTAGATCGCAGGAGGCAGCGAGGAGCTGTTCAAGATGCCCTTTGCTCCCTCTAAGAAAGATGAGAAGTCAAAGGTATGATTTCTTATAAAAAATGCTCTGAACTGTTACTCTTGTTTTACTTAATCTCTTTTTGTGTCTTTGTCCAGCGTTCAATGGGGTCTTTGGGCGCGCTGGTGTCAGACTATGGAGCAGGAAGTGATGAAGAGGTGGAGGACGACAAAGATGAGCCCAAAGCCTCTAAAAACGCTCATCCCTCGGAGAAGGAGGACCGGCTGACGGACTGGAAGAAGATGGCCTGTTTACTGTGTAGAAGGCAGTTCCCCAACAAAGACGCACTTGTGCGGCACCAGCAGCTGTCCGACCTGCACAAAGTACATTTGTATTTATTTATTTTTCCTCTGACCTAAAGAATGTGGTTTCTAATTATTATTTTACTTGCGTAACAGCAAAATATGGAGATTCACCTCAAGATCAAAAGATCAAAGAAGGAGCTAGAGGCGCTGGAGAACCAAGAGAAACAGGTACTGACCAAATGCATTAATAGGTTGGCTTGTTTGTGTTTGTTACTGGGGTTCAAGTCAGGTAATTAATCTTTTAATCAAGGATAAAAGGAATGTTGGAGGCATTGGAAATACAGTGAGATTAGACAAGACTAGTCACAGGAAAACAGGAGATATGGATTTAGTGGAGGACAATAAATAATTTTAAGTGAGAGAAAATACAGATAGGGTGGTACAGTAGTCTCACTGTAATAAACCCAGAAGACAACAGCATTAGGGTTGTACAATTAATCAAATTGTAATTGAATTGAGATGTAATACTTTCAAATAGTCAATTATCAGCTTCTTAGATTTTAGAGGAATAAATTTGAGTTTATTATGTTTAATGCCATTGATTGAAAGTCTGTCTTGTTTGTTCCGTAAATTAAGATCGGAAAGCCTTTTGTTTTTGAAAAGAACAGAAAATGGAAAAGAAAATTTGGTCTATCAATATTATGGTAAAAATAAATTACTATCCATCTCCCAGCCCCACTGTACATTTGATAAGAAAAGATGAGTGCTTCAGTGGGTCAATCGAGAGTAAGGACACGTCAGGTGCTCTTCAAGTGAAATGTTCAGAAAAAAGGACAATCCGAAGCACTCAGACTGCATTAAAAATCCACATTTCGGCCGCCACTATAGATTTATCTGAAGAACCACATATTGTTTTACACTTATCAAACAATGGAAAAATTTTATTATCTTAAACATCTAAACCTTTTGAATTGCTGGCACTGACTTGTACTCTACTGACAAGACTTGAGTAACTAAAATCAGTGAGTTCAGAGTTAATAAGAGGCACGTATTCCTCCAGTTAAATGCACAAGCAGCCACCAAATCACCAGAACAGAGGAAGAGGAAACAGCCACCACCACCACCGCCGCCGCCACCACCACCACCGCAGCAGGACGACTGGGCCAGCAGCTCCAGGTGAGGAACGCTACTAAAGGGTTAATGTGATGTATACAGTACAAGTGTGTGTTAGTTAGCTAGTTTATTTTTTATTACAACATGGCAAGAAAAAAAAAAACACATGCAGAATACATAAACATGGACAGGACTTTTTGTTCAAAAAGTAGTGGGAAGAAATAAATCCCGCCTCATTAAATCCAAAACAATTTCACCATTTGGATGCTTCATGTAGTTTATCTGTCATAAGTAAAGTCTGCTGCATATATACAATCAATCAATAGAAAATATATAGACATTCACAATATGAGTTATTTTGTGTATTAAGTCTATTTAGTGATCAAAGCTAATATAATTTTATGTGCAGGGAATCAATGAGTCAACTGAGTGAAAGACCTGGATTAGGAGCAAAGCCTGCCCCCGCAAAGGTAACACTTCAATCAGACTTTTAAACCTCCTGAAAGAATTTTTTTCTTTTTTTTTATTAACTTTCTGGTGTAGGCCACTCTACCTTTTTAGTTGTATGTAACAGAATTATGCTGTTAACAATTTTTCATGTGTTTACTTATATCTAGATCTAACAAGATCTTGCATCTGATGCAAGATGGTGGCCGTGAGGCTTGCCATGGTAATTTGCAAGTTAATTTGTAGAAAAGTAAAAGAATTCAAAGGAATTTACTAAAGCTTTACAGAACAGGAAAACAGTTTATTCAAATCACAAAATATATGAAGAAGAATCATTATACTTTAAAAGGCAAGAGTGCAGATAAATCCTTTCATGTGCAGCTAAACAGAGCTGTTTTTTAAACAGGATTACAAAATCAACAATGAGACAGTATGAAAAAGTGGGATGAGGGGAGGAGAAGTGAGAGGGGAGAGGGGTTTAGGTCCAGGGTCAGGATCGTGGCATCTGAGGTTGTCATCAATGGAGTAGCAGGAGCGGTGAGAGAAACCACTTGTGAACACTGAACAGACTACAGGTGACCTAAAGAATCTGAGTATGATTCAACTTTTGTTTGGATATGTGCCTGCCCACCAAAATAATACAATGCATAGTAACAACAACAACAAGCCTTGGTTCAAGACATTTAACTCGTGTGGGGAAAAAGAACTGCACCTATCTCAGTGGAAAGAAGGATCAATATTACAGTGCCAAGTACAAACGCAGCAACGTTAGGGAAGCTCTGTCCACATATACACATAAATTAGAACAGCAAGGTAGCATCTAATGAATCCAGAGTCTAGGAGAGAATCCAGAGGAAAAACTAAAAACTAATCTCGCCACCCACACCTGACAATGACACACTCCCAGACACACTTCATCAGTTTTATACAAGATTTAAACCTTTCACCTGTCTCTCCTATCCATCTTCTAACACCTCCTTTTATCATTCAGGATGAGGAGGCAAAAAAAAACAGTCTTAGTGTACAATACCTAAATGACTTAGGACTCCATCACTCCTATTCCAAAATCCTATAAAAATTCTCTGCCTAAATGATTACAGACAGATTGCTTTGACATCTGTGATGCTGAAATCTTTTTAGCTCATTATTCTCACTCATTTTCAATATGACCACTTCACTAATAAGTTCTGCCTTCAACACAATAAACCTGATCAACCTCCCAAATAAACTCTAGGACATGAACATTCACACCATCCTGTGCCCCTGGATCCCCTCTACCATAAGAACACTTTGTTGAGCTCTGGACCAAATATACCTTTTTGTTGTGTGTGTTGTGTTTGACATGGTTTTGTGTATGACGACAGAACCTCCTTTTCAATGCCGTACTAAAAGCAAATCTCACCAAATCAATTGTGTGGCCATTATTAAAGATTCTGATAAGAAGTTTTTTATTGCTTTGATTTGGTGGTGCTGTGCCCTTTTGTTAAAGATGGTGTATTTGTTTTTTCAGAAAAAGAAGAAAAAGCAAGTGTACAATCACGCCGCTTATAAACAAGCAGTACGCAACGCCATGTTTGCCCGATATAAGGAACTGGACTGAGGCACCAGCGCACATTGCCAAAGTGACACTACTATAGTACATGCACAATAAATACTATGAACTGCCATTGCACCTCGATGAGAAAATCGAACCGACATCTTTATCTTTACAAATTCAGATCAAGTGAAATTGGAGTGTGGCCAACAAGTGCTCCATGGACTTCAATTTAGTTATGAATTATGTACAGAATGTGGTAAAATGTCTTTATTTTGCAGTCTACAAGAAATTGTGAAAGTGTCCAGTTATTTTTTCATATGATTCCGTGCTCTAGGCTGTAATACTGTAGCTTTGTTTTCAACTTGAATGTTTTTTGTTTTGTTTTTTACATCTTTCATTTCAGGTCTTTGATAGAGACACATTTTAAGTAAAAAGATTGACATACTTTCTGTCGTAAGTGCATTTCATTTTCTTTGTGTGTACCAAAAGATCATTATTGGATGAAGGGGTCCATTTGCATTGCACTGGGTTGAGAAGCTACTCCAATATCAGTAATTTTCAATGTTAAACCTGACTGTGATGTTAATGAAAATATTGTCATCATATTTAAGGTGACACTCTGCAGGTGAATGGGAAAAAATTCAACTTGAGGATATCATTTGAAGCTTTATAAGAAACATTTTTCTTCATGCAGTTATAATTTTATGTGTAAAAATTGCCAAAATTGCACCAAGTTGGGATACACAAATCAGAAAAATGGATTGAGCCAGGTTTAAATTTCTGAGGAGAATTTGGAGGAGAAATTGACATCTTAATAAATATTTTTATAAACTAGATCTTACTGAACGTTTGTGTAAAAAATCAAATTCCACCTCATTTGTTTTTGTTATATTTGTTAAGCACAAGACTGGAAAGTTTTGTCTGTGATGCTACTTTAAGGTCTGATCTTTAGCTGCCTGTGTGAGAAAAATATATATGTTCAAACTATTTATGCTGGACAGACTATTTTCAGCCGGCGTTCGTTGCTAACCGAGAAACTTCTTCTGGGCTCTTTTATTGATTGTGACTCCCATCAGGGGTGTCCATGCAGAGATATAAACTATAAGTTGAGATAACAACTTTGGAAGTTACAATGCTCCATATGAGTCCACAGATGCAAGTCGATTAAATAAAATAATAAAACATCTTAATGTGCACATTGGAGAATACTGTTGTTTACAGGGCAAAGCTTGAAGGTTGAGAGAGCCAAACTGACCAAATAACATATATCGAAAGTTGTCGTATTAATTAATTGGGACCAAACAGGTCTAAAATCAAGACCCAATCCTATAACCAGACTACCAGAATAACTGTAATGTTCTTTTTATTTATTTTTTTGTTTGTTTTTTTTTCAAACATAAAACAGAGAACAGAAACAGAGCAGGACCACGGAGTTTTTTTAAAAATCTAGAAAAACTACCGGACTTGGTCCAAAGCCGTCCAAATGTGTTCAATTTCAAATGAAGTCCAAATGTGATTTTTTTTTTTTTTTTCATAACAGTATACCTTTGTCAATTATAATGTCAGTCCAGTCCCTAATTGTTAGTGCGGTTTGTGTCGTCCAGTGTTTTGTAATGGCCTTCTCTGCAGCTAAAATGTTACAAAGATACATTATCCATTGTGTCCGTGACAGAAGTTTGAGGCCCAAATTTGTAGTTCTGAAATGGATTGGGATGGCGATGTCAAAAATAGTCTGCAGTGCTTTGTTTCCAATATTTCTGAGCAATGGGACAATACCAAAACACATGGTTATGGTGGGCCGCAGTTTCTTCAGCAGTTCAGCAGTTCCTCCCTTTGATGGTGAGGCACTTTGACATGCTGTAATTAAAAAAAGATAATAGCTGTAATGTTCAAAAAAAAAAAAAAAGTTATGTCGACCTGCCATTAAATCTGCTCTCCACTAGGGGGCAGCAAGTTACTACGTGCTTTGAGTGATCATTGACCTTCCACAAAAGTACAAACAATAGCGGAATGGGATTTGTCGTTGATTATTTGGAAATGCATTGTGAAATCAAATCTTCAGATGCTGGAGGTCTTTGATCAATTTGCATCTTTTCTCCTTCATGTTGTGGGTCAGTGGGACCAGTCACGGTAACAAAGTATGACAGATGTAGGACCAGTGCCATTTGCATATAAATAGATTTATTACCACATTCGTGTCTTAAATTATTGATTTATACACACTGGATTAACTTTGCATCTTTGGTCACCCAGAGGGATAAAATGCATGAGTGAATCAAATGAAAAACATACAATTACTTTAGCCTATATTCATGTTGGCAAGAATCTGTGAAAGTCATTGGGGATTTTTTTTTTCTTTCTTTTTTTTTATGAGAAGGAACATTTGCCAATTTCCATTTTCTTCACCAAAAGTCAGCTGCATGCAGTGCTATAGTGACAGACATGTTGTATGTGGTATGTTCAGCGTGCATGTTTATGAGGGCCCAAAGATGGCAGGGCACTGGGAGCTGTCATGTCGCTTGTATGGGTGAACGAGCATCGAGGCTGAGAGCGAGAGAGGTGGAGAGGCAGTCAATTATCCCAGCTGGACTGCTATTAGCAAGAGAAGCCTTGGGACAAGACAGAAAAACAGCAAGTAATGTAATACGAAGAATTTCCGTTTTTAATTTGTGTGCTAGATGGAATATAGACGATGATTTCTTGGAAGTTTTGAAAACACCATTGTACTATTTTTGCTATTCTCTTGGTAGAATGAGTTTCTCTGTAAAGACGCCATGTTATGGTATAATGCAATGTGAATACTATGCCCATCAAGACCCACTTATTTGAGTCCACTGCGCAGATAAGTTTTAATATAGACGTATCATTTAATTAACTTAGGGTTAAAACCTTTGTCGAAATGTCCATCTATCCATCCACTTTATTTCTAAAGCACATTTTATAACCAAGATTGTTCCCAAAGTGATACACACAGTTGATTTAAGAGGGGAAAAAATGGACAAAAGACCACTATTACTCAAATTGGAACTAGCCATGTACAAAAAATAATATAATAAATAACAATAAAATGTAAACATACAAATGTGAGCTAAATGTCTAAAATCTGATGCCCTGAAACAGATTGTCGACTGTTAGGATTTTATTAGATTTTTTAAAAAATTGGACGCTATTGCACAAAAAAAAAAAAAGATTACCTCATATGCTATCAAAATCTGTGTGTAAAAATGAGTTTCCTGACAACACTAATGGCAAGACAATAGAAATAAAATAAAATAAATATTTGCAGGCACAAGTCATCAAGTGATCATTTAATATCTGTGACTTCTGGATTTAAGAATAAAATTGGCCAAAAGTTCCATAACACAACTTGTTCCTCCTGAGGCATTATCCATTATCAGTAAATCCTTTGAACATCTATGTTTTCTGCTTTACAGTGGCAGGATTGTTGGAGGGAGCACTGCAGGTAACAGTTTGCCCCAGTGGCATTGATGGATGGGTCAAATGCAGGACAAAGTTCCCTGCAGGGACAACAAAGTCAACAATAAAGTGGACCTCAAAGATATTGTACTCATTTTCCAACAAAGTGGCATAGTAAATACTTCAAACATCTTCACTATTAAAGGTGCACTGTGTATCTTTTCTGGTGTGTATATGTTCATGATGTAAAAAAGAGAGCCCCTCCATTAGAAAAGTTACGCAGTGCAGCTTTAACCCAAACTGACAAAGCGCTTTCTCTGAATGTTTTGTCTTACTTTGGAGGCCCTCTTTGTAATACTATGCACTACTGTGTACTTAAACCTAATCCCCTGCATACAGTGAGGCCAAAGATGAAATGTCTTATTTTACATTAAGCTTACATCATACAAAGACAACATGATTAACTTAAATCTTCTCTCTGTCCGCTTTGACAACTGATCAAGCGCACTTCCCCGTGTGGAATAACGGGGCCTAAATTGTAGCATGTGTTTGCGGTCGCCCCGTGCAAACAAAAGGGGCTGCACCTCCGCTCTCGGCCTCCTAGCAACGTCATGCCTGTCTGAACGGATCCACCATCTGGCTCTCGCAGCCTCCGCTCAAGCACAAGTTGAAAGATGCTGTCTGTTACTGGCTAATCTATAAAACGCCCGGACATCCTTCACAGAAATGTCTTATATTTACAAAACGTGCTTGAAGCCAGACCGATGCTCCTGTCATTGAGAACATTAGAGAAACATTTGCTCATGGGTGAGGTCATAGAAAAATCCCCCCAAAATATGCATTGCAGTCGTCCACTAAGTTTTAATATGTGCAGCCAGGAATGGTAAATGTTTTCACTTGTATTGTTTGTTTGTATTGTTTCATGTCATTTATCTGGTGGATTTTGCCATCTGCTTGCCTCTGAAAAGATGTCACTGCTTTGCCTTAAATGTTCCACAGTATGGCATTAAACGTGTCAATCTCCATAGAGGCAAGGTCAAGTTGCCAAAAGACCACTTTATTCTGTGTAATTGTGAGATGGTGCCATTGATACTGACTCCAGACACAAGGGTCAGTATTTGTTCAGAAATTCAAATAGGCCTACGTTTTCTCATGTAGTTTACTGTTTCTATCGTTTCTTAGTTGTTTTGATATATTATTCTACTGTTTTGTTATTGTTTTGTGAAGTCCTGAAAAGCATAATCTTAAAAAAATGATTGTTGACCAAAGTGCCTAATAATGCAAAGTAAAACAACAACGTCTTGAACAACAAACCCTCAGTTCTACAACTTAAAGCTCTGGTAACTTTCTCACAACAAAACCAGAAGAAGTTATTTAAATGTGTCTAACTCACACAAACCCTTTGGCACATTGTTAAATTCCACAAGCCTTAAATTTCAAGAGTTTTGGAACAGTTTTTATTTTATTTTTTACAGACATCAAAGTGAACCTCCTGTGACCACCCCAAGCTCAGCCAATCAGAGCGCTGCTTTCAGCTCTTATTGCCGAGTTGACGAGACAGATTAGATGAATTAGCTGCGTTTACAAGATACTCTCTGGGAAAAAAAAAAAAAAGACAAATTTACAAAAAAAAAAATCGGAGTTTGTCCACAAATTTGTCTTTAATTATAATCAAAAGTCTGTAAATGATAGCACCAGGCTTGGGTCTGCATGGGCCAAATGATACAGGTACTGTTTTTGCATACTTTTCAAACTCGGATGCATTTTGGTGTCGACTCGTTGCTCGCACCAGTGCTATAACGCCCAGATTTGTTCCCGAGGAGAAACAAATTCCCATAGCTTGATCCCTTTATATCACGGACTTTGACTGAGACAATAGTCAAACATTGTTTCACGGCTGAGGTCATACCAATGAAAAAAACATTAAAGTTGTATTTGTCAGATGTTGTTTTATTGTAATCCGAATCCATTATTATTCACTACTAAATAGTTGTTATAAACTTGGCTCCCCGCAGTCGAGAAAAGCTGAGATTTATAAAGCGCCTTTCCGAAGTGCTCAGACTTGTGTGACTGGGGCAGATAAATCTTATTACATTATAGGCGTGTTGTCATAAAGCTGTAAGTTCTGCTCTGCATCACGTTTATAGCATCTATCAAGAGACCTGGCAGCGACTCCCAGTGCTTTGCAAGTCATTATTATCTTCAATGAAATGCCACTTATTTTCATTACCGGAGTCAGAACCGACACGTCTGACAGTGAACCTGGCAAAAGCGCCGCACTCTTAACGTCAGCCGTGTTTGAACTGAGGCTGCGTTTTATCATCTTTATACATTCCATATGCTTAAAAATACATATTCAGAACGCTGGCTTTAGTGCCACGGTCTATGGCATATAAAACTTTATCGCTAATGCCTACATTTTTGCAGTTTTAGTGGCAATAGTAATAGTATAGTGCTGGGCCAGTTCTGAACAATTTTGACATACAAATATGAAATGATGACTGCTTGAAAATAGAGGAACAGATTATTAACAAGTCATTTCCACTAGATTTAAGAGAATACCATATCGTTTTCAAGGTACTTCAAGGTAATTTCACCCCTGAAACTGACCGAAGATGCAGCCAAAGATTTAAACTCCAAGACTGTTTTAATGTGAGACATGGCCAGTGCCTCTTTAAAGGGACAATGTTATGCAAAAACAACTTTAATGAGCTTTTTATAACAATGTTTCTTTATCATGATCTTACTCAGAGTTGTGTTTTGAGCGACTGAGTAGTTTCTCTGCAACTAAGACTCAAGTGCTCAGAAATTCCTGTTTTCACCTAACCCCTTTCCCCGCCCACATCCATGAACTTAGCTGTGATTATTCGGAAAAAAAAAAATAATTCGAGTGATACATGTAAAGATCTAAAATGTAATGTAGACGCTTTTCAACAATCAAAACATGTAAAGACACTCTGCTGCTTGTTATTGTGAAATGTCACTGGGAAGAGGAAGAGCTTATAAATTCTGTAGTTTTGAACAGGAAGTCAAACATTAAGTTGTTTTAGATCAATATTTTCAACTGTTTCCGATGAACTAAATAAAAAAAAAATGTTTTGTTATTGTTCAATGCTAAGTCCATGAAAAAAAGCATAATATGTCTCCTTTAATCTAGGGCTGCACAATTCGTTTTTACTATTGCGAGTCACGGCCAGTGCCTTGGTGGAGGTTTTTTAGTATATGTTTTATTCTTACAAATCTGTCCTCCCTGCACTGCACTATGTTAACGTGACCTATAATATTAATAGACTGACTCAAAGCCCTGGTGTACATAACATGCTGCCGTATCAGAGCATTCCTAAAACACTGATATGAGACGATTAGCAGTGAATGCATCAGACAGGCACCATATTTTTAAACCTTCATACATACATGCATAACATAACATCAAGAAATTCCCATGCCAGCTGAGAAATAATAGGATTTTGCGCTGTGGCTGAATGTACACAATATTAAAGTGGTCTATTTGCCTGGAGGCAGCGGTGTAATCCCATTGCAGCAAAAGTAATAAAGAACAATTATGAAAGTCAATGATTGTCTTCTACTTCAGCGTGATGAAAATAGTTTGTTCATCACATGATCAAATATTTTATAGATGAGGCAGAGCGTTAGTTAATGGGTGTTAGCTGTTTAAAGGACACTTCAATTGTCAGTCTAATTGACAGCAGCTTATACTGGAAAAGGTTTGGTTGGTGAGAAATACTGTACATTTGTTATCAATTGACATGTGTATGATAATCTTAAAATCATTAAACTCAACTTTCAACCATGTTTGCCGGGGAACAGTAGTGTGCCTTGAGATATTGCCAGGTGCACGTTGAAAACAAGTCCAATTTGACTTAACAGATTCACACTTGGATTTCATTGAATAATTAACCATTTTGGAGAGTCTTGAGCAAACGTCTAATCCAAAAAAGAAAGATAAACAGTCGCTATCGCCAAATTTAAAGAACCAAATAATACTGACAATTTTCACGATATTATGTACCAATTTGTTTGAACTAAAAGGTCTGATTTGGTAACATTCTAGTTGGTGTTGTGCAATAGAATGTTTTCAACCTAAAAGGCAAACACTGCATTAAACTATATCACAGCATTAGAAATCTTAATTTCACAACCTGCATTTGTGAATGGTTCTTTTGTCAAACCATGTCTTGCTTTAGTATTGATTTAGACATGGTTAAGTCCTGAAAAGTGACCATCTTAAATCAGATAACTTGTTAATAAGTGCTTGGAATGAGTAGTATTTATCTTGTTTTGAGTATATTTTCACTGTCTTAAAGTAATATTGCCAATGACACAAGCATAAATATCTTGTTTTACTTTATATAAGAAAAAGATGAGCATTTTCCAGCTTGAAATTCGAGTGCTGTACACTACTGCACTTGAAAAAAGAGCATTGGCGAATCTTATTTTATAGTCAACATGTATTCAATTCCAGATAAATACTAATCCAATCATTCATAATTATATTCTTTGAGATTATAATTTTTTCAAGTGTAGTTTATTTCTTTTCACAACATATGACCATTTTAACAGGATTAACAACATAATCTTTCCTTTAACATATTTTTTGGCTCATTTAAAGGCATATACTGGACACAAGACTTGGCTGAATGTGCATTTTCTTTTCTTTTATTCGTATTGAAAACATCTGACCTGCAGGTACACAGATCTGATTTATACTTCTGAATTTCCTGAGTTCATATTTCTATCAAACAGGAAACAGAGAACATCCTGCAGCGATACCTGTGCGTTTCTTCAGGACACATGAGAACAGATGTGCGATCCCGTGATGACAGAAACATGGCTTTTCTTTTCAACCTCCCTCCAGAGCTCAAGCTGCAGAAAGGCCCTACATGTGCGCCACATCAGAGCGTGATGAAAACTGCTCTCCAGATGAGGAAGTAATGAATCACAAATATATCACTCCACTTTAAATACCTACTGTGGTAAATAATGTATTAGTGTGAGTATCATCAGTGCAAGTGGAAGGCATTATTATTATGGCTCAGTTGTAGAGATCAAATTATGCAAGATTCCTCAGGCGTCAAGTTCAGCTCTGGCCTTGATTAGTTTGCTAAATGTCCCTCTAGTTTTAACCATGGTGGAAGTAGTCTTTATTTTTTACTTGATTAAAAGTACAGATAAACGAGCAAAAATACCCAAACAAACTACTTAAGTAGAAGTGTGAAATGAAAAATAATAATAATAATAATGTTTTGGAGTACCAAGTATTAAAGTGTAAAAAGTACAGACTACATAGTATAAAAATATATATTAAATATATAAATAAAATATATATTAAAATACAGATTTTAGAACTTTAAGTAGTGAGATAAAAATAAAATAAATGTTGCTTATTTTTTTTTGAGTTAACTTTTTCAAAGTTAACTCAAACTATGAATGCCATTTCAGGGGGTCTCAAATGGTAAAGAAAAGTACTTTTTAATCTTCCTGTTAAAAATACCTGCTCTCAAATAGTGAAGTAAAAGTAAACTGTAAAATGTACTTAAGTAAAATACAGATGACTGTAAATTATACTTAAGTGCAGTACTTGTCACTTGTACAGTGTCAAAATACATTTTGTATGATGCATGAAATGTTATTTTTTATACAGTTGTACAAGGCCAGATATCATGCTAAACATGGTAATAGAAGGCCTTCAGAGCCTTGGGTCCTGCTGTCGGAGCAGACTTCATGAAGGCAGTCGTCGTCAGGCTTTGGTTTACATTAGTTTTTCTCGACTGATAAAGTCTGAGCTCCGCTGTGGGAAATGTTCGAATGTGGCTTTTTTTTTTTGTTCTCTTTCAGACGACATGATCCGCGCTGAAATGGCCCTGGGATATTTTCATTCCCGTTCCATGTAAACCATAAGCCATCTATGGTATTTTTATGATATTATTATAGATGATATTGTAGCCAGATACTGCAGAAAATTGACAGTACAAATTATTATTATTCAACCTGAGGGCACAAAAACGATACATCAAAATATTCAGTCATAAAATAGAGGATTATTTTAGTATGTAATATTACATTCCATCGTATGCTGTTATATAAAACCCTATGGCAATGTCATAAAAAAAATCTTCTTTATGAAGAGAAAATCATGTTTGTTGTCTTAGTTTTATTCATTTGTATTTATATTTCATATTCATCTTTATATTTTGCTTATATTTTTAATTAACAAGAGGTGCGTGACAGGTAGGACTCCAATTATTAAGTACCTGATTATTCAACTATGAAAAATAATTGCAGTTGTGTAATTGTAATCATTATCTGGACTACACAGACTCTAAAACACATATGGAAAGAACTTTTCACCATAAAGACAGCAGCATTATTAAATCAGTCATCAATAATATGCCTAATTTGTAAACAATTTTTAAAACTATTTATCCTAGATTTATACTCATAATTTATACTAGAAATAATTGTTTGATTGGTCGACTATTCAACAAAAGAATCGTTGGCTGGTCAACTATTACATTTATTGGAGAAATATTTACCAAAAACGATATTTTAGGTAGGAAACTCTGTTTTTTGTTTGTTTTCTATAATTATATATATTAATTTTATTTGAGTATGTTCATGTAACAAATAACACAAACAACTCTTCCATCAGAACATTTCTACATATCTCAAAGAGGAATGGGACGAAGTGTAGTGTATATATATATATATATATATATATATATATATATATATATATATATATATATATATATATAAAATCTAACTGAAGTAACGTAAAGTATGGAGAAACATTTTAAAATTTAAAACATTTAAAAACTCCTCTAAAGTGGGAACTGAACCCATTGTAATCTGGCTTTATTAGGAGTTCTAACCATTATGTCACCACATTTAAAATATAGAGATACTGTATTTATAGAGTTAGAAGCTTGGAGTTAAAACCAACCTTCAAAGTGAAAGCAAATTGAGTTATTTGTGAAATTTTGCCCTGCTTTAAGTGAAACTATAGCATAGCACGAACAAAATAACATAATTTTCTATAATATGTCTTAAAGGGCCATATTATGTCAGTGTAAATGCTCTATGTTAAGAGATTTGAATAACTCTGTGTAGCTATAATGGTGCTAACATATGCAGACTTCGCTATAAAGAGAGTCCCTGAGGAGGCAAGTGACGGCACTAAAGCCATTAAGAGCTGAGATGGTGCTGTTGCAGACTGTGAGAGGTGCTTTAATCTGCATGTTTTAAAAGCAGGAGACATATTTCTGACATATGTGGGTTTAGAGGGAAAAAGTGCAAATTTTTCCACTAAGAATATATAAGTAGCATGTAGTGAGTAGCACCTAAAGCTACCTGTCGCATTCGTCAACTTAGTCCTTAATTTTGAATCAAATTTATCTCAATTGTCACAGGAGAAATTGGTCAAAAAGATTACATTAGCTTGTAAATGAATATGAATATACTGTGCGGACGAGCTGACTCCTGTCTTCACAGACATTTTTAACACCTCCCTGGAGTCATGCCATGTCCCAGCCTGCTTCAAGTCGTCCATCATCGTCCCTGTTCCCAAGAAGCCCCGGGTCACTGGACTTAATGACTTCAGGCCTGTGGCGCTGACGCCTGTCGTCATGAAGTCCTTTGAGCGCCTGGTCCTGCCCCATCTCAAGTCCTTCACCTCCTCCGCCCTGGACCCACTGCAGTTCGCCTACAGAGCCAACAGATCTGTAGACGACGCCATCAACCTGGCCCTCCACTTCATCCTGAAGCATCTGGACTACCCGGGAACCTACGCCAGGGTCCTGTTTGTGGACTTCAGCTCTGCATTCAACACCATCATCCCTGCTCTGCTCCAGGACAAGCTCTCTCAGCTCCACGTGCCTGACTCCATCTGCAGGTGGATCACTGACTTCCTGACGGACCGGAGGCAGTGCGTGCGGCTGGGGAAGAATGTCTCAGAGACTCGGACTATCAACACAGGAACTCCACAGGGCTGTGTACTTTCTCCTCTGCTCTTCTCCCTGTACACCAACTGCTGCAACTCCAGCCACGACTCTGTAAAACTGATCAAGTTTGCAGACGACACCACCCTCATCGGACTCATCTCGGACGGCGATGAGTCTGTCTACAGGAGGGAGGTGGATCGGCTGGTGTCCTGGTGCAGCACCAACAACCTGGAGCTCAACGCCCAGAAGACAGTGGAGATGATCGTGGACTTCAGGAAAGTCTCAGCCCCCCTGCCCCCCCTCGCCCTGACAGACTCTCCCATCACCACCGTAGACTCTTTCCGCTTCCTTGGCACCACCATCACTCAGGACCTCAAGTGGGAGCCGACCATCAGCTCCATCATCAAGAAGGCCCAGCAGAGGATGTACTTCCTGCGGCAGCTGAGGAAAGCCAAGCTGCCGGCGCAGATGATGGTGCAGTTCTACACGGCCATCATCGAGTCCATCCTCACCTCCTCCATCACCGTGTGGTACGCTGGAGCCACAGCCAGGGACAAACAGAGACTACAGCGCATTGTGCGCTCTGCTGAGAAGGTGATCGGCTGCAGCCTTCCATCTGTCCAGGACCTGTACGTCTCCAGGACTCGGGACGAGCAGGTCGGATCACAGCTGACCCTTCTCACCCTGGACACGGACTATTTGAGCCACTCCTCGGGCAGGAGGCTACGGTCCATCCGGACCAGAACCTCCCGCCACAAGAACAGTTTCTTTCCCTCTGCCGTTGGACTCATGAACACTTTGTAACACCTGTCACTTCAACAATAATACTATTTAAGAACAATCTATTTGCACTACTCATTTGCACATTGCACTATCTGCCAACTGTACATTCTGTATATAGTCTATCTTAGTCTATTTTATTCTTAATTTTATGCATGCCTTTTTATATATTTTTTATATTTTATCCTTTGCTTTATGTTGCACCTACGCCGAAGCAAGTTCCTACGTTTGTGAATTTCACTGACAATGGCAATAAACAATTTCTGATTCTGATTCTGATTCTGATAAAATAACCTTGATGTGTGGTCATTAAAGCCGTTTGACTAAGTATTTAATTTTAACGGTACAATATGTAACTTTTTGGTCTGCAATGTTCCTCAATTCCATATTAAAACTCTCCAGGAGTTTTTAGCAATAAAAACTTCTGTAATTGAAGAAATCCAAGCTAGATAAGTGGGGATTTAGTGTTTCCTCTATTCTGTGGAGACTATGGTGGCACAAATCTTTTTCATTTGAATAATTTAATCTCATCTGCATTAAACTTATTCCCTATATTTAATCTTAAAGCACTCGTCTTTGGCCAATATAGGTGCTATATTTATAATGGTACAATGGACAACAAAGTGATTTTGTGATGTGAAAGTGTAGTGCAGGTCCTTTTCAGATCATGAGGGAGAAATTTAAGGTGGTCTCTAAATTAAAGGGAAACACTAACATTCCAGGTGAAATAATAACATCTACATTTCAGGACTTCCGACCAGAAAAGTTGGTGTACCTTTAAACAGTATTACAGAATACTGAATGCATTACATACTGTATTCTGAATACTTTCACATTGAATTGCATTATATTATAGAGGGGTCGAGAGATGATTTCAAGATCACATTTTAATTAATATGACATTGTATTTGCTCTATTTATTATCATTAAAAACAGTATCTTTTACAGAAATAGGGTCCAATAAGACAATTCACTTTATAATAATAACCAATATTAAGCCTGATTTCACAATTAAAATTATTGGTACTGTCATTTTTATTTCACTTTGGGGGTCCCGAGTCGGTTGCATGGCTATTTTGTGGGTCCCAGCCAGAAAAGTTTGGTAACTCCTGCCTTAAAGAACATATTTGAACCCTATTCGTACCCTTATTTTTGACAGTGCACATTAAAGATAATTTAGAAAAGGAAAAATGGCACATGCGCTCACACAAGAGCTGCATTTTCTATTTTCTACCTAATGTTCAAAGCCACAATACCACAATGTATTAACTGCAAAAAATTTATATCTAGCCCATCTTAAACTGACTTTAATTAATATTTTTTACCTGGATTTTAGTAGTTTTGACTCTGTGAGATTTAACTGCTTATGTGATGCAGAATCTTTCACTAGGATTTGTCCAGATATATTGTAAAGTTAAACACAATAGAGTCCTTTCACATTGTTAGTGCACGCGAGATTTAGAGGGAGTTCATTTGAAGGGGCATTGTTTATATGGGTTCTGATCTACTTAACGCAAATCGATTTTTAAATTAAATTTATCCATAATGGGAGGCCACAACTGTTGTTGCGTGTTTGGATGCAATCATCGAAGGGACAAAGAAGGGAACGAGTGTTGTTTTTATGAGTTCCCGCGCAGGACTCACGGAAAATCAAAGTCTTTGCGATGCTGCTTCCCTGTCTGGAAGTGGCATCCGCAAACTTTAATGTTCTTGGTGCGCTATTTCAAAGTCAAGTCCGCGCGACCAGTTTGCCTCAGCCACGTTGATTTTCCGTGAGTTCTGTCTGGGAACTCATAAAAACCACACGTGTCACAATGCGTGATTTGTAATTGAAGGAGCATGTGCTGTCTCCAAAGAAAGAAGTAACAACAACACTTTCTTACCAGGCAACCCAACCGCAAGTGGCCCCGCTCATAGACATTTATAGTCGCGAAATTCTCTCTCTCTGCCAGTCCTACCTGGAAAGCGAACGCTGCTTCACAAACAAATGAATGGAGAAGATTTTTCTTCTTCTTGGTCTCAGACAAGGTGGACGTGTCTCTGCTCCTCTGTGCTATTTGTTTTGCTTCTTGTCTCGTCATACTTTTATTCTCTTTTTTTCATTCACTGCTTGCTGGACTCCTAAAAATTGGAAATGGATCTGATTACCTGGTCTCTGAGCGCGATTGACACAATTTTTTCCCATAAGAAGGGTGCACCATGCCCTGATGGAACTTTTTCGGCAGCTATGCCCGGGACGCCTGGAACAACTGGCAAGTTCTGTGTCTGGAAGTTCTGTCCGTGGAAGACGTTGAGGACTTAATTATTTTTGGACTCATTATAGTGGGATTCCTGCTTACTGGACTGGGTTCTGCCTTAAACTATCGCAAAATTTCGAAGACAGCAGCAACCCAGCCGCTGTCTGGTGAAATTAAAGAGCACTTCTGCGACGTGAGTAGCAACTGAAGGGATTAGAACAGAGAGAGGCAAACACCGGAGAGCTGATTCGCAGCTTCAGCACGGACAGTGGACATACAAGAACATGTGGATAACATCGAGAGTCAGACCAGTGAGCTCCTACGTAGTAGAGCTCATGTGAAGACGTGCAGAAACGAGTGGATAACATTGAGAGGTGGACCAGCGCTGCTACGGGTCTGACCACAAGAATGGAGGAACTATCAAGGTTACTACATGAAACGTGCCATTATCTTATTCTCACTCCCTGCCCCCAAGGACAAGGCCACTGAACTCATAAACATCAGTAACAGTTTCGATAAAACATCTTAGGCACCTTCCTACCCCAACCCCCCGTCATTTAACATCAGTGTTAACATTTTTCCTCCTTTTCGTTTAAAACGAAACAAAAACAGCTACTTGCATCTTTTAATTGGATTACTTACAGAATACAGTTACCTGCTATGTATGTCTACCGTTTATTGTTTGTATTGAGCCCCGCTCAGAGAGCGCAGGAGCCCCGCTCACAGAGCGCTCATACCTCCTGGAGAAGTCCCCATGGTGCTCCAGTGAATTGTGTTCCCTTTCGTTTTTCGCTCGCCATCTCTCACTCTGATTTTCAGGTTAGGGTCCAATCATAAAGCGAGCTGGCACACTCTCGGAGCTAGTACCTCTCACAGCCCCCTTCGAACCCCTCAAACAGGGCAGTACGGTTCACTTTTGTTCAGTGGAAACACTTTGGACCACCCCGCACCACGCTAATGGAAAACCCCGTTAGTGGTAGTGTTAGTTCTAGTTCCCATCATGTTCCCACTTACTTGCATTCTTACTAATACTCATACTAATACTCACTTAGTCTAGTAAAAATACTTAGTGGTCCAAGAAATCACTAAAGTAAGTGTAAAAAACTACTAATCAAGTAAAGTAACTGTCTGAACATGGCATCTGAATTATAACTTTAAGTAAACATTAAATGACGCACAAAACCTGGTATTTTCAAAGGATAGACAGAAAAATTTGAAGAAAAAAAAAACATACCAGAAACACAGCAAAAATCACAAACACACTTCACAGTATGAAAAAGAAATATTTTACTGACAAAAAATATGACTTAAGTAGGAGTAAGTATGGTGTCTGAAATCTACTCTTTTACTACTGGTAAACAATAATTTACCAGTGGTAATGTGGTAAGTGATTTGGCAGTGATAAATGAGTCATACCTATAGCCTACTCTTAAAAATGACTTAATACTGTATAAGGCTGCTGTCAATCTGGACAAGAAATATTCAAGAGTTACCACTTAGATTTACTTCAGTTTATTGGTGAAGGGCAATAGAATATGTCTGATACGGTAAAAGTCTCTGGTTTATAAATTCTTTTGTTTCTCTGCAGGCCATCCATTTCTTCTGCTTCCTCATGTACAAAGCCGTCTGTACGCGGCATCTGAGCGTGTTTCTTTGAACAGAGACAAGTGTGGGCCCATGTGGCGTAGAGATTGGGTGGTCTTAGATCCGTCTACCTGTTCAACGAGAGCTGACAGCCATTAGCCGCTAACGGTGACTGATGACCGAGGCAGGTCCTGACAAATGGAGGCGCGAGCTGGAGTCGAGCGCACAGGTCAGAGCAGCAGACGAGCGATGCCAAAGGGTTCAGCGGCTCCCAAATAGAGGGCCAGGGTGCAAGTGCGGGACGCTGAGATTGAATCAGTCTGACAGGGAGACAGATTAGACAAACTAGTACATGAGATAGTGCTGCAAATATTTTTAAAGTGACGTTTGTTCAGAGGTAAAACATAATCGCATGAGAAGAATCGGTTATCAAATCAAATAAAAACAAATAAAAATCTGAATATTTTTTATTGCTTTGGCGGTAAGATGCAACATACAACAATGTAATAAAAAGGAATTGTAAAAAAAGTACAGACTATGCTAAAAATCAGATAAAATAAGGGCATGCAAAATAATGTGTGTGTAGAATAAATATTAAATACAGTGTATTTACAACGACAGTATATATATATATGACCACTTGGCCAGGTCCCCCTTGAAATAGAGATCTCGATCTCAATCGGTGTTTTCCTGGTTAAATAAAGGTTAAATAAAAAAAAAAATATATATATATACATATTTACAGTATTATTTACATTATCTTACTCTTATTTCATACATAGGGCATATGCACAAATCTGAACATCTTATTTATGCTTGTAAGCACGTCATGAAAGTCTTTAATCAGCATTTACATGAAGATTAAAACTATAAATCCATGTCCTAGTGTAAATCCACGATGTAAAACACGGCAACATTGAGTGATTTATCTAATGACCTTTTTAGATTAAGTGCACAAACGAATACTCCAAAAGCGGGTGAGTTACAGTTAAACTACGTGTAACTGTTTATAATCCCATGTGAGAAAGACCTTTACAGAACAATTTGATGGCCCATTCAAATAAGATGTGACATCTTTGGAGAAACTAAGTGACTTATTGTGTAAAAAGGATGAAAAACATTATACATTACTCACAGATGTTTGTTTATCTGTCCTCGTATGGCCCAGTTTTAACCAATCACACAACACATTCATTCAGGAAGTATTTGTGTCTTGCCCAAGGACACACGGGTATTGTTAAAGGGAAGAATACTTAAAATACATTTAGTGAGAATGTGTTTATAATATATTTTCGTATTCAGTTATGGTCTCATTAGAGTACCATATTCTGAATACTTAAATACTTTCACGTTGAGTTGCATTATATTACAGCACAACAACAGTTTTGTTGCATCGTCTTGAATACATTTATTTATAGAAGGAAAATTCACCTTAAGAGCAGCATTTTCTTTTAATTCTTACTAATGCCATGCAGTTCAAAGCCGAAATTGTGTGATTCAATACCACTATTTATTCATTTTATTTTAGGAAAGTAACTCGCAAATGACAGAGAAACTGTACAGGAATATAGTTACTCCAAATTAGTATTCTGAATATATATTTTAAGCATTACAAAATACAAAAGACATTTCACAAACAGAAACAGCTTCCAAAGTGCTGCACGATACAGAAAAAGATACAGGACCAAACAAAAAGTACAGCTCTATTTAACTCTTCTAGTCCTAACAATAAAACTAGTAAAATCAAATGGTTAAAGCAGCCATTCCCAAACTTGGCTGTGTCACGGCCCCCTTATCAACTAAGTCATGTTTAAACACATTTCAGTTGGAATGACATTCATATTTTTTGACAATCGTTATCAGAAGATTCCAAAAGAAATTGCTATTTTTATTTTTTATCAATATTGCCAAGTTGCTATGCTGCCTTTCCTTTACTGTGTTACTGTAAAATATCACACTTTCTATTGTAACCACTTGGCCGAGTACTTAACGCAAAGCTACACAACACAACATGAAGTAATTTGTGTCCAGTACAAGTTATTTGACACAACCGTCCGTACAACCCACTCAGCCACCGCTTACACCCCTCAGATGTTCTCATTTCTAAAGACCTTCACTGTTTACATCTTGATCACAATAATAGACTAAGCCTAATACAAATAGGAAAATGTCTGCCGCTTGCTTCATGTCCAGCGTGGGCTTGTTGTTTGTTTCCTGACGTGTGTTTATCAGAAACAATTTAATCCTTGTTGTTTGTTGATACTGTCCTTTCTGAGCCATATGTCTTGGTTTTTGACGCGAGGTTGTTCCCACAGTTGGATGGATTTGTCTGTTTGGTTCAGCAGCAGCTTTGTCGGGCTTTGATCAAACATGTTACGATAGTCACGCTGTATTTTTACCTAAATCCTGACATGTAAGACTAGAATAACCTACGGCATTCTTCACTATTCGGCCTCTTTCAAGTTGAGCCGTGAAACCTGGTTGAACTAATCACCTCCATAGATCTTCTCTTCATATGGATTTGTGTGTTTTTGGCTGGGAAAAAAGGATTGAGTTACGTTGACGAAGAAAGAAAGTGTATCCACAGTTTTCAGTGGGTTGTTGTGGTTGTGTTTGGTGACGGGCCTGGTTTGTGTGCACGCCACCTCTGCAGCTGTCCACGCATAAATCAAACATGGAAACTGGCCCGCTCCTGGACGCTGTGTGGGTGCATTTGACTAATCAGGGACCATAAATGCCCCCCAACCTGAGTGTGTTTATTTAGTCAGCACTGCAGCGGGCTTCACCATGTGTCTGACTTTGTTAACAAACCAGTCAGCAGGGACTCATTGTTTGCTTTCATAAGTCTAAATACATGTTTCAGAAACACGTAATCAGCAGATGACTGGAGGACTGGAGAAGGTGAAGATGTGGGACAAAATACACCGTGCACTTCAAAGAATTCCAACTAAAAGCTTCAGGTTTTAATTGCCTTTTTTTTTTCATCTGACATGTATACCTTTTTCCCTTTGGTTCCTGTGTTATTTGTTGTGTTTACTTAGTACCGTGCGCTTTCACATAAAGGAGCGGAGTTAGTGCCCACCGCCCAATCAGAACAATGAAGAAGGGAAGTACTTCTCACAGGATCATCCTCAAATTCTGATAAAGGGAAGCATGGTGGCACCAGCTAAAGTCAGAAAAAAGGGCTGGAAAAGTATTGATGATTTACAGGTTTGATGAGTGGCCTACATGTTACGTGCAAAGCTCAATTTAAATTACCATTCTTTCGGGGCATTACAACCAAGCTCTCGTTAGAGTAATAATGAACCTGACTTCTTTACTGCAGTTGTAACCCTATTGGAACAATTGTGCAATCAGAGTAAGAACATTGTGCAAAGTGGTAGGTAATGGCAAGCTGTGTGTTTTTTAAAATTCAATTGCAGGTGGATTCCTCAACTCAATTCCTTCACGAGAGAATCGGTTACACTCAATAAGACTATCATCAGAGAAATCTAAGGTATTTTGGTGAATTCTTTCTCTGCGAAGCACTCCTTGCACAATCCGAGCGACCAAATAGTCAGGATTCTCAAGGAAGGGTGAGGACATAGTGATGGTGAGATCTGATTAGTTGCTGCATGTGCTATTTGAGATTGAAAGCTGCCAGAAACCCGGGGAAGTGAGTCCAACGTGTGAGCCAAGATAAAAGCTCCCTCGTCTCTGTTGATGGTCCGATTGTTGATGGTTCCTGATTTCAACAGCCTCTCGAGAGGCTCTGAACTTCTCCAGAAACCAACAGGCGGGGGCAGGCCTGGACAGTTTGATAGATCTGTCAAGCGGACCACAACTGGAAAGAACTTCTGATAAGAGACATGTCACATCCATCAGACGGAAGTCCTCCCGCCGAAACATGCAGGTGAATAAGCTCATAGCTTTTTTACAACTGTCTCATTAGAAGAAATTCACAAGTTAATGTCAATGCAGCTAAATGCAACTTCAGGTATGTTTTTGATGACAGAATATGTGTCCTTTAAAGGACACATATTCTGCTTCAGTTACTTTTTTGAGCCTTTAAGCATGTCCTAACAATGTTCCATCATCAAAAACATACCTGAAGTAGCATTCAGTTGCCTTCACGCTGTTTTGAGGACTGCTTATTAAAAAATTCTCCCCCGCTCCGACCGCCCATAACACTTCCTGCAGAACTCCTTGTTCTGGGACATATTTGCAGATCACTTATCTGAGAATCTTATGCTGTTTTAAGTCCTTAAATCATGGCCAGACTCGATCTGAGCATTTCTTCTGTCTAAACACGACAACTGCTACTACTAGCTTGATAATTACAAGTAGCACATTTGGAGAATATAGTTAAGCGCATGGCGTCATCTAGTGGCTGGATGCACTTTTTTTTGTTTCAAAACATGAGATGGCAAATTTAAGTTACTCAAGAGCATGTTTAAAGGCTAATAACAATACAAAAAAAGTATAATATTTTTCTTTTAAGAGAAAAAAAAAATTTCACAGGGGACTGAAAAACACTGGGCTTGTTTTGAAGAATCAATGAGCGAAGAATAATCTGGGGTGAGAGAAATTTGATATGTCACGTGGTTTGGTTGTTACTGAGCTAAATTATTTTAAAATATCCAATAAAAATATAAATATATTTTGTTTAAAACTCAAATGAAAACGAGAGAAACTGAAATACCAATAAAGAACAGATATAAAATGTACAAATAAAATGTATTACTAAAATTATTAAAATGTTTCCAGTTAAAATTTGACCTACACTAAAAATAAAAGGCTTAGCTAAAAAGAACACCAGGTGAGTTACAACGGATTGAGTAAAAAATAGTTAAACCAAGGGCATAAAACTTTGGGTCCTCTTTGATCCAGCAGCAGCCTCCCAGGGGCCCGCACAAAGAGCAGATACTTAACAGTTTTGTGATTTTAATGCAAAATTTCCTGTTATGTAAAGCACTTTGAATTGCCCTGTGTACGAATTGTGCTCTACAAATAAACTTGCCTAACAGACAGATACTACATCTTAAAAAGGTGGCTACTTCCGTTGGAGCACTGCTACAGATAGATCGCTTACATGCCACATGTGTCTCGTTCTGTTTTGGTCACTGGAAACACAAAGGCAGAAGCCAGCACACAGCACCAAAACATGCCAATCCAGGTAGACAAGGACCACCTTTTATAGGACACTGCTACTATTCCCCACATTCACAAACGAGGCAGCCTTTATGCTCTGCGCTGCCTGCATTTCACTTCATGGTGCCTCTTCTCGTCCGGATCGCATTGGTCCTAGTACTCGCCACAGGCCCAACCTGCCCACAGGAAACACAACCAGCGCCAGCGCCACACCCCATGAGTCCACAGCCAAAAGCCAAATAATCTGGACACCACTGTGGAAAATTCACGCTACTTACAGCAAAGGCAAAGGCAAAGGCCAATTAAATATTTTAGTCTGAGACAAAGTGGGGGAGGTGGTGACCAGACTGAGATCTCATGGAATAGATTGCACTTCACCTGAGACTTTGGGACAAAAGCAGCACTGCTTGAAATGCCACTTTGAAGAGGCAACACCAGCTGCAGAGAATCCGTTCCACAAGGCAGCAGAGGTTTAAGCATGTGTCTGAACTGGGAGTTACTGGTTCATATTTATTCTCAGCAAGTGCCCCTCTTTGTGTCACTGGGACCCAGATCGCTGAAGGGCATCAGACTTAAAAACAACAGCAACACACCATGAGACAGGTTTGCTGTGACAGGTGACCCCTGATGAAAAATCTGCGGCTGAATCGGGAGTTAACGTGTACACTGATTCTCTGCAGGGTCGCTCAAATACGTTTATGTAATGCCATTTAACTTTTTTGTGCCATGTTTTAGTATTAATCTGATAAATACAGTTCATGATAAAGTATTATATTCAATGAGCGGGACCAGTTGAGAACCCAGAGAACTACATTTAAGGTGTTGTAGAGAAGTGAAGGAACTGCCGGTTCCTTCAGGTGGTACGTGTTCCTCTGCTGTTCAAATATTTCAAATCAAGTCGAGTCAATTTAATTTACTTTTTTTTTTTTTCTTTGTGTTTACTTTAGTCCTTGTTTAGAACTGTATCAATTTTGTATTCAGACCTGGTTATATCATCAATATCTATACCAATGTTGTCACATTATAATATAAGTAACAGAATATGTTAGAAAATACATTTTTATGCAGGTATTCTATAACTAGGTATATTTCCACGTAGTGTGTAACATCTGTGATAAAGTATTATGTTATCATGTAGTTGTTTGGTCTGGGGTTTGTAAAGTGCATCTTTAAGTCTATTTGAATCCCACTTGTCAGGCTGCACAAGAGGGGACTTGCTTCAACAGAAAATGCCGTTAGCCTCTGAAATTACACTGCAATTTATGTGTCATCTGGTATGCTTTGCTAACCCATCCGTATCCCGCGACAACCATTAATTATGCCTCGTTCTTCTTTCTCCTCCTTTTGCCTTATGCCTGGATTCTTTGACAAGCTTTGATATCGAAGACAGTGTCGATAATGGTGGACCACAGCCTTCTATGGATGGCGTTTCACAGTGGATGCGTTATTTGAGAAGGGGCCATGGTAATATGGTAAATCTTACATGAAGTTAAGAATTTACTGGACAAATTATTTCCGGAAAGATAATTTAAAGCCAAGGCTGTAAAGTCGTGCTAAAGAAAATTGAATTTGTCTCCGGTCAAAGAGAGGATCACTGGATTAAGTTTCTATGTGTATCTGATTTCAACATGCAATGGATTAATCTGAAAAATAATTTACTTCTGACCTCTGGGTTGGTTGACATAGTATCTTTTTGCGAGTTGCACTTTTTTTTTTCATTACTATGGGCTCCCATTAAAGACATGCATATAAACTGATCTACATAATAACATATAATGGATGGATGGATAATGACAAAGAAAAAACTTAATGAGTGTCACCATTAAAACCCGTTTCTGTTGTGGAAAAACCTTCGAATTGTTTGCAGTTTTAGGGTGCGTTCACACTTTGATTTGATTTGATCCTAAATTGAATCCATTTGAATCCAGATGTGAACTTGTTTTGGTCCTGTTCTAGTCCATGTTTAGTCCTGATCTTGTCCAGCTTTAGTCCCAATTTTTATGTGTGAACAGACAGTTATATGAAGTAGACTGGATTAAATATTGATTGTGCGATGAAAAACATTGACTGACAACTAGTTTGAAAAGACTCTAGCGCTCCACAATTTTATGAACGTAAGTACAAACTGAAGTATAAGCTAATGACAAGGGAACATTGTTATAACATGCTTAAACACACACAAAACAAAACATACTGTATGTCCTTAAAAGTCTGGAGTAGATTTTCTCATGTGTTTTAGCATTGGAGTCTAGTCAGTTCTCTTTATAAAAACTAAGAATTTATGTAGTTTTTTTTTTCTTCTTTTTTTTGAGAGAGAAACATGCCAACTACATCTGTTCCACTCAGTATTTCTCCATGTTTCTGTATAAGCCTAAAAGTCCCTGAATCATGAATGTAGTGCATTTGTGATTCCTTCTCGCTGCAGGCTTAATCCCCTGCTTACTTACCATCAGCACATCTGTCCAATCTCCCGTCCTGACACGGTGCAGCTGTTGCCATGTGGAGCTGTCCCTGTATCTTTACCGTACCACGGGCCTAGATTACATAGTCTGACACAGCACACAGGCCTCGCAGTTTATCACAGTAAATACACAGAGGCCAATGGTGAGAGTGCTGCTTCATTTCAAACAAGAAATTTATGCCAGGATGCTACAAACTCAAATTAAACTGGGGAATAAATTCAACCTGGAAGCCTATATTTCCTCTTGCAGTATCAGTCAATTACATCTGCCAACCGTTTCATCTATGATTACATTTTAAAGCCATTCATAAAGACACGGTCTTTCCCCACATTCATCCTGGCTTTTTAGTGAAGTGCCATCGGCTATCAATTGTAGCATTAGAACCTTCAGTGTAACCTGGCTCTACCATGAATTCTCGAGATATTTGTTCACAAACTCTTGAGATTCCATCTGGACTGTGTGCTCTGTTGAATTTGAGCCGCTGGGTGCTGGACCAATCACAGTGCAGCATTGTGGTTTGGGCGGAAGTCAAAGGGACAAATCTAAACAAACATGACGACGCCGACATACATACTTCGGCCTATTTCAACACATTTACGGACTATTTTGCTTTTGAAAACGTGCACATAGAAGTGCTTTGTACATTTAAGAACAAGAAAGAAGTCAGTGCTTTTCTGTAAACTGGATTGTATTCTTTATTTCTCGGCTTGTTCCATTTTTGCGACGCTGCAACCAATCAGTTCAAATGTTCATCATGACTTTATGAATTTCCCCGACGGCTTTCAGCGAGAGCTTGTCCAGACTGATAATGTGTAGAAGATTCAGAGTGATACACATATCAATCTGGCGTGAGCCATGGTTATTTTTAGTGACCAAATCACATTGTTGTAAACTCAAATTGTAGTAAAAAATGTGTGATGTGGTGGGAGAGACATGATATCGGATTTATATGACACCTTTCAAGATGCTCAAAGTGCATTACATCACATTATTCATTCACTCCTCAGTCTGTGGTTATAAACTATACTACTGTAGTCACAGCTGCCCTGGGGCAGACTGACTGAAGCAAAGCTGCCAAGACCTCCTACCACCACCACCTACACTCATGTACTCACCCATTCATACAAAATGTAAAGGTTGTGACCTCTTCTGTCCCAACCTTTACTTTATTTGACTGAAATCAACAAAGTGTTCCAGACAGTTTTTGACACTGACATCCCACTTAATTTCAGAACTTTGTATTTGGGCCTCAAAACACCTGCCATGGACACAGTCAGCAGATATTTCTGGAGCATACAGTTGGCTGCAAGGTAAAAGGCCCTCACAAAAAATTATGGTGTAAACTGTGCCTGCAATCAAGGACTAGACTGACATTATGGACAAATGGAAAAAAAAAATACAAACAATTAATTAATTTAAAAATACTTGAAAATTGACAAACTTTGGAGGTTTACCCAGGACTAAATGTGCCTTAATTTTCTTTGGATGTCTTCTGTTCAGATTTTGTTTTCAGTCTACGTGCTCTCTTGTTCTTTTTTTTTTTCTTTCTGTTTTTTGTGTTTGATGTTTATTGTTATAAAACTGAAAAATAAATATATGAATAAGTACAAAAAAAAGGAAATGTAGTGAACTGTCTTGCCTAAGGACTTAACCAATCCCATCCAAATGTTAACCATGCCCCAACTTGCTTAGTGTCTGAGATCTGATGAGGTCGGGCATTGACAAGCAGGTAACGCCACAATTACTGCTATTATGCCTTATTTATTTTTTATGATTGGAATATCAATATTTCACCCCTTAAAGTCAGAATTCCCAACAAAACAGCAACGATTTACATTATCCTGTTTTCATTACTTTTATCATTTAGACATTCTCCAAATAAGCACATGGGGCAAAGAACAGGGGCCTACGGGGCTTGGCAGAACAACCAAAAGAGGGACATGTGGTCACCCAAGCAGAACCAGAAGCCACCTCAGCCTCTTCATATCTTCTCTATCATCACCAACAATGTCTCTCTTCATTATACAAATAACTCCTGCTGGGGTTTTTAAAGCGCTTGCACAGGTATACGCCTCTCTTGAAAAGCAATGTACTCAATTTACAAATATGAATATTAATACTTTCATTCTGTTTGAATGTTGTATAGCATAATTTTAGGAATGCAGCAATTTCACTGCTTTGTAGAAGTTATACCTGACTTCAAAGGTTTATCGTCATGATTCCCGTATGCAGACAGTAATCTGAAACCATTGTAGAATGAGGACATCGCATAAAATACAGTGAAGGTTGCCCCGAGACTCTGTTCACACATGAAAATATACGTGTGAAAAGGTGTGTGACATAATAAAACACACACTTCATTAATATAAAACTGTGCATGTTTCAGAATCCCATAAATGACATGTTCCCAGCGTGAACATTATCTCCCAGACTTTACCTTTTCCTGGAACATGTTGCAGTTTTGTGAAGCGCGCGTCGGACCTGGGCCTCATCTGGAGCACATCTGGACCTCATCACGGGCCGGTCAGGAGGCAGCGCCGTGTGAAGCGGAGGGAGCAGGAGGGCACTCTGCGGAGGAAATGAAGGAACCTTAAGTGTGACACCTGGGTACACTCGACTTAACCTGGACCTCACCTCTGAAGATCATGTCTGTGCAGAGAGAGGGCACAGGAGGATGAACAAAGCACTTCAAGTCAAGTCATTTTAAAATTGTAAGTTATTTGTTTCTCGTTATTTATTTTAAGTTTTTTGTTTCTCGTATAGTTGAGAGTACTTGTGGCCTCAAAACTTCAGGTTCATGCTTCAAAGAGATAATCTTACTAACTAAACTAGCCTTTTATTATCATAGTTTCTAGGAATTACTGGTTTTAGTAAAATATCTAATTGCAACTTTCTGACGAGCATTGTATTCTAAGTCCACATTTTTAACACGTAAAAAGAAGCATCAACATTGAGAGATGGCTGAAACTGCTAAACTAATCCAAGAATACCATGCATTTCAGAATATGTTTGTAGAGGTTTAAACTGCAGGGTTAATAGATTTTAGACATGGTTACACAGTATTGGGAAATGAAATAATCTTTCAGTCTTTACGATATGCGAATTGTGATGATTGTGATAACTGGGAGGTCCAATATTCATGTTCCCTTGAAATCACCCAGACATTCACGCACAGTCATAAAGAACACCATACATTTGTTGTTGTGGCACTTCTTCAAGTTGTAGAGAATATTTTAGTTACAATAGTGAAGTGAAAGTAAAGCAATTATTGAGTGGAGCTTCTATATATAGCACTATGTCATTTTTTCTGGAGAAGCGTCTCCATCGAGATCACATTGCCTCGCCTGGGATGTTCTGCAGGATAGCATTAAACCTGTCTTTTTTTCCACAAGGGAAGTTTCAAAGTTGTCTTGGACCACAAAAACATAGAACTGAATAAATGTAATCCCATACAAGCAAAGTAATGGCATCTCCATAAAAATAAGCACCAGAAAAATAACATGGTACACCTTTGAATACCTTTTTTTTTTAAAACATTCTTTCACATACAAGCAGAACTTCCTGCACTTAAACTTGTGTCAACCTCCTCTTAGATCTAACAAATACATTTAACCCAGTATAAATGTGTTTTAGCTAAAGAACAATACACAAGTTTGACCCAGCCCTGCTCTTCTTTGTCCGTAATTCACTCAGACTCCAAAAGCAGCAGTTCAGAGCGGACCCTATCACTTGACGTTTCTGTATATGCGTGTTGACAAATTCCACAGCTTTTTCTTGTTACTTTCAGGTCACATAATACTTCCCATATTTCAGAGCAACAGGCAGGTCTTATGGGAATATCCAAAGCAACGTGGGTGTATCGCAATTACCCTGTCTGCCTTGTGCACTCCGGACAGCCCGCTTTCTTTTTAGCTTGAAGTGATATCATCCATGCCACCATCTTAAATAATCTGGGGATCCGGTGACCACTAATCCTAAAATTACATCGTGAAACTGTGATCAGAGGCTGGTGGTGCATTACCTTACAAAAATGTCCCATAAACGCTGCCAATCATTTAATAGTGGATTAGATTCAGCAGCATGTACGCACTGGTTCGACACTCACTTAGGGCCTGGCCACAAGAACAAGGATATTTTTACAACTAAACGTTTTGTATACAGTATTTGGAACTATTGTCTTCACATAAATCAAGTTTTTGAATTGTAATTTAGTGGTGGGCTGTAGGACACAAACGCTCACCATATCGTGCGATTGGGTCTCGTGTTCTGGTTACCATACTGTACGTTTTGTTTATGTAAAGCTCAAATGACTTATGTATGCCTTGGCAAACCTTATGAGAAAGAAAAGCAGCGTACTTTCATCGTGTAGAAATTCCACAATTTTACATTTGATGACCTTCTTGTCCTTGTTAGAAATAAACTTTTAAAGTACAATTTTATATTTAAATGAAATATATGTGTAACATCCATAATTCTCCTTTTCATTATTATGTTAAAAAGTTGAAATAATTGACATCTTCAAAAAATCTGAAAAAATGTTTGCCTTTACTTTTACTGCCACATTAAAGACATAAATTATAGAGGAACTTTTGACACTTTTTCATCATTATGTATTTGTAATATAATAATACAATACTACAAGTTTATCAATATTGTCATGTGGCATTACTCTAGCTCTGATACATATAAAGAAAAGTCCAAATTTGTACTATTTATATATATTTTTCTTACATACATGTTCATATGAGTATCTAGTTTCAATAATAGTTTTCATACTATTTCTGTTGTTTAATATTTGTACATTTTGTAGTGTGTACATATGGTTTAACATTTAGACACAACTTTTATATCTTAAAGAATCTTTAAACAAACATAACACCATTTATCTTTCAGCACATGTCTCGTCTCTGAGCTGTTTCGTTGCAGTTTTATTTGAGAGCAGAGGACTTTGTTTCCTGCAGTATTGGACCGGCTCTTCCCGGTGGGACCCTTCGCTGCCACTCGCCTGTGTCCGGCCTCTTCCTGTTTAAAGTGTCGACAGTATATTTGACACAGGTCCTGCCTCAGCTTCCTCTCAGTCATAACACACGCGGGGCAGAGGAGGGGTAGAAGAGGGGCAGAACAGGGCACTAGAGGGGTAGTCATGAGCGCTGAAGGGTAAGTTCTGGTCTAATGAAGCTGACCAAACTGACCCCTGGGCTTTTTAGGGAACGCTCACAGCAGGAGGCGGAGCTAAAAGAGTCTGCGGCTGTCACAGAGACGTAGAGAGGGCTGGATGGAAGAAGTAAACAGTAAAGTCACCAAGCAAAGCAATAAAGATATGCTGTAATGTATCCCCTGTTGTTAAAAGCATTTCCCCTCCTTTCTAGCTCCAACCCAATTTTCACAAGACAAAAACTAAACCTGATGCATCCAATCAAAGTGGCAACATTTTTGGTTGATCAAACAGTTAGATGATAGTATAACATCTGAGTGAGCAGTGGGTGAAGTGTCACGGCAAAAGACAATAAAACTGTATGCAATCGGATGATTTTTGAACCACTCTGGTTGATTGAGTTTAAACCTCACAAATACTAGTTACATCATGAAAAAAACTGTGAAAAGTAAAATAGTAAACACCAGTCTCATTGTAGTCTTGGCAAACTAAGTGTAGCATGAAGGAGTGTGAAGTGCAATTATTCAATCAATTGTGACTAGATCCTGCTGACAACGCCACATGTGGTATATAGAAAGTTTTTAGCTTATGGCTGTAGTGGCTAAACCAAAAGAAATAAAATCAAAACATAATTAAAAGAAAAATAGAAACAACACCAGGGATTTCAGAGTTACAACCTGAAGAAGGTCTATAGTTTGTCACAGAATCATAACAGATTTATTCCTTACTGTGTTGTTAACGTTGTTAAGTGTTACTTACAATTTCCAACAATTACTGTTGTGAACACTACCACAACAGGAGGCAACAGTTCCCTTATTCTGAACTTCCTCAAATCCAACATTATGACCGTGTTCCATATCTGACTGTGAACAGCTGCCTTCACAAGAGATACAAGGACTATTTATCACCAGCACCATTGGTTTCAATAATATTTTTGCCCTAAATCTTGAGTGGAGTTTTGTTATGAGCACGTAAGGTTTGTGCATATGTGACTTCAACCCTATTTTGTGCCTCACTGAACTCTGGCTAATGTGGTGCGAGTGAAATCCGATTGTGATGAAGTGTTACTGGACAAGAATTATGTTGCCTCAGACACAGGACCCAATACAAGTGTATGTGGGGGTCTGCATGGGGCAAAGCAATTTTAGGATTTATTTATGGCTGCCAGAACACTGAAAATGTTTTACTGACTTGAATTAAATCATATTTTCCAACTCATTTTAGGTTAAAGGGACTGTACTCGATTCATTTAATGTAATTAAGTCAAATTTGTTTTGTCCCAGTAAAAATATATAGGGTCAAAATAAGACCGCTCTGCGCTACCTAAATCTAAGAACATAGCATTTTTATCACTGTGAACGCCAGTGCGGTGCATTGTCAGCATGATAGTAATGGAAAAACTACACTCTGGCCTCTGAAAGTTGGGAAATGCACCCATAAACCAATTGCTGTGAATAAGTATAAAGGTAAATTACGTTTTTACTTTCTTAAATGTCTCTATATTGTAAACATTTTTATTTGTGTGCTACTATATATTTTTGAAAATGAGGTCTTAATCTCAATGGGTTATTGGTTAAATAAAGGTTTATAAATAAATAAATTAGAATATGAATGAATTAGGAAAGATAGTTTGAACTCATTTCAGCCAATACTTTGGGCCTCCTTATCTCCAAACTGATCATTTTTATGTATGCATTTATATATTTGATTATATGAGAGCACACTAGTGACAACAATTTTCTGAATAAGATGTTGAGTGTGTCCCTCAAGGCTGTGGTCACATGACGTAGCTGTAAAGACGCTGTCATTTACACATGCCTCGTACACAGATGCTAATGAAGTGTCTGGGACCGACTTGTCCTTCAAACGTCTTTCTGCGGTGCAGAAGTGTTCCTCCGCTGGTTTCCTGTTATGATTTCCCCAGATACAAACAGCTATTCTGTTTTGTACGAAAAGAATGATTTGAGTTCACATCTGGAAGAACAACTCACTAATGAGAGACTGGCAGCTTGTGCATGTGCAGATGTCTACAGAAAATATTTAGGAAATGTAGATTGTAGAGCACCCCCAAAATGTTTAGCTTGTTTTACACAATAATTTTAAGACATTAGTCATGTACATCTTCACATTACCTAACCATTTAGAGAAGATAATACATCAAAACGTTTGATTTGCTTTGCCTTGTTTTGATTTGTTTTGGTATGTTACTTTAATTAACTATTATTTTATGTAGTATTGCATTTCATGGTTGAGAGGCAGTTAGTTGTTTTCTACACAAATAGGCCTACATACATTATTTTTGATTTATTTGTGCTATATTCTGATACTTTGTGATGACCTATAGATGATACTTTCACTTTTTATTTATTGTCATACAACACAACACATAATTGACCTAAAACGGGTTGATAATAAAAATGGGACCACTGACTTCCTGTTAGCAACTATTGAACTGAGAGATTGTTGTCACTGACATGTTTTTTTACCCTACAGGTATGACCCAGAGTCTAAATATTTTTATGATCACAAGGTTAGTGCTTGATAGTCGGGTCCGAAGTGACGGACATGATGTGGTTGCCATGGTAAGGGGTAAGCGTCTGTTGCTAAACTGGCCTCAACTGCGATATTTTTAACTGGTTTATATTTTGTTTTATAGAATAAGGTGAGATAAGGCTAGTAGGCATTTGTTTTTTTTAAGTCAATGCTGCTACATGTTAACTAATTTTCCTAACCTAACCTAACGCTAGTCCTAACTTTACCCATTAAACTAACATTGTTCCTAACCTTACCCATTAACATAACCCTTTTCCTAACCTTAACCTTTACCCTAACCCCTTTCCTAACCTTACAGTTGACCGTAACCCTTTTCCTAACCTTACGCTTTACTCTTAACCTTTCCATTACCCTTTTCCAAACCTTACCCAATAACCTAAAATTCATAACTTTAAAGGACCAATCATAGCAGACCTTTCCTCCAGACCTGACACCAATATTAAACTAACTGCAAGTGCTGAGCTGTGGGCGGGGAAGGGGTAGGTGAAAACATGAGTTATTTCAGCACTTGAGCCTTGAATGCAGGACAAAACAGGATTAGGAGGAACAAATGACAAACAACAAAGCAGGAATCAATGAAAATACATTTGAATCAGATCAGAATCAGTAATTTTATTCCCATTGAGTGAACAGAATCAATAAATGAGGAACTTGCTTTGGCGAGTTGCAACAAACAGAAATCCTAGTGTCTCAGCTGCCTTCAAACTCGTCGTGATTTGGTCCTAAATTGAACCCATTTTAGTCCTTGTTTGGTCGTGTTCATTGTTCTTTGATCTGGGTTTAGTTTTGGCTTTAGTTCTGGACTGGTTAAGTCTAAATTTTTAAATTTTGCTGTGGTAAATGCGAACGCACATTTTAAATCAGAAAATTACTCACTCACTTCTCACTGCTACCAGAAAACAGTACAGTGATGCTTCTGCCTGTACATCTAACAGAAAACATGTTGCTTCAGTCGGTCCCCACCTCCACATGTGTGACCCGCTGACAAAAGATAGAAAGGACTTAACCTTAGCTCATGTCTGGAGCGGAGCAGGAGGGGCTGAAATGGAAACTAATCCGGTGTGAAATGGTCCTTGAGGCCAATCCGTCGACCTGTCCAAAAGAATCACACGCCCGTCGGGACCTAATGTCACCAGGGCCCGGGCTGTCCGCTCAAGTGGCTGCTGACAAGATTTACTGTTCCTCATTATTTTGGGTCAGGGATGAGGTACCAACAATGTCCATAAAGGAGTTATCAAAACAACCACAGTTCTCATAAATAATGCAGAGTGTTTGGCTGGACTCGCTGGAGACAGGCACGAGTCCCATGGGTCTGACTGAGTAAGACTTCACTGACTGGGATTAGCAGGATTGAAGGCTTGTCAACAACATAAACAACATCCAGGCAAAGTTTGAATTTCTCAGTAGAAAAATGTTTCTGTTTTTGATTTTGCTTTTTGTTGAAACTATATGATTGAGCTCTTATTCTCGTGCCCAGGCCCCATAATCCTCATCTGAAGAGACTCCACAAGAGGATTAAGGAGTTCACGAGTGCTATTGTTTTAGCTACGGGAGAGAACACCAACTCGAGTGGTTTTAGAGTAAAGTTAGGTGCCACTGGACATGTTATGTAAAGAGATATAATTTATATCTATGTACCACGTGTTAGTCATGACCCTAATGCTGCCCCTCAGGCACCATTAATGGGGGAAAGTTCCATATTTTCCATATTTTGCTTGTAATTTGCATTGTCTTTCTCAAGTATGTGCTTTGTTGCTAGGAACGGCAAAAGAAAGGGTAAACTGTGTGTTCTGTACTAGCTGTGTGGGTTCTGTACTAATGCTTGAAAATGTTTCGTCAGGCAAGATGTGTCAAATGTCCAAAAAGATGCATTAGCGAACACAATACAAAAAAGTAAACAAACAGAAACAAACAAAAAAGAGCTGTGGAACAATACTGATCACACTGTTTAGGCTAATAGATAAATTCAAAATACTTTTGAACAAATGTTAAGTTTAGGTTTTAAACATAAAATCTACACTGGTTTAACATTATTATCCTGTAACTATAAAATACACAATCCCGATCTTTATTGCAAGAGGTCAAGGATTCTGTCTCAGTCCTAAGATCCCAACAAACATGTGCAATCTACCACTGTTGGACTTTGACTCAATTGATGATCCTGAATTACATAATCCCTGGTTTGAGTCTCTTGGTTCTGTCCGTTGTAAGATATATTTGCAGATACAGGCCGTACACACATGTAGTACAGTGGGTTCAGTAAAAACATGCCTTTGTTTTGACTTCATTCAATCATTTTTTCCTCTTTGAGCAAGTTTCAAATTGTATTTATCTAGTTTATTTTGGAGTCCTATTGCAGCAATAACACTATTCTTCCTGTAGGGTCCGCTTAAAACACACACACACACGCACACGCACGCACGCTCGCACGCACACACACACACACACACACAATTGCATTTAAAAGTACATGACAAAACAAAACAAAAAATACCTGGTGTTTCATGGCACAAATAAATGCTAAGAATATACTGATTTTAACTTAATAATGATATTTTTTGCTTAATTCTGTACATTTTGTGGTGCATATTCTCCATACAACTAAGTGCCTCAATAGATGTAGCATTTACTCCTGAACTATAAAACACACTGCACACTGCACCATATAATCAGCTCATATTTTTTATGTACTTTTCTTGCAGAGCGTCTGTCTGCTGCACATCTGGAACAGATCCAAGATGGCCCCTTTTATTGTTGCTCTGTTTCCAGTTACCACTTCCTCCTGGTGTGTCTCTGGGGCTCCTGCTGCAGCGAGTGCATTAGCGGATGTCCTCAGAAGTATGTGATATCGATCTGCAGGTTTGTGTTATGATAAATTTATGGCGGCATGTCGACCTTTCTGTGCCTGTCAGCTCATCAGATTTCATATTAAAGAAGGAGGGAAGAAGCTCCTTTTACTCAATAAAGGTGAATAATTGATGTCGGTGGACCTCATTACTCCATTACACAGTGGAAATGTCAGCCTCTAGTTGTTTATAACTGCAGCCCAATGTATTGCCTTTGGTTAATGTAACTGATTGTTTGCACTAATGGTGAATTTACATGCAAGGGCTCAGTGACCTTTTCCGTGGATCAGACTCATCAAATTCTTCCCACATAAATCAGAAACATGTGAAAGCCCATTGCAGATCACAAAGAGTCCATGCATCAACTGAGACCTGTGATTAAATGTTTGCCTTCAAATCATGATTTTAATGATGTAACAGCAACTCAAATTAACTGAAATAAATGTTGAAATTAAAGATGCACCATGTGACTTTTCTCCATGGAAATGCTGTGGTTTTGCCTAGATGGTTGCAAGTGTGGCTGTAAATGTATCCCTATTTAGAGAAAAGCAGATGACACAAACTATATTTTTTGCAATAATTTAATAAATGGACAATATATAAGTTGAATATCAAAATACAGAACTTTGAATTAAAACCAGTGTCCCGGGGAACAGGTGTTGCCAGATATTATTGTATCATACCTATCATACATTTTGTAGTAAACCAAAGCAAACCAAAAAATCAAGCAAAACCATCACCATTGCTAAATTTAAAGGACCAGTCAGTGGCATGGCACATATAGCCTACCTTTTTTATTTAAATGTGTGATTTGGTGATATTTCAGAAGGCGGTGTGCATTATATTTTCAGTCAAAAATGTGTCTTCCACGACTCAAAAAGGTCGTAAAACACATTCCATTAATACTGATTTTAATTGGAAACTATATGCTTTAAAGTTATGGGTCATTTGAAGATCTGGGTGACACACACAATTTTTCTGATACAGGTGCGTTTTTGTTTCTTTGCTTTTGTTGTGTTTCAGACTTAGAAAGATTAGTTTCATTGTATTAATTTATGCTAGTATTTTGCTCTGATTTAACTCCTTACTCTCTCAGTCCTGGTTCAGTCCAAGTTGTGGTCTTGCCCTAGATCTTTTCCTTGCATGTTCAATAAATATACAATATTGTTTTAGTCAAAGCATTTCAACCTGAACATTTTGACACGTCTCTCACTCCGCAGTTGTATTTATTTGTCACTTGTCTGTCATTAGTGGCCGAGTAAATGGTCCAGTTCTCTCAGGGCAGCCCCGGCCTTTCCATTGCCCCACACCAGCAGCACTTTGACACTCCCTGGAGAACCTCATTAGCAGGGCAGCGATGACTGAGCGGAGCATGTATCCTCTGGTCCTGCTGCTGGCCCATGCGCTGCACAGGCTGGCGGCCCAGTTAGGTCGTCCCGTTACGAGGAGGGGACAGGGCACTTGAAAGAGCAGGGGAACACAGGAGGTGCAGGGAATCTCTCTGTCGGAGCCTTTGGTCAGGATCAGGTGTCAACTCCACATGCCACAGTTTATATAGCACTGAGGCAACAAGTTGTGAGGAAATGTGAGCCGGCCCATCACAGCCCATGGTTTCCTCACTACATTTAATGTGAACTGTACAATTGTACAACAGTCATTCAGACAAACATGTAATGTGTTGGAAATATGCACTGTTTGAACCATTTCTAAGTTTATTTTTCTACACTCAAAATCTAACATATGTATGGGAAATGATCCATTCAAAATTATTAAATCAATGTTTCACTGTACAGTTTAAAGTAAGCTACTAAGTGTCACTTTCATGTTGTTTTTTGTTCTGTCTGCACAAATGCTATTTACATTTAGCAAATGAAAAGCTACGCCAGATACATCTGCAGGAAGATCTCCTAAAATGTTTTGTTTATTTATTATTAGCATTAATTGCGAAACTTTTGTTTTTGTCTTCAAAGGCCCAGTAAAGAAATCAATGCAAGACAGATAAGCTCAATTCCATACATGTAGAGACAAGCAAGTGGCAGACCCTCAACTAGAAAAGTCAACAGTGCACCTTTAACGCTAAAATAAAATAAATACCAAAATTACAACCTGTATGACATTTAAAAAGTAATTTTTATTCAGATGATTTATTTACTACAAGATGTTGATCACCATGTTTCTTCCTCACCAAGGAATCCCTTCTCCTTTGGCCCTCAGCGTGGCTCCGGTCCAGGGCAGTTCAGATTTCAGACACACCGCGGGTAAAGCCTGTCGGTCGCCCGGCGGTGGATGAAGAGGACAGAGATCATGTGACCAGCCGCTCCTGAGGCTGGAGTCTGAGGAATGCCCTGAAGAAGTGTCTCCTCGTCTCCATGTATTTATGTGGAACTCAATCTGGCTCAGTACGAGATGGCCCTGCAGTTACGCTGAGGCTACTACTCACACTACGAACCATCTGACTGCTGCATGTCAATGTCTCAATGGGCAAAGTACAGCACAGGGTAGGCCAGATTTTGTACTCTTGTCTAAAATTGTCTAAGCAAAATCAGGATGCTGTGTTTCAGGATGGCCAAGAGGGTTGTACCACACGTTAATCTTTGTGCTGTTCAGAGATCAATCCTGCTGAATTTGACAATTTGCTGAATTAATCAACCAATAGAAATGTATATATAAAGTCCTTTTCATGCATAAAATCCAACAGAAAGTGCTTTACAGTGGATAAAAAACACATGCCCACATCACACCCCTATCCTCACAACCGCCTGACCCCACACAACCAAACAACCCGCAGACACACACGCATGCACACACACACACACTACATTGAAGCTGAGTACATATGTACCAAATGAACCAGTTGAGGAAACACCATCAGGAGAGATGAGGCAGAGACACCAAACCTCTATCACAAGCCCACAAATGTCTTTTACCCATCTTGCATCCCTATTTCATGCACAAATATTTTCTACTAAAAGAACCAAACATGCTTTATTATTCAAGATTTTTACATTTTGTATTAACATTGAAATAGTACAGTTAAGGTTTTGGGGGCCAAACCTTTCTAGTACAAAGTAACCTGGGTCTATCCACAACTTACATATAATATATTGATTATTTACACAACCTTCAACCTGGCCCTAAAAAAAGGTAGACGTTGTATGGTGCTGAAAGTATCTAATGTCCTTTGTGGTTGTGACTGTGTGTGGTATTTTATGTCATGCAGAAAAAGTGGCACTGTAGCCCATGGCAAATTTCCTCTCGGGGATAATAAAGTTTACCTTACCTTAAAAGATCCGCCACAACAAAGAAGACATTAATTCCCTTTTGTGTTGTGAAACACAATCAAACAGTATGCACTCTGTTTTTTTGCTAAAGGCCACAAATGGTCCTTTCAACTTGAATTGCTGTTGTTCATGAGCTCATTCTGCATTGGGTTTTTTTCCTTTTCCTCGTGACTAAAGCCCTAAAGTCCTGATAGCAAAAATAAATTTTCACGTTGATAAATGACGACTGACGGACGGATTGTTGGACATGAAGATATGGTCTCTCTTTGTAGACCTTACGCAGTCTAACATTATTTATCCTGCTTATCAGTGGTGCCAAATCCAATAAAAACAGTTCATTTAACTGCAGATACTTGTTAATAAAAACTCATTTGAAACCACACTGAGGACAAATGCCTTCATGCTGGCCATTTATAACAGTGAAGAGGCTGCTGGGCTCTTGTAAACATGTGTCCTTATGTGTGTCAGCGCTCTCCATAGACACGAGGCACGTTGGAGCAGAACTGTAAATATTACTGTATCAAAGTTTACATGTGAAGGTGCAGATTATTGGCTTACACTCTGGTATTCCCAACACAGACATACATTGCACTTTGCAGCATGTGTCTTTGATTTAAGCAAGAACCAAGAACATACCAGTCTTCTATTAGTTTTGTCTATTTGTGCTGTAGAGTTTTCCCTAAATGTAAATAAAGAAATGATGGGTAATTTTACAGTGGCTTGTATTTGTCAGGGCCAGGAAGAAAACCATAAAAGTTTGCATCAGAGAGCAGTAATCATGCATCTATTTACTTGCAACACTTTATAGTAATGGTGCATGAGTTAATCTATTAGTTAATCAACTCATACTAGCGTTAGCTGATCAATCAATCAAAATTTATTTTCAGAGCACAATTCAAAGTGCCTTGCAATCATAAAAAACAATAAAATCACAATGCAATGTAAATCACAATTTAACAAATCAAAGCATAAATACTCACTTTAAAATGTCTTTAAAATAATAAGATGCAGCTAAAATTCAGTAATAAGCTTAACAAAATAGAAGTGTTTTGAGCCTAGATTTGAACACTGAGGTGAAAAATATCAGTTTGTTTTAGAAAATGATTTATCTCAACCTAGCACAAAGATCATGTAACATACTGTTTGTAAGAAAAGTACCAAATATAAAAAACAAATAAAGGATCAAATTATTAGCAAGATACTAAAAAATATTTTAAAACACTTTTATTTGTTTATTTGGCTTCCCTTGAGACACCAAAATGAACACCAGTCCCTGCGCTCACATGAATGAATCAGTTTGAACAGTAAACAAAACTCCTGGGGCATAAATACAAATATAGGGGCTTGGCGTGAGAGCTGTTCTGCGGTCTCCATGGCGACAGGCGACAAGTGCAGGTGCGGTGCCAGGACGGGACACGCGTGACAGAGCAGTAGATAACATGGGCGTAGTGTTGTCTGTCCCATGAGGGGGGGTGACATCTGAGTCTGGCTCCTGCCCAAGTCACTGCTCTGAGGAAATCAAAACAATGGCCTCATATCAGATCTGAGCCTAAGGTCTGTCAGCTTCACCACAAAAAGACTGAAGATAAGAGCGCTCCATCACGGCATACTTCTACATCAGTGAGCTCAGAGAGAGGAAAGGCTCTGAAATGTACTTTCAAACAATATTACATCACACAAAATTCACCAAAACACTATTACTGTTTCTATACAGCGGTGCAGTGGTGATATGACAACATAAAATCTAATCTGACATCTTGAATGCTTTCAAAGGCCCTGTACCCTTTTTTTAAAGTTAAGAGCACAGAATGTAACTTTATGGAAGTGGAAAAGTCAACTTCGCAACCCCAAAAAATAAGCCATCCGCAAAAAGAGAAAATAGTCTAATATTTTATTTTATTTCATCACATAGGTCTAGGTAAATTAATTTGGTGTAGGCCAAAAACTTGTATACATTTTCAGTGGGGACCCCCTGTCAACATTACCCCCATGGTTTAAAACCACTGCAACAGCAGGGGCAGACAGTTTTATGCTATCAGAGACATCATTAGATTGTGGAAGCAACTGCATGAAACTATCCCAAACCAATGTTTCTCTGTCATGGTTCAATATTGGATTGAGAGATGGGGCTGACTGTCGATTCTCAAACATGTTCAGTTCATGGTTCAAAATTGAATGCATATCCTTTAATGTCATATGGCCAGACACCAAAACCTTGTTGGTGTTTGCCTACAGATGCTCACAAGTGATGTCTGAGTTGTATCCATAGCGATTGTTGATTTACAAGACTTGAAACTAACAAATTCCAGTGTAATCAGAGAATTACAAACAAAGGCAGATTTTCTGGGTAAAATCACTTTTCTAAAAACTATAGCAGGAAAACATGACAGCTCCCAAACAAATTTCCCTCTCAAAATATGATCTCTTCCTGGACAAGATGAAAGACCATTGCATGACATGATATTCAGATGATTCTAACTTTATCAACAAATCTAACTCAAATACCCCTATTCCCTCCACGCGGCAACAAAGGGACGCCCGGACGATTATCTGCTTTCCGTGCATAGACTGTAAAATAGAGAAAGGGAAAAGTAGAAACCTCTCGAAGATGTTGTTTTGGAGGGAGAGTGACTTTTGTTTGAAGTCGGAGGTAACGCAGAAGATAAAGGACAAGAGGCAAAGAGCCGGATAGCGTGCAAAGGCAAGAGCAGCAGCTGTGATGAGGCTGAAATATGTTCTTTGATCAGGCTTTTAACAAACAGAAATAAGCTTGGAATATTATGAGGAAGTTGTTTGTGAGGTCGGCTTGTGGAGATAATGCCTGATGTTGTAAAGAAATTAGGGATGAGTTGATAATTGAGATAAGAATGAAGATGATCAGTTGTTATACTCCCGAGTCAAGATAAACGCCGAGGGTTGTATGCAGGAGGGCATCTGGCCCATGAAATAGATTAAATTAAATCACTATATAGTCTGCTGGTGGAAGATAGACATTGTATTCTCCTCGAGATGGAATAAATCCAAGCAACCTCCTGGAGACAAGTAGCTAACCAAGTACTTTTAGGGCAATGAAAGGACACAAAATGCTATGGTGACTTTCTTAAACCATGTTCTAACAACGTTCTGTCATCAAAAATATACCTGAGTTGCATTTAGCTCACGCAAGTTTGAGGAATGCTAGTTAGAAAAATCCTCTCCCCTCCGACCGTCCAGAAGACTCCCTGCTGAACTTCCTTGATGTGTGACGTTTTTTCCAATTTTAGACATCATTTATCTGAGAACCTTCTGCTGTTTTGAGTCCTTAAATCATCGCCAGACTCTTTCTGAGCATTTCTGCCGTCTAAGCACGATGAGTGTAACTGCATGATAGTCTAGCATACCAACAGCATATCAAACCATTATATATATACACATGTGTAATTGCCTCTTCAGCCAGTAGATGGAGCCATAGCTAAGTTAACATAGCATCTCCCAATGCAGTCAGAAAGTTATATTGTTCTTTGTAAAAACGTTTTATTTTTGGTTAATAAAACATGAGATGTGAAAGTAAATGTACTCAAGAGCATGTTTAAAGACCAACAACAAAACAAATGCATAATATTTGTCCTTAAGACATTCATATATGTGAAATTCTCTATCTCTGCCTGATCCTACTCGACCACTTTGCTGCCAATGTGCCCCAGATGTCAAATCAAACGCTCTTTCAAAGGCAAATGAATGGTGGAGCCAATCCCATCTTAAAGTATATAAAACTCTATATCATGTTATTTATGTCCTTTATCTGCTCTCCTCACCAGATTCTTACAAGAAGTACAAAAGTTCAGTAATCTCAACCTCCTGCTTTTGCATAAATTATATGTTGAGTGATGTTTGGGACCACCCATGAAAGTTTCATAGTGATGGAAAAAAAAAAAAAAAAAAAAAAGTTTACAAACTGAACAATGACTTTTACCAAGGCTTTGACTTCACTGTAATGTACATAGTTGATGAGTTGGTACAAGCTGACTCATTATTTGCGTGTTGTCCAGGCAAATGCTAACGGCTACAGAGACAATTCATGAGACTACCTTCAAATCTTACTGGACTATCCGAGTTGCCAAGTGACTGATAGCACATTGCATCTACTTATTTCTATGACTTTGAATAAAACTCCTCTTTTAACTGGATGGATAAAACATAGATCATAATTCACATGTGGAACCTTCCAGGAAAAGAAAAAACTATTTTTTAAGAAAATCAGGAGAACACAAGAAAACTTACATATACCTTTCTTCTAATTGTCTAACAAAGACCATTTTAATAATACAGTTATTTGCACAGCAAAGTAAATCATCTCGTAATCGGAAAACTTTCTCTGAGTGCATTTAGTTATAATTGAACTTTCAGTGTTTTAAAAAGCAGATTTTTTTATTCTTTGGACTTTTTCTTAGTACCAGATGTAGCTGCACCAAAAGGTAAATTATTTAATAAAAAATGACTTTCTACAGCCTGTAGTTATGCAAGGCTCGATGTCAAGAAACACATCGGAAATCTCAAAATCTCAAACGGGGGTGTAAGAACAACTTTCATTGGTTGTTGGTTTTCATCACTTGTCATAACTGAATAATTACAGTATAGCACATGTAGTAATGTGAGAAGTTTGATGTGGGCTCTGCTAATTTCCAGTACAGCTTGCAGTTCACACATCAAGCTATGAGTGTATTTACACTGGAAATACTGGCCTAGAGTTACCCATTTACTGTTAACTCATTCAATAATTTGGTAAACCACTATTTGGCATGCCATTGTAAATTAAAATAGCACATCAGTTCAAATGTGATGTGTGAACTGTGTGACATACCATAGCCATGTACTGCAAAATTCAATTAGCGTTAGCCCATTTGCCCTTGAATATTTCCAGCATGTAATTCATGAGCGAAGGCTTTGCTTGACTTAAAGCATTTTGAGTGACAGGCACCTCTGCAGATGGCCCATTTACAGGCAGTGAATGGGAAAACCAGAAAGTCTATTGTGGTCTTAGTATTGTCCATTGTTTAAACCATGCACTGTGATGTTTTACATGGATTGACATGAAGAAAACTGGCACCATGTTGAATAATCTTTTCCAAACGTGCATTGTGCTACTGTTGTTTTAGGCTGGGAACATGTTCAATTTACTAAATGGAGGCTAAAACAATTGTGGCACTGGGTCAGCTGTGGTGGGGCTTTGTGGTTTGGGAGTCTCCACATAATAATATAGTCTTTGTGTGTTGGTCAACATTGCAGAAATTATTTGATATGAATACAAGTCAAGACATTAATCTTGAAATACTGCAACTTTTAAAATCATGTTTGTTGAACGGATGTCATTTGTTTGGAAATGTTGAAAAAATAACAGCAGTGGAAGCTGAACTTTATTGTGATTCACAATACTTTACATAATTGTGGCTTGCATAAGACTCCTGTTATTATTGCATAGGTGCACAGTGCTTTTATTCACTATTATTCAGATGGCATTAAATTCTATTACCGGGAATGTACAGTTTAGTCATCCATTCAATTCAATTGTGTTTTCTTTGAAGGAGACATGTTATGTCAAAATCAATTTAATGAGCTTTTAACCTTGTTACAACAGTATTCCCTCATCATTAGTTTACTCAGTGTTATATTTTGATTGATTTTTGCACATTTGAGCAATCCTGTATTGTTCTGCAACTCAGGCTTGAGTTCTCAGAAATCATCTGTTTCCACCTTATCCCTATTCCCGCCCACATCCTTGTACTTAGCAGCAATTTTAAAAAGACTTAGTGATAGTACACTTCGCTCTCTAGCTGCCCATCTCTTTACACGGCATGCCTGGTACTCCAACTATATGTGTGCTTTGGCTGTGACTGTACCTTTTTTTTTTTTTTTCTGCAGGCTCACGCTCAGGAGATAAAGAGCAGAGAGGTATGGAGATAACACAAGGGTCCAGACAGAGACAGTAATCCTTCAAGAACCAGCACCAAGATAGGGCCATTTACATCTGCTGCAGAGGAGCTGACACCACATAATTACCCTGATAAACAGTCTTTTACCAAGAAAAATAGTGGTGGTGGAAGAATGCATTTACTTTAAAATGTTGTAGAAAATATTCATTTTGAAATCACTAAGGGTCTCGTCATTTCTAACTCATGTAGGATAAAGAAAAAAAGGACTTCCTTTAACTGGCCTAGTGCAACTAAACAAATGTTGGCATAGAACAATGGCTACGCCTGAGAATATTCACCTTGGCCTTCATGGCTTTTCCATTTGCGTCTGGTTGTTTTATCATTTTGTGCCTCTGCTGTGGTGCTCACACTGTCCAGCACCTCCTTGATGAAGTCAAACAGACATTTACTGGAGACATACTTGACGCAGCAGCTTTTCTGATGATCTGCTCATCAGAGCTACAACTGAAGAAGTCTGTGCTGAACCTCGGGCTGAAGCTGATGGTCCAGCGCTGAGCCTGCTGTTCGATCCCACAGAGGTTTCACAACTGATGACATTAAGGAGTACCCACTTTCCTGAAGAAGCCTGTGCTCCTGGAGCCCAAGACCCCTGTCCTGCCTCAAACTTCTGAAGCTCAGACCTCCAGCACCGAATCCATACATTATTATTATTATCATAACACAGAATTTCCTCCAGCTGAACAGTTCCGTCTGTGGTGGAGGTTGGTGTCCAGACACTGCCGCAGCGCCAAAACCTCAAAGGGCTTTGTCTTTTGCCGCTTCAGCAGATGTATTTGAAACATCAGGAAGAGATACTTCCACTCCAATGAGACATGTCTCATTCATTTCACTTGGACTTCAATAAATTGTACTCTGTAAAACATTTCTTTCAAATGTTTGATTTTAAGAATGTATACTCACTAATTCCCTGCATGCACACTGGTGATGTAATTCTTGCAGGGTCTCGGGGCAGGCTCTCTGAGTGTGAAGCCATATGTTTCAGAGATATGCGGCGACAGTTCATTAGCTCTGCAGAATGTGCCCTGTTAGCTGTTGTTTAGGATACACAGCTGGGCTAATTTCTTCTCTAAAACAAAGCTGGGCCACACATTTCAAATATGGTAAGAGAAATCACCTTGGTCCTATAGTTTCCTGATGAGGTTCTGCTGCTGCACTGGGCAACACTTTTGCAGAGCAGGACTGGTCATAATGAAGGGCTAACCAAAAGCACATGGGGTCAGTCCTTTTGAATGAGCAGTGAAAGAAATCAGGACTAAATTGCTAATTAGTTGTCGAGATTGTTTAGTAATGTACACAGATCTGGCTTGATCCGGTATGTGTTTTTACATTAAAATAAACAATGACATACAACAAAAATGTCATATTTTTCCACACAGGATAATTGCATTTTCCCTTTTGAATAATCCAATCAAGATGCTTCATAAAATACTTTAACTGAGTACTCATGTACCGCCATGGCTTACAGGATTACTCAAAGATGCATGAATCAATAAAAATACAGCCCAGAGTAAAGTTATGATGAGGGAACACTGCTGTAACACGGTTAAGACTTCATATAATTCCACTTTATACACTATGTCTCCTTCCAAGCATATACTGCACTGTATTTTTGTCTGATTTCCAACTATCCTCATTTATTTTCCTATTCTTAAACCCTGGCGTCTCTCTCTGTCTCTCGGGGCGTCTGCAGAGTCCAGAACACTGACCAAAGCTGTGTTTACGGCACTGTTTGGAGGTCAAAAAGTGCATATGACCAGTGTGCAGACAGGCAGGCAGGGCTGGCTGCTCCTGCTGATAAGAGCTGGACTCAATGCATGTGCGAGTGAGAGCAGCGAAAGGTCAGGAGCTGTGGAGCATGTGATGCTTCCTAAACAACAAAAAGTAGTAACGAAGGATACCATTAAGGTTTCTTGGTACTAAGTCTGGTACAATTACACTGGTTTTCATTCCTGATTTTATAAGAGTCACTGGCAGAAGCTGTTGCATAATGGTAAAAATACAAGGATAGTAAAAGTAATTTAAAATTAATTAATTAAAGAAAAAAAAAAACTTTAGTGTTGTGGTATAGTCAAATTTGCCCTGATAAATGGACAGACCTATGAATATGTTTCATATGTGTTTGTCCTAATTAAAATTACCGTCTTAAATTTAGCCTCATACCTGATCGGACCTAATTTATGCATCCTGCCAATGGTAACTGTATTTTCGGTCATTTCTGGTCATTCCGGTCATTTTAACTCAGGGTGGTTAAGGGACTCCCATTTCACATTGGAGATAAACTGTGACATGCTAGAACATGCTAACCACAAAACATAAAATAAACTACCACATAAACAACTTCTACAGGTAAAATTTGACAATGATCTATTTTAAAGACATTTCTATCATGTTTCATTTTCTTTAGCGTTTAGCATTGTATTATTTACACACAACCAATCTCCCAGTTGCCTGAACACAGCATATGATCTGGAGATACTTGGAAGGCAAATATTCGGGTGACTTGGTTGGAAAGTTGGAGGACGGGTGGGTACGTTTCAAAGAGAACAGAAATAATGCCAAATCAACATGCAATTTCTGTGTATATAACAAGGAGAATCATTTTCAACCTCTCTGTGACTTGCTGTTGTTATTCAATATTCAAACATGGCCCGACATCAACAGTACTTTACTATAACAAAATGCAGACATGTTCCAGCATGCGTCTATATAGTTTTTATTAAGATAATCTCCACAAGGAAGGTCAGACATAATCTTGATGGCCTCAAGTAATTGAATAGGCTATATATCTAATCTAATTGTCTTAATTTCATTTGGTCCGAGTCAACAGTGTGCGTTTCCAGCTAACATTTCCCCAACAAAACTGCAGGGGATGTTTCAATATGGCTTGTGTTATATCCTCTTGTTTTGTGGAGTAGTTTTCCTCTGAGATTTATGGTCCTGTATTTCATCTTCTTATGAAAATAAAGAGGAAGCCTTTAGATGGAGAGCTTTCTGTAATGGTACTCCAAAAAGGGTCGAAACAATCACAGCTCAGCGAGGTGCACAGTCAAAGATCAGGACAGGCGTGTTATTCATTTGGAGAGGGTCCTCTTGAGTCTCCGCACACACACTTTTGGAGGGACCCAGGACCAGGACAAACGTGACCCAAATTCACTACTCCTTGGTTAAAAAAAGAAAACAAAGTAATACAGTTCACATTTCTGATGTATAGAGTACTGTAGATCAAGGACTTGTTTGATCTAGATGTGTATACAAATATAAAAAAATCGAATATAATTTGGCTCAACAAATAACCAAACTTTACAGTCCTGGACTGTAAATGTACAGAGGGGATTTTGGATTTCTTATTTAGTTTTAAGTAAACTAGATTGCACTGAAAATAGTCCTAAAAATTCAAACTTCGCCCATTTTTTTTTTAAACTTAAAACTTCAATAAATCAGTTTTAGATTTAGATATCAAAAAATCCTTCTGTACGTTTGTCAAAATCTAGTTTACTTAAAATAAGAAATCCAAAATCCCCTCTGTACTTTTTTTGTAAGTAATACATGTACAAAATGAACCAAGAAATTTAAACCTGGTTCTGTCCATTTTACAGGTTTGTATGTCCCAAATATGTGTATTTTGGCCATTTTTACAAATAACATGCCTTTACTCTATGTGTAAACATGACATGATGAAAAACTTGTATTATGTTTTTTTCTTATATTTAAACTACAGGAGAAGTTTGAAACTGATATCTTTAAGTTTAAACTTTTTTTTCCTATTCACCTGCAGTGCCTCACCTTAAATGAAAACAGCTGACTATGTGCATATAATTGGTCAGAGTGCTGCATTTGACCCGTGCCCTGTGCTGCTGGATGGGCCTGTGATGACACTGGAACAGCTGTGGGTCTATTCTTTGTGCTGTGGATTCACTCTGCGTGTGTCTGTAAAGTGTGTGCGTGTGTTTTAAATGTGTGTGTGAGGGAGAGTATGGACAGTATGTGAAGGACTCTGTAATTAGAGCTTCTTACTGCACACACCACAGCCATAAACACTACTGAAGAATATCCCTCTGCTTTAGTCTAATACTCCTGAAACTGTATACTATAACTACTTCTGCTGCCATCAAACAACAACAGAGTATATTTAAATTAAAACAATATTGAGAAAATTTAAAGTGCACCATGTTACTTTAATTAACAGTATCCATCAGGTTATTCCTTTAGCTGTGTTTTTATTGCTCCAAAATACCTTGAAATCAAGCATTCTTTTTTCAACAAACGAAAACAAAAAAGAAAAAGGAAACAATAATTCTTTCTTACTATGAGCGAGGTCTAAGATCTAAAAATAAGCAATTAGTGAAACACTGGTTTGTTAACTTATAGGATTAAATAAATCAAATTGTGTAGGGGAAGGTTAGTTATGTTTTTGTGCAATGTATTAATGGTCGGATCCATAACAAACATTGATATGTCAGTACAGGGGAATCCGTATTCATTCATGCATTAGTGAAGCATGAACAAAGACATCATTTATAATGAACAAACAGTTTTCTTTAAGTATGATTCAGGGTTAATAACTACTTAATAAACCCTAATCCCTTAACTAGTTACTAAGCCTAAATCATTCTTAATAAACAATTTGTTTATTATGAATTAAGTCTTTGTTCATGCTTTATAAGGCATGAATACATACGTATTATAAAGTATTATAAAGTATTATAAAGTGTTTACCTTTTTTCAATTCATTATTTCTGTTTTCGTTTTTCTGTACATACATTTACTTTTAGTTTCAAGATGGAGTGGAGAGAAAATAATGGCCAAGGTAAAATTCTTTATAGTAGAGGAGTTTCAATGCATTTTAATCCAAAACCCTGGTCTCGGTTTTGGGTTGACATCGCAGTACTTGCCATAGTATTACGTGGTATTGGATCAAACCAAGAATCCCTGGTATCGCCCATCACCAGTAACCATTGCTGTTGTTAACTAATTTGTTTTTCAGTGCAAACTTAAAGCAGAATTCAACATTTAAACCACCAATGGTAACTGTCACTCTTGACTGGAACCTTTCCCAACCCAATCCAGGTAGTCTATCACCCAAATTGGCTCCCAAATTCCTCCAGCACCGAGCGAACAGTTATTTGTTTGAGTTTCAGGCCTGATTCAGATTTATGCGCGTGGGTCCCCAGGTCTGTGTCACGGGGTTGATTAATCCTGACTTGGTTTGACACCGCTGATGTATTTTACCCCACGTGTGCCGGGGAGCGGGGAGCGTTTAAAGTGCTAACCTTTCCCCTGTGAATGAGCGCCCTTTAGTTTGATGACTGTAAAAAGGCCCTGTCCAAATATGTCAAAACACGGTGTGAAATAGGTCCACACAAATTGTTTTGGAGTTATTGAAGTGGGATCTGTCGACAAGAAAGCCCGGCTCACCTTTACCAAAACAGCTTCTCAAGTAAAGGCTACATGTGTTGAAAGACTATAGAGCTGAAATTAAAAGTGTAAAGGCTTGAATGTTTTGCAGTGACGATTCTTATTAAAGGAAACACTACACTTGCTTTGTGTTACATATCAATTCAAGTGTTAACTATAGTCTTACATTGTTATAAATGTTTCACTTTTCACGTGGGGCTTGGACAATAGAGTATTTCCAAAAGCTTAAACTACACACTCTACAAATTGTTGGTCTCTCTTCAGTGGTCCTGTCAGTGCCCAAAACTTTTAATATAACAATAACTATCAACCAATATATTGTAAAATAGCAATCGAGGAGCTCAAATAGCCACCAATCAATCAGTGCAATTTCACTAAACTGTTCAACTGTTGTTCATATATTTACAACCTTTAATTTTACTTGACCAAAGAGCTTACGTGAGCAGTTTTATGTGATACGTGTGGCCAGCTAAAGCGCGTGTATGTAGGACATGTAGACAGCTTAGCGTATCTGTCAGAGCGGAGGCATTTTATTTGGTGTTTCTGACATCCCATAATCCCCCTGGATCCATCCACACACGGCTGATATAAAGGAGCGGGCTTGAGCTGTGGGTTGGCACACTATACTCTGTGCATAATATGTGACCGATTATTAATATTTATATAGTTGGCTTACATTAGAGTTTATATTTTGTACAATATGTTAGGCACTATTTTAGTTCAGAAGTCATTATACATTTCAAAAAGTTGTGTGTTTCCTGAAAAACCCAATGACATTTGAATGATTGCTCACATTTATATCATGAATAGTTGTGGCATTTGTTGTTGGAAGCTAAACTCATATGATTCCTCATATGAAAAGCATAGAAGTTTGGCCACGCCGTTAACTAAAAGTACATTGTTCTTGTCTTATACAGTATATTTAGTCATGGTGGAAATGTTTTCAGTACATGCAGGCCACTCCAAAATCCTTATTCTGACAAGCTACGTTTATTTTAAGGAAAATACAATTATTTTATGGTGAGTAAAGATATTATAGAACAGTAATTATTATTGAATACTTAATTGCAATCCCTTCATGATAATTCAAGATGTAGTTTGGACCTATTTTTTAGGAACCTCATTGAGAATCTTTGGTTCCTGACCACCAGATTGGCAATCACCGGTCCAAGCCTTACATTTAGGATGTGTTCACACACTTTCACACATTCACCATATCAAAACTGGGACTAAACCAGATCTGAACCTGTACTAGGACTAAACAAGGACCAGAACTGGACCAAACCTCTTCCACATCAAGACTAAAAAGGGCTCACTGAATCAAATAACAACCAATTATAACAATCTGAATTTCTAAAACGACTATAATCTGTTTTATAGCACACAAACTTGCTTTGACTAGTTTATTACAAAAAAAGCCTTATTACACAGAATTGTTTTGCAGTTGTTTGATAATAATGATCCTCAGTCCACACTGCAAACAGGCACCTTGTTTATGCTGTTAAATATTATTACCAGTGCTGTATTTTGATGTACAGTGATCCCTCGTTTATCGCGGGAGTTGCGTTCCAAAAATAACACGCGAAAAGTGAAATCCGTGAAGTAGTAGTTTTATTATTTTACAATGCAATACTGAACTATGGAATGAAACCAAAAATCAAAACCTGTTTTAAAGCCAAAAATTTGTTTAAAACAATAATTTTAATATAGTAATACAAGGTTGGAAACATTGTCACTGGCGTATTTCACAGTCTGTGCCTCTTCGTCCTGACTCCGCTCCGCTGTAGCGTCTGTTTCTACGTTGTCGGCACAGAGCGTTTCTTCGACATTGTGGGTTTTGTCACACAGAAAAAAATGCATACGTAAAGTTGGCAGAATGTACAGAAACGAAAACTGTTGACAAGTGAAAAACCAATACAGTACAGCGTCAATATTTTATTTCTAGACAACAGTAAAGCCCCTGAGCCAATCAGGATTCAGAGCACAATGCACTGTAAAAATATCCGCACTGTAAAAAAAATCCGTGAAGCAGCGAAGCCGTGAAAGATGAAGCGCGATATAGCGAGGGATCACTGTAGTTCATACTATGTTATTATGTCAAAGTGCTCTAACTTTCTAAGACAACCACATTAACCAATTAGACAACATTGAAGTGCTTGATAAGGTACATAAAGAAATTGTGCTCTTTTTCTAGACTAGTTGATGTAATTTATTTATGAAGTCATGCCAGTTGTCTTTAATCAATGCAGTAGACACTAACCCTAAACTTGCACTTATATACAGTCAATGCTTGTACCATTGCATCTAAACGACTGTTCCACGCAGTAAACCGGTACCTTGTTTGAAACGGCTGAAGAATTGTGTTTTCTCTAAATGCCAAGCCCAGATGTGGCTGAGGTCAGATGTGTTTAAGCCAGTGAGCCTCTTTGACCTTTTCCTGTAGCTCCTTATGGCAGCACCTCGCACATTCACTCAAGTCCGACCCCCCCAAACATGTCATGGAGCAGAGTGGACCGTGCAGAGGGGAGAACGTGCCATTTCGGAAGTGGAAATTGACACAAAGCCACTGAGAAGTACAGTTTATGCACATTCACCGCCTCTGGGCTGCTGTCCTTCCATATGGGCTTCCTTCGAGGTTCAAGGGCCAGCCAGACTTTATTGAGCACAAATCCTTGGGGTGTCTGACGGGCTGAAAAGGGGAAAATTCATTCACCATACTTACACTGTCCATTGATCCAAACACTATATCACGCTTTTCCAAATAGACGGAATGAGGCTTAGTGCTGTTCAGTTTACCTGGGGGCAGACATCCGCTCTGTGCTGGGCCAAAGTGCTCATAAAATGTGTGAAATGTGGAAAACAGTTGAAAATACAGTATATGGTACTGGTTTAGTCATGTTTTAGTCTTTGTCTAGTCCTGATTTGGTCCCTTTCCTGATTTAGTCCCGTTGTAGTCCGGTTTAGTTTAGTTTTAGAGCTGGTTTAGTCGTGGTCTAGTCTAGGTTTAGTCCTGGTCTAGTCCTGGTTTAGTCTGATTTTAGTCCTAGTTTAGCTCTGGTCTAGTCTTAGTTTAGTCCAGTTTTCATCCTGGTTTAGACCTGTTTTAGGCCTGGTCTGGTCTTGGTTTAGCCCGGTTTTAATTTTGGTTTAATCCTGTTTTAGTCCTGGCCTAGCCCTGGTCCTGCTCTAGTCCTGGTTTAGCCCGCTTTCAGTCTGGCTTCTGGTATTTTTCTCTGGTTTAAACCTGTTTTAGTCCTGGTCAAGACGTGGTTTAGCCCGGTTTAAATCCTGGTTTAATCCTGATTTAGTCCTGGTCTAGTCCTGATTTAGCCCAGTTCCCGGTTTAATCCTGGTTTAGTCCTGGTGTGGTCCAGGTTTGGCATTGCAAATCCATTATTTTGATCAAAGTAAATAGAGTCAATATTCATGATTTAAAATCTTAGTGTAACAAAATATGTAATTTCATTGTCAGAGTAAGACATTTTAACTCAACAAGATATTAAAGATTTTTCGTCTTAAAGCAAGTCTTTTTCATCTGAATTTAGTTTTTAAAAAGTTGCTGTCCAAGTTTTTGTTTCATTATTGCTATTTATTGTTTTAACATTTTGAAATTCCCATAATCGTTTGTTTGAATTAGCTAAATTTAAGACTTTAATGATCCACTTGAACAATAAATAAATTCAACCTCTGCATTTGACCTATTCTCCAGTGCATACAGAGACCTCATTATAAACATGCTGAGTACCATTGCTGCACCATGTGACTGTGGAGAGATGTTTAACCCTCTGTGAAACTGGGTCAGTGATATTGCATTTTACAGCGATCATTGTGGTGTTCAGACGGGCTCGGCATGTGCCACTCTGTTCCAATGATCCTCAGCACTAATCCAGCAGCACATGTCATTGTAGGCCACTCGAGGTGACAAACTCATGCCCTTCACTTCACACGATATGAACACACACACATGCAACGGTTTTTGTTGACAATTGGTTTAGCCACTGCCTGAAACTATTAGCAATCACCCACAGTTGCGCTTAAAAAAAGACAAAAACTACTCATCTGACTAAAACGCAGTTAAGATCATTAAATTTAAGGTTTCGCAATGGATAAATAAATAAAAAATGTTTGCCCAGTTTGGCCATTTTATATTTTAAAACTGTACTTCATGTTATGACTGTAAATCATGACATCACACTGGGAAATTCTGTAGCCGTTACCTAGCAACCATGCCCAAACTCCCCTAATGTCACAGAAATGATTTTTTGACAAATAGAAATATATGAAAACACCTTAATTTTGCTGAATTCATGTTTTAAGAATCAGAGAAAATGATTCATAACATATTTTTCAACTTTTCTTCAAAAACTAGAATGTAATTGCTGTAAAACAGGTATTCCACCAAATAAAGTTAACACCAAAAACCAGTTATTACTAGAAAAATAGGAGCACTGTTTTTATAAACTCAAGACGTAACTTTTCCTTTTGGGCATGACCAGTTTGAGCTTACGAGAGTATAAATGCTTGCTGCTTAAACCATTTATGTCAGATTGGAAATTACTTTTGAATAGAATTTGAAACGTCAGATGTCCAGATGACTCCCTTTGGAAAATTTTCTACAGTGAACCACTCCTCCAAACTACAGTCTACAAGAAACATCTCAAAGCCATCATCTTCATTATATTAGGCCCCTGGCATGGACCCATACTGTATAAAGTCATGGTGACGCTCCACACTATACGCCCACAAACATCCACTGCATCTTCCCTCATTAACTCCAGACATCTCCATGGAAACACAACAACAAGGTGACACTGTGCCAAAGGGTGAAGCCGCTGACACCTCCAGGATTGTTTATGTTGAAATCCGTCCAAGTCATTAAATTTGGTGTGTGTTTTTAGACGGTGAATATTATAATTGTTCTTCGTGTGTCCTTGAAGTGTACAGCCCAGTGTTCAGAGTAACAAACACTGATTCTGAATGTGTTTGTGTCATTAGCTGTCCCGGTGTTGGCTGTGAATAGCAGAGTGTACTTGAATGCCTGGAGGCTTTGCTGTGTCAGGACAGTGCAGGTAACAGAGACAGCTGCCTGTGGCCTCTGACGCACAAGAGCTTCTGTAGGTCAGTGCTTGACAATTGGCCCCACAGAACTGAATAGTGTGCGGCGTATTTACTGTAAAAGTCAGAATTGTGAGTCCATTACTGAAGGAATGTCTTATACCTATAAATATTTCAACATGCATGCATTCAAATAAAAATCACTGTCATAAAGTGTACTTTGTGTATACTTTACTGCAGTAAATTTTGAAGGAAAAACATACCCCAAAATTGGCACTGGATTTTACTTTGCTTTGTTAAGGTCATGGGTTTATAGGACATATTACAATTGCTTGTTCTCTGTGAAAATGTAACATTATGAGCTGCCAAATCAATGGAGCCATTGGCAGAAATCATGTACAACCTCGTTGGACTCCCAGACGAAGAAAAACGAATAAACTTAATGCAGTAGAGTGCAGAGAGTAGTCTTTCACCTCTGGCCAAACACTCAAAAAATTAAATGTGTGTGTCACCTTTTTCCATTTTAAGTTGATCCAAACAAGCAACGTAGAAAGTGAATCTATTTACAATTTTTATTTAAAGGTATGAGGGTCTGCCACCAGCTCTCTTCACAGAAATGTTCTGTCCAACAGTGAATGCCCAACACTTGGTTAAAGTAAGTAAGTAGTAAAGTAAGTAAAGTAAGTAAATTTTACATTCATATTTCCCATACAGATTAAAAATAAATAAATAAATAAAATCAGCAATGTGATAAATAATGAGCACAAGACATATAATTTTATTTAAAATCAGTTTCTTAAACTTTATAAACCGATAATTAAATAAAATATTTTACAGAATTGTAAGGTTTCTCATGTGTTTTTTGGAAAACAACCATGTTATGGACATTAGTTAGCACAGAGCTGCTTAGCCTACGTCGTGCCTTTAAACTCTTAATATTTGGACTTTTATAAAACACAATGAGAAAAATGTATAAAAAAATTACTTTTGGAATCACGGTGAACTTTGAAGTGTTAAAGTGGGCGTTATTCCATTGCTTTTCAAATCTTTTTTCCACCATATGGCATTAAACTTATCTTTTATGGAGACAAGTTACAGGTCAGATTTAAGGAGAGATGACTACGCTCACAGCAAAAATGCATGTTTTTCAAGGTATTTTTGAGCAATAATAACACAAAAAATTAAATAAACGTTAGCTGGACGTGTTTAATGTCTGTTTAATATTGTGTACGCTCAGGTGTTGAACCCATTAGAAACAGCTTACATGATTGAGCTTTAACATAAACAATTTTGACTAAATAATATTATTTATAATGACCATCCATATTTTTACAAAAGCCTCTGAGTCACCTCCTGATGACTCTGTTTAGATGCAGATGTTACAGTAGCACCATGCCCTCCTCTCTCTCGTACCTGGAGTCAGAGTTAATTCAAAGTGACACTAAAGATGTTGCTGGTTTCCTCCTCGACCCTGGCAGTCACTCTGCATTAGCACACATGACAGAGGAGCGCAAAGAGAGGCGGAAGAGACATCTCACCAAAACCTGCTAAATGAACAAAATACAGGAATACAGCGGGAAACAGCCACAAACAGGAGCGCGGTGTCGTGATCAGTCTTTCTCTACAGCTGTTTTGGATCTGCACTCAGCCCCCTGCGGTTTATAATGGGAAAAAGATGTAGATGCAGATAGTCCAGTGGGGGATTTATTATAACTGGGGGGAAAATGCAAATGTTGAATGCAATTGTGGATATCATGCTGTTTAAAATTATTACCATAGCAGCTCATGTTATGTATGCGGAAAACAGCAGGTAATTGTTCTTTATGTGATTTCAACACTATGTTTTTGACGATGAAATTACAGGTTGTTGAGGATTTAGTTGCACAAATTGGCTTTGCAGACATGGGAAGTGCAGTTCAATTAGACAATCAGGTTGACAAAGTATGGTTATCTGCCATTAGTTGGATCAATTGTGCCAGAATGTAGGTTAGGCTACTATAACTGTGCTTAAATAACTCTCAAATTCAAACATTTAGACTACTTGCATATTCATAAACTGCATGCAATTACTAAACAATTTCCTGGTCATGACATTAATTATTTATGTTTTTTTATTTGTTTGTATTGTGATTTTATTGCATCTTTCTTGTTCAGTAAAGCACTTTGAATCTTTGTGCACGAATTGAGCTCTGCAAATAAACTTGCCTTGCCTCACACACATGCACTGATGTCAAAGGAGCACAATGTAACTTTTCTACCAATCTCCATTGGACATCACTTTGACTGGAATATTCCCCAGTATAACACTAAACTTCTATCTTGCCTATATTCCATTACAGATGATTTACAAAATATAAGCGCACAGTTTTGAGTTGCATCAGAACCAGAAATGCAATACTGTTTTGAACACTTTAATACATTAAACAGAAAATGAATCACCAAGTATGCTATCTTTGGTAGCTCAGAATGCATGGCTCTTTGCACTCAGAAGATCTCGTACGATTTCTACTTCTGTCCGTGGTCTGCTCTTTTTGTCTCACATTTGAACATTTTTAAGAATCTAAAATGTTGTACTGTGCACCGGGCTTTGTCAAACCCTCCAGAAAAACAACTTAATTCAAATAATATAGAGCTATGGTGACTTCTATTGCTATTTACAAACACTATTTCTATCACAGAATTGTTCTTTTAACATATCAAGTCCTCACTGATTAAGTACAACTATCTCACCGCCCTCTTCCCCATCACAAACATTATGGGCCCAGCTTGTCATTGTGTGGTAATAACAGCCTTCCCAGTCGTATTACTGGCGTGCCAATCCAGCTGGGTCTGAACAAATCAAGCGCCTTTGTCTTAATGCCTCGGGCTGCGCTCCATGTTGGTTTTCCCCTACTGTTTTCAGGAAGGGATTAGCTAGTTTATTGTGAATAGCTCTGTATTGTGTTTAACTCCACTGGACTCACTCGTTTCATCATGTCTAATACCCAAAGCGCTGGTTCCTATGTCCCTGCCTTAACTCCGGGATTTTTCAATAGAAACCACATTGCACCAATAACATTAGCTAATTAGGCTCAATGTTTTGCACAAACGAACACAGTCCACTTGAAGAAATCAAAGAGAGGAATAAAAAACAACATAGCATGCATACCGCTTCACTTTTCCCATACGGATCAGTTTTCCAAATACTGGCGAAGTGTGTGACTACTGGCGAGGTCAGAGGTTGCATTGACCTATCGGCCCGTGTGTCTCTGGAGGGGCATCTCGTTGTGGCATTTCAGGACAGCTCAGATACGTGTAAAAGTCAAAATCCTTCAACAAAGAGGGTTAACGTAACACCCTACACTGCAGTCTGACCTTTGAGCAAATGTGAAGAGAGCTTTGTTTTACCCCAGGGACACTTCACTTGTTTAAACTACAAGAGCTATTGTGCTCAAGTGTTTTGGTACAAAGAGCTATACTGTTTTCTGGGAATCTATATGTTGATTTGATTTATATTGTATGTGCATTTTTGGCGTAATACGTTTAGTCTTATAGACTTATTTAGTCTTATAAGGAAAAAACTTGGAGGAGATCGCTCCTTCCTTCAGAGTCACTATTTGTTTTCAAGTCGGCTCTCAAGACTTCATTCATTCATTTTCTACTGCTTGTGACTTTGGGCCTTAGGCGGGGTACACCCTGGACAGTGGCCAACTCGACGCAGGGCTAACACAAAGACACGGACATTGACATTGTAAAGTGCATCATAAACGAAGATAGATTGGATTATACATTTCACATCATGCACAGAATCCACAGATTTGCTGTACCTGACTTTAACTGTTTTGAAATGTGAAAAATAGAACTAGTTCATGAATCCAGTTGTTTGCATGTAATAAAGTAAAATCACGTTACAAATATCAAAAAACCAACTATTCGGGTCCATGAGAACTCAGCTCTTTCTCTACATCTATTTATAGAGTGTTTAATTCTACGAAAAGCAGGAAGTGTGCCATCAGCGTGTTAATGTTTTTAAGCTTTACCCGGGACGGTAAAACTCTGCTCTGGTCTCAGAGACTTGTGAAAAGTGTTCATAAAGTCAGCTGATGAATATTTAGGATGCTGGGACTACATTAAATGAGCGATACATGTGACTGATGTAAAGACATTAAAACAAACTAGTCCCGTTATTCCCATTTCAAAACAGAAACTGATACAGTGCCTTTAATTAATGGCAGGATCTTGGTGAAAATTAGAACCCTTTGGACCAAATGACCAAAAATACAAATTATGAATATAAGTAATCATATTTTGTTTGTTCATCTTTTGGCTTAATCACTGAATTTCCAGGGGTTGGCTCAGCAAAGACATTTTTACAGTTTTTATTAATGCAAGATGCTCAGCTCTTCACTTTTAGCTTTGTGACTGGATACACGTGTAAATTGACACAATCATCCATCCATCAGCCAATCGTCCAACACTGCTGCCCCAAGTGAAAACCATTTTTAACGCCTTTTATTTGGAGTTTGTAGTGGAATAACTGCATGACGAAAAGGGTTTATTTGACAGAAAGCATTCATGCAGAGCAGTTTGATCAAATAAAGAAGATAAATATCAGCAGATTCTCTATAAAAGATGCCATTGCCTAGTGAATTCAGCCAGTCATAAATTCAACATGTTTAATGTGCGCAGCAGTCACCTCTGTAAAGGTCATCTGACATCACTGACTATATTTCTGAACAGAAACGCAATATGCCGCGTCTGACTTGGCTAACTTCGGCCGTTATAACCACAGATGCATGGGGCATGACATAGTGGATATTGGTCGGTCTCCAACATGGATCGAATGAGGAATACTTCATATATCGTCTGTGCGCCTGTCACCGATCAAAACGCTGATAAGAGATATTAAACACTGACAAATTACCTCACACCCAAAGCTCCAGAAATATTTCACATCAGTAATTTGCTAGCACTATTTCTTTATTTTGGTGACACCATATTTAGGCGCAATTGAAATGGACTTTGTGTTACGTCAACGGCATGTCGAGGATAGTTGGGAATCTTGCACAGCTTTGAGTGGAGCAGCCTTGAGCATGCCATCCCTGTGTGAGCCCTCTCCGTCCTGGGCACCGCGCCATCGGTCTAATACTGGAGATGTGAACTCTTGGGAATGCTGGGAGGAATAAGGGATGGTCTTTTTGAGTAAAGACAACAGAGAAACTTGGATAGACAACCAAAATGAGAATTTGTGTGCAATGGAAGATTCCCTCTGTCATCTGAAGGCAATAAAATATCTGCTGTTGGGAAAAGCATGACCTAATTCTCCAAAGAAACAAGGGAACGTCTAAAAGCATTGGATCTCAAACTGTAGAAGCTGCATATATTACTGAAGTGTTGAAAATGGGACCTACTATGAGGAAAATCCAAGTTGGACCAAATTATTCGTTTTTTTGGTTTGTACATTTGAGTCAGGTAGATTATTTGAAAGAGGATTGTGTACAATAGTAAGATCCATATCAAAGTGGGTTAGTGTAAAGAAAGACTTGCTTTGATTTATATTTTATCACTTTGGCTGTGGTTTTGTGGCTCAATGAAAGGAACATTATGAACTTGAGGACTATTTTCTATCATTGTGAGACATGGCAACAGAGTCATGAGGAAGGTCAACCCTCTTCAAGTTCTTGGCGTTTAAAAATACAGTGGTTTATTCTGAGATTCTGTTATTAATTTTAGCGATCTCTGAAGCCCTGATTTATCACAGGGCCTACTCCTTATTCACGTTATATAAGGGTGCACTATGTAACTTTTCTGGTGAAGGGGCTGGCACCTGCCTGTCTCCATTGAGAAGTTTCTGCTTTGCCTGGATCGTTCCACAGTATTTGTCTTTTTCTACCTTTGTTCAATTACCTTTGCTAAAATTGCTTATTGGCAGAATTTTTCAAACTGCACATAGCCTGATGCTTTGGCTCAAGCGCTGACGTTAGTATTTAGGACAAAACTCAACGTTTTTTTACTGTTAAATACTGTGTATTAAAAGTGTAGAAAATGGACCAGCAAAAACAATAATTTCCGTTTCTCTTTCTATGAATAAACTCTGTGAAATAGTCCACCTTTGATATAACCTTATTTAAACTGAGCACTTTCTTGGGGCTACAATGGACAAAACATAAAACAAACACTTTTTAAAGCATCAAATGAGTTGAATGAATGGTGTGCAATGCCAGGTCGCCTCTCCACAGACCTGATCTGTAGCATATAACATGAGGACATCACTTTCTTGGCTCTTTGGAACTACGTTTATTATCATACTATGGAAGATTTTTGGCAAAGCAATAAGATCCCTATGGAGACCAGCAAAAGTTACATAGTGCTTTTTTAAGTTCAAAACATTTTCTTGAGCTGTATGATGATGAAAACATGAACATTTAGTAAGGCTATGTCAATGATTACAAGGGCAGAACCTGTTGTATGTTTCAGCTTCCTATTATGAGCAACATTTTGAGCCATTTTTCTCATTCAAAAGATGTAATAAGCCTATTTTGTTTGAAATTGTTAATCACTATGGCAACGGTCCTAATTTCGCACCATTCTGAAACAAATACATTGCACTTTTCTACAGCAGACAGCAGCGTGTCTCTCGGGGCAGCGCATCAGGACTTTGACTTCTCTGTGTTAATCTATGTGGCAGATGATGGACGCCTCTCTGTCCATCAAAGTGTGACCCGGGGCAGTGTTTAATGAGATCCATCCCCCTGCCCGGCGTCACCTCTCCCTGGGCTGTCTGCCTCCTCCGCTCATGTCCGCCTCATGCCACATGTGTTGCTGTTTTACATGAAATAACTGTGACCCATAGGCTTTTACTGCCAAGTTCAAGTTCAAAACAAACAAAGGACATTATCCCCAAACAAGGAAAGGTCCAATAATTTAGGTGAACAAAAACAATGGAACTTTTGACTTTTATTTTGCTTATATTATTTAGGCTTATGTGGAGCTGTTGTGGGGAAATAGATCTGATACAGGCCTTTGATAGATTTAAAGTGTGCATTGAGTTATTTTAATTACAGTAGTTTAGTAGTACTATTTTTTTCAGTCAGCAAATTAGTCATTAACAACAAAAGTTTTATTTATTTATTTTATTTTTTTGTCATTGATTGTGCAGTCCCTCAGTCGTCCAGGCGGTTTCATAGTAAAAGAAAATTAACTTACATTTTCTTTTGTTTTAGTTAACATAGTCAGTAAGATCCAGTCCACGAAAGCAACAGGACCATAAACCATAGAACAGGACTCAGTGTGTGCAGTTAGCAGCCCACATTAGCATGCTAATGTGTTACAGTAACCAAACAAATGGACTGCATTGCCTTTCAGACAGTTTTAGAAGCAGGAGAATATGCTCACATCGTCTACGTGATGGTGGAGGTTTGGTGTTTGCCTCATCTCTCCTCGGGGCTCTGAGTCTGTGTCCTGTGGCTGCAGGCGACGCTCTGCTCCTGGTGCAGACGGCTCCTCTGATGGTGCTTCCTCAACTGGTTTATCTGTACTCAGCCTCTTGTACCTTAGATCGTGTGTGTGTGTGCGTGTGCGTGTGTGTGTGTGTGTGTGTGTGCGTGTGTGTGTGTGTGTGTGTGTGTGTGTGTGTGTGTGTGTCTGTGTGTGTGTGTGTGTGTGTGTGTACGGGTATGTATTGGTGAATATCTGTGGGGGGTTTGGTTGTGTGGGGTCTGGTGGTTGTGGGGGAGGTTGGGAGGGAAATGGCATGTGGAAATGTTTTTAATGCACTGTAAAGCACTTTGTGTTACATTTTATGTATGAAAAGCGCTCTACAAATAAAATTTGTTTTGATTTGATTTGACGTGATGAGATTTACAAATGTTTACAAATGATTTGGTAAGTGGAAACATATAATTGTCCAATTAGCTAAGCAATGCTAGGATGTGTTGCTAAAGGTTCTCTGCTAAAACCTCTGCAATCTTTCATTAGCTCAGAACCTTTGTTTAATGATCACTTCATAAAATGTAAATACAATTGTGGTTAAGTACACGGCAGATTACTTTTTATAAAGGACAGCACAGTTGCTTTAGAATTTAAGCCTGTTTTCTCATTGTAGGTTTGTTTGACTCAATGATTTCCAGAATGTACTTTGTAATGTTTGATGACCACAGCAGCCGCGGATAAATGTTGAAAAATTAAGCTGCTAATAGTTTCACATAGGAAAGACCATGAGCTCAGAGCAGCTTTAGCTTTTCAACAGCGAAGGGACAGCTGTTCAAACTGCACTCAGAGCTTGTATTATTATCTTCAATCAAAAAATACAAGCTTTAAATTTGTATAATGATGAACCCAATAAGATAATAATGTAGTTTGACTTTATATTGATAATATTGTTTAAGATATTTGACCTGAGTTACAGTGAGAGTATGGGAAAGTGTGGTGATAAGAGTCCAGGGATTGAGCAGGGAGCCACAGACAGTTGTGACAGCCTTCTGACAACATTTCCACAGTTAATTAAATTTTGGACTAAGCCGCAGTGAGAGACACAGTGCAGAATACTCTATTGATGTTGTGATACTGTCTCCAGACAACTTAGAAGGGATCTGTGCGACACAAGTGGAGCTGGAGAGAGACTCTGAACAAATGCCATGTAGACGTGAGAACATCTATACACTACATAGTAAGGGCAGCCTATGGAGACAAACAAAAGCTCTGTGAGTAATGTTTTATAAAATATTTCAGCTAAATGTTGGAATGAGGGAATCTCTGTAAGAGCTAAGGTGAAGTGGAAAAGGAATATCTTTCAGCACTTCCCCCACTACTGTAAAGGTATGATAAGGTTCACTTCACTGTCACTGTAAGGAAACGTGTCTATACATTTGACCCATCCATCCATGCTGCGGGGCAGTGTGTCAGGACCCGTGTGTGACTGGATGCAGCGCTCACGAAGATCTGACCAAGTTTTAGCCCAAAATCTGGGGATGTGTTGTCTCAAGATTTTGTAGAATTCAAACAAAAAGTCTGTGTACGGACGAAGCACAAACTCCCTCAAACTTGTTCACTTCTCATTGTCACAGATCACAGATTGCCTTTTGCCTCATCACAGAAAGCCTCAGAGTTTTTGGACTGGATCAATTCCACGTCAAGTTGTCTTTTTATGGATCACAAACTTGACGCGAAAAGTCACGTATGTAACTTTGTTGTACGTGCACACACTTTATAAGTAAGAGTCATGATCTATAGGAATTTCCTCTTTGTTTTTCCTTGCTGAGAAGGATGCTCTGATTTGTGATCTCATTTCTTATTACATGCAAATATTAGTTAATCTGCTTGTCTTTATTGACCAGTGACTAATTCATTGTTTGATTTTCTACCTTTCTCTTGGTTAGATCAACTGTTTTGTAAAGCCCCGAAGCTGTTCTTTTGGATTCTAAAAAAATGCAATTGATTTGAATGGAAAAGTTGTAAGTTGGTGTAATGCAGTTTCATACTTGCTCTCATGGTTGCTACATTTGCTGGTACTGTCCAAGTTAGTGCTGCTACCAATAATATTAACTGCTCTTGGTACAACTACTACGTCTACTACTACTACTACTATTATCTTCTTATATTGCTCCTATTAAAACCTCTTCCGCTATTACTACTATGACCCACTTTGAATCAAACCTAAGACCTTCTGGTTGGGAGGTGAACCTGCCACCACCGTGTCATTCCAATAAAACATATTTAAACAAAAGGGTACTGCTAAATACTGAAAGTAATATTTAGTATTTCAGCTCTCTGCCCATTCATTTTCGCTGTGTTGAGATGATATTGGATCACATTGTTCTGTGTCTTCTCTCAACTGTCTGGTGTGTGTCTGTGTGTCTGGTGCATTCTGCAGCCACCTGTTTGCGGCCTCATCAGCTCCAGCGCTGACAGGAGGATGAGCTGTGGAGCGCGGGGAGGAGGCCCAGGGGAAGGGTGAAGGACAGGGGACGCCTTCCACCAATCAGAGCCGCTGCCAAACCAGGGTAAATTAAAGACACACGTAGTAATAGTATATTTTAAGCACTGTACTCTATAAATGTTGAACACACACACACAGCACACGCATACACACACACACACACGTAAGACAGTGATGAGTAGGGATGAGGGAGCAACTCAGAGACCCACAGGCATGCTCAAGGTAGTCATAGATACTATGCATCCATGGCTTATAGGTTAATGGTTGAACGTTCTCTTTATAGCCAAGGGTATGTCGTTTAGAATGTTTGTCTTCTCTTTTTAATATTTATCAGCCATCTGGACATTAAAACTCAAACACCAGATTTGCTACGGTGAAATGAGGAATTCAGTATTCAAATCTGACTCCTTCATCTCACAAACCCTTTGTAAACTGCATAGTAGTTCATATGATTGAATTTACGGGCACTTGCACAGCTTTGGAACCATTTTTTTCAGACAGCAAAGCAAAGCAGGGGTGTACTACTAAAGTACCGTCAATCCGTCCGCTTCACAAAGTGTTATGTTGCAATGAACACTGAGCTTTTTACTGGTTTTCTGTGAGAAAAGATTTCCATTTAGATGCAGATGTTGCACAGCAGTCTGATTTTGTCTTTAACTGCTGCTTTTATAATAATCTATTGGGGCAGAAAAGGATCTTCACTTATTCACAAGGATAAAGTTGGGTAATCTGCTTTTAATTTGTGAAACTTTGGGCTTAGGTCTCATATTTGGATTGTTCCCATCAGCTATTTCTCAATGATGCATGCAGCTATTTCTCAGTGAGGCACAAAAAAGTCACTAGATTTATTTGCTTACAATATGGACCAGCGCAAAAATAGAAAAAAAGTAAAATTTGAATGTGGAAATGTAAAAGAATGCAAGAAAATACACTACAGAACTCCTCAGTTTAATGAAGTCAGAGCTTGCAATTGGTGGTTAGATGCTAAACAACTGTAAGATTGTGGTAATTTTGTTTTCAAGTACGTGCAGCTCTATCGTACAATATCTTAACATTTTTACTAGAAGCTGTTACTACTACTGTTTAATCATTTGACTAACCAAGAATTGTTATACTATAATTCGCAGTTGTTCTTTGTTTATCCTCAAACCACCATCACCCATTCATAGGCCACGTTCTCAGTAGTCAGCTCTGTCCAGTATAATACAAAAGTGCCCAGTCATTTCCTTCTTTCTCAGCCAGGAGCCAAAGACGTGTGGCTGGAAGCTCTGACAGCCCGAGACCCACTGCGGCCTGGGAAAACTATTACCCAACACCACCAGCTGACCACAGGTACCAGCAATCCAGGACACCTCCCGCCGCACAGTCATGCTAAATATAAAACCATTGTTGATGTTCACAGCCCATTTTACAGTGGTGTGGCCGAAATGAGCTGATGTAATGTAATATGGGCCAGCTGAAGACAGTAGTGTGGTAGTACTGAGAGAAAGGGACTGGGTCAGACCTCGTGAAGCTGCAGGAAACTTTTCACACCTAACATTTTAGCGCTACCACGGGAAATATGTAAAATCTTGAACACCATCTTTGAAAATAAATTAGGACAGCATTACTACCAAGAGGATTTTATCTAATATTTACTACACCAAGAGTGCTGGAAAGTAAAGAAGTACAAGAGTAAAAGTAAATGTTTAGGCATCTGTACTTTACTCAAAGCAAATATCACAGTGAATACTTTTTACTTTTACTTCATTACATTTGAGAGCAGCCACCTATATTTTCTACTCCACTATATTTTTAACTGGACTTCCTATGGAGTTTTTATTAATGCCAAAATCATGGTGACATTGCTAAAAGGTTTTGAGTTTCAAGTCCCAACTTTGAGTGAACAAAATGTATACATAATAATAAAGAAAAATCAACCCAGAAAATTAAGAAATGAATTCAATGGCATATGATAATAACCTTAACCTCTCTACATCTGAGTGAAATGTAGTTTTTTACTCTAAAAGTTCTTTTTTTGAAGGAGTACTTAAATATTTTTACATATGTAGACTTTTGTACATGATACTTTTACTTAAGTATTTTAAAGCCACTGTAGCTCTACTTAACTTCATCCATCTTTGACCAGGAGTGAGCTTAAACTTGTAAGCTTCTTCTTTTCATAATGTATGCAGATAAAGGATAAAATTCTGCTCTATTTTGAACTTCACATGAACTTCACTAATCCAGGTTAAAGCAGGACTAAAACTCCAAATTCCAAAATTGACCGTGGAATAAATTGTAAATAAATGAGGGCTGAACCAGGACTACAACATGGAAAAGAAACTGGACATAATTAAAATTAAAGAATGCAAAGAATCATTACCACGACTTGCCTGTGCACCAACTTTGGACCAGTACCACACTGTGAGAACCTCTTGGGAAACTCTTTTGATTCAAACAAGTCCCAGCTGCCATCCTCCTACCGTCCTCCACAATTCCCCAACAATGAGACAAAGTTCTGTTATTTCAAAATGGCAGATGTCCCAGTTTTTATCCTTGTGAAGTCGAAGCTGAGTCAGAATCCGCTCCTGTGACTATGAAACAAATGCAAACACCTCACAACCTGTCAAACAGCAGTCGCAATGGAAAATATGCTGTTTATGAAAATGCATGTGTTAGTAATCAGCGACAGAGAGACGACCAAATACAAATCATAAATCAGTCTAAATATTTGTATAAATCAAACGTCTGATTAACAAAATGTCCTTTTATGTTTTTCGTCATATCTCTTACACACAGTGCGGTTTGTCTTATGCCAACAATAATTGTCAAATATTTAAAGCATTTCACGGTTTGTGTAAAGTTGAACATGAACTAGCAAACAAGGATAACTGCGAGCTCTGCAGACATAACTGCATCGATACAACAACACCCAGCGGCTTGGTTTATGAAGTACTGAAGGTTCAACTAAGTCTGGACTAAATCATGTTAACATTAAACCAAGGTCAAGTTTCCTTTAAATATCGGTCCTGTAATTTATGTAAAGAGCTGTGTAATTAGAGATGTGCCAAAGGTTAGTTTGGTCAGGTGTTAGAGCACTGAATATTATGAATGAATTGAAAAGATTAGATGAAGACACTGGTTTCACAGCAGGTGTCCATGAACTGTCTAATAATAATCTATTAGTCTAGTTTTTAAAGCCCAAATTCAGATTTTGGGGGCAGCTTGTGAGGTTAGTGTGACTCTACAAGCACACTAGTATCTGTTTCCCATTTAAATGCTAATGAGCATGCTGCCATGTCAGGTAATGCTCTGCAGAATTTTTAATATCTTTTCAAACTAAAAGGTAGCAGCTCTGAGGAGGATGTTGCTCATTAAATCCACTTTAAACCGAACTGAAGGCCTCTCAGTGCCCCTGCCTCCTCCCTCCCTCCCTCTCTCTCCGTCTGTCTCCCACACAGACAGTGGGTGCTCATGCAGATGTTTGCTCACCTCGTCACCATCAACAGCTGTTAATTGCTTTCCCCGTGTGGCGCGGCATAGACAGAGGTGAGGTGTCACAATCTGTTAATAATCATTTTGTGTGGCGCAGGAGCCACTTATGGCAAAGGTTAGAATGTAATGAAACTCGTATGAGTCTTTACTGTGTGGATTTGTATTCCTCATGGCACCTGTTTCCATGAACACCACAGTGTCCGTTCATTAAGTATGTGTCAGTGCGCGTTATGTGCTGGTGCTGAACTCATGGATAACTATATGGAAAGTGGCTTCTGTGAACACTTCACTCTGGGAGTGAGCCTCTCAATAATGCATGCAGTGTTACCTTCAGGTCGCCCTGGAAAATGGAAACTCTTCCAAATGGATAGGTTGAACTTAAAGTCAAGCACACGTTGTGAAATCCCATCAATTGAGGAAAAAAAAGCAAAATGTTAAAAGTGATACAATATGTAACAAATTTCCCAAGAGCCTTTGGATTTATATCTACATCTCCTCCACAGAGCTCAAAGCAGTTTTTCTCAGTTGGTCTAAATGTGTTCCCCGTGTTTGGCGCTGGCGATGATCTCTGCTTCTTTTACATTGTGCTCGATCTCAGCGAGAGAAACTGTGCTGCAGGAAAAGCTGGAAAGCAAGAGGGACTTTTATGTAGCAGCCACTTCACAAAAGCAGGATTCAATAATTGCTTGCCTCTTGTCTCACGCAAGTGACAGATGGTAAGGCCACCAGGGGCCTAAAGATGGGAATAATATTGTTGATTAAAAAGAAATATAGGAAACAACATGCAGCTGTTGGCTTCAGGTCAAAATCTAAATGAAGGAAAACAATAGATGGAGTCTGTTAGCAACAAGAGCTGATGACAGGATTAGACTTGGCTGCTCGGCACATGCTCTGAGTGGAAACTGTTTAAACCATCCGAGTTTGTTCAGATTTCTGTGTTTGATTTCTTGTCAGGGAGTGGAACTTCAGGTTATTATTAGTGCGGTTTGCAGACAATGACTTGCACATGAACCACCTGCAAGTACTCCACAATGTCAAAAACAACAACAGTTTATGAACAACATCCTCCTCCGGTCAAGCATAAATGTCTGGTGGCATATCGAGTTTGTACAGATAATTGTTTACAAGCTCCTGTGGCAATTCCACTGTTAATGGCAATGCTAATTTTGTGCCCTTTTCTTCTCTTCCTCCTGTGAGCATCAAAGCCCGGAGCCACACTGCGCAAGCCTGTTTTGCATAGATTAATTCAATATTGTCTTTCAGAAACACCATTCTGCCTCCCAGGTTTAAATGACTAATACTGTAGCCAGGATACATGGACTTTAGTTTAGTATTCAGTTCAATCTTGTACTTTAAATTGAGGGTGAACTTTCCTTTTCTCTGTAGCCCTATCTTATATAAAGCTTTATTCCTACAAGCTCTATTAAGTGAACCGCTGGGCTGTGTTCATAATGTAATCTGATTGTACAAACAGTAACAGGACAGGCTATGTGACACCTAAGCCTCTATGTTTATCATTTATAGAATAATAAGCATGCACAGCGGGTGTCAGCTGCCTTGTGCGGTGACTGGATAAGAAGTAAAATAAGCCAGTGTGATCAGGCGAGGGTTTAAGGCCAGATTAAGAGATTTGAGACTCCATTTGCCCATGAATATCTGCTGCCAGTGATCTTCAGTGAAGGGAGGCTGAGGTGTTGGGAGAAATCTGCCTCAATCTGTATCGGAGCAACTGTTGTAGAACAAAATATTAACTTGAATGGTAGTTTACAGAGAACATGTAAGTTTTGTGAATTGAAAAGATTAAACTTTAGTTTGACCAATTTACAACACTTGGTAAACAATAATGTGGCATTGTTTCTTTTATGTTTTACAATGCAAGAGTCTCTGCATTTCCCCCCCTAAATAAGTGATGTTCAGGAGTGACTTTGTGACACACTAAAGAGTCACATGACTGACTGAAGGACCATGCTTGTCCCATGTGTACGACTTAAGGCTATCTTTGTGCTCTTGCTGAATACTTTTACATGTTCTGCTATTACTTGGCCTCTAAACTTTTGTAACTTAACCTTAATGTATAATGTAAATGTAGAGTTTTGCCAATTGCTGCCATTTTACACCTTGCCTGGGGACCACAGTTGGAATTCTGTATATCTAACACTGACACATTTACAGAAACATTGCTCCTAAATGAAATATTTATTCTGCTCAACACATATATGATTTGTAAACTTTTCATTTCTTTCACCCATGCCACACCTAAAAACATGATCGAACATGATTTCCGACACATTATCTGACTCTCATTAACAGAATACATAAGTAAAAATTGCTATAGCTTAATATCAAAGCTTTTTTCTTCGTGTGCAAACAAGTAAGTAAGTCTTTTTTCCTGAATGAAAGCCCACAGAACCCACTTGAGAATCTTAATCTGATCATGTTTGAAGCCACAAAATTGTCTCTTTTCACTGAAGCCCTGGACCACTGCGTCATCTGTTCTGATCTCAGCACATCATTGTCGTTCACCTGCGTAAAGATGACATTTGTGCGATAAAGTGAAGGCGTGGACGACACCCGGGGATGCTAAAAGGTACAAGTCCTCCCCAATGGGTGTGCCTACAGCGCCGCGCGACACTATCCACCTGCACGAGGCGCTCCTTCTCACTCGCTCGCTCGCTCTCTCCCCGTGAGCACCGTGTGGCACTCTGCGCAACGACGCACCTCATCTCAGCAGCAAGTCTTTTGTTTCTTCGCCCTCTTGAGTGGAAAATACCAAAGCTCTTGATGCGATTTAGACATCACTTCAAGTTAAGGCGCCTGCGTCAAGTTAATTGAAATCCGGGCTTTTGTTGTTTGCCTGTGGGATAATCGTGCAAGATCCGCGGCTGATACGTTTTCGTGCGGGCTTCACAGGGATCTGCCACCGCCGCCGCTTCTGTTGCTGGATGCTTTTAAATGTGGATCAGAGCTGGATGAACGCACCACGGTCAGAACAATAAGGTACGTCTCAAAGGGTAATTGAATGAAGTGTTTATTTTATGTGCAAGAAGTGTAGTTGTGCGTCAAACGTGTGCGTAAAGCAGTGTAGGTTCGCGTGGGGAACGCTTGGACAAGGAGCAGGATGCCCCAATGCGCGTGCAACATTGGATCTCTGCAATAAAAAGACTGTCTAGTTATAAATTCAACTTTTAAATGAGGACACATTGTTCCTAGATTATCTCACTCTCTCGTCAAGTGCGTGGGAGGCTGGTGTTAATGAGCAAGGAGTAGGAAATCGCGAGTTTTGTAAAGGAAAGTTTGTGTGCTTTATGTAACGCTGAGCTGCTGTCTGAAGTGATGACAAGTAGAGAGACTGTTGCTTTTACATTTTCACTATTATCTGCCTGTATAAGTGACACGTGGTCCGTGCCTGTGCCCATAACTCCAACGCTCAGTCAGGCTTTATTTTGGTTAACGCTCCGCTTTGGAGTTGTGCCTTCGGGGGGCTTTATGTGGGAACTTGATCTTACGCCACCGACTGACAGTTTGACCTCAGATCTTCGTTTACAAGCAGATCAGTCCCATGCGTGGCAAACGCGCGCACACGGACGTGGAATAGTTTCATTCTCACTAAAAGCATGATGGATGTTGGAGGCGAGGTTCAGATTTTTACGCACAGACTGGACAGTGTGTCTTTCGCACGTAATCTTATAATAATGTCTTTGCGAGATGCGCTTTGTGAAACCAAAAAGAAGCTGAAGTAATGAATAAAAGAAGAACCGTTTTTGATCGTTTTGTTGCACGTGTGGTTTAGTTCAAACTGTAGAACTGTGTACATTAATTGAATGAATCATATTTGATACTGTAATAGTAAATCGTATACTTAACCTCTCCTGCAAAATGTCCAAAATGTTAATTATCTAAAATGATATGTCCTTGCCCTCGCCATAAACATGGACAAGACTCTATATATTACAGTATGTTATGAAGTAAATTATACATTCAAACTCCAGGCTGTAGTTTCCCCTGACAGTCCTCTCCTCTGTGTCTCAGCTCCTAGACTCTGGTTGTCTTTACAAACGCTGGGACAATGTTGTGGGGCTCTCTATGCTGGATCCTGGCCCTGCTGGCCCTCTCTTCTGCAGCTCTGCCTCCCTCCAACGAGCCCATGTCTGCTCCCAGGATCTTCTTGTCCTTCAAAGGTGAGGCACTTGCACCTCGTTTATCTCCAACCGCTCAAATGTGGTGTTGCAATGTGGTTATTTTTGAGTGTTGTGGTACATTTGCCCAGGCATTAAGTCTGCAGCGTCACTCTCTCTTGAGTGTCATTATATTTGTCACTTTTGCTTGGATATTTGCTCTAAGAGTTGATAATTTATACTCAAAAGAGTTCTCTGAATGATGATGGAATGACTTTCTTGTTGTTTTAAGACAATTTAAATTAGCGGTGGAAGATCTGTGGAAAATTGCTGTTTTGAAGATATGAAAATTAGAATATCAAGTGTATCATCTATAATAAAACTGTTCAAAATGACAGCAAAAAGGGACAGAAACATCTTCTGTCATCTCCCAAGCAAGGGTATAAAAAGATATTTCTGCACGTTTGTTGTTAATTTTATTCTTCATTCAAGTTTTGTACTGAGACATTTATAGCCACATTATTGATGCATTGTTAAAGTATCGCCTGAATATTGTCATTGATAAATAAAAAAACATATTGATATACAGTATTCATTTTTGTCAGTATCGCCCACCCCTAATTTAAATTGAGTACATAAAATTATACTATATACCTAAATGTCTGTGCTTTTTTCAACTATTGCTGTGTTAAGACATTGTAAAGTAGTAGTTATAGTTTGTAGGACATAATTGTAGCATTTAATTTGATAATTGTGTCTACAACTTCAGCAATAAGTCTGTGATGAAGTGCCACATTTTAAACCGCTAACAATTAACACTCCAGTAGCTTTTCTATCCCAAAGCAGCAGTTGTAAATGCATTAATTGCACATCTTAACGATCTTGACCCCAATGTGTTCACAATCCTCGGTCTGTGTCGTAAAATCTAGCTTAATTACCCTCTGAGCAATTAGTAGGCTATGTCCTTTACCATTATTTTAATTGTGCAGTTTTCTATAGTGCTGTCACTTGTTGATTTATTGGTTTGCTTTGTATCTATTGGCACGTCCGGATTAGAACCTTATTGCATTTGCTCTCTCGAAGTGAACACACAATTTAAGAAAAGAGCGCTACACCAATCCCTTGTGTCAATATCAGTGGATGTTGTCATATTTAGACACTTTTTGTGGTGCCCTCTCCATGTTTTCTTAAGTCCTTCTGTCTCCAGTGAGTAACAATAGAGAGAAAACAGTGCGCTACATACTTGGTGGGAGTAAAAATAGTTTCTGGACAGTGTTGTGCCTCCATGGTCGACAGCAGACAGTGGAGAGGACCACAAAGGACTGCGTGAGTGGAAGTCGAACTGGGACACTGTCATTCACTATAACCTCAACCACAGCGTAATACGGTAATATGTGCTTACTGTGCAGCTTAAAGTCAAAGATATGTCATATAATGTAGCTTAGGTTGGATGTCAAGAGGTCAGGCTCAGTGGGAATTTTCTGATGAAATTCACAGGGTATTTTACAGAATTAACAACCACTGAACTATTGTAAAGATGAAAAAAAAGTAATGTCCAGATCTATACTAATCAACAATACAAACAAGATACTCATTGTGTTGAGTTTAAAATCTTATTGTATTGTTTAAAAGAGTGCTTTTTATTGTCATTGTGGTATTTAAATCTGTATTAAGCATTGAGCCTTTCATTAGTATCCAAATCAAGCTTGAAATTTTTGTTATGTGAAAACACAGTTTCGTTGGGGCTTTGTGGCTCAGTGGGAGTTTACCCCAGAACAACAAACAATCACAACAAAGACACTAAAGTACACCACAATTTTTTGTTGTTATTATGAAAATTACTTTTGCCAACTTAACTTGCACTGTGTAAAGATGGTCTATTTATTTTTTGTTTATTTTTGAAAACACTTGGGGCTGTTGTTATATTGCATCGGCACTGTACTGCTGCACTGTTATGCATTTTTTATGAGACAGATAGATTTAGATTTTAATAAGACATTTAATTGTATTAAAAGCCCATCATTTGTATTGAAATTCTTCCAGCCTCCTGTAACATCTACTGCACACGAGCAGTAAGAAATGTGTGGACTGACTTTTTCACATCACAGAATGCTGATATGACCTGACCTTTATGTGTTAAAACTTTTGGATCACACCCAAAAGATGAACACAAAAGGTCTTTTCATTTATTAGACTGGTGGATGCTTGAGTTTAATCCAGCTTGATACAGTTATGTTGTGTACAATTAGTTCTGCAAATGTAACAATTATTTTGTTTGCCCATAATTCAGATATTTATTTATTTATTATTTTGGTACCTAGTCACAATTATTCCGATTAAGTGTTGCAGCCCTCATGTCAACATAAGAAAGAAGCACAATATTGCTTTAAAATAGAAATGGTCTATGCTGTTTTCTTCCAAATGTTTGCTGGTCAACATTGTGTGGGCCAAATAAATGGAGTTGATGAGTAAATGGATAAAAATACTTGCATTTCTATAATTATTAGGAACACTGGCTATAACTATTACTGTACTTATAACCATGTATCATTTAATTTTCTATTGGTTGACTGTTGTATAAGACCATTATTTGTCTAATATATTTCCCCTATGAATCCTTGAAGTACCAAATACTTTGCTCAGTCAAAGTTTACAGTTTATATTCCAATTTTACCTGATAACGTTGTCCTTTTCTCATTTTCTCATGGCAGCTATAGTGTGTTAACTCAGGCTGAGCTATTAGCTGTGATAAGGATGAAGAAAGCAAACACGAGTAAGTACAGAGGAATGTCCTTCTCAACTGGTTCTGGACACATTACAGAGCACAGCGTCTGTCAAAAGACCCTCTGAAACAATCGAAATATACTGAATAGAAATAGAGTACAGTAGTCACAGAGGTTAATTTTGAAATAAATAAACCAAAAAGTAGGCACAGAAAACTGATCATTTTGCTATGCACCAATAACCGAGAAATACGAACACATTTATCCCCACAAAGGACTAGCCCGGCTTAGATCAGCTGTTAACCTGCCTATATTTACCTTTTTAAACCGACTCTATAATCATTCTATTTTAGTTTTGGGGGCCCTGAAAGGTTGTGACCCTTAAAACAGGAGCCAAAGTCCCATTTGAGGTTAACTGCCCCTCAATGTGTGGGATAACAGCCCCATATTAACCACTAATAGCTTGTCACTGCAACTCCAAGGCACATTTGAAAGTATTTAAGCTGTGTTTGCCTTTTCAGAATTGGCCAACTTTGTGAGAAAGCAACAAAGCCCCAGGTCCTTAATTGGACTAATACTTGGGACAGCCTTGAGGTTGCTTGAATTCTCTCGCTTTGTGTCAGATGTAATGGGTCAACAGTCGTCATGCCTCAACTACGGCCTGATATTTCTTTACAAACAGAACCCGCACTGTTTAATCTGTGTAATGTTTAATTTGCGCCTCGGACCGTGACCAATTTTAGACAATGCAACAGTAGACTATTTCATACAGATTATATGATGGATTATATTGGGTCAAGTGTAATCTATGTAGGTGGTCTTTCAGTAAAGCAGTGTTTTACTTGAGTAGTGACAAGGATCTCAAACAAGTGCAACAAAAGCAAACTGAAAAGGTGCACTATGTGTAACTTTTCTGGTTAAAGGTCCGCCACCTGCTTGTCTCCACAGAAATGTTATTATGTTGTCTTGAAAGCTCCACAGTATGGTATTAAACATGTCAATCTAGCATTATTCCATTGAGTGTTTCAACCTCAGAAAAATCCTTATCCACTGATCTGACCTGAACTTTGCCTGTTTCATCAATGGAAAGGGATAATTCAATTTACTTATTCTTTAAACATTTTCTGGTCTTTATTACCAGAAAGTTACGTAGGACACCTTTAAGTATCAGATTAATTCAATGACTGTGGTTTGGAATTGGTTTACAGGAACAAATAATGTCTTACCACTGTGAAATAAACTGTAATTTGCAGAATTATAAGCACAATCTGCCATTCAGAATCGCAGGTGCAACTCAAATGTATTGAAGCTGTTTCACTATGAAAACATCTGAGAGAAAGTGGAAGACACACCTGAGACAATCCTTATGACATGTGCAATTAAACCATTAGCAGCAGTTAAGCTTTTTCATGTCACACCCGTCACATCTTCTCACACAAATTGTCAAACGTCTTGTGTAGTCCTCTCACTTTGTACATAATCGCAGAGCAAGAGACGGAGCTAAGTGCCTCAACTCTGGCCAAATCAATGAGTTGTGAGTGACACTGTCTGCTGGAGATGACCTCTGGCTTCTTATCAGTAAACCAACAAGAAACTGATCACCAGGCCACAGTCTAGACATATTGCATACTATAGGACAAAATACAGAAACTGAACAAGCTTGAATTGCAATAAGAGATTTGTCCTGGCTTTTGTTATGTTCGTTGTGTCACTTCCAAACTCTTAAAATGTATCATTCTTAAAAAGTGCAGCTGTGCAGGCCTTAATTTCCCAGAAAAGTAATGTGATCTGTAAATGAGCAACCCGTAGTAACAGTCATTATTCTTGACTTTTTCTTTTGTGCAAACAATACTAAACATGGAAGAAACATGATGGAAGCAGCTTGTTCTTCCAAAAACGTTTCAGAGCACCTGCCAGCTTCTGAAGTCAGATTTGAATGTAATTTCCTCACAGGACAAACACTGCTACCATAATTAACAATTTTATAACAGTTCATGTTTAAGTATGTCCTGTGATGAACTGATTGAAGTTACTTCTTTCCTTCAATCTTGACAAACCTTGTCCAGACAGTTTTTAGTAAGAAAAAAAAATGAGTCTATTGTCTACGATAGTATATTGTGTAGACTCCATCATCCTACACCTCTCCGCTTGAAATCTCACCTCTTATGTATTACTAATCTTTCAGTGCACCCATAATGCATTTTCTTATATTCCGATTCCTTCAGCAGTTTCCTAGTTTGTCTCCTGAGATGTTTGTGTTGATGGAAAAGAGGAGGGTGCGTACGGTGCATCCCAGCAACCTCTGCTCTGCTGGATCCAGGCTGTCAGACCGGGATTATTCAGGAGAGGAGAACAGGAGGCGACAGCTCCCGGGCTAAATATAGTGTCTCTCCTGTCTTGTGTTTTTCTACATGGTCCGTCCCTCCTCTCGTCGTCCTTCATACACTCGTACACGCTGTGCTGCTTGTTGATAAGGGGTTATCCGGGGAGTGGAGCTCCTGTGTGAAGTGAGCCATAGGGTGATGCTGTTTTAGCGAACTGGAAAAGGCTAAAGAGGCGAGAGTAATGCTCAGAAAAGGTGAATGAGTTCATAAGTGGATGTGTATAGTAACAATTGTGTGGTCGCAATACTAAAACTCCAATACAAGGCAATACTCCAAAGTCATTACCTCGTTTTAGAATGTGATTCTCATTTCTTCAGTTTTATCGTGCAGTTTTATACGAGTTCTGATGTAGATCCAGGCGACTATAAAACTTTTCAGGACAGGTCCAAATTTGACGTATTTTTGTCTTTTATTTTAGTATCGAGGCCTGTGTACTTTAACTTTTTTTTTTGCACAACCCATGCATTCTGTAACAAAGAAAAGGCAAATATAGTGGAATTTGTAGCGGAAAGGCAACAGAATAAATCCTAACTATCACTTAATTTCATAATCATAATTATTAAAAACAGAATAAATTGTAATTTTACAACAGCCACACGTGCTAATATATTTTTATGAACATTCAAATTAACCACCGCTAATGTTATATAATTAGTTTTACTTCTATTTATTTATTTACATTTCACAGTGTCCCAGCATCTTTAGAATTTGGGGCTGTATTATTTCCTCTTATTGCCGCTGTTGTCTCCCTTGCGCTGAAATGGTAATCATGTCTGAATGAACAGTATCTGAATTGCAGCCTAATGATTATTTATTGAGGCTGAGGCATTTTGCTGTTGGGCGTTTTAATCATAGATTTCATTATTTGTTCTGACGAGGAGCAGCCCCCAGACTTTAAACAAACTGCATTAAAATTCTAATGAATGCCATTTAGGAGCAGCTGCAGTGGCGTTTATTTTTAGTTTGGTGCTGTTGGTTTGCAAGTCTTGTTAAATAATTAGAGCTTAGCATTGTAAATAAATTAGTTATCATCTGAAATATAGTTTGTCCAGTGAAATAAAATGTGCTGAAAGAAAACAATGTGAATTCATTACAGCAAAAACTGAAGTCTAATTTGTGCAGCACTTTGTCTTGCACATTTATACTGTTAAAGTGTATTATGAAAGGTGCACTGTGTATTGCTTCACCCAGAATGTTCCATCATATGGCATTAAACATATCCATTTCCATAAAGACAAGCTGGTGGAACCACGAGACCAAGCTACAGGTCAGCTCTTTGGATTTTTTAAACAGATTTTTGAGCAATAAATCTACTGTAAATGCTAGATGAATACATTTATCGTCATACTGTGGAACACCCCACAAGAAAAGTTACACAGTGCACCTTTAAAGCAAGGTTATATGTGATTATGATTTTGTTTTAAAGCATAATATGAGATTTCAGTTTCCACATTAACACAGATTAGTATTAGTAATGATTCACAATTCATAGTAAAATTGACTTGCAAATTAAGATCCCTTAATGAATGTGTTTTTGGCTTTTAAACAGTGGAAGTCTGGGTGCAGGCTGGTGGGTGTTAATATTTTGGCGCGAGTATCAGCTTCAGATCTTAATGTGGCAGACAGGATAAAAATAGTTTCACTCATGATAGAACAATTCCGTTTTGAGGAGTATTAGATTGTAGTTTTTCAAGTAAAAAAAAAAAAAAGAGGATCTCATGTCAAGTTGAGGAATTTGGGGAGGAATCTTACTGAATCCACCTGCAGAGGAAAACCAAGATGGCGGCAGACAGTGCTCTTGTTGTGGTTTGAAACATGGATTTAATGGTTTTGTCGAGAGGTGGGTTACTCAGATCTGAAGTGACAGCTTTTTAAGATTCATGTGGCGCTCGTGTGGTTGGGCGTCTGTTGTTTGTGGTTTTGAAGGGAAGACGCAGAGGGGGCACAGATTTGACAGAGCTATAAATGACTGTGGTGGATTTGGTTGGGTTGCCATGGCAGCGTCTACCTGTCACCACCTGTCAAAAGGGGAGACGGTTCAAAAACAGACAATACTATGTGTTTCTTTGTCCAAAAATATATGTGTTTTTAATATTTTGGTCTTACAACGACTTCACAAAACTCTCCCCCAGCAGTTTTGTTTAGTGTTCACACACGATATTTTACATATTTTAGTTGCTCCTGTGTCACTTTTTGGTTTATCAATCAATCAAATGTGTGTATAGCACAATGCATACACCTTTACCTTCATACCATACTTTACAACCATAAAAACATCTCAATATAATATGAAACTTGGTTTAAAAAGAAAAAAAATGAAAAAAAAAAGAAATAGGAGAATAAATAATCACATTAGAAATAATTTAAAATAGCAAAATGCTGTTAAAATGTTCTCATTCATTAGTTGTTTTTTTCTCTGTTACGTTTAAATAAAGTTAAAAATGTATTTTTTATAGAGGGAAAAATTGTGTATTGACAAAACATCACACAAAAAAGCATTAAAAATGTAGTTTTATTATTTTTTACTGCATATTGTTTTATTGATTGATTAGATTTTCATTTGACATATTGAAAACAAATAAAAATGTCTTTCAATATTAATTTCCTGTTACATAAACACCACAGACTTTTAATCATTGTCAGTGAACACAAAGAACAATCCTCAAAAGCGAATCTGCTCCAAACCACATGCTTTAGTGACAGACTGTTGGCTGTCAACCTCTCGATTAAAAAGCTGATCACTGACGATTAGAAATGGCCGAAACTCGATCTCAATTAAACTTTGATCAATCGCACAGCACTAAACAGAAAGTGAAGTGACAAAAAGACTTCATTAAGCTGAACTTTGTTGGCAAATTAATTCGCATAGCTCTTGATTGCAGTATTTATATTAAGTCTGTGTATCCAGGTGTGACAGAAAGTGGTGCTCTCTGGAGGTTTGCTGCTCAGATGGAACAAGGGAAACCCCAGGGTCAAGGGCAACTCCACTTGTGTTTACTCCAACACCATCATTCATGATCATTTGTCTGTCAGTGTTGGGATCTGGTTACACCACTGCCATTGACCTCCGTGTGGTCACCATTTTCACCAGTGGGAAATGACAGACCTTGGACAATTGTTTGAGGAAAACTGTGTCATTGCCTCATTTATTTAAGAATCCTTTGGAGAAAATACACATATGTGGGGATTTTTCCTAATGATTTCAATTGACAAGTCCTTTAAGAGATAAACTTTGGCTAATCTTTTCCCATTTAAAGTTAGATGTTTCAGAGACATAATTGGATGTTATTCTTTGTAGATCCGATGCCATTCCAACACTGGCTTAAGCTTCTTGCACAGATAAAATGGTAAAACATGTACTGTATAACTTTTTTTCTAAGACTTTGAAGTTTTAAGTGGTAAACTGGCTCACTGTCACCTTTTTTTCCCAATAAAACCAAGTCATGTTGCTCTTTTGATGTGAATCGGATGTTGAAAGCAAGAGTTTGCAGTTAATGTAGCTTTAAGTATTCTGTCCAAGAGGCCCGTGAGAGAGAGAGAAAAGGAGGGAAGTATAGAGAGAGAGAGAGAGTGATGAGGTGAGTGGTGTAAAATGTGCAGGAGTTGCCAGGGCCGAGCTGCGAGAGTGCTAATGGACTTGAGGGCATCAGTGTCAGGTTAGCTATCTCCGCTGCGCCCACAGAGCACACGCAGGCTCTGGGAATGAGGACGAGAGGAGCGGAGCAGCACAAAGCCTCTCTGTGGACAAATTGTGTGTCTGTTTCCCATTAGCTGCGTCTGAGTGTCGACTGAGATGGTTTACCTCAGCTGGTGACGGCCTCCGCAGTGAAGCTCCTTGCCCCAGCCGTAACCTCCCGCTGAAAAAACTCGTGTTCAAGTCAATAAAATCTGCTGACTGTTCAGTCTTATAGCCCTGGAAGAAATGTCATAGAATTGCTTTGGTCAATCGGGTTCTTTTTCTGACAATATTTTGTTTTACAGAGGGAGGAAGTGTAATTTTAACCCTTAGCCCATGATTATACACCAACAAATTTTGTCAAAAACATGGACGATAAAAATGTTTCATAATGCGATGCAGACAACACATTTTTCCCACAAAGGGTTGCTTCATACTTAATGGGGCGAAATGATTTTACTCTCCTACAGAAAGTTAGGAACAGCACCTTTGAGAAGCAGGATCAGAATAATTTTTATTCATCCTCAAGGGGACTTGTTTTTGTCACAGACATGCAAGCGACCAGCAAGAAGAAATAGAGTTAAGTTAGTTAAGTTAGTTAGAGTTAAGATTCACTCACCTTTGTAGACCTCAGTACACATTGGACAATGGTGGAAAGTTGCTTGGCGAGCCAGTCTCTTCTACTTTCTGTTCAAAGTGGATCATAGTGCCGTACTGTCCAATTTTAGACGCTAATTTGTCTCTCAAATGTGGACGACACCTCTACTCGAATCTCCACGCAACATTTAGAAAGAAAAATGTATAACTTCTGATGATTCTGCAGAAATGTACTCAGATCTTGTAACAGATCAAGTGTTCCTCTGTGGAAATCATATATCTTGGGTTGGCAAGCAAGAAACAAAGTTGGTGAAGTGTCTTTGTCAACGTTGTAATGGTAGAATCCACTTGGGCTGGAGAGGATTAAACGAACAATTTTCTAAGGTATAAGGAAGAAATTGAATAATGGGATTCCCCTTTAAACAAAATTGTACTCTGGCTTTCAACCAGTATTTCTATTGCTGTTGGAGAACTTTATACCACTGTCTCAGCTCGATGGTGCATAAAAGAATCTAACATTATTGGTTGGTCAGAGAGTAGAGGAAGGAGAAATTCCAGCGGCATCTATTATTTTTAATTCCAGTGCTCAATAGCATATGGTGCATACAAATCATCTTGGAAGACGTCCTGTTAGCAATTTGGCTCAGTCGAACATTTGGACATGATCCCAAAATGCACTGTGGGCCATACATTTACAGTCACGAAACAAAGCCATGCCAAATCTTAACTAGCCCAAATGTGTTTCTTGTATGCGATCAAACTTCTGCAGATCGTGCCGTTTTAGCTGATAGGAAGTTGCTCCTCAGTTTTTCATGCCTAAATGAAAGGTTTAAGTTGTTTGGAGATTTGGACAGAAGCTGGGAGCCTCGAGCGCCCACATCCTCAGGAGACCTCTCAGGTGTGGGGGATTTGGAGTAAGAGTCCATCAGACTCCTGTATATGTTGGTTTAGGCCCAACTCGCTGTCAGGCAGATTATGGGAGAAATGTGGCCTGTGGTTGATCCTGTGGGAGGAAACAGTAGAGCCGTCTCGCTTCACTTTCAAAAACCATCCTCTGTCAGACTTCTACAGGAGTCAGTATGTTTACATGCAGAACTTAGCTGGACTGTAATCAGTGTCTAACTGTATTTTAGGGCTGTAGTCAACTAAAGAAATTCTTGGTGGACTTAAAACTTGTTCTGTGCACTAGTTAGTCAAATAAAAGGGGCGTGACCCTGGAAAAATACGAAGTGCAGCGACAAGACCACAAGAAGGGGGTCACCCAATCTGTAAAATAGCAGATTAACTCACAATTCACATCCAAATCACTAGTTATCTCACTGCATGGGTTCTCCTTTCTGCTATTATGAATATAAATCCTTTCAAATTCCCGCGACATATTTAGTTGACTAATGAAAATGTTGGTAGCCCAAGACACCATTGACTGATTAATCCACTTAAAAACTAAAGGCCTGGGTTTTAGTCTACTACGTTCAAACAAGTCTTACAATTTTGAGTCCACAATGCTTCATATTAACTGCAGCACATTTGCACACTATTTATTGCTCTGTGGTAGATTTGTTGTATTATAAATGTATTATAAATGTCATTAATGTCAACCGTTACTGTTATCACAGTAAACAGCAGGCTTTGAATAACCCAGCAGTCAGTTTTCTCTAAACACAGAGAATGTCAGTCTGGCTTCTGCATCACAATCTAAACTCAAATAGGGCCTTGCAATCGGGTTTGTTTGTTTGTTAGTTAGTTAGTTTGTTTGTTGTTTGTTAAAGTGATGCATGGGAAATAAAATGCCTCATATCATTTTCAACTAAATTGTTGTTCTTGCACCCCATTGATTTTGTATAAGAACTATATTTTTCTGTTTTGTCGATCAAACTTGTCAATCATGCCCACATGAACTCTGTGAGATAAGAACTGGGTCCAGACTACACATCTTTTTGTGTACAAGAAAAACTTAGTCTTGGCTCGTCAGGCTAGAGTCAGGCTAGACACAGTGCAACCTTAGCTGAAGTATTATCTAGTGTCTTACAATTGATGACATCTATCAAACCAGTAAGACACTTTGTTTGACATTTCCCTCTGAGTTTGTTGGTAAGTCTCTCAATTCATCCTGTTGAGACCACTTTGGTTGTTTAATGCTGGCAACAACTCAAATTTCTCCACTTAGATGTAACCACAGTGCTCAACAAGCTGCACATTGAGGCTCTTTCTTGGATATAATTGCTGAAAAATGACCCTCAGTTGGATACCGACATCATCACCAAGCTTTACCACTTGATAAATAGCGAAATCCTTCATGTCGGATTGATCTGGCCTCAATCGGATTTGTATTCCCCGTGTTCCATTAGCTGTGGCTTTAGGCTATAGTAATGCCTCGGCTTGAAGGTCAGCTTAGCTTGTGTGGGCGAAAACCCTATGAACCCAAAGCCCAGAAGAAGAGCATTGTGGTGGTGACGGTGGAGAGAGCACGCAGAGGGGGGTTCGTGGTCTCCATATTCGCCCTGTTTTCTGAGTTCATGCACTGATAGGCGTCCTGCGCGCTGATAATGTCCTAATTGTGGTTGAACGTATTGAAAAGATGCCAAGATTTCCTGTGTGCACGCCCTTCACAACACGCCCCTTTGCCTCCATGCTTTGTTAGCGGGCCTATTCTCAGGAAGAGCCCCTGTAGGTGTCTCTAATGGTATGTTGTTGGCAGCGCGCTCAATGCTAACGGCGCTAACTGTTTGTGCGCTTGTGACTGCGTATATGTATGTGTGAATGAGAGATGGGAGCGAAAAGGGCCTCTTCCATCCGTGGCTGTTGTGCTTGTTGTTGTTGGTTGTCGACGCCTCACTCATCCGCTTGAATGGACTGTGTGGACTCAATAGACGAAGGGCGTTTGTGTGGGATGGGTTCATCATTCATTAACTTCATTCATGTGGCTGCAGGAGCAAAGGGGCGTGGCCTAAACAACACCAGCATTAGCATTAGTGCCTTTTCTAACTTTTAATGTGCAGGATTTTATGCCACAAACCGAGAGGTGGGCAAAATATTGGAATTTTGTTAATGTCGTGAATGTTTTGAAGATATGCAAACTTTTTTTAATTGAGTCCATCGTTTAAAGTAAAAAATGCTACGAAGAGAACTGATTAAAAGTAATATTTTACACAAGAGTAAAACGTGAAATTTCTTTTCTTTTTTAACAAAATTTATTTGAAAAACATTTCACATTTGTCTGATAATTAAGCCTCAACTAATATGTTTAAAGACATGTTCAGCACATTTATGACATACATTTATGATATAAATATCATTATTGGTACACAGCCAAAAACATTTTAAGATATACATTTTTTGGCAAAATTTGCCCAGCCCTGCACAAACCCCATAATGTAATGTGAACTTCTGACATGTTCAAAACAGATCAGACAAATGTATAAACAGTATGTATATATATATACAATATTAAAATACATCTCAGAATTTGATTGGAGCAACAAAAGGGATATTGGTAATCGGTAAGGGGAAGCAAAACTTCCTTTGAAGGAGGACCTTTTTGTATTTTGTTATGTCCATACACTACTTAAGGATGCTATAGCCACTTCTTGATCCAATGCCAAGTTTATGAGATGTTCCTGTCATCAAACAATTAGGTGATATTTTGCGCTAGTGAAATGTCTCACTTTCAATTTGTTTTTGTCAGTTTTTAATAAATTCCGCTATATAACACTATTCAAATGTATAAACACTTTACATGGCGTCACGACTTCTTTTCTCTTTCATGTTGTTGAGGGATTGATTAGCCTATTTAAATGGCATGTTCTGCTAAATTAGAATGATGGAGGAGCGCAGACAGACAGCCTTTCTGCATGTTTCAGGGACGCATCAACTCTTGGCACCAACACTCAGACACAACATTTTGTTCAACGGGTGACAAATCTACTTTTAATGTGCTCGACTGAATGGAGGATGGAGACACAGGGAACAAAGACGTCTTGTGACTCGTGGAGAATCTCCAAACTATGATGCTTTGTTTGGTCATAATCACATTGAAAAGTGTAAAAAGCTTAGCCTCCATTAGTCTTTGGCTTTGACTGAGGCAGTGTCATTCATGAAGTGGATTTGGGCACACCGTGAAATTTAGCTTACATTTATTTGCACCAGTGAGGCGGGATTACGCTGTCCTATTAAACCATCTAGGCATGATTAATTAGTCACAAACAAGCATGCAATCAGAGCATAAAGGAGAGAGGAACTTGCATTCAGAAGCTATAGATGCATTTCCCTCTATTTAAATTCATTACCATGTTTAATCGTGTTAGTTCACTACATTTCAGTATGACATTTATGAGTTACCAATATGCAAATCAGTGCTGATGATTGTATGCTGCACCTTCAACTATAAGATGAAAAAGGTTGTATTGCAACAAGCTAAGAGTGAAATGAATGACGTTTTCAATGACTAAAAATGTTTGAGTTGTCTTTGCTGGGTAGAAAACATTGAATTGATTGCTTACACGTTCTATATTTGTTGATTTTGTGTAATTCCTTACAATGCAGCATTACAAAATTTGAAGCTTACTTTCGTTGAGTTCCAATATCATACAAGGGCTGTGCAATTAATCAAATTGTAATAGAGCGATTGAGTGTCATTTCACATCTTGTCATTTTTGTGTCAAACGGCAATGATTAAACGTCTGCACTCTTTATACATTGGCCAGAGCTAATTTGTTGATATTTGTCTTAGAATTGCGCTGTATGCCTTACAATCACATGGAAAAGAATAGGCTATCCTTACTAATAGGCTTCTCTCTTATACAGTATTACTAAAACAGATGTTTTTGAAATTGTTTCCCTCAAGAGATTAAAAAAAAAAAAAGTTAAGATAATCTCCATTATTGCTAAAGCATAAAAGCAATTTGTTCTGTTCTGACAAATAGACACATTTTAGAAAGTCCTGCTTTTGGTCTGAGAGACATGAGGTACAGATAAAGCAGAGGAAGAGGAAATCACTTGACTGTAGGTTGGAGTCGCCTGCGTGACAGTTGCTTGGTCCGTTTTGAGCTCTGGGGCTGAAGGAGGCCGCTGATTGCACACTCATAGATTCTCCAAAACCTCTTATCTAACCCCTGTCATATAAATCAGTGCTTAGCCATCCTCTTTGCGGTGATAAGACCAGACAAACTCAGACTGATCCACACCAGGAAGGAGCGCACAAGTTCACACTCCCGGATCCACAAAACACTATCTGCTTTTCATTCGTCACATCTGTAAGAAAGTCAGTTTTTGTCAGTATTTGGTTCTAGGGATGTCAAGATTATACCGACAATCAACAATTGTGATTAATCAAGTCACAATATAATAGTGAGAAATGAAAAAGATATTATCAGTTCACGTTTAGAAGCTATCAATAACCTAAAAAGTAAACCTACAGCTAAAGTTTTCTGTTTATGTTACATTAACTTTCTTTTGTCTTTCAGAAAGTTGAAGTTCATAAAGCTGGTCTAATCCTAGAGGACTAGAAAAAAAACAGGGATTTCACAGTTTTTGGTTAATACACATGAATAGTTGTAAAATTGTGGCGTTTCTTCCAATGTTAAAGTTGTATGTTTTGACTTCCCAATTCAGTGCTTGTTTGTTTACAATAATTTTGTCTTGTGTCTATTTACTTGTCAGCGTGTGATCTACTTCAGCTCTAATGATGAGTAACAGTCACATTAGAGGTTTTTGTATTGAAAAAACACCTTTTTTTGTTGGGCACTTGACTGATAATTATAGTCTATTTGTTCTGAACAGCTTTTATCAAATGAACTATGGTTGTTAAAGCTTTGATCGCTCAAGTAATGGCTAAATGGTTTGCTCTACATTGAACGTTTGTGTATTTTTAGTGGAGACATTGGTCCTGTTTAGCGTAAAAAGCTTGACCAGGCTTTGTTGGACTTGGCTCTGTGATGGATGAATGGTTTTAGTAGATTTTTAGAAGTATGTTTTAAGTGCAATGCTTGGCACAGTGGGATATACTTACTGTTGCATCAGTTTCTGAATGTTAGTTGCAACACTGCTATTCTTAAATCTCCCTCAGCATAGCACAAAAAGCCTGTTGTATTCATTGCACTTTTGTTGTTGAACACTTCGTTAACCAGAAGTCATGCTGTGGGTCATGTGAGGTAGAAACGTTACCTTTATGTTACATTTTATACTTGTTAATTACCAAAATATTTAAAAAGTACATGTAAAGAATGTGAAAATGCATTTAATTTGAAATATAAGTACTTTAAATAGTCAGTAATGTAATAAATTTAATAAAAATCTCCTTGTAACTAGACTTGAACAGACTTGGAGCTCTCATTACGCCATGCATGTTCCCACTGACCCCTCTAGTCACGGGTGAGAGGGAGGTCACAAGGTCAGCGGGTGGGACGTCCCATCTGCCCATCAAACATAAAGGGCCCAAACTGAACATGGCCTGGAGTTTTAAATGGGAGGGGCCAGTGCGTCAGTCAGCAGGGGGCAACAAAAAGGCGGGGATTACGCACGGGACAGTGATCTATAGGTCTTTGTGTCTGTCAATCAAACATAGCTGGCCACTGTTGCTCATTTATATACAGCAGACGCAGATGCGGAAAGATTCCTAAAAACTTTCAGTGCTCATCAGTACAAGGACCGGTTTCAGATGTAAAAAACACAAAAATAAAATAAAACCCAGAAGAACCATGCAGCTGTGAGGTTCAATGTGTGAACTGTGCATAAAATTAACTACAAAAGAACTTTCTATCCTTGTTGGGAGATTACAACAGACATTTTTGGACTGCTTTTGAGGTCATTTTTAATAGTTTTAATCATAGACAAGACACAATTACGATACCTTCCATTTTGATCATCTCCCATCTCTACTTAACACTCTTATCCAAGAAAACTTTCCATAAACTAAGGCAATTGTTCGTGATCAGTGTGTCATGTTAATGTCTGGGAAATCACACAATGCTTACTTTATACATTTTTTCCAGCCCCACCCTGTATTCTCTGACACCTCATATAATCGTGGCGTTCACCTTGTCAGGCCTTGTCTTCATGTTGCATTGATGTGGAAACCACCCTGTTGAAGGTTATAATAAGGGCTTTTGTTTCGCGTTGACATGGACTGATTGTAATAAATGTATCACCAGCTCAGTATAAAAGTGATCCCAGTAAAGTGTTACCATAAACATGTTGTTATTGTAATAATACCTGTGTGGAGTCATTTTTACTTATTGTATCACATTTTCCTCTTCCTCTACAGAACCCTTAAAATATATTAGAAATCCGCAACTTGAGGCAAAATGAAGTAAACCATAAAACATATTTTCAATAATTATTTGATTGCAGGTCAAAATAATGATTGTAAGCCTTTAGAAATAAAAATAAGCAACAATTTCAAATGTGTAGTGTACAAATATCAGTTTGTTTGCATTTTTTTTTAAGAGGATGAATTTTCCGTCACACAAGTATACTTTGTGGGAAAGTATACTGTATATTTATGACAAAAACTATTCTGGAGTCAACATTTCTTAAGTATTTGTCCATTAAAACCTTTTTTTTTCTTCATCTGAAATTTATTAGTGTCAATCATGATCTACTTTCAACAGTAAACTGAATCTAAGTGGTTTCTATTTACCCAAAACACCTTGATTTTTATTTTTTTGTGATATTCTAAGTATAATCCCAGTTTCACATTATGTTCCACTTCACTTTTGTGTCTGTTCTGAAATTTAGAATGTTTTTGTTTGTAACCTTTTAACGGGTCTATATGATCTTATATGACCTATAAGTTTGCAGTGGAGAGCTTGTGGAGGAGCGGAGATGAAATGGTAACACAGGGAGGACAAACAAACTATGAAGAGGATAAAGAGTTTAACACATCCAGATAAATTAAAAGTGTTGAAATACTTATATTTTCAACAATCTGTTCTTGGTTTGTCTTCTCCCCTGTCCCATTTTTCCCACACTTCTCAGTAAACCTGTGTTTGACTCCTGAGCTCTGGAGATCGAACCAAAGCTTTACTTAATGCTGCTCAGAAGCTTCTCAAACACAGAAAACTACAACTTCTGTCGCTATATTAGAAACTCACTTGACCCGCATATGAAGAATTCTTAGATAGCACTTTGCAAAGCCGTGGAAGGGTCTTCACAAGATAAGTTGTGCACATTTTAGGAGATCTAGCGGCTCTCATTCAGCTATAGGCACATAATATTGTCCCTGGGCTTCTTCCAGATATTAACAGACCAGTAATAACTTGTCAGCCACAATCTATTTGTTTTAGTGTGAGAGTAGGCCAAGGAACTGTTTGGCCATTCGCTGCTTAATATGTTTTTCCTTACACTTGGTTATTTGCGCAGAGATTTTGAGATTGGTCAGTAGAGCTAGGTGCTTTAGCGAAATTACCCTCGACGTAAGGGGAGGAGGTTAGAGCCGCAGAGACCTTCTGGTGTTCGGAGGCAACAGTGGCAGATAATGGAAGGGATTACTGCAGGAATGTTGTGTTTCAAAAGAGGCTCGAACAAAGGTGTTTTGGGGAACTCTTGACCCTCCACAGTCAGCCACGATCACGTCTTACCATTGAAAAACAATGATAAACCGCAGTAATTGATTCGCAGATATTCATAGTGTCGGCTATTGCTTGTGTTGAGATTGTAAAAGAATTGTGTGATTTAGAATGGGGTCAAAGCCTAAAATATAACCTGACTGAACAAGATCGAAACTCGTTAACCTTGTTTGAGTTGTCTCTGGGTTTAAACGATCTCGCAGCACACTACTTACTACTAAAACATTACCAAATTAGACCATTTAGTTAAAATAAAAACATATGGTCAATAATGTTTATGCCACTATCTGGTTCTTTAAATTTGGCAGTAGTGCTGGTTTTGCGTTCTTTTTTGGTGCAGGAGTGTCTCAGGACTCTCCAAAATGGTAAATTACGGTACTCAATTACATCGGCATCAACTCAAATTGGACATTTTTTCAAGACACACCTAGAAAACATCAAGGCACACTAGCTGAAAATCAAGGGCTTAAACCACAACTTCATCCATGCCTCTTACTACCACTAGATTTTCTTTGGTAGAGTTGGAAGTTGATTAATGGTGTTTTTGATGTAACTGAATAGAGCAAGAATTGAAATCACGTTTATAAATTGGATCCATTGTACAGTCCTATAGCAAGCAGTAAACAAAAGCAAAATAGATTAATAAAACTATCAATCTTTTAGGACCGATTGATGTGACTTTTGCGTAAATCTGATTGGTGTATTTTGTCCTTTTTTAATAACTGTTTTTCATAATAAGTGCCAGGTCTAAGTATTTCTCTTCCCACTTCAAACTCCAGACCCCTTACGTATTGTCTGTCACATGTTGTTAGGTCGCGGGACTTGAGTGAGGATGTGCGCTGACATGTACCTGGTGTGGGGGCTGACCCTGCCTTTGTCCCGCTGTGGGATGGGGTCAAGTGGGAGTGTTGGTCTACAGCGGGACAGGGGCAGACAGGGGCAGATGGGGGCCTGGGTGCGGCTCATTAGCGGCTTGTTGTACGATAACTTCACACATGCGGGCGACTTCGGGCCAATCTGAGTGGAATAACTGGTCACGGGGGACGAGGGGCAGCACATCACAGAAGCTCTAATTGACAGCTTAGAGTCCCAGTGCAAACATGTTTAGACAAGGTACTACTGCATGCTGCGTCCTTCAGTTGTGACCACCTCAGCTGTTTTGCCATGTACAATAACACTGGGTGATATTACCAAACATATGCATATCACTATTGTTTTTTCTTGTATTTCAGCCACCTGAGCGATCTCGGCTCCTTTGAGGATTTTTTTTTCATCTGACGTTTTGCTGGCTAGAGATTTTATAAAACACTTGGTGCTCTTCAGCGCAGGGACCAGTCTCAGATGCAAAACATTAAGAATAAAGAAATTAGAAATATAGACATAGAAAGACCTCACAAAGCTCAGGAATCAGACTCGGGACCATTCTGTGCAACAGGAATTCAATTCAATTTATTTTTGTAGAGCCCAAAATCACAACAGCAGCGCCTTACAGGGCGCTTCTTAACCCTTCTGTTGATTTAACCAACAGAAGGGTTAGAAAATGAAACAAGAAAACAGTGATTAGTCAATGAAAGACAAGCAGATAAACCAATATTCAAAAGAAATAAGCAAATGGATAACAATAGGAAAAACTATAAAAAAATAAAAAAAACTGTGAGAAAAAGAGAAACTTGTAAAGGAGAGATCCATGGATGGACAGACCAGATGTGTTCAGGACTGATGTGCATCAATCTGCAGATAGAGCTCAAGTTTGTAGACTAAAAAATAAATTAAAATGGCTTTTGATATTAACTTCCTGAACTAAGACAACAAAAATAATTATTTCTTCTGTCTGAAAGCCTGACTTCTGTTCCAAATAACTGAGTGTGGACCTCTCAATTAAAGCGTATCACTCTAATCACTGACAATTAGAAATGATCTCAATTAAATGTGATTAAATGTGTTTATTTGCCCTACAGTAACCTAGACAATATTTCAATAAAGTATTTCAGTCAGCTTTGTTAGAGTTAGCGTTTGGCACGTCCTAAAGTCTAGACAAAGCCATTTTGTTTCTATGGCAACAGATTGAGGATTTACACAGACTGACAGCCATTCACTCTCATTTCCTCAGCATTGGGGCAATTTAGATTCTGCAGTTAACTTCGGCATGTTTGAATGGTTGTAGGTAAGTAGGCAATGATAACCCTGAGAAGATAACACTGGGAAGACTGGCAGACAAAAGACAGAAGGGTTGTAAAAGTTGTGCATTGAATAGCAAGGTAATTTATGATTGAAGTAGGTTGGAGACAAGATTATCTATAACTCCTTGGAAATACATGTCATAAGTATTACCATTGTCTACATTACAATTCATTAATCTTCACATAATTTGCATGAACACTGTCCCATGCTGGAAATTGTTAATTATTTTGAAACAGTAGAGTGTTATAATTATTAATATCATAAGCGGCTGCTATTGATCGACCTATAGATTTAAAGTTGTGTGTGCTTTAATTGAAAACCAGAAAAAAAAATCTGGATCATGTTCCATTTCCAGTTGAAAAGATGATATATTATGATCATGGTTTGTATGATTGCTTGAATCCTTAAAAATGCTTGAATTTACTATGTTGTTTTCAAGGTTGGGAAAGTGATTGAATAAAAAAAAAAAAGTGCTTGAAAATGCTTGAAATTTAAACTCAAATGAATTACTTGAGGGGTGAATGAATTACGTTGTTGCCGGTGACTCCAATCGAGTGAATGAGCCATGAACATGCTTGGGTTTTCAGGCTTATTAACGAGTTGCATGCTAATTTATGTCACTTTTCATGCCAAATTCTGTAAAATAAGGCAATAACTACAGAATTGCACAAAATTTCCAACAAATCACACTTCACCAAGCATCAATTTCTCAAACTGCGTATTGGGAAAGAAACATAATATTGTTAAAAATCAGAAACTACAATTAAAATATACATTTGCAGGTTTCTTAATGTGCTGAACGCAAACAATGTATAAAGGTGCTTGAAAAACTTTTGAGTTAATTTGAAGTTGCTTGAAAAGTGCTTGAATTTTATTTTTGAAAACGTATATGAACCCTGTATGATTCACTTTGTCATAAGATATGCATCCCGCTTTTTGAACATTATTATGAGATGGAATTGTCCTTTTTAATTTGCTACAACCTTAACTGTTATTCTTGCTTGCTTTCCAAAGTGCACTCTTTTCAACACAACCATTTATTCACGCTTCAACATCCAATTTCCTTCGAGAGACTTTTCATCACTATTTTAATCAGGCGCTCAGGATTGTGACAGGAACATCCCATACATCATGTTCCTTCTCATAAAGCAATGCGTCTCCCCCATCGCCCGGCTGCCTCCACCTGTGGCACGCTGGCTGCGAACCAAAAGAACAACGCTCCAACGGTATAAAGCGCGTTATCTCATTGGCTCGGTATGCAGACGGCGGCGAGCGGATACCGGCAGGATCAGACAAGCTGCAAAAAAAGAGGAAGGTGTCGAGGAAGTTAAGTGATAAATCCACACAGCATTAAGCAGCCATTGAGTGGGAGATCAGAGATAAACTCAGTGGTGTAAAAAGGGCTTCCGTGACAACACAGAGTTATGGATGGGATGCAGAGATGGTGGCAGGGTTCAAGCCATCCGCCGATTGATGCAGGTGGCAAAAATAAATGTTCTTCCCATCACTGTTACCTTTTGTTTGCATTTCACATACTTAAAATTGGCAAATGTCATCATTTTTATTTAGGGTTATTTACTTAACCAACAGATAGAGGCAATTGTAAAAGGCAAGTTTGTGTCTGTGGCCCCAAAAAATGTCCTTTTAATCATAGTTTTATTTGGTTTTATTTTGTTCAACATTGACAAAATAATTTAGTTGACAAAATGAACACTTTTTTTGTAATATACAGTTTGTCATTGTTTGTTGCTGTTTTCTACCAGCCTAATGTTTCTTTGGAAAAAAGCTAGAATTATTAGAATATTTGCAGTTCTAAATTGCGAAACATAAGAGGTTAGTCAAACCTTGGTGTTAAAAGTTCAATCTCTCATTCTTCACTTCAGTAAATTACGACCTGCATATTTGCTCTTGTAGGATGTACTCCCTCGTTGTAATCTCTGCTTCCTCCTCTCTCAGATGCTTAACAGAGCATGTTGTCCAGTTGCAATAAATCTAAATATAACAGCGCAGTCTCTCAAAAGGGAAGGATAAAGATAAAGGAAGATTCGGTATGTGGATAGATAGACATTTGTCACATTGTTTCGGGATGATAAAGGAGTAGCAAGTCATCTTTAGCCCCAAAAAACAGTTTATACATTGCTGTTGTTATTATTAGTCCTATTAATATATTCTTTACATTAACATGCACAGAGAACTCAATTCGTCTTTGCCCTAAAACCCGACAGACCACTCTTGTCCCTGTCTCCAAACTCTTTACATGTGAGTGGCGGCTAAAAGATATTTTGAGACGTCTAGTAATTTATCATTAGCACCAAAACTTTTTTTTGCTACAATTGTTACATTTTTTTTGCTAATAAAAACCGCTATCAGTACATAACCACACTTGTGACAAGCAAGCGACAACTTTGAATATCTGACCTGAGGAACTGCATTAACACAAGTTATACTAATGAACTCACTGAAGCTCTGATCATGTTTACTTTCACTTTCAACGCGGACCAAAACAACACATGCCAGTGTGTGACGGAGGGACAGTCATAGTTTGTCATCTCGGCTGATCTAAAATTACTGAGAACACGTCCAAACAGTTTTCATATTTCACTGGTCACCATGCACTGGTCAGAGCAGGAATTGAACCTCCAATCTTCCAGCACACACTTCAAGCACACTGTAAGATCTGGTCATTTAGTATAAAGTTTATACAAAAAAGTACACCCTTGTATTTACTTTTTCTCTACTTTTAACTTAAATTCTTGTAATTTAGTGGCATGGGTCTGTTTTCTTCTTTGTCCAGCTCCTGATTAGGAAGCACGTTGGCCCAACTTCCTACATGTGCTGCTCTTGAGGAGATCTTGTATTTTGGCCTTGTGTGTCTTGGCTCCGGACTTTCCATGACTCTCCTTGTCGCTTGATAAATGAAGATTATAAGGTCTGCTGTCGAGCTGCTGCCCCTCGGGACCCTCTCACTATACACTGAAAAAACGGAAAATAGGGGGTTGCTCGTTTTGTAAATGAAAATCATGCTACCATTTCATATTTTATTTAAGATCTTCTTTGAGCATGACTTTGTCATAAAACAGCTGAATAAATCCCATCGATGCTAAACCTGCATGTTTTAATCACGACAGCGCTGCATGAAAAAGTTATGCTGCCAGTGAAGCCACACCCCTCTTTTCAAAAAATAACTCCCTCCCCTTCCTGTGACCGGGAAAAACGTTTAACAGAAGAAGCTGCAGCAGCCATTTTTTCCTTCTCTTTGCTGTATTTTGGGACTTTCCGACTGGTTTAAGTTCGTTCCTGGAGTCCTCGTGATTTCTAAAGGTAAACTTGTTTTATTTGGTCCTAGGAATGCAACGTTACTACGTTAGAAAATTAAGCTGTTAGCATTTGTAAGTTGAGAACTATTGGAACAAACCAAGTCAAGGTTAATGTTAACTAAACAGGTGTAATGTTAGGTGCAACAGCTCCACCTGCTACTTTGAAGTGTACAAATCAACCTTTTGAGTGTTACTAAATTTAGTAACTTAGCTGTTATGTTTAATTCATTAATTAATTTAATTTTAGAATGTATTGTGCTAACTGGACATGGACTGGATTAAGAGTGCGCACAGCAGAACTCCGTTTAATGTCATGATACTGTCATTACAGTGTGGTACACCAGCTGCTGACGCTGAGCTCCATCCATGACGAGAGACGACACCGCGCTCTGCACAGTCCAGAGGTAAAAGTTAACACTGTTCACCCAGTTCAGAAAGTTGCTTCTCTGTAAAGCAACCAAGCCTCCATTATGACTCTGGTATGGATTTTTGCCATCGCTCTCATGTTCGCCAAGAAATTACAACTCATAACCACAAGAAATAAAATGAGTTTAAAAAGAGTTTAGATACGCCACATGTGGCATGCTGGTGCCTCATCAATGATTGGACCACAGAGAACACGAGATAACGCAGACTGCTTCTCTATTATTGACCAAATGACTGTATCATTGTTAGATTTTTCTAACTTGGTTTATACAGTAATTACTATTCTATTCACCTTTATTGCAATTTTGAACATTTTAACATTTACCATTTTTGTCTTTTCAGATAAATGCGGAGTTTAAAAAAATTGCAACCCTCCCACTCCAGTCCCGGTTCGTTCCACAGTTAGACTTTTTGTCTGACCAGCTCCATCAAGAGGAGAGGACTCATGGGACAAAAACTGAAAAACCTCACAGAGGTAAGATGAGAGAAAGAATTTTGGATACCTTCAAACTTGCTGTCGAGAGTCTTGAGTGGTCCCCACTTTTAACTGAGCCTGAAATCTACATAGATTAGTGATATATATTTTTTGTCCTTTCAAAGCTAATTTTGTTATTTATTGAGCAAAGAACATTTGTGAATATGGTATTTATGGTTATTTTTTAAAGGAGGTCCCTGTGGTGACAAATGTGTCTTTTGTTACACATTTTGAACTGAGCACGTGAGATAAAAAAACAATGACGTTTTTAAATTTGAGTAGTTTCATAATGCTTTCCTGATAGTGACTTCAACACTGAGAGAAATGATCATCTTTCTTTTCATATACAGCTTTATATTTGTTGTCAAGAAATGTTTCTAATTAAGTCTTTACCACGTCACCAGAATGAAGAAGTAGACATTGGATGGGAGTTCCTTTTGAAAGGGTTATGCCTTTACCTTCATGAGGAGCCTCAAAGCATGTGGTGAGTATACTTGATGATGTTATGATAAATGTTAGATAAAAGTTCTCCCAAGCTCTCAACAACACTTTGAATTCCCCCAGTTCTAGACGCTACAGGCAATGAATTGAAGCTTTCATGTGAATTTCATTGTGCCAATATAAATTTATAGAAATCAATTAAATAATTGTGGGTTCGAATCCTGGGCCACCCCAACATCACATGATCTCTCTGGGTGGAGTCTGCATGTCCTCCCCGTGTTACCGTGGGTTCTCTCCAGGTTCTCCGGCTTCCTCCCACCGTCCAAAGACATGACTGTGTAGGTTAATTGGCAACTCTAAATTGCCCGTAGTGAATGAATGTGAGAGTGAATGGTTGTCTGTCCTTGTCTGTCTCTCTGTGTTTGCTGTGACGAGTTGGCCACTGTCCAGGGTGTACCCCGCCTAAGGCCCAAAGTCACTGGGACAGGCTCCAGTCACCCGCGACCCCTAACGGGAATAAGCTGTAGAAAATGAATGAATTAAATAAACATTTCAAGCACTAGGACCTCAAACACCCAACATCTTACTAAACACAGAGCAGAGCAGAGAGGCAGGCAGGGGCAGACAGGAGCCGACAGGTGCGATTCACCTGGGCAGATTAGCCAACTGCACTGCTTTCAGCTAATGGTATACAAAAGGCTCGGACATCAGTTTGTAATACACAATTCATTCATTTCTTTAAATTCAAAATCACCACATAATACTTGATGATATTTTTTGTAATGTAATAAAGTACTACAGTGCATTGTTCCAAATAAAGTTGATATTTTGCTCATATACCTTTAAGTCCTACATTGAGTTTTGATGATGTAGAGCAAGCATTTTAAAACTATGAGGTAAAAAGGTTTTTGAGGAATGTGTTTTCTTTCTAAAGAAATTCATGTTTTAAAGTCCTTTTTACAGGGATGGCATGGACATACAAACGTAATAATTAATGATCTTTTGCCTTTTTTCTAGGGAAACGATGAAGTCCTCTTTGAGACATGTGGAAGATTGAACAGTGGGAGATTTCACCGTACGACAAAGTGAGGGTCAGAGGAGCCTGGACGAGGTCTGCACTGGGCGGAGGACCAGGTTGTCATGAAGTGGACATTGCTCTTCTGTTTGATCTCTGCATTGAATATGGACTTTCCACCACATGGACTATGCACCAAACCGGAGGTACTTTTTTGAGGTTCTTCAGAAAAGTGTTGATGGAACTTAATGGATCCACACGATCAAAAAAAAAACTTAAATGCTGAAGAAGTGTTGAATAGAGCACTGGATTGTGACATCTCACCTAGAAGTGGGTCATATAATAAAATGTAGATACTATTATAAAAGGTGTTTTGAAGATGTGCACAATTTGAATACTAATTTTTTTTACTTTTCAAATTAGAGGATAATGTGATATGCATTTTGAAAATTTGACAGACATTTTTTGATAATTAAACGTCAACTAATACGTTTAAAGACGTTTTAACACAATGGTTGGATGAATGTCATTATCAGGAAAAAGAAAAGTCTTCATTTTGTCAACCTGTTTTGTTATATCTTTGACCTTGTTATACTTGTCTGCTGAGTTTGGTTTGTGTTTGCATGAATTTGAACACTTTTTATTGTTGACAAATGACATTTTTGTGTATTGCTGAATTTATATTTTTCAGAATAAATTAAGTAAAAACAAACATGTTGTAAATATTTGAGTTTAATGCGAAATGGTAACATGATTTTAATGGAGGTTTAGTTGTGAAAAAGTCATGCTTGAATGGCATATATTAACAACTATTTTAAACATATAAAAGTCATGCTCACATGACATACAATTCTATTCCCAGAGAGCATAAGTAAAATGTAAAGCAGTAGCATAATGTTTTTGAAAGTTGTGATCATTAAAAAGTCATGCTCACGTGGCATGTATTAATATCCATTTTATTACTTAAATTTGTCTCTAACCAAAACATGACTTTATTGCTTGCAACCGCTTTCCATATCTTTTTTATGCAGAGCTAGTAACCTTTTTTTTTCAGTGTAGCTGGACACTCTGCCGCACCATTTGCTGTTGTGGTTGAAAAATTACCTCCAAGGGGGAACACCCGGAGAGGGCCAGATAGAGGTTGTGGCTTGTGTCCCCAGTGGACACAAAGTCTACATTTGCTGCTAATGGTGTCTCTAAATTTACCCCCTAATTACTGCCCCTCAGCTAAGAGCATCACCAGACTCTAACCTTGATGGAGACAAAAGTGAAAGGACTTGCACTATAGGCCTTTCCACTCTATATTTCAGTGTTTGCAATTGGTAATTGGTAAAGTAAATCAAACAGACTTGCGAGTTTTTGGTTGTGTTGTCAATAAAATGAATGAAAGATTAGTTTTTTGTTGTTTTTATTGTTTTTTCTAACTTGCAAAAGAATCATGCCAATGAATTGTGTCAACATTTCTCAACAAACATTCATGGTAGAGTACTATTTGCGTCAATACCAAACCCATATGAATTAAGAAGGTTTGCATTTGGGTGTAAATGTGGTATAAAATTATGACAAAAAAGACCAGAGCTAGTTCAAATAAACTGTAAAATAAGATTATTATTGTCAAAGTATGGGTTGTCCTTTGACACATAAGGAATTGTAATTAATTTTTAAGTGATTCTTAAACATGAAATTTAAACTGTTTGCAGCAATCCAAATGCCTCATTTTCCTACTACATTCCTAGCATCCTAATTATTAGGCGTTATGAGTTTATAAGCGGTTTTCACTTCCTTTCAGAGACCACGTCACAATAAAGCTAACAACAGCTACTATGCTTACAGTGCGCTTCCTGGTTCTCATATGATAGATGCATTATAATTCGACGCAGATGGCACACAACACAGTGTAGTATGTACTAAGAGACAATAAAATGTGCTTACATGTACAAAAGAAAATAGTTATTAGTATTATATATTTATTCTTTGTTTTATTAATACATTTATGAATATAGTTTTTCCATATACAAAATAGCAGAAAAACACTAAGAACAGAACACGGCCTGAGAGAATGAGAATAAAGAAAAGAGAGGGAAAAAAGACAGTAACAAACTAAGAAAATTAAGGCATATAGTCCAAAGAAAGGCTCGGATTTGTAAATTATGTCAAAATTTTCCATTTTCACATTAAGTCGTAATGAAATTTTTTCCATTTTACGTATGTCAATTATGATGTGATTCCAGTCCTCGATTGTTAGTGCAGTTTGTGTCATCCCCTTTTTTTATGATGTCCCACCGCCAAAAGTATGTTCCAAAGGCATCCATTCACTGACTTCATGGCAGGAGTTTTGAGGTACATCATTAAATGGGATGGCAATGTCAAAAATAGTCAGTAAAAAACAAAACAGAACACACAAAAACAAGACATCCAAGGATAGTACAAAATGTTAAGTCTGGTAAATTTGTTCCGATTAGTGTGTAAATTGTGTGCAAATTTGTTCAGTTCCAAACAGAAATATGCTCCGAAGGTACATACAATATATTAAAAGACAGCTTGAGCTTGTCCCAGTCACACTTTGCCCATTTCTTGTTCATATCAGCTGGACTCTTCAAGCTCTATGCAAATGTCATGAGCAGATTATGTGCCGGTGCGGTGTCGGGGGCAGTGTGTTGGTGCAGCTGACAGAAAAGGGAGAGTATTTATTTTAGGGCCCGGGTCAGAGGTTGCCCGGGGAGAGGTGGATTTTTCCCTCATTCACACCCGATCCTCCTCATTATTTAGCTCGTCCCATAATCCTTCAGGCCCGACTGTCACCGCTGACCACACTGCAGCGCCGACGCAGGGGGATGTTCAATAACAAACACAGCTTCACCGCAAACTCACACCCATAATCTCCTTCCTTTATGATTTTCTATTCGCCAGAGCCCAACAAGGTGAAAAATAAAGTTATCTTGAATTATCAGCCTTGTTAAAATTGGATGCATACATTGTTAATTGTTGTTACAAATCCACTGACTTTTGTTGTAATAGTTTTGTTTTTGTTTCTTGAGTTTTCCATTTCGACTTACCATAATCATATAATAACATTTTCTTTGCAAATGCAACAAAACAGCATCTCTATCTTGCTATCCTATTCTATCCTATCCTAATGAAGAAAAAACAAAACAAACAGGTTCTCTTGTAAGCTAGTTAAAAGGCATTTATATGCACTAGATATTTGTTTATTTATACGTTTATGCAACATTTACTTGCATTTATACATCGTTAATAATACATTGTAATTAGAAATAGAAAGCTTCTTATTTAATTAATAACAATAGCCAAGTGATAAATGTTGGTGAATGTATTAGAAGTATGAATAAAGAATAACTAGTGCTAATTAACATGTTATTAGTTGTTTACTGATGAACCTTATTTTAAAGCGTCACCAAACATTTGAAATTAAAATGTATATGTAAAACTCAATACTTTGCACACAATTTCTTTATTTATGGCTTTATTATTTGCTGTAATTCCTCAACTCTCCAACGTCTCACTCATTCAGAAGGAACTGTACGTGTTGTATCCAGACTTTTGTGCATTTGTCTCCTTCGTGTTCTTTGAGTTTTATGACAGATGCCACTTTTCTTTTGGGCGATATTATTCCTTTATCCCATCATTTCTGCGGCCACCCTGCTTTGCCACTGATAATCCTGATTATGGAGAAGTGCATAAGAGGGGTCAGGATGAGCTTTCACCCCTCGTGACCTTTCACCTGCGGCCTGTGGAGCTCTTCGGGGTCAGCTCCACCAAGTCTGCAGCCTGTGGTTTGCTGCTGACTGTAGTGAGAAAATATGACTGCTTCTGAATGCTTGAATGAATGCTTCTCAATTTATGGAGAACTCTTTTGTATAAAGATTGATGGGTCACATTTTATAATACCTATTTGGGCCTTAATAAAATATGAACAAAGACTTAATTCATAGTAAACAAATGTATTAAGGTATGAACAAGTGAAGTTATTATAAACTAGTACCGATTTTTGTTTTTTCCAGTTTTGGTTTGTTATATTATTTAACTAATACAGGGTTCCACGAGGCAATAAAAGTCATTGAATGGATTTAGGCTAAAAATAAGGCCTTAAAGCATTAAATTTAATCCCCACTGACAATAAATCTAAAAAAAACATTTTGACAAAACATTTTTACCTGTCAGAAGAAAAAATATAAACATTCAAATATAGATGCACTGGATTTATTGAATCTAGATGTTAAAAGCTTAGCTCAAATCATTTAAAAAGAAGAAGACTGGGTTTAAAACATACATTTCCATAGTTTAAATTTCATGTAAATTAAAAGTCATACCGCTGCCCAATGGAATGATTATAAGCTAGTAGTTTTGACATGATAAAAGCGTAAATGTCTTGTTTTGACATTGATTATGGCATTAAAAATCTTGAAACGCTGCATTAAAAAGCATTACATTTGATTTGCTGAAACCTGCATACACCTTGTTCTTTCATCATCAGCTTAGACAGAGTTGTGTTTTGCTTGATTCAGGCACATTTGAGTGAACCTGCATTTAAGGTTTGAGTGTTCAGATTTCTGTTTGTATCCAACCCCTTTTCCTGCTCTGTATGTGTTTACAATTTTTCAAAATAAAAGGATCGTAAAGGAAAATCTGCTTCTTGTTGTGGTGAAATGCCGGTATTGGTGCGTTCACACTTGCGCATTCCCCACATCAAAACTGGGACTAAACCTGGACCAAACCCAAAACTAAATCTGGACTAGATCAGGACAAAACCAGGACTAGATTAGTGCCAAACCAAGTCTACATTAGGATCAAATACGATCAAGAGTGAATGCACCCTGTGAAGGTGCTTTTCAGCTCTGCAGTTTTGCACCAGATTCTATTATTAAACCTTTTTAGATCAATATTGTGGTTTGCAATTGCTTTGACAAAATGTAAAATAATGATCTGATATAGTAATAAAACCAAAAAAGCATAATATATCCTTAGAAAAGTTATAATATGGCAGTTTATTTTTTAGGTAATTGTCAAATGGATGCTAGTTTTGTGAAATAGTTGTCAGTTTGACAGACAGAGCTCAATGAATAGAGCATTTACTTCTTAACTTTGAAAAGTTTATATAAAAACTCAAATAAGAAAAGTGGCTATTTGGCATCTGCTCTGACATTTAAAATACGTAATGAATTTTCGAAGAAAAAAAATTCTATGATGTATCACTTGGCTGGTTTGGCCCTGACTCACCACTTTGGACTCGCCGTTTAAACATAATTTTGTCTCCAAAGCAGAATCACAATCTTGATGAAAAACCTTGTCTTGTAAAACCTTCTATTTAATGTTCCTCAAACTCTCTTGCTTCCTGTTCTAATGACCAGACTTACTCACATAGATTACAATATGAACTGAATTAAGGCTTGCGCTGTTTCAAAATAACCCATTCTGTCACTTAAGGCAGATCCACCTTCTTTTCCCTGCGCTTTAATTAACCTCTCCTTCCATCCGAAACTGCCGAAAACGCAGGAAGTGAACTCAGCGCTCGCTAACTTCATCTCCTCTGCTTTTCATTAGACTCTGTGATGCAGGTTCGCTAGATTCGGGTAAAAAATGAGGATCATAGACTCCCACATATAGACACAGCACGCACTCAATATCAAAGGTTAGACAAGTGTGAAGAGGTTTGAGTGACAGCATCCGGGAGAGCGCAGACTCAAGACTTAATCTGCAGCCAATTATTTCTCCTTCGACAAACACAAGTAACAAGTAATCAGTCGCAGTGATGTGTTCAGTCAGGGTTTGTCGTAGGCCTAGTTTGTGCGCCGCCAATCACTTTTTTGTCCTTTTAATGATATGCAAGCTTTGTAGCAGTAGCTTTTAGGGCTGCACAATTAATCATAGTTGAATCAGTATCGCGATTTGAATGGATGCAATTAGCAAATAGCAATGTTTGAAGTACAATAATTTCCTCCACGATTAACAAAATATCCGGTTTCATTCTGCATAACCTGCAAAGTCTGTGGGTTAGATCTGTACAAACCTGAAATACATGTCATTGTTTAGTTTTTTCACTTTGAGTCACTGTCAGTTATCCCACTTAATACTTCATTAAAACTTAAATCGCAAATCTAATCACAATCGCTATACTGGTCAGAAAAAAAAACAAAAACGCAAATAGATATGTTCCGAAATCATGCAGCCCTAGTAGCTTGTATTGTTTTACTTTGACTTGTAACTTATCCTGCATTGTTGTTATTTGCACCTTGACTAGTATTTACAGTCAGTCTATATGTTGAATTGTGCTATGAAAGTGTTATTCTGTTCAATGCAGCTGTATTTTCAAGCACAGACTCATTCTGTTTTTCCTGAACCCACTCGAAATATTGGTCAACCTCTGTCATCTCCCGCTTATACCAGGTTTTCTTTTTGTTAAGTTTTACTTGAAAATCACTGTGTAGTTATGGGTGGGAACATGATGAAGTGTTTAGTTATTATTATTGTATTATTCCCCATTGTAGGACAAATAAGTGTTCTCTTATCTTACTGTATATTATGTCAGTATCTGCAGTAGATATTATCTGTCTGTCTATGTTTCTGATCTGGCTTAATGCCTTGCCCACAATAGATCTGATGGCATTTTCAGTTCGTAATTGTGCTATTATGGGATGTAAGCTTATACTTTTTAATGTGGTCTACTAAAGGAGCGATGCACGCATGAATGAGCCCCTGCAGCCTCAGCTCGGCTCAGGACTTACCTCTGCTCTGAAGGCTTGGAGATGAGTCTGGCTAAATGCTAGAGATGTCTGGACAAGTTGGTAATGGAGTTTTCTTTTTGTTCTCATAAATGCTCTCTCAAAAGGATCCCCAGGAGCTGCTTTAGTGATGTAAGAAAGATCTCAAATGCCGATAAAGAAATGTAGCTGTGTCTATATTTCAGAGTCAAAACTTTTTACTTTTTTTAATAATGTAAAATCTATGCAAATTAAAATGCTAAGTACAAGGAGTGGGGCAAGATATTGCACGATAAAATTGCTGAAAATGTGTTTTTTACATTAGCCTTGGACAAATAAAGGGACTGACTTTGCTGAGTTACACCTTTTTAGAAGCTGTAGTTCAAAAAGCAGTGCTACAATGACAACAAAAATATAAAATAAATCAATAATTGCGAAGCCAAAATTGTGAACTGAACCGCACTGAATGTGTTTGTTATAATAACATGTCATATCTCGTCCTGTCCCTTCAAAGTACTGGAAACTTGGAGGCAGATGATTTGTGGTGAGAAAGGAGAGCCAAACACAGCAGAGCAGAGGAAGATATGCTTTTCATGTTGAGATTTATTTATTTGTTTAAGAACTAATGAAGCTAAACGCAGCTCAGTAAATATATCTAGTTACTTGTTACCTTTACCTTTTACAATGACCCAGAAAAGCCACACTGCATTGACAAAGTCGGACCATCCACTGCACATCCTCTGTTTGTGGAGATCTCCTCAACAGGTGGACACAGGGCCAGCTCAGTTTTCCAGCAGATGTGGGTCAGATTCTGTAAAAAGCTGGTTTGGGTTTGATCCAAGAAAGTCATTGGAGTGAAGACAATCCCAAAGAGAAAGAGGAGAAAGAGGAGATGTCTTAACTGCATGAGTGCGTGTGCGTCTGGCAGCCATTACAAAGACCTTGTGAGGAGGAGGAGGAGGCAGTGAAACTCTCCAGGTCCTGTTATCCTCATTGACAGACACTTGTGCCATATTATTGCAGCGTTTACCAGCTGCTTGTAAATATGGCCATTTAACACAATGTCAAGGCTGGTCGGACTTTGTAACATTTTCCTGGCTCTAAAGCAGTTGTTCTTAAAAGTTCCCACATGCACCAAGGATCATCTCACCCTCAATGTAATGTCTTTATTGGACTGCAAAACTTAAGATACGAGGCTACTGCATTCAGTCTGTGCTAAACATGAAGTAAAAGTTGTCCAAACCAAGACTAAACCCTTTCCTGTAATGCAGGACCAAGGCAGGGCCTACGTTGATGACCTCATAGCATAACGGGCTCAGTCATTTTGGGCAAATTTTGTTTGGTCCACTCTCCAAACCCTGCTGCATCTTTTGGTGTCACTAGCTCCATCCACGATCAATCAGAAGGATTTTTACAGCCAAAAAAACATTCTTATCTGTAAGTGCCATGAGGATAATGGTATGTAGACCTAAACGTGGAAAGAATAAGAACAAAACTGATCATATTCATTAAATATGATCAGATTCATTACATCATTAAATGAGGACTACAATTATACGCTGTCCAAGAAGTAAATTAGGGCTAAACCCTAAAACCACTCAGGCTTTAACCTGGACTCAACCTGAACTAATGTGGAACTGAAACAACAACGAGGGCAAAGCTGTGCATGAACCAGGACTACAAACACAATCACAGTCAAATACTTTTCACATTAAATGTTAAAGCAACTGTACCTCATTCTGAACTCTGAGTGAAGAACATGTTTCAAAATGTTTCCCCCACCCTCAAATAGCTGCATTTATAATATATTGTAAGTAGAGGTGAGTAGTATACTTTTATTGCAATATAATGCAATATAAAATGTTCATAACACCGTGATTGCCAAGAAAAAAATTACTGTTGAGTATATCATTTATGGGACAAAAATGCTACAAAAAGAGCTCATTAAATATAACAATGAAAAAAGACCTTTCTAATATGGGTATATGGTGATGTTTCTGCACGTTTGTGATTCATTTTACAGATATTTCACATTTGTCTGATAATTAAACCTTTACTAATATGTTCAAAGACATGTTTTAATAAAAATATTGCCTGACTATCGTTATTGTGATATACCCCAAAGTAATAATTATACAAAGTTTATTCACTACAATACAATCACCCCTAATTGCAAGGATTAAAGGTGTTTTTCTGGACTAGTAAGTCAGGTACACGCCCTTTAACTGCAGACACGTACCACCAGTCGTACCTCAGAGAAACACTGCTTAGCGTCTTGGAGAATCCTGGAGGAATGCGTTTGAAGGGATGAGTCGCGGTGCTGACAGCGGGATCAGGAGCTCGGAGGTGGGCTGTTATCATACCTTCAGCCCTTATCTCAACACGCCACAGGCACAAAGTCAAAAGAAAATGTGTTTTAGCCTGCCACGCTTTGGAAATATTTGACATTTTTTCCCCGTGCTTTGATAGGAAATGTTAATTGTGTGGATTACATTTTCCCAGTGTCTTTGTTGAGCTCAGATGAAAGCATCATTTTGTGTGTTAAAAACTATATTTGTAATAGTAATGGTTTCTCGGTGGTCTGCTAACGGTAATGTGGAAAAATGAAATACGTTTCCAAATGTGCTTTTTATAATTATGTAAAATTGCTCAACCCATAATTGCAGTTAATGGGAAACTTCAATTCCTTTAAACTGGGTAATTATTCTATTTGACGCATTTAACTATTTGAAAACAAGATTTATTTATTTAATTTTCTACAATGAAGAGATTAATCTTTATTGTTGGCCTTAATAATGTTATTGATGCTTTCTGAGAATCAACTGGCGGCATTTTTGGTTAGCTTTTTAAGCCGAAAACCACCAATGGAACAGAGTCTTTCTTGCCTTGATCAAATACGGTATAATTATGTTTATATTCATGCCCCATAATGGCTGAGAAGAAGCAGAAAGTAATGCTGCTATAGCTCTACTTAGGGCTGGACAATATGGTGATAAATCGAATCGTGTTCTCATTCCTGTTACGATATGCTATTTTGGTAAAATTATGGTAAGTCACAAATGTTTTTGCACCCCCATCACCTTTGTTTGGTCTCAGCATTGCTCTGAGTGTGGATTTAACCAGTTTCAATAAAGCGTACACTTTCAGAAGAAGTAGACGACTTTACTTACCTCCTCAAGGCACTTTAAAGGTATTAAATTGAATCATGATTAAAATCGTAATTGTAATCTGTCTACTTCTTCTGTACTTGTGATAATACTGTAACTGCTTTAAGGACTGTGAGTAGTGATGGGATAGAATTATATGTTGACTTTTGTAAACCCTTTATTATCTGACAGGAATGCATTTTTAGTGTTTTTTGCATTAAATGGCACTAATTTCTGACACATTTTGTTTACATTAAGGGAATGGATATTGAATTCTTTTTTTTTTATTGTGGTAGATCAATACATATTGTCATATTTTGTCTTGCTTTTATAATATTTTTGTCATATTATTTTTTCATCCTTTTGTATTGTGCTACTTTAGGTTATACAGTTCACCTTTTTTTTTTTTTTTTTAAAAAAATTATACCCAAAATATAATAGCAAATACATAACTTGATGAATTGGTCAGTGGTGTCTTAATCAACCACAGTTTTATTAATCGACTAATTATTTTATTGGTAATCTAAGCATTTATCTGAACAACAGCAGAAATGAGAAAACATAGAAAGAATTAGCTGTTTGTCTGCCTTTATTCACACAAATATGCAATTAAATAGTGTTTTTCTATGGTTGTTCTTTGTGCAAACCACTGTAAACCCACGGTCTTGTGTGTGCAGTTTGGATTAGTTTTTAGACTTTTTGTCAGTGCCATGCCTTGCTTCCTTTATGTCGACTAATTGATGCTCATTATTCTAAGAAATTTCTTCATATAAATAGTTAGCTAGTCCCTATTGTCTGTAATGTCCAGGTAAACCATGGATTATGGCTGCATAATTAATCGAAATCCACTCTAAATCAAATTTTGAATGGACGCAATTAGCAAATCGCAAAGCCTGCTATTTTTGAAGTGCAAAAATTTCCTCCACAAACAACAAAATGTCCTGTTATATTCTGCATAAAAACTGCTAACCCTGTAGTATAGATTTGATAAAACATGTTCTGAAACAAGCGACAAAAATGTGACTAAATGGTATAGGAAAATGACTAAAAATGTCAAAAACGAGTCTAAAAGTGTCAAACAACGACTCACAGAAAAATATGTGACTAACAGCGACAAAAATGCCATTAAAAGTGTCAAAATGCAACAAAAAACACATATTAAATCGCAGAGTGAGAATTAGAGCATGATGACACTTGAAGCCCTCCATGCCCCTTTGCCCTTTCCAATAATGTGTTCTGAGGAGTGTTTAATTGTAAGTGCGGTGGCTGTCTGTCTGTCAGCTTGTGCGCTCTGTCCCTCTGCGCTGTGACCTGAGCTGCAGACTCCTGTTCAAAGTGAGAATGTGAGTGCGGAGGTGATAAATGTGGGCCGTCCCGGGGCAAGTCTGGGTCCTGGGAGTCTGGGATCATTGCTCTGTCTGGACTCATGCTGTTGGGTTCATTGCAGTCTTTAATTGAGCAAGTACATGTTTCAGGACATGCCAAATCTCCAAATATATACTGTGTGTTAAAAAAAAAAAGAACTGTCTGTAAGCATGTCACTACTACTACTTTATGACACAAACAAGATTATTCTATTAAACATTTTTATAGAACAATAGAATTAAACATGTATGAACAACAATAAAGGAAAAACGTAAGTTGTTAATGAGTCGTGTATTTGTTGTATTTGTTTATTTGTTCAACCTTTTAGTTCAAATATTAATGAACTACTAAAAGTCAACAAAACGTTTCTTGATTAAGGAGAGAGAATTTACGTATGATAAACATTTAGCCCCTAAATATTTTTGTTTAACTTTATTTTATTTTTTTGCTAAGCTTTAGTAATTATTATGACGGGTTTAATAATGGGTTGTGTTGTGTTGTGTTGTGTGTGTTATGTGTGTGTTGTGTTGTGTGTGTATGTGGTTTCTAGTCCACAATTTTTACAGTCATTATTATTACCTTCTAAAAATGAAGAACAAAGCTCTACTTCTCTTTTTTTCTGGACCCTAATTTTCAATTACTGCAAGTCTTTCTGCTCCATCAGTTTTGCACTTCAACCAATTACAGCCTTTAATCTGCAACATGTGATGGTACTGTACAGTTTTGGAAAGAAAACTATTGAATTGTGTTTGTGCTGTCAATTATTGCAATATTTGTGATTAGTTTTGAGGTTTATGTTTTCAATTTGTCAATAAATCAAACACAAACAAGAGGACTCACTTTGAAGAGAAGATTTAAATAGTTAAACAGTTACAACTAATAAAAGAATCCTATGCATTTCAACACTTTAGTAGTGATCTGTGCTCTCTAATGTTTAGTGTTTAATGATAATTGTGCCCCTTCAAGCTTCAATTTATATTTGATCACCACGTTACATAAAATACAACTCTTCTCAAATATTCTTGTGTTATTCAGAGCAAATGTTATAAAAGTTGGTGAGGCTGCAAACTGTTTTTGGCATCGTCGTCCCACTGTATTTCAGAACTATTGGGCCTCAAAACTCCTGCCATGCATACAATAGACGGATAACTTTGGCGCATACTTCTGGCTGCAGGGAAAAAGGCCAACACAGAAAAATGGATGACACCAACCAAGCCAATGATCATCGACTGAACAGACATAATAATAGACATCAGAAACATGGAGCAAATCTCTTTCAAACTAAATTTAAAAATGGACAGATTTGACAGACTTTGGACAAAATGGGATGTTTTCTTTGAACTGTGTGTGCCTTCATTTGTTGCTTGTTTGAAAACTGAATTAACTTGATGAGAGTGTGATGGACAATGACAGATAAATGCTAAAAGATGTCGAAAAGGTGAAAACAATTTCTCCCATGCAGAGACATTGCACCAACAGGACTTCATTTTTTTCATTTTGGTGTAAAGGACTTTTGGGACACGTATGTTCTTACAAAAGCGTTTCATCTGTCCACGTAATAGCCAGGGTTGTTTGTCCGTTGTTTTTATGATTTCTTGTTTGTTAATCTGCCTGTCAGTCCTGCACATCAGAATTTAGAGGTCTGATACAAGAATGCCGACATGTTTATAGAATCGGGTGAGAGTCTTGGGTGGCCGTGGGCGAACGTTGAGAGAATAATAGTAAAATGACTGATGTGTTTTTATGGTTTATCCACCTCAGTGCAGTAATGCTGTGGCACGATTGAAGGATTTCACAGTTTCTAAGCTTACTTTCCATGACGCCTTCTCTCACATTCACATCCACATTTCAACATTCACAAGTCGCACTTCCCATCGGATTGAAACAGGTTTTACTTTTTGTTATTCGGACTTTGGAGAACAGTGGGTTGGTTGTTTTGGTGCGAGTGAAGTCGAACATGTAGATCCTTTATCAGGCATTATGATATTCTGTGCAAGAACAACTGCAGCTATCTCGGGTTGCACTTTCCCAAGCTCAGTCTGAAAACATTAGATGGAGTTAATGGGACAACCAGGAGGAAAGCTGTTTCAACACCCTCCCAACACCTACACTTCTGTTTTTCTCATTTAAAAACAGCAGCAAGGCCAAATCTGCTGTACCGTAATGGGATTTTAAGTTAGTGGCTTATGACGTGCGATACAAGAGTGGATTATGTCAATGTCTTTTCCCTGTCGCAATGTTTTTAAGACAGAAATGACGGCAATATCAAACAATATTCCGGATTTTGTCCAAAAATGACTGTAATGTTTTTCAGTCCAGCCAAACCTCATTCATTATAAGTGGCACCAAAACAAACTTACGTTCTATGAAACTACTATAACATCCAAAGCAAGCATCAATGTGTATTTAAAATGTTGATGAGTTTATGTAATGCTTTGGGTTTTTAAACAGTTACATCCCTCCAGACTTTATGTATTGTTCATGTCATGTTTTCGGTATTTAAATATCCATTCATAGTTGCATATTTTTGTAGTTGCACATCTCAATATTTTAATTGTATTGAAAGAAAGCAGAGTGATTCTTGGTACTGAACAGAACGGATTAAGGATGGCTGCTCCAAAACTATGTATTTTAATCATTATCATATTTCAACCTCAGCAAGCCAACAGTGTTTCATATGTTACTGTGCCAGAAAAATCAGGATCCCAAATCTGATCTTTGTATCTATTTAAAACTTGGCCTCATTGCGATTTGTGCTTCTGGTGTTAATAAAACAGTAAAATGGTTAACCCTTACGGGGGGCAGTGTTGGCATAAAGTCCATTTGCAAATCTTAACAGTGAATGAAACTTGGTACATTCACTTGCTTTTCGCCAATTAACTACTGAATCCCAACCAAGACCACTGGCAAAACTTTAAACTATAGTCTTTATGGGGTTCATAAAACATTCAAATCGAGTACTTCATAATGTAGTTTTGAAAAGAAAGTCTTTTCAATACTTGAGGGAAGTAGGGATGGACGATTCAAGCAAAAAATTATGTTTAATCAGTCTGTAATTTCAAGTCGATGTTATCCCTAATTTGTCCATAAGTGATCCAATGTAAATGTTCCGTTTTTGTAATCTCATAATAATCTAAAATAATCTTCAATCTTTCAATTAATCAGAAATGTGCCAAAACACGCCTAAAAATGTCTTGGTTACGATTCAATTATTTGAACAAAATACAGCTTTATGAAATAGAGGTGGCCAATATCGACAAAAATTGATATCTGGATCTTTTTTTGGAGTATCCTGCTAACAATATGCAGACGACATTATCCAAATCCATCAGAAATGTGTTAAAACCAGTGGGCGAGGCTACCGCGCTCAAATTGAGCCGCCGACTGTAGGCTGCCATGTTTGCAATCTGCTGCTGACCGCTAGGGGCTGGCTGCGGAAGTAGAATTATTCAATGCAAGTCAATGGGGAGCTCTGTGACAACGCTGAGGGGGGTGAATTTTTTTGAACCAGGCTGGTTTAGCCGCTGTGATTTTTTAAAGTTCTTGTAGAAGGCGGGCTTTACGCGCCGGAAATGTCAGGGCTCAGCCATTCACCTACGAGTGGGCGGTAAGCATAGGGGCAATGACAGCAGTACGTCAGCAAAAGGCCGCCCCAAAGTCGCCCTCTCCCCGCCTCCCCACCGAGGGGGGAGTGGTGGGGGCTAACCCGCGGCCATTTTGAATTCTCCATGACTGAGCCGCATTTTCATGAATGGGGCGGAGCGACGATCGTCTGTCCACTATTTTTTATGTCTATGGTTAAAACATGTCTTTAAACTTATTAGTTGTGGTTTTATAATCAGACAAATGTGAAATACCTTTAAAATGAATTACAAAAGTGCAGAAATATCACTTTATACCCTTATTTGAATGTTTAAATCATAACTTTCTTTAGTTTTTTATGTTTAATCTCAACTTTTTTTAAGCATTTCTTACCATATTGATCTATACTATATGATCAATATTCAAATTCTGCATATCTTCAAAACAGCATTCACAATATAATCTAAATCTATAATAAACTTTTGATGCACCTCGTCTGTGAAAACTACTGATGAAGGAGAAACAGTCTAACATGCCCAAAAGCTGTTAAAAGTCTCCATTAATAAATGAACTATTGTATCCTAATATCTATTTTCATGTTTTCCACAGAACTTAAGTCCACTGGCACGGCTCACCACTTCTCCTTTCTCCTGAACTCCACGGACTATCGGATACTGCGCATGGACGAGGACCACGACCGCATGTATGTGGGCAGCAAAGACTACATCCTGTCTCTAGACCTGCACGACATCAACAAGGAGCCGCTCATTGTAAGGAATAACACATTGAGCCGGTAGGATTTCATGTATTATTTTTCAAGGCGGCTAACCACTTTTTTTTTAAACTATTTTCTCTGCAGATCCACTGGCCTGTAGCTCAGCAGAGGAGGATGGAGTGTGTGCTGTCGGGAAAAGACACCAATGTAAGTACGCAACGGCGACATGTACGTTCTTTTTTACAGTTGTATCTACAAAGTTATATCGAGTTTCATTTTCCTATGTTTAAAAACCCCTTAGAGAACTTATTTTAATATAAATAATCTGTGGCACAATTGTAAAATGTCTTCTGGGCTTTAGTACTGAGGATTACAATATGAAGGAAAGCCCAGTCCAATTGTATCTTTGGCTGCTGTTCAACGCAGAAATAATGGATGCCTTATTTCAGCTTTGGTTTGTTTGATTACACAGCAGAATTGCTCAAAATTTGAAATAAAGACAATAGCAGAAATAAGGTAAAAAGTCAAATGCGTACAAACAGGTCAAATAAAATAATGTCTTTGCTCTTGTGATAACAAAAGAGAACGTTTTTGTTCTATTTTCTTCTATTACAATAAGGGTTTGCTCTACTTGTCTCCATGGAAATGTTAGTGCTTTGCCTAGATTGCTCCACATATGGAATTAAAGGAGACATATTGTGAGTTTTATTTAGCTTAATTCACGCATGTTTTGTAAATCTTCTCCATCTAGGCCTCAGAAAACACTCTATATGTCCTAGTTTTGTGATGTCATTGATAGAGTTCCTTGGGACTTAATTCCATGAATCATATCCAGACTCATTCTGAGCATTTCTGCCATCAAATCACGTTCATCACAACTGTGTGCTTATGCTAGCATGTCCAGGGAATGCCAGCTTTTGTTTATTTCCCCATGATATTCCCTTCGCTGCCAGTAGATGGAGTTCTAACACAAATCTGGATGAGGAACCACTTGGCAGCTTTATGTGATGTATGCTTTCATTATGCTTAAACATGCTCAAAGCATGTTTGAAGACCAATAACCACACAAATATATCAATATATGTATTTATATTTAAACTTATCTATCTCCATCTTTCCTATTTGGAAACAGCACGTGTCTCCACCAGGCCAAGGCACTGTGGAACATTTCAGATAAGTTATACAATGCATCATCAAGTAAATTAAGATCAATATTCCAATTTACAATGAAATCTTAATTAAGTAAATGTGTCAGAAATGACGAACATGTCTCCTAAAGCATTGCTACTGCAGTATGGCATTCCCATATAAGCATTTTATTGACTTGATTTTTTATGGTCCAGATTCTAGATATTCAATGTGTTAATGGTCTTTGGAACAGATCTACATTTCAGTGCATATAAATGACTGCATTAAAATTCATACAAAAACAGGTTTCCTTACACATTATGAGGTGTGATCAGACTGACAATAATGTCTCCAATACCAAGTTTGTCCAACTGGTTTATACATTTGTTTGCGCTCGATGACCTGCTCGACTCACCACCTCCGGCTGCATCATATCGCCCGTGTACCTTGACCTGGTTTGAAGATCTTGTTTTGAAATTTCATCACAACAATATGAAATTGGCTTCAAGGAGACATGTTGGCAATCCTAGTCGCTCTTTAGGGAATGACAGATGATGACAATTGGAAAGCGATCCAGAAGGAGACGGCGCTTCAGCCAGAGAGGTCAAAGGCAATCATCCTGTGTGTGTGCGCTCTCGAGGGGGGCAATGAATAATACAAGACGCACACAAAACACACTATCCCCAAAACCTCTGACCAGGCTGCATCTGTCGCGCTGCTGAGATCTGCCAAAATGTCTCCTCTAACCCGTCCCAGCAATCCCTTTTATGACAGTACATCCTTTCTTCAACACCAGCTGTCACGAGCAGCAGATATGATGGACAAATCAGGAAAGACATCACCAGTTGCAGTACATTTTTAGAGTTTTAGAGCTCGAGGAGATTGAGCTGGGAAACAAACAGACAGCTGGACAGCTAAATGGGGATTATAAAGTTGTTTTTACCAGCGGTTCTTAGAGAGCGCACTGGTTTTGTGTCCTATATTTGAAAGTCCAAATCTCTTTTAGCAACTCTAATACGTAATGTTGTTGATTGTTGTGCAACATTGCAAAATTTAAAAAAATTCTCTCTGTCTTTTTTTCAACATGTTATGGTTGGGTAACGCTTTAGATTAAGGTTCCTTAGTAAAATATTTATAAGTTGTTAATAAGCACTAGTTATTTGTTTATGCACTTACAAAACCTTATAAATGTTAATAAGTCTATAACCAAAAACATGTATGTGTTTCTAAACCGTATGTACAGAACATCAATAAGATGCATATATATATATTTTTTTTTTTCCATAATCATGTGGTAAATGCTTGTAAATGCTTGTAAGTACTTATAAACACATAGCAAGTGCTTATTAATGCATTATAAATAGTTTACTACGACACCTTAATCTAAAGTGTTACCCATTGTTGTTTTATTTTATTTTTACTTGGATTTACTCACAATGGATTACTTTAATCTGTTTTTGTCAAGAAGTTAATCTACTTTGTTCCCTTGTTTTTCATATCACAGTGAATGCACACTGTTATGTCTCTAAGAATCACATTTAACCACAGGCAAGGCAAGTTTATTTGTAGAGCACAACTTGTACATTATACATTATACTTTATAAGGGAAGTGTGCAAATAAAATTATTTCAGTTAAATGCCTTATTGCTTTATTGATTTCTGAAAAATCTATTTTAAAGTTCAGAGAAATAATAGAACCAATATTTAATATTACGTCATGTGATCCTGTCGTTAACAGCGCCAGTCCCAGTGCTATTGATAACTCTGTTGACTCAATGGTCAACTCTCTAAAATCTGCTCTTGATGTTGCAGCTCCACTTAAACAGAAAGTAATCAGGCCAAAACGAGCCTCCCCCTGGTACAATGAAGAACTACGTTCTCACAAACAAAGGAGTAAGAAAACTAGAGAGATCCTTCACGCCTGCTCCACACAGAAGAATCCCTAAAGAATGGAAAACTTGCCTTCTGTCTTATAAGGCAGGCTCTGGGCACGTAAGGCTCAAACCAGATATTATTCAAATTTAATAGAAGTAAATAAAAATAACTCTAGATTTCTCTTCAGCACTGTAGCCAGGCTGACAAACTGTCACAGCGCCCAGTAGAACCCTCAATACCAGTTACTCTAAGCTGCAATGACTTTCTTTTATTCTTTAGCAACAAAATCACAACTATTAGAGATAAACTAAATGCAATTACTCCCACTATCAGTACTGAGCAAGCCCAGACTGCAAAGCTAGTGTCCCATACAAATCCTTCAGTAATACTAGATAGGTTCACTGCTGTTGATCAGGCAGGGAATAACTTCAGTCATTATGTCCTCCAAAACATCAACTTGTATTTTAGACCCAATCCCAAGTAGACTCCTCAAAGAAATTCTCCCCTAATTATAAATCCCATTCTTAATATAATAAATACTTCACTGAAAGCGGATTTATGTCCCTCAGTCCTTCAAATATGCAGTGGTTAAACCACTTTTGAAAAAAGCCTAATCTAGACCCGACATACTGGCAAACTATAGACCTATTTCTAATCTGCCCTTTGTCTCTAAAATCCTTGAAAGAATTGTGATTAAACAGCTTTGTCACCACCTGCAGGACAATAATTTATTTGAAGTTTTTCAGTCAGGGTTCGATGCGTATACCACAGCACTGAAACTGCACTAGTTAAAGTCTAAATGATCTATTATTAGCTGCTGATGATGGACAGGAGTCTCAATCCTGGTTCTGTTGGACCTCAGCGCAGCGTTTGATTACGACCACAACATTCTGCAGAGGTTAGAATGTGATGTAGTGTCAGTGGAACCGCCCTTAGCTGGTTTAAATCCTATCTATCTGATAGGTACCAGTTTGTTAATGTAAACCAGAGATCTTCCCCATGTTCTAAGTAACCCACGATTGTGCCGCAGAGTTCAGTACTCGGGTCCAGTTCTGTTCACACTTTATATACTGCCCTTAGGTATGATCATCAGAAAGCATGGCATTAACTTCCACTGCTATGCAGATGACACTCAACTTTATTTATCAATGAAACCTGATCAGACCCATCAAGTAGAACAGACTTAGTGCCTGCGTGAAAGACATAAAAACTTGGATGACTCTTAATTATCTGCTCCTTAACCCTGAAAAAACCGAGGAGTCATTCTGCTGGGCCCTAAGCACCTGCGAGACTCTTTATCTGACCAGATAGTTTCTCTGGACAATATCACTGTAGCCCCCAGCTCTACTGTAAGAAACCTTGGGGTCCTATTTGACCAAGATCTCTCGTTCTCAAAAGCACATATAAATCAAGCCTGTAAAACAGCCTACTTTCATTTGCGTAACATAACCAAAATTAGAAAAATCCTGCCCAGAGATGATGCCGAGAAAACTCATCCATGCATTTGTCACATCCAGATTAGACTATTGTAACGCTCTGCTTATAAGCGTGTCCTAAAAGCTCTATAAGCAGCTTTCAACTGGTTCAAAATGCAGCAACAAGATTATTAACAGGTACTAGAAAAAGAGATCATATTTCACCAGTGTTAGAGTCTCTTCACTGGCTTCCTGTTGAGTTTAGAATCAAATTTAAAATCCTCCTCCTGACTTATAAAGCTTTAAACAATATGGCCCCATCCTACCTCAAAAGATGCAATAGTAGCGTACCATCCAAACAGAGCTCTTAGTTCTCAAAATGCTGGACTATTGTTGTTTAGTCCCCAGAGTCTCTAAAAGCACAGTAGGGAGGTCGAGCATTTAGCTACCAAGCTCCTGTGTTATGGGAACCAGCTCCTGTTCATGTAAAAAGAGGCCGACTTTAGTCTCTACATTTAAGACCAGGCTCAAACGTTCCTCTCTGAAATAGCTTATGGTCAGGCCAGTTAGGAACAGAAATAAAAACCTACAGTTTTAGCTCCGCTGCCCTTGGAGCAATTCTGCTGGGGGAAGTATGGCAGCTTGAACACTATCCTCTGGTTCTTCCTACTTTACCTATCAACAATATTTTTCTTAATATTACTTCAACTGTAGTCTGTTCATTTGCTGTTCACATGTTTCTCTTTCTCTCCACTTCCCCGGGAGTGGAGACTGTTTCAGGCACTGGCGGCTGCTCAGTGACGACCCCCACCCCACCTGTCTGGACGATCTATGCGCCACCCACGCCTGGACAGCTGGATTAGCCACACCTCGTCTGCCTGGGCGAACTCCTTCTACTTTAGATGAACTGTTCCTCATCTCCTGCTGGAGGATCTCTCTCTACACTGGTGGACTGCTCCTGCGTCCGCCTGGAGGAGAACCTCTTTAAAGCCTACCTCCCTCTTGAGTGGTTCTGGCTCCACAGTCAAGTGGATGCGTCAGTCCTAGTTCATCTGCAGCCTGTCCGTCCGGATGGGGTAGGATCCTCTCCTTCACTGTGGTTCTCCCAGAGGTTTCTACTTTTTTTCCCATACTGGGGTTTGTAGTTTTCCTCACTTGGCGAAGGAGGGTCAAAGGACAGGGGCATTCTGGGACAGTTATCTGAACTGCTTTTACCTGTGGCCCATCGAGGCAACTGTTGTTGTGATTTTGGGCATTATAAAAATAAATTGATTTGATTTGATTTGATTTATACAATGTGCTTTGTGGTTCAGTATTTGAATGTCGTGTATCTTCAAATACAGCTTCACAATAACTTTTCACCATAACCCAATTTGACAGATTTTCTCAAACATCCTTCACTCAAAAACGTTTGTTTGTATTTTAAGCCATCATCACTTATACCAGTGTAATTCAAATTTTTTTTTTTTTTTTTTTTTTTTTTTTTGTTATTGACTCTGACAGAAGTTTGAGGTGGGTTCCAGAGGCCTGCTGCTTTTCTTGGTCCCACAGTTTGGGTGTTGGGAAATATTGACTGTGTGGTTCTGAGTCCTGAGCCAGAGTCCGAGCTGCCAAACACAACGCAGGCAGCAGCGGGACGAGAGACGGACTGAGCCAGAGCCAGACGCAGGGTCATTAACCACCAGGGGGCAACGTATTAGAGGGACGACCCTGTTTTCTATTCTGTTCTAGTCTCCGATTCTTGTCTGCGATACGTTCAATCAAATGTCAAAGAATAAAACACTGGGTCAGCTGAACTGTACTCCCTTCATACATGTTTAAAGATGTGTTTTCCATCGAAGAAAAAATAAGTTATAGGTAACACAAAACATTTTATTGGAGGACATTTTTACTTTACAAATTAAGTGCCATTTAAAACATTAATAAAACGCATGCAGTTTACTCTTTGTATGGCAATGTTTTCAAAGCTAAATGTAATCAAAATATTATTCCATCCCTCCTTGATAAAGTCCAATCAACATTATAATAAATGACAAAACTGGTATATGATGGTAACAAAAGAAAAACACTTCTGACAGATTTTCAAAAGGAGGATATCTGTTTTTATGTTTGAACTTTTAAAATATTATATGTCAAAAATGTATGCCTAATACTTGAGAAAAACATGTTGCACTTTTATATGGGAGAAATAGGTAACTTGAGGTAAAAGCTGTAATTTATCTCCAGTGTCTGTGTACATCAATGCATTTTCTATAAACCTTGAGACATATGTTCTTAAATGAGGGACTGTGGCTCTGGTGCTCATTGTTCTTTGTTCAATCTGGGCTTGTATAAACTGTTAACTCATAAAAAGTTTAACAAGTTCCTCCAATCAAGAGAAACTTCATTTACCTCCCTGCAATTAGAGTTGAGCAATAAGCAACAATTTAAATTCCTCTGTCTGCATGACTGAAAAACATATTGCTTCTTTGTGTTTCAGGGCGAATGTGGAAATTTCATCCGTCTGATCGAGCCGTGGAACCGAACTCACCTGTACGTGTGCGGGACGGGCGCGTACAACCCCATCTGCACCTACGTGGACCGCGGGCGGAGGTCTCAGGTAACCCTAGAAACCAACTTTGACCTTTACCGCCCTCTTCAATTACAATCATATCTGTCAATCAATCTCGGGTCAGACAGCCTCCTTCTGCCCCTCGGCTCTGTGTCTCCTCTTCATTTTCTGCTTCTTGGCTTTCATCGATTCATTCAACTTTGCGGTCTGGAGGTCTATGAGAAAACCTTTCCTTTCTAGAGTTCAATTATTGGTGGAAAATTGCAGTCAGTGAGGGACCTGCATGCCACAAATCAGAGACAACAATCTTCACTCACTGTTGGGAAAAGCACTGCCGGATCTCAAGAGAAAACATGTTATATACAGAGGAGATGTGGTATGCAATAATGAGCATTCAAAGTATACATCATTTAACTTTGTGGATTTAAAAAAAAGCTCAAGGACTTTTGAAATCGAGACATTGGTTGATTCAGGCTCTGGTTTGACATTTATTTTTTGTAAAGAATACATACAAACTATAATATAATTGCCAAACATGTCGTGCTACAAACTGTTTTCTCCCATTGTGCAGAGTAATCCACCTACTTAGGCCCAGATTTAACCTTAAGAAACTAAACTCTACCTGACTAGGATCTTTGTTCAATGCTCCTGCAAGATTAATCACAAATCTCAATTTTAATAGACGCAAATAGCAAAGTGCAAAGGCTATTTTTAAGTGCCATAATATCCTCCACAAACAGCAAAGCATCCTGTCTTATTCTGTATCAAAATAACCTTGTTGTTTAGATCTGTACAAATGTTCTGAAATACATAATTTGTCTGTTCACGTTTCAATGTTTTTGTCAATGTCAAAACATGAACTTCGGACAGAATTGAATTATCAAAAAGAAAATCACAATTGCAATATTTTTCAGAAAGTTCAATATTTTTTTCCAAAATTGTTCAGCTTTTGTACAAATATTTCGCTACAATTCGTGTGAAATGACACGTGTTTTCTACTGAAGAGCTTATACCTCGATAATATACTTACATATAGGTTGCGTTCATGTTCTATATTTTGGTGAATTTACAGATTTACAGCAATTTACAGAATGCAACTCTGTTTTTGAAAGAAATATACAAACGTATGATCCACACATGTTGACCTTGTCATTATTTGTTAAGGTTGGCTCCACACATTTGTTACAGAGAAGACTTTAAACTTGGTCCAAGTTTTTGTTTCATAGGGATGGGCATATTAAATACAGAGATGTGAACATAAACAAGAGAAAAGCATCTATCTTTTTACAGTTAAAGGGGAAATTCTATAATTCTGTCCCGCCCTCCAGTTTAGTTTAAAAATATTGGCACCGTAAAATATCATGATGTCACTTGAACCAAACTTATTGAAACAAAAAACTAAATATTGCAATCCCCCATGTGTTAGTGAAAACACATCCCCCTCACCTGTTTGCACCACGAGCCTGCAGCCTGTCTCGTGTAAAGCCCATCTCTGCTGATAGACTCTCTCATCCATCATCAGCCTTGTACCCCTCAGTCCCCATCAGCCCCCCTCGGCCCCACACGGTTCCCCTCGGTCCACTGCAGCTGCCGCCCGCGCCCGTCCACACTGCGCCTGTGTCGTCTCACCATTCAAATGGACAGATCAGGTTTCAGTGCAAAGGTCAGAGCTCTTCGTGTCATTCAGCGTCTCCCAAAGGCCCCAAAGCAATGTGGCTTCACGGTGTAAAGATTTGTGTCAGTAACTGTAGATGTAAACACAAATACATGACACACAAAGCACAATTTTTTTTAAAACAATAACCATTCTCTTTATACTTTGATTAGCGTCATTAGTGATTTTGTTTAGGATTTCTTGTTGTTAGACCTGTATTTTTGTGCCATACCTTGACATGTTTCAGCTGCACTAAATACTGCACTAGAAAAAGGAAAAGACGAGCTATAACTTGTTAAGCAGAACAACAACAGCCCAACTCCGCCATTTCTGACCACTGCAAGCGAGCGAACTACCTCATGGATGGGGACAAGTTCATCGACACAGAGAGCAACATGTACTATTGTTGGATCAGGGAGGCCATCGAGATCCGAGAAAGCGCCCGCCAGACTGTAAATCAGGACGAGGGGGCTTACCATCTCTCTCACACCTGGGATACAGTTCTGAGGAGATCGGACTGCAGGTGCGCTGTTGTCCTACTGCTCAAAGTAAGAAGACAACACAAAAATCTGTTTAAATCAGCTGACCACACATGTGACACTGCAGCTGAAACATCAAGGTACGGCACTAAAATACAGGTCTGACTAGAGAAGAAATGCTAAACTTAATAAACTATTTCATTGCCTGTCTTGCTTAAAATAAACAGCAACATTAGTCTGAGTAATATAGCAGCAGTTGTGATAAGAAGAGTACATGTTTGGAAGCAAATTATTCCTCTTATACTATTTACAACATATGGATGTAATAGTGTTTTCAGAATTTGCGTTCAGTGTCCAACAACAGTGGTGGGACAAAGATTAAAACTTAAGCAAGAAGAGATCTTTTTTTAAATTATTGAAGTGTTGATTTGTGTGTAAATGGAACTAGATCGGCCCCATGTAGGTTAAATATCGACTATAATTTTTGGTGTACAGTAGAGTCAATGCTTTTCCAACTTTCACATTTAAATGTAAAGTATCATTGTTGCAAGAATTATATCTTATCACATCATTTGTCCCGTTTATTTGTACTGTTCATTTCTTATTGTTTTAAACTTTTTTTTTTTTTTTCCACAGTTCCACAGTTTGCATGAGTTCTCCAGCTGTGTTTGCATGACTCTTATCTAACTTTTTCTAAACAATATCTACTCATGTCTTTTCTGTCTCCTTCATTGTCCAATTTTGCATTTTTCTCCTCAGTTCAAGCAGTTTTCTTCTTTCCCACAACTTCATTTTTCCTTTGGCTGCCTTGGTCCATGTCAGGGTAATGTCACCTTGTTGTGGGGCGTCCCGTGACAGTAATGTGGTGGCCCTCTTTCCCGTGTGTGTGTTTTAGGGCTCCCAGTTCCTACAGCCGGCTCAGTCTGGAGGAAGGACCAGTCGAGCAGCAGATCTCGGCACCACAGCAGAGCCCATGGAGGCCAAGGTGGGCTCGGGGAGGAGACTTCGGTCTGGTGCCCACCTCAAATACTTCTTTTATTTTCTTCCTCTCTTTTTCACTTTTTATCTGACATGACTTTGAATAATATGTCGCTGTATAATGTAAATGTTCATCCTTCATTAAGTAAACTGGCTTTTCATCAAGACCATTCAATGTCAATGTGAGAATCCAATTCGTTATGAACAGTGACGCTTTGAAGTAGTCCCAAGGCTGGATAAATGGTCCACTAAAACAGTGTTTGAGGATTACAGGGACCTCTGCAGTTACATGAATAAATTACCAGGGGTACTTAGAATGATTTCAGATAAAAAAGAAGGTGACAATCGTATTTGAGCTTAAAATAACACCCGTAAGAATGTTTTGGAGCCCTTTAGACATTGACATCTTTAAAGCAAGAAAATATAATCAAAATAATTTACAATATAGTACAACAGTATTTTTTTTTTTTTTTTTTTTGCCTAGTACCCAAGTAAAGGGTTACTTGGAATGTGAGTGAAAAAAGTTTGAGAACCACAGCACTTAGAAAATAATCTATTGAAGAAAAACAACTGTAATATTCCCAATTGCATCTGACAAAATTTCTGGTTAATATGACTTTAATATACTATTTTAGTTCATTGCTATAAGTTTTTTTGGCACGTTTTTATGCTGCTGTTCGAGGTTGTTTTTTTTTCCTCTCTATCTTTTTTCCACTTAACGTTTCACTTTGAAGTAGAAGACAAACTCACTTACCTAGACACCGACTTGGCCAAGATTTTGAGTTTTTTGATTGACTTGGAGAAATAATAAATATATCAAATTCCTTACAAATTACTAACATTAAATTGCATGCTGAATGAGAGTTGGATTGCCCTCAGCCTTTTCCTTTCGCCTCTTTGATAACTGATGTCTTTCTTGTTCTCCTCAGATGAACTATATTTAAGTGCCTTTAGAGTCACACCTCGTCACTTCAGTGCACTTGGAGCTTATTATTACTTGATGCCACGTTATCATTTAAGTGCCTTTTGAGATGCACAAAAGTGAATTAAACACACAACAAATCTCATTATTGAAGCTATATCTTATTTTACAGGAGTACATCTTCAGACTTGAACCCGGCAAAGTGGATTCTGGGAAAGGAAAGTGTCCCTATGACCCTAAACTCAACAGTGTCTCAGCTTTGATCAGTAAGTGCACCTTCTGCACAGTATGTCGTCACATATTTAAGTGTGCTCTATTCAATGCAGTTATTATGGTTTGACTTTAGTGCATGGCTCGAGGCAAAACATTTTCTGTGTCGTAAAACCTTTCCTCCATGATGTCATAACATAATCATTGTTTTATAAAATTTACAACATGCATGCCCACCAAGAATGAGAATATGAGCATTAATATAGATGTATGTACCTAAGCAGAGTTATAAAGGATAATTTACTGTTGTGCAACATGTAAAGACATGATGACAGTCTGTTCATTTTCCAGCTGCAAAGGTTCTTTAACTGATGATGAAAATGTCTGTAATTTTTTTGACGAACAGTGGGGAAATGTCATAGTTGTAATAGAAAAGTACAGGAAATTAGTAAAAGTTATTAAAATTATGCAAGACAAACAAACTAAACATAAACAAATATCTTTATAATTGTTGTACTACAAATAAAGATACAAAGAATGTTAAGATATTCACTCCAAATATATTTTTCTCCACGATACATAGCTTATTTTTATTGATTGCTTTAAACATAAAAAATGTATTTTTATTTTGGGGAATTTCCACTGTTCATGTTTTAGTTAAGTCTGAACAAATTCCCTCATATTGTCTAACAATACACCTGAACCTTGCTCTTGTTGTTGTTGTGGTTGTTCTGTGCGTGCCCTTGTCCATTGGGTGGTCTTTTGTCAGCAGTTACAGGTGGTCCCACATGCTGAGAATTCACTTCATTCACAACGACCTCTTTGCACTGTTTAAGTATGTACGTGTCACTCACTGACATTTTTAACCTTTGTGTTGTTTGACTCTGGAGCAGGTGGATTTCTCTGTTACAGCATTCAACAGCATTTCAGCCACTGCAGGCCTGAGGCGCTTGTTATCCATGTCATAAGAATAACCCCTGTCAGACAAACACGAGCGTGTGATTACTCAAATAAATACTTTAAACTCTATGAGAGAATTGTTTTGTTGCTTGACCACCAAAATTACTCATGATGAAGATGTGTAGTCTGGAGACTGGTTTTGTCTTCCACAGTTCAGATTGACGTGATTACCCAATCATGGACAGCTATGGTCTGTATCTAAACAAACACAGCTGTAAGTAGTAAAATAACACAGGGGACTAAAAGCACAAAAAAGTGTAAATTTGAGGTGAGAGAAGTTTAATTTTGTTCGACCAATGACCTTGCCTGTTTCTCATGCGTCACTGAACTAAACACACCTGATTGCACAATTCTGACTGAGTTTGGTTCTGTTAGTTGTTCCTACTCTGTAGTGGTTCATGTCTAAAGTGTTCCATGGAAGAAACAATAAAGTGATCCAGCTGCAAAACATACAAGAGTGAAGAGCTACTGTAGCACAAATTGTTCAAGAAGTTTATCCTAAATCAAGATTTTAAGAACTTAGTTTATTGCCTAAGCTTGGTCGTTATAATACAACAACAACCGATCATAGACAGGTCATTTTGTGTCAGGGTTAGTCTGTGTACATCACTTGCATCGTTAGCTGTTCTTCAAATCACCAAGTTTGATTAGACAATAATACAATAACTGTGACATAAAGCCAATAGGGACTGTGTATGACTTATTCTGGCCTTTCACAAAAATTACAGTGATTGTTAGGTCATTAAATATCCACTGCTGTGCGTGCCGTCATTGGGGTGTCGTCTTTGAGAAATGAGGCAACTTGAAACCAGTGCTTCAATCATACTGTATATATATGTTTCTTATTCTAACCTGCGAGAGAGATGACTTCACCTCCATGACAACCTCCTGTGTTTCTGTGTTTGTGCGAATGACAGATGGGGAGCTCTACGCCGGAGTCTACATCGATTTCATGGGAACGGACTCGGTCATCTTCCGCACACTGGGCAGGAAGACAGCCATGAGGACCGATCAGTACAATTCCAGATGGCTCAATGGTAAAGTCATATTCCGCAGTGTTTTCTACCGTTTCTTTAAGGAGACACATTATTAAACTATTACTTATGGTTTTACAGTTTGTTAATTGTGAACCGCGATATTGACCTATTACAAAACAAGTTAAAAATAGAAATGGATTCATTGATTTCCAGTTCAAAGTGGCAGAACTGATTAGTGTTAGATTAGTGTCACGATAAAAAAAAGTCAAACTTGATATCAATACAAAAGAATATACTCAATTCTTGATGCCAACTTTGAAAAGGGCTGCAAAGATTAATCAGCTAATTTTACCTTCAAAAAATAACCGTAGTTGTATTTTGATCATCGTTATCTGGACTATATAGACTGCAAAACCCTTGCGAACAAACTTGTGGCATTTGTAAATCAAAATGTCAAAAGATAATAAAAGTTTCAAATTGTTATCAATCATTCACTTCATCTGTAAATCTAAAAGCCTTCAGTCACCATTTTTCAACCATCATTAAGTTGATAATGTATTTAATGTGTATTTAAAAGTCGCGATGTACATTAGAAATAATAGTCTGACTAGTCGACTATTAAAATAATCATTAGAGACAGCCCTATTTTCGATGCCACAATGATAATTTTAAAAATGCTCTAGGCTTTAGACAATAGTCTAATAGTCAATTTTCAACACAACATAATTGTACTTTCTTCATCAAACTTTCTGGTATTTATTGGTTCAGAGAAAGCTTAAGATCATTCTAAAACTGAACAAGAAAGGTCAAAAGATTTGTTCATGGTGTTTTTGTTTTTATTCAGTTGCAATACAACTTTCAATTTCAATATGATTTTCGATACTTTGACAACCCTTTTCTGCCCCTCTTCTTCATAATTGCATTTCTTTGTGTAGCAAACAGATTAAGCTGAAGAAAATGGATGGATGTTATTATTTTCCAGAAACATTTGTTGAACTCAATTAAGATAGGGGGTAGGGGAAAACAGAAATGATCTAAGCGCTGACGCCACAAATGCAGTACAATACAGGATCACTCAAACATACCGGAATCAAAAAGCAGCAATGATTGAACTCTTATAACATGATAAAAAGCTCCTATACAGATTTTGCATACCATGTCTCCTTTAAGTAAAAGTATGCAGTAGCGTTCATATTTTCTAGATTCTTTGATAATTCCATGCTGTTTCACATGACCCGGTGATCATTCGATACCAAAGCAGAAAATTGTTGATTGCATGCGGCTGCGGGGTTGGACAGTGGGGTCACTCGTCCATAGCTAATCACTGCAGGTCGATAATAACTCTGAGTGGAGCTTGTAATCGCAAATGAACCGTGGATGTCACAGCACTAAAAAGGCCAGTTGGCAGAAAGGGAAAGTAACTGGATATTTCGGCTCAAGTTCGTTACTCATGGCTTTGTTGAAAAAAACATATTTACCAAGGGACACACAACAATAATCGAATTTAGGTCTGTTTATTTTGACCTTGTTTGCAAAAGTAGTAGCTGTTGTGGGAATATTGTTAGTAAGTCTGTCATGATAACATGTTTTGAAGTGTGTTATATTGTTACAGAAAATATCACGATACGCGATAATATTGAATCTACTTTATACCACTGACACAAAAAGCAGGATGATACTTTCTAAATGTAAGCTACAATATTGTTAAAATAGATGAGCCGCAACAAATAAAAAGCAGAATCTAAACTGTTAAGTAGTTATTTAGTTTTTGTAATGAGTCACAGAAGTTATTTATTCGACCATCTACTCCTCAAAGTGTGTCAACTACAAAAACATTACAAATGTGCCCTACTTTTGCAAAGAAAATGCACACACGATTAATACTGAGCCCCCAAAATATTGTTCCATCTCTCATTTATTTACTTTATTTAACCAGGAAAGCCCCATTGAGATTCGGAGATCTCTTTTACGAGGGAGTCCTGGCCAAGAGGCATCAACAACACAACCCTTAGACAAAACATTTCGTGTAAAACAGACAAGTCAATGATTGTATTTCCTGGTCTTTGAGAAGGGCGTCAAAATGAGCAATAGGTACAAGATTTTGGAGTTTAAAAGCTTTCTGTACAGAATTCCTGTCTTTTGGAGCACGACACTGAGGAGACATTTTCCCACTCTCTTATTAAACGTCGTATTAAAGTCGATATAGTTATTTGCCTGGAAGTTAGAATAGATAAGGTAAGCTAGCAGAAGAAGTATAACTAAACAAGAAAGTTTTACAATAATCATATTCATGCTTTTGTGTTGGTAATGATAGCATGAGTGATAGTGATAGACTTAGATAAACTTCGGTAGAATTACTTTGTAACAGTAGCTTGATCTAGCAAAATATGACTAAAAAGGAAACAAAAATCTAGCTAAATCATAGCTGTAGTTGTAGGTAACCCATTTTCTTGTCAGCTGATGCAACTTCATGTCACACAATCAATCATAGCATTGTCAGTGTCATCATTATCATTTTTATTTCTACCTCTGACCCCGTTGCCCCCGACAACAGCAATCCCCTGGTGATGTAAGAGCAAAATGGGGGACACCTGAGTCCTGCTAATCATCTGTCCAATCAGTGCGACATCATCCCTCCCCCTCAGCTCCCCCCGCTCTCCCCCGTGCGGGACTCCTGGTTAGTCTTGATTCGGTTTGGCCCCCTTTGGGACTCTGACCGCCCACTGCTGTGCGATGTCCTACTAAGGCAGTCAGCTGAAGCCTGCTGCGCGTCCATATTGAGTGACAGCATTAGAAGGGAAATAATGGGTCAAACTCAGCTCAGAGAATTGTGTTTGTGTGTTTTTACAATTTGAGAAACAAGAGTAAATGCGTACGGAGCGTGTTTCTTGTATGTTTCTAGTTTTCTTTTGGGTTTTATTGGGTGTGACTCGGGATGGGACAGAAAGGATTGCGATTAAAAGGGTGGACAATAATCGTTAGTGGTACATTTTGTATAACTGTGTTAATCGCAACAAAAGTAATCACCATTTTACCAGCCAGAATTCTGAAAAAAGCAACTTATGTGTGTGTGTTATTGTTATTTTCACTCATGACAAAGTACAATACTGTAATAGTGGTTTTAACTTGCAACATATTCATATTATAACAATTAGAATTATTAATATCCTTAACATTTTTATACTCTGATATTATTGTTAGAAGCAATTATTTTGACCGTGATAACAAGATATGAAAATAAACGATAATAAGAGACAAAACTTAAATATTGTCCCATGCCCAAGTGTTACCACAGCAAATTAGCTTTTGTGTAATGTGTAATAAGTATCATAAAACGATTCAAATTAATTAAATAAGATAATATCCCCTGAAAACAACAAAATATTCCAACATTGTAGGACTTCAAACACGTTCCTGATGCTCCTGATTGAGTTTAAAACATGTACAGTGAACTGACTTAGATTGTATTTTTAATTTTTCCCCCTAATTGTTCTTAAATCCTCCGTCTATGTTTGCCTTAAAGTTGTCCGTCTTGTCTTTGCTCTTCAGATCCAACCTTTGTCCACGCTCACCTCATCCCCGACAGCGGAGAGAAAAACGACGACAAGCTTTACTTTTTCTTCAGAGAGAAAGCGACGGAGATGGGCCAGAGTCCAATGACCCAGTCCAGGATCGGCCGAATCTGCCTGGTGCGTCTCCTGCGTGTGTTCATATCTGGTTATTGTGGCTACGGTGTCTGTCATTGTCAAGGAGCTCCCCGTGATCTTGTGTAATTGCTATACTTTACTCACAACATTCGCACAGACACAGAAATCATCCTTTATTTTTTGGCTCCACAGCTAAGGTTGGATGTCGTGCTATTTTTGGTGCTTTGGATTAGGAGTTTATCTACCACTTTACACAGATAGCTTCAACCAAAATGCAGTTCCGAAACAGTTTACTTTCTTTTTCATCTCAATTAATAGATTTTTTTTAATCGTTACTATCTACGTTTGAAGTTTGATGTTTTGTACAGAAAAAAAAAACATTTTGATTAATAATATTAAAATTTGTTTGCAGTTTGTATACGTCGATGTAAACCCTCATTCGTCCAGGTGTGGTCCATCGTAGAAAGGGGTTCAGAGGTTGTCATCCGGACGCCGTTTAAAGATCGAGACGTTTGAAAACGTCTCGATCTTTAAACGGCGTCCGGATGACAACCTCTGAACCCCTTTCTACGATGCAGTTTGTATAATGTATCAAAAAATGTTTTTACAGCGCACGCATGTACTATTTATCTATCTTTTGCTTATACTGTATGTACTTCATGGTTCCATGTTCCATGATGGGCTGTAGTTCTGTAGTCATGTAGTCCTTTAAAGGAAAAATAGTATGCATTTTTCACATTGTCATTAGCCTTTAAACATGCTCTTGAGTACCTTAAATGTGCCATATCATATTTTGAAACAAAAAAATGTTATTATGGCCTTAGAAAAGGATTAGTTTGCTGTATGCAATGAGTGCGTCCAATCAGTAGATGGCGCATAGTGCTTACACATTTTACTTACTGGCGATGATTTAAGGACAAAACAGCAACAGATTATCGGATAAGTGACATATGAAATCTGAAGGAGAGGATTTTCTAATGAACATTCCTCAAAATTTTGTGAATGCAGCTGAATGCAACTTCAGGTATGTTTTTGATGACGGACCACTGTTAGGACATGGTTAAAAGCTCAAAAAAGTCACTGTAGCAGAATATGTGTCCTTTAATTGGTCAATGATATGGACCACAGCAGAAATAAGAATGCAAAGAGCGAGTTAATTGGAAATTTGGAAGCGATTGGACAGTAAAATCTGCTTTTTCACTTATGAAGATTAAAAATCCTAATAATTTTAGAGCATTTGCCAGTGCTTTGCCACACCTCTTTTCGTTGATTAATCAATGAACAAGGTATTTATTTAATTTACAAACTATTTCTTCAGTCCTACATGTACATTTGTTTGGCCCTGTGGAAATCCAGCTTGAATCAACAGTACCTTTTGTATATAATGGCATTATGTACGCATCCAGGCTTTCCAACAATATGTCAGTTTAAAGGATGAACTAACATTGGCTTAGTGCATCACAGGGCACTTTTGTTCCAACCCTTCAGGTTAGACTTGGTGGTTATTCTATTCCCACATCATTTCCCCTCTATCAAATTTCTCCAAATCGCCCACAAAGCTGAATGCATTTCACAGTACATATAGTCAGACACATCATGTTTTTGTCCGATGGATATTGACCTTTTATTAGTGTTATGTTCCAGCTCGTGAATCATTTTCCCGTGTCCTATCCTCCACCTCAGAAACTCTGTACGAATTGGCCGAGCGTTCAAACTTGTGGTCCAAGCTGAGACAAACCTGGGCAGAAATGTAGTCGTCCCGTCCCAAAAACAGCACTCACCTTGGACAGTTGTTTCAGACAGCTGTGAGTGTGAAGTGGATTATTTATTAGGAATATCATAGATCAGCCATAACATTATGACCATCTGTTTATACCATGGTTTAAATCACTGTGATGGACTGTGTAAGCCTGCCCTGCTCCCGTCGGACTCGGAAAAGATTTTTCTGACTATATTCAATTGCAGTGAGATCTGTACATCTGTTTAATTTTATAAACCAATATTCATGTAGAAGTGCACATCTTTAGCAATCTATTGTCTAGTATTAACATTCATAAGAAGATGCTACATACAAGCAGAACATGTTTTAGAGCTCAACAGCAGCAGGTCTAGGCCTAGGTCTTAGAGAATACTGTTAGTTTTCTGTGCAGTTTTAACCTTCCTCAATAGAAAGGAGCAAACTTGCAGTGCACACTTTTCTACCCCTGCAGACCCTCGTCTGGGTCTAAACAGTAGGAAAATAATATTGTTTTGTTACAGAAATAATACATATGCATTATTTGGTGGGTATTGGCTTCACAAACTTGCTATACTATTGTTATGACTCATTTTAGGAGTTGAATAATGGCATTACTTTCTGAAGACATTGTGAAAAAATCTTTTCACTTTAGTGTTGACTAGGGATCATCACGCTACAACAATTATTGACACATAACAAATAAAATAATACATTGTAATACTATGCTGTTCCTGTAGTATGTGAAAACTAACTTTGATGCAAAAGTAAAAATGCTATTGTGATATACATTTAATCCAGTACTTATCGAATTAACCAAATAACCTTGACATTGCTGACAAATAGTCACAAGTATTGATTTGTAACGATTACCTGAATAATACAGATGGATATGTAACTTTTCAGCTTTTAGAACACATCTCTTTTTAACAAGGAAAGCCCACAGCTGCCACGTTGAAGATTTGTGTAATTCACTCCGCCTGCCTGGGGTCTTAATGTGATGGCTGATTTGTTTGTACAGAATGACGACGGTGGACACTGCTGCCTCGTGAACAAGTGGAGCACCTTCCTCAAAGCTCGTCTGATCTGCTCCGTGCCCGGGTCCGACGGCATCGAGACGCACTTTGATGAACTGAGTGAGTGTCTGTCATGTTTCAAATGCATTTATGCATTGACTTTTGGTGTTAATTAAGATCATCATGGCAGCATCAAGGTGTACTTTGTTTATTATTCATTATTTATTATAAGTTGTACTACAAAATTGCGTCAATGAGTTGTTAGTCCTGAGCCACTGTGACTATGTGCCAAACTCAAAGCAAAGAGAATGCAAACTTTATACAGAAATATCCTGTTTTGTCTTGAATTGAACCAGGTACCGTTCTTGCTATCAGTGTCGTGTCAAAAGTAAACCTTTTATCAGGCAGCTAGATGAGGTTTTAACTTAGAGGTGGGCGATATATCAAAATTTTGATAAAATTGTGAATATTGTTTTGAAGATATGCAACATTTAAATATGTATGCTGACATTTCTACACTTTTGTGATTAGTTTTACAGCTATTTCACATTTGATTATGAAACACGGCTAAAGACATGTCTGTATTATATCATCTGACTATCATTATCCTGACGCTCCAAAAAAAGATCTAGATATTCATTTTTGTTGACATCGCACTCCCCTTATTGAACTCCTCACTTTCTTCTATAAATGTAGATCGATATTTTACTTAATTTTACATGGATGATTGCAAGTAACTCAGGTATCAGCAAACTCTTAGCTTAGATCTTACATGGAAAGATCTTAAAGTGAGTTCTTAAGCACTTTCCTGTACAGAGAAGCTGAGAATCTGTGCCATCCCAGCACTGAGCAGCTGCTGGCATCAGTCCAGCTCTGGTCGATAATCCTGCTCTGTCCCACAGTAACATGAATGACAAGATTAAAGAGGGATTTGTTCTTCGGGCCTTGAAATTACAAGAACTAGTGGAAAGAGCAGCAAATCTTTCACCGCACAGTGCACATTGTATGAAATGATGTGGATTCATCTGAGGGCAAGATTGTTTCAACATCCTCCTTGCACACGGTTTATTAATACGATCTGGTCAAAAACGATCAGTGACATGACATTTATGAGCTTATTATTCTGTTGCATAACTTTAGGTAAGGGAATAATGTCTTAGTTTCAAACAAATATGCCTCAGTTTCAAATAGGCTAAATTACATCTGTGAATAAAATCGTCAAGAGCCAAAGATGTCAAAGTTTTGTTTTAATGAAAATGAATGTCTTTAATGCATTCATAAAAACACATTTTAAAGTTTACTTTTGTTGTCAGAATAGTTTTAATTCAATGTTGTTCATTTTGTCCATAGCAACATTCTGTAGCACGTTGTCGTGCAAGCTTAAAGTGGTAAAAAAGAGTCTCACTGCCATTTAAAATAAGCAATAAATACGACAAAAGTTGATTAGTTTTGGAATAGCTAAAGTTCTTGTCCATGGCTGAAGCAATAAACAGATTTTCTGAGGTTAGAAAGCCCCAACCACAAAGCACACAATGTCTGCCTATGGATTCTACTAATGCCCCACAAACCTATCGAGAGAGGGAGAAGAAGAGAGAAGGAGAAAGTAAAAAGAGAGGGAGAAAACAAGGAGGATGGAGAGAGAGCGAGAGAGAGAGAGACAGAAAGAGAGGAAGTAAAAGAAAGGAAGCAGGAAAAAGATGAGTGTGACAGATGAGTATGTCTGACAAGAAGTGTAGCAGTGACTCTGGATGCAATAACGTTTTATTGCCTTTTCTTAAACTTAATTTCAAACTGAAACATTGTTTTTTCATTAGATTATTGTTGTGGTTAAGCGAAAAACGTTTGTCCATGTCTTTGTTTCTGTTTTTTAAAGGGAACATATTCTGTTACAGTGACTTTTCTGAGCTTCAGACCATGTTCTGACAATGTTCCGTCATCAAAAACACACCTGAAGTAGCATTCAGCTGCATTCACGCTGTTTTGAGGAATGTTTGCCAAACACCGGATCCAATCATCGGATCATATACGTGACTTATCCGAGAAGCTTCATCTGTTTTTAGTCCTTAAATCATAGCCAGACTCGTTCTGAGCATTTCTGCCGTCTAAATACAATAACTGCTGCTGCTAATCGTCCTTAATGCGTTTTTTTGACGGATAACTTCACTAGATTGTATATAACGCTGGCGCCATCTACTGGCTGGATGCACTCAGTGTTGTGCAGTAAGTGTCATTTCACACAAGGATGATTAAAACTCATTTAATGATGATGATTTAATTCTTTTTTGTTGTTGTTTCAAATAATGAGATGGCAAATTTAAGGTACTCAAGAGCTTGTTTAAAGGCAAATAACAATATGAAAAATGCAGAATATCTTTCCTTAAATGCATTAAAACCCACGTGCGTTATGTGACTTGTTTGATGAATGTCCCTTACTTGCTTGTCACCATGGAGATTATTTATTGATTAGTTGGAGGTAAGATCTGTGGAGAAGCGAGCCCGCTCACATAGACTGCATTTTTAATGATATAATGATGATTTTAATTATATAAAAATGTTTAATTTCTGGGCTCCAGTCAGACATTTAAATCCAACAAAATAATAAAAAAGAACCTACTTATTCTTTCTCTAACCCTGACGGTAAAGTACTTTGTCCTGGGACTAATTTTCTAGTTATCTTTAATGTATTGTTTTTATGACTGTAGTTGAAGAAATTCTTGGTCGACCTGCCCTATTGACCGATTCCTTGACTAGTGGCAAAAATATATGAAACTATGAAGTTTTTGCCATATAAATCCTTTTCTTCTAAAAACGAAATTATAAAAATGGTCAATTAATAAAAATGTTCATTGACTAAGTAACCATCGACTGATTAATCAACTGAACAACTAAAGGAATACAGCCCTAGTTGGTTTAAACCTTGGATTGTCTTGCCATAGTTCTTAGTTATTTCCTTTTTAGCATTTTGGAATTTTGCAAGTGCTTTGTAAAGTGAGACAGAGGCAATGATAGTGTTGAAGTTTTATCCATCCTACTCACGTTGCAGCATCTGAGATTTTCCTAATATTTTTCAAGCTTGTATTTATCTGCCTGTGTCGTTTGCTTTGTGCTTCGTGACAGAGAGATAAAAGACTACAGACTGCGTTTGATCTGACACTTTGGAAACAAAAGTTAGATTCAAGGCTCCATTTTCCTGTTCTGATTTATAACTCTTCTTTTATCGCTTTGTTGACAAAACGTCTGTCAAACACCAAGGAGCTTTTTGTTAGAAATACTTGCATAAAGCATTGATTTATAGATTCAAGTAAACACTGTTAAGTTCATGCACCTCTTGTTTCTCTCAGTGCGTCATCTTTGAGCCCATGTGCTGCTGCGTTTATGTTTTTCTCATTGACATTTGAGTCTGAGGCCTCTCCAGTCTCGTCTAGCTCTTACTGTCAGAATCCTGTTTTTACAAATTACTTCCACAAACACACTGGGGTAGAGTATAGTGTTGCATGTCTGCTCATTGTAAGTGATATTGTTCTCCCATATGTTCTGATCTGAACCTGTTCAAGGGCAGTGGCACCAACGCTGCAAAGTACACACACATTAAATCTTTGTGAAAATGCATCCTGGTTTGAACAGAATGTTTTAAAGTTAAAGGGCCTGTATTCATTTTTTTTTTTTTTTTTTGCATGTGATAAAGTAAAAATGCAGAAATGCTCCAGTACAGATATTGTAAAAACATTTGTTCAAGTTAAAATGAGACCACCTCACTCAAATGATAGAGCGTTTTGTTCTCTGTGAAGTACACCGTTACCATTCTATTGTTTGTTAGCTTTTCTGTGTGACGGAAAAACTTGTTCTGTCTGGTCTCAAAGAGTTGTGAAAACTCATTGTGGTTAGTAACTTGGATGCTGGGAATGTATCAGGTAAATGATACATGTGGACTGCTGCAAACAGTTTAAAACAACTTCTGTTTTTCATCTTTTTAGGCAGTAATCATCAGGTACAGCGCATTTAAGGAATGTTTAATTGGCCCATTGGTGCATTTGTCCTCTGTACTCAACTTGCTTGCTTTTGTTTGCCATTTAGTTATGATTTCTGACACACATGGATCGTCATTTTATACACTGGGCATTTCAAATCACAATATAGATCATAAAAAGACTTAATAAAAGAAACAAGTCTGTTGAGCGTCACAATAAAACGTCATCACAACAAAGTGCAAAGCTGGGCCACCGTGCTGTCAGCCCCAACCATGGAGAGCTGCAGTTTACAAAAGTGAGAAGTATATTTTTTTTGTTCATTTGTGCCAAAATAGCTACGTGACACAACTGAATCCTACTGTTAAAAAAAAAAATTGGAGCAATCATGTTGGGTTTTACAGGATTACTCAAACATGCATTAATCAATGTTGATAAATAAATACCTCAAAAAGGTAAATGAGAGGACAAAACAGTTATAACATGGTATTTTGCATAATATGTCTCCTTTAAGTCATATTACTGCTACTACTTGCGCTGCTGTCAGTGTACCCAAACTGTGAACTGAATGCTGTACTTTCTATTTTTGAGTAAAAATGTCCAATTGTAATCATACACTGTACTCAGTTAAAGGCGCAGTATATGATTTTGAAAGTGAAAAACATAACTAGTTTATTTTAATGTCTTTATAGCAGTCACGTACCTAATGCAGCATCCTAAATATGAGTTTATGAGCACTTTTCAACAGTTTCTGAGCCCAGAGTGTCACGGACCGTCACAGTAACCCCAGTAACAGTGCACTTCCTGCTTCTTGCAGAGTAAAACGCTCTTTAAATAGATCCAGAGAAAGCACTGTGGTCTCATTTTAACTCAAAGAGATGTTTTTACAATATATCTGTACTCGGACAACACAGATTTTTGTACTAATTCTGTTTATCACATTTCAAAACAATAAAAATCCTGTACACCACCTTTAAGTAAAGTTAGACATTGACATAAGCTATTTTTCATGCACTGAAATACTGCGCCATATAACACATGTTCGCTTGTATTTTCAATCCAGTTTGTCTTTATTAATCTCTTTTAAGACCATTTTGTTCACCTCTGTGTCTGGTGCAATCTTTCTCAACCTGACTAATTCTAACACATTTTTCTTTCTTATTTACTCACGATCCCACACTGTTCTCCTCTAAATCATTAAAACGCAGACAGCTCGATTGTCTCAGCCTTGGCCCTCGAGTGTTTGGGACGTACAGAGCTACATATGGCTCGTATTAAAAGCATGCTTCACCAGAGATTCCATTTCACATAATTTCACACGTATTCCCCGCTGAGTTCAGGGACTGTAGTTTTAAGCATCATTCGTATTTACATTGTGGGTCCCATTGAGGCCCTTGTAAACGCTCGCTGCGCACTTCAATGTCACATGAACATTTCCTCTTCGGGCTGAAAACAGGTGCATTCTGGGAAACTTACAGAGCTTGGTAATTCATATTTATGTAAGCCACCACTTTCCAGCCCCAGTGCTTTCCACCAACCGCTGCACAACAAAGCTTTCCTGCTTTTGTTTGATTCAAAATGTAAAACTGAAGCTATTTGCACAATTCTAAAAACATTATACCAATGTGAAGTGTGTAACAGTGACACTTGCTGTATATGTAGGCTTAATTACTATTGTTTTATAATGTATCGACTTACAGTTTAATATCGAAACATCTGCATTTGGGGCTCAATATGTATCGTGTGTGTTTTCTTTGCTCTTCGGGTAACGTTTTCCTTTGTGTTTAGGTACGATTTTGAGCTATAGAGTGAAATAAGCTACTTTTATGACTCCATATCGACACCTACAACTACAGTGTTTCATTGTGATATTTGTTCATAGCAGTGGTGACTGGTGGTATATTTTTTGGGCGGAGTGCCATTATAAAACATCAATAAAAAAACAAGACAGAAAAAAAACCCGGCACTCCCGCATACGAGGCAGAATTTATCCTGTTAAGCTATACTTCCACACTCAGTGATTATTTCCAATGTTATAACTTCACTGCTCAATCCAGATCCTCCACAGACAAGCCATTTTTACATAATATATGAAAGATATAGCCAAAAGTAATATTATGAATTTATGTATTTTTTAATCGGGGTCAAGTCAGGGGGTGCGGCCCGTCACTGATTCATTGCCACTCATGTTTTTTATGAAATTACACTGTTTTCTCGCACTTCAAAATGTGTGTCTCATATGTGTCCTAACACCATCTTGTGAGACATTTGGGAAATTTATTGTCATTATTTATACTTTCATTTTCACTATTCTATGAAAATGTATTAGGTTTCATTTCTGCCTAATTTTGAGAACTTTTCGCTATTCAATATGTACTGTAGAATATTTTGTTTTGAATTGTTATTTGCTATGGCAACAGTGCTAATCACTCACATCACATCACTCTAGCCCCCCGTGGACACCAGATGAAGCCCGCACTAAACCAGTCACTCTGTTTTACCCGTCATGAATTATATTTTAACCACAACCAAGTGTCCTTACTGAGATCTATGAGTGATGGAAAGTGAGCGCTGTTGCCTTAGAAATGTACAAATCAAAACACAATGTCATATCTTTTGACCGACGATGAGAACTCAAAATGGCGCCCATAAACAGGAAGCTGAAGCCCATGAATACAGCATTAAGGCCTGTCAAAGTCAAACATGCTAATGGAAGATGATTCTACATCCCAGCAGTGGTGTAAATAAGCAAAGACCAAAAATATAAGTACTGTACTTAAAGGGGCACTTTGTAGTTTGCTGGTAGAGGGTATGAATCATTCTCTTCTCCTGGAGATGGAATAAAAACAAACAATCTCCTGGGGACAAGCAGCAAAACAAGTGCTTTTTGGGGCAATAAAAACTGCTATAGTTGGATAAATGGAAGATAGAGGGGTTGATACCACACAGGCAAAGCAAAAACAGTTGTAGACCCTCAACTACAAAACATATAGTGCACCTTTTACAATTGTTTGATATCTGTACATTACTTAAGTACAATTTTATATTTTAAACGGCGTCCGGATGACAACCTCTGAACCCCTTTCTACGATACAATTTTATAGTTGATAACTTTTACTTTTACTTCACTACATAAAGCAGGTCTGTACTTTATTCCTCTACATTTTTACCTGGACTCAAAAGTACTATCCCTATGGTTTGAGGGGTTATTTTAGCACATCCATGGTGACTAAAGGGTTTGAGTTCAAGTCTCAGCAACAATTCTTTATCAATATAACTGTATTTAATATTTAACCACAACATCTCAAAATCTGTGTGAAATTATATTAATTTAAAGTGCATTTCTAAATTGGAAGGACTTACATACGTAAGGAGTAAATGTACATTGCTCCATGTATTTGTATTTTTATTTGTATGTTTGCTTAACATAGTCCTTCTTCCACCACTGCATCCATTCCTGAATCCTGAATGTAATATTTGTATTTTATTCTTGCCTTTTCTTCTAGGGGACGTCTACATCCAGCCGACTCAGGACACCAGGAACCCCGTCATCTACGGCGTGTTCTCTGTTTCTGGGTGAGTCTCTGACATCTTTATCAAACTTTGCGGGGAAAAATGAAAGTACTGTATATATTTGGGTTCACTCCGGCATTTCTCACACCTTCCCCTCAACCTCAAAGTGACGTCTCCCTCTGATATTGAAATGTTTTTTGGTCTGTCAGATCCAAGCCACAGAGTCATAGAAGTGGAAATGCAGTCTGGAGGGAAGTGCAGAGTCGGAGCATGTTTGATGTAGTGTATCAGCTTGGATTAAAATAGGAACGACAGATAGTTTTAGAGAAAATATAGCGTGTCAAATTAAAATCAGATGAACACTTTTCCAATACTATTTAGTTCATTCCTGGAAACGTTTGTTTTTGCAAGTCATTCAATATTGATAAGTTTGATCAAACTTTCTAATGAAGCTGTCGACTTGTGACCTTACAGTGCAGAAATGTTTTGTTTTTGGCAAAGCAAGTTTAACACATTTTTATTAACATTAATCCATTTTGAGAAAAACTGGCACAAATGTGTGTGGATTATGACACAGAAATAGACCTTGGGAGGGTTTCATTAATTGATTACATTTACTTTGTTGAGAGATATTATACATATTATTAAATTCTTGAATTCTTCTGTCATCTTTTCCCATTTTACTTTCGTACATGGATCCAATGCATTTTGGGGGATTTTAAAGGTGGACTATGTAACTTTTATGGAGTAGGTCTGCTATCTGCTTGTTTCCATGGAGTTATTGCTTTGGTTGGAATAAGATAAGTTAAGAGAACCTTTATTTGTCCTACAAGGGGTAAATTGTAGTGTGTTTAAATGTTCCACTGTATGGCAATAAACTTATCTGATTAATTCAATTATTGGTAGTTTTTTTTTTTTTTTGCTAAAAATGCCATAACAATATGTATTCTTATTGTGAGGCTTGCCTTTCCTCAGATCTGACCTGTAACTTGGCCTGGTAGCGTGGCCTGCTTGTTTCCATAGAGATATGTTTTAAACTATACTGTGGAACGGGGGGCAATATGACAATTAAGTTAATATAATTTGGATTTTCGCACCATTCATGTGATATTTCTTCATAAAGTTCACACTTTATTGTACTTGGTTAAAACTGCCATTCACTCAAAGAACAACAGAGTTTGACTTACAGATGGAGTCAAGTGGAAAAGAATCTGTTTTTAAGTATTGAGCTCCATTAAACAGAAAGTTGGTGAATCACAATATGGCGATTTCACAAAAAAATTGTCAGAGCACAATTAGATTTATGTAGTCATATTGTCCAGCTCTACAGTAGAACATACTGGACAAAGCAATAACATTCAACAACATCATGAAGACAAGCAGCAGTGGCGAACCCCCACCAGAGAAAGGACTAATTGAACCTTTAAGTAAATCAAGTTCTTTAGCTTCAATGAATTTAAAATATTTAGACAGACATACCAAATAATACATTTTTTGAGTGTATATTTCACTTGTTCCATTCAAACAAATTCTCTTATCATTAATAATTCTGCCCTTTTTATGTCTGTCGTCTGGTTGGGCATCAGTTAGAAAACAGCTGAAAGCGTTAATGACAGGGTCTTGACAGCAGCAGAATCGTATCCTCTGGCCGTCCTGGCTGCACATGTGGGTGTCTGTGTGTCAGACAGACAGACTCTAGTTTCAGAGCTCGTGTTGACATGCATTTCCTATAAGAGGCAGCCTGAATACTATATAATGAGTAGGAAGTGGAGTCACAGTAATTATGTCTGTGCATTTCTCCTGCAGGGCTGTGTTCAAAGGATCCGCCGTCTGTGTCTACTCCATGGCTGATATTCGAATGGTTTTCAACGGACCGTTCGCTCACAAGGAGGGACCCAACTACCAGTGGGTGGCTTATAGTGGGAAGATCCCCTACCCTCGACCCGGCACTGTGAGTACACGGATACACGGATACACGGATACACGGATACACGGATACACGGATACATAGATAGACAAAGACACAAATACATAGATACAGAGTTTAATCTAGACAGGGGGGGCACATGTTTCTCCACCTCTTCTTAAAGGAACACAACTGTGGGTGGGCTTTTCTGGATACATAAATCCAATTCTCATTCTTTTTTGCAATAGATTTTTAAAGGGGAAAAAATTAACTTCAAGACAGGATTTTGGACGGAAGTAAATAAATGGTGTCAAAGTAAATTATAGCTAAATTAAAGTGCCTGGACTTGACTTTAGTCCATATCGTGGAGTAAAAAGTGTACCCCTGTAGTGCAGATGTATTGTAAAAGCAGCAGAGACGGCTGTGTGCTGTCTGCATCTAATTATAAATAATTTTATTTCAGGCAGTGCATTGTTGAAGGAGTATTCCACAGCTATTTTGTTTACTTTTTAAAATGGTTTTGGCTAATGTTATTTCTTTTCTGCAGCAGACAGCAGTTTTTGCCAATACTTTTAATTTTAGACGTCTGATTCCAATCTCATATGTATATTGCTCTGTGTTGAGCGAATAATCACACGGAATAAACACCTCTTGACTTAACAAATAACTGGACACCTTCTTTTGGAGAAATACATCATTTATGTGTAATTTATTTTAGAATGTTCAGGTTGATTACTAAAATCCTTGTTCATGGATATTTCTTTATCTCACGATATACAAAAAGAGCCTTAAAAAATAGAAGCCAAATGCTAAATGATTCTGGTTAATTATTAAATAGTACAACATTAATCAAATTTTGTGGAGCTAATCTCCAATTGCATGTCACAGATATGAAATATTAATTACTCTTCAGACATTTCATTAAATCCAGCAGTTGTACCATTTTATATTCAGAGAACCAGCACTAACAGCAACAACATTAAAACAACCCACTTTATCATTATGAAAACACAAGGATGTGAAACCAGGCTGTCCTTTGTGGTTAAAGTTGTGTTTTTTAAGCTATACTTTTTTACAAACTAGATATATTTTTTCTCAAATTGTTTTTCTGATTCCTTTTTTCCTCTTGATTCACAGTGTCCTGGAGGCACTTTCACCCCCAACATGAAATCCACCAAGGATTATCCCGATGAGGTGATCAACTTCATGAGAAACCACCCCACCATGCACAACATGGTTTACCCAGTGCACAAGCGCCCCCTGGTGGTCCGGACCAACGTTGACTACGAGTTCACCACAATCGCAGTGGACCAGGTCACAGCTGCAGACGGGAATTATGAGGTGCTCTTCTTGGGAACAGGTCAGTGAAAAACAACATTACAACAAACTATTTCACAGCATAAACTACACAGTATTAAGAGAGATTTTAGAGGCAAAACACTAGTTCAAGACACAAGGGGCAAATCAGGGAAATTACTGTTGAAATGCGTTAATAGTTACTTTATTTGATGACATCTGAATTATCCCTTCATGCATTTCAAAAACAGGGTTCTATTTATAAGTTATAATAAGTTAAGCTGAATATGTGAATAACGTGTTTTGACCAAAGAATTATGAACTATGGCGGTTCCATAATTTCAATCCAAAGTGTGTTTTTCTGATATTTGGTATTAAACTATAATATACACAGATAATTAATTAACATTTTTTCCTCACAATATTGATCTAAAACGGCTTAATAATAGAAACCGGTCCAATTACATGTTCAAAACTGCAGAACAGAGAAGCCCCGCCTCTTTGTAGTGACCATTCATTGTAGAAAACAGAGGATTGTCAATTATTTTGGTTAAAAATAGTTGACGGGACATTTTAGAACCCTTTATGTAGGACCGGGAGTCTGAATTACTTGAATAATCACAAATAAGAGGGCGAAGATAGGGAAGGTGAAAACTAGGGTTGTCAAAAGTATCAAAATCAGATATTAATCGATACTAAAACTAGTATCAAAACTAGATACTCATTCAAACAAGTACCAATACTAATCTCATGAACAGGACAAAATGTGACCTTTCCTGAGCAGTTTTAGAATGATCTTGATCTTTATCGGAACTAGTATAAAACGACATGGTAACATAAAGAAAGTACTAAAACCTTGACCTAAAAAGAAAACTTTTTTTAATCATTGTGATATCGAAATCAGTATCAAGAATCAAGTACATTCCTTAATATTGGAATTGAGTTGAAATTTTAGGCAATTTTAGAAACAGACATTTTCAAGCCATTCAAGGCTCAGAGAATTCAAGTTTACACCAACATTCATGAATCAATCCAAACACAGCTGTGGGCAAACTAATGATGAGAGAACACCCTTTTAAAAGCTCATAAAAATATATTTTACACAGTAAATCCCCTATAAATGTAAAGTAGTTTTTGTAGTTTTCCAAATCCTGGACTGACGTGTGTTTATTTTCATTGGCAATAAAAATGAAATGCCTGAAAACGACTTTGATAACAGCTCGGATCACAACATTATTTGGTTTTACGTCTGAAGTGTTTTGATCTTGAAGGAATGTCTTTATCACAGGGCTGAACTTTCTTTGACATTTCTTCTCTGTTTGTGTTGCAGACCGAGGAACAGTCCAAAAAGTGATAGTTCTCCCGAGAGACGACCTGCTGACGGAGGAGCTGGTGCTGGAGGAGGTGGAAGTCTTCAAGGTCTGTCATTTTATTTGAGTTTGAGTGTTGTTCAAACCACATTAGACTTTAATTTAACTTTAATTCATGTCCATCACTACAGGTCCCTACTCCGATTACCACAATGAAGATTTCCTCCAAACGGGTAAATAACTGCTGTTCTCTGAAGCAATTTATAAATGTAATGTATCTAGAGTTGGACAATATGTCGAAATGTAGATAATATCATGAATGTTGTTTTGAAGATATGCTAAATTTGAATGTGTATATTGTTTATAGTGAAACTAGCATTCACAAAGAGCTGATTAAAAATACAAATTTAATATTGTAAACTTCCAAGTAAGGGTATAAGGTGATACTTCTGCACTTTTGTGATTAATTTTACAGAATTTTCACATTTATTAGACAATTAAACCTCAACTAATACGTTTAAAGACATGTTTTAACACATTTTTGTTGAAATCACATAATATTGTTTGACTATTGTTACTGGGAAACCACAAAAAACAGAGAAAAATCAGAGAGATATCCATTTTTGTCAGTGCTGCCCACCTCTAAAGGTATCTGATGTACAAGATTCATCCATCTGTCGTGTTTTTAGCAACAACTGTACGTGAGCTCCGTGCTGGGCGTGACTCACCTGGCGCTGCATCGCTGCGATGTTTATGGAGAGGCCTGTGCCGACTGCTGTTTGGCCCGAGACCCGTACTGCGCCTGGGACGGCAAGTCCTGCTCCCGCTACTCCGCCTCCCAGAAGAGGTCAGTCTGCGGCACATGAAACACTTGTCTAGACTATATATGCAGGTTTTCATGATCAGGATCAGAAATACTTTATTGCCATGTCAAGGAACAAAATTCACAAACTAGGAATCTGCTTTGGTGATATGGTACAACATAAAACACTGAGCACTTGCTAAATGTATTATTTTTAAAATGTGATCAAATAAAAGGCATGCATAAAATAAGATATAACAAAAATATTTACTTTGACTAAATATGGACAGAACAACAACAAGAGCAAAGAGATAACCATTGTTGAGGTTAGCTTTTTGAAGTGTAATGAAGTGTTCATGAGTCCCAGTCAGCTGGCCTGTTTCCTTGTTTTCCCTTTTCAGAAATGTGTTTGTTCTGGATAATAGTGAGATTAACTGTCAAATAATTGCACTCAAAAATGTTGGATAGTTTTATAAACCCAAATGAACATTAAATTGGGGATTTGTGGTTTTGGATAAATCCTAACTTGTGATTAGCTTTTATGGTCTATCGCTGATTTACTTCTTTTGTAAATGTCAATCGTAACAGCATTTTTATAGCATTTAGTGCTTATCAAGCACAAATTGTCACAACTGCATTCTTTGTTTTTTTGCTAATGTTTCTTTCAGTCCAGATATTGCAAAATGTGCATGTTTGAGACTAGCTGCGCATTAATGCTAATGCATGCATAATAGATAGTTCATACTAAGCACTTTTCTCTGACCCTTCTCTAGACGGAGTCGTCGACAAGATGTAAAGTACGGCAACCCAATCCGCCAGTGCAGAGGCTACAACTCCAACGGTGAGTGCATCAATCAGGTTATTGTTCAAATATACATTACTGTTATCTAATGTAAATGGTATTATCTGGTCCACAGCCAATAAGAACACGCTGGAGTCGGTTCAGTACGGCGTGGAGGGCAGCACCACATTTCTGGAGTGTCAGGCTCGCTCTCCTCACATGTCTCTGAAATGGCACCTGCAGAAGGAGAACAGTGACCGGAAGAAAGAGGTGAGCCACTGCTCCAAAAGTGAATGTGACACTGACAAGAACGGTCTTAAGTTGTAATATCCATAAAATGAACAAGCGTTTTGTATACACGTTTTATCTACAGTTTTCACTGTATAACTCCATTATAATTACTCAGTTACATTTACTTGAGTAAGTTTTTTAAGACATTGTACTTTTCAGAGTTGTTTTCTGACTCCTATTTGAGTAATATTTAGTTTGAAATAAAGTTGCTCTTACTTGAGTAAAAGTTTTGGTTACTCTTCCCCACTGCAAGTCTACAAGTGACAAAAGATTTATGTTGAGAACATGAAATTATATGAACATTTGTGTCTCTTAAACTGCTCCTTTAGATATTATTTAATATTTCTAATTTTTGTGAATTAACTTCAAATTATAAATCCGATGTTAAGTCCACAAAGGCGTTTCCGAATACTTGCCTCTCTTACTTGAGTACCATTTTGGCTACTACCCACTTCTGATAAAATCTTATAGTATTCTGTACACTGTTTTAAAAAAGTAACTCCAGACTGAAAAAGAGTTTATAATGCATGCACACATAATAGTGTAACATCTGGATAAGAAAAACTGTCAAATGTTGTGCTATTTTTGTGCGTATTGAGATATTCATTTGCAATCATTCTTAGGACAAGAACCGATTTATTGTGTGTTCTTTTGTGTGTCCAGATCCGCTCCGAGGGCCGTATCCTGAAGACCGAACACGGGCTCCTGATCCGCTCCCTGCAGGCGTCCGACAGCGGCATCTACCAGTGCACCTCCACCGAGAAGAACTTCAAGCACACTCTGGTCAAACTGCAGCTCGTGGTGATGTCCGGCCGCACCGTCAACAACGTCCTGGTGGAGACCGGCAGCCCCGCCCTGCCCCCGCTCCAGTCCAGCGCGTGGACACCCAGCGCGGGACAGTACAAGGACCTCCTCACCATCCTGAGCCAGCCAGAAATGGGACTCATCAACCAGTACTGTCAAGATTACTGGCAACTCGGAGACAGTGGACTCAGCGACAGTCCCGTCATCAAAGCTAAAGGTCTGAAGGAGTTTAAAGAGCAAAGGAAGCCACGCAATCGCAGGCATCATGACGAGGAGACTACTGCGGCGCCTCTCACATGAGGAGACTGTTATCGAGCGTTTTCAACAACACTGCTAAACCCCCACACAAGGGACGGACTTGAGTGACAAAAAGTGATGGACAAGAAAGACTGAAACCAAAAGCAAACAGCACAAACACATATTTATTGTATGCTGTAAAAAGTAAATCTTTGTTATCTAGAGAGATGTTTTGTGAATAGGTACCTGTGCAAATATGGTTGTTATATATTAGTGTTATTGTGTATTATGTTGAAAAATGTTCATGTTCGATGTTTATGGGACAAAGCTGAAAGGACTTTACAAGAAAAGGTGGACTTTTTTGACTGCTGGCAGTATTCAGTCTCTTAAACTGGAGCCATGTCATTTTTGAGGTGAATTTCCGAGACTTCCTTAAAAAAACAACTCTTTCTACTTACTGTATACGCCACATTCAAGCTCGACGCTGCACTTCAAGGGACATTCGTAGATGCCTGAAAGCTGCAGTATTTGACAACATGGACAAACACACCGGAAGCTCATTGGCTGACAGTCCAGTAGCCCCGCCCCTGAGCGATCACATGACTATCTTCCAATCTCCAATGCTGTTTTGTTTATATGTTAATAAGACATCTTGTATCCCTGTGACTGTTGTGATAAGCTGTTTTGGAAAAGGGTCTTATAATAATAACACATTAGTGATTTCATGCCTTCGTCTTTTTAGGGATTAGCAACTCCGACAGGCAGCTAAATGTGATATTATCAAATTTTAAAAGACGCACCTTCTGTTCTCAAAATCTGGGTTAAAGGCCCTGCACCTGATTTTTACTATTTTGGAAAGTGAAAAACAGAATTAGTTCATTTTAAACTCTTTACATCAGTCACACGTATCACTCACTCACCTAATACAGTCTCAGCATCCTAAATATTATGAGTTTATAAGCACTTTTCACAAGTTTCTGAGCTCAGAACGTCACGATAAAGCTAACAAACATTAGCATGCTAACGACGCACTTCCTGCTTCTCTCATAAGATGAAACGCTCTATAATTAGATGCAGAAAAAGTGCTTTGGATTCATTTTCAGCCCGATAGATGCTTTTACAATATGTCTGTACTGGGTCAACACAGACTTTACTGTATTACGTGTAAAAAAAATCAAGTACATGAACAGTTTTTCACGTTTAAAAACAGTAAAAATCAGGTACAGCACCATTAACACTCAACAATTGCAGAAGAATCTTTCAAGCTCATTCATTTCAAGTTTGCATTCCTAGCCATAAATAAAAAAGGTAATTTAAAGAGTAGTAGATTTCAGCGTCAAAAAGCAAGCTCACTAAATTATTGTTATAAGCACAACCACTAAAAAGCTAAGGAGAAATGTAGCCGATTGTTACTTTTTACTTTGTGCATGGCATGTACAGTGTATGTAAATGGTACTTGTCTAATGTTGCTGTGGCTGTTCGTGAATGTCTTATTTCATTGTGGTGCAAGAATCACCTTTTATGGTCAGAATTGTGGCGAGGTTGGATTTCTCACGTCAACACTTTTTTCTTTTTCTGTGTACGTCTCTTCACAAGCATTACTTTGATCCGGTCTTTTCTCTCCATTTGAGGTGAAGCGATGTATCTGAACATGCACAGTGGATGTTATTGTACTTGTAAATTGATTATCTTTTCTTCCTCCATAAATGTTGACAACTAATAAATTAAAGCTCTATATTTTATAATAACATGGGTTTTCTGGTGATAATGAAAAAACAATTCACCATAATTTGGCTTTTTATTGCAATGGTACAAATACAGTCCTGTTTTTGAACCAGGGATCTTCTAGTTCAGAGGTGAATTCAGCTCTACTTCTGTGCCATGAAGATAAAAACAACAAATGAAAAAACAAGTCTTTCTTCTGCCCTCTTGTGGTGAAAGTGAGAACAGTTGGATCCAGGGGTAAATGCTTGCCCAAATGAGAAATTTCTACACCTACTTTTTTCCCTCACTGATGCTGACCCCTTGTGGCTAGACGTGGTATCTCTGATCCTGTCAATAAACACAGTGCCCAGTCCAGAGAGCTGAACGTCAATTGTGCTGCATAATATCTGTGTAGTAAATGTAAATAGGATAAAAAAGATGCTTTAAAATCACAATACAAACAAGTAAAAGTATAATCAGTTCTAAATACATTTTAATAAAGAAGTTAAATCCTTTCAGTCGCATGAACAGATAAAACAGAACTGTTTTGAACCTGGATTTGAACATTGACAGTGTAAGGGGCCTGTCTCACATCTTCAGGAAGACTTTTTCAGATGATATTAGCTCCATAAAACTGAAACACTTTTTAGAAACACAATGTAACTGGCTCGTCTCCATCGTGAGTGCCTAGATTAATTCACATAATGGCATTATCAATCTCCATGGAGACAAGCTAGCAACACCCACCAGGCCAAGTTACAGATCTGCTCTTTGGAAGGCGAACCCGTTCATAGTAACAAAGGGTGTTATTTAGGACATATTTTTAGCAATACAATACCTGTAGCAAGTTATTTAAGTTTTATACCATACCGTGTAACATTGAAATGTTGCATTGTGTCCCTTTAGTAAACATGTTTTTTTATCTTCATTTTGCTAATAAAACCACACCTACTAACACTAACTACATTGTATATTCAGTATACATATAATTAGAAGTGAGTGGATTAGGATCCTTAACCAGGTCCAGATTGAGGTCAGTGAGATGTGTCAGGTGAAACTACAAATCTCTTTAAGCACTTCAGAGCTGCACATTATCCATCTGAAATAAAAGGCTCTGTGAATCCGATGTATCTGTTCCACTCAGAGAATATCTGGCCTATTTCTGACCTCGGTACCTGTATTTAGCACAGGGACAGCACCATAAATAGTGTCTTCTTATGACAAAACGTCTGTATTTTAAAGGCATCTAATGATTTGATCAGCTCAATAACTTATCAAATTCGAACTTTTATCAATTCATGAATGTATTTATTTGTTTTTTGATTGTTTCTCTGTCTGTTTATTCCAGCCGTTTATTCATTTGTTAGGGACTGTGCATTTTAATGGCCATTTGCAGGTAACATAGAAGACAATTACAAAACATGCTGGCAGCATTTGAAATTGAAATCGTTTTTTACATTTTTTTTACATGTCTTGCTCATCAATTATGAAACTTAAGTGGTCCCATTTGAATTCAGTGTGGCTGTGACAGATTCTCTAAAAGGGATCAAACACTTGTCACAAAATGTTATACAATTAAGAGCTTTGCATTTTGAAGAAATTAAATTTAAGAAATGTTTTGCAACTGAATCTGGATAGAAAACCAGTGAAGAGAAGGCCTTGTTCCCAGTGTGCAGACTCAAAAAAGAGATACTGCACACTGAGTGATTGCTGAGGCATTAGGTTTAATTGGGTGTGCAAGAATCAAATTGTCTATATCTGAATCCAGTCCTGGTTGAGGGCCTCAGAGATTAGGCTTTGAGCATCTTCCGCTGAGCGCAGCAGTCTCCTAAAGGTGAGCCCCGTCCTGCACCGAGGCCTGTCATACTTTCACTCCTGTCCTTGTTCCCTATTGGTCCTCAGAGTCAGGTGGACACAGGATCCCCCAAATCCTCTCCTAAGTTCAGCAAATACTCTCAACTGGTCAATCGGTGTCTGCAGCCCCCTCTGGCACACTGTAGAGCCCGCTTCCAGTTTTCCTGCTTTTTTTTTTGTTTTATTTTGTGTGGAACAAGGGCCTAAAGCGGGGGACACAGGATGGGTGCCGGAGCGAGCGCCGAAGAGAAACGCTCCCGGGAGCTGGAGAAGAAACTCAAGGAAGATGCAGACAAGGACGCCAGGACGGTCAAACTGCTGCTGCTAGGTAACACCAGCAAAACATGTCAATTAACTCAAGATATAATACTGAAAAGCAACAGGAATATTAACATACTCTCAAATGTAGTTTAAATGAGGCTTAGAGAATTTACCCTCAATAATACAGAAGAACTGAGATATTCTGCAACATTGTCTCATGTGTACCAAATGGCAGTATATTTGAAAGTTGGAAAAAGTACCAAAATGTGACTGGAAAAGAAGATGGTTTTGTTTGAACAGGTTTAACTCTCCTCGTCCAAACACTGGAGATAATCCAGATTAATCCTAAAACAACAGAGCATCAACACAACGAGCTTTTCACTGAAAGACACACCTGACACACCTCGAAATGTCCATCTAACATCTTACAAACCACCACAATCAAACCTTCTACGCAAATCTGTTCTGATATCATTATTGGTCTTGAAAATGAATTGTGCTTTGTCATCACTAGTCAATAATTAGGTCATAGACAGCGCTTCAGGCTTAAATAAGATTAGACGGGTTATGTCCAGCTCCAATCTGAGATATAAAACAAGGTCATTCACTTTCTAATGCTATGTCAAAATAAATACACAAACTATGCTCAATTAAAGTCTCATATAACTTTCAAAAATAACTTAAAAACATGCCCAATTGGATCGCAACCCAACGATGTAAAGAGCAAATTTAAAAAAGAAAAAAACTAAAAGAAATCTATTTAGGACATAATGAATTTCAGACAACTTCAATTAATGTGAGTTCGGTATTGTATCCATATGTTCAACAATGTTTTCCTGCATATGAGTCGAGCAGCAATATCTCAAACTGAAACATTAATCCTATTCTTCTGTTTAGGGGCCGGAGAGTCGGGCAAAAGCACAATTGTCAAACAGATGAAGTAAGTTCCTTTTCGTTCCTCTTATTTACAGTTTTGTATTTCCAGTCTAAATATTTGCCTCATTCTTCTCCTGACAGAATTATCCACAAAGACGGTTACTCACTGGAAGAGTGTCTGGAGTTCATCACGATCATCTACAGTAACACGCTGCAGTCCATCATGGCCATCGTCAAAGCCATGAACACGCTCAACATCAACTACGGCCACCAGGACCAGGCGGTAAACTCAGAACATGCCATCATCACATTTATGAGCTACATTTTATTGGCTCTTCTGGTATTAAATGGCAAAGAGGAATATCTAAGCAAGTTAACAACACTTGAATTATTTTATCTTTATTCATGTTGATTTGATTTAACAAGGGAAATTATCTATGAATGAAGAACTTTTAAGGTTTATTAATCCGTTGTGAGGGAAATTCATTCTCTGGACATGACACACCCTTCAATACCGCCTCAGTGCTGCGCTTGGAGACTAATCTCCAGACCTGGAGTTTGGCTTGATCAGGATCAGCTTCAGGATTGTGCATGTTTTGGGTTGTTGGAGGAATCCAGAAACACAAATACCCACAAACATTCTTGCTGTGAAGCTTGAGTGCTGTAGCCACTGGCTCAGTGTACTTAAATCGAGATTTACACACAAACACAAAAATAACAAAAACAACTCTTTGCCTTTCAAGTAAGAAAAATATGCTAACAGGTTGCGATTTATTAGAAAAATATATATTTTGTTACATTGGTATGATGAATCTTTTCAAGAGAATGTGTTCTTAATTCAAGTAATCTTACGTTACATATTACATTTTGCAGTGTAGTGCGATACGTCCTATTTTTCTACAACGCAGCTCTGTTGAGATTATGTTTTCTGCCCCAAAGCCCTAAACCAAGCCCTTAACCAAATGATCTAACCTAACCCTAATCCTAACCTAATTGTGAAAAAAATATATTGTAAAAAATGTTTTTTTTATTAGCATAGACAGTGGGTTGGGGAAAGAATTTAAACAGTTAGGATTGTACAGTATTTTTTTGTATTATTATTATTCAAATAAGCTTATTAATTTTATACAGACAAGGTTTCACTTCGAAACTGAAAAGACTGAGGAGCATTTGTGTCTGAGTTGTAAACTTATATCTTTACATATTGTGGTCATAAGAACATGCATCTACATTGTTATAAGAGCTCTACTTCTGTTAAAACTGCACTGATCAAAATAATGGTGAATATCTTGAGTGACAATCAATGAGCTCGCTCCTCAAACTCAGCTGTATTTCTTGCTGGTTCATCTACCTTCAGGACGATGCGAGGAAGCTGATGCACCTGGCGGACACCATCGAGGAGGGCACGATGCCAAAGGAGATGTCCGACATCATCCTGCGTTTGTGGAAGGACTCGGGGATCCAGGCCTGCTTCGACCGCGCCTCCGAGTACCAGCTCAACGACTCGGCTGGATAGTAAGAACAATTATTTGCGATTATCATGTTTTTGGAATTTTGAGTGCATGGGGTCAGTAACATGCTTAGAAATCATACACATGTTTGTGGGGTTTATGTCATTTCATAAAGAAGATTTTTTTTTTCTTCTTTTCTTTTTAGGGCAATTAATCAACTTTAACATACGTACATCATTAGTTTACATTTTGTTAACTGCTAAGCCGCAATATTGACGGCTTGATAACAGAAACAGGTCCATTGACTTCCTGTTCAAAACTGCAGAAATGATTAGTCCCACCTCTTCATAGTGACGTTACCTTTTTAAACCCTAGATGTATGACCCGGAGTTTGATTGGTTTGGCCAGGATGTACAGAGAAGTGGGCGGAGATAGGGGGTAGGTGAAAACAGAAACAGAGAACTCAAGCCTCAAATGCAGGATTACTCAAACATGCATGAATCAATACAAGCAAACTGATGATATGGGAATGCTGTTATAACATGGTTAAAAGCTCATAAAAGCTGTTTTTTCATAGTATGTCTCCTATAACAATGAATTGAATTTGCGGCCATTTAAATTTAAAACTACTACACTCTGTCCTGAATTTTGTCTTCAGCTACCTGAACGATTTAGAGCGACTGACTCAGCCCGGCTATGTGCCCACTGAGCAGGACGTGCTGCGATCTCGAGTCAAGACCACCGGTATCATTGAGACCCAGTTCTCCTTTAAAGACCTCAACTTCAGGTAAAGAAAGATCAAAGTGCATGTGTCAGGTTGGACTATCCAAGTCACTGAAATGGCGTTAACGCAATTACATTTTGGGTTTTGCTAAAAATCTTGCAGAGTCTTCCATCGTCGGATGTTTATACCTCCCGGCTTGATGGGCAGCAGATGTAACGTTGTCATCTGCTGTTACCTGCTGTTACCTAGCAACCAAACTGTAAACAAGAGCCAAAATAGAACCTAATTAACACAATAGTTATTATTTAACAAATAGAAATATATGACAGTTATTTTGTGCTTAATTGAATGATTTAAATTGTCAGACAAGAGTGTTCCCTGCATTTTGGATTGAATATTGTGTATTGATGACAGGGATTCCTTGTTAGAACGCAATTTCCTGTAATTTTCATCTTTTATTTAAAAAAAAAAATGTCTTCACAAACTGCCACTTGACTGATGTAAAACCATAATAAATATTTACAATCCCACTAAATTAAGTAGAAAAACATGAAACCCTGCCTAACTTTCCACGTGTTCTTACATTACATTATCCGTCTGCTCAGGATGTTTGATGTGGGCGGACAGAGGTCAGAGAGGAAGAAGTGGATCCACTGTTTTGAAGGTGTGACCTGCATCATCTTCATCGCGGCTCTGAGCGCCTACGACATGGTGCTGGTGGAAGACGACGAAGTGGTGAGAACAGATTAGCACATCTATCCTTCATGTATCAACATGATTTAACACAGGGTAAGAGTTAACACACGGATATCCTGAATCTGTTTTAGAACCGAATGCACGAGAGCCTGCACTTGTTCAACAGCATCTGTAACCACCGCTACTTTGCCACCACCTCCATCGTCCTCTTCCTCAACAAGAAGGACGTGTTTGTGGAGAAGATCAAGAAGGCCCATCTGAGCATGTGCTTCCCCGAGTATGACGGTGAGCTCAGGACAAGAATGAATCTGGAATACAGGCGGGGGTTTATTATGATGCAATCTACTTAGAAACTTTAAATACATTTAGTCATTTTCCTTTGTGCCAAAGGCTACATTTACATGCACACAGAAAATCTGATCTTCATCAGGTTTGTGGAGTTATAAGAATTTTAAAATGTCTGACATGAGTAATCCAATTACTTATTCTGGTTGTTCACATCTGCGCATGCATTAAAGAGGGAAAAACCAAGTCCACATCAGGACTAAAATGGGCGACTAGTCATGATTAGTCAATTACTGTAAAAGTTTCAGCCGTCATTTTGTGCACACGCCAATAATCATTTCTAATGAGGGATTTTTCTGACCATGTAAATGTACAAAATAGTGATTGGGGATAACAGTGATCTTTTTTTATTAATTTGGATACCAAGTAAAACAATGGCAAGAAGCGCAATATCAATCTGATATGTATGTCCTGAAATGCATTGAAACTGAAGTCACTGTAAATAAGTGGATGACTTCTCACCCTCATCTTGAAAGTGTCCATCACTTTAAATTACAGTTCTTCTCCATCTTGTACTGTTCCAAATGCAGAGTCAAAGTGCTGAATGAATGTTTCAGTAGGTAGATCTGGACTGAGGTTGTCAATGACTGTCAACTGCAGGTGGCAATAGGCTGTCGAGAATCTGTCTTGTTGGTTGATGTTCAGATGTAGCAGGGTCTTTTAGTACGAGGTCCACCCCACAGCGCCAGGTGTCATAATCCACTTCATGCTGGGGTGTCTTCCCAGAGAACATCCTCAGTCTGAAGTTGACTTCTGCTGTCATTATGTTCATGACTGGTTGGTTTTGAGATCTGAGTTTGAGTTGTGTGCCTCACTGAAGAGCGCTGTTCTCTGTGCAGGCCCAAACACATACGAGGACGCTGGTCTCTACATCAAGATGCAGTTCTTGGACTTGAACATGCGCCGAGACATCAAAGAGATCTACTCCCACATGACCTGCGCCACAGACACGGAGAACGTCAAGTTTGTGTTTGATGCCGTCACCGACATCATCATCAAAGAAAACCTCAAGGACTGTGGGCTCTTCTGAACTGCCCTCTGCACCAAAACACAGGTACAGAATAAGCAATGTTAAAGGTGCACTGCGTCACTTTTCTGATGAGGGGGGTCCACTAGCTGCGGTGGGAGTGTTGCACAGTATGGCATTAAACACATAGGTACTGTTTTGTAGTAACACCTGATGATACACCTTCATCAGTCTCAATAAAGGACAAACAAAGATTTAATTCATAATCATTAATAGGACTGTACAGACTTTAAAACACATTTTATAACAAACATTAAATCAAAATATAAAAAATATCATGTTTAAACCTTTAATTGATTGATAATTTCTTTAAAAAGTCTCAATGTGCAATAGAAATAATAGTTTGAGTAGTCCACTAATATAAAAAATAATCGCTTACAACTCGACTACTAAAATAATAATAAAATAATCTAGCAGCAGCCCTGATAGTATAGATAGATATATTAATAGTAGGTACTAAGCCTGAATCATTGTTAATAAACAATTTGTCCAGTATGAATTAAGATTTGCTCAAAAAACATCCTGACTGTGAGCTGGGTCGCCTCTCCACAGATCTGACTTATAATAGTATTTTAGTTAAACCATGAAACATTCAGCAGTTAAGAAAGTACATTTTGTGAACGGGACACATCTGAAGTTGTCTTAAGCTTACAGGCCCATAAGATTCGATGATTTATTAAAAGTAAATATTAAATCTGTGGAGCATTCCAGACAAAGCAAAAACATCTCCATGGAGACAAGAAGGTATCCATCAATTCAGAGAGACAATATTGAAAACTTTTGTGGTTAACAGTAATATCATGATAATTACTGAATATCAATGACTGTTTAAAAATGTTATGGATGTTGATATTTATAATTTTAATATTCTGAATAAGTTCAATGTTAAAACAACTCTTGATCTAGACAGAAACATTATCGATAAGTAGCTTTTATTCTCCTGTAAGAGCTCAAAACACAACTAAAATGTGAAAGAGCAGCTGTGGTCTATTAACAAATATAAAGGTCTACAACTCTGCTAAATGTTTAGTTTAGTTTAAAATTTTAGTTTAGTGTACCTGACATCTAAAAAGTGAAAATCAAGTAAACAGTTGTAGAAAACCCGATAAACAACAGGAACACTGCAGCGACGCTCACATTTATCACTGACACAGACTTTGGGATCACACATAGTTCAACTGATTAGCTTTCTCTCCTTAAATAGCATGTTTTTTAAGTGTGTCAGGAAAATTAATGGTTGTGCGGCAGTTAAAGTGTTTTAATTCTTCAACTGCGTCAGCAAACGAGCTAGCTCAGCTCAGCTAGCTCTGGAGCAAGAGGAGAGAAACTACTTTCAGTTTTAATTGTACCTAGCTCCACAGGTCAGGCCAAAAAAGCAAAAAACAGATTATCAGTTGTGCTGATCATAATCCCTCCCCTCAATTGGAATGTTGAAGAGGATTTTTCAAATAAAAAAGTTTTGTCAGTGTTTAGCCGCTATCGTCCCATCCCTACCACCAAGTAAGTTACATAATGCGCCTTTAAACAATGGTGACAGAGAAGTAAAATCAATGAGCTAACACTAATTCTTTTTGCAGGTTGCTTCTGCCGCCTCCAGCACAACCGTCCCTCTTCATCTGCCGTGGACCCCATGTCGAGCTTCAACTGTCAACTGTGCGACAACTACACAGGAGTTGATTGTTAGTTGGTCTTGTCCAAATGTACGGTTTTGTAGTTGAAACCTCGAGACCAAATTATTTTTCTAACATAAATAAAAATAAGAATTAAATCGAAGTAAATAAATGTTAAAATAAGGAATTGTCACCACCTGCAAATGCACTTCACTGTGTCAGCAGAATATGTGTAAATAAGACTAGTAATGCTTCTATGTACAGTGTGTAAAGGATGCACAATATAGTTTACAAGTATCATTATTATTACACCATTGTTGTGTTTATCAAAGGTTTATTCAAAACCAAATCATGCAAATTTAAACGGCACACATTGGGTATTTAGGATGATTTAAGTTTCCAATTAAACTATTTCATATATGATGTACAACTCATGTAAAATTATATTTAAACATAAAGCTTGTATAGTCCTTTGTTGTTGTTTGAATAAAAGGCAACACAGACCAGAGTGCTGTTCACAATTTGTTTTATTAATACACATTTTAGCCCTAATTCAATAAACCTAATGTTGTACAGATTTAAGAAAACCTGAGACATTTTAAAAGCAAGGTTTAAGACAATTGTAGTTTTCCAAAGTCAAAATAAAACTATATTGTGTGATTTATGGGTAGAAAGTGTTTAGAAAAGAACTATTCTCCAAATGCAGACTACATGAACCTTAGAAACCCTTTTGAACATTCACAGTAGCTCAACTCAGTGCAGTCATTTTAACTAAGACAAATTCTAGTGATTTTAGCAAATAAGAAAGATTTTTTTTAAGCTTTAAGTCTTTTTTGTCTGCCCTGAGTTTACCCACATGAAAAAGATTGTGCAAAACTGAACAGAAAGCTTGACAGCAAATTCAAAAAGTAAAACAATGTACAATGTTTGTTTGTCTTTGTTATCTTTGTTATAATCTGTCACACTTAACATACATGGAATGACATTGTGTGCAACATCAATGGCTTTTAACACAAAAAAAAGTTAGAAGGCACTTTAAGATACAGCAAATATACTGTAGTAAGACAACGGTTTGCTTCTTCTGCAGCGCTACATCGACAAATTATAATATTTTGGGAACAATATGTGTTTTTGTAGTTTAGTGTAGATAAGACTAAAAAGAAAACTCTAGAATTTAGTTTTTTTTTATTGTATTATTATGCCTTGAAATAAGGATGAAAACAAAGTTTGTGTACACATGCCATGGCATTTGCACAAATATTAAAACAAGGAAAAATACTATTCCTTGTTACTAAAAGTTGTTGATGTGCGCATATTTGACGAGAAGCAGAGATAGTTAAACTCCTCCACTTTCCCACGATTAGAACCTAAAAGTAATAGTGTGCATACATGGAAATATTGAGTTGAAATGTTAGAAAATGGTCAAACCAACACATTTGTATTGAAACACTGAGTTTGATACAACCTGGATTATGGAAATGGTGCATAGGCCACGTCCAGTCCTTTGTCCTAGTTTGTTGCAGCCCTTTTATACAAGATAATGGTTCTCAAACTGTGGTCCAGAGACATTTAGTGATATTTGTGGATTTTTCAAGTTCAAGTCACATTTGTAATTGTTGTTTTTTTACAGCTTAATGCCAGTTTAGTCCTGGTTTAGACTTGAGTTAGACCCTGTTATAACATAACTCCTTTCCGTTTCAACCAATTGTAGTTTTACTCATAAATTGTTGGATTTGTTCTAAGATCGGCTCATATTTGTCAGTTAATTTGTTACAAGAAAAGTCTACAGTTTTTCATGTAGGATTTGGGGTAAAAGTTTGAAAATCCAATGGTGAAGCACTTTTGTTTTGCAGTTGTGTGAAGAGGCAACAGTTGAGAACTGCTTTCACTGGGTTTACACTTCACTGGTCGGTGTGTCTAATAAAGTGGCCACAAAGTGGTTCATGTGGCTGATTGGCACTGTTCCCATTGTTCAACAACAATAATAAGCATACATTCACACAAAATACAATTGTTGTAAAAAGTTTTATACTCATTCACCCTTTGACCAGCAGCAAAATTAAATACTCACACACCCAAATCTAAATAATTTTTCAGGAATTCCTATAACCCTTTGCCAGTCAACAGTTAGTCTGGTCCTCTTTTTGGACCAAAATGTAGACAATTTCTATTCCAATATGTATTTATAAAAACTAAAACAGGATTGTTATCGAAAGGAAGACAACTTCAATAAAATAAAATTAAAAAAAAGAGGTTTACAGGTGAACTATGTTACTTTTCTGGTGAGGGTCTGGCTTGTCTCCATGGAGATGTGATTGTTTTGCTTGGAACATTCCACTCACTGTATAAATGTAACTATATTGCGTTTATTCAATTAGAGGTGTTTTTATTGAAGAAAATGCCTCATTTTCTGCTTGTCTCCATGGAGATATAATTCAGGGTTGCCACAAGTGACCAAACTTTGATAAAAAGCCCAAAACAAGCGATCCCCACAAAAATAAGTAAAAAAAAAAAAAGATTGGGTCTATTAAAATGAAAGTAAAAAAAAAAGGCCATTATTAGGTCTATTAAAATGAAACAACTAAAAAAGGCTAAACTATGCAATTAAAAAAAAGAAGAAGCACAAAGTCGCAATAAAAGAAGCAGACTTGGTAACTATGTATGTAATGCCATTAATGACATACTGTGGTCTCATATTAGGCGGCGTGGTCTGGCAAGGGGGAAAACTCTCAGAAATACAACTTTTTCACTCTTCGAATAAATTTCCTGTAACACATTATGTCAATTTTAATCCAAATCAATTCAAATAAAGTCAAAACCGAGTCTTATTGGAGGTTATTGACACGGTGTTTCCTCAGAAAAGTAAATGGATTGCTCGGTAGATGTTAAACTACAGCAGGCGGCGCTAGCATCACGGTAACAATTAGCCCGCAGCTAATTCTTGGCTAACTAAACAAATCTGGGTTGTTCAATATAACTCCCAAAATCAGTGTTTGCTCTTGTAGTTGTTGTACATTGGGTTCTACATTAAAATGAATGGATTGTTTCCGCTAGTGAGTGTTCTCTCGGATACAGACTGTATCTAATCCAAGCAAAGAAATGACCTCTCTCCTGTGGCAACCAAGTGGCAGACCCTCCACCAGAAAAGTTATATAGTACATCTTTAAAGACTGACTTCGCCCAAAAACAGTGTTTTTTTTCTCCAAACAATGGTATTTCTTGCGCTGATCCCAAGCAGCAGACCAGGTACAAAATGAGTCAGCACAGTTCCCTTCTAACCTTGCTCCATCGTTTCTGAGGTGAAGATTTGTGTAAGTTTAAAGTTAAAACAGTCCCACCATGTTGTCGATCTGCCTCATGTAGACGCTCTTCAAAGGCAGGGCATAACGCCGCTCCTCTGGGATTCTGTTACACTGTGGAGAACAAACAAACAAGCTCAACTCAAAGCATTAATAATAACTTGTCAAGATAATAACTTTAGTGAAATCATGTGTTGTGTAGTTTGTTGTAAAAGAGAATGCATTCATGTTTTTACAATGAATCCTTCAGACAGGTTAAAGGTCACTTATACATTAACACAACAATTGTACACCATTTTCATTTCAATATAACAAGTAAGTTTAGTTCTGGAGTGAAAATTTTAATACAGTATAGTAAAATAGCCCTTGTCTTTTAATTATTTCTTTAAATGACAAAATGACTAAAGAACTGGACCCTTATAACCTTAAATAACTATTTAATTACTGTATAATGTATATTTCCGAGTGGTGGTAGATGACAAGTTAATATCTAAATATTTGTTTGGATTACCCTGATGATTTTCTTGCAATCCATCTAAAATCAGCTTAATTGTGCATTTCAGTTCCATAGTCGATTGTACTGTATTGTACAAAAAGTGACAATGGACAGTAACATTAACTAAATGTGCATAAATATACCCAATTTTTAAAAATATATTTAATCAGCTCTTTTTGCAGAGTTTGACTTTTTATATTCTTGTATACTTAACAATTTGTATATTATTGCCATTTTCCCATACATTACTCATAACTAATATCCAGTCATTTCCAGAGCCCACATAGGATTTCTTTACACTTCTCTCATGTTTACGACACTCACGTTGCTGGTGTTGTTGCGGTGCCATTTGGCGGGCCCCGTCTCACTGAGCGCTCTGTCTTCACAGGGGCCCAGGTCACTCCACTGTCTCTCCCTGAAGCGTTTGTCGATGGGCACCACGTGACCCTCTGTGGTGAAGATGTACTTATTGTCAGACCTGTGCAGAGGGTTGTCCTCATCGAACAGCTGCAAGCACAGAAACAAAACATTATTCTACATAATCAGTCATGGAGGGTTAGAAAGGAGGTCTTAAGAGTTTTTTTTGCTGAATTAATACAGTGAAATAGATATTAGTACAGTCACTGCAAAATATAAAATACACTCTTTTATGAAACAGAAAGTGATTTTCAACCAAAATAAGTGTAGTTTGTTTTCACACTAGCAAAAGGTCTTATACTGTTTGCTTTACATTTTGTTGTATTTATGTATCGATACATTCTCAAATCATTATCGAGTTTTGATACTAGCATTAGTATTAATTAACATCTGGATATTGAGTTTTTTACAACCCTTGATAAGATATCGTTAAAAGGCAATTTGTAGAGCATAATTCGTACACAAGGCAATTCAAAGTACTTTACATAACAGAAAAAAAATTGCATAAAAAGCGTGCTCTCAAGTTTATAAGTCAGGCAAAACATAACTAATTTAAACACAAGGGCATGACATTAAAATTGTACAGAATGCACCAAATGCACACAAGAATCAAATACAGCAGGGTGAAACTAGAATTGTAATTACAACTTCAGCTCTACTGGTATAATTCAAACACAAGGAGAAGATATGCATACAACGTACCAGATAAAGGTATTTGCAGGTCTCGCTGAGAAAGAAGCTCTCCATGCGATCTTCTTTTGATTTGTCGACAACGTGGTGGAGCGTGGCGTACCCACATCTGCAAATAAACACAGCCAGCTTATAATATTTTAAAGATTTACTGATCATTTTTATTACTAACGGACATACCTGACTTTGGCATTTTTCTCAAGGCTCTGGAGAATATCCATACCAACGTGTAAATAAAAAGGGTTTTTGGTCGCCTGAAAAACAAGAAGCTTGGGGTGAGACAAACATAACTCTTTATTTGTTCATGCAAAAAGCTGATAAATAACCAGTCTCGTTTTTGAGTGAGTGACAACAAATCATCAATTATAATGTGCTGCAGGTTTAGTGACATCTAAAAGATTTCCCTAAAAAGCATTGGGCTGTGATTTGCAAATTATGTTTTGATGGTGTCAAAATCTGACTCTGTTCAAAGCTGGCATTTTAAACATGTTCAGGAGCATTAATAATTGAGAAAATATGTTTGTTGAGTTCTAAACTAATGGGTCAGTAGTTTGTTTGTTTGTTTGTTTTTTTCATAGAAAAAGCTGTTGTTTTTGGCAGAGGCAGTTACCGGTATGTTATATTAATAATTTCCTTTCAAATTTGTCATTTGCAACTTTTCAAAATTTAATTTTTATTTGATTCCCATAAATCTTGCGGTCTCATCAGCCTTAGAGATATAGATAAGATACATTTCAAAAACACACAAAGTAAACTCTTTCTGCAGGATACTCCCGACAGACCTGATAAAGCAGGTACGTGGACTCGACCAGTTCAGGCCTGAGAGGATAGAAGAGCACGTCGGGGGCCTGAAGCTGCCAGTTGTACCTCTCTGGCAGGGCCCCAAAGCGCTTCCAGATGGCGTAGTAGAACGCATGCAGACAAATGGCATTATCCACATCCCCATTCAACACCTTCGGCAGCAAAGTGAAAAAATTGGTTAATTAATGGAGCGAAAATATATAAAGTGTTAATTATGTATGTGTAATGTGACAAGATTTAAACAAAGTGGATATACACCATCATAAGACATTTTAAAAGGATTTAAATAAAAAAAAAAGGTACACTATCCCCCAGTGCCCCTTTAGTCAGAGGAACCACTCAGTCCCCCTGGGGTCTAACTGCCAATGAAATGTACAAATATTTAGTTAAGTTAGTAATACAAAAGTATTTTTCCCCTGGGCCTATTCCTTTTAAGCACTGTAAACCACACATAAAACTGTGATGCACAAAAGGCTCTAAGAAACAATGAAATTAACAATTAAACTGTTACTACTTAATAATTTAGAATTGTATTTTGAAGCCAATGTGTTGATTCTCTTGTGGATCAAAACGGTTTGATCAATAAAGAAAATCAATAATACTTATTTCCCATTAAAGTTAATGTTGAAAATGTACTGGTCTGACTCAAAAGCTCCTGAGCAGGAGATTACCCCTTTGAGAAAATACAGCGACTGCCCCCAAGGGATAAATAAAGTTTCTTGATTAATCGATGGATTGATTCATTGAGGACAACAGTTGAAATTTAGCAATTACGCTAACTTCAGCATAAATGGATAAATAGATTGATTGATTGTTTGAATGACTGATAAGTTTACAGTAAATTCTGAAATAGGAAAATATCTAGTGTTTGGGACGGCGCAAAGCTACAATAATAATGGCAAATACAAATACAGATAATAAGCAAAAACAAATAAGATGATATATCAGTTATCAAGCATCTACTCTTGGCTACACAAGTAAAAGAATAAAAAGCATAACACACTAACCCTACACTGTCAAGACGTTTATCTAATGAAAAATACTAGAAATATGTTATATACATTTTATAAGTTTAAGTTGAAATATAGTTGAAACTGTTAAAGGAGCACAATAGGTCACACATTTTGATATAATTGACTAACCTGCAGTCCAGGGAAAAAAGCCTGGAGGGAGTCGATCCAAGTGTTCATGATTTCACCGTTGAACATGTTCACGTTCACGTACAGAGGCGGGTCTCCCTCTCCTTCATTACACGACTCACGCCTGAAGATTAAAAAAAAAAAAAAAAAAAAAAACACAGATTATTTACTTTTTTCATCAAGTTAATTAGTTTAAATTGTTATTTTGAGCAAGTGAAATGTGTTATATATTGAAGAAAGTTTGCGGTAGAAGAACTCACATTTATAAACGATTGCAAATCTTCAACAACATTAAATATTTAACACTTTGGGCTCAAAAAGAACTGTGTTGGCATGTACTGTTCATTAACTGATTGGTAACACTTCTTCATTTTATTTTGGCACTAAAACAAAAGTAAAAGTATTTTATGAGTAACAGGAGGGGTTAGGAGTCGGGGTTAGGGCTAAAGTTTTAGGACTAGTTTGGATTTACGATTATTGTCAAGAAAGAATTTATTTGCATCGTTTCAACTTATGTTTTCACGGTGTACATGATAATAGTTCCAGTGGAGCAAAAACAGCAAATTAGTTCCCGTTTCATTGTAAAGCAGCATAATACAAGACAATCTCTCTTGTCTCAACACACGATATTCAGGTCACTGCCTGTAAAGCGAGCCTCACCCTCTTCTCATGTGGTTTTGAATGCTCTCATAAGCCGACTGAAACATCCTGTAGTCCTCCTTCTCCCCAAAAAGGATGTACGACTTCAGTAAATACTCATAAAAGGAGTCCGTCCCAGCTCCAAGGCCGCTCTGCTTCCCAACCCACTGGCCCGTTTGGATGTTCACTACATTTCCTGCAAGAAAAGAAACAGTGATAAATGAACACTGTGCAAAATCTTCAGATTTATCAAAAAAAAAGGTGAATTAATATAGAGCACTATACCAAAATAATATACCAAAATGCCACTAAACTAAACCAAACTAAACTAAATAAAAAATAAATAAAAAATTTGAGGAATGCAAATACTTCTCAAGGCAGCATAATCTTGCAGTGGTAAAGATGGTAAATGGTGCTCAGAACTGGACTCAAAGATTATGTAGTTTAGAGGTATATACTTCTTTATTTGAGCTTTTGTATGTAGGTGTTTTCAGCTATAACAGTACCAAGAACTAAGTCCCTAAAATCCCCCAGTCCCTGTTTAGACATAGGAACTAACCAGTCACCTTTGGTCACATTCACACAGTGACTGTGTCTGAAATTGAGTCTGACTATAAAACTTTTTTCCCCCTCATCCTACTCCTTCTGAGCTCGGTAAACCTGTACATAAAACTGATGCACGAAAACCCCAAACAAACAATTAAATAAACAATAAAACAATCCCTAAGAAGGAACTAAAAAAGTCATTTACTTACTTTTTGGTAATAACATACATATAACATGCCACAAATATAGAAAATAACCAGAATTGAAGAGTCGCAAGTCTTTCAAACCACATATGCCTCTTACAGTATTACATGAACTTATTCACGGTAAGCTCCTTGTTTTGCCCTGAATTGCTCGGTGTTTCCCCTTATCTCACCACAGTGAGGAACGGCAGAATAAAAGAGCAAGGCAGACATGTTTTACAGTTAAAAAGTCCCTTGATTTTGTTACATTATAAAATATGCAACTCCGTGGTATACCATCATACCGTGGTATTTTTAGTCACGGTTATCATAGTGTGGAAATCTCATACAAGTGCCAGGAACTGAAAAAGGTTTCTACAGTGCGAAAACCCCTCATTTAAAACATTAAATATTATTATTATTATTAGTAATATATTAGTATATATTATTATCAGTAGTAGTAATACTATGGCAGACATTTTTTTTTTTACAATAATACCATTTGTTTACAGTTACATATCAATCCGAGGTGTAATATTTCAGTTTCAGTTTAGTTTCACGGAACAGCCAGTATTTACCTAACAAACCAGTTTCGTTGCTCCGTAGCTTCCACAGGGCTCGTACAGCTCGTCTGGCAACCCACTCAAACGTAGAATCTCCAATAAGTCGACTCAAAATCCCAAACTCCACCAGCAAAGAGCCAGCTCCAGCAGTGCAGGTCTCATTGATGCTGTCGGGGGGGACTCCGGTCTTCAAGTTCACCTGCATTTAACGTACAAGTAACTCTCTTTAAACATGTCGTGTACAAGACACATGTACTTTTCTCTGCTTTGTTAAAACATTGATTTTGTGCATGTTTTACCATTTATTTTTCACTAATGTATGTATTCCTAGCATTTCATCGAAAATAACAAAACAAAAAATGTCTGGTACACGACTGAACTGTTTTTTTATTATTAGTTGGTTTTTTTTGTTTTTTGTTTTTTTTGACTGAATATGATATAGTAAACCCGTCACCTTCTTTATTTGCACTGATAATATCTGAAGAAGATGCTAACAAAAATAAAAATAATACTTTTCCAATAATTTCCAAACTGAGTCTGTTTTTTTGCAATTAAACTCTTCCAAGTATTTTAGAACATATTTGCATAGATTTAAACTACAGCAGTTTTCATGCAGAGTAAAACAATATTTTGTTGTCTGTGGAGGAAATTGTGGTTCTTAAAAATAATGCTTTACAATTTGCTAATGGCATTCATTCAAATTCAGATTTTGGTTTGATTAATTGTGCAGCCCTAAAATCTATACATTTAATCCATACACATACACGCCTTAGATCAATTGAACAGTATGTTAATTAGTCAATACAAATTTTCATACATTTTGCACAAAATTGAATGTACTTCTCACCCTGGGATAAGGAATGCCTGTGTTGGTGTTCTCAAATGCCGGCAGCAGACGAACAGCCAAGTCGTGAGCCAAATGCAGCAGTTCATTGTCATAATCCTCAAAGCCCACTTCTCCAAACGGGTGCTTTGGGTCGGTCAAGAGGATGTGTGCAGAGATAAGGCTTCCTAAAATTCTAAATATAATATATTTATTAAAAGCCACTTTTATATTTTTCAGTCTCTGGAATATTAAGGACGTATTTGTACCTGATGTTTGCTTCAAATACTTGAACAGTCGAGTCTTTGTCAAAGGACACAGTATCGATCACTAGCTTCACAGCTTTCTGGAACTCCGAAACATTACCAAGCACCTAGGAACAAATCAAAAACACATTTTATAAATAACCAGTCAATTTAAACAGATTTGACTGAATATTGCTGTGCCCAATTTTCTGTTTCATAAATATGCCTCATCCATTTAGTGTTATAGTGTTTAGTGTATAAACAGGTGTTTATAAGATTTATCTTACCAAAAGAGTGTCAAGGGTGTCTATCAGTGTAAGTGAATAATTCCCCAAAACATCATTAATGTTGATGTTTGACCTGAAATAGAAAACATATAGATAACTGAGAAATAACAGACAGGACAATTTAGTAACAATTCACCAAAAAGTACACACACAAAATGGCTAATATATGTATATATATGACTACAACAACGTTGTTGTCAAATAGACAGAGGTTCACATCCATGAGACAAGTGTAGCCTCCATCCTTTTCAGTTGTCCATGAGGTGTGTGGTCACGTGTGTGTGGAGCTGGCACCACAAACAAACTAACCATTACATGTAAAACAGGACAGTGGGCAGAAGTGTCTGCAGAAGCACATTTGACTGCCTGAGCCTATGCAAATAGCCACAGTTAGGAGAAGTGTCCAAGTGTCCCAGCAGGACAGTGACTCACGGGTTTAGTACGTCTGGTCCCCTGCCTTCACAGTCTATGGGGTTCAGCTCATCCTTGGGAAAAGCATATTTCATATAATTGTCATATCCGAAATAGAACATGTCTCTGGCCATGTCCTTCATCTTTGTCTTGAGAGAGTGTGGGAAGGAGCTGTATCTGCGGACGTACTCGTCCTGTTTGCCCTGGAACAGCCCCAGGTAAGAGCCGTGGTAAGAGCGCGGCGCTGCGGGCTCATGTCCCGCAGGAGCGCACACACTGCCCGGGGCTTCATATCGCTTCCCTTGTATTTGTTGAGACCAAGTCTTACCCTTGGACTCGGCACCCTTTTCTTCATGAAATAATAAGTCCAATTTGTGCAAATTAAAACTTAGATGAAAGTTAAATCCGAAACTGACGCCTGGTCCCAGTCCAAACGCTAGCCACAGCAAACAGCTGAGAGACAGTCTCAAAACGACCAGCCCCACAACTAATGACCTCCATTGCATCTTTGCCCCGGAACAGTGTTAACACGCATTATTTTCCTCCACACGCCAAGCGAGGGGTTTGTGAAATCCTCTTTATTGGCTGTAACTTGGTCCACAGCTTTGGTAGTAGCGGTTTCTCTTCACACGCTTCCTGTCAACAAAACAGTTCCGCCCTCTACTCAATCCTGATTGGCTCGCAGAGAGTGACGTTAGTTGAGTTGTGCTGAAACTCGCACAGCTATTGGACAACCACCTGTCAATCACTCTAATGTTTCATCGTTTACCTGACGTGTCTCACTGGTTCATTGAACTCTTCCACCAATCAGAAACAGCCACAAATATGATCCGCTCTAATGATTTAACGATATTTTTATTTATAACTCTTTACGTTGCTGTATTCAAATCAGTTTCAATCCGGTGCGTTTTGTTATACCTTTTCTTAGTTAGCACAATGTAGTCAATGCTACCAATGTGCCCAATGGTTTTGAGTAAAATGAATATATAATAAAACAAATAGGAATCTTGTTAATGTTAATTATTATCATTAAGATCCTTAGAGTAAGATGAAGTGTCACAGATTTTGATGCACGAAACATAGATAATACAACAAAGCACAATACAACGACGGCTAAATTAAAACATTTGCCTTTAATTCTTGTATATATTGAGTTGGTGAATGACATAGCCCAGACAGCAGGCCTCTTTGCTTCAAGAAGTGAGAGTTACCGCACAAGGCACTTCATATTCTGCCACTCTTCAAGCTCAGAGGCAGCACAAAAGACATCTTTACACGAAGGCTAAAGAACAGAACCAACCATCCAATGCAATACAGCTTACTTATAGTAGACTAGTACATTCAAACTTTTAAATAGTTTCATACAGAATATTCACACGCATCAGTAAAAATCATATTAGCTCTATTTTTGTACAATCTGCATAAACTGACCTTTCTTAAATGCACAATCTTCTAAACTTAAACAGCCTTTTAAAGCAGTCATCAAACAGAAATTAATTTTTACATAATCATAGATATGACATTTCTTGGCATCAGCTGTATGCGTAAACCTAATTTAATGACAGGCCTTTTAAGTTCATGATATTCTGTACCCTTAGTGTCACAAACAATTAAATTTAATCAACCAGGAAATACCTAAGCTGTTCAGAACGTAACCTCTATTTAATAACATTTTACAGTATGTTACAATGCCGATCATGAAACACCATTGCGCCTTCAGTAATGCACTCTTGGGCCTTGTTGGAAAAAAACCAAAGATAAACTAAAAAAGAATGTAGATGGCAAGTCTAACAGTGCCGCACTTGGTTTTGGAAACATGACTGTACATAATTGCAGTGATGAATGTGGCTTGACAGAGAAAAACATTAGGAAACAATTAAGTGTTTTCAGCTCCTCCTTGATTTTGAGTGCTGGATGAGCCACTGAAGAGTAATATCTGAAAAGGAAAGATAAAACACAAACATTAGAAAAGGGTGACGCACTGTTTTATGTACTAAAGTTAAAACGTGATGAATACTCCACTTACCTATGTTGTCTTTTTCTTTGCAGGAAATTGAGTAGCAGCAAATCTCTCTGTCTTGAATAGCTGACAGATTCCTACAAAACCAATATCACCTTTTATTTTCATGTTGATGTTAAGTGACGTAAGTATTATCTTAAAATGTAGCTGTTTGTGATACATTCCTCTCCGTTCCTTGTGTTGAGAAGAAATAAAAGATGTAATATTTAAGGATCCAGTTTGATTCATTGGCTATGTTCTGCATTCTTGTTGTAGTTGCACAGATTAACAGATTTTATGCCTGTCCACAGCTATAATTTATTTCTTACTTCTTCAGTTTATATGCATTTCTTAAATCAGATTTGAACAAACCAAACAGATATTTACATTATGGTTTGAGATGATGAAGGGCATTGCATTGGAGGTAACTAATAGACCCCTTAAAATGCTATGTCATCGGAATGTTCAAAATATCAGAACGGAGGCGACTTTCAATGATTAACTGACATCAGATCAACAAAGTAACGTTTTTGTGACAAAATAAGCAACAGTTTTGAATTTCCAGGCTAGAAATGTCAGTTAGTTTGCTTTTCTGACAAAGGATGGAGAATATACACTTTTCTAGCCTCAAAAAGTGTTCACATATAGTAGTTTGTGGAAAGGTCTGTAATATATCTGTAGATAAAATGAAAAACAATGTCTTCAACATTTCTGTGAGTATTTCTACAGCAAAACATAAGAATAAGGGTTTGGTCTTCATCAAAAATGCTAAGAGCTTATTATAAGCTCTTATTAATTAAATAAATGTCTTAAAATCCAATAGTGAACATGTTTAAACCAGGCACTTCATTTTTGCCTTCATTTCGGCATTTAGAATATTTTTGTTTACAAACCTTTAAAGGGTCTATTAGGGTAGGGTTGTTTATCAGTTATGCCTTGACGTTGTTCATACTTACATTTTTTCAATAAGCTGCTTTTCATCTAACGCATTCGGAAGATCCCTTTTGTTGCCCAGAACCAAAACCTTTAAACAGATGTTAAAATACAGCATTACAACAAAAACACCCCAAATATAATTATACAAAAATATTTAATTATGAACTTACAGGAATTCCTTGCAATTGAGGTTTGTCTAATAAATTATGAAGCTCATTTCGTGACGCCTCAACCTTTTCTCTATCTGCTGCGTCAACCATGTAGCTAAAAACAAAAAAACAAAAATTGAAACTGTTTGCCAATTACTTACTTTAGATACATGACTAGAAAACTTACACAATTGCATTGACTCCCCGACAGTACCGTTCCCACATGCTCCTGAACCTTGGCTGCCCTCCTATATCCCATATCTGAAAGCAGAAAATAACAACACAACCATTTAAATATAATGTAAAAGGAAATAACTGTACAAATGAATTTACTAAATATGCATGCGCAAAATTGTCAGAATAATTGTACCTTGATGGTCACATTTCCTTTGGTGACTTTTCTCATGTTAAATCCAACTGTTGGGATCATGTCTTCACTGAAATGCCCAGACTAAAAACAAACAGGAAATGTGTTATTTTACTAAGAAGTGCATCAATGATTATTGTTTTACACATGCATTATACAACACAGTACAGTTGTACGCAAATAAGGCATAACTTTTGCACATAAAATACCCTAGGAAAAAAGAGTAAGTTAATTGAAATGCATAAATCAGCATGTCTGCTTAGTAGACATCATGGTGCTCCGAAAACATCTATCTTTCTTTTGCACAAACCGTGCAGGGATGTCGAGATTATTTGTTTAACTGAAAACTGTGATTATTCAGGCCACAATTTAACCGTAAGAGCTAAAAGCTAATAATTGTGAGAATCGTAGGTAGTAACAGTGAGTAACTTCAGCTCAATCTATTCTCCAAAAAAGTAAGACCAAGAAGAGTAAAAGTAAAGTACTTATTCATCTGGCTGTTAATGTGACAATATCATTACTTTTTCAGTCAGATAGTTTGAGTTCATGAAGCTAGACTTGTGAACGAAAGCAGTTTAAAGATTTTACTGTTGTTTGGTCAAAGTGTCAACAATTGTGAATAATTGTGAAATTGCGATGTTTCTTCTCACAGTAATTGCAACACTAAAATGTGATATTGTGGTCATTAACACAAGCTAGACAAATGAAAATGGTAACACCACCCCATATTATCATAAACATTTAATTTGAAGTGAATAAAAAATTTTTTGAATGATGATCTGTGGTGCTGTATTAAGCTCAACAGGGGTTTGAGGGACAATACAATAAACTTATATTTACTTATAGCTGATCTGTAATAAGTTTTTTTCCTCTCAACAATCTTCATCATTTTGATGTAATGTGAACTTTCATACTATTTATATGCAGATGACAAAGTGATTCACTGCTTTTTATTCTGCCTCTGTCATGACCAAGTTTTAGTAACACTTTTGATGTGGCTTACACTATGGCTGTGCACTCTCGCAGGCAGCACATGACTTCAGAGTCACCTGACGAAGCTAAGTGGAAATGAGTGCAGTGGTCTTATGACTGAGAGGAAGAGGAGGAACCACCATCAACTGCATCAACTCATTCACACAAAACCAACCACACTGCCACAGCACACACGTACACACATCGCTCAAGCCTCAGGAATGAAGATTTACAACTGGTTGGTGGGGCATTTCCTGTAAAAATACTTAAGGTGTATGGGAAACAACTGTTTTCTATAGTTTTTAGGCGAACTGAAAGTATTCCTCACTTTCATAATGACTTCATAAGAAAGCCTAATGAAGTAGTTATGATGTTATAAAGGACAGATTTATAAAGCAAATTTTTAGATTCATAACTACAACAACATACATTTTATTGAAAGTAATAGGTTAAATTACAACACAACAATTGTGCTAAACTTCCTTTGATCAAAAAAACAAAACAAAACAAAAAAATCAACATAAAGTTACAACTTACAACCTAGACGGCTGAGGTTGCATGTATTTACAGACAAAGTGTAGTTCTTTCTGTTTTTACTGTTACGGTTTGGTGCCAAATAGAGAGTGCGTTACAAATAAACTGTATTATTATGAATGCATTTGCTGTGTTTGCCAAGTAATACATATATTGAGAATACTTTATCAGCACCACAATATTATGAAACCATTGTAGAAGTGTAAGGGACTATTTTGAGTAATCTCTAACCAACTAGAGTGCAGCGGATGTAAAGCAATCTAACCACAGACTGTCACAAGTCATAAGAGGTCAGATAAATAAGTGTGAGACGTAGGAAACATCTATCGCCTACAATTAAGTCTTGTGTACAATTTCTGTAGCTACTGTACAGGCAAAATCCAAAAGAAAAGAAGCCCTTCAAGTCTAAACATGAAGGTCCTCGTAATAGACACGTAAGCCAATTTCCTGACGGGTAGAGTAGAAAATTAGCGAATTAGAATCAAGCAAATAGTGAAATGCTAACTAGTTTTAGCATGCTATTACAGTCATAACACAGTCACGCCTGAGTCACATCACAGCTTTGGCGTAGGTGAGAAAACATAAAAACACAACATTGCGCAGAATGGGCGGCGATTCGCAAGGGTTTCTCGTTTAGTCAAACCAAACTGTCCTACTGTATAACACGAGTATGGTTTTGACACATTGTTTGTATATTATGCTATTACTAAAGCTAGGGGCATTAGCATTTAGCAAAGTGGCTAGCGGCTAGAGACAGACTTACAGCAATCACGTTTACAAATGTTGTTTTCCCCGAGTACTGGAGGCCGACCAGCGTCAGCTCCATCTCCTCCTTCCAAAACAAGGACTTGAACCAGTCCAGGAGCCGGTTTATTAGCGCCAGCATCTTGTGATCGGTGCTCACTTTCCCCTGTGCTTGTTGTGTTTCAGAGCCCTGTCAGGAGCGGTCAGATGTGGCGTTTTTTCCAGCGGAGAACGAGGAAGGGAAGTGGGACTGCGGTCATGTGATCAGCCCATCCACGCGTCCAACAGCGACCACACCCGGCCATGAAGGGAACTGCAAGTGTGGCAATTACACCGACAACGAGGTGAAGCGCATGTGATAAGTTTTACGGTTTTTTACCCGGGTATTTGTTAAGTGGGAAAGCTCCTGAAGTAAATGGTTGTTCAACTTTTACTTTAGTCAAGTGGCAGTTTGTGAAAAATAAAAGATGAAAATTACAAGAAGTAGTGCTGCTGAGTTCTAAAAGTTCTACCTAGGTCTAATCCCATCAATAAGAACATTTCCAACAAAAATCCAGGGACAAAGTACACACAACTGATAATTTTTTCTGACACTTCAAATTATGATTTAACCAAATAAAGGTGTTATTATTATTTGTCAAAATAAAGGTGTTATTAATGTTTGTCTAATCACCCTTATTCACAATTTGGTAACAGTTGGGAAGAAGAAATTTCAGGAGGACATTATTGTTCAATCTGAATTGAACCAAAAGATATTTCATTGAATCTACTTTATACCTTCTAAAATGATTCAAAAATTATGTTGAAAATAATAACTAATGCATTGAGTTGTACTTTTCATGTAGCCTACTTTTTACTTTTAGTATTCTATCCACCACTGGAGTTTGCCATCTATGTTGTTGCTTTATCTGGAATATTTCATTAAACCTGGGTATCTTGCATTTATTCAATTACAAGGGTTTATTTTGCTCAAAGATCCTTCTGGGTCCATGTAATAAGGTAATATCCGTGTTGTCCCAGTACAGCTATACTGTATTGTAAAAAAAAAAAAAGCTGATCTGAACAAGGAACTAACCGAGAAGCAGGAGCAGGAGACAAACTGGGTGACGGATTTTGCCAAATTAAAAAGTCAGCTGACCAAAATGGAAAACCAACATTTTCACAGCGAGAGAGAGCAGGAGGAAAAGTTCAGGGCTGATATGGATGATAAAATGAAGACATGGTTTAACGAGAAAGCAAAATTAATGGGTGAGAGAAAGAAAAACGGCTCAAGCTCAAGCTTGAGATTCATCTTAAAGAGACCCTGGATAAGATGCAAAAAGAAAAAACTAAACAAATGAACTGGACTAAGCCCAAAATGAAAATCCAAACAGCTGTATCTAACAAAGCAGACAGTCCCAAATCCGAAATTTCCAGTACATCACAGTTTTCAAATAACAAAACTTCCATCAGTATCGAGTCTGACAAGCTTCCTCCAAATCTATAGAAACATTTTCAAATAACATTGCATTAGGAAAGACAAAAAGAAGAATGAGGAGATCTAACGTTATACAGCTTGGATGATTAAATTTTAACAGATAAATCCCCTCCACTCCTGTGAAGACTGGACACCCCACTCAAATCAAATTATTCCAAAACTGTGCTTCAAAGAAATAGAGTGGAGCAAGTTCAGACAGCAAAAGGGACAATACAAAGAAAAGCAGAAAGAAAGCTGGAGGCACGTCATCCAACTGGGGCAACATATCTGTAAAGAAGACTGAAGAAAAGAAGAGGAGATTTGAAAATTCTGGGGATAGATTGGAAAATGGAAAAAGCTCAGGCAGACAAGATGATGGATTGTCAAAGAAGAAACAGAAAAAATCCTGGCGTCTTTTGGGATTTTTTAGACGCTAAATGTCCAAACACCAACTACTACAGCGTTACAACCAAATTAGTTTTATTTTGAAAGATTGCGTTCACACAAATGCACTACATTGGAAAAGTTTAAATTTGATCAGGAGGCAAGTTGGATTTCTATGGCAGAATTAGCTGTTTAACGTATCCAGATTTGTGGTTAGTACCTTTATTATTTGCTCAGCATAAATAGACAGACACAGGTGCCATTTTTCAAACACAGAAACATGATAGTTGTCAATAAGACTTACCGTAAGTTGCCGTATGTGGAGCCAAGATAGTTCAGAGGTTTCCCTCAAAAACATCTCACATAGACTTTTATATGTCCCTGGACTCCAGCTGTAACTATCACAACATCAAATTCGAGATTCAAACATGAAGGCAATTGAATGGGTTGAATTGATTAAATTCATGTGAGACTTTTTCTCAAAACGTTTAGTTTATATTTGAGCTGGAGGGCAGGTCAGTATTCCATGGTAGATTGTTGATCAGATACTGATTCGCTGACCTGGTCTATGGTCATTGTGTCTTTAATATCTGAGGCCGATCCACATGAAACAAAAATTGTCAAAAAGTTAAACTTCTTCTCTGTCAACAAAAGTGACATTGTCTTTTGCAATAGCTTCAGAAAGTGGTGCCATTATTCAACTCTAAAGGTGTGATAGTTGTCAGGAAAAAGGACTTGCAGAACCAACAAACAATGATTAGGTTTTGTTTACGGATCTGTAGAGACGGATCAAAAACGCAGCAGAGACACAGCAGAGAGGGGGGTAAGCCCCGCCCCTTTGACTGGCCCTTTGAAGGGCAAGAAATTATCACATAATAATATGAAATAATCCATGTGAAGATGATCAATATGTGACCAGGAGCAGCATGTATCAATGATACAGTAAAAGTGCTCTGTGATGAGCTCAAGAGGCTGTGTTTCCTAAATGTTTTACTGTGTAACATATTTCTTTTCTATTTTATAGGGACTCATTAGATTTTCCCAACATTTGCACAAGACTGCAAGATAAATAAAGTAAGAGATATGATCTTAGATCTTAGATCTAAGATTAGATAGAATCTAATCTTATTCTTTAACGTCTACTGTGTGTGACACATTTGATCGCAAGCACTGTATGTGTTTTGTTAAAAAAATGACACAAAGAAAGAATAACACTTTTTTTGTTCAATTATTATTACAGTTTTTCATATTCTTGTAGTTTTGTAAAGCACCTTCTGCATCATTTGGCTGTGAGCATTAATTCAAATACAGATTAGCTTTTATGATGATAAACGCAATCAGAAATGTGATGAAACACCAAAATTACTCAAATGGCAATTCAGCAAGTCTTTTAAACCGTATAAAGTAATAAATTCAAGTAAAATCATCATACTTATTTTAAATTACATCCCATCAGAGTACAGTACAAAATAGTCAGAATTATTAAAACTAAAAAAACCTAAAATATCCTGCATTTTAAATTGTGGCTAAACAAGCACTAATTCATGCTCGTGTCAGAAAGCCAGCGATGCAGACTTTGATGAACGACACGGTCAACAGCTGTATCGCCTTTAGGAATAGCCCTATTTTTCAAAAGCCCTAAAGCATTCAAATGGACTAAAACGTTGATCTTTTACCCTAAGCACAGTGAGTACAGAGTCTCGTTTGACATCCTTTGTGTTTTTATCCGAAGCTCTCCACTTTGTTTTCAGGGATTGTCGTCTCCTCCATCGACAGTGGACAAATCTCGACAGAGGTCACCATGACGACTTTGGCTAAAAACAGGAAGAGAAGAATACAGTACATTTAGTTATGAATCCTTTTTGCATCATTTTCAAAATGAAATAAAAACATATTTGGTCAGTAAGGGGAATTAAGACCTAAGATGCTCCATCATAAAGATCAAATCCTCAGACCGGACTGAACAACATGATTTAGGTTAAATCTTGTCACTCAAGAATGGTTTATTATATTATATCATATAGTTTCTTATTAAAATGCACCACAGCTTGTAGTTCATATAGGAAAAAAAAAATCAAAATGTCATGTTTGTTCCCTTCATTAAACAAAAACATTATTTTGTAACCCATGATAGCGCTAGAAAAAATGATCATGCAGTAGTACTTTTAAGCCTATTATTAGCAGTAGCAGTCGTAGTTATTTTTATTTGTCTAAACACTCGTCGAACTTCTGTTTGCGACTCGGAGACGGTCTCAAGTTCAATCTTTAAATTTAGACTTAAGAGCTTCCTATTTGACACTTCAGCACAAACCGTTTATAAAATGTCTACATTATCTACCTTCAACTTCCAATGTTCACTCAGTCAGCTGATGTTTTAAAGTTGTGTTTTATGTCATTACTGTTTACTTCAGCCCTCCTCACAAGCGTCACAGGATGGTGCAGTAAGTATTCGACACATATAAAGCAGGTAAACAAACACTCCTGTCTGACCAAAAGGTATTGCTGTAACAGGAATATTGTCAGCTCAGAATGAACCACTAAGTCTAGTAGTAGTATCAGTCGTATTAGTTGTAGTAGTCGTAGTATTTGTTGCTGTTTGTTGCTATCTGTAGTAGCAGCAGGACTAGTATATATAGTATTGTTGTTGTAGTTGTTGTAGAAATATAAGTAGTAGTTTTAGTAGTAAAGTTGTAGTATTGGTGAAGTTGCCGTAGAAGTAAGAGTGGCTGTACAGCAGGTGCTTATTGCAGCTGAAGGGATGATAACAGTTAATTAAAGCAATAACATGCTGTACAGATACAATATTTATTACTGTTTTTCCTTAAACACTCTCTGTTAAAATACTTACAATCTTTGATCTTTTTTATCTTCTTTGCCGAGTGATAAGAGAAAAGAACAATAATGATGGCGAGCAGAAAGACAAATCCAGAAATGACAAACATGTAAAGCATCCGCATCTCTGCAAAAGCAAAACAAACCGATCAAATGAAGGCGTTGTACACATTTAACCTTAACTGCATGGTTTCCATCTGGAGATTCTTACCATGCGAATGGCATATTGCATTGTGGGTTTTGTTGCCAGCAAAGATTTCGTCTAGTCCGTGGGCACTGCATCTGTTGGAAAAGAGTGCCTACGTTTGTGGTTTGTGATTTGACACGCAAACAGGAAAATAACGGCTTACTGTGTTATTGGGGTGCAGATGTTTTTCTTCTCATTGTAGAATTCATGATCCTGACACAGAGCTTCGCATTTATATGTATATTTAGTCAGATTATTGGCATTATCAACAATATCTGTAAAGACAAGTTAAACCAATCGAAATGAATTATAGCTAAAATGTGTTTATCTCCATTTAAAGGTTAGAAACAAATACATGTATAAATGTACAAAAATAGTTATTATCCAGTTTAAAATAATGTAATACAGTCTTTGGGACTATAAAAAACATTTTTTAAAGTCCAAAAGACAAAAACACATACAACAGAATTCTCTCTTGTTTATGTCTCTTTGGTGAAATAGCACACTTGAGAGTTTTCTTCAAATGGATCACATAGTCAACAAAAATAAAATCCCGACACATTTAGTTAGCAGTATATTTTTGTAATCTTAAGTAAATCAAGTGTAGGTGCTTAATAAAGGATATGTTTCGTTTAGTTTTGCATGGCAAATATTACCTGTTCTTGTGCGTTTTTCCCCACTGACGCAGTTGTCTTTCTCACAAGTAAAGCATTCACTGTCAGAGCACAGGAAACCAGCACCACACAAACATTTAGCATTTGTGGTTGCAGTACATTTCTGTTCATATTCTGTAGACACAGTGCAAACCACAAGACTTCTTGGTAAATGTATGATTTGGTTAACATTAAAATAGACTGTTAAAAAGGAGATGATAGTAATAATGTTACCTTGTTCACAGGAGTTGCACTTTTCACATCGGTCAAACATATTGAGAGAGTCAGAGAAGCGGCCTGGAGGACAGGGTTTACAGAGGGTTTGGCTGGTGCTGGAGCAGTGCTTAACCAGATATTCACCTAAAACAACATGTCATTCATTAAGGTTACAAAAGACAAATAACAAAACAAATAATGAATAAACCTGTACCATCTCAAGATTTGGTGTAATTTTTCAGGTCATAATATAGGCGTTAAAAAATTAAGGCATTTCAAGCCGACCTCACTGCAATGTGCTATTTTATTGTTGTTAATGTTATATATATATAGACAATTTGACAAAGTAATTTAGAAGACATTTGAGTATTTCACTGCTGTTGTCACCATGTGAAGAATAATCCCAAATAATTGTTAAATTGTGATATTTCTTCTTCAAAAACAGATGATGAAATGATGACATCCTTTCAAGAAATTCAGATCACAGGGTTGACTTTTATTTTGAAAACCTGTTACGTCAGATAGGCCTAGGTACAATCATTCTGACAATCATTATCAATCCAGTACTTTTGAAGAAACATGAATTTGAAGTACAAATTCTGACTACTTCCTCGTCAAAATGCAAACCATTCCATAATAAAGGTGTTAGAATCCCATTGTTCTCACCTGCAGGGCACTTGTTGCAGCAGATCCCATTGACTTCCCGCTGTTGATCGCTGCAGGTGTAGATAAATCCAGTTATGTTCAGAGCGCAGAGGAGATGGAGGAAGAAGTGTGTGGATTTCATTGTGACCAGTGCCGCTGAACTCCCCTCGCTCTGTTTTATGTTTGCTGTTTGTGACGTCAGGCTTGTGGTTTAGACCAGCGCTGTGCTTTTACATTTAGGAAGTGGGAGTAAAGCGTCATGCATTAATGCCACCGAATAGTGCAATGGGGTCTTGTTAGATCAATAAGAGGTAAGATGATTGTGAACTCTGCGACAAAAAAGTGGTTGAAAACATAATATTAATAATAATAATAATAATAATAATAATAATAATAATAATAATAAAACGTTGTGTGAGCAAAGTGTGTGTCATTATTTTGATTTCAAGAAAGTGCAGTTTTGAATAGATTGAATGAGATATTAACAGTGGTGAAAAGTAACAAAGTACAAAAGTAAAAGTACTGTACTTACTACTTACTTTTTTACAGTGGATACTTTTTACTTTTACTTCACTACATTCATGACCAAGTATCTGTACTTTTTACTCCACTGCATTTCTTTAACTGGACTGAAAAGTACAAAGTACTTTTAATTTTGATTGAGGGGTTATTTTTAGCTCGTTGATGGTTGGTTTGAGTTCAAGCTCAACAACAAACAAACAAAAATGTACACATAAAATTATCTACAAAAATTAAGATATTAATTCTAATTCACCTTTGCTGACCAAAATTAAGCTAAATTCTTTACCAAAATGACGACATTTAATTCATAAAACTGGTCTCATAATCTTAAGTAGATTTAATGTGATACTTTTAATTTTTCTTCAGTAATTTTTTGTATACATTTCTGTACTTCTACTTGAGTTACAACACTGAGTACTTCTTCCACCACTGCATACTGATGATGCTGTTATGCAGAGTGCAATGTGCACAAGTGAAGAAAAGGTCATCGAAGAATGAAACACTGTTGACCTATGAAACATTTGTGTTTTATAATTACATTAAAATACTCATTTAAGTTGCTTTTCATTGCTAACGATTTAGGAGGTAATTTTGTCGTGGAATATAATGGAAATTCACTTGCATTATTGCAGCGTCATCTTACAAATCCAGCAGCCAGACATCTTGACTTTCAACTGTCAACGTGTTTTTTTGAAGTGGCAAGATGAGAGTGGAGCAGTTCATCTTTGAAGTGAAGTATTGGACATGATGATGGTGTTGTTTGAATGACAAAGATGACATATACTTGTATTATAAAAGTAAAAGAAATGTACATAGATTTTAGAAACTATACTCACTGTCACCCCCATGGTCTCGTGTGTCAAATCCCTGATTTTCACTTCGAGAGCTTGTTCTTGGTTTTGTTTTTAAGAAGCAGAATGGCCCAGCAAGATAATGTCAAAGTTTAACCTCATCATACCATTTTTATTTGAACAATTCCATGTTAATTCTTCAGCAGCTTTTTTATTCTTTTCGTTACCTTTATGTAACCAGGAAAGGCCCACTGAGATTCAGAATCTCTTTTTCAGGGGAGTCCTGGCCCCAGAGGGGAGGAGCCTGTTTTTAGTGGTAGGGAAACCGGAGCACCCGGAGTAAACCACAGAGAACGTGCAAACTCCACCCAGAAAGACCCCAGGCTGCCTGTGTGTCAAACCCAGGACCTTCTGCCTGTGCGAGAGCGTTAACCGCTGCATTACCGCGTCGCCACGGTATTGCTTTCACTTGGATAAAAAAGGTTTCAGTTTTAATGGGAAAAGTTTATGTTTTTTACATAAAAAGTTTTAATGAGTAAAATAAAATCTGCCTTGACCATCCTGGATTTAGGTTACTTATATTTGTTTAAGTTTATTTATAAATTAAAAATGTTCCTGTATAAAAAATGTAGTAGGAGAAATGTCAGTTACTTATGTAACTTTAGTTCTATGAGTGTGTGCGTAGCCCTCTACGGGCTTCGCTATTGGCTATCACTCGAGGCAGCGCCTCGCGCCTGAAAGATAAAACAATGTACCGCTCCAATCACCTTGGTCCCGTTCGCGCCACTGGGCCTATATAAGGCCACTCTACCCGCACATCACCCTCCTTGAACTCAGCATCAAGAAGAGGACAGGCCTGCTGGGCATGCAGGTAGAGGGCTACGCACATACTCATAGAACTAAAGTTACATAAGTAACTGACATTTCTATGTCGTATGTGCTACGCCCTCTACGGGCTTCGCTATTGGCATAACCTAGGCGAAGGACGTAGGGAAAAATGTACTCCCAGCAGGCGTGGCATCGCGTGATTGGAGCGCGCTCATAATCCTCACCCATCTAACGAAGGGGCGTCAACGGGCGAAGACAACAGAGCGAAGTGAGAGAAACCCCTCCATCAGCGCCTCCAAGGCGTGGGTGTTTCCCAGGGTACAACGACGAAGTCACAAGGGCCGCCTCTCCCAAGAGCGCCCACAGCAACTGCAACAAGGAGTGTGCCCGGCCGCCTCTCCCAAGAGCGCCGGCACAACTAACGGAAAACAAAAGGGGGTGCGCAAGCCGCCTCTCCCAAGAGCGCCAGCACCCATCATCCGGAGCCACTCGGGGCCAAGGCCGCCTCTCCCAAGAGCGCCTGCACCCGAATGAAGATGAAACTGACAACTGACCTGGTCAGATCACTCCCTCTCCCGAAGCACCATAAGGTGAAGATAGAAGAGCATTTAAACGCGCCTGTTGCCCAGAACCGAATGGGCAACTGACTGCGTGGCGACATTCAGTAAATACGACTGAACAAACGTCGACGAGGATGACCAGGAGGCCGCCAAGCAAATGTCCTCAACAGCCACCCCCCTGTGCATGGCCGTAGAGGCTGCCACCCCGCGAGTGGAGTGGGCCCTGACCGGCCGGTGGGGGACGTCCCTGACTCTCGTACGCTAAACGAATAGCATGGCACAACCAGTGGGCCAAGCGCTGAGCGGAGATCGCAGCACCCCGATGTCTGGCCCCAAACCCCACAAACAGCTGATCAGACTGCCTGAAAAGCGCCGTGCGGTCCAGGTAACAGCGTAGTGCCCTGATCGGGCACGATAAATGACTACGCTCATCTTCCTCCGAGGAGTGTGGAGGGGGACAGAGCGGTCTCAGCCTAATAACCCTGGACCTGAAGGAAGAGGTAATGACCTTAGGTCGGAAGGCAGGGTTAGGCCACAATTCCACCAATCCACCATCACTACTGAAGGACAGGCAAGACGGATGAACTGAGAGTGCGCACAAGTCACCTGACCTCTTGGCCGAAGCCAGAGCCAAGAGGAGTGCAGTCTTATAAGACAGGCAGGCGATCTCAGCTCGATCCAAGGGTTCGAATGGCGGACCTGAGAGGCCATCCAGTACCACCTGTAACTCCCAGATGGGGGTAGAACGTCGCAGGGGGGGTCTCAATCTGAGAGCACCCCGCAAAAAACGTTTCACCAGGGGATGGCTACGGGCAGTGAAATTCCCAAATCCGGCGTGCCCAGACGCAATGGCTGCCGCAAAGACTCCAAGGGTCGAGGCAGCCCGTCCTTTATCCAGGAGGCCCTGGAGGAAATCCAGCACTCCGTGAACCGTGCAGGAAGAGGCGTCCAAGGCCCTCTCCGTGCACCATGAAGCGAAGAGCTGCCAGCGTACGCTATACGCCCTCACCGTGGAAGGTGCTCGGGCACCTTGGATGGTGGCCACCACTGGAGGGAAGGCCAAGGCCTAGTAGCCTTCCCCTTTCAGCCTCCAAACCATAAGCCTGCGCCCTAGGACCGGGCGCGAGCGCAGGGCTCCCCCGGCCTGAAGCAGTGCGTCGGGGCGGTCTGGGAGAGGCCATGGTCTCCCCCTCGTCAGCCCCACGAGTTCCGGGTACCACCTGGCACTCGTACTGTCCGGAGCTACCACCAGGATGGACAGGCCCTCCAGCCTCACTCTGTGCAGTAACGGAGGTATGAGGTGGAGGGGAGGGACCGCATACAGTAGACCCGTGGGCCACTGTCTGTGAGCCAGTGCGTCTACGCCTAGCGGCGGGTTGTCTCCCGACCTGAGCGAGAACCACAGTGGGCACTGTGCGTTTTCTGCACTGGCGCAACGGTCGGCTACCGGTTGTCCGAAGCGGCGCCATACCTCTGTCGCGATCTCCGGGGCCAGACTCCACTCGTCGCGGAGAGGCCCCCCCCTGGACATTCTGTCCGCCCCCACGTTGAGCGTACCGGGGATGTGTCGGGCCTTCAGGGAGGAGAGATGGGCTCGCCCATAGGAGGATCTCCGCTGCACCCCTGTGGAGGGGACCTGACCCCCTGTCTGTTCAGGTAGGCCACCACTGAGGTGTTGTCCGAACGAACCAGGACATGGTGACCCTCGAGCTGCGAGGAGAAGTACAGGAGTACCCTCCTCACTGCCTCCATCTCCAGGAGGTTGATGTGTGACAGTGGTGTGGTCCATGGGCCGCCCACAGAGCACCGGCCTAGCACCCCGCCCCACCCGGCCAGGGAGGCGTCTGTGAACACCTCCGTGTAATGAGGTACACACCCCATCCGGACACCCCGCAGCAGGTGACCTGGTGACATCCAGAACTCGATGTCCCTCCGTGCAGACAGCGGCACTGCCAGCACTTTCCGCCTGTCCCGCACTGGGTGAAGCCTGAGGCGGGAGAACCACCGTTGGAGGCCCCTCATGTGGAGGAGACCCAGGTGGACCACCGGGTGGGCCGCAGCCATCAGTCCCAGGAGGGATTGGATCTGAAGAGACTGAGCCTGTGGTCTGTCCAGGACAGCCCGTCCCTTCCTCAAGAGCGCTGACTGCCTCTCTAGGGAGAGAGAGGCACGCATGCTCCTGGAGTCCAGCAGCAGGCCCAGGTACTTCATCTGCTGCGATGGGTGTAGTGAGCTCTTGTCCCGGTTCACTACAAACCCCAGCCTGGAGTGAGCCTGCGCTTCCTGAGGGGAAGAAGCCAGGATAAGCCAATCGTCGATGTAGGTCAGAACCCTGACACCCTGACGACGAATTGGGTCCAACGCAGCCTCCACACATTTGGAGAAAGTGCGCGGGGCCAGGGAATAGCCAAACGGGAGGCGGCAGTACTCGTAACATTTCTCCCCGACTGCAAAGCGCAGAAACTTCCTGTGTTCCCGCACAATAGGCACATGGAAGTAAGCATCCGTCAGATCCACTGACGTCATCCAGTCCCCGGGCCTGACGCACTCTAGCAGGTGTTTGGTCGTCAGCATGCGGAATGGCCTCTTCACTATGTGATTGTTGAGGGCTGAAGATCCAAAATGGGTCGGCGCCCACTCTTCTTGGGGACCAAGAAATACGGGGAATAAAATCCTTTCTGTGACTTCCAAGGTTCCACCTCTACTATCGCTCCGCGTCGCAGTAGAGAGGAGATCTCTTCCTGGAGAGCCGCAGCCCCTGCCGGATCGCGCAGCCTCGTCCTGAAAATGCCGTTGAAAGGCGGCGGTTTCCGGGAAAATTGCAGCGCGTACCCCCTCCTTATCGTTCTGTCCAACCAGGGGGACAGGGGGAGCCCCAGGCTCCTCCAAGCCCGATAAAACCCCGTGAGAGGCTGCACCGTGGAACTGGGGAACAGAGAAGGTACGGGCCCGCCCACTGGTCCTGTCAGTGGGGGGCCCCTCACGACAGGGCGCAACAGCTTCTGTCATGGAGAGTCGTGACAGTGGCTCCGTGCTCCGTGATGCCGTAGTCACATTGCAGACACTCGTAGTGCACATCTGCACCGGGTCAGTCTCGTCCAATCTGCGCCTCTTTATTGCCCCTGCGTAGGCTAGAGGACCAGACGCAGCACAGCGAGAGGAGAGCACCGCGGTGTGTGTGTCCGGCTGTGCGGGGGCCGGCGCCGCTCCGGGACAAAATTGTGTGGAACGGGCGGCCACAGTGGGTCGCTGTCTCTCCACAATCCGTGTGGAGGACAGCGCCGCTCCAGCACCGCGATGTGTGGGGCGGGGAACAGGGGGGGACAGCACCCCGTTCACCGACACAGCGTCGTGTGAGGGGGGTATTACGCGAGCCGGTAACTGTATCCGCCTCCGTGGGCCAGAGCGAGTGCGGGACACAGGTTTGACTGTGGTCCGAGTCACGCGTGCCTCATGGCCCTGCGCCCGGCGACCGCTCTCAATCACGTTCGCTGTGTTCGCCGGTCGGATTACGCCAGCAGTAGATCTGACCCTGGGCTCACTCACGTCCGCCGTACTGCGCGCGCGGGCGGGAAAGCTGCTCGTACAGTGAAAACTGCAGAGGGACCGGCGACAGCCGGGTTCTGGCTCGACCGGAGCTCACCACCGTTAGCCGCTTTGCTAGGCGGAGAGGAGGAAGCAGGCGAAATCGACTGAGCACGGACAGAAGACGCTCTCAATGCGTCTGAGCCGTGACGTGGCAGAGAAGTGCGCTCTTTCACCAAGTAACGGGCAGACGCCTTCGGCCTTTATTAACAAAGCGCGTCCCCCTCCCCTCGAGCAGCAGAAGCCGGGCGACGATCGGTTCGCCTCTCTCTCTTCTGCGCTGCGGTGCCGGGTCCCGGCGAAGCAGAGCGCGCTGGAGCCGGAGCAGAGGGCGCGCGCCCGTCGGAGAGAGACCTCTCCTTCCCGGTCATGGTCGCGCGCGCGCGAGGCATGTTGGGGGGCGCTGGGGGCGAAGGTGGGGGCCCAGCTGAGCGGACGCCTTGGCGGCGGAGTCCAGACGCTCCACCATGGTTTGGATATCCGGACCAAAGAGCGACGACGTGGACAGTGGGAGGTTGAGGAGCTGTCGTTTCTCCCGGTCCTTGAGGGAGGACAGACCCAACCACAGGTGTCTGCAACCCACCTGTGCGGCGCACATGGCCCGGCGCCGTCAATAGCGAAGGCCTGGGACATCCGGAGGAATGAGGCCATGGTGGTCCGCACCTCAGTCAGTTCCTCTGGTGATGGATCTGTCGCGGTCTAGCATCTCCGACATGGAGCCCGCCAGGAAAGCCATGTTGCTAGCAAGTGCCACCACCTGAGCGGCATTTGCGTAGCAGCGATCAAACATGGCCATCGTCAACCTATCCCTCTCAGCAGGAAGAGACGGTTTCCCGCTAGGCCAAAGAGAAGACGAAGGAAGGAGGGCCAGTCTGACACCGTCCTCAATGGGCGGTACACCAGACTCCCAGTTCCAATCCTGGATGTTACAGTACGGTCTGTACCCCAGTGCTGGTTGTCTCGCGGTGAGCGGCTGGTCCCAGTCACGCTTGGCATAGTGCATGATGGGCGCCATCGGGGGGCAGAGCACAGCAGTGCGAGGCCGGGGACGAGCACGGGACCCGAGCCCGTCCGTGAAGTCCACCGTGGGGGCCGCCGGTTGCGGGGGGAGCGGCACGCTCATACGATTAGCAGCTGCAGTGAAGAGCGTGGGCAGTTGATAAGCGGGTACCGGGAAGCGGTCCGGTCTCCCTCCGAGAAGATGGAGGCCGCGGGTTTTCTTCATAGAGCCTGCGGTCATCTTCCTCGTCATAGTCCGCCCAGTCCTTCCTGGTGGAGGCAGCCACTGGGTGGGAACGGGCTGGCGGTGGCTCGGGTCCAGACGCCACCGGTGACGGCGGTTCCCGCCCAAGCATCCCCGGGTCCTGACCGGGATGCTCAGGGGAAACCGGGTCCATGAAGCCGCGGCGCCGCTCTCGCTCCTCCCTGGGGAGTGAGAGGCAGGCGGGGCAGGTGGCTTCTTCTGCCGAGTGATGCCAGCCGAGGCAGAGGAAGCAGAAGTCATGACGGTCCTCGGCGAGGAGAAAGGAGGAGCACCCGCCGCACCTACGGAGCTCGACACCGGAGGGTGACGCCATCTCGAGCGGTAAGAGCGGCGAGTCCGTCTTGAATAGCTGTAGAAAGAATTTCGTTCTGAAAAGAACGTGCTCAGAAGTTTTCTCTCAGGCGCTGAGTGAAAAGGAGGGTGATGTGCGGGTAGAGTGGCCTTATATAGGCCCAGTGGCGCGAACGGGACCAAGGTGATTGGAGCGGTACATTGTTTTATCTTTCAGGCGCGAGGCGCTGCCTCGAGTGATAGCCAATAGCGAAGCCCGTAGAGGGCGTAGCACATACGACATAGAACACCACATGTTATAGATGCGGTTGGGGGTAAAAGGAGTGCAGGATTTACTAAAGGAGTGCAGGATTTACTCTACTCAACAACAAACTTTTCTTATGAAAACAGAAACTTTTTTATTCAAGTGAATGCAATAAGCTTCCATATAATTGAGTATAAATACGTTACACGTCTGTTTACAGTTACAGTCTGTTTTTTTCCCATGAGGTTGCCTTGCTGTTGTTTTTGAGGGGAGAGCAAATTGATGACAAAACAAAGTGTGGTGATGGCACTGTGACAATCACAAGTTTGATTCACGTGAAGACCTTCATGCAGCTAAACTCTGACTTCCTGAAGAAGATGTGAGACAGGACTCTGACAATGTTCAAATCTAAACTTAAAACCGTTCTGTTTAGTTGCACATACTACAGAAAGGATTTTATCTGAACTCTTCTCTTTTAAAGTAAATTTTATACAGCTTTTGAGTAGTACGTTTTTCATATTGTGATTTTAGTGCATTTATTTTTGTTCCCTAAAAGCACTCACACAATTATTTTGTCTACAAATAAGCTTGCCTCGCCTTTGAGTTTGCAGGTTGTCCCTGTGTTTTCTCTGGCCAAGTGCTCCATCTCGGTGAGCTGGAGGCGACAGCTCTGCAGGTGACATTTTGCTCTGGGCTTGGTAGAATTTAAAGCATAGGACACATATACTTTCGAATCCACGTCTAACCTTAACGTTTTACCTTTAAAACATGTGGTAAAACCCTCACAATGACAGCAGTGATGTCACCTTCTCTGCAGCGTAAACGTCAGCAGTCGCACTTCTTCAAACCAGAGCCCACAGTGCGAAGGAGCTGTGGTCGTGTGGGGGGAAGATGTTACGCCGTTGATCGTTGATCGTAGGTGCACTCATGACGACACCAGGGCCACTGTTGGAGTTTGGCTGAAGTAATACCACATTTACTTAAAACAACTCAATTCAATTCATCTTGTTCTGTCGAGTTTATAATAGTTTAGTTTGTAAGAGTAGATTTGCTTACATAATTTTTATACTGTTTATGATGCAGGTACGATTTCAAATGTATTGCTGTTGGAAGAAAAAGTATTTGAATTTTTTTTATGTATATGTTTATGTTTCAGATCAATAGACCAATTTTAATGTCTCACAAAGGCAATCATTTGATTTATTAGGAAAATGAATCAAAATATTGAAAAAGTAATTAAACCTTGAACTGGGCAAGTTTATTTGTAGAGCACAGATCGTAGACAAGGCAATGTGATTTACACAACAGGGAAAAATCCATTAAAATCACAAAACGGATAAAAACATGCAAAATCATCATAAAAATTACGTTGAAAGAGAAGAATGCGGATACAGTTTTTCACAGGGTGGTTGGGCCACTCTTGCCAGCAATAACTGACACCAAATACATGTGATAACTGCGTGATGTGTTTTTTGTTGGGCTGAATTCTCGTGGCCGATTAGTCAGCAGTTATTTTCGATTAGTCAACTGGTCAAACAATAATTTCTAAATTGTAAATGTTGAAATATGGTTAAGACTTCTAGGTAGAGAATATTTACCAAAGTGTATTATTGACGAAAATCTGAAATAGTTTTTTGTGTTTGTTTAGTCCAGGCATCAATTACAAATATATATTTTTTTAGTCGACTAGTCACAATGAATCCTAGTCCTAGACCCCTTTTTCATCATTCAGTCATTTTAGCCCACTCTTTTAATCAGAATTGGTGTAACTCAGCCATAGTGGAGTGTTTTATTTTTCTTTCACAATGACCTGGTTCAAACCATGACATCTCAAAGTCTGCTCGTTGTCCTGCAGCAGCGTCTGAGGGTCTTGAGAAAACGCAAGTGGCCCAGGTCTTGAAGCAGCAGAGTCCCAAACCATCATCACACTGCTGTCCCCGGGTGTAACTATGAACACGCTGCTCTTTTTACCAAGAACTGAAACTGAGCAACACAACGTTTGCAAAGTTCACATTTTGTCAGTCCACAGAATATTCTTGGGGATCATCTCTATGTTTCTGGGCAAATGTGAGCTAGGTATTTCTTTCTTTCTTTTGTCAGTTGGGAGGCGCTACAGGTCTATAATCACAAAATCTGTCAGATTTAAAAACAGCTTCTTTCCAATAGCTATACGGACCTTAAATGAATCACTGTCTTGATGTAACCTGTATAAATGTGTGCTTCTGCTGATGGAACTGACACATGAGAGATGTGAGCATTAACTGCTGTACCGAAAACAAATTCCACCAACTCTGTTGTGTGGCCTTTAATAAATGATTCTGATTCTGATTATTTCACCTTTAACCTTTCACTCTCCCACATTCCTCTTTCGCTCAGTGTCGATCTTATGATTGAGCTCCGAGCACTTAAGATGTCTTGCTCAGTGCTTTTGTGACCTTAATGTTGTACGCTTGGGTTTCAGATTGTTTCTCATTTGTTCTCCTTATTTTTTGAAGCTGACATGACTTTGTCATGTCTTTCTTTTGGACATTTTGTGGCCTATTGCTGAGTGACTCTTCACCTGGTGGAAATCAGAGCTGTGTCCATGAAACTAAACTCAGCTTTCCACAAAAGGTGCAATACATGGGTCTGTCTCCTTAACTCTTTTAAAAAATGCAAAGAAATACATAGTTTTATTTGTGCTGCTAATGGGACTTCCACTCAGTTGTAATAATACGTGCATATAACTTCTAAGTGTCAGTACTGCCTGTGAACTCAAGTGCAACTCCAGTCGTCAAAGAGGACACTAAATGGCAGACGGATTATGGCTGTATGGTGTGCACTTCAGATGAAACGCAGCCTTTCTGGCTAAATCTGGTAAATTTACAGAAATGTTGATTAATGTACACTGTCCCCTGTTAATTGATTACACACACACACACACACACACACGCACACACGCACACACACACACACACACACAAAACATACTGCATAATCCCATAAACCTGGGCTAGACCTGGACAAGAACTGGGATTATAACATCAATGATAATAATAAACAAAACAATAAACTTGTTTCAGTCTCCTTTAACTTCCGTGGGGAAAATCTGCTTAGGCTTAATATGAAACTCCACGGTTCTGACGTCATTGTTTCCAAATGTGCAAATTAAACATGAAAGGAAATGTGTGCGTGGAAAAATATGATGCATTTGAAGGGGAAGCCCCTGAATCTAAAACAGAAGCATGTTTTCATTCAACAGACCACTCCCTACGGCAAAAACACCATTATCAATTTGACAAGTATTCATTTATTTCTCAGAAAAATGTCAGTTGCCCTTGAATAAAAATGAATAAAAAAAGCAGCAGAAATATGCAAATAATTATCAGTCATCACAAAATTACATAGTACATCTAAGAATAGCGCTAAATATGTGGAAGAAATATTAATGTTATACTTATTTCTGTTTGCTCACTGTGTATACTATATATGAGGTATGAGAAATAAAACAATACGCACTTGTCACAGTTCATAAAAAACAGCTCAATGAGGAAATTAAAACATGAATAAAAAATACTATAAACAATGTGTTTTTCTTCAAATTATCGGGAAAACATTTATGCTTATCATTGACTCAACTCCATAAATCAGAGGGAATGGAATCAGTGATAATGACATGAGTTTTTCAAATTGTCTACAGAGACTTTTTAAGCTAAAATGCCATCAATATAGAGTTTATTCCTCTTGTTCTTCAAAGCCACCATTGAAGTCCAGCTATAGTTCAGTGGTTCTTACTTTTATTTTAGTTGCGTAGTCCCTGAAGAAAATGTCTGTGGACTCTGACCATTTAAAACAAATCTAATAGTTATTAATCCTTTAGGCAAGAGAGATCCAATTAATAATAACATCTGATCCAGTAAAGACAAGATGGCATTTCCCCAGACTCTCCTTGCTGGGGGAGCCCGTACCACAGTCTGGGAACCACAGTCTGGTATTTATGTCAATTGTGTTGATTTTCACGGTTCGTCCTGGTTTTGTTTGAGAGTATCCTGGCTGCCATCTCCACTTTCTTCCACTGGAGTCCGAAACGAAGTGTCTCTTGCTGTAAAACATTTGCATTACATTTGCTGCATGATGTCTTTAGGTATGAATGAAATAATCTGTGTACATACAGTGCCCTGGTCTCCTCTTCGTGCGTGAAAAAACATTAAGTTTGAGGATAAAAGCTGTCAGAAGCATCGTTGTGACAATCAGAAATATAACGCTCCCAGCTGCAACAAATGGAAACAGACAGTAATGAAAAATCTTACTTAAACATCAGAAAAATACTTAAAGGTGCACTATGTAACTTCATGCTTGTCTCCATGGAGATTCTATGGCTTTGCCTGAAATGTTCCACTATAAGGCGTTGAAGTTATCTTGTAATTATTAAATTCTAGGTGTTGTAATTGCTCAAAAACGTGCTGCTCCACAGATCTGACATGTAACTCGGCGTGACGACTGACTGACTCCAGAGATAGGTAGGTAAGTAAAAGTACTGTACTGAAGTAAAATGTTTAGATATCTGTGTTTTACTGGAGTATTTTTTACAATCAACACTTTTTTCTTTTTTGATTCACCACATTTGAGAGCAGGAAACGGTGCTTTCTACTCCACTATAATTTTATGTGCAGGGTTGCAGGTTGCAGGATTTTTTAGCGCGTTTTTGACATTCTGTTCAAAGGTTTTGAGTTCAAGTTCTGGCTTTGAGCAAACAAATATATATACAAATAAATTACTAGGAAAATGTGTTTACATTGATTGGAATTTCCACACCAAAATCAGCACAATTCTTGACCAAAATCACTGTATTTAACTCCTTAACAGTTCTCAAAATCTGTGCAAAAAACATTTACTTTGTACTCTTAAAGTAGGCCTACTTTTTAAACACTTGAATATGTTTTGACTCCTGTATATGAACTTTTACAGAACAGAATTGAGCTTCTTTCACCACTGCAAAGTAACATCTCATAAAAACCTGCACATGGCCGTCCTTCCTTCACCAGAAAAGTTACGTAGTGCCCTTGTAAAAGTACAACAGGAAAGTACAGTAACTTATAACAATCTTGACGTCCTGTAGACCAGTGGGAGTCTTAGTGCTGTCAGGAGCAGGTTTTTGAGTTGTAGCCCCCTCTTGTGGCCGAGGGGTGGTCCGGTTGGTCGTGAGGGGATGAGTCGCTTTAGTTGCTTTAGTTGCTTTAGTTGCTTTAGTTGCTTTAGTTGTTTGTTTAGTTGCTTTAGTTGCTTTAGTTGCTTTAGTTGTTTGTTTAGTTTCTTCCACTTTGACACAGTCTGTAAAAGTAATAATGAAAACAGTTAGATCATAAGGTAAAAGCAGTGAGCATGAGCAGGAATTATGTGTAAGCTGGCCTGAAATAAATCTATATTTAGCCCTTAAGGCGAGACACAGGCAAAACTTTTTTTTTCTTTTTTCAGTCAGTTTGCTTTCATGTGCAAACAGCAAACTTGACCAGTCTGCTCTTAAAGATGTTTTATAATTTCATTTAATCCACTTCATCCATGGATTGCAGTGGGACATTGTAATTTCAAAGGCTGTTTTCTTAAAATGCATTTTTCTCCCACAGAGACATAAAGATCACCGCTTAAAGTAGATCCCACACACACCAAACTTTACAGTCTTGGACTAAACAAGATTTTGACGAAACGTATAGAAGGATTTTTTGATATTGGATTCTAAAACTAATTTGTTAAAGTTTTAAGTTAAAAAAATGAGGACAATTTTCAGTTAAATCTAGTTTACTCAAAGATATCCAAATCCAAAATATCCAAAATCCCCTCTGTAAAGTTTTGTGCAAGTAATATGTGTACAAAATGAACCAAGAAATTTAAACCTGGTTCTGTCAATTTTTCAGATTGAAATGTCCCAAATATGTGTAATTTTGGCTGTTTTTACACATAAAATTCCTCATTTCTACATGAAAACATGACATGATGAAAACCTTGTAAAATAATTTTCTCTTACATTTACGTGAGCAAACTGATATCGTTAAATTAAAGATTTTTTCATGTTCACCTTCAGAGTCTCAGCTTAATAAGTTTAATATTTAAATCTATCTTTGCGATGCCGATGCAAAGTGGCAAGCACTCTTTGATTCCTGAGCTGGGTGTGGAGTTTGCATGTTCTCCCTGTGTCTGGGTGCAGTGGCGTCAAACCAGGGGTTAAAGGGTGCTGCTTTCCTCAGGGCAAAGGGGAGCAGAGAAGGGCTCTCAAAAGAATGGGATTTTTTTTCCCTGTTGCATTTTTCTAAGCTTTAATCTATTTTTGTTGTCATAAAATGCAATGTTTTGAGTAAAATCATTGTCGCTGTTGACAAATAGTGCTTTTAATTTGCGGTCACTGTATTTTCTTCATGGAATAATAGTTATTGTTGGGGGTATGTAACTGGGTGTATATTCTAGGAAAAGTGAATGAAAAAAAAAAACAATAATAACCAAATTTGTGGAGATAAATAAATCACAAAATAGTGTATTAGGGGCCTACGAGAAGGTTTGCACTTGAGGCCCAGAGTGGATTTATTTGGGGTACAATCCAGAGCTTAATTTGACTGCATACATTTCCTTTTCCCGCTCGATGTTCCATAAAAAGTGTGAAGGCCTGAATGCCCAGTTTATGATCACATGTGCTCCACTAACAGCTGAATCAGAAATTATGCACACTCCGTTTCCTCCCCATCAACATCAAACAAAACATGCAACAATGTCGACAAACTCAAAAGCTGCCATTGCCCCATTTCTTCTGTCAAATAAACCTTAAGGATCAAAATATAAAACTTTACAAAAAAACTCTAAATTGTCCAAAGCAGATCCAAATTTCTACTTACTATTGAAGATTTGGATACGATTTTAAGTAGACTATAGATTTGGATATTTGTGAAAAGCAGTGCCTGAATTACTGAGCAAATCCTTAAAATCATAGATAAGGTTTGAGAGGTTGTCCTGCAGCATCCTCAAATTTAGGTTATTTTTTAAAGACAATAAACTCAGATAGCACGCGAAAACATGTCAGCAAGGAAACTACATCTCCTAGTTTACTGTATTTAAAAAAACACTAAATTTGTGGATATATCAAAAGAAGAAAATGATCTGGACACAATTTTTAGACCTTCCGCTTAAAGTCATTGTCAGTCTGTGGAACTCCTTAAAATGTACGTTTTATAGCTTAGTTTAGAGTAAGTTCACGTATATTAACATATTTATATTTTAATTGAGCAATTTGAGGAAGACAAAATAATGAATTAATTTAAATATGTAATAAGCCCAAAAGGAGTAGGCAGAATAAATGTCCGCTCCATCACAGACTAACAATGAACTACGTCTTATTGTAAAAGTCTGTGTCCCGGCCAATATTACATTATTCAAGTGACAAATCTCAAAAGCCAAATGACCAATGTCAAGGCAGAATCTGACATTTTACAACAGACATTGTATGTTGTACAACACCTATTCAAACTTGTGAAATTGATCAGGCTGGTCGAAGTTTAACAAACATTATCAGTTTAACACTGTCATGCAGTGAACTCACAGTGAAAATAACAGTTACCTCTAAAGTGTCTGGTAAACCCAGGGGCGCATTCACAAGTCGTTGAGTCACTTTCCAGGGGACGAAAATGTTCTCGACATTTGCATTTGATGTCACTTTCTAATGTGCATGGCTCCACGATGTCACTCCCCATGTCTAGAACAAGAATCCGTCAGGTTAAGAGTTTGGCAAAAGCGCATTTCAAAAACAAGATATGGAAATAATGACTTGCCATCTGAACATTTCTGACATGGTTTACAATATTGAGATTTGTTTTCTACAGGCTGGAAGGTGTTAGTTGAGCATGGAGTACATTCTTTTGCTCCATGGTATTTCAACCTCTGACCTATAAAGTGAGACATAAACATAAACAACAAACAACAAAAAATATTGATGACGCACAGAACAATGGAAATAGTCTGAATAACTGTGAAGGCATTATGATCAGTGACTCTCAATGTGGTTTAACGCTGCTGACAAAGGAGTTGACTTAACCCCAGCTTATTCTTTTGCCTCTTACCAATACCATTTAGATATTATTTTTTCATTGCAGCATCCATTTAATACTGTCACAATAAGGGCTGTTACTGTTTCCCAAAATGAATAACTCACTCTTTGCTTTGAGCATCCCGATAACAATATTCAGACAATATTGTGTCAGAAATGTATTCAAACGTATCAAACATAAGCTGAGGTTTAATTATCAGACAAATGTGGAATTCCTGTACAGTTTATCAGAAAAGAACAGAAATATCACTTACTTTCAAATAAGTCATCTTTAAAATCAGCTCTTTTTGTAACTTTTTTTATAAACAACAAACTCGATATTCAAATTTCGCATATCTTCAAAACAACTTTCACAATATTATCTGAATTTCGATATGTTTTGCTCCAACAATGGGATCTACTGCCAAAGATTACTGTATTTTAATGCCTCAACAATTATAAAACAGTTTAAATTCCACCGTTTGAGAAATGTTTGATGAAATGGTCTTACCTTTGGGGCAGTTGAAAGCGTCTGAATGCTGCGTTAGTGCATAAAAGCTCCAAAGGAAGACAACAAATTTGGGGAACCACATGATCAGTGTCGAAGTGCAGGCACCTGATGCTTCCTGTGTGAACGCCAAACTGAGAAATCAAAGGCAAAAGTTTCAACTTCATATCCGTCAGCAATTTAAATGAGGGACGTAATGGTCTTATCTCAGTGACTCAATTGTTTACCATAAAACTGATTCACACGCAATCGAACTGGAAACATACAAGGAAGTAAAACCACGATGCACCGCAGAGTGCAAATGAAAGGAGGAAATATGAGCAGCAAAAATGTCAAATACAGCAGAAAAATGTTGAACGTGCGGCATCTCTATTGAATTTGGAGTGTGACATATATAGTCTATTGTGATAAAACCTGAATAAAAAATAAAATAAAATAAAACATATAAAAAATGATGAGTTAACGTTCAAAAACAACAGCAAGACCACCATTTGTGTCAGGTGGGAAGTGTCGCTCCCACAAAATAACCTAAACTTTGCCTTTCTGAGCAAAAGGTCACACAGATGAACAAAGAGAGAGCAATAATTGTTGTCTTTTTGGTTTCTTTGTTTCTTTGTATTTTTCATTATTTATTCATTGTGTTTTGCATAAAATTTAAATATTCAAAGTCAATCCCTGTAATTATTTTAGCAGCTTTTAAGGCGGCATGAAATTTTGTGGTCGTCTGATGGTCTGTTATTATTTCTATTTTTATGATTTTCTAATGCTAATTTATTTCTTTTTAATTATTATGTATTATTTGTGTGCTATTTCATGCAATGTATGTGATTTTAAGTAATTATTGATGTTGTGTTCAGCAAAAAAGTCCCATCCAAATAAAGTTGGACTGCATGCAATGTCTAGACCAGTGGTTCTCAAACTTTCCACCTCAAGTACCACCAAAGAAAATATTTGGCTTTCTGAGTACCACCAAATCTAAATTGGGTTTATAACGAGAGTATTTCAGGTCTAAATTAAGGATAAACCAGGTCTCAAGTAGGAATACACCATTGTCACAGTAGTTTTAAGAGAAAAAAATGTGAATAAAATATACTCTGAATGAAGTAAACATTACAACTGAAGAGGAGTCTGATGTCTGATATGTTCTGTACAGGAAAAGTGTCTGTGAATCATTGTTGGGTAAAACCACTCCTGTTAAAGCTGTGTTCATTTAACACTGACTGTCTGGTCTTGGTTTCATGATGGAAAAAGGGGTTGAAACAATCGGAAAGTGAGCGGCTTTACGTTGATTTGTTTTTAAAACGCTGCAGCCTGTTGCTCCGCAGTTGGAAACAGCCACATTTTCTGATTTCTAATTAAGATAGAACCACACACTGCAAGGCAATAGCTGCTTGAAAGCGGATGTAAAGACACCTCCACTTTAGTTCCACAGATGTTTCGAGAAAAAAAAAATGTTTGAAAGACTAGCCTACAAAGTTCAAAGTGCAAACTGCAACAGCTATGACAGACAAAGCTTTTGTTTTCCATTGTCTTCAGAAACCAGACAAAATTCTATGCCTTGCATTATATTCTACATGATCTGTGCCTCATGTTTGATAGATTGACGGATCAATCCAATTTTAACAAGAGATGGAAATAAATTAATGTGTGTGTGCCGTGTTTGATCTATAAACACTGCACCTATGAAGATGTTTTATTAATTTAATCAACTTGCATCACTTCTATGGGACATTGTAACTTCAAAGGGTATTTCTCTTTTTCTCTCATGTAGGGACATAAAGCCATAAATGTCTGGGTCTGTGCAAGTAACTATTGCTCCTTACATTCAAAGAAATAAAAGGAATCTAACGGAAGATCACCCTTAACGAACCCATTTTGCACTGAACAAGATTTATATGGATTTTCATAACTGATTTGTAACATCAACCTGTCCATGGACCACAGGTGGAAATGAACCTTTTTTGCCATAACCTGGTACAAGGCATCATTCCCTTATTTGGTCAATGTTTGTCATACACTGTCCTTGTACAAATGAAAATATACCATACCATTTATTAAAGTTTTAACCACAGAAAACGAGGTGAATTTGAATGTATATGCAAATTTTCTATAATATCAAGTCTGATCAAAAATTTAAGAAATTATCCCAAACCCCCATCTATAAATTTCTTTGTATCTAAGCATGGCATTTCATTCAAACCTATCCATTTTAATACATGGATTTCAGAATGATGAAAAAGTAGGACCGTTGCCATTGCATTTAACAATTTATAACTAAATAACCTTATCTTCTGGATGGTGAAAACTCTTCAAAATGTTGCCATAAAATAACAAGCTAAACCCAGTGTGCAATGCATGCCCTTTTTTACTTTATATATTGTATAAATTGTCTTGTATTAAGGGCCTCATTTTTTAAGTAAAAAAAAAAGAATTATGTATATATATATATATATATATATATATATATATATATATATATATATATATATATATATATATATATATATATATATATATATATATAAGTTTGGTGTGTGGTGTTTGGTTAAAGGCTGATGATCTTAATGTCCGTTTGGAAGAAAATAAGAGTATATGGCTTGTGAAATTACCATGTCCCATACGTCAATGAATGCAAGTTGATAAAATTAAATAACAAAATATGTTAATTTAATTAAGTTTGTTATTATTATCATTATTACGAATAATTACAATTACATTTACAATTACAATTACAATATTAATGTTATTGTTAGTTAAGTAACTTTTTGTTTTTTGGTTATTTGTCTTTATTTTGCATGTTGATTATTTATGACATTAAGTTAATTGTTTCTTTTTTTTTTTTTCAGTGAGACAGAGAGGCTGCAGGATGGTTGAAACTATATGTTTCCATATACATTTGTTTTATTTTCTGTGTAAACCCTAACCACAACAATGCCTCAGTGCCTTTTAATTTGTTTGATTTGCGTTGGTTTAAATTTGTCTTTTTGGACAAATCACCACTACACAATTAAACAGTAAAATGAGATGATTTTTTTAGTTTTTTCTCGTGTTTCTAGACTTTTTATATGAAGGCCTATAGTTTTGTTTGCTCAAAGGCAAGACTTGAACTTGAACCTTTATGCAAAAAAATGTGCTAAAAATGCATGAATAACCCCTCAAACATGAAAACTACTGTATACTTTTCAGTCCAGTTAAAAATGTAGAGTAGAAGCTCAGATACCTTCTCTCAAGTATAGTTAAGGAAAATCCACTGTAAAATTAGTAGTAGTAGAGTACAAGTACAGATACCTAACCATTTTCCTACAGTTTAGGACGGCTAGGTGGCGCTGTTCACTCAGATTCAGCGCTTCAGCCGCAAAGTAGAATCCAATGTGGCAGAATCTCCCACGACATGCCGTAAATCGACTGTAGGAGTGAAACCGATACTGATGTTGTTTTGCTTGTTGTTTAAACCACTAACTCTCTAATTACGTCTGTTCAGTAAGTGCCAAGCAAACCCTGACTTCGGGATTTTGCCTTTCTTTAACAGAATAAACACTTGTATTGGATGAAACCTGAATATTACTCGGAGTTCCCTTTGTATCACAGAATCTCTCTGCTGCAGCGGGTTTGTCCGGTGAGTTTGTCCCGTCAAAGCGATGCTGGTCACCGTCTTCTGCGCCCCCAGGGACCGTCCCGAGACCATCTTCTCCCTGGACGTGTCCCCGGAGCTGGAGCTCAGAGACTTTGTGGCCCTTTGTGAAATAGAGTCGGGAATCCCAGCGGCAGAGATCCAGGTGAGGAAGAGCCACCGAGCTAACGAAGCTAATCTAGCCATTTAGCCCATGTTTAGCCCCTTCTGCTAGCATGAATCATGATTGTTTTGATCCATTTTAATACTAAGATGTTAGGGTGACAACTGTATGTAATGGGGGTCCAAATGAGTCATATCAAAAAGTCGATTTAATAATGATTTTAGTTGTTTCTTTTAAGAGATACATTTGTATTGACTATTGACTATCTTTCACTTTCTTTTTGTTAAGTAACACGATTAGAAATATAGACTAGTAAATAGTGCTGAGTTTAAATTTTTGTCAGAATCTATGTTTCTTGTACGCCATTGCCATGTGTCATCTTAATATTACACAGTACAATCCAATGATGCAATTTTACATTTTCAGATAGTTTATGTAGAACAGGAGATGAAAGACCCCACCCGTGCCTTGGGGAATTATGGAGTAAAGGATGGAGATGTAGTGGAGCTCAGACAAGCTGAACGACGACCGCCACCACCAACACAACCAGCCTTTCCAGGTATAATTCAGACATTTAAATCTTATATTTAAGGTTGCAGCAGACGAGATCACATTCCACGAGATAAATAGTGCAAAGTGTGAAACATCTTGCCCAAAAATATTTTCTTTGGACTTTTATATTTTTTGTTTGGCACGAAACAGGCAACTTTGGTATTACAGGTAAGAAAAATTGGGCTCTACTTATGGTATGGTTGTTCTGAAGGTGCCAGGTTTGTGACATAGTCATATTTGGTTAATAGGATCAACCTTAGTTATAAACATGTAATACTCAAATTGCGAAGGACACAATGAAGAGAGTGAGTTGGTGAGGCTGACCAGGTTGTAGTATAGTTTGTGTATGTAATATGTTATGTCTAATTGACCCCAATACCTTTTTCCATTCCATTGTGCACACTAATAACCAGCTGTTTGTGCTTGTAGGTCTGCCCCACATCGACTTTCGCTCCATCACCGTCCCGGGCACCTCGGGAACAAATAACCAGCGTAATGCGCCTGTGAGGCCTCCACAGCAGTCGCAGCGCAGTGCACAGCCTTCCACACCGATGGCCTTCCGCGGCTCCTCTTCTCAGGGGCTGGAGGACCCTGCCTTACTTCAGCAGATGCTGTTAGCCAGTCCACATGAGCTGTCCCTCCTTAAAGAGAGGAACCCTCCGCTCGCAGAGGCCCTGCTCAGTGGAGATCTAGGTGAGGGCGAATACTTATGTAGTCTAGAGATGATTTATTGTAGATATTTGTTGTTCACGGCTCAGTAGTTGAGGCTTGTCGCATACAAATCCAAAGGTTCACAGTTTAATCCCAAATCTGACCAGTGCAGGACAGTGAGTAAAATGCTCGCACATGCAGTGATTTTTAGATTAGAATGGCCTTTATTGTCTCTGTGGGGAAATTTATGTGTGAATTAAATTTTCACTCAGTTGTATCTGTGCAAGTGACTCAGAGGGGACTTAGATATGACATATTATGCAGCAGACTGTTTTTCTGCCTCAAAATCTTATCTCTGTTACTTGAAGTCCTGGACACTTATCTCATCCATGCTGCAGCAGTGCATGAGAAAGACCAAGACACTTCATTGTCATTGTATAAACTTTGAATGTGTCATGTAAGTAAGCGATTATTGGTAGTTATTCACTCTGCGCCGTAAACTTAGGTTAATTAACATAACAGACTGACCAAAATGACCCAACTTTGACCCTCCAGCAGTCTTTAGCTGTAGTTTTATTTTTATCATGTATTTTAGACCCAGAACAACCTTAAATCATAATGTTAATGTTTTATTTTGTCAGAACGATTCACAAAGGTGTTTTTGGAGCAACAGCAGGATCGAGCCAAAAGAGAACAAGAACGAATCAGACTTCTCACTGCAGATCCTTTCGATTTAGAAGCTCAGGCTAAAATTGAGGAGGACATTAGGTATGTTTTCCAGTCATCCAGGCTGGAAAAGGGTTCTCTGTTCTGGTTTATCTTCTGATATTGGCTTTGATTACTATGTTTTATGTTTTGTTTTGTTTTTTCACATCAGACAGAGTAATGTAGAAGAAAATATGACAATTGCAATGGAGGAGGCACCAGAAAGTTTCGGACAAGTAGTAATGCTTTATATCAACTGCAAAGTCAATGGACATCCGGTAAAAGCCTTTGTTGACTCAGGTAATAAAATTAATGCTGCTTCTGCAATAGCTCAAATGCACATTGTGTTCAGTAACTTAATCAATGTGTTTGACTCCAGGAGCTCAAATGACCATCATGAGCCAAGCCTGTGCCGAGCGCTGTAACATCATGCGGCTGGTGGACCGGCGCTGGGCTGGCATCGCCAAAGGAGTGGGCACCCAGAAAATCATTGGCAGGGTCCATTTGGGTAAGTTTAACATAGACCAGAAGAATAGTTATGATTTCCAAAAGTTGCATTTGTTTTGGAGCTGTAATGTCCTCAACATAGTACTAAATGTCCTGTCCAGAGGCACAGGGCCACTGGGACCTAGGCCAAAGCGACCCTAGTGTACTGCCTCTGTTCCAGCCCGAGGTGTGCCGCAGCTGTGTCCTCTTGATCTTGTACAGACAATTTCTTTCCACTGTTAATGATATTCCTGGATGTAAAAAGACCTCCTGTTTTTGAACTACAGTTCTGTTCAGTTTACATCTGGACTGAATAGTTCTGTTCTTGTGTTAATTGTTCCTGGTTCAGTATAAATCTTACTAAATACATTTTAAGGAAGTTTACATTGTATTATCATTATTTCTATATTTGTATATTTATTTAGCTCAGGTCCAGATTGAGGGCGACTTTTTGCCTTGTTCTTTCTCCATCCTGGAGGATCAGCCCATGGATATGCTTCTGGGTTTAGACATGCTGAAGAGACATCAGGTAACCAATTCAATATAAAGTAGCTAAAGGAGATGCAAGCTTTAATTTAAATGTAATAATTTGTCCTTGTTTTTGTTTTTGCAGTGTTCTATTGACTTGAAAAAGAACGTGCTCCTTATAGGCACCACTGGCACAGAGACTCGCTTCCTGGCTGAGGCAGAGTTGCCGGAGTGTGCCCGCCTGGCGTACGGAGCAGAGGGCAGAGAGGAGGCCCGTCCCGAGGAGATCGCCGACAGGGAACTGGCCGAGGCGCTGCAGCGGTCCATACAGGAGAGCGGTAAGGAGCTAGTCTGAACTGTAGGCTCTCTTTCACTCTGCTTTTTCAGTTTAGTTAGAACATTTGCATGTGGCATTTGAAGCTTTTTACTGTTTTATTTATGCACATCATTGATTTATTTAGAAAATGTAAGAAATACTGGGTATTACAACTATGTATACACATTAAAGTATTGAATTGATTAATTTCTATGGGATGAGGGCTTTCACTCAGTTAAAGGTTTAGTGACAATAATTCTATGATTTTTATCCCTCTACACACGATTACAAATATTTTCTTTGCCTATACCCTCGAATTGCTGTAAAAGTTGCAGTAATAAAGAAATTTGTCTCTCGGTATAACATTAAATGTGATTGACTATTTTTGAAGTAATATAGCTTTGGATTATCAGTGTTTTAAGATATATATATATATATATATATATATATATATATATATATATATATATATATATATATATATATATATATAAAATGCAATCTTAGTATGGCATTACATTTAGGGGTGGGCAATACTGACAAACATGACCATTTCAACATTTTTGGAATGTCCAGATAACAACATTCAGATCACATTCTGTCTCTCTAATAGAAATGTCATGCTAAAACATGTCTTTAAGTATTTTAGTTGTTTAAGTGGTTTAATTATCAGACAAATGTGAAATGTCTGTGAAATAAATCACAAAAAAGCAGAAATACTATCAATAATATACTTAATATTACAATTTTGCTTCTTCAAAACATCTAAATACACTGCCCACCTCTTGTCACATTATAAATTAAGTCTAAAACTTTAACATTAACAGAATCTTGAACACCTTGGTTTTGTATTAAGTCAGCCATAGCAAAACATTAGTCTTAAATATACAATTCTAGCATTGATAATTTCCATAGTAATTGACGATTTGTAACTTTCATGTACAGTCATATATTTCTGTCAGTTGTCGAGGCTGACTCTTTTCACCTCAGCGTGTGAAAAGGCTGACAGTGTTGCATGCCCGTGTGTGACTGCTAACTTTCTCGTCCTTTGCATGATGTGTGTGGTGTGTGCCTAACCTGAGCAGGACAGAACTGATGCACTGGAGACGCAAGAGAGGGCCCTACCAACAAGGTACTGGAAATCAACCAACCCACCACCAGTGCTTAGTCCATTGCTTTTTACTTCTTTCATTTCCGATTTATTTTGCTGCTGTTTCTATGATTGATGTTGTAGTTTTACTTTCTGTTTGCTCTGTAGTTCAGATAGATTTTATCTGATTTATATTGTCCCTGAAACAAAATAGCCATGATTTATCTCAATGCTTTAGTACACCTTGCAAACAGTACTTTGATACAAAATACATGTTTATATTTTAGTTGAAAGAAACAAAATACTGGATTTAAGAATTTGTGTTGTGGCAAAGTAAGCCTGGAAGTTTCTTGTTGCTGCACCTGTCTGTTAAACAACTGGTGGCTTTCAGATCCTAAAATGTGATGTAATACTCCTAGATCAGCTCTCGCTGCGTCTGTCTTTGTCACCACAGTCAAAGTAACAGCAGAAGAGTTCTGCTGTTAACCAACCTGATCCCCTCATTTCTCTTTTCATTTAAGAAGTTTCACAAACACAAAGCATGTCGTGCTAACCTCTGCTAACGGTGCAACTACATTGACTTCACGTCACAAAGCCTAGAGTCTGATGTTCACTCAGACAGCTGAACGATCAGAGCGTACACGTGTGTGGTTTTACCACTTTAATTCTCCAGGTCTTGTAGTGTGAGTAGTCTTATAACACGAAAAGTAGACACAAGACTTTAAGAAATATCAAAAGGAAAATCCACAAATGTTGAATCTAAGCATTTCTATCTATGACAAGCCCTTTAACTCGCTCCATTACATCAGAAATCTGCTTATCGAAAATATTACCTGTCCCCCATCTTAATTTAATATTATTGGCGTAAAGAATGAGTCATATCATCTGAAACTAACCAAGTTATAAAAGCTCAGTATCAATATAATTCAATAGATAAATAATAAATAATGATAATAAATGCCCTGATACAGACTGATAAACAACACACAGAAGACACTGATTTGCTGAAGCCTCTTAAAGTACAAAGCATAATGGACATGATGAGGCTTACTGGTTCAGGGGCAATACATTGATAGATCATTATTTTGATTAGATTGATTTGATGACTATGGATATTAATTAAATGTTTCTAAAATAAGAAGGCTTGTAACTTATTTGAGCATTCTAATTCACTTACATTTTCTTGTAGACACTGCAGATGGACAAACTACCTCACCCCAGCTCCCGACTCCTGTCTCATTACCCAAAACGTTACACCAAATGTCGTCCAGTTATTCAGAGAAACCCCCGAGTCCGACCCCTGGCCCGTCATCCATGGTCCCTGTAAAGGCGGCCTCATCAGCAGGTCAAAACCAGGATCTAAACCAACCTGGAACATCTCAGAGCCATACTGCCCCCTTGTCCGATCAGATTGACTCCGGTGTGCCCCCTACAGGTTGTCCAGTTAGTGCAGATGCCCTCCCCATGTCTCCCATGTCTACAGAGGTGGAAGAAGAAACAGTTCAGGTATCAATTGAAGACGTAAAAAGCGCTACAAATCCAGAGCTTGATTTGTTACCGGTGCAGCCGATGGAGCAGGAGGCGCTGGATGACGCACCGCTGCCAGACTCGGTAGAAATGGCGCCACCCTCTGTCAACGACGGGAACGAGCCTGAATTGGAACATCGCACGCGAACCAACAGCATCCCGTCTTTGGCTGCGGCGTTGAAGGAGCTACACGAGCTGATTGTGTCAAATAAATCCAGTGAAAACCGCAGCGCCTCTTCATCTCCGCCGCCACAGCCTTCTGTACCGGACAATCCCGAAACATGCCAACCTGAACCGTCTAGTACTGCCATTTCTCAAACAACCGATGCCAAAGTTGACCATCATACTACGACAAATACTTCTACTATTACTACAACTTCTACTGTGTCAGATGTTGGACTATCTGATTGTGTTGAGTTATCAAGCAATGAAGACAAGATAGAAGTGGAGATAGGAGCAAGTTTAGAAGAACGTAAAATAGAACAATGTCACGCAGAGGAGGAAAGCGTGCAAGATATAACAGATTTAAGCAATGTTCCTTCATCTGAGGCGGGTGAAGAAATGGTAAGTGACGAATTTAGGGAAGATCTTGATCGGCAGGAAGACGAAGAAACGGAGGAGGAAAGGGCTGCTAGCAATAACAACCTACAAACTGTTAGCCCTTTAAACTTGGAAAACGAGCAAAGTCTCATCGTTTCAGAGCCAACTCCAGCCTCTTCAAATCGTCCCCAAGACCCCCTTGCTCCTGTTTTAGCCCGTCTTTCATCTCAAAACATAACTCCACAAACCGTAGTGGGACGTTTTCCCGCAGAGCACATCCAGAGGATTCAAGCAGCTGGTTTTTCGGCCCAGGAGGCTGCAGAGGCGCTGGAGAAGGCCAATGGTGTGGTGGAGAGAGCTCTCTTTGCTTTACTGGCCCGTAGCATCACTGTGCCCACCTGAACCGTCCCGACAACTTACAAGAGGTGATAATGTGCCCGTTTTTACCAGAGGTGGAAAGAGTAATAAAACAAAGTACTTTAATATTGCTTAGACCAGTAGTTCTCAGACTTTTTCACACAAAGTACCACCTAAGGAAATATTTGGCCTCCCGAGGACCACCAGAACAGTTCTAATCAAGGCCTAAAAGTGGTCGAAAATAGGACTACACTTTCTAAACAAGTACAAACCCAAAAGAGGACAAAAAGATGGAGTAAATTGACTCCACTTGAACTGCAGAGGAATTTGCGCACCACCTGAGTTTGAGAACTACTGGCTTAGACAAAGTAACCCATCTGCAAACTGAAGTATTACGTGGGAAAAATACTAAAGTTAAAGTGGGACTTGGCATCAAAACAACGTAGGTTATCAGCCACAAAACTTCATGCATATGACAAAAGAACTACTCCCAATACTGCTATTACAGAGTCTAAACATATCTACATTTTTATTTTTTTTTTCATCTTTTATTCAGAGTAATGTAGGTTTTTGTTTGTAGTACTAGTATAAAAAATATAAATATACTAGTATATAAAATATAATGTATATAGAAAAACTAGTATAAAAAGCACCAAAATAATAATCTTATCTTATAAGAAATTACTTTACATTTTAAGGCACTCAAACAAAGTACACACAGGGTATCAATTGACGGATTAGTAGAAAATGCAAAATGCTTAACTCACTCTCCAATGAAGAGACATAGTTCTAATAATGTAGAACTTTTCATTTTGCTGTGATAAAATAATCTGCAAATTAAAATATATGGGAAAAATACTACAACTTCAAAACAACAAACAATAACAGTTCATATATGTTAAAAAGAACTCCCGATACTAGAGTCTGAGCATACGTTTACATACAGTACACATCAGTTTTTTTCTCTTTTATTTAGAATAATGTAGTTTTATTTTATATTTATGATTATTGAAGATTTAGTGCAATGGTGTTCCTAAGAAGTATTATTCAAGGATCATAAGCCAAGTATTGATTTTGGGATTTTTTTTTTTTTTTATGCACAAATATAAACTTCATCTTAAAATAAATAACTTGCGAGTTGGCAAACTTACCCGAATTTTTGAAATACAGGGCTACGCTTCAAGGTGTTCAAACAAAATATACACCGCGATAAATCAAGCCTTAAAAAGTAACTACAAAAGTCACACTCCAATGAAGACTAATAAACTTGTAATAATGTATGAGTATATTAGCTCTAAATTGTAATTGTTTTTTTCCCACCTCTAATAATAATAATAATGATAATAATAATACATCAAACTTGTATAGCGCTTTTTTGGACACTCACTTTTTTTTCCCACCTCTGGTCTAAACCGCATGACCTTTGTGCCTCGGATGACCGGGAGCATATCCAAGACAGGGAAACGTTACTTGATTTTCACTAAAATATCATAAAAGTGGAAATAAACTCTTATCTGGACTTTGCGAAAATGTGAGGTGTGTTTGCATGCAGATGTTGTGGGTGCCCGCTCATTTTATTGTTTTTAGATTTTCTTTCTTTTTGATCTTATAAATGGCCAATGGATGACTTGACATTTAAGTTTTTAAAATTCATGTGTATAGAGGAAAATCATTGTTTTTTTACTCATACGCTCCCCGTCAGATAATGGGCATTTGGACTTTCAAAAGGTGAAACATTTAGTGTGTTAAATTAGCCTTGCGTTTACAGATTATTGAAAAAGTATAATATTTTTTTCTTTTCCCTCAATGGCACTGAGATACCAAATGAGTGTTCAGAAATGATATATGGGATTACTAGATTAGAATGGGAAATTACAGAAAATATCAGATTTTGTCAATATATTGTTTCCATTTTTGCCACAGTTATATATTGTTTCAAATCATATTTCATTTGTTCTGTTAGATTCACACGTTTTCTGTCTTTGTCTAGGATTTTATGGCTTTATGAGTCAATAATGTTCAGGCAAATTGAATAATTTACTTTTATCTTGTATGAAATTTTAAAATTGCAAATAAAATGGTAATAGTATTTGTACATTTGTATTTGTGCCCAAGAGAGCTTTTGTTAACACATCTTTTGACATTTTGAAGTGAACTACGTCACAAACAGTCACATTTCTATTGGGAGTCCAGGTCATTAGAGCTGAAGTATTTAAGAAAAATATCCTATTGCAATTTTTCTGACCGGTGTTGCTATTGCGATTAGATTGTGATTTGTGTTTTAAAAAATGGGATTCTGTTCAAAGTTCACATTTTAAACACTATAGAAGCAATAAAAGAACCACGTGTTTCTGAATGTTTTTGTCAGTTTTAATAGGTTTTTTTTTTTGTCATTTTTTAAGTCATGGTTTTGGGTTTATGGGTTTGTCACTGTTAATTGTGCTTTCTTGCGCTTAGTCACGTTTTTTGTAGCTTTTAGTCACGTTTTTGTCGCTCGTTTCAGAACATGTTTTAACAAATCTAAACTACAAAGTTAGCAGTTTTTAGACAGATTAAAGCAGGATATTTTATTTGTGGAGGAAATTATTACACTTTTATTATTGCAAATTGCAGCATGTGCGATTTGCTTATTGCGTTGTTTCAAATTGCAATTTTTATTCAATTTTTATTAATTGTGCCTTATACACACTCAGAGACGCTTCACAGAACAATACGAAAACCGTCCATTTATTGGACCCGTATAGCCTTGTCTGGAATGTTCCACAATATGGCATTAAAGCTTATCTACCTACACGACATACTGTATCTTGGCCTGGCTGGTGTCACCTGATTTACTCATTACAGATCAGATTAAAGCCATACTGCGGGACGTTCAGGCAAATCACATTTCGTGGGAGACGAGCGGATGATGAATCCTCCACCAGAAAAGTTACACAGTGCACTTTTACACTAAAGAAATAGAATCACGGTGAGCTATAACCATTCGCTGCACAAAGGTTAAAAAGGAACGTAACCGGTTCAAAACAGTGGTGGTACTCATTTTGTTTAAGTAAAATTGCAGATACATGTGCAAAAAAAAAAAAAAAAGATTTCACACAGATTTTAAGAACTATGATTTTTATGAAGAATTGAGCTGATCTTTGGTCAACATTAGCAATTCAAATGAATATATATTTTTTTTTTCTTCAGTGAATTGTATGTACTGTATATATTTTTGTTTGCTCAAAGCCAAGACTTGAACTCAAAACCTCACACAGAATATCACCTTGAACCTAAACCTAAACCTGTAGTGAAAGTACAGATACCTGCTAGAAGTAAAAAGTATCCACTGTGAAATGTCTTTATCTCCACGAATAAAAATAGTTAAAAATTATATATATATATATATATATATATATATATATATATATATATATATATATATATATATATATATATATATATATATATATATATATATATATATATATATTCATTGTTTGTTTTGTTTTTTTTGTTTGTTTTTTTATCAGCTGATCAACAAATGAAAGAAGAAACTTTTTTCCCCTCACATTATGCTGTTATAATTATCAACAACAAACCTCACAGAGCACATTATAAACAAAAGCAAACCGTCTGTCTGTTTTGAACTTTGACCTCTTGTGGGCAGGGCCTGCTAAAACACACCTGACTGAGTTTATTTAATCCTGACCGCCTTTGTCCAGCTCCAGTCTCTCAAACTTCCTCAGGAACCATGGCAGAGTCAGACAGCAGTGACAAAGACCACCACGATTTAAGGAGTCAGCTCATCTCAAACATGTGCTCACAACTTCAGAAAAATCTGCAAGGAAATGGATTCATGTCACATTTCACTACGACGAAGCTTCCAGAGCAACTTTCCTCCAAATTTCAACAAGCCAGCACTGAAGCAGAGCCTGACTCCAGCAAGCCAGACGACAGGTATGGACAACTTCATTAAAAGTATGCTTAAAATGTTTCAAACGTATCAACCATTACAAAAAACCTCACATTGATTGTACATATTGTTTACCATTCTTGTCCAAACTAATCTGTAAGCCAAAAATCAATCAAAATTCAGTCATTCTTCTTTTACCACCACAACTGTGCAGCCAATCGTGACGAAAATGAATTGCACTGTTTGGAGTTTCAAAATTAGCTAAATAAAAGCAATATATTTGTATAAAAAAACAGGAAATCTTGTTATTTAGCTTTGTGTTCTAAGAAACGTTAGAGTTATTGCATCACAGATCACATGCTGTTCTTCACAAAATCGTTTCATTTTTTTGTATTACGATTATTGTGAGAAAAGTCACATTTTTAATACTGACACCAGCTTAAAAAATCTGTTATATATCCTTAATTTCCTTATGGCGGTCACGTACTAGAGGAAGGTTAATAAGAATAAAGTAAAGTCACATAAACAGCCACATTTTTAGAAGAGCACTTTACATTTGGATTAACTTTTTGGAGTCTACATTGAATTGACTTAATTCTGGTCACGATAAATCATTTTCTGTCCTTTTATAATGAGTATTTGTCACCACATTTCACAATGGCGTGTTTGTTTCTGAAGCCTGTCCACAGACTCCTCGTCATCCGTGAAATCAATGGCCTCAAAGCGAACACTGCATTTGGACAAGATTTTCTCTGCTGTGGGAAAGCTGCTCCTTGACCCTTTAGACTCGGAGGAAATCAATGACACGAATGAAACCCGGTGTGACGACATTGTGAGGTAATTTATCATTAAGTGGTTGTTTCACAGTGTTTCTAAACATTATTGTCGTATTTACTTCAGCTCAGAGTCGACTGAAGGAGAAGGACAAAGTGTGAAGTTTAAGTCAAAGTTCCTTCATAATTGTAAGTGTTTTTTGTATTTATCAAGTGTTCTATTGTTAAAGGTGCACTGTGTAACTTTCCAACACCTGATCGTTTCCATGGAGATGTTATAGCTTTGCATGGAATGTCCCACAGTATGGCTTTAAACTGATCAGTCTTGCATTCAATCAATCACAGGTGTTTTTATTGCTTTAAAAAAAATCATTTGAAAAACATGCATTCTTGCTGTGAGTGCGCTCGCCTCCCCGCAGATGTGACCTGTAACTTGGTCTGGCTGAGTCTCCATGGGAGAAGTTTAATAGTCAAACATTTCAGGCAAAGTAATGAACAGAAACAAGCAAGTTGGAAAGTTACATACAATTGGATTCCGTTTCCATTTTTAATTGCTTTCGCCAAAGACATTTCCTGTTTTGTTAATCCTGTTGACTCACAAAGGCGATAAAAAGAATTCCAGTCTGATTTTTAAGTAACATTTTCGTCTCTTTCAACAGTGCCGCTCTATCAGGACTACTGTCTGCAGAATGTGCGCGACGACATCCAGAGACTCAAGAAGACCTCTCTGTCCGAGTTGGTTCTGCCACAGTGTGTCCAGGGTTTGCAGACTCAAATCGGAAAGATCTACCATTCCCAGACTGGGTCCCCCCCTGTCTGCTCCGCTCCGCCGACGCCCATCAAAGTGACACCCAGCACCCTGTGGCAGGACCTGGAGGAGGTGAAGGCGTCGGGTGTGCTGCGAAACTTAAGCGCAAGAGAGATAAGACTGCACGAGGTATCGTTTTTTCCACTTTCTGACAAGACGATGCAGAAAAAAGGGGACTAGATGCGTTCAGGGCTTAATTTGTTACTACTGGAGTATTGCTGGACTGAACACTTATTTGCTCACTTAAACTGCACTGGAAAGCTTTGGAATAAATTAGTTGCGTTCACATGGCGTCACAGCATTCGAATCTGCTCATAGTTTAAAAAGCTGAAGCTGAATATGAGACGTATAACTTTACTTTTAACTGGCAAAAATGTTGTTGTTTTGTCCTGTTTTATGGCTAATATCTGTTTACTGGCTCAAACAACTTGAGAGCCTTGGACAATTCTTTTGAGCCCTGGGACAACGTTTCACATAAAAGTATGCAACTAAAGGCTTTTTATGGCATTATAAAGGGTCAGCAGAGATTAACTTTTAAAAGAATAGATTGAAGAAGGGTTGGCATTTCTCAAACACCCATGATTCTTGTCAGTAGAAATTAATTTGAACCTTTCTATATGACAAATTTGTGGACCCAACCCCTAACAAATAATAATCCGGTTCAACATTTGTGGAATTTCAGTTTGAATGTATCTTTCAAAATCAATGAATTACCCATAGAGTTTATAGAAATTCTATCTAGAACATGAATACAACCTGGATGCGCTAATGTGATATAATCTTCTTCCATCTTTGTCTGGTCACATCTCTCTCAATAGTTGTAGTATAATTTTTCAAGTGTAGACAAGGGCTGCAACAAGTTAATCGATTAATCGCAACTAATCGATTATAGAAATGGTTGTCAACTAATTGAATAATCGAGTAATCGTTAACTAATCTACGCTGGCTCCAAAATATTGTATATGCTGAAAGAAGAGGTTTTATTACTTATACGAAGGAATTACACAAAAAAACACACCGGTCAGTTGTGTGTTTTTGATTAAAATCCTTGTTCATCTATAAATATTCTCCTCCAGGATGTCGTTAGATGCCTTCACTTCAGCTTTCTTTGTAAAATGTAGTCAAATTGTCATTTAACATTAAACATTCACATTCTAAACAACTAATCAATCGATCAAAGGAATAATTGCTAGACTAATCGATTACCAAAATAATCGTTAGTTGCAGCCTTAGTGTAGACCCAAATCTAATAGTTTTGTGGGTAAATGTACATTCTGATCCTGTAGGGCCTCCAAAGAAGTGATGGTAATTTGAATCCCTCAGACGTGTACTGTACAGCATAAGAAACCATAAATGACCTGTTTGTTTTAATTTCAGACATCATTTGAGTTGATCTGCTCCGAAGCGTCTTACATGAGGAGTTTGGAAATTACAGTCAAACATTTTTACGCTTCCAAAACCCTGAGAAAGACACTGACAGAGATGGAGCATCAAATTTTGTTCTCCAATATCCAGCGTGTAATGGTTGCCAGTGAGAAGTAAGTCAGAAGTTTAAGTCTTCCATTCAGTCACTGTTACCTCTTATAATGATGCAGTAGTTAAATATAGCACTTTTCAGATGCTCAAAGTTTATTTACATTTGTTTCATCATTTTTTTCCCCAAAATATGTGCTCATTCTTAACCCATTTTCTCCAGAGAACCTCTTAATCTTTCTGTCTATAAAACACATGTAAAACAGACAAAGATCAAGTCATTTTCTTTATCCAGGGCTAAATTGATTTCTTGTTTCGTCAGATTTCTCACAGACTTGGAGCTTCGTCTGGGGGAGTTTATCATGATTGGTTCTCAGATTGGAGACGTTGTACTCCGTCACTGCCCTGTGTTTCATCGTCTTTATGTCCCTTATGTCACTAATATGATGTACCAGGAGGCTCTGATGAGACAACTACTGTAAGGCACTTGAACGAATTAATTCAATCTGAAATGGTTTTAAATGTGTTTTCTCTGTATCCAAAGGCAACACAACAAAGATTTCCAAAATGCGCTCTCTAAACTTGAGAAAAATCCAGTTTGTCAAAGGCAGAGTTTGAAGTCCTTCTTGGTTTTGCCTTTTCAGAGAATTACGCGGATTAAACTAATTCTGGAGGTGAGTATGTTGATAGATATAATATTGGACATTACTCTCGGAAAATTCAAAATTGTTGCTTGTTTATGAAGCAATTTGTATTTAGCTCTGTCAGTTATTCATTGAAAACATATTATGCTTACTTAATTTTGCCTCCATTCTGGACTTTAAAATACGATGCTATCAGAATGTTCAAAGGGTCATAGTGTAAGTAGCTTTGTATTGTGTTTTTAAAGGGGCAATTCAAGTGATCTGCTTAACTTTCGAACATCAAGGTGGTTTTGGCAAATGAAAACCACTCGGATACATGCAAGTGATATCAGAGCCTGTTTAAAGACATTTACTATTGTATTTTACATTGTTTATTTAATTGGAGATTATGACAGAAACTTTGCCTTTTTGATCAAGAAAAAAGATTGATTTTTAGGTTTTACTGGACAAATACTTACAGAAATGTTGACCTCTCTATGGTTCTACAGATATATTCATTTCAATTTTAGGTCTACCCCATTTTAGATGGAACGTTATGTAACAAAAATGCGGGTTAGGGTCTTGAGAACCTGTATTCCAGTAGTTATAATTTACTTGCATTCAGATATAGTTACTTTCCTAAAATCAAAAGGAATACGATGCGCTAGCTGACTTTGCAATTTAGGTTATAGGTTTAGGACAGAAAAAAAGACCACTGCTCTTGTGGTGAGTGCATGTGTGTTCTATTATTCTGTAATAATTGGTGATAAATACATGTATGGTGCAATAAACCAAAAGCTGTTTTCTCATTTGTATACCCTGTAAAATAATACAAATCTATGTGAAGGTCATCAAAGTATACGGAATACAATAATCTGATTTGACCTCGTAATTGAATACATTACACATTGTATTTTTTTTAACTAAAGCCATTTTAAGAATGTTTTTCCCCCCAAACAATGTAGGGGCTGGTCAGTGTGATTCTTCATTGTGATTGGAATTGTCCTTTCTGTTAAATTTCAGACTATTTTGAAACTTACTAAGCCGAAATCTTACTCGTTCACAAACCTCGAAAAGACCATTCAAGCTATTCATGAGGTACAAAGAAGTATATCATTTAAAACTGTGCACAGATATACCACTACTAAATGTTGCTAATCTCACACAGCTAGTGCAAGAATGTGACAATAGAGTCCAAAAAATGAAACAAATTGAGGAACTTGTCTGTTTGGAAATGCTGCTCCATTTCGGCAAAGTTAAGGTAAAGTACAAATTTAGTTAAATTTGATGCACATGACAAAATGGTACAGAATTTCTTTTATTTTTCTTCTCAGTCAGTTCCTCTGGTAATAAGTGGGCGTTTCCTGGTGCACGAAGGTCCAGTGAAGCAGCTGAGTTTAGCGAGCGCCAGTCACTCACGAATGTCATGCACAAATATCTACCTCCATCTCCTCAGCGACCTTTTGATCATTTCCATGAAGAGGTTCTCACACTCACCATCACAGCTTCTATACAAGCTACATTGAAATACATCTTGTGCCATCTGCTGGCTGTGATGAGATGATTGTCTTTTTCTGCACTGTTCAGAGATGAGCAGTTCAAAGTGCTGGATCATGCAGAGTTCCCGACACACATTCGCTGGGAGCCCCTAAAGGCTGAAGTCCTGGGTCTTCCTCCAAATTCATTCTTGCTTCATCTGTCGAAGAGGCAGACTGGAGAAGCTACAGTTTTAATCTTGGTTCCTGATACAACGTAAGAGCTGTAATGGCATGTGATATAGTGCATCTAAAAGGGTTAATGTCTAACTAGCCAATAATAATTCTGGTGTAATTTCAGGTCAGCCAAGGAGACATGGATGAAAGTATTATCTTCAAGAAAGTGATTTTTAGTTATTTTTAAAGTATCAGTAAGAGTTTTCTTTTAATTTACTTGGTTTAATCACAGGTTCAAAAGTTTTTGAAGACACTATTGTATTTATCACACCAGGAATTATGGTTTTACTTTAACACTGGTTGAGATTTTTATATACATATTTCTCAATATTGCATGTCTCTTACAAAATAAATCTATAATTAGTAATTAATTTAATAATGCATGCATAGAAGTGTGTATATATATATTTTATTTTACTAAAATATGTGCACTGCTGTTATCTTGGAAGCCTCCTAGTAAAGATAATTTGCTAAACCTCTCTAAAATTGGATTTTGTTCCACTTCGACAGACCAGTGTTTTGGTACACTTTTTGTTGAGTCGTCCACCCTCTAAAATAGCACCAAATTACACTATTGTGTAATTTGTGTCTGGTTTAAATGCCTGTGTATTCCTTAACTAAGATATATTTTTTCCATGGCACATCGTTTACCGTCACACTAGTTGGGTTTAGAGGACATTCACAAAATTGTGTGGAAAAGCTTTGTTCAGTGCACTTGCTTTACCCTCTTAAGTCCATAACGCATGTGCACAGACAAACTGTTGACCCAACAGTCACAGGTAAGTCTCTGTCTCATCCTGTGGTTGGTCCGTCTGGACTCCAGCTCTGAGGCAGTCCTGATGCCACAGGTTTTCACACAGACAGTTCAGGAGCGGAGCCACATCATCCAGACCATCGCTGACCTCTCCCCCCACACGCAGCACTGGGAGCTCCCAGGTCGAACGGAAGGCCCTCACGTCTCGCTCTGCCACGTCACAGTGCATGAACAGGTCAAATCTGGAGCCAAGGTGAAGGAATGCATGTGTCTCAACCATCCAATAGTTAAAGTCTCAAAGTGGGTTTGCAAATACAATTGTGTCACAGGACATGGTAAGTTGGTCATTAATTTTTACTTTTTGTTTTGTACATAACAAACATGGCTTTCATTTTTTTTTTTTAACATAAATAATATATACTTAATCAGTGCCATTTTAGCACAAAAAAGATCAGATTTTTTCCACAGACTGCCTGTGGACCTCTCAATTAACACTCAGCTTTGGTCTCTTTAACAATTAGAAATGACTGAATTTCAAATAAAATTGAATATGAATTGCCCATACGTAGCAGCATAATCTTTTAATATAAAAAAAAAAGGATACTTTGTGCCAACAACTACTTTGACAACACTGTCCGGTGATGGTCCCGTCCACTTGGATATTTGATTTGGGAGGTCTTCAAATGATATTAAATCAGTGAAGGAGAACAGAAGAAGAACTGCATCCACCTGCTCTTTGCAAGACTGCAGCAAAAAAAAAAAAAGTAATCAAAATGCTAGCTTTAATGTGTTTGGGTAATGTTATAATCGTATATTCCACTCACAGGAAGCATATGTTCAAATCTTTTCAGAGCGTTGTCTCCACAGTCCCACAGCTGAAGGCGGAAGAACAGCACCCTTCCACTTTCTTTGATTTTCACTGGCCAGTACACGATTGTGGTTTCAATACCTAATCAATACACAAGGTTCAATTACACATTTTAGTCTTCAAACCCAGAGAAATGTTTTGCATCTTACCTATGGTTTCATAATGCAAACTGGGAATATTTACACCAGCCAAACGTGCCACAACAGAGGTTTTACCAACTCCACTTTTTCCAGAAAGAAAGATTTTGTATTGAATAGTGTCTACAGCTGCAAGAGGGGACATCATGGGGGACTCCAATAAACCTGAAAAGATGTCGGATTTAACTCTTAAACATTGCGCTTTCTCTTCGTAATATAACAAGATAAACTTTACTTGTCATACCAAACTGTTTCCTTCTTTTCTTTTGTAGGATCTTATTGAAATACTCTTTGCTGTCTTTACACTGATGCCAATCCGCAACAATGATGGATCCAGGCGATGGAACGTGGGCCATTTTCTTGTAAATTGAGGTTGGCGTGCATTAGCATTAGGTTACTCGTACCAGTGCAGCCCTCTTTTGTCTACGTCAGTTTTGGCTGTATCGATGGGAAAAACAATCGATAAACTTAAAAAAAATAACACTCCTGGACGAAACGGAGGACACTTCCGTAAACTCCGAAGTTCCTTAGCAACACCAACGTCACTTCCGCTTGTACGGTCCCCCAGTTTGAAGACGTTACAAAAAAAAAAAATAATTTCAGTCTTCATTTATACGCCTACAACACCAATATTATTCTCACTTCACAAAAACACAATTAGAAATTATTTACACATCAATTATTTAAACATCAAATAGGAGTGTAATGAATCACCTAGCCATTATTAGATACATCAATATATATTTCCCCTGCGATCTGTACATTAGTAAAAATGCATGTTATTTTGTTTGTGTTTTTGTTTGCTTGTTTCAGCCATAAAACCACTACATAAATGCAAGAAGCTGCACTGTGAAACTGCAAAGTTAACATGAGTGACACAAGGATGCAGACACAGATAACGACCCACCACCTGAAATGTACCTTATGTAAGCTATGATCTAATTGTGAAATGGCAAAGTTGAAGACAGATGAAACAGAAGCAAGTTAACATTTATATATTTTATTCATAAATATTTAAGTCTCCCTAACCAGAGATAGCTTGGTACATGCTGCCAGTGTAGAGTCAATGGTACAACCTTTATTTCAGAAGTTGTTTGAACAATGATGTTGTAGCATATTTTCACCAGTAAAGGGCGCTAAAGTCCAGGAATGGGTGACAGGCTGCACCCTCCTCACTAAGAGGTCTTCAAATTACAGCTAAAGGAGGAGGCAACTTGTTACATTTTTACATCAAACATGCATCATTTTATTTATTTAATTGTCTGCCATTTGCATCCTCTGAGCTCTGACTGTCAGGACTCCACTGCTCTCCAGGTTTAATGTCACAGAAACTGGATCCACATCTGCTGGAAGTTTGCAACGATGGGACAAAGTGTTGGTTATAGTGCCATCCTCCGCCATCTAAATCAAAGCAACACTCAATCATTACATAGTTTACAGTAGAAAGTCTTAGGTAATTCGGACTGAAATGCTTTAGAATTCACTGTCATTCAGACACTGAGTCATTTCTGAGTGAGGTTAAGTGAGGTACAAGGCACAAATCATGTATTGTTACCTATGTATTGGTTAGTTTTTGATTACACAAATGGCAAGCTATACTTTCTAACAAATCAAGTATTAATGACTGAATACCAACCACTTTTTACAGAACATTTAAAACATGCATCTATACATGGGGTTGAATATCAGCACCGATTCACATGTTGGATCTTCCAAGATATCGACTCAACGGATATCCTGGGTCTATGACTTTGATTTAATTATTATTCATTGGGTGTTATACAAAATTGTTCTTAAACTGAAGGGCATATAGTTCAATTCCAAACCTAAACCCCGCTGCATTGGCCCAGGGATTACTGACTTCATCCTCGGCCGAACAGAAAGATCTTTACACCAAAAAACTCTTCCCATTAAGTGTTTTTCTATTTTCTCCAACTTGCTTGAATAATGACTTATGCTGTTATGCTATGAGGCCAACGATTTAACAGTCACATGGATTTAAATAAGTTTTGTCTATATGTTTTAAGGAACTACATGCCATTTTCAGTTGCTGATCTGTTGTCAGTTGATATCAGGTATTGAAAACTGAAAAAAGTCAGTGCATCTCTAGATTTTCTTACACTTATTTTATGCAAATAAACTCTGCATTTTCACAATTAACAACTAATTCTTCCATAAAATATTCCTGCCCTCTCTGGCCCCTGTAGAATGTAATGTCCCAACAACCCTGATAAGCAAAACAACCACACACACATTTCCCACCTTTTCAGCGTGGACTTCGATCAGGTTGTTGGATGAAGTGATAATGACATCTTCAGGCGCAAACTCACTCACATTGACAGAAAACTGAAAGGCATTTCCAATAACTTCAATCTTTCCTGTGGGATATGCACTCTCTGAAACAAAGAAGTACAAAAAATCCCTTGAGAATTAGAGTAAAGAACATTTACAAAGAAAAATATAAAGGTGCACTATATGTAACCTGCTCCATGGAGACGTTGTTACTTTACAACAGGTGGCACCACAGGGCTAAGTTACAGGTCAGATCTGTGGAGAAGCGAGCCCTCACACAACACAAATGTATGTTTTTCAGCACAGAAAAAAACAATAACATCTCCATGGAGACAAGCAAGTGGCGAACGAACACGAACACACCAGAAAAGTTAGTTTGTTAGTTGGATTTTCAGTTAAATTCACCATGGCCTTGCAAACATCCAGAATCCTCCAAGAAAGTTGCCGGTCGTCTTTCCATTCTAGCAACAACAATTTCACTAAGAATCTCTTTTACGCCACTCTTTTCAGTCCTTTTGTGTGGCTAAATGAATCCAAATGCAATAATAAAGTCTGCAGTTGAATTTCAGACCGCTCCTCTGCCTGGAAGTGTGATCTTTGTCTGAAAGATTGTGTGGGAGACATTGATCTTATGCTAAATTTGCCACTAAAGCATGAACTGTCACTCACAAGGTTAAGTTTACCAAAGGAGCTATTCTCGGTCTGTAAAATGACTTGCACGTGTCAAAATGTATAAAGTGATTGTTTTAAGGGCAGTGGGCCGAGGGTCTTGTCACAAAATTGGCACTTTTCCGGGGAATTGTCAATATAAACAGAGGAGGGAGTTTACCTTTGCTAAGTGACAGTCCTATGATGAAGCTGAGTCGTGTGTACGTGAGATCTTTAACTTCAGTCTGTTAAAAGGGACAAAAAAGTCTGATCTAAATATAGAAACGCTGTCATAACAAGAGCAGCTAGAATGGGCCAGATGGGGATACTGGTTGAATATAGTAGCATAAACATGTCTTTTAAACTGACATTAACAAATAAGTGTTCAATTTTGATCGCAGCATCAGTAAACTTTTAAGTCTGATAGACATTTATGATCTTTGTCAATCAAGTTTTGGTCTTGTATTCATTTAGCACTCAAATATCGCACTTATTGAGATGAGTTAAAAACATATTAAAACAAGTGACATGAGGTCTAATAAGAAAATAATTCCAAACTTAACTTAGGCTTGAATGAAGATGAATCAGAATTATTTTTTAAAGTAAAATGTATTGTCTTTTGTCTTAGTTACATGCACCTGACCAGCAAAATAAAAACTGAAAGTATCAGTATCACAAGAATAAATACTGTAAATATGTCTTTTATCAGCTAAACCCCCTGTATTGACAGAATACATTTACATTTTAAACTAGCTCAGGCTATAATAATACATTTGAACTTAACTTAGGCTATGACTGGTCTATATGACAGGATACATTACATTTGACTAAACATGATTATATTTTAGATTCAACTAAAAAAGTTGCCATTCGTCCCCAGTTGACAGTTTTTGTATAGTTTATAATGTTACATCCTCGTTAAATGTGAGCAGCAAATGTGACATAGACACAGCTGTTACCTAGCAACCATAATGTAAACAAGGGCCAAAATCCACATAAACTACACAATAGTTATGATTTGACAAATATTACCAGATAACAGCTTTATTTTGTTTAATGATTGTTTAAACTATCAGAAAAGTGTGGCAGTTGTGTGTAAATTGTCTCCAATGGTACGTCGCTTTTTGATGACATCACAGAGGGATTACGTTTTTGAAATCAGCTCTACTTCCTGTAATTTTAAACTTTTATTTATCAAAATTTCTTCATAAACTACATTTTTAATGGATATAAAACTATAATAGTAATAATCACCACAGGGGCTATCCCACCAAACTGAGTTCTATTTTGAAAAACAGCTGAACCTGTCCTATTCACTTTAAGTTTAACAACATTTTATTCCTTTCCAGTGCAGTATTTACATTTTTTTTCACTTTGCATTGATAGATCTGAAGTTGAGATACTTCTGAGGAACAATAATTAGCATTTATCCGAACTGTTCTATTTTATTCTATTTTGGTAGTATTTTAAAACATTCAAACATGTAATATATTAAATAATAAAATGTTGATGTATGAAATGAGCCTTATAATAACATTTTCTGTACATTTACGAAATAGTCACCACCAGACACACATTTCGTAAGGCAACATTGATTTATTCATTTAAGACAAAATACTTACTTACAATAATGTGTCAATGTCTTGTTTTCATGTAACATACAACATAAATATAAAATAAATATTAAATAAAATGAACAGTTGTAAGACACGATGTAAACAAAGAAGAAAAAAAAACTTGAAGAAAACTGAAACTACAAACAGTAAGAATGTTTGATTCTTCGCCCTGAGTGGAAAAATATTATTCCGTTATTTATAAAAAGACGATCAAAAATGTAGCAAAAACGTTCGTAGCAAAAATACTACTTAAAAATCCATTTATATAAGACAACGAGTGCTTGGAAAACGTAGCCCTTAATCTCACAGAGTTTAATATTTCAGTCAATATCTATATACCAAGCACTCCTATGAAGTCAGAGAAATATCTTACAATATAAACATTATTTTTACATATTTAAATTACTCTCTTCAGTTATCATAAAGTACATAAGTGTTTCTTTTCAAAGTCAGTCATTTCTGAGCGGCTTGGAGGACTCCTTTTCAGTCTTACAACATTGTGCCAAAGGAAAACAGTTGAACATCTCGGGACCGGCGTCTTGGTTTCAGCGCCTCACGTGTTTCCTCCGTGATGAAATGGCATGGTCGGTCAGTGCACTTTGATTTGGAGGAATGCTTAGATCACACTGCAAACACGCTGAGAGAGCTGGTCTCGTCTTTCAGGCCCAGGATGCTGTAGGCTATCCTCTTCATGTGTCCAGGCAGCCGCACTCCGATATTTCTGATGTCTCTGTAAAAGTGGAAAAGCGGACATTGGATACGGGCCCGGGCTAAAAACAATACGCGGACTGTTTTAAATTAAAGAAAGCTGTGGCGGTGAGGAATGAGAGGAACGAAAAGAGGGTAAGAGAAGCAGGAAGGTATTTCGGTTTTCGAGGAAGAGCAGCCTAAAATTAACTAATAGTGTTCAGTTTTTATTAGTCAGGAACAGTATGTCACAAAGAAAATACTGAGAAATTGTTGAATGAATTTGTAGTAATTTGACTTCACTTATCACATTTCAACCACATTTTAACTGACGTATTATTGTGGGCAGAATATTTTCCAATGAAGATTGTAGAAAGGCATCTCAATAAGTACTCAAATAAAAAACTGTAATACCAGAGTTTTTGTCTTTCTCAATAGTTAATGAATAACCAATTTGGACTGTCACAAACGATTATTTTAGTAGTCGACAAACAAAACGATTATTTTTGTTGTACGTTGAGACTTTTTAAATACATTATCAACTAAATAAAGGTTTAAATATGATAACTGAGGGGTTAGGATAGAGAATATTTACAAGAAAAGTGTATTGTTGCTAAAAATCAGAAATAGCTTGTTCTTTTTTGTTGTTATTTGGTCCTTAATTGAGCCCATATTAGTCCTGATGTGGACCTGGTTTGGTTCGGTTCTAGTCCTGGTTCAGTCCTGATCTACTCCAGGTTTAGCTTCAGGTTTAGTCCTGGTTTAATCCCAACTATGATGTGGTGAATGTGCAAGTTTGAACGCACCCTTAGAGTCCGTATAGTCCAGATAACGATTACAATTATACAAAAATATGACTATGATTAATTTATATAGTCGACTAGTCAATAATCATACTCAAAATATTACTGACCAATTCAACTAAACTACACCCAGATAAATTGTCCTAAGTTAAAGCCTCCCCTTGTAATTGTAGCCCATTACTCAGCGCTCCTGCTCCGTCAGAAATGAGAGGAATGAAAGGAGGAGCGGGTGTATTTCTGTGTTAGCAAACGGCCTGACATATGTTCCTGTCGAAAGCTCAATACTTTCACTGTGTAGCACAATGTGGCGCGCTGCCAGAGGAGTAACAGGGTCTGCACCTGTGCCATGTGTCGCACTTACTCATGCCTCAGGCCGAGCACTTGGTCCATGCTGGTGACCCCGGCGCGGGCGAAGCTGTCCGAGTACTGGCTCATTTTGATGGAGTCCAGCCACTCGGGCACAGACTTGAACATGGTGCCGTCACAGCCGCTGGTGCTGGGCAGGCGGATCGACACTCTGCAACATAAAACATATAGGGTTTCTATTATTGAGGCTGTAACGACAGGTGCAGCATACATTTGATATTGTGCTCTTACAGGGATTAACTTTATTATTCAGGACAGTCATTGTTCAAAATTAAACTTATGGGAACCAGCCTTTGCATGAATTTTTTCTAAATTAACTTAGTAGTTATCTAGTTATAACCTAGTAGTGTTATCACAGTTCTAAAATTTCAAACTTGATTTCGAAACTAAGGAATAGGCTCGATACTCAGTCCCGATTTCGATACCATAATGATGAAAAACACTCTTTTTTGTCACTTTCAACTCAAAATAAAAGTACTTTCTTTATGTTACCATGTCAGGTTCTGATGAACTCAAAATCACTTTAAAACTTCTACAGGAAAGGTATTTTTTTTCTAGTATCAATACTTGCTCAGATGAGTATGTAGTTTTGATACTAGTTTTAGTATTGATTACATGTTAACATGTTGATTAAAAACAGATACATATACAATTACACCTAATATTTGTAAAGCAAATGTTACACTGCAAAAAATAAATCTGGCCTACCTTGTTATGACTTGAATTCAGAATTTTAATCAGGATTTGAGAAGTTTTGATGAGAGATTAATTTGCTAATGCGACGCAGAATGGTTTCAATGTATTTCTGACTGGTTAAGACTATTTAGCATTGTATTTATTTATAATTTAATTGTTTTACTGTGTACTCAGTCAAATTATAGTAAGTTAAGTTTGTTTTCAGTCAAATTGCCTTTTTTGCAAAGGATGCTGTTTTAAGGACTAAATAACAAACATCTTTCACTTGTGAATGGGAAAAGATCCTCAAAATATTAAAATGTTGCATATGTAGGAAGATGAAACCCATGAATTGCAATAAAAACTGTTCTAATTTACATAATTTGAAATCTACGGATAAATTAACATTTAAATGATGTTGCTCCTTTTACCACCAGCAGTTGAGGACGACACCTACTGTGAAAACAAACTGACAGCTTTTTGGACGTCAACATACCGTGGATCAAAGTCGGCGATGGTTTTCAGGGACTCGGGGCTTCGGAGCAGTTTGTCCAAAATGTTGACGATGTCTGTGAAGCGCGGCCGGTTTGAGCGCTCGTGTTGCCAGCACTGGAGCATGAGCTGATAGATGGCAGAGGGACAGTCCATGGGGGCCGGGAGTCTGAACGCCTCGTTGATGGCCTTCATAACCTGAAAGGAAATATAAACAATTTCAAATTTTCATCAAAAATACACTTTGCAGACTGGATATTTCTGCACTTTTGAGACAATTTACATTTGTCTGATATAATTAAACCTCAACAATTACGTTTAAAGGCATATTTTAACACATTTCTGTCGGCCTGACATAATATCGTCTATTGTTGTCGAGATACTCCAACGAAATATAGTCATATTAATTTTTGTTCGTTTAACGGTTGAATCTGTGTCAATCAAAGGTGTAAAACAAACATACAAACTAAATCTAACTATTTTGGCTGCAGAAAAAGTTTCCAGCTTTCAAAAGGTTACTCATAAACATATTTTCTGTACATTTAAAAGGAAAATATTGTGTAAAATTGACTTTTAAACCATGTTAATATAGTGCTCTCTCATCATTAGTCAAATGTGTATTTCGAATGAATAATGCATGATTAAAGCTGTTTTAGACCAATATTGCAGTTTACAATTAAATGTAAATTATGCATGCAGGTCACTATAGTTTAATACTAAATACCCATTAAAAAATGTCTTCTTTAACAAACTTTCTCTAGTTGTATGTAATTATGTTGTGTCGCAGGTTACAAGATCCAGTCGTATTCTTCTTTCACTTCTGTAGCAGATAATTTTTTCTGATGTTTTGAGGATATTTAGAATCTACGAGTTGAGGATAACTTTGAATAAACAGTTTTCCTTCAATAGTTTGTCTCTTAATAGTTAGAAAGGACTGACAAGAATAACTAAAAGTGAGGCTGCGTGTTTTTAAGGGCGCTTTGCCAGAAAAGTGCTGTGTGCCTGTGTTATTCTTTCCACTCCATTTACTCCGAGCTGTGGGAACGTAACTTTATACAAAATAGACGCTCTACATATGGGCCACAGTAAGCAATCATTCAGGTGTAGCTGAGACGTACCTCATGGTTGCTCATGTCCCAGTACGGGCGTTCACCAAAAGCCATCACTTCCCACATAACGATGCCGAAGCTCCACACGTCACTGGCCGAGGTGAACTTCCTGTACGCGATGGCCTCGGGGGCCGTCCAGCGAATGGGTATTTTACCTCCCTGACAGAAGAGAAACATTTACAAGTCAAATTTAATGGCAGGGGAAATGAAAATCGCAAGGCGTCGAAAGAGCAACAATTTAGAGTGGAGGGCTGGGAGTTAAACAGGTCATTAACAATCTGGAATCGCTTTTAAGGAGGATAAAGTCATGATTGTTCTTCGTTTTACTGCCTAGAGACAATGATTTATGCTCAAGGATGAGATTCTTAAACTTTTCACACCAAGTATAAAGCTAGACGACGCTTAGCTTTCCAAATAACTTGTAAAAAACTAAATTTGGACAAAATATGGACTTTGATAGAAAATATAATATGGGTATTGATGGAAATAAGGGCGAAAGGGGAAAAAAACACAAATCAAGCAGCTCTAAAGCAGGACCACAGCATAATTTAGGACTTCACCAGGACCAAAATAAAACTACACAAGATCTAAAACAGGACTAGGGGTGTCACAATATCATATGCTGGTGTTATTGTGAAAAGAAGAAATCAAAATGTAAACAATGAATCACGTTTTTTGACACAGCGACCAAACAAACAACAGTGAGAACCTTAATTTTCTTTCATTCCCAGAGTCTAATAGATAACCAAAAAGTACATGACCAGCTTTAAGAAGTACATGACCAGCTTTAAGAAAACAAACTTATTTAATGATAAAGTAAAGTTAAAAAAAGTTAAAAAGTAGAGCGAATTTAAGTGTACTTTATTGGAGTATAGAAATGGCTGACATTTTGCCTCTAAAATGATCACATTTTGTTTGTCGTTTTGTTTTGATGATTATGGTATGACCTTATTTTATTTGTATAACTAGAACTCTTCATAATATATCACTGAGAATGTTTTGCAACGAAGTCAGTCCATGTATAATAAACTAAATGTGCTTTGCTCACCCTGGTTGTATACGTCCCCTCAGCGTCGTCCTCCAGAACCCGGGACAGGCCAAAATCAGACACTTTGCACTCCAGGTTACTGTTGACCAGGACATTCCTCGCTGCCAGGTCTCTGTGCACGTAGTTCATGTCGGAGAGGTATTTCATTCCTGCTGCGATCCCTCGGAGCATCCCCACGAGCTGATACGACGGCAGCTCTCCATCACGGTCCTACAAAGAAGAGGTAAATAAACTGAGTATCATGATAAAGTACAGCATACGAGTAAGGGTTGAACAATATGAGCACAGGTTGTAGAAATATCCATAGATCTGAGAATAACTACTAATAATTTATATAACTAACTGCAACTAATTATTATTTTAGCACTAGACTAGTCAGTGAGTATTTCTATAACATATTGAGACTTTTTAAATGCATTATCAACCAAATAAAAGGTTGAAATATGGTGAGTGAAGGCTTCTAGATAGAGAATACTTACAAATAAACTGTTTATTGTTGATGAAAGTCAGAAATGATTTACTCTTTTTTGACATTTTGATGCAATAATGCCACTGTCTTTGTTACAAAAGGTCTTTCCGCATGTGTTTTATGGTCCGTAAAGTCCAGATGACGATTACAATGACCAAAATACAACAATTATTTTATTTTGATGAATCTTTTCAAACCTGAACTTAATTACTAGTAGTATTCTTTGTGTATTTTTCAACACCTGATCTAATTTTAAAATGTTGACAAATTTCCCTTCTAGTTAAGTGTTTATGTACACAATAAAACCATTTAAATTGACGGTCTTACCCTTAGATAAGTGTCCAAAGCACCATTTTCCATGTATTCTGTCACGATCATTGCATGCTTGACTGAAAATAAGAAAGTCATATTTAGACACAGATCAATAATTGATTAAAGCAGTCGATCAATTTGACCAAACCTTTTTTTGACTTACATTTGGTGACCACTCCCTCCAGGCGGATAATGTTGGGATGAGAGAACTGCCCCATGATGCTGGCTTCGCTCAGAAAGTCCTGTCTTTGTTTTTCAGAGTATCCCGGTTTTAGAGTTTTGATGGCCACAGCCACTTCGCCTCTCACTGGAGACTTCATCACACCCCGAAACACCTCCCCAAACTCTCCCACTCCAATCACTTTTTGTTTGGAGATAAAGTTAGGATCGATTTCGGTGACAAACTTCTGGATGGCGATGTTGGGGTCTTCGTACATATGTGGGTCGACATATGTTTTCAAAGGCTTCAGTTGGTCTAGAAAACAGAAAAAGATTAGCACATATTTCAAACTGTTGAGCTGTGCCTACATTTTCAGACAATGTTCAGGCAAAATTTAGTTTGAAAAGTTGAATTGAATCATCTTTTTTCCTTTGGATTCCATTAATACATGTGATAGAAACAACTTTACGTTTTCATGGCCTTTGCTTAAAAAGAAAAGTGAGATAATGTTTACGTAAAGATTTTATATATATTCCAAAGAAACAGACCTTTTATTCCATTCTTGCTTGTAATCGTTTTCATATCAAAATCTATGCTAAAATGCTCAAATAAATGAACATAAGACTTAACTTTAAAGCTTTACAATTATGTAAATCATTAATTTTAAAACGAAACTTGGAATTCAACTCTTTTTTTGATCATCTTGACTTGGAAAGTAAATTGTTCACGTCTTATTTATCACCTGTAATACCATAATATTTTTGTGAAATGGATATAGTGCAGGAAGAACTTTACATACTACATGCCACATTTAATTGTGCTTTATTTAATTTAACCTTAAATCTTTGTCGCTGTTATTCCTCTCACCTGTTGAAAAGTAAGGATCCTCTGGGCCTCCTCTGCCACGCGAGCTCAGTCTCCTACGACGAATAAACACAATTCAATCAGACTAAACAAAAAGTCAGACTGGATTTATGAAAATTACAGGACACTCATAGCAGCGGTCAATAAGAGGACAGCCATTCTCTGATTAAACCCTCTGTGGACTGTCATAACACTGTATCCCTAATTTTCTCAAGACGTGCGTGGGACGTAAACACACAGTCTGAAGGTCTAAAGAAGATAACGTTTATCTTAATGACACAAGCGTCAAACGAGGATATACAAAGTGTCACCAACCGTTTACGCAAAAGCAGGACAGCCACCACAACGAGCAGCATGACGGCCACTCCCACGACCGCGCCCATCACGATGGTGGAGTTGTTCTGGATCTGAGACTCGGCTGGACAAAGGAGAACAAGGACATTTCATTATTACAGTGATTTACAGATAATCAATAGACCTGAGGTTAGTAACAATTAAAACATGTAATCCCAAGGATATAAGAAGAGGCTATGTAACTTTCTGGAGGTGGCACATCATCTGCTTGATTCCATTGAGATAAAAAGTTAAAACCACACTTCTGAACTGATCTGAATGATTCTCTATGGTAATAGTTAGGTTTTATGCCATCCTCTGTAATATTATAGCCAGAGGAACAACATTTCCATGGAAACAAGCAACAGAGACTCCATTTTTGCTGAAAAGCTACATACTAGGACTTAAAGTTTGTGTCAGGGTCAAACTGACAACACTACTTAACTTCTCTGGTTGCCACCTGTTGTCTATATGCTGTGGAGATGTTATTGCTTCTGTGTAAACTTTGTTTTTATTATTTATATATTTATTTCAAAAGGGCCTGAGTTAGCTGATATGAGCTTATTGCATTGGCAGTCCCTTTTCCAGAAGTAAAAAAAAAGACATAAAAGTGAATACTGCAAACACGTTGCTTTAACTTTAAAAGTTATAAACATAATATACAATATTATAAGGGCAAAACACACAGACTTCAACTTTATTGATCTATTAGGAAACATAATTTGGATTAGAACCAACCATGGAGTGGTTGGTCAAATGACTAAATTGGCACGTTATGAAATAGTTGTACATTGATTTTGGCCCGGCTCGTACCTAACGCTGAGGTGTGAAACTCGTGCTCCATGCTGTAGCTGCTTGGGTTTCCCTCTGGACTCAGCACTTGGACTCTGAACATGTAGGTGGTGTCTGGAGAGAGGTCGTTAATCTGCACCAAATTTTTCTCCAAAATCAGGACGGTGTAAGTGGTCACATCCTTCTCCCCTTCATCATCCTGGGACAAGAAAAACAGAAAAGTTAGATTAATTGGTTTTCATTTGAACTTTTTTCCAACAGAGAGAGAACAGAAACAAAAGAGTAGTGTTCAGAACAGCTCATAAATTAAAGGAAGATGATGTATCGCTACAGAAAATACTGCTGACATAAAGTGGAATACAGAACAAAAATCTATTGAGGGATTGAGGGAGATATTTTAAAAATTTGTTACAAATTTACCACTAAACATTTCTAAATCCAGCGGGACAATAAACTAATAGTAATATTGCGTTACCTTTCGTCTGTACATGAGCTCGTAGCGGTGGGTGATGTGTGAGGGCGGTCTCCGGGACAGGGCCCAGGACAGGGACAGGCTGGTGGGGCTGCGCTCGTCCAGGTGGATCTGCGTCACTTTAGGAGGTTCTGTGAGGAGCGGGACAAACGCAGAGACAAAACAATGGTTAGTGAGACTCAGACGGGTCATTTTGTACGTCAGGTGTGCTGCTGCATTGTGTCTCTGCGCCTTGTGGGGGCACTTAACGACTTAATGCTAGGCCTACAGAATACAATGCAGACTAATTATTATCACAAAAGCTGTGTTAGCATATGGCTACTACACCTATAATAACTATTTGAATGGACAATGATGTAAATACCTTATAACTGATCAAATTACAGTCAAGATTAAAAACTAAATCAAATGCAGTATAAAAAGGACAGATACACTTCAGTGTCCAGTTTAGCCAAGATTAAGGGTTAAAACAGGAACTAAACCAGGACTAAACAGGACTCCAGAAGAAGTGTGAACACAACTAATCCTTTTAGAGAAGTAATTTTAACAATACCCAACACATATGATGCTGTAAGTAATGAAATAATTAATAATTATATTGTAATTTTAGGACACGTTCATACTTCCTGTTCCTAAATTGAGCCCATTTTAGACCTGCTCTGTATTTGGTTTGGTCATATTCAAGCCTTTGTTTAGTCCTGTTACAGTGTTTAGTTTCAGGTTTAGTAATTGTTTAGTGAGAACACACCTTTAGCAACATTTTTATTTTAAAAACCTAAACCTGGAACTAATTTATGACTAAACCAGGACTAAAACAGGGCAAAATCAAGTCAACATCAAAATGAATCTTTTTGTATTTAGATGTAGTTTATCATTAGTAATTTTAGCAATATCTAATACCTCTAACACTGTATGTGCTGTAATTCTATGATTTGTTTACATTTGTCATTATTTGGACCTCAGTTGAGCTCATTTTAGTCCTGATGTGGACTTGGTTTGGTCCTGTTCTAGGATGTGTTCACACTTGGCCTTGTTTGGTCCAGGTTTGAGCCCAGTTTAGTCCAGATGTAGACGTTGTTTGGTCCTGTTCTAGTCCTGGTCTGATCCTGATCTAGTCCAGGATTAGTTTCAAAGTCCAAATTTGGTCCCAATTTTGTTGTGGTTTATGTATAAGTGTGAACCTACCCCTTGTCCTGTTTAGGGATGGGTCTAGTCCAGGTCTGGTTTCAGATTTTGTTCAACTATGTACAGTTTGTTGATTTATTTGATATCGTTGTCAGTCTGTTTCATACCCAAATAATCCAGAGCTGTGGTGATTGCCGCTACGGGCCTCTTTGAGTTGTACTGCGACACTCCGCTGTGCGCCTCCACCGTGAAAGTGTAGTTCAGATGAGAATCCAAGTCCCCCACTACAACAGCCGTGTCCTGGAGGTCCGAGGGGGAGGGGTCGAACCGAATCTTGTCGCTACACGGGACGCACGAGCCGGCATCGCACAGTTCACACACCACGCTGTAGGTAAGGTCAGATCGGCCCCCGGTCACGAGAGGAGGGTCCCAGGACAGCTGTAGCTTGCCCTCCGCAGACAGTGTGGTGGAAATGAGGTCGCGGGGGGCACTGGGAGGAGCTACGGGGCAGAGAGAGTGGACAGAAGTCAGACAGATGTAGGTGTGAAGTGAAAGTTAATGTTTGACTGGTTAATTAGAGGTCATAAATTCATGTCGAACTTGAAGACAAAGCTGACGGTAACAAAGGCTAATCCACCACTGTATTCAAAATGTATATAAAAGTGTGAGGTTAGCATAATAATTAATGTCATAGTATATAAAGACGAGAAGACTAAAAGACTAAGAAATTTCAAAAAAAGAAATCATTTTAAAAGGACTAAAAAGGGAATATTTACTTTACTGTAACAAAAGAAACAATTATTTTTTTACTGTGCATTAAGACTTTTGAACCAAATAAAGGTTGAAACATGGAGACTGAAGGCTTCTAGATAGAGAATATTTATGATTAAAGTGTATTTTTGATGAAAATTTGAAATTGTTTATACTTTTTGCATTTTGATCTAATAACGCCACTGTTTTTGTTATTTTAAAAAAAAAAGTATTTTTGTGTGCGTTTTAAAGTCTGATAACAATTACGAATATCAAAATACAACTACAACAATTAGTCAACTAGTCGCAACACTCAATTCAAATACACTAAGGCTAAAGCAGGACTAAACGAGGCAGACCCAATGTGTCAAGTCGCTCCACTAAAGAGGGACAGAAGTTGGACAGATGTACTACATAAAAGGCAGGAGTTATCTTTTAACTTTTTAATTAACGTCGTAAATTGTCGTGTCTTTACCCGAGCAGGCAGCCGTGAGGGGGTCGGAGGGGGAGCGGAAATACCCGTCTTCACATTCACATTGGGTAGCACCGGTATCAGACGGCCTGGTGTTGTCTGGACAAACTCGGCACAAGTCGTTCCCAAGAGCTGGTTTGAAGTAGCCCGGTTTGCAAGCTGTAAGGAAAAAATATGATCAGGTTTAAGGCGTTTTCGATTTAAATATAGCTGAAAAACATGTTGACAAGGGTAAGTCCAGACTTGCACACATACTACACATCAAAATTGGGACTAAACTGGGACATGATGTGAAAACAGACCAGGACTAGACCAGGACTAGACCAGGACCAGAACAGGACCAGAACAGGACCAGAACAGGACCAGAACAGGACCAGAACAGGACCAAACTTAGTCAACCCTGAACAGAACCAAGACAAGAGTGAGTGGACTAAAACAGGACTAACTCAGACCAAACAAGGACTAAACAAAGGACTAAAACAGGACTAACTCAGACCAAACAAGGACTAAACCAAGGACTAACTCAGACCAAACCAAGGACTAACCAAAGGGCTAAACCAGGTATAACTCAGACCAAACCAAGGACTACAAATTGTGGGAGGAGAAATATTAGTAGTAGAATATTAGGATAGTGAAAGTAGTAGTAGTAGGAGTAGGTGTAAGTGTTGAAAGAGTAAGTAATAGTTGTTTCAGCATTAGTAGCCAGGTTAGCTCACTGTAACAAAGATGATCCCTTAAGTCGTCTGGTGACAAGTGTAAAACAGACAAATACCGGAAGAGTGATTCATCAAAACGCTCACACTGAAGTCTATCTGATCCAAGGCCGTTCCACCTGACAGGAAGCTCTTGTTTTAAGGCGTCTGTGATCACAGGGTCTTTGTACGTGGAGGAATGAGAGGGATTTCCCTGACAATGTGCCTGCACTTGCCTGTCCGGCCCAAAGGCTTAATCTTAAAGGTTTGCCCGAGTCAACCGGATAGCCCCAAATCCACCAGGTGAACCGATAACTCCGCTTTGAAAGACAATATTTGTGTTTGTGCGAAAGGAAATAGCACTTTGGACGTGTTCTGTGGAGCGTTTCGGAAAACTGATAAAACGCTAGGCTTTCCAGGGCATCGGGGGTTAATGAACATGTATGAAAGTGGAAGACCGGACAGAAACTATGAGCTAGATCCAAGCCAGCCTTATGTTTCCTCTGTATCTTCCTTCCTCCCACTCGCCTTTGACACCGGGCGCACATTACCAGCTCCCAAGGCCAAGAGTTAAAAGACTAAAACACCAGGAAGCGGAGAAGATGGAGATTGGAATTTTTCTAAGTGTTTAAATGGAAATGTACATCAAGAGAGCATTGTAATGTAGTGTTAGCTTAGACAGTCTCTGGAAAAATAAACTAGAATACATTACTTTACTGTTTGTAACTCATACTAAAGTACTAAAGTAAACATGTTGTTGTCACACTGGATTTTGAACAAAGCTTCATTATAATTTTCTGAACCAAACTTCCAATGAAAAAGAACAGTAAAACATGAAAAGTCTACAATAATGTGGAGGCTTAATTTTTTCTAGGCATGTAATAATTATAACTGACATATTATGATAGCGTATTGTCAAAAGGCTCAGTAAGACAGTGAGTTGTCAAAATATATATCCGAATATATCCTATTATAAACGTCTTTGAAACATGATGCTTCTAACCATGTTCCATTTCAGTGCAGATAACATGAAGAAGTGTTTTTAAGCACTTTTATATCTCATCTCTCTTGTCTTGTCTTGTCAAGGCATTTAAAAAAGGAAAAAGTATCATTTCAACAATTTTCTCTACAATATCGCAATAAATATTATACTGTGAAATAAATATTGTGATAATATAGTACGATTTGCAATATTTCTCTGTATTTCATACAATATTATAGCAATCCAACAGAAAGGTGTTAAAACATGTCTTTAAACGTATTAGTTGAGGTTCAAATGTGAAATGTCTGTAAACGTAATTTTAATTAGTTCTTCTTATAGCTTTTTTCTATGAACCTTCACAATATTATCTAAATTTTCATATATTGTCCACCTCTAGATTCAAGTTTCGTTACATCCCTAAATCTTTCCAGGGTTTGGCAAAAAACACATTTTATAGCAGCTCAACTTGTTCAATAACGACATAAATAAAAAAATTCTCGCGTCTCTGCTTTCAGGCTGCCCTCTCTCCGGGGAGTAGCCTTTCCATGTGGCCCCTTTGCTGGTGGCCCGAGAATACGAGTTTTGAATCCTGGTGCTCGAGTTACGTCTCCTCCACAAAGGCCAGAGGAGACCTTTGCTCTCCAAGTAATTCTGGAGCAGAGGAGAAGGAGCAGGTTGGATATGGATGAGAAGAAAGATGAATAGAAGGAGACTTGGAGGGAAAAGGGGGGGTTGGGACTAGTCTGGAAGCCCCCCAACACAGAAGCTCTCCCTGGGGAGCCGCTGGGGCGCGATGGGGGCAGAGGCGGAGGAGAGGCGCAGGTCTTTTTCGCATAAGAAAAGGAGGCCCGCTTTTTATTTCATCTCGGGCTCAAGCAGCAGCAGGACTTCTGTCACGAACCAAAGGAGATCCAAAGTCTTTTCATGTATTGTTGACTAGATTGGACCGAGTGGTGCCATAAATGTGTTGCTATTCATGACACCCATGGCGGCATGTGTGCGCTGATGAACAAATATAAACACGGTGGAAAAAACAGAATGCCTACACTGCTACAAAGACCACACAAATGAGGAAAAACACACAATTAAGATGTTAAATGTGCATAATATGGTAGAGCTGCGCGATTTGGGAAAAATATGTCATTGCGATTTTTCCAGCCACGTGATTGTGATAAGATTTGCGTTTTATGTTTTAATTTTGTTCAAAGTTCACATTTTAACACACACATCCAGGAAAATTGGTAATAGATGATAGACTGAAATTGATCTATAAAACGACAAACTAAAAAAAGAATCACTTATATTTCAGAACGTACAGATCTAAACTACAGGGTTAGCAGCTTTTATGCAGAATAAAACAGGATACGCTGTTTGTTGAGGAAATTACAATATGTACACTGGAGCTTTTGTGATTTGCTAATTGCATCCATTAAAATTGCATTTTCAGTTCGATTGCGATAATCTTGCAGCCCTAAAATATGATAAACAGTATTTGATGATATTTAGAATCTTAATTTGACAAAGTAATTGAAGGAGATGGCCAAATATGGACCAAATAATGGCAAAATCATGAATTAACGAAGGACAAAACAAGGTTTAATGCATAATTAACATGCATCACTAAGTATTTGGTCTCATTTTGTCAACAGTGAAATGATATTTGCATTTGAAGTGCTCATTTGCACAAACAGACAAGTGCCATTTTAACAAGTTATCAGTGGCAATGTTTTCAAAAGCCAAATGTATTTCACTGCAATCAAAATATGATTCCATTCCTCCTTGATAAACTCCACTCAATGTATTTTCATTGATCATATTTATTGAAGTATAGAAGTAGCGAAAAGAAAAATGCATTTGCTTAACAACACCAAAACAACTCATTAGCAATATATTGTCCCGTGTTTTACCATTTTACCTTTAGTCTACAAAGAGGCGAGTTTTAATTCAATCAACTTATTCACTTGTTGCACCAAAATAGTGTCCTTTTCTCTCTCCTCAAACCCCCCATTGACAACGGGACACATGTGAAAAGGACTTAATTTCCGCACCGATGCATCTGTTAATTGAATCTGTTTGGAGCTTTGAGCCGCGCTATTGTTCTAACGAGTGGGAACACGGATTAGGGAGCGGGTTGCGTGTGTTAACCACCGGATGAAAGAGCAGGGGAGATCTGAACCGGGGCATGTCATTGGCTAACAGCTGTCCTGTTGCTCTACTAATCCTCTTGACTAAATTACACTCCACACCTAACTAAGCAGCCACGAACCTAACCATGTACGCCAACTGTCGCGCTGCGGCCCGCTCTACCCCCGCTCTCTCTCGTTCCCCTCCTTTAAAAGCTCTGCCTGTGTCGTCTGCGCGGACAACCTGCTTATTTGTGTCAGTCAGCATTCCTCCCAAACGCACTCACTTCCTTTTCCCACAACAGATGCACACTTTTCAGGGGAGTCAAAATCAGTCTCGGGCCTCTCGTATGTCACACTTTTCCCTTGTAAATGTGAAACTGGAACGAGGTTGGCTTACAAGCAGCAAGAACAAAACTGTTTTTTCCCAGACCAGAGTGGACCATTTGCTAGACTTGTCATAAAGCACTCCCTTTTAAAACGCCTGTCATTTCTTGTAAATAAGTAAAGATACTTGAGTTTCTCATTCTATCTGCGGTGACTCAACATTTAAAAACAGAAAGTGTGGGATTTTCCAGCATTATTATCAACACCTGAAAGAGAAAATGTCTAACAGGGATGTGCAACTGATAAAATTTTAATAATTCAGTCATTTCTAATAGTCAGTAGATTGCTTCGGTATCAAGAGTAGAGCTGGACCATTTCGGAAAAATATCGAACTGCTGACAAGTATTGCGGTTGCGATTAGATCTGTTTTAATAATCGGATTCTGTTCAAAGGTCAGGAGAATTGACACAAAGAGACAACTATGCATTTCAGAAGATCTTTGAACAGATCTAAACTACAGGATTATCAGTTTTTATGTAGAATAAGACAAGATATTTTGTTGTTTGTAGAGGAAATTGTAGTACATAAAATATTGCAGCCTTTGCGGTCCAACTGCGTCCATTTAGATTAAGATTTCGACTAAATTGTGTTAAATCTTGCCCTAATCGAGACAGAGTCAGTAAAAGCATGTGATGTTGGAGTTTGGAGTTCAGACTTTGGAGAGAGAAATTTTACTTATTTGGCAATGATTAAAAGTCTGTATTGTTTACGTTCAGGAAATTTATATGAAAAGAAGTCATTTTATTTGTTGTTCGTCTAAATAAATCAAACTGAACATTGAGGAGAAAATGATTTTGACACATCATTTGACACATTGCCCAGCCCTGGCTCATAGTCCAAAGGGCTTTTTGGGTAATTATTCATTTGTTCAGCGTGGGGTCCCGACTTGGAAACGATACCAAATGTGTGTCAGTCAATAAGGCCATTGACACGATACAGAGCAAGTGTCGATTCTGCCACTGCAGCACGTTAGCGTTCACATGCTTAAAACAAAAGGCTCATTGAGAAAAAGGAAGCAATCCATTAACACAATATTAATGAAGCCAAGACAAATGTCACTAATATGGCCTTTTCTATCTTCTTTTGTGTGACAACTTAGTATTTCAGTTTTGTGACTACCATGTCGTAAAGATTAGATGTTTAGATTTACCATAAGTTTCATGTTTTGCCTCAAAATGTTGTTAAAAAGATCAAGATTTGGACGTTTCAGTTTGTTTATTGTGTTTATTTGCCATTGTATGAAAGAAAATTAGTTTTGACTGAGTGCTACTTCCTAAAAATAAAAAAGACAATTTGTTTTTTACAAATTATAATTTTTGTCGAATTATATTAAAATTAAAACTTCTTATCTACAACTTTAACTATTCAGTTTGTGCCTTGATTTTTTGTTTGTTTTGTCAACATATATTAAACTGTAAACTTTTTTTAATAGAACTTGAACTACTTTAAGAATATTCCGTTTGTTCCTTGATTTGCTGTTTGAGAAAGTCCATTTACTTTCATTATATGTTTTGAAGATTCTGTTTATAAGATTCTGAACTTTTATTGTGACTTTTTAGCGTAACACAAAGACCATTTCAGGTGACCCTCAACCCTCGGCCTCGACGGGACTTTGAAAAGTGCAGTCTGTCATTATCTCCGTGAAGCGAGTGATTGATCTCCTCTTTTTTCCGTGTGAATTCCAGGGAGCTTTGCCAGTCAAGGTGACTCGGACCATCATAAACCGCAGCCCTGACTGGGTCTAACCTCGGGGGGCGTGTCCTTCACCTCCCTGTAATCTGCGGTCTGCGTCTCCATGGAAACGCGGCCAAACAAATAGTTGTGAGCAGCAGCCGACGCACACGGCACACACTCAGGTAGTTCAGTTTACACTGTAAAAATGCAGTTCAAATGACTTGGATTAAGAATGATTATCTACTTTTGAGCATTGTTTAGATTGATTTAGTCATTAGATATCGATTGTTTTGAGCAGTTTTACTTGTATTAATCTTTTTTTTAACTTGTTCTTTGTTCAATACATTCCTTTCCTTGTTTCAATACGAGATTCTCTTCTTATAACCATAATGAGCTCCCAGTAGATCATTTTAGTTAGTAGATATTGATAGTTTTGACCAGTTTTAAGATAACTTTACTAGTTTCAATACATTTCTTTACTTGTTTTCTCCTCTAATAACCATAATGATCAGCCAATGAAGTGAGGAAAAAAAGCATAAAATCAAAAATAAATCAAAATACTGTAAGTGAAGAGTGACATTACAAAAACATGTGGAAGTGTTTTCAAAAGTTGAATCTATTTTAGTGCAATTATTTATTAATCTTCCATTCCTTCTCAAGAAAATTCCCTCAGTTACAAATGAGATTTCCAAATATAAGCTTCTCAAAACTCCTCAGGAAAAGGTAACCAAACTGTTCTGAATTTTAAATCATTTCAACTTTATATTTCTGCAGTGCCTTCATGGTCAATCAGTAATGTGTAGGTGACGCCAGGGTGAAGGAATGCCTTTCAGAAATCCCCGCTGGGTGCCCTCCCTCCCAGCTCCTTCCTCCCTTTCCTCCCACATTTCCTACAGACACTCGAACACACCACACCCCACCAGTGCCAAAGAAAAGGACAAACTTCCACAAAAACAGTAGGAGCCTGAACAGTTCACAAACCACAGATGTTTCCCTAACTGTGCTGGCATTTTCAATCCACCAAAACCTCCGAGGCAGTAGGCTACATTCCTGGAGTCTCTGCATATCTAAAACCTTTTCAGTTTTGTCCATAACATGAACAGACACATTTTTAGGATTCCTTAAGAAAGTACGGTTCTCCAAACTATTGTGTGGATCCAAAAATATCTCCATCAAGTTTTGTTATGGCACTAAAACGTAGGAAAAAGCTTATACCAATACCATAATTATAGGCTAATAAAAGAATAAAAATAAAAACTTAGTGTAATTTTTAGAACAAATAATAGTTTCTTTAATATTACCACGTGGTCTTATATTGTATAGATCCAGACCATTCTAAAACTATCCAGGAAAAGTAAAATTGTGTCCTTTGTATGCAATTTCTTTTGTTATTAATATTAAATAAATAATCTGATTAGAATTAGCGTCTTGGTATTAGGGCTGGGCAATATTGACAAAAAAATAATATCTCGTTATGTTTTAGGAGTATCCTATTAACAATATTCAGATACTATGACAGAAATGTGTTAAAATATGCCTTTAACGCATATGTAAAGGTTTAAATAGGAGACAAAATGTGAAATATCTGTTAAATTAATCAGAAAAGTCCAGAAATATCACCTTGTACCCTTAATTGAAAGTGTAAAATATAACTTTTTTTCATTTTTACCTGTCAATCAGCTCTTTTTGTAGCATTTTTACTATAAACGATAAACTCAATATTCAAATTTTGCATTTCTTCATAACAACATTCACAATATTATCTAAATTTTGATGTACTGCCCACCTTCACAGATTTAATCTTTTTGACAATCCTGATCAAAGTGATTTAGAACTGTTAAAGCCATCTATTGGGTTGATGTTTATAACAGCCAATCAGATCCTTCCTTACAGAAAAACTCAAGTGGACCCACATTAACTTCATCTGCTGTGTGACTGGCAAAAGCTTTATAATTGGCTACACACTCAACATTCACTTCAATTATAATCCTTTAAATACTACTAGATTAAGCTTGGATTAAATGGTAAAATCCTGTTTTGTTACGACGATGAATCACGACCATAATCATTTGCAATTAGAAGATTTAACCTGTTATTACTCAAGCGTATACAATCATAGTAGTTTGTAGTTTTTTTAATGTTTCAAGTGTAAAATAGAGGAACAATTTCAACCAAATAACCAGAGCAAAATTGAGCCTTCGTCTAAAAATAAATGAGCTGTTCTGTATTTTGTGTGGTAGCTGTCCTTAGGCTATAAACCTGTATTGTTAGCTTAGCCACAGCCCAGCCCCATTCCTAAAGCCTGAGAAAAAGCAGCGGAAAGAATGAGCACTTGAGCAACAGGTAAAAGAGACGAGGCTCTGACTGTACTAACCGTAGCGCCAGTTATTATATAGCAACAATCTACTGTCTCCTCAACACAAAACAAACAGGTTCGGACCTCTCTCGTTTCCTCCCTGACTCATACTTAATAATGTAATATATAACGTGACCCGTTTTAAATGCACTATCAAGTGTTCTCGTGACATTTACTGTGACATTTTCTCACACTATGCTTAGGTTTGTGGAGGGCGGGTTGCATTTGCTTGTATAGAAATATAAGACGCGACAGAAAGTTTATACCAAAATTAATCATATCCTGCCTCTGGACAATGACCCAGCCCTGAATCGAGAAGACCTCAAATAAGAAATTATGAAAAAAAGATTGAAAATAAAACATTTGTCACTTTTTATGGGTGTATTTTGGGCAAGGAACTTTAAAAAGCAATGCCACACTGTGTAATGTTCCAGGCAAACAAATGAAAATTAAATGTAGACAAAAAAATAAAAGGTTACTTTGTCTTACCATTTACCATTTTGATCAGTTTTGTTTGTCTTTTTAGTCACTTTTTGATGTTTTGAAACATAAGAAGCAACAGAAAGTTTATACCAAAATGATTTATCATATCCTACTTCCGGACAATGACCCAACCCTGAATGATCCCAATTAGTATAAAGAACAGATAAGACCAGAGTATAATATGAAAGAGCAGACATAGTGTACCTTTCATAGTGTCTTTACCATTTTGAGCAGTTTTGTTTGTCGTTTATAGTCACTTTTTGATGTTTTGAAGCAGAAAAAGCTACAAAACGTCCATACCAAAAGTATTCATCATATCCTGCTTTGGACAATGACCTAACCCTTAATCATCCCAATTTGTGGAGAGAACAGATAAGACCAGAGTATAATATGAAGGAGGACCAAGAAATGCGGAGGAAATTTTTAAAATAAGAAAAGATAGGAAAAAATATTGAAAAGAAAAGATTTTTCTTATTATGGGGAAAGGTGCCACACTTTAAGCAGTTTTGTTTGTCTTTTTAGTTTGAAAAGTAAGACGCTACAATGAGTTTCAACCAAAATTGTTCATATCCTGCTTCTGGACACTGACCCAATCCTGAATCATCCAAATTTGTGGAAAGAACGGATAGGACCAGAATAATGTAATGTCAAAGAGGACCAAGAAAAGCATTAAGATCTAAAATAAGAAAATATGGGGGGAAAAGGTTTAAAAAGAGATTGTGGGAAAAGTAACTCATTTTGGACAAGGAACCTTTGGTTAAGATGTGAGCTTTCTACTACACTTGCTATTTGTTTGTAAAATATGTTTGTTTAACTCTATATTGCGATTACAAACTGCTCAAAAAGCATACAGAAATGTTACACAGTGCACTTTTCATATGGTCTTTACCACTTTAAGCAGTTTTGTTTGTCTTTCTTGGTTGCTTTTTTATGTCCCGGTAGTAAAATTTGAAGCAATATAATGTAACAAACCACATCTGAGGCATATCTAAACATTTCTCAACTCTTAATATAGACATTTAGTCACTGTGCTTGCCTACGTTTATGATTACAGGTTACATTCGCTCATATGGAAACATCTTAATTGGCGATGATGGTGCTTACCTTGGCACGAGTCCCCGGTCGTCTCGTATCCCGGGAGACACTGGCACTGGCCCACGGGAACCACCCACTCGCCCTCCGCCGTGCAGTAGATTTTCGGGGTGGTCGTGCTGACGCCGTTCTCCACACACCGGCCCTCCACTTCCTTCAGCGAGTCCGCCACCGTCTCCGGGAACAGGGCCAGACTTTGCACCGTGGACGGGCAGGTTTTGTAGTAGACTCTGACGGACAGCAGGGCCACACACGCGCCCATGTCTTGGAAAGCGAGGTAGAAGCCTTTTCTCGACAGCGGCCCCACCGGTTTCGTCTCGGTGTTGACCTTGAGCACCCGCCCTCTCGTGATCTCGTCCGGCGCGATCGTGGCCACCTTTCGGAACTGCCCTTTGCGGAAATTCGTGCCCACGTCGGCGTCGGCTTCGGAAATGAAAAGGTTGAAGGTTTCTTTGCAGGAGACGGACGCGCCTCCGAACGTGTTGCAGTCCCGCACGACAAACCTGAGCTCCACGGACACGCGGGTCGTACCGGGTCGCCTCTGGATAAAAGTGGTGCGCAGCCAATTGTCCTGTTCAGTAGAGTCTATATTGCACACGCTGTAGGTGTAAAGAAGAGAGCCGTTGACTACTGTTTGGACAATCTCCCACTGCAAAAGAAAACAGCAAAAATGAAAGGATTAGTTTCAGGTTCAAAAGTCAATGACAGGACTTTGTAATTGCAGACCTTAAAGTTCTTTGTTCTTTCTAAACCAGACTTGTAACCACAGTGGAGCCCAATAACATGCTGAGTGAGTGGTCTACAGCAGCGGGTCTCAATGTGGGCTACATGGGGTAACTTCCTGTGGTATTTAATTTCTAGACTTTGACTTTTAATCTCTGGACCAAATTTTAGTCATGATTTTAATATATAATATTGTTGTTTTTTCAATTGTTTTATATTTTATTCCTGGTTAAGTACAGTCCACATCTTTCTAGTGCAGATTAAAAATGTCCTGGTCAAGTCCTGGTCCAGTTTAGTCCCAAATTTTATGTGGTTGTTTAAGTGTGGATGCATCCTCTGATTAGTTTAGTTCCCGGTTTAGTTCCGGATTTAGTCCAGGTTTAGTTCCGGGTTGGGTTTGGGTTTGGTTTAGGTCCTTGTTTAGTTCCGGGTTTAGTCCAGGTTTAGTTTCGGTTTAGGTCCTGATTTAGTTTCGGGTTTAGTCCAGGTTTAGTTCCAGGTTTGGTTTTGGTTTGGTTCCAGGTTGGGTTGCAGTTTTAGCTCAGGTTTAGTTTCGGGGTTAGTCCAAGTTTAGTTCTGTGTTCAGTCCAAAATTGGTTACGGTTTTAGTTCAGGTTTAGTTTCGGGTTTTAGTCCAGGGTTATGTTTTTGCGATTGTTTAAGAGAGAATGCACCCTGTTCTGATTTGGTTAGATCTAGATTATATTAAGCTGTTTTAGATGTGTTTAGTCATTATTTAGGTCTGGTTTCAGCCGATTGCAGTGACCTTTTAAACCCAATTCAGTCCAGGTTTACTCCTAGTGGTACACAGACTACATGGAAAACCAAACACATTATGAGGCAGTGATACTTCAGTCTTTAGGGAAACTGACTTGGCATTTTCCCCACGTTAAAGCCATCTCTTGGACATGTGCTGCTGTGTCTTCGTGTGTGGTTGAGTTTCCACTGACACACAAAGGCCAAATGTGCGTGAGGCAGACGCAAATCCAGCTAACGCTAAAACCGCAGCGAGTCAGCTAACACTTATGGTTGTTAAATGGGGTTTATAAGCAGACAGCAAAGGCACAGAGGAGCAACGGGGCCGCAATTAAGACCGTTTTAAGAGAGGGAAGCAATGACGAGGAGCAAGATTAAAAACCTCCACTTTACACCTCACATGTCAGCACTCACTACTACTGGGAAAGATTACCGTAACTTTACAGCAAGATTGGTTTTCCATTCGTTTTAGGTTAAGTGAACGGATCATTCACCTAGCAACCAAAGAGACTGGCTTACGCTACTAAATATCAACAAAACCAAAACTACAAATGAGGAAAACTTTTTATATGTCTTACTTCGATATGTCCACAAATCTTGTCTTTCTTTTTGATTACAATACTTTAGATGTAGTAACTGCCTTGTCAATTACATTTCCTAAAATATTGTCTTTGTGAGGAAATCGTTTAAAGTAAATGGACAATCTGGACTGGCATTAACATGCTGCATATTGGGCTTAGCTTTAAAAATTATAATTATTACTCTGATTGTTTTTTATTCAAGAGGTGAATAATTGGGTTAATCACTTTTAGTTCTGCATGACAAACATTATTGACTTTTACTTTCTAGTATACAAAAATTGTCAAATAATGACTTAAATAAGCGTAAAAAAGTATTTGGAGAAACTAACACTTGTGTACTGAATAAAAATTTGGATGTAAAATATGATATAATATATAAAATATGATTTATGACTTGAGATAAGGTAATCGGACAAAACATTCAATAATGCACAGACTCTGGCATTTCCACAGAATAGACACACAAACATATCACATCTGAAGGATATGAATCAATGCTGTTCATATAAAACTTGTCACTATAGATTTACTCACAATGGGAATAGCAACCAAACCTTTTACTCAAGTCAGTTTACGGTTACTTCAAATTAAAGAATACTCAAGAAGTAAATGAATGGTGCCAGAAAAGTGCTATTTCTTCAAGAAGTCACTCTAGTAAATGTAAAATTTGAGTATTATCCACGTCTGTTTAAATCTAACCAATCTAACAACAATATTAGAAATACTTTGAATAGAATTAAGAAGATACAAAACATAATATAATGACTGTCTAGTAATAGGAGATTTAGGAGGCTGTATTAACTGACATTGCAGTCTTCAGATCTTTGGGACTGAACCATAACTGCAGCCTACACAGGGGAAATGGCCATGTCCTGTTACTTATTTTAGCTGAAAGCCACTGAACTATAGATAGAGGGATGTTTGACAGGAAATTTACTGTACTTCTTTAGACATCCGAATTAAAGGCGATCGCAATTCACACAGAAAGACAATGGTTTAAATAGCAACCAAAATAATCTGCTGGTATTTGCTGTATCCGCTCTGCTATTGTAAATTCAAACGTCGGCTTGAACCGTGACATTTTAATGGCATTCATAATTGCTTTATGAAAGGCTTGGGTTAAAACAAGACTAGCTCAGCCCTGCCAAACCTCAGAGCTGCCACTCATTCCATCTCAACCAGAAAGCAGTTTCAATGGTGCGACATTGCATTGTGACCAAACCGAAATTCTCACAAACAAGTATGCGCTCCTCCTGAGTCTCGGTCGCTTCTTCCTTTGAAAAATAGACTTAACCTGAACTCTTAAAAATGCCTGTAGAGGTATAAATACTCACTCCGTTCTCAGATGGCAACGTCAGCCATCCCAGCTCTCCTCCTGAAGCTCTCATATCCAGCAATACTTCTGCAATTACAAAACAGAAAAACACATGATAAGTATAAATAATAAAGGAGATTATATTCTTGTGAAGAGTTCATCTCCAAAAACAGATCAGAGTCCTTTAAAAAAAAGTCATGGTGGCGTGCAGTTTACTTTTTTCACAGCAATGTAGTCAAAAATCAAATGTATTTTATTTGTAATCAAAGTGTTATTGAAAATTTTTAGATATCGGTTTTGGCAATTGAACTCTTCTGTTTTCCTGCAAATCCTCTTTTAACTCTTAACTCTTTTAGTAATATGTTAACTTTGAAACAGTATGAGTTGAACAATTTGGGAGAAAATATCTAATTGCGATTTCTCTGACAAGAATTGCGATTGCGATTAGATTTGCGTTTCAATAATCGGATTGTGCTCAGGAAAATTGACAAAAAGACAAACCATGTATTTCAGAACATGTTTGTACAAATCTAAAGTAGAGGATTATCAGTTTTTATGAAGAATAAAACAAGATATTTTGTTGTTTGAGGAGGAACTGACGATACTTCAAAAACTGCAGCCTTTGCGATTTGCTAACTGCATCCATTTCGATTCGATCGTAATACATTTTGCAGTCATACAAATATCATAAAACCATACGAAATAATAGAGATTGTCCTATCGCCTATACTAGATTGATTAGAAGTATTTGAAGCATTTACTGCAACTTGGATGAAGAAATACACCATGTTGGCTTTTATTTTCTCCCATTGACAGTGTCACTCACTCACAAGCAGACTTACGACTATAAAAGCCATTCTTTGTTCTTGAACGCGTTTAAGCCATAAATAATTGCAGATAAACATGCCTACAATTAAATAATCCTGGGTGATCCCGGAGGGCAGGTGCTTTATGGGGGGCACATGCCAGCCTTTGACGGACTAATCAACCATGTCAGGCGCATTCAAGACTTCATTCACCGTGTCCTCCAAACCCGAGGGATACAGCAGCAATAATCTACGTGGGCGTTTAAATTACCGTGACCAGATGAGTACATGAACCGACCATCACCGCCTTTGGATCACAAAAGTCTCAGATTCATCCGGAGTAAAGGAAAGACAAGAATGAAGGCGCACAGGTGGAGATTTTTTACGCGTAAAACCTGACACATAAGTTGAAATATTTCCCAGAGCAATAAAACTTCTTAACCGAGCAAGTAATGGAATATTTGAAATACTTTCTTTATATTGATAAGACATAACAACACAATAAGAAGAAATTAAAGAATTAAAGGCGTTTAACTAAAGCTAAAATGTTACATCGATACGAAATGGTCACTTTTTTCGTGCGTAAAGATGATCCAACGTAAGAAAAAATAAGCCACGAGGACATGCTTTACTTACGTTCTTTAGACTGGAAACTTGAGAAAACTTGGCTAAAACATAAAAACAAAAACAAATTAACGCCACGGAGCTCCATCTTCCACAACTGGTGTCTTTCTTTTGGCAAAAGTCGAGCCCGGTTCCTGGCTACAATCCAAAGTGTGCGCTGTTGAGCTCCGCCAGCCTTCACTCCTCTTTCCTCTTTGCCAAATAGTTGAACTGTGTCGGCTGAGCGAGTGTGGGCTGCTGTCCCATTCAGAAACAGGTGGCGTCATTGTCCCGCCCCCCTCCGGTCTGAGGAATGCGGAAAGGTCCATAGACAAGGTCCCAAGTTTGGATAAAGCGGGGAGGAGCCAAGACCGGACGACCGCACCTGTTCCATTGACAAAAGGATGGAGACAACTGCGCTGTTTAAATAGAGATGACAATGTAATAAATACGAGCGATGATTAAATAAAATAGGATACAGGGACGAAATAAAAATACATTCTTCCAAAACAAAATACTAATAAACTAAATTCATGAATTAAGTATGTAACGTTTAGCCAAAACAATAGACTAATATAAAAACATGATTTAGTTTTTGTTGTTTTGTTTGGGGTTTTTTAAATTTTGAAACACAACAAAAAAACAGTGTCCTGACTCTCCACAAACCTGACTCGTACTTAGCATGGATTAGCCTCTTCCTGCTTGTTTCCATGGAAATGTTGTTACTTAATATTCCACAGTATGGCATAAAGAATTTTTAGTGTCAGTTCAACTTCCAGACTCAACTTCAAGAAAGTTACATACTGTTACTTTAAATGCAATTCCTAAATAAATAAATAAACAAATATTGGATACAGTAACAGGAAAAATACACCAAAAATATTTTCTTATACTACAAACAGACTCAAAAGAAAGCAATCAGAATCAGAAAAGTTGTATTGCCATTGTCAGTGTAACATGAAGTCATGAAGAATAATAGAAGAATATAAACAATGAAAAGGGAAAAAAAAAAACAATTATAAACACAATAATCAGATAAAAAAGACTTAAATACAAAATCTATAGACAACGAGCAAATGATGAGTGACAAACAATAACAAAAATAACAAATAATAATAAATAAAACTATGAAATTATATTCCAAAAATGGCACATATAACTATTTTAAATAACAGTAATGGTTTCAAATTGATCTTATTTTATTCTTGTTCTAGTTCTTGTTTAGTCCTGTTCTAATCCAGGTTTCGGGTGCGTACATAATTGCACATTTACCATAAACTAGGACTAAACCCAAAACTAAATCTGGACTACACCCTAAACAAAGACTAGAACAGGACCAACCCAAGTCCACATCAAGATGGGCTCAATTCAGGACCAAAGTGTGAATGCTTAGTTTCGGGTTCAGTCCTGGTTTAGTCCCAGTTTTGATGTGTTGAATGTCCAAGACTGAACGCACCCTGAGAGACCTCTGCATAGCTATACTGACTAATAGACTTCGTTTCAATTAGATCAGACCTGTGAAAAGCAATTTGGCATGCAACGACTGGCACAATAGTTTAAATTAAATAATCCAGCCTAAATTGACTGCAGTGTTTGTCAAAATCCTCTCTGGTTCATTTTATTAGCGGCTGAAATCTAATTACGTAGTGCTGCGTTCCGTGTTGTTGGTTAAACTTTTGTGCATGTCTGATGTCCAAATCCTGCGCTCCTCACCCCACGTCTTGTCTTTCCCACGACTGGTAAAGGAGGGGTCAAGTGGGGGGGTGTCGTGGTACGAATATATGACTGCTAATGAGACAATCCCAGTGAAGGATCTTTTGCATGTGGCTATGAATATGTCACACACAATGACGACCAGACAATGGCATCACCTAGCAACTCTTATCTGGAGGAATCCTGGAGTCAAATATGGCCGCGCACTTGGAGAGAAGAGACCCTCGACATCCGAGCCCCTCCGCGTCCCCCCAAAACCCTAAAATCCTGACCCCACCAAAAGTGAACCAAAGCAGAAGACATTGTGCTGTCCAACGAAACCACGCACGCACATTAATCATACAACAGGACGGGACGAGGGATGCTGTTGAGGAAAATAGATTAACAAGTTAAGTGTGGGTTTTATTGATGGCTCTCTGACCTCGAAATGTCACTGCACTTTAACAGGTGGCAAATAAATAATAATGAGTTAACATGGATGTTGGGGTGCTGCTTCATCCATGTATTCACGTTTGAAAAGGTGTAGATGTGTTTGACAGAATCAGAGTTACTTTTATTCATTCTCAAGGGGACATTGTTTTCATTACAGACATGCAACCGACCAGCAGAAGAAATAGATTGATCAAAAATAAGAATAGACTTGGTAAAACCTAAATAAACTAAATATATCATTTCAATATCAAAGCTTGGTTTATTGTTTATTGTTGTCCTCTTTTGTTGTTTGAGTTTGGTTGATTTAGAAAATATCAAGAACTGTAAAACTTACTTCCACCTGTCCACGTTCTAATCAGTATTAAACCAAAGATGAAACAGGATTTAAGCAGGTCTAAATCTAGGATTAGATTAAGACCAAATCAGAAGTAATCCATGTCCAAACATGGATTAAACCACGACTAAACCTGTAAGATAAACCTAAACAATAATAAAGCTTTCATGTTTTTATTCCATTTGTTTTTAACACTGTTTACATGGTTGTGATTGGACTTTTAATAAATGCATGAAACTCAGAAGATCAGGCAATAATATGGACATAAAGTTGAATGTAATCGTAATAATAATAATGATGAATGATATAATCAGTTCAGTGGAACGAAAATTGTTGTTATATTGTTACCCTGTGATTGCACAATTGATTTTAAGTTTACTAAAAGCACTTTTTTTTTTTACTGTGCTATAATCGTTTTTTGAAACATAAGTGACATTTTGTGAAGTCGAACATTTCCAATTTTCAGAAAGAACAGCAAAATAAATGTAATCTACAACCCAGTCTGTGTAAACATAAATTACAGCTCTCAGTCAACGTGGCTAAAATCTTTGTCATTCATGTTAAGAAACCATATGTAGATTAACTCGTGCTATAAAATTTATCATTTAACAAGCCTTCGACTCATCTCAAAAGCAGGTGAGAAAAGAAGCGAAACTGTAGCTTGTTGCCAAACATTACGAACAGTTGACACCCGGGTTTAAAAGATGCCTCTCACTTCCAACAATGCAGCGCACTTTGTTTTGGAGAGTGTTTGCCACTCATCTGAGGGGGCTTCCATCTTGAGTACTTTTCTTAATAGCTTTGATACTTGCTGGAGTACGACGCTTAGGTGTTATGCCCTCGAGTGTGCTGACGCTGGGACCCGGCAAGTGGTTTCAGTTGTGGACCTCTTCTTGAAAAGTGTCAAAGGTCAACACCCTCTCTAACACACAAGTATGCAAATGCTTTCATTACAATACAAGCTCCTCTCTATGCAGCCAACAGCCAGTGCATGTGTCCTTCTATACAACCGCCCCCTCCCCGAAAGAGCCCACCCCTTGCCCCTCTCAGGTCTCCAGCCGAGTGGTGACAACACAAAAGTCCTTCTCGCTTGGGGGCTGGGACTGCATTTTGTGGGTCAGTGCACAGTGGCTGAAGCAGCACCTCTCCTCCAGTGTCCCGGGACCCCTCCTCCTCCCCCCTCCTCCTCCTCACGCACCGCTCTAATCTCAGCTAAGGCCTCACGGTATCGGCGGAGAGGAGGTGGCTTTGTGTCGTACCCGCATGAAATCCGCCCGCAGTTTCCTTCTGTTCCCGGCGAGAGGTGACGTCTCAACGCTTGTTAAGATGTGATGGATTTGGACTTTGGAGAGCCCTGAGCAGACAATGGGACACTGGTTGTTTCAAAGTAAAGTTCCATAAGTGATGTAGTGCCTTTAAGTGGAGATGGTATATCGGTCATTGGTGATGTTGGAGGGTTTCTTTAGATATCGTATTGGTCCAATATTGAAAATGCAGGCGATATTTGGCACCAACATCGTTTCTGCCCAGACTTTGAGTGCTCATGTGTCATTCCCAGTTTGTCAGACTTGACTTGCATCAGACTTGACTTTTTGAACAGTATAGAGCAATTAGGCTGAAAATACAGTATGAAATTGTCCTAATAATTTAATTGGTGAAATTTACTATAACTCAGTGGCTCTCAATCCTTTTCAGTCGTCATCCCCAAAATAACAACAGTTTGCATTCGCGACCCCAAACATATACAAACTAGTCGACCCACAAAATAGCCTTATGTTTAATGTTTGATTTTATTTTGAGAATATAGATATGAATAAATTATCTCTTGCGTTCATGTCCCATTTAGTCCTTTAAAGCAGAACTAAGTAACATTTTGCCTTATTAAACATCTTTGTAAGTCTGTGTGGTGGTTGTAAATGTATTTTTGGGCCATATGAAGCGTCGCCCCCTGCTGTCTCTGCGCAAAAAAACAGCCTTGCAACATTTCCTAACACCGACCCGAAGACAACTCTCCTCAGGAACCTTGACTCTATTTTTTTTAATATTCGGCAACGTGAAATGTTTCTGTATATGACTGTTTCCTTGTTTCAATAATAAGAAAAAAGCTTTTACGTCTTTTTACTGGCAGTGTATTTTCACAAGAGACCTGCAGGGGGCGCTCAGTTGGTTACTTAGTTCTGCTTTAAAGTCTGTCAAATATGTCGATTTTCAAATTGAGAAGTTTTTTTTTCAATTTTATAAATTCGGGTCCAGTCCTTGATTTTTGGTCCAGTTTCTGTCTTTTTTTTTTACTTTTTACTTTGTCTGTGGCTGGAGTTTTGAGACACAGATAGTTCTGAAGGCAGCACTTCTCAGCAATTCTCAAGAGTGTAGGAATTAGATAATAGATGTCCTTTACCCGGCTGATTCATAACACACCCAGTTCACACGCACTCTTAATTATTGTCCTGATGTTACAAGTAATCATTTGAACAGTTCCTGTTTCAACCCTTGGACAATGCCGCCTTCTCCTCTTTACACACTTAAATAGAACGCCGGATTAAGACACACACAAAACATCTTCTTCTTCTTATCTTATTGTATTTGGACACTGAACTCTTGATCTTGTAGCAACACTGACAGAAAACCATTCTGCGAATCATTTCTAACAAACATGATGGTTTTGTTCACTATTTTAACTCACTTTCATAATTGTACATTTTAATTTTTTTATTGTAATCTTTACACTTTTGTTTTATTTATTTTTTTCAAAGCAGGGATGTCTTGCCCAAGGACACAGCATAAAAACTTTTAGTTCTGAATTCCCCAACAATAACTCTGTCCAAACATTTTGTAGATTAGATTTATTTATCCTTTACAAGTTAACACCCAGTCGACATGCTGTGAATTGTTTTTGGATGAGAAAACTTAAATGTAATGTATTTCTTTACTTTTTGGTAGACAAGAAAAGCATGCAACATACTTTACATTGATCTAAGGGTCTTGCAAAGTAATCTTCATTGTTAATCTTTTCTGTGTGCGCTCAATGTAAGCTTTATCAACATCTTCAAACATGAATCCTTCTCAATATTTGGCCTTTTTTGTTAAATTGTTGAAATTTACAGCCAATCGTTGATGTTAACACAAAGTTTGGAAAAATGAAAATCCTGGGAAGACAACTCGTCTTTCATGGCTCCCTTTACCTCTGTCCTTTAGGAATGTTAGGTGGAGTGCCTCCTGTTGTGTTGTGTGCGGCACATTGGTGTGCGTTCAAAGAAACATGCTCGGACAAGTTCACGAGGAACAGTAATGCGAGTCTGCGGGTCCGTGTGATCGCTGTCGGCATGGGAAACAACCTCACAAGACACTCTAGAAGGAGACGGGAGAATTATGGGGTGACGTCAAAACTAAAAATTCAAAACCAGGTCTTCCCATATTAGTGTTGCATATTAAATAACAACCACTCCCAATAAACAGTTACAAACATTCCCCAAATCAAACTGTATAATATGTCGTGTAATGCTGTGTGCGAAAGTGGAAAAATAAACTTTGACCTCTGCAAAGGCGTCTTGCAATGGTAAAAATAGGCTACAGTGCCCAAACTTGGACTGAAATAAAATCTTCTACTTCAAGGGTGACGCAACGACCACAACATCTACTTACTAAGAATAAGTTTCAGTTTTAGTGAGTGACGTTAGTATCTTAAAAGCACTCCTGAATCTACTACTCAAACTACACCAATGAACTCTGTGCATATTTGGCTGTTTATATTTAAAATGACTAGCTACCACTGAGTACTTCCTGTCCATGGGTTTTTTTGCAGAGTCACACTCAAATGAATAAATCCTTAAAAATCAGCAGTGAACAGTGAGCTGAAGCAGATGTCACTGACAACATGTTAAAAACTTTACAAATGAGATGAACACTTCCCCGGAGACACTTCTGTGATGAAAAATGCAGGTGTTCAATGCTAACGCTAATGCTAATTTTGAGGCACAATAAATAAATAAAACAAATTAAAATCAAACTATGAGGTAGTCTTTATTTTGCACTTTCATTGGTTGTTTCCTTATATTTTAGGTTTTAATAAAAGATATTAGCTGTGAGAAAAAAAGAAAAAAAAAGAAATTGACCAAATGGAAACTTTTTTTTTTTTTTTTTTAATTAACCACTGTTTTTGACACTACATCCTCCTATAGCTATATGTTAGAGCTTTTATGTTTTAATGATGATAAATGAATTCAACTGAACTTTCACACAGCAATAACAGGTTTAGAGAGTTTTACAGATGGTGAGTCTGAAGTCTTTTGACATGTGTTTAAATGGCCTTTTTGTTACAGTCTATTACGGCCACTTTAACGATCATGGACTTCCTTGCTTTCCACACATCTTTACTGTTACTGTGGTCTGGATGAGTAAAAATACAGCAGTTTACATTGTTTTGATTGAAAGGCCATCATCAATAAAATGCAGTTACGTTTATATGGACGCCTTTTCCTGCTTGTAATTACGGCTTGAAAGAATAATGTGATGGAGCAGCAAAAACTATAGAACCAGCCTCCTGATAATGCAATATAAAACTATACAACAAACGTTTTTTTCTTTGAAATTATGAAATATTCTTTGGACACAGCTTGTATTTTAAAGGCGAGGTAATCCAGTGTGAACTTTGGACTGTCACATGGCACCTTCTTATTACGTAGAAAAGACGGCAGTTCGTTGCATTTGTTAACGTTAAATCCAGAAACAGTACAAAGCAGTTGTAAAAAAAAGAAAAAGAAAACAGTCAATACTCAAATTCTGCATTGTATGTTGAGTCTATTTGGACACTGAAACAGCAACAACTTATTCTCAATCTGTAGATAATTTCGTGACATATGACATATTTGTTCTGCCTTTGCCTTATTTTAATAGTTTTTAATGACAAGACACTAATCAATAGACAACAAAAACTAATATTGAAACTATCTGAACAAGCAATCAAATAGGACAAAATCTGAGCTTTCCTAAATGGTTTTAAAATGGTGAAGATCAGATGGTAGCATCAAAGAAACTATCATTTTGTATTGAAAATTACATTCTCCAATCTAAAAATGTGTGTTTATTTTTATTTTTTAAATTGAAGTATCAAAAATTGTATCAAGAATAAAATGTTTCCTTGTATTGAGTTTGAAATGTTATCCATCTTCACTAGTGTTATGTGTAAATTGTTCTTTCTTTCAGTCTCACACATGCACCAGCCATTACAATAGACCGAAACTGATGATATGGTGTAGTTTTGACATGGACAATACAGTTTCCTTTGAGGTGGGCAGGTTGCTGTTGTTTTGGGGGTGAGTGGTGGCGGTGGGGGGCGGCGGGGGTGTGAGGAAATTAGGGCTAGGTTTAACTGTATGACTGGAAGGGAAATGAGCCTTGAAATTCATTACACCTCATTCATGAAGCTGACAGCAGTTTGTATAGAAGAACGAGCCAGAGGGATGTAGAAGAACTCACACCTCGTAAAATTGATATATAATAAAGTGACATCGCAAGCAAATGTTTCAACAAATGCTGACAGTGCCTTATATCATTTGACATCTTAAACCTTACTCACAATAGACCGGTGGTTTTCAAACATTTTCAGTCGCAACCACAAAATTACACCTCGCATTTGTGACCCTGAACACAAAAAATAGGTGACAGAGCTGTGTGTCTAATGAACATAGGTCTGGAAAAGTTATTTTGGTAGATCAACAAATAAGAATCTACTTTTACCGCTTGAAGAAAGTCAAGCTTTGTTTAAGCCTATTGTATCAATTTTCCATTTTTCCCCATATCATCTGCGGTACCTCAGAAATCATTTCACGACCCCCAGGTTGAGAACCACTCATACAGACTATAAGAAGAGAACCTTTATTTGACACACAATGGAGTCGTTTAAGTGTTGCAACGCTAAGTACAAGAACAGCAGAGGAACACAAAAAAAACAGTCAAAAATAAACATAATTGTTTTGTAAAAGAGACCCGAAACTATAACATTAATAATAATTAATAAAATAATGTTTACAGTGTATTGTTGCCATATTTTATGGTATTGTATTCTACAGTGGTCTTATGACTGAACCATGTCTCACCAAATGGACTTTGGGTAAACCACTCTGAACGTGACAGAACCATATACTTCAGAACATTCTCTATTAATATATATATATATATATATATATATATATATATATATATAAGCAACAACATTTCCATGAAAACAAGCAGAGGCTCCACCAGTCAGTTTTATGGAGATTCAAACCTGATCAGCGTGAAGACAAAGGTTTTCAGACAATTTTAATGCAATAAAAACATCAAAAATAGAACAAAATAAACATGATTTTGTTATAGTTTATTTATTTACTTGTTTATTTTTTGGCCAAACGGTTTCGTACTGTGCCTTAAAGTATGTTGGTTCACTGATAAAACAATGATAAAGTCTAGGATTTATAAAACTACAGTATATATAGTTTAGATCCTGTCCCACCAACTTATGATCGGCAAAAGCCTGTGCTGGTTCAAACATTTTCACTGTGAGTGTTTTTTACATTACAAATGAGCTTTGTTGTGAAATGTTCCACCCTTTTTTGTAACTGTTTGTTTTCCTAGTGTTTTTCAATAATTTACCGTCTTATTAACTGGTAAAGTTTGCAAGCACATTTTTTCCTCATCATGACTAAACCATGAAATTAGGACCAGCCCAAAACCTAATCCACCTAAACCCAGGATTAGACTGAGCCTAAATCCCGGTCTAGGGCAGTTTTCTGGCATGTATTCTGTTGTGTATTCATGTTTCTCCCACATGGTTTAGTGTAATCCCGCTCGTCTGGCCTTGGAGGGGGGCGAGCAGTGAACTCCACAGTAAAAAAGAGTGTGTTAGGAGGAATGGTTCTTGGCGATGGGGCCCATAAAGATGACAGCACACACTCATATGCATTTGTTTGTGTGCTCAGCTTGACCAAGTCTGCCCCGGAGCTTAACAAAGGGGAGGAAGGAAGCCCCAGGCGAGAGGACATGAGGGGAGGAGCGACACTGGCGGGGGGCTAAAGGACTCCATACTCCACAAAACCAGGTGATAACGACAGATTTTAGAAGTCAAATGCGCGACAACATTCTAATATACAAACTTGCAATGGTAAAAATGCAGTGAAACGTACTAAATAACATGCAAAAAACATAGAAAAAGTCAAGAGAAAAAGCAAGGAAAACATACATGGAAATGGCACAGACTGTTACAAATTCGTAGGACCTATCCAGCAATTGTAAGAAGTGAAACATACAAGAAACAAACACAAAATAATCTAAAAACAGGAGAAAAATCGTGATAATCAATACATGGAATTGGTACAGACTGTTACACATTTTTGGACATATCCTGCAATGGTAAAAATACAGTGAAACATGCAAAAACATACAAAAAAAAGTCTAAAAAGGGAGAAAAATCAAGGAAAATAATACACGGAATTGGTACAGACTTTTACAAATACATTGGAACTTACACTTAATGCTTTATATGTTTTTGAACTTTGCGATAAATGAGCAATATTTTGTGCATTTAACTAAAGATTTGTGATATTTTCAAATATATAATGATGATAAGATTAAAATGAACATATTACAATTAAATAAATGATATTCATATTGCATTATTACCTACTTCTGCAGTGACATATACTGTAAATGTAGGATTACACCAATTATTTACAAAGGCCTGCCTTGCCCATCGCGAAACAGTATGTCAAACATATAAAAGTAACCAGATCTCCAAACAAAACACAGAATTTCAATGTATTTATATGTTAAAGTTGTTCAGTTTACCGCAACATAGAAACAACATGTAAATATTTAGCTGGTTTCAAATGTTTCTCATTCTTGGCCCCTTGCATTCACACACAAACGTTCTCCTCCATCTGTCCCGGGGTTTTAAACGTTAAAGGCTGCAGTTATGGCCGTGACAGCTGGAGCAGCACACTTCTGCATGTGTCGGCCCCTCCTCTGTCCTCTTGGGCTCACGGGACCTCATCCTGTTTGCTGTTTACTCTTCTCAGTCCAGGGCCAACTTGGGAGGCCCTTGGATCTCAAGCCTTTACAGCTGCTTGTGGAAATTGAGTTAAACTTTAAAGCGTGTCCGTGGTTTTATTAGGCTTTTTTCAATTACAGTGGAATGCAGTTTTGATTCTAATATGTATGGCAGTGTTTCCCAACCAGGGGCGCGCAGACCCCAGGGGGTATGGGAGCAATTACCAGGGGTACTTGGAATGGTTTCAGGTTTTAAAATGACTTTTACTTTTTTGCACCAGAAATACAGTTTAATTAAGATGAGACGCTGCAGGTGAAAAGGAAAAAATCTTAAATTTAAAGATATCAATCAATTTTCATGTAGAAATAAGGCATTTTATGTGTCAAAACGACACACATACACACACATTTGGGACATTTTAATATGAAAAATTGACAGAACCGGGTTTAAATTTCTTGTTTCATTCTGTACACATATTAGTTCCAAAAAAAAAAATTATAGAGGGGATTTTGGATTTCTTATTTAGTTTTTTAGTAAACTAGATTGGACCGAAAATTGTCCTAAAAATTCAATTTTCACCTCATTTTTTTCACTTAAAACTTCAATAAATCGGTTTTAGAATTAGATATAAAAAAAATACTTCAGTATGTTTCATCAAAATCTTGTTGAGTCCAAGAATATAAAGTTTGGTGTGTGTGGGATCTACTTTAAGAGGTGATCATTATGTCCCGAGGGGAGAAAAATGCATTTTAAGAAAACGGCCTTTGAATTTACAATGTTGCATATAAATCTATGGATGAAGTCAGAATCAGAATCGGTTTATTGCCATCGTCAGTGATCAAAATTCACAAACATAACTTGCTTTGGTGTAAGGTGCAACAAAAACAAAGAATAAAATGTCAGCAAAATATATAAAAGAGACATGATTAAGAATAAAATAAAATAAAATAAAATAAAATAAAATAAAATAAAAATAAAATAAAATAAAATAAAATAAAATAAAATAAAATAAAATAAAATAGAATAGTATAGACTAAGACTAAATTAAGTAATAAAACACTTTAGGAGCAGATTTGACAAGTTTGTTGTTTCCAGATGAAAGCCGATATGTTGAGAGAGCAAACTGACCAAAAAACCAAAACTTGAAGAAAAATATTGTTTTGAGACTTGAGTTTTGCGAGTAGTGTCTCACCTTAAAGCAAAAATACAGTAGTAATACTAATTGACAATGTGCCACTTTTAAACCCATTTATTTGCCTGAAACTGAAGTTAAGGGGTGAGTCTCAGTGTGACACAAAGCTTAGAGGGTCCTGGGATGTTATCTGTTGATTATGTTATATATGGCCATTACAAAGAGACCCTGCACACATTTTCCTACAGAGACAATAAAGTGTATATTAACCCTAACATTTAGATAAAAGTAGTTTAAATTTTTTGTTCTCAAGCTAATTGTCCAAAGTAGAATGAGCTCTTTTCTTCTGACTACTGACACACTTCCTTTGTGATTCACATTTCAGGTTAAGCAGGATTTCCATTCATTTCAATGGAGAACAAGAGAAAAAAGTAGGTTGTGTAGAACGCTCAATGTTCATGTGCACCGACAACACAGCACTGCACTCGTTCTGTGGAGTTTGCAGTCTGTTTGTACATTTTTGTGAGAAATAATCCAACTGGAATGATGATGGCGGCGACCGTGATAACTTCCTGAATAAAGTCAAGCCAGATTCAATGAATAAACCTAATTTGCATCTGTGTCCCTGCATTTCAAGTTGTGATTGAATGTTTAAATGAGAAAGTACAATATGCTTCATCTTTACAAGAAATAAAAGATCCATGAGGTTTATGAAATGTTATTATTGGAGCTTCTCTTTGCTCAGTAAGAAAATATCTGCTTGTCTGTAAATATCCGTCTTGTTTGCTGCTTTCTCTTCTCAGAGCAGGACCAACTTGGAGGCTCTTGGATCTCAGGCCTTTACAGCTGTTTGTGGAAGTTTAGTTAAACTTTAAAGTGTGTCCATGGTTTTATGTGGGCTAAACATGGGTTAATTGTTTTATGGCCAGGCCGGAGGTTTGTCATAGACGTTTGTTCACAGTGGAAGTGAACTTTGATACAGATACATCGTCAGCCAGTTTGAATATAAGTAAATGTGTGCGGTGAGAAGCTTATACAACATGCAAATATGTCATGAGATTAAGATACATATGATCCAGTCAACTGACAAATACAATACACAGTTTAATCAAGAGTTGTTTAAAAATAGAAAGAAAGAAAGAAAGAAAGAAAGAAAGAAAGAAAGAAAGAAAGAAAGAAAGAAAGAAAGAAAGAAAGAAAGAAAGAAAGAAAGAAAGAAAGAAAGAAAGAAAGAAAGAAAGAAAGAAAGAAAGAAAGAAGAGAATTGTGCATACCTGTTGCTCTTGGACTCATTCACGACATTGTACAACAGTGATGCTCCATCCATGGCTTTCTTTTTCTTTCTTTTGAGCTTTTGGTTCTCCTCCAGTATCCTGACTAACTTGAACAAATAAATGCTGCCTCAAAGAAACAAAGCATGAACTTATACATTTTATGCCACTGAAGAAGTTGTTTTTGGGGATAGATATAAAAATAAAAATCTGAGAAATCACATTTTGTTATCATTATCAAGTGCATTTTGGGAACTTTTTTGCATCAATTAGTGGGCCTTGTGATAGATTTTAAGATTAAGAAAGATAGGGTTTTAAATCCATAACTAAACCATCTATTTTTTTCTTTTATGTTGTTTTCAGTAGCAGAGACAGGAATGAAAAAAGTGTGACAACATGCACAGATCTCCCCCTACGTTTTTCATTTTGGCATCAGTACTTGTCCTTGTAATTGAGTACATCATTATTGGTAACTGTTCTTTAACCTGAAGGTCACAGGTTCCGAACTCTTTTGTCCACTGTTTATGTGAAGCCCTGGTAAAGAGGACCCAAGAGTAATATTTCTACCCAAATCTGACATGTTAAAATCTCATAAAGACAATGGCGACAAGGCAATTTACATGTTTAGAAGTGATGACAATGGCTCCCTGGCCCTCAGCTGTGACACAGGGGCGTGAGAGGAGCTGCTAAGTCAAGGCTTTTGACAACAACACAACTGTTTGAGCTGTTTCAGTGCAACAGCAGGACAGCCTGTCAGTGTGGTCCACAACAATCACCAGGATCTGACCAAAAAGCACCTGTTTTGTTTCGAGGTGCGCCTGCCCTCAGAGAACAGTGACAGCTGAACAATGTCGTGCAAACCAACTCAAGTAAATGCACACAGAAAGTCAACTATAATGGGGTTTTTCACATGCATCCAACGAGATATTTTACATCGGCAAACGCGCGCTGAAAGCTCCTCAATAGATGATATATTGTAGGTTATTATTATTGATCTGACACGTGCTTTGTGTCTGGAGAGCTCTTGAATGATAATGGGTGCTTCTAATGAATGGTGTCCGCGCATATGGCACGAGAGGGGTCGCTCCAGAGTTTAGTGACGCACACTGTCCCCTAGCGACAGTGAGAGGAAAACCCATATGACCGGAGAAGACTGCTGCGTTATTGGGGATGTAAATAGTGAAGGGCCAGGCTGTGTTGACATTTCAGTCCATACTAAATATGACAATATGTAAAACAGTTAAGGTTATAAGCACATTTATTTTAGATCTATCAGTTCAGAACCTAAAAGATTGTTATCATTAGGCAATTGGAATAATTTTACAGGTTAGTTATCCATATCTCCTTTATACTTCTTTTTGGTGGTGGAGTTGACTTTGAGATTATTTATAAGTGGAGGACCCTGAATGACCACATCTTTTTTCAGGTTTATAGCTTTACGTCAGCCCTGTCTGTCCAACACCAAAATGTTTGTTAGTGAAATTATGGTGCGAGCAGTTTCATCTTACAGGAGTTTGGGGGAAATCACCTGAAGATCTGAAGGGCAAAAATGTTCTGAAGTCTGCATTTGGCCCCTGGGCAATAGGTTGGACACCAGTTTGTTTAGGGGTGTCCAAACTATAATGTAGCCCTTTCAGACACATTTTGTTGGGACTCAGGCATCCAGATGAAATGGCCCAGAGCAGTATTTCTTACTTCATTTTTTTTATTTACTACTGCTATAAGCTTAGAAAATAAACTTTTTGGTGTAAATCTAACCCTAACAGAAACAGAATCAAAGTTCCCACAGGAGTTGAAACCTTACAGAATGATTCACTGTATTGTTTACCAGTCTGTGGCCCTTGGTGGAAAACGTTTGTACACTTATTATCTAGCTATTAAGAAGGAAGCTGAATACGCCACAACTTAATTAAAGTTAAGTGATACATGTTCAATTCAAAACAACCCAATGGCATTAAACTAATAAATTAAATTATTATAATTATATCCTATAATTATATGGCCCAAATAAATGACATTATGGCCATGTTTTATGAGTCACTGGTTTATTGTACATTATTTAGGCTATTCTACAATGACCTCAATACCCTGTGCCTTGAGGGAAATGTGTCTTGTAACATTTTCCACATTACATCATTGGGGGCAACAAACATTCAAAGTTTCTGTATAAACACCCCACACACACAAACAGATATTAACGCACGTCTTTTGTTCTTTCTGGATATAATCCCTGTTTTTACCTCAGCCCGCTGCCCTTTGACCTCCGCTGGGGGCGTCCTGCTGCATCAGCGGGTCACGTGACTGTGTTCGGAAGCGCTTCAGATCCACGCGCTGCTTTCACGCGCCGCAGAGAAACAGGTTCGTATTCACACACAATTTCAACCAAATTATCTGCCGCCTGCTCGTATCTGTCTGTACGTGTTGTATGTGCGCGATGTTGTGCTTTTGATCACGCACCGTTACGTATTTTTTAGCACGCACGTAGCATCGAGGGAGCGCGGTGTTTATAGCGGAAGTGGAGAATGACAGCGTGCGCAGGTGGATAAACTCACAGCAGGAGACAATACGACTTTATTTACTATAATAATGTGGACCTACATGTGTTTGCAGTAGCTTGACCAAACAGATTGTCGGCCGGTTTGTGTTATTTAGTCATCCACAAGCTAACAAGAGCGCTAAAGGCATGATAGAGTGAGACATGTTGCTGTTTTGTTCCCTATTTCACTTCATTTTGCACACTGAGCTGAGCCATGTATTTAGATAGAATAACACATGGGTGGGCATCTGCGATTCTGACGAAATTAATACCTTAAAAGTTTGTTGAGTATTCTGATCAGAATAATCAGAAGATATTTTATAAGTGTTAAAACGTGTCTTTAAACGTATTTTTGTTAGTTTAATGATCAAACAAATGTGAGATGTCTGTAAAATGAATCATAAAAGTGCAGAAATATTACTCTATACTAGTTAAAAACAACATGACTTTAAAAAATTTTAAATAATCAGCTCCTTTTGTTGCATTTTTTTCTAAAAACGATATCTTGATATTCAAATGTTGCATATCCTCAGTGCAACATTCTCAATATTATCTTCAATCTCTCAATATTAATTTCAATGTCTATTGTCCACCTCTCCACACATGGGCAACGTCACATTCATTCATGTTACACAATCTGAAAACAGTCCTAGGTTAATAAAACTAAGATCGTAAAACCACAAACCAAGCATATTTTAAAAAATTTTAAAAAAGTATCGCTCAGTGTATAGATGGGGCAAAAGTGTAGACTGAGGGACCGTCGTAATCTCTATTAATGGGACACTCTGTGTGACTTTGTATTTAATTAGAGATAGACTTACTATTTTACTATATTGTCAGGCTATCAGGTTGTTCTTTTTTACATTATATTTGCTTATCTGCGGTTTGAGATTAAGAGTGGGAGAACAATGGACAAACTAGACACCACAACTTTCAAGAGGAAAATACTAGGTCATAGGGCATTGCATTGATGGATAAATATTTGTCTTTTCATTTTTTTCTCAAAATGGCATCCCAACCTACAGGATATCGCTGAAAAATGTTGGAAAATATTTTGTTTTCTGAATAGCTTTAAGATTTATTGAGCAATTTATGTTTTAAAAGTAAAGAAGACTGTATTACTATTACTACTATTCAAGAATCCCACACAGAAGTCCAAACTAACATGTTTTATATTTTAATAAGATATAATATTTAGTTGTTTGCAGAATAAATTATGTTATTTAACACAGTATGCCACTGTTTTGAGGTGGAAAGTCACAAATGATCCCAGGGAAACTTTACTTCACAACATTCTCCATGGCAATCGTTAAGTTTAATGCTTTGGAATATTTTAGCTAAACGGATCAACATTTCCATAGAAACGAGCATGAGGAGCCTCCTCCTCCTCCTTAAAGTACGAGTCAGGTCTGTGGAGATGCAAGCCCGCTCACAGTAAGGACATTGTTTTTAAAAAATACTATTTTAGCGCAATAAACATCCGTTAGATTCATAGCCTATAGAACAGGGCTGTCCAAAAGTCCTGTCCTCCATGGGCCAAAAATATTTCAAGTGGAGAACAGAGACCAATGATCAACACAGGGAGTTATTATTATACTTTTCATACAACTTTACTGGAACCTTTAATTTTTATTGACCTTTATTTAATCAGGGAAGTCCCACTGAGAGTCAGAATCTCTTTTTGAGGGGAGTCCTGGTCCCAGAGGGGAGGGGCCTATTGCACATGCTTTTATTGATAGGGGAAACCAGAGCACCTGGAGGAAACCTATGCAGACATGTGGAGAACATGCTTTAATACGACCTAAAACATTTTCTTTAGGTCTGCATCACAAAGATACACAAAGATAGGCCATTCTCAGGGTCAGGTGACACTAGGCAGGGCAAACTATTTACCTCACAAACACAGGCCATTATCAGTGACTCCTCCCTGTAGGGAGGGAGTAGCATATTAGCTCTCAGACCAGCTCTCTGATTGACAATGACTTCTGGATAGAAGCCAAAATGTCTCGATCTTCAAACAGCGTCCAGATGACAACCCCTGAAACCTTTTCTATGATCACAGTATAGTGTTTGTAATGGAGGTTATAGTGGTAGAACTACTTAAGTTTGCAGTAAAATGTATACTGTCTAATAATTTGGGCCCTGGGCCATAGTTTGGACACCCCTTCTATAATGTTAAGCCTCATACAGTTTTATTATATCGTGGCTTAAAATCAGCTCCACTCACTTGTGGAACAGATTAGTTTATGACCTCCAGGGTTTACATTACACATACTTTACTGTCTTCTGGTCCTGGCACATTAAGATGAAATAGAAGCTTGATCTTGAGGCCTTTCAGACAGAGGCCACTGCAAACATGGTCTGTAACTATAATTGCAGGCACCATAGCTTTATCATGGAACTTTTAATTCCTGAGTATAATTAGTTTATATTGAAAAATAAATTTATAAAATAGCAAAAGCGCAATTATAATACAAACCAAGTTATTAAATAATTGATTTGAATAGTAATTTAAATTGAAGTAGTGGAAAAGTAATTAAGTACAAAAGTAAAAGCACTGTTATTTGTGGAAAATCTGCGCATAACACATTTTTTGAAAGTGGCTACTTTTTATGTTATGTTTTGAGGAGGTCTATACTTTACATTTTTTGAAAAGTAGAAAGTACTTTTAGGAGTTACTTTTAGTGAAAGGTTTAACGTTTGAAAAAAATATTCAAATTGCTCCCGTCGACCAAAAATCATCAAAATTTTTTATCAAATCACATTTATAGATTCTCAGAATCTGTGAGAAATACTTCTGCTTTTTACTATCAAAGTACATTTTTAAATAATTACTTCAACTTGAGTCAATTTTTTTGCTATCTGTACCTTAACTTAAGTAACAAAACCACTGCTGATTATGGATATCAGGAATGTATGCAGTTGTTTGGCTTTGGGGAAAACAGAAACCGCTTTTGCTGTATAAGAGTCATGTGCAAAACAAATGATCCTTCACTGATAACCGCAGATCATCTTCAAATCTGAATTAATTTGGGTAGTATTAAAAGTAGTATTGGTCTTATATTATTTGTCTTTCACACAGTTGGGAAATCTGTCCTTTGCTCAGCCTCTGGGCAAACTGTCAGGAGCAGTACAGGCTTTCGCTGTACTATAGTGACTTACCTTATCTAGTTTTGATGAGCGTGACTGACTGCTGGATGAACCAATCAGAAAAATGCATGGTCCCTTCGTATCAGAACAAACATAGGGGCTTACAAGAAAAATGATTATCAACTTTTGATCAACTTTTTTGGTAATTTTGACACTTCCCTTCTAGATCCTGCACACTTAATTTAGGATGGATGTGCGTTTCTCTATCTTCTCTCAGAAGTTAAAGACAAGCCATCTTCTGAATGATTCCAGGTAGGAGTGGGCGATATACCATAAAATAACTATCATGATGATTGATAAGATTACAATTACATTTTTATCACATCATCCAGCCCTAATTGAAGGATTTTCAAGAGGAAATGTCTTTCACCGTTGCTACAAAGAAACTGATTAAATCTTCAAAAAAGTACTGATGTGCACATTATTTTGTCCTGCTAAAATATTACTCTGCACATGTAGAAACTATACTTTCTGCATGATTCTGCTGTTTACTTGGTGCCAACAGTAACGTGTTCACAGCACAATGAACACATGAGTGTGACTGTGTGAGGCCCCAGGCTCTGCCTTGAGCAGCTGTGACGACAGAAGGCAGTAAACCAATAATGCAGCAAAAGTAAAACATGTATTTTATTATTACTAGAAACATTTTAACTCTTTGAGACATGGTTCACCCGAAGCTGTACCAAAGTATTTATACATCAGCTTAGACGGGCAATATTGTGAAATTTAGATAATATTGTGAATGTTACTTTGAATTAGTATGTCGTTTATTCAACAAAAAGAGCTGATTTAAAAAAGAGAAGTTATATGTTGTAACTTGTGATATTTCTGCACTTTTGTGATTGAGTTTACAGACATTTCACATTTGTCTGAAAATCAAACCTCAACTATACGTTTGAAGACACGTTCTCTGTTGGATTGACATAGTATTGTTGCTATTGAAATACTCCCCGAAAATATTGATATTCATTTTTGTCAATATCACCCACTGCTGAGAGTAGCCTATTATTATGATGTAATTTAGACATTTCACAGCTCCAACCCTTTGACCTGAACTAAAGGGCGGGAAGGACTGCATTTACCAGAAAGTTAAAGTGGCTGTTTGTATTTGCTGTGTAAATGTGGTAAAAGATTAGGATCTATGACGTCACACTCAAAATGAGCCACAAAAGGACTGTCATGGACACATGTAATCATTAGTTTATGTTTTATAACATCAAAATGAATGCCATAATGTAACATTTCCATTGTGGAGAGAATGTCAAGCCCAAAGTGTGTGTGTTTTAGTAACTAGCTGCAAAGTTAGATTTTTCTGTGTCAAATTCTCTAATTATAAATTGTGATATGTATCAATGAGATTGTTTTTTTCCCTCCTAGAGTATATTGTAAATGCAGCACTTTCTGACGTAATGAGACCACTGCGCATTGTCTCCATGTAATAATAAAGTATTTTATGTCTTGTCAACCCAAACAATCTGAAAGCAGCGCTCTGACTGGTTGCACTTGAAGGTTCCACCTCAGTTTTACTTTTTTGCTTGAAAAAAGTTTTAAAGTTGTGCAAAATTATTGCATGTGTATTAAAAATGTGTCAAAGAGTTTGTGAGAGCTAAAGATGTGAAAACCTAGATCCGGGTCCACTGTGTAAAAATTTGTTGCAGTGCAAATAACGAAAAATAATAATAATATATAATAATAATAATAATAATAATAATAATAATAATAATAATATAAAAAAAAATATATATATATATATATATATATATATATATATATATATATATATAATATATATATATATATCTTAAAACTATGACAAATTGTGGCCGTTCAACAATAAAGTCTTGTCCTAACCCTGAGGTTAACACTGTGTGCTTCCATCGGCTGAAGGACAAGGACAGAACCAGGGCTGCAACAGGTTAATCGATTAATTGCAACTAATTGATTATTGGGATCGTCAACTAATTTAGTAATTAAATAATCACTGTGCTATGAAAAGAAGTTTTGGAGTATTACACCTAAATGACACAGGAAACATGTTTTTGTGTTTTTGATTAAAACTAAAAAAATCGTCTTTTAAGTATATTAAATCAATGTAAACCCAAAGTGGGTTTAGGTTTCTATAGATCAAATTTGGTAAAAAATATCAAATTTGCAGGCTTTTCACAATCTAAACAACAAATCTAGTAAAAATGTTAGTCAGTTGCAGCCCTTACTATGCAAATGCAATGGGTTCTTTTTGTAGGACAATAAGTTAAAGTTTAACTTAATAGCACTAATAATGTATAGGATTGTTACATCATTCCATTTCTACAGCAGAGTATTATGGGTAAAATCAAACAGTGGAAACCTTACACATATTACTATATTACCTTCAACTAACCCCATATTTGTCCATTTGGCATTTTACTCATTTGATAATCTTATCATTTTACCTAAATCCAAATCGATTTGCACCAGTGCACTTCCCAGCAGTTATTTTAAGACCTTGCCAAATCAGTCCATCTGTCGACATCAGTGGTCCACGATCAACAGCAGAGTCCTTGTTTTGAGAATCGTCCCTCGAGCAAAGTCCAAAGTCTTATATTCACTGTTTAATTTCTTTCACCACACAATGACACAGAGCTGAGCGACTGTGGACGTAAGAGGAGATTGCAAGAGAAGACTTCAATAGGTATTATCACAATTACATTATTGTGTTTATTGTAGTTTGAACTTTGGCTATTTATTGAGTAAACATTTCCAGAGTCTCATAGTTATTTGAGTATTTGTCAAATCCATAAAGGCAATGTATTGATGCTTGCACAGATACAATGAGTTATGTTTAAGGGTGTGTTCTCTTGCACTTTAGTCCTGTATATGTTTAATTCAAGGTTAAGTCCCAGTTTAGACCTTTTTTCATGTGGTGTGTGAATGCTCTGATGTGCTGTTGGTTACAAAGTTGAAAACATTTTTTATGGGCAGATAAAACAAAAAGAAAAAACTGTAAACGCAAAATGCAAACCTATTTTTGTGTGCAAAAATAACCCAAGAATTTCAAAAGAATGATCTGTGAAATGTGAAGACTGATCTAGTAAAAGTTTGATTAAAGTTACAAGCAGTTTTATATCAAACTTAACCTGAGTAAAACTGTGACTACAGCGGAACAAACAAGACACACTGTCACCATTGGACTTTATATTACATCATTTTGGTTAAACTAAAACACGTTTATTTTATGATGATGATTATTGACACCGTGATCAAAAAATAGATAATCTGAAATCTTCATGCATTCACACGCCCTGTTTGGTCCTGGTTTGAACCCGTTTAAGTCCTGAATTAGAATTGGTTAAGTCCTGGTCTAGTCCAGGTTTAATTTCAGGTTTTATACTAGTTTAATCCCAATGCATAGTGTGTACGTAAATTGTCACACATCCTAAAAGATTACCAAACATTTTGTGAATCAGGCCTGTGTGATATTTTTTGACTGCATGAAATAAAAAACAATTTAAGAGAGCAAGTGTAGACTACAGTGAGAGCTGATATTGCTGCCTCTGTAATGATGTACTATTCCTTTACGTTTAGTGGATTAATCGGTCAATATGGTCTTATTTCAGTGGTCGACCAAAATATGTTTATTGCAGTTAAATTGATTTTATTGTAGTTATAACGTTGTATATGGGTCAGAGCAAAAAAGAGAATGTTTGGAGTGAGATATCTGGAGTTTTGAGAGTGAATGGTCTGTCTGTACTGCTTTTATTTTACATTTAAAGACACTGTTTTATAGTACTTTTCTGCATGCATAATTGTAATTATGTGAACTCCTTTGAGCTTGAAATCTTGTTAGCGGTGGTGTCTGGTAAATGGTCAGATAGTAGAAAAATAATAGAAGGGCAGTCAGTTATTTTAGTAGTCGACTACTCAAACAACTATTTCTGTTATACTTTTTAAATACATTATCAAGCAAATAAAGGTTGAAATGCAGTGACTGAATGCTTCTAGTTATAGAATACTTACAAATAAAGTGTATTATGGATGGAAATCATAAATAGTTTATCCTTTTTCCACAATTTGATTTGTCACTCTGTTATAAAGAGGTATTTTCGTATATATTTTAGAGTCTGTACAGTCCAGATAACTATTACTACAGATAACTATTATCAAACTATTATCAAAATAAGTTGATTTAATTGCTGCAGCCATTGTTATAGTTTTGAGAGCTCTTCAAACACCATGTCTAAATGCAGGATTTTAAACTACAGGCGTATTTGTTATGTTGTTGTTCTGAATTGTCTTGAAACTACTCTTTCTTCCTCTTTTCTCCTCAGATTGTTGGATGTTTTAGGCTCGGAGAATGTTCCTGTCGGTGCTCCTGCTTCTGCTCCCTCTGTGTGCGGCCGCTGCCCAGGACGAGGCTCACAAACCTGGGCATGTGTCTGTGGTCATCCTGGGGGGGACCGGAGATCTGGCACGCAAATACCTCTGGCAGGGCTTCTTCGAACTCTACATCAACCAAATCAGCAGAGGACACAGTTTTTCCTTCTATGGCGGAGGACTGTCACCCGCCGACAAGTCCACTCCTGTCCTTTTTGAGATTTTAAAAGCCTTAAACTGCTCAAAAGATGTCTCAAAGGAGCGCTGTGCCGTACTCAAAGAACAGTTTTTGCGACTGTCGAAGTACAAACAGCTTACAACTCTAGAAGATTACCAAGATCTATCCAAAAGCATTGAAAAACAGCTGAAACCGGAGGGTTTGGTAGAGGCAGGGAGGCTGTTCTACCTCTCGGTGCCGGCTTTCGCCTACGCAGAGATCGCAGACCGGATCAATAGTAGCTGTCGACCACCGAAAGGCGCGTGGCTGCGAGTGGTGCTAGAGAAACCCTTTGGACATGATTTCAAAAGTGCACAAGAGCTGGCGACGCAACTGGGAAACTCGCTGAAGGATGAGGAAATGTACAGGATTGACCACTACTTGGGAAAACAGGTAAAGTTATGTGCTCAAAGGCTATTCTGATGTCAATGTGTACTTTAACTAAATGCAATGATTATATAGATGAAATATCGTTCTAGATACAGTGTTATGTAACTTTTTGTCATGGAGATGTTTTTGCTTTGCCTGGCATGTTCCACAGTATGGTATTACACTTCTCTCTTGCATTTATCCTGTTATAGATGTTGTTATTGGTCAAAATAATATGTTGAAAAATGACCATTCTTACTGTGAGCCAGTTGCCACTTTATTTAGTTAATGCCATATTGTGAAATATTCCAGGGAAAGCATTCACATCTCCTTGGAGACAAGCAGGTGGCAGACAAAAGTTCCATTGTGTTTTTTTGTTTTTTTTTTAATTGGCAAAATCTTACTACTTGAGGCTTTCGTAGAAAGGGGTTCAGAGGTTGTCATCCGGACGCCGTTTAAAGATCGAGACGTTTCGACTTTTATCCAAAAGTCATTGTCAATCAGACAATCAGACATTGTCAATCCCTCTGATTGACAATGACTTTGGATAAAAGTCGAAGCGTCTCGATCTTTAAACGGCGTCAATGACAACCTCTTCTAAATGGACCACACCTGGGCGAATGAGGGTTCACATCGTGAATACTTGAGGCTTTATTAATTCAAAGTAGGATTTATCTATGTTTGCCTTTGTTTATTTTCCATTGCAAAAAGGAAATTGATGTCTTGTCAACTGGACGAATGTTTAAAACTTTTGTTCAGTTGACAGAATTATATTTTCTGACTGAAACATTACAGAGACTATTTTTAATTTGTTCTTTTCACGTTTTCTTGTGAAGGTGGTTGCAAACATACTTCAGTTCAGGATGCAGAACAAGAAGCACCTCGACCCGATGTGGAACAAGTACTTCATTGAGAGAGTGGAGATAGTGTTAAAAGAGACACTCGATGTTCAAGGTGAGTAGAAAATCAGTTGTAGATTATAAGATAATACGGCTAATGTTTCAAGATGATGGTGGATTCATCATGACTCAAATACAAATACCTCATAGAGTCGTAGAAAGGGGTTCAGAGGTTGTCATCCGGCGCCCGTTTAAAGATGAGGCGTCTCGATCTTTAAGCGGCGTCGGATGTCTGACACCTACGATGGACCACACCTGGACGAATGAGGGTTTACATCGACGTACCTCATAGAGCTTTAACTGAGCTCCATGAGGCAAAAAAGCATGCTGTTACTTTCCAACAGCTTGCTATCATAATGCCAGTTAGAAATTGGTGGCGTTCATGGAGTTAATTTCACGTTTGTTGTGTCATTCAACAAACCTCCACAAACCTCCACTGTGTGTGGGGTATTTCTCTCTCCATTATGTTTGGAGCAGTGGCAGCATTTTCCCAGAAGCAGCTGACCTCTGGGCATTTACATACTGTGTGAAGGAAAGTACCAGTGGTTTGTCTGAAGAAGAAAGTGGCGTTCTATTGTATTAAAAAGTGTTTTTTGTGGTTAGGGCTGAGCTAATCTGGCAATAAAAATCTAATAATGATCTGCTCTTTTGAGCACGTTGTGATTCACTGCTTTTATTTTATTTGAGCTCTTCTTAAAGACAGACAATGGGAGTTTGCAGGGAACAGCAGGTGAAGACGCCTTTCCTTGTATGAATGTGGTGAGTGGATGGTCAGAGGGGCTGATGGTGCAGAATGGCAGCTTCACTTCTGCCTCAGGGCAGACACTATAGACACTATATATATATATATATATATATAAGACACTATATAAATCAAGTAGATTATTACTTTTTATTCACTCACTGCCTCTGAGTGACGGGCAGATTTGACCAATCACAGGGACGTGAACTCCCAAAGTAGCATATGGCCTTAGTTACTCTTAATAGCAATTAGAGAGAACATGAATTGGGATAAAATGGTTATCTAAGCTCTAAAAAAGCCGTGATTGATTTTATTTTGGCATATCGTCGCCTCCATTTGTGGTATCAAAATATAGTTGTTGTTTTTTTTTATTATCCAAAAAGTTTGAAACATTGGTATCGTGGTAATACTAACTACAATAAACCACAAAAAATACATCAAACTGATCAGAACCATCATTTTAAATAAATGAGTGCAAATGACAACATATCAAATGTGTTTTCATTTCTTCTGGTTTCACAGGTCGTATTGCCTTCTACGATCAGTACGGAGTGATCCGAGACGTGCTGCAGAACCATCTCACTGAAGTCATGACCCTGTTGACGATGCGGCTGCCCATAAACCTGAGCAACAGCCAGGAGGTGCTCACCAACAAACTGAACATCTTCACGTCTCTGCTGCCTCTGAGTAAAAACCAGGCAGTGATCGGTCAGTACCAGACCTATCAGAGAGAAGTCCAAAAGGAGCTCAACAAAACCAAGGAGCACATCAGTCTGACTCCCACATTCGCAGGTCTGTTGCACTCTTTCCATGGGATTTTTTTTTTTTTTCTTCACAAAATCATGCAGCACTAGTTAAAAATACTTCACCCCAATTGCACTCTCCAGTCACAGTAATACTTGTTGAAACAGGAATCTGAACTGAAAATTGCTAAATCTACACACAACTGGTTTATTGTGGTTACCTCTGACAAAAAAACTGGCCTCAAAACAAACAAACAAACAATGTTCATTCATGATTCAATAGTGACCAAGGGCGTGTCTTGGCCGCTGCACCTGGATCCTGGTGACAGTGAAAAAGCCTTTGTTTGCTCTTTTACGACACAATAACTGTGCAATGAGTTTACTTTTCACTGGAAATCGATTTGCATGTGGGTGTCTTTCAGCTGTTGAGATGACTATGCAGCTTTCTGAGTCATTGGTGATAGTTGAACATCCGTGTTTGTCAAATAATGTTATCAAACTTTAATCTAGATGGAGATTTAGCTCATGGTTTCTAATTGTCTATGATCATCTTGGGTTTTTAGGTTTACAGCCAATCCTCTGCAACACTTTACAATACCTGCACATATTTGTGACTTAACATGAACAAAAACTTAATTAAACAAATAGTTTGTTAAGAATGATTCAAGCTTAATAACCAGTTAATTAATATCCTAACCCTTTAAGTAGTTATTAAGCCTGAATCATTCTTGGCAAACAATTTGTTCTTTGTGGATTAAGTCTTATTCATGCAAGGAATAAGTGTTGGCATTATAAAGTGGTACCCAATCCATCCATCCATCCATTTTCTTCCGCTTATCCGGGGCCGGGTCGCGGGGGCAGCAGTCTGAGCAGGGACTCCCAGACTTCCCTCACCCCGGACACTTCCTCCAGCTCCTCCGGGGGGATCCCGAGGCGTTCCCAGGCCAGCTGAGAGACATAGTCCCTCCAGCGTGTCCTGGGTACCCCGGGGTACCCAATCCTTTGTCAGTAAAACCGTGTTTTGGAGTTCAGACTTTGGAGGGAGAAATGTGACTATTTTCACGTTAAATGGCATTGAGAAAATGAATGAAAATATTGTACATGTTTGTCTATAGGGCCCTCTCCTAAGTATGATCTGTTTTTCAGCTGTCCTGGCCCATATCGACGAGACTCAATACGAAGACGTCCCGATTCTCATGATCTCTGGAAAACAGTTGGACGAGCGAGTGGGTTACGCCCGTGTGCTTTTCAAGAACGACGTCTTCTGTCTCCAAAGTCAGAATAGCGTCCACTGCGAACCCAAACAGATCATCTTCTACTTCGGACACGGCAGCCTCAAATACCCCGCAATCCTCGTGAGCAAAAACCTGTTCAAACCAGCCGTCGTTGACAGCGATTGGAAAGAAGTCATTGAACATAAAGAGAAAAACATTTCAGTTTTAGGATTGCCGATTTCAGACTATTACGTGCAGACACCGATAGTGCAAAAGGAAGCCTACACAGAGCTGATTTCGCATATTTTTGCTGGACGACGAAACAGTTTTGTCAGTACAGAAAACCTCCTAGCCTCTTGGGATTTTTGGACTCCACTTTTAACAAGCATCACCAATACATTCCCACGCGTTTATCCAGGGGGCGCTGAAAACAAAGACATGCTCGACATCATACTCAAAGGAAGAGACTTGAGCTACATCAATGAAGTCGTTCTAATCAACCAAGACCAGATGGGCGGACAAACTTCGAATAACTTCCAAGTCATGCAGGGCAAATTTCGGAACGACGAGATGGTTTCGGGATGGACGGAGGAGCTGATCGAGAAGCTGGCGTCCGACATGGAAGAAGCGGCGGAGAAAGCGATAGGCGAAAGTGGAGTTTTCCATCTGGCGGTGTCGGGCGGCGCGTCTCCGTTGGCGCTCTTTCACAGACTGGCTTTGTACCACTTTGCGTTCCCGTGGAGAGATACACACGTCTGGATGGTGGACGAACGCTGCGTGCCTTTGGACGAAGTTGAATCGAACTTTCACAGCCTTCACGACCACCTACTCCAACATGTAAAGATACCGTATTATAATATACATCCAATGCCAGTGCAGCTAAACCAGCGTCTGTGCGTAGAAGAAGACAAAGGAACTTGGTTATATGAAGAAGAGATCAGAAAAATTGTCAATGCATCCAGCTTTCATTTTGTACTTTTAGGCGTCGGTTATGATGGCCACATAGCGTCTCTATTCCCCGGAGTTAAACCAGAAGATCATGGAGAAAGTTTTGTTGTTTTAACAGAAAGTCCAGTCAAACCTCACCAGCGAATGAGCTTAACTTTTAATGCCATAAACCGAGCACAGAAAGTTGCAATTTTAATAGTGGGGAAATACAAACATGAAGCGGTGATACAGTTGAGCAGAGTGAAAGAGGAGACGACGCAGTGGCCGGTGACTTGGGTGAAGCCAGAGAACGGCAGCCTGGTCTGGTACTTAGACTATGAGGCGCTGTTAGGGTAGACACTGGTTATGTTTACTGGAAGACCAAAAATCAGATCATTATCTTGTGTTTCAGAGAATTTGAAATGACATCTACACAATTACAGCTGATGTGAGTCATCAGATTCCTTTCTGATTGTTGTTAAGAGGCAGAAAAACAGTAAATGTCGCCTTAATAAACAAAACAATTAGAGCCTGACACAGCTTTTATAATCAGATGCCTACAAAGTTTTCTAGTCGCCAAATAGATGGGCAGTTAGATCAGCTATCAGCAACTACAACCTCCTTTATATCGATATTGTAACCCCCCAAAAATCCATATCAGTCGGACCGTATTGTTCACATATGTGCAGGTTTTGCCAAGAATAAATATGCAAAAAACTGCAATCTTATGTGGCAAATACACAAATGAAAGACAAAATGACTTAAAGAAAAGAAAAGAAAGAAAAAAGATTTAAAGAAAAACAAAAAAATACAACAGTTGCTCTAAAAGTCCACTAATTTACATGACACGCACCAAAACTTTGATATAATTATTGGGTTATCTGATTATTCTAGTTTTCTGATTTTTGCCATGTAATATATCTGATCATTTTAAACTTTAAAGATGCACTATGTAACCTTTCTATTGGAGGGTCCACCATCTGTTTGTCTCCATGGAGATGCTGTTGCTTTGCCTGGAATGTTCCACAGTGTGATATTAAACAAATCTTGTATTTTTACAGTTAGAATTCTCCACAGATCTGACATGTAATGTGAGAGGTTTAATGCCATATTGTGGAATATTATTGGCAAATCAATAATCTCTCCATGGAGACTAGCAAATGACAAAACCAAGAATGTTACGTTGTCCACCTTTTAATATTATACAAGAAACAAAACCTGCCTGCAAGGATTCATAAAAGGAGGTTGAATAAAATATGAAGAGAAAGTGATCAGGGGAAAAGAAATTCAAAACACAAACAAACAATATCAGAAATCAACTAAAAATACAATAAGTGAATTGTTAACCTTTTACCAGTCTGGTTACTATCTATTTTACTGCTGCTGGTGCAAATATGTTCTCCGTTTCCACAGGTCCACAGTCCACTGGTGTTAGGGGCTAATTATATGGCCATAATATTGACTGAATTCCACGTTTTCTACATTTACGGTTAAAGCATTTTATAAATGTATAATTATCAGTTTTTATTACCAATCACAGGATTGGTAGGTTTCAATGTGTCATCCTAAAGCTGCTGTTAATTTAGAAACCAATTATTCCCGTGCATATTGTGCTAAGAACAACAAATAATTTCACCTCCCAAAGCATATTATTGTCATACATGAGTTGTTGGATGAAGTGAAGAGAAGAGACACTGTATTTTGGACAAAGTTAAAGTTTATTATATTTTAAACAGATGTTTGTAGGTAATTTATTCACATTTACAAAGAACTTGAAGAGTTTGTTGAGTTTATAAGACAGTAAACAATTATCCACACATAACTAAATTCTACTTTGATATTTCTCCAAACAGCAGTTTTGTAGTGGATTTGACAAATTAATATATTTTATAGAGTGTGAGAGTGTTTGCAGATTTTTTATGGTTGACACAGGGTTTGAGTAAGAGGCTAAATGATTGTTTGAACAGATGGACTCATAAAACTTAAAAGGTAAAAACAGATGTGGTGCTCTTTAAATCTCAGGAAGTTGTGTGTATACTTTTACATATACATACATTTTCTGTGTAATCTTTGACTTTTATATGCAAAATGACTGTCTTTTACAAACTGTGATATTTTTAATATGTTTTTTCTCAAGAGACATAAAGCAGTTGTTCTTAAATGGTTTGAAGTGTTCATCCCCCTCTCATTATTGTGACCAAAGAAATTGTAATGTGTTACTTATAAATCACACTTTGCTATTTGTATAAACGCTATGTTCTGAATAAATGGAACAAACTCAACCTCATTGTGACCTAATTGTGGGACCGGGTCGAGAATCACTATCACAAAGTATATTTTTATGCAAAACACAGAGGAGGTAAAAGTTGTTTCCAAGTGCAAGTCGGATTGTTGCTTCAAGAATTGCTACTACGAGGAAATATTAGTCAGTTTTATGAACAGCAATTTTGGGAAAACTACTTAAATGTGAATTTTCTATTGCATTTGACATTAGAGTTTTTGTTTTAAAATTTAAAACATAACCACAAGTAAATCGAGATTCCATCTTGAAAAATGATTATGCAGCATCTAAATGGAGATAAGTCTGTTATCTAAAGTTCGGGAGCAGGACCACACCTCATCCACGCCCCTTCCGGTGACTACTCTATTTAAACTTCCCGGTCACACACACCAGTGTTCGTTATAGCTTGAGGTTGTGGTCCTTGCTAGTGAATTGGACAGTTTTGGTTGTACAAAACACTTAAATTTTACTCTGTAGTAAAAAAAAAATTGACTTTTCCTCCTCTGCTTAGGATATATGCTCAAATGAACCAGCATGAACTGTCTTTTCATAATGAACTGTAATTCTCATGTTTCCACATTTATCACTTTCCATTTTGATTTGTTCAATTTCAATGTTGTTTACTCCAAGTTCAAATTTCAGTTCACAAACTATAATAAAAAATGAACAGCTGCTTTTGCCAAGTGAAGATCAAAACATTGAAGGATTAAGTTGCTTTCCCTTTCTTCTGTTCCCATGGTCTGGAGTTACGGCGTGTGGTGGCAGGCGACTGCTTTAAAGCTTAATATGGAGGATCGTGTGTCAGGGCGGTGCAGCGGAGGCGACTTCCTGTTCGTTGTCCTCGTCGAGCCTGTTGATCAGCCACAGGGCACATTTCACCACGAAAAATACTAAACGGAAACACGGGGTGAATCTAAGGTTAATAATGCGTACCATGACATATCAGGTAACACAGTGCAACGGGTGCAGCGAGGACGGAAAATGGCCACAAAAAAATGCTTTTAAGAGTGAAAAATATAATAAATCAGTGATGTGGCAAGGATTAAATTGTTACTTTGGGGTTTTCTTCAATAGATCTGTTTGACAAAAAGCCCTTATTGATTTGATTGGTTGAAATGAATATTCATTTTAAAGGGGCACTCTGCAACTTTTGTGGATGGTCTGCTACCTGGAGATGTTAATGGTTTGCCCAGAAGAGAGGCTCTCAGAGTGTGGTAGGTGTTCCACTGGTGGCACACACTCTTCATTTCGAGTAATAATAACTTAATTTTATCCACTTTTTTCTCCTCCTTTGGGTCAGTGCTTGTTCTTCTTCTGTCCTATTTTAGACCTGGTTTAGTTCTAGTTTAGAACTGGAATAGACCTAGTGATATTTGGAAGCCTAAACATTTCCGTAGGAGGAAAAATTGCAAAACTTTGAGAACTGCTGGCCCATGATGTCTCATAGTATGGCATTTAATTTATCCCCATGGTGACCGCTCAGGGGTCTCAATTATGAAGCGCACGTACATCCAAAAATGTTACATACGGGACTTTCTATGTTACGATTGTGATTTCTTAAACCACATCATTCAAATACTCTGTGTTGGGACTTCAAGAGATGAGGAAGGGGGCGATCTGCGCTCAAAGTCTCTGTGGAAGTTTGTGTCCGCACATACACTTTCAGTAAGAATTCCAAGTAAAGTTTTATAAATGAGACCCCCAATCTGTGAAGAGGTAATTGAGTAAATGCAATTTAGATAAGTTTAATGCCATATTTTGGCCAAGAATTAACCTCTCCATAGAGACGGGTGACAGGCACTCTTCCAAAAAGTAGTAAAAGAACACAAAAGAGTATTTTTAATGTAAATCTTCACCTGTGCTTATGCCAGATGCCACAGTCAGCACCAACGACATGTAATACAATTCAGGAGTGGTCTTGGCCTACAGAAACAAACTTTATAAACTTCTGGTCAAAACAATGAAATAATACATATTTCCCTTACACATGATGCCGACGTCGAGGTTAAAATCACTGTGGTTAATCCGTGCCCAAAAGATAGAAGTCCAAACATGTAATAACACCTCCACACACTTAAAGGAACTGGCTCCAACAATGTAACGACAACCGAAAAACCTGTTCCATTTAAAAAAGAAAACATATATTTATCAGATTAAATTTGTGAGTTTCAGTTTCCATTTGAGTGTGATTTTGCATACTTTTCATCATCCATAACGTTGACTTCTATCATATGTCTTAAAAAGTTCCAATATTTAGATTTTGACTGCTATTTACTATGGCGACGGTGATACAGTTTCATCAGTCTGAAACCCATTGACATTTTTGGGTGCCAAACCATAGACTGTAGATATCAGTCTATGCACATAGACTGATCTACAGTCTATGTGCCAAACTCATCTCTTTTTATCTGATGCAATGGGATGCTGTGATGCAGTTATTGGATTTCATTTTTTTTTTTTTTAATTAAAAAGTACCCTTTTTAAATATATTAGGTTCTCTTATTTAATTATTTTATTCAAATTGAAGCAAATACAATTTTTATATAACATTTTAATGATCTATAAAGTATGTAAGTTCATTCAACATTAAATATTATAATATAATAAGGAAAAGGGCAAGATTCTTTTTTTTTCTTTTCTTTTTTTTTTTTTTGCCTATTGTTAAATCAAAATAAGATCGTAAGTAATGTTTTTAAATATGCTGATTACCGTAGTGTTTTCTAGTGGTGTTTCATTGCCCAGGGTAATGTAGCATAAAAAAGGGATATTTGAGAACATTACATACAACTTACACCTACACAACAATGTGAAATAATCTATGAAACCTTTGTCTTTTTCATATTTACCTGCAGCGATGCAAGAAAGCGCTAATAGAAGCTGAGAGGTTATTCAGAAGAGGCTGTTTGCAGTATCTGGAAGACTTTGGTCTGCAGAAATACACACATACTATAAGAGAATATATATATATATATATATATATATATATATATATATATATATATATATATTATATATATATATATATATATATATATATATACATATATATGTATATATACATATATATGTGTGTGTAACCCTGTAGAAAACATTATATGTTTATTTGAAGCCAGTGGAAATGGGGATTACCTTGTCAAGATGTAGAGCTGAGGTCCCAGGACAAGTGCAGTAAACATAACATTGACTATTTGACTGTAAAAATAGCATAAAACATTCAATGACTTCAAAAAGAAAAAAAAAAAAAAAGAACAAAATAGACTTACAATTTGATCCTCTGACTTCTCGGTATTTGTCTGCAGCCAAAGTAAGCCATAAAAATTAGTAGGTACAGGAACATGGATGATCTTCTCTTACTCATTTGTAACTTTGTGTCCTGTGTCCATTTTAATCTAATCTAAAGCCCAAGAGGCTCCAGTACAACGGGTGGGTAGTGTTTCACCTGCAGCCAGACCAGCCAAACAGCATGGTCTATTATTCAGCTTTTTTTTTTTTTATTTTAGAGTTAGCTTTGTATAAACCAGTATTTTTATTAATGAAAAGCCAAAATTAATATATATATAAATAGGCCTAACTAGCGAATATTTGTAAGCAAAGAACGTATCACAGAAATAAAATGAATAGCCTAAATATAACAAAAAAAGTTATGTTAATTATTTATGTTCAGTTCATTTGGAGTAATTTTTCCCTTTCATTTATATGTGTTAGGGGTGCACGGTGGCAGAGCGGCTAGAGCTTCTGCCTCTCAATAAGGAGATCGTGGGTTCGAATCCCGCACCACCCCAACATCGTGGTTTCGAATTCTGAACCACCCTAACATCACATGATCTCTCTGAGTGGAGTCTGCATGTCCTCCCCGTGTTACCGTGGGTTCTCTCCGGGTTCTCTGGCTTCCTCCCACCGTCCAAAGACATGACTGTGTAGGTTAATTGACAACTCTAAATTGTCCCTAGTGAATGAATGTGAGAGTGAATGGTTGTCTGTCAATGTCCTTGTCCTCTGTGTCAGCCCTGCGACGAGTTGGCCACTGTCCAGGGTGTACCCCGCCTAAGGCCCAAAGTCACTGGGATAGGCTCCAGTCACCCGCGACCCCTAACGGGAATAAGCGGTAGAAAATGAATGAATGAATGAATTTATATGTGTTATTTATTTATTTATTTTTGCTTCCAAATTGCCGTACTGAATTTTGAGAAATGACAAATTAAATGAATCTCAAATAATCTTCACATAACCAGTAATTTTCGGGTACTTTTACATTTACATCCTCTTCTTTTTATTTATATTTTTTATTGTATAATGAGTTATTTGCCTAAAAGATTTATTCGATTTATTATTCTGTTAAACCTCACACTGGACCACAAGATGGCGCTGAAATATAAACCTCCATATCCCTCCGCAGCTCAAGAGGGCGCTACACATCTTCCTCTCTTGAGTTTGTTGACGCTGATTTTGCCGCGAGATTCATTTCTTGTGTTTACGTCTTGAATTTTTTTTTTTTTTACTTGATTACCGGCTTAAATAGCTGAGTAAGTATTTCTCCGTTCGCTTTCAAGCCTATTTTGTTCATTTGGAAACGCCATGTCCCTCGATAAAGACGAGATGCATCAGGTAGGAACTTTTTCAAGAGTTTAGCTACGCAATGGTCAATGCATTATCTAAATTTTAACTTATCTTTCCACTCAGAGGCTTAAAGCAGCGGTTCATTACACTGTGGGTCGTCTGTGTCAGAAGAGCGGACAAGAGCAGAATAAAGAGTTCAGTCGACAAACCATCGCAGCTGTGGCAGAGACGACTTTCAGACAATGTGGTGAATGTGCAGCTATTAGCCACAAAATACATACACCAAAATCTATTTTTCATCCTCAAACACTAGCAGACGCCATAATATAATTGTCTCTGTCATAGTCTAAACGTTTCTAAATGTTTTTATTAGTTATCTTAATATTTTATTGAGATTTTGAGGATTTAGGATAAAAAAAAAAAACAACAACTTCCAAATACGCGTTTTTCTATTGCTATTTCTTTCTATATACAGCTGTTTTTGGATTAATTTATGTGAGCCTGTGGTCTTGTTAAGTGTAATTTATTTTTGGGCCAGATTAGTTTGCCAGCTAAAAAAAAGATTGCCAGCTTTAGGCCACGCCCCTTTTTAGTCGAATAATATCGATGCACAGGGCATGTTTAGTCGGTTACAGCCCTGAATAAATACATTTCACTAGTTGAACCTTTACAATATCATATAAAAGCAGTGTTAAAGAACCATGTAACGATTTAATGAAGGCAAGAAATCTAAATTTTACTCCTACAAATAAATATGTTCAAATAAGGATTGTCTGTGCCACCATAATTAGACAGAATGAGAAACAAGGCATAGTAAAAACAACAAAACAAGATTTGTCTATCTATAAAAGTATCCTAATCCTTGATGTAGTGAAATGACATGAATCCTTCTTTGTATGTGTAAAATTTTAGATTCCCAGCACCCAAGTACTAAAATAGATCTAGTTCATGCTGGATATTTAAAACTATCCTGTGTTGTACCGTTCGGTGGTATCTTGAGCTTGATTCCAGCTCGAACAATTTGCTGAATGTCCTTCCCTCTCATCCTCATTTCAATACTATCCTAAGACCACAAAATACTTAAACTATCATAATTGTTTAAATAAATACAAATTATATCCCTGCATTCTGTTTTTCTTTTTCAGAAATCTTTGCCAGAGACTTGGAAGCTTTTGCCAGGTAGTTATCAAAATATCTCTCCACATTGTGATGAAAAAAAAAAAAGAATAGTAAATAATAAAAGTTAACAAATGTAAACTTTTCAGACATGCAAAAAGAACCACTGTGTCTGCAGATGATGTCAAACTTGTCGCTCGCCGCAGCACAGCACTTGTAAGTCACTTCACTTTAAAATATTAAACATGACACATTTGAAAATCACACATTTTTATTTTTCAGTCCATGTACATACAGAACAAAAGTGAAGAATTGAACCAGGAAAAGAAGAACACTGGGAAGAGGAAAAGTAAAGACACTGAGGAGAGCAGAGACCAAGGACTATAGGCACAAGCAGCCCTGCAAACACCTCACCTCGGACCAACATGTAAATAAAATACTTACACAAAACTACCCATGGTTTTTCTGCTCTTTGCATGGGGACTTTGGATTCAGATTGGAGCTACATTCTTGTTGTATTACTTACTGCATTAGGTAGAAAAGATGCTATAAATATTGCTTTGCAGGTAGATACCAAAATTTTAGGCACTGTCTACGTTTATAAAAGACTTTAGAGTTTAGGATTGCTGAAGCTGCTTTTAAAAAGGTGCAGTATGTAACTTTCCTTCACTGTCAGCTTGTCTCCATGGAGAGGTTCATGTTTTGCCTGGAAGATTCCATAGTTCGGCATTTGATCTCCATGGCACATGGCCAAGTTACAGGTAGGGTCGTCCAAAGTATTGAAAATATAATAAGACTAGTGTTGATACTTAAATAAAATCATCTTATGATTAATCATGATTTTTAATCATGATTAATCATGAGTTTCATGATTAAAAAAAAAAAAAATCCATTCTATGGCGCCACCTTTTCAATGGTGAAAAGTCTTAAAAATAGCTTACAACAAGAAGCAGAGACCGATGGATAAGACCACATGGTAAGAAAATACAGTCAATCATTTGTTTTTAGTTATTGTGATAGTGGAAAAATCAAGTATTTTCCTTAGTATCCAAATCAAAGTTCACAATTTTGGTATCATGACACTAGTTACAGGTCAGATTTGTGAAGCAGTGGCCCCACTCACAGCAAGAGTGACTGTTTTTCAATGTATTTAAGCAATTAAACACTTGTTATTCAAAATATGCAAGATGGAATGCCACAAAGTGGAACATTCCAGGCAAAACGACAACATCTCGATGGAGACGAGTGAGGTGGTATGCCTCTTTATCATAAAAAGTTGTGCACCTCTAAAGGAAATCATACTCTGATCAAATTGACAAACTTCCTAACCCTAGGTCTGCTTAACCACACAGCATCACGGACAAGCCACATAAAGCAGTTAGGAGACAGGTACTACCCCATGTCACTCAAAGTGTGGGAACTTCCATCTTCATCCTTCAGACTCCAGTCAGGCAAGACCTCGACCAGCACAGCCCAAGGTCCCTGGATATGTGAATTAGATTGTATTTATTTGACTCCAGTAATATATCAACTAATAAGCATATATTCAAATGAGCTTTATTTAAAGAACTCCCTTCATTTGACATTTTCCGTAACACCTCAAACAACAAGAACAACGGGGAGCCATTGGACACACCACTCCACGTTCGCACACGATAAACATTCGCGTCCCCAGTGTCTTCAACAGGTGTCACTCACATCAAAACACACTTACAGATCAGGGCAAGAACATAAAAAGCACACACCATTCAGATCAATATAAGCAATACAAATATTCAGCACAACATTCCACTACATTATGATATTTCTGCACTTGATCAACATACTTGATAGTAAGGAAAAACTTGCAAAAGGTAAAAAAAAAAAAAAATCTTGAAGTATCATTAAATGTCCATGTTATGGGGGAGGCGCTCGTAGCATGTGCAGCTTCCACTCACACACTCAGAAAGCAGTCAGATTTGGGCTCGTACACTGCACAAAAACAACCAGTCCGTTTCACGCGTCTCTCGCTCTGTTCGCTCACTCATTGCTTCACTCTTCGCCACAAGTCATCCGCAACGCACTCAGTTCTTAAAATGTCAGTCAGCTGCGCAGTTCTCTCCATTCTGTTTTTAAAAAAGTGGATAAAAGTGAAAACACCCACCGTCTTTCAGAACATGCGAAGTGGAGTTCTGTGATGGCATAGCATTTACAGATGGGAGAGGGACAATGAACGCGATATCACCCCAAGAATGCTGCCAAAGAGGAGCTTCCTCGCAGGGAAATGGAAGAGAGGTGAACTGCAGAAGAGATTTTCAATCAAGGCTTTTCCAGAACTTGACTGCAAATAAAGTTGCACTTAAAACATTTACGTTTCAACCAGATTCTTCCCAATGCAAGATTGCCTTCATAGGAGATGAAATGCCAGATAATGGTGTACTACAGACATTCATGCATTTTCAAATGATTATATAACATTTCACAATACATGCATTAGAGAATCCAGTTGAAATGGATACACACAAACAAATGAGACATCAAAAATAGCACTTAAGTCGGACATCCCCATGAACAATCACTTCAACATTTCTAAATTAAATCTTTAGCATTTTTCTCAAATGTACAAAAACATCTTCCACAAAATGTTAAGTTTCACATACGCATTACACCAGAACTAAACTCTCAAAAAGACTCATCTCTCTCAATACTTACCATATGAACACTTAACTTACATACCCCACCCAGACGACTTTGACTCCATACTGGACCCAAACCCTGAGCTAAACCCGCTCCCTCCGGTCGTAGAGTTAGACCCTGTACCCCAACCCAGACTGGCCGAGCTGCTGCCGTAGTTGCTGTTTCCTGTATTGAACGATGGGTTCTGTTCTCTATTGGTGGTGGTGCCACTGGTGGTGTTCCCAGAGTTGGACGTTTGCTGCTGGCTCGCCAACATCCCCATCATCCCCCAACTACTCTGCAGCGCCGCTGCCATCATGGCAGGATTTAAGTTGAAAGAACCGAAATTTGCCAGGCTATTGTTGGTGCTGCTCCCTATCCCACTGCGGTTCCCACCAAATGCTTGAGCGGCAAAACCGTTGCCAAACCGAGCCGTACGGTCAAACTGCCTATTGCCGTGTTTAGGTTCAGCATTTGAAATATGGACGCTGACGCCTTTGATTATTAGGTCCTCGCCACAGAGAGACTGGGCAACCTGAAAGAAAATAAAAAGATTAAGCAAACATAACATCAACAAATATACTGTGCACCATACCACATACCATAGGTTTAGCTCTTATTTCAGTGGTTCACAAACTAGTAACAATTACTGCGGTGATAATCAGCCTGCTTTCTCAGCCTCGACTCCCTTTAGTTTAAGTTCTCTTACTGTGTTTAAGTTTTGCTAAGAAAATAATTTACATTTCAGCCTAGTTTCAGTCCCACTTAAATCCAGGTTTTGGCAAGTTGTGTTTTGAACTACAGGGCTAGGCAAAATCTTTATACAATATGAATGTTGTTTTGAAGATATAAAAAAAATGATATATCATTTATGTAAAAAAACAAAATAAAAAAAATTATATGAAAAGACCTGATTAAAAATAAGAATGAAAAAAGATTCAAATAAGGGCATATGGTGACATCTCTGTACGTTCGTTTTTCATTTTGAGGGACATTTCACATTTGTCTAAGAAACCTCAACTAATATGTTTAAAGTTGTGTTTTAACACATTTCTGAATATCGTTATTGGATTACTCGCAAAAATATTGACATACTACTAATTCTTGTCAATATTGTTGTCTAGCTTTAGTCCTTAATTTTAAAAAGCATGTAACCAACTGAAGATCAAATATTGTCTGAGGTGGCAGGTTGAGAATCCATGTCTCATAAGAATTTAAGTTTTAGACTAAAACTGCAGGTACAATATAATGTGTTTTTTACCTGGTCGTCTGCGAAAGTGACAAAGGCAAAAGCGCGGAAAGGTTTTGGGATGAAGACATCGGTGACCTCTCCATACTGCATGAAGAACTGCCGCAGGTCGTCTGTAGTCATATCCTCTGTGCAGCGGCCCACAAAAACCTTCCTGCTCCTCAGAGGCTCATCTGGACCTTGCTGTTATAGAATAAAGACAGTTCAATTTACAAAGAAAACCATCAGTCTTCTCACCACTATCTTTAAACTACACTAATGCAACTGTGATTCTAGAAAATTCATCTTCAGACTTGTTCCGATCATGTCAGGGCTCAAATTACCTCCATAACACCGTATAGCAACATTGATGATTACTGTTTTTTTTTTTTAAATCAGCACACAAAGCTTTTTGCACTTCAACAGGTCTAGCTCCTTCTGCAGGTATAAGACAAATAACACCATCGTTTTGAGGCATCTCTATACACATTATTTTAAGTTATACTACAGAAAATACCATGGCTAGGGTAGTTTCAAAGCCCAAATAATGCATATTACACTTCCAAGAAGCAGATGCGGAAAGTAACAAAATACTGAAGTAAAGTACTATATTTTACTTGAGTGATTTGTTTTGTTTCTATACATTTAAGAAAATTGAATGCTTTATCATAGCCAAGAAGCAACAACAAGGTTCATTATTGATTATCTTTATGCTAAATATTTACAACAGCAGTTTTCCTTGTCCCATTTCATATAAACAGTTCAGGTTTATTAACAGTTGTAATGTAAAAACACACAAACATTGTTATACTATTCACCTTAGAGTTTGGGTGCTTGCAGTCACACCATCTCCCATCAATCATGTGCCTCTGGGAGATCACCTTCTCTTGTGCGTCATATTCGGCGAATCTCACAAACCCAAATCCTTTTGAGTTACCACCCCTCTCACGCTTTACCTGATAAATGCATGGAAATCATTGCAAAGAAAAACAACAGAATACAATCTCTAGTAAATACAAACAAAGTTGGTGAAATATTTCACAAGTCTCACCTGAACCATGATGACCTCTCCAAATGTGCTGAAGTAGTCCTTGAGGTCCTGCTCTGTGGTTTTCCAGGGAAGACCCAGAACGATGAGGTCAGACGTCTTCATGTCCCCTCTCTTCATTTTCACAGCAGAGGAAGCATCAGTCTCATCCATTTTCCGCTTGTTATCTACAAACGGATAATATGACAGATTAGCATTTACTCGGACTAGTACTGACGCTGGAATACATCTTGAATAAGTCTCAGTTATCTATGTTACTCACACTAATAACATATGGTTGAATTACTCAAATCACAAAGTAGGAAGAAAATGCACATTAAGAACACAATTTCTGAGTATTCAGTTAATCTTTCTATTGGTGCTATTCAAAATATTGTTCATTTCTTAAAATCAAAGGAATACATGGTGGTATTTGATCACACAATTTAGTCTTCAAACAGTATCACTGAGAAAAATGCATTTCAATGTATTCTTCCCAACACTATCAATAAACCAATAGGATTTTACATTTGACAGTCAAAGCTGATAGCTAGAAATGGAACCAAACCAAATTAAAAGGTTACACCACTATAATGAAGCAGAGCAATGCCAAAATTGTAAATTAGCTCAGCTCTAAATTAACTCAATTTATCGTAAACACATCTGCTGTAATTCATTCAATTCATGTTGGTAAATGTACTGATGATAAGCTTGAAGTAACTCTAATTTATGGCAATAATTATTGGAAAAAATTGTGATATTATTGTACGTAAATTTTACAAGTATAGCAGCGAATGTTGAGAAAGTAAGGCTGTGTTCAGAGTTTACACTGTAAACATGACCAAGAGCACCAATATTCGCAAGAAGACAAAAAAAAATGAAAGGGAAAAAACATATACAAGAATCTCATGTCAGAAAATGTATGTACACTTCAACTAGTTCAAAAAGATTTTTATTTATATAAAAAGACTTGTTTTGTTCTTTGCAGAGGATGGCATTCTCTTTTGTAATTTGATAGTTGCGGCAACTTAAATTGTGGTTTCTATATGATGATTGATATATTGTGCAGTCCAATCAAATATTAGAGAATAAGACATTTAATCTGAAGGAAGTGGCATTCAAATTCACAAAAGACAAACTATACAAGTTTTAGAGACATGCGCTGTCAGAATTAATGGTGTCCTTTAGGGGGCGTGCCCAACCATTCATGTTTTTCCACTTGCGTCTCAACAAAAGCGCAATGAAAAATGCACTTACTTATAATTGTGAGTGGACTTGGTCTGACTCAAAGGACGCTCGCTTACCTTTCGGATAGTTGACCACGTAGACGATATTTCCCCATCCGTTTTCGGGCGCGTGCAGGACCCCCTCCACCAGACGTACCCCCCTCATGCACTGGGACACGGGGCTCCTGAACCGCAGGCCGCACGCCCCGGGGAACTGCGCTGCCACCGTGGACAACAGCACCGTGCCGTCATCCTCGGACGGGATCTCCATCGGCTCCTCGTTCTCCTCCTCGGCCACGCGAATATACACTTCGGCCATACTGTTTTCCACTTTTGCTTCGCGTCGCTCTTCTTTAAACTCCAGTCAAAACAATGCTAAAGTTAGCTGTTAGCTCACTGTCAGTCCAGAGTGGCGGCGGCTAACCTTAGCACGCGGCTAACGGGACTCAATTCGTCACGCGTAAATAGCAATGCAATCAAACTGGCAAATGAAGAGATCGCTTTAAAACAAGGTTGTAGCGAGTTTTGAGAGAAAAATCGCCAAGATCAGAGCTCAATTTAGGCTCCGCTTGGACGAAAACACAGGCCTTGTTGCTCCTTTGTTCGCAGGACGGAGGTCTGTGTCGTAAACAGTTCACCCCCGAAAGAAAACTGCGTTAGAAAAGTACACATTCGACACGGCAAAGGAATGTCCAGGGATAATCGGAAACGCGCTATCAAAGTGCAAAAACTTCAGCTATGCGCCTGTCACGTCATTAACTCGAAATCTGTAAACACGCTTTTCTTAAAAATACTTTCTCCACGAGGCAAAAATGACACGACCGCGCAAGGCCTATCAAAATGGCATTAATCGAGCGAAGCGGAAGTACGTCAATGGAAGGGGCGGCGCGCAAACAGCACAGGATAAAATGAAAAATAATAAAATCAACAAACAAACAACAACAACAATAATTAACAATACTAATACTACTAATAATAATATCACCCCCTTCAAAAAAGACAAACAAAAAACAAAAGCTAAAATAAAAAATAAATAAAAATAATAAATTGTACAAACTCAAATAAAACACAAAAAGAACAGAAAAAACAGAGGAAAATAAACAAATGAAAATAAATACAATCAAAACAAAAAATAAATTGGCTGAAATTAGGATGCACTAATAAGGCTTTTAATGTTCAAGCTAAATAAATCAATAAAAACAATAAAATGCAGTAAAATAAACAATTCACAATAGTGAAAACAATGAAAATAATACACAGGTTAAAATTGCATAGATTTGTCTTAATTTTGAAACAATAGTAAGGCTTTTAGTGTAAATGAAAGACTTTTATTGATTACTGTATATAGATTTACATGTGGCCTTAAAAAGACACTAAATTTAAATACAGAAAGCGTCCTCTAGTGGTCAACATGAACACCTGTTCCACAAGGTATCCGTAACCTCGACAGTGATTTCAGCGCAAATAAATAAAACCTATCTTTTATACCAAAAAAGTCTCATCAATTAGAAGACAGAAGTAGAATATTCTGGAAAATGTGTTTACAAAGTGTTTCTTAATCATAAAATGTAGGAAGTTTGAACCATTGTTTTGTTAAAAAAAAAAAAAAAAACAGTGTTACGTAAATTATCATATGAGGTAAATTAGAATATCCTTGACTTTGTAGCTTAAATGTACAAACTTTCATACAAGTTGGCCATATATAATATAGCCAAAATGTCTTCACTCATTAGAATATTGTATGTGCAATGAAACAAATCCAATATAATATGTGTTATCTGTAATAACAGAATATAAATCAATTAATTATGGTCAACCTTTTATATCTGATGGGATTAAAGTGAAACAATATATTATAATAACTGTAGGCTAATTAAAACAGGGGCAAAAGAGATCTCAAACAGCTTTTTATTACATTTTTCAATCAATAACAGTACAATTTAGTACAGTATCTATCTTGCATCCAGCTCACCGTGGAACACCAACAGACTGAAATGAAATACAAAAAGTGAAAAGGTACATAAGGGTGCAGAGCTCTATAATATTAATGGAAAGAGAAAAAGGGAATCCATCTCAGTTGAATTGCATTTTCACTTGTGGCCACACACGAATACATCACATTTATTGTACATCATCGCAGAAAAAAGAAAAAAGTGAAAAAATGTCACAACTTTAACAAAAGTGCTTCTGTATACAGTGAAATGTTGTCATTCAGATGCTCCAATTTTAAATTTAAGACCAAGAAAAAAAAATGTACAAAAGATTTTTTTATTTAGTATGGATAGTATGTGAGAATGCTTTTGTTCCATTGAGTGTGGATATTCAAAAGGAGAGAAAGGACTTGTCAGGAATAAAATTTCACGATGATTGTTATAATTATTACAAAATTGGCATCAATAGAACTGGTAAGCATAATTTACACTAAATATGCAGTCAATAGTAAGCCGTTTTTCCATTCTTGCTCACCCTGGTGCATAGCATTACCAGTATATTATTAGTACATGATGTATGCATGAGTTTGAGCCAAAGAAAAATTGGCCTTAATTCATTAGGTTAAGTCGACAGGTTACTCTCCTTTTTCAGAAATAAATCTAAAGGTTTTTGCACCATTGAAAGCAAGTCTACAGCATGCACATCTAAATTAATTCATGGCAGACAAAATTAAATGTCTTTAACTTAAAACATCAGACCATTATTTTCAGACATTGATTTGTACATTTCATTCACAGAGTTGCAACTGCAGTCCCAAGCAAAAGGAAGTGTCTATTTAGTCAGGTGAGGTGTTTCACTCAAAGTGGATACTAAAACACAATCCCCCAATAATCATAATAAAATCTAGCCATGCCCAAGGTTAGGTCCCTCCCCGCACCCGCCCCGAGTCAAAGGCATGTACAAGAATTAAGGGGGTTAACTGGATAAGTTATAACTCCTTTTGTACTGGAATGAGCATTCATAACTTAGCATGTGCTTGGTTAGTTAACATAGTATTAGTTGAGAGGCAAAGCTTCTTCATGTGCAAAAGGCTGTGATGACAAACAAAAACAGCTAGTATATAAATACATCGTAGACATTTTGAAAGCTGCTCGTGTAATATGATCCAAGCTTTTACTTCTGCATGTTTTCTCTCATCTGTTACATGATTTTTACTGAATTAGAAAGACAGGCTGTAATTCAAATATATCTAAAACCAAAAAGAAATGACAAAAAGAAAAAAAAAAGCCATCGAGAATAACAAACCATCAGAATAGAATTCTTTAAAAAAGTTAAATAATTTGTACAATTACACTCCAACATTTGCTTTCAAGACGCACACATTTGCATGGGATGATAGTGTTGTTTTTCTCTTTCAAGGTAACATAAAATGGTCCAAGAAGGAATGCACAAGTTTCTGATTTGATACCACAGGAGATCCTTTCATAACTAGGTGATAAACAATTGTGCTCTTCTTTGTGTAGGAAAGGCATTGGTTTCCCTTCGATTTTGTGGTGTCCAAGTCAGTTTAAACAGTGTTGAAGATGCTGTGAACATTCTGAAGTTGTAATGGTCTTCCAGTCAACTTTGGAGTTTAATGAACATCTAAAGAAGCAAAACATAACTGTGACAAAAGCAATTAACTGGTGATCACTATGTGTAAACTATTAGCTCCGTCTACAAGGTAGTTTAGGTAACATAGGTAATAGTTTGGAAATTCCAAACTTGAGATCTTCTGTTTTTCTTTGTTGTGTAATCTGTGCATTGGGCATGTTGTAATATTGGGTTGTGAGATCTCAAAATGACTAAAACAGAAAGAAGAAAAACTTACCTTCAGGCTTCAATTCCAGATCTTCAGAAAACTGTCCCAGGATCCTGTTGCAACGGCCATACCATCATCAGTAACTCCCAGGCAGCTAACACGGTTATCATGCCCAGCCAACACACCTGAAAGACAAACCATGTTATAACAACCCAAAATAAAGGCTGAATGTGTACCACTGAACACTTACCAGCCCGGTCAGCCTTTAGTGTGTCCCACACGTTACAGTTGAAGTCATCGTATCCGGCCAGAAGGAGGCGGCCGCTTTTTGAGAATGCGACTGAAGTGATTCCACATATAATGTTGTCATGAGAGTAGATCATAAGCTCCTGATCAGCGCGCAGATCAAACAGCCTGCAGGTGGCATCATCTGACCCCGTGGCAAACGCATTGCCATTAGGGAAGAACTGAAATGAGACATTCAAATAAGTGATCACGTTTACCACAATATCAGTGTTTTACAAGAGCCCAAACGTACACAGATGGCGTTGATGTCAGACTCGTGGCCGGTGAAGGTCTGTCTGCACATGCCCTCTCGCACGTCCCACAGTTTGGCCGAAGCATCACAAGCACCAGAGACGAATAACCGAGAGTCAGGGGCCAGAGACAGGCTCATGACATCGCCTGTGTGCCCTGCGAATGTGGTCGTCTGCTGCCCAGTCTCAATGTCCCAAAGTGCACTGGAGACAGGAATACAGTCACTTAAGAACTCCCCTCCATAACACACTCCAACAACACATTTCAAATGATTTTATACTAACCAAGTGGTATCACCAGAGCTCGTAACAATCTGGTTGTCATCAAGAAAACGACAACAGGACAGGTAGCCTAGAGGTAAAAACACTCATTTATCATCCACTACAAACACAATTGTACAACAGTACAGACCCTTTGAATATGGATCTTATTTTGATCTAATAGTTAAACACAAACCTGTATGTCCGGCAAGCTCACGGCTCACACGTACATTCCCCTCGCGGGTTTTCAGGTTGTAAATGGAGCAGATATTATCTAAACCACCGCAGGCCACATAATTTCCTGAAGGTGCATATGCACAAGTCATGACCCAGGAGGATCGAAGTGGAATGGCATGAACCTGGGAAAGAGACATTAAAAATTATAAACACTCCTTAGATTTACAGCAACACTTATTCCTGCTTTTTGTGGCTGATTTTTAACTTAACGTCATCTTATCTGTTACTTTGCATTTTGTTGGTTGTTTATTATGCGCTGTGCAACCAAGCTACTGTAACCTGGTAACTTCCCTTGTGGATCAATAATGTTTGTACGGGTTTGTCAAAATACAAGTTATGAAAACAGATTAGAAAAGCCCTTAGTCATTTCAACAAAGGACGGTCCGATTTTTTGTTTGTTTGTTTGTTTAAGTCAAGCCGTTAACTGTTAACCAATATTTGCATCTATAAATATACTAAAATCCATAGTAAAGCCCACAGACTGAAATAAAGTAGTATTAGTATAGTTCACAAAGTAACATTTCCCTTTTGTAAAAATTGTACAAACCAAATAATGTAATTTGTGTAAACATCCAGCTACCTCTTTAGCTTAATTGATCTTCCATTTCCTTTAGAAAAATAAATAATTCTGTGGAAAGAACATCTGTCTAATATTACCACGAATTGCCTATCCCCAATTTAACCCTTTTTACACGGGAGTCACAATCCAAAGTACTCTGTGCCTGTTCCTTTTGTCAATACAAACTAAAAAGAGCTTAAAACTAACTTGTATTATTACCGTAAATCTAAATCACTGCACAATATGAGGCATGCGATTTAATTTGGTGAAGAATTTCACCATCAGACATTATAACTGTCCCTGGAAATTAGACGAGGGCACTCCATGTACAAAAGGATAACCACGACCGCATACTCTCCATCTTGTAGGAAACATGATATAGTATTTATTGATCAGTGAGCTGCTGCTAAGTACCACTCACAGAGTATAATGTGGTGGCTTAATCTGATGAGGAAAGGAGGTAGCGGTTTCTATTTGTGTCCGCACATGCAGCGAGGTATCTGCTATACATTTGTGACCTTAAAACCTAAGCCTTAAAGCCTGCGTCCTTCAGTAGATTTAGAGATGCCCGTCTCAAACCAATCTATATTTAGACATGTAAAATATTAACAAAAATTTAAATCTCTGAATAAATTTTGGGATTCTCCACATAATAGAACATATTTCCTCATCCATTTTATCCAAATGTGCAAAATGGTGCCAGTAACTGTCTTGTTTAAGGTTCAAATATAACACAAACACTAAATGAACTGCCGAAACATCACTTTATATTTATGAAAAATTACTCTTTAAAAGTTTTTGTTTTTTGTTTCTTTGTTCTCATTTTCTTAAGTTAGCCCTTTTTGCAGGACAGTTTTACTGTTGTAAACAATATATCAAAGTATTTATTCCATTCTCTTACATGCCTCAAAACAACAATTTTGATATAATCTTGTACACAAATCATTGCCCACCAGCACCATCAACGTTAAGGCTTTTATTCCTAGTTTCAAATACATGTTTTTATCTAGAAGCAGACAAAACACTTTTATTCTGCTTAAATTACTCATCAGGCATGCACACAGCACACCACCACATCCACCCATTTAGCATTTAGCCCTACAGCACAGCCCACAAATGCCTCTCTCAGCTGACGTGCAACCATTTGTTTCACTGCCACTTAAATGGACCAGAGGAGGCTGCTTAGCCTCGACTGGAGCTGCCATAAACATGAATACACTTAGGGGTCCGTCATAAATAATACAGATAAACTACACTGTTTGGACATGAGAGTCAAAGATTTAGCTCAGAAAACATTTCAAATGATGAGAATAATAAAATGTAGTCAACAAAATGCATTAGGTAATTAATTGAAATGCTGCACAAAGCAAATTATTATTATTAAGAGTTATAATTGAGGCAACACTAAGAAAAAAGCTTATGTTATGGCAGTGCTTTTCAACTGGGGGATGGTGGAACCCATTTCTTTCATATGACCTATTTCTAACAAAACCAGTTATTTTTTCCTATTTAACCATGACCCTAATGGATCATGTAGTTAAACCGCACTGTTACAAGTAAGTAAAACTGCACCACGACTTTAAATAAGAAGAGTCTTGATTAACCTCCTTACCATATGCTTTTGGGAACTGACCCACCAATTGAGAATTACTGGCAATCCATGCAAAGAGTCCCACAGTAACAAGACAAGCTTAAATAAACTCCAACTACAGTTGCAAAATATTGTTAAGTTTATATCAACTGTCAATTTTAAACCCTAAATGTACCTTATTTGTGGTATAGCTGTCCCAGATAATCAGTTTGCCATCTTGAGAAGCACTGACCAACAGCCTGGAAACAAAAAACAAAGCAAAATTATTGACTTAATTTTTACTGAAAATAAACAGGAGCCAATAAAACAATGCTGTAATAAGATGAGTGCTGACGCATGTGTTGCCAAAATGAGTTGACATATTTCTCTTACCTAGAATCTGTTCCCCAGTGCATGGCATAGATTTTAGCCAAATGACCCCGCAGCGTTCGTCTTGTACGCATTTGGATTCGGCCAACAGGGTCGATATTAGCTGTGATCTACAAAGCATGAAGCCCTCTGGTTAATCATATGTTTTTATTTTACCTCTCCAAGTAAAAACAATAAAGCCACATGGAGGAAACTTACCTGTGATAGCGTAGCATCTGCACAAGCTTTCCGGGCATCCTATATCCGGAAATTATGGAATTAATGATTAGTCTGTGAATAAACATTTTGAAGATGTGATTCCAGAGATGAAATTCATACTCACTCGGATCTGGTTTTTGAGCTGCTCTGCCTCCTGGCGTAACTGGTCCAGTTCACTCATCTTTTACTCTGATTTTTCAATTACCTTACTCCAGCAGCGGGGGCACCTGTTGATCTAAAAAACAACAAAATACATACATTCATTATTGAGATAATCAAACTTGTCCAACAAATCACAAACACATTTTCAACAAATTAAGTACATCCCAAAAATATTGACAATTTTTACCACCACAATTACCGTTACAGCCGATCATACACAATACACCTAATTACCTTTTGAGAAATTGATGACGAACAATTTAGAAGCTAGACAAAGGCTCAACTTTCTAGTGATCCGAGAGCTGTCATTATCCTGTTGACCTCAATCCCTGTGATACTCAGAAATGTAGCCAGCTAATCAATACGCAACTTATATTAATACGAAGCCTTAAGATGTATCTATAAAAACAAACATTTACAAACAATTGCTGTTTCTTTATTGAATTCATCAAGCAATTGTGAGACATGTAAAGGCCTTCAATCTTAAAGACTTGATGACACGCAGTACAATTGAATTTTAACCAAAATCTAATTAAATAATAAAACTGTCAATGCAAAGGATGTTATCCGTCAATGTCAATAAACTAAGCATATTTCAGAAGCCTGAATGGAAGGAATGCCTCAATATCAAATAACATTTACATTGTTCAACAAGAAAAAGCTTAAACTTTAAACAAATCAGTCAACAAATGCAGCACTGAGCCTTAATTATAGTAGAAAAGCTTAGGAAATGTAAAAGATGTTGAAATTAGCATTTAGCCTAAGATGCTGCACCTTACCTGTCGTATTCCTGCCAGACAGACTCACTAACCCAAACCCTCAAGACAAGACAAACCTTCTTTACCGATCTAGGTTACCCTTCTCTGATTGGTTGACCTTTATAACACCTGTTATCCTCTTATACAGAGTAAGCAGATAATAAATATGTCATGGAATCTGATTATTAAGCAGTATCAAGTCAAACAAATGCCATTCTCACCTTGAAATGGTACATATAGTGATGCAGGTTAAGATTGTCTATTTATAGGAAGGAAAGGCAATACAGAACCCCTAAATAAATAAAGGCACATAGTTCTTCATCATAGTCTGTGTTGATTTTGTACTGTTAAACTGAATTATTGTATTTCCCCATCTCCCCAGTGAGAGGGCTGTAACTGATTTGTTTCCATGACTTTTCAGAGTAAGATTAGTGTCAGTATTTTCAACCGCGTAATGCGCATTATATTTGTTAAACAAAAGTATCCTAATAATATTTAGACAGATTCACATTAGGACTTATTTATTATTGACCTCTATGGACGCTTACAGTTAGGGAGTTCCTCTGCCTCATCACTTCTCCTTTCCAAGCGCCTGATCAGGGTCAGCTGACTGCATGATAAACAATGAGCTGTGGCAAACAGCCGGGAGTAGCAGCTCACTAGCTGTTCCCAGGTCCCTAAGGGGAGTTTGTGCCTTCTCCTCAGTGGAACCAAAGGTGTCACCAACCATTCTGTTTTAATGTGCAGGAGATTAATCTGCAGTTACCTCTGTTCATGAACTGCGCCCCAGTTGATTGCGCTGCTAAATGATAATAATGCAGTCGTTCACAGGTCTAAAGCTGGATCATAGAGAGGACCATAACCAGCTTCATAATCCTAAAAGCTACAATCCTCCGTCAATGACTCTCTAATCCTACCATGTCCACCAACATAAACAGCTGGCTCACCCAATCCACGCATTAAACATATTTTCTAAATCATAAAAGGATGAAATTAATCTTAATACTTTTACATAAATATGCTTAGAGTAAGTGCCTAGATTTGCTCAGTGCGGCTCATATTACAAGCAACATATGCTGCTGAACCTCGTTATGGTAGTCACAGGTGATGATGTACACACAAGCCTAACAAGTATTGTCAGAGGCTTTCTCTGTGCACAGGTTTTCTCATTAGAGCGGCAGAGTTGACTCAGTCATGTTTGCAGGTTAGTGATTTGCCTACAATCAGCCCGTTTGCATTATATTTGAATAGCTGCAACACACCGGTTGAGAAACACTAGGTGGTTGTGGCATTTGGGTCTTTTCAAATTCAGAAGTAGTCCAAAAGTAGCAATGAAAGCAGGCCCCTGTACAAGTCATGCAACTCTGGGTATAAAAATAAGCAATTATGACATTATCACTAGTATTGGAATAGTTAACTTTTATACAAGTTTAAAGAACTATTTGGGATTTTTGTAGACTAAAAAACATTGAAATGTTAAAAAGCTGTAGAATATCCACTTGTGTTGAGTCTGCCCAAATGGCCCAAACAAAATGCATAATAAGGGAAATATAACCACTTCCCCGACTCAAACACAATACAACAAGTATGTGTATTGTTATCCATGTTATCTAAGTATACATTTGGGCTTGGTAAACGCTGCCTGTCCCGGCGTCCAGGGTGTTATGTTATTATGACTCGCACTGATGTAAATCTGAAAAGATGCAGCTAACGCCATCTTGCAGACCGTCGTCCGCTAGTTTAGTTAGCTTTAGCTGCCTCGACAGTGGAGGCCTGCAGGGAGGGCAGTAAGACTCCACAAACAGCCACTGGCTATCACATACCTAATATACTTATGATTTATGATTACTTTACGCGTAGGTTTGGCCAAAAACTGCGGAATTTGTCACGTTTTTTTGTGAAAAAGTGGAAGCATCTCAATAATGCACGACGGCGTTAACCACATAGAGCTCTTCCGCAATTATACAGGAGCTATGTAGCTAGCAATAAGCCACACAAACTACTAACTCACGGACGGCTCGGCTAGAGAAATCCACTTAGTTACACACAGACAATCCCATTATGCAGTAGCAAGTTGATTTGATTAACACGAAGCGGTGAACGCGGTGTTTATTCGCGTCCCGGTGCGTGCGGTGGATCTGAGCCCGTAAAACTGCAAGGTCGGGCGGATATGGCCTGTGAGGACTCCCCCCGGATAAAAACACACATTTACACTGTATAAAGAGAATAGAGATCAGTCGAATGCATGCAGCTGCAGACGGGCTCAATGGTTCAACCAAACACTTTCTGCAAATCGGACGGGAAAGCTATTTTATATTAGAAAATGCAATGTTAATTTAAAAGGGGCGATAACGTGGTTTCCCGTTACATCACGCCCAAACTTGAAAGTCAAAATAAATCCATGTTTCGTTCTGCTGATGCTATTTTTGGACACAGCACAGTTTCTCCTGATTTCTGGTTAATTTGGTACCAGCCCAACCCAGTATGTCATCATCAACTATCAGCAAAATATTAAACATTTAATAGTCCAACGCTGCAGTTAACACTTCCTAAACAACGAATCTATTTTAAACAATCGCATTTACGAAAAGGTGGACGATTAAACGAATTTCTGTTGAAATTTTGACCGACAGTGCTTTTTTTAGGCCGATCAGCAGCAGCTCCGCGGGGCCATCACTGTCACCGTATTGGCCCCAGATTGTTTCAGGCACTTAAACGCGTTTTTCCAAGTAAATGCATGGCTCAGTCTCTATAAAATGTATTTTTAGCACATCATGACATATACAAGCATGCGCGGTAAATGCAGTTTGTTTGAATTAACCAAGTTAGCCAAACGCGGCTAACTAAATTGCTAAAAGATGCTAGCGCTCACTACCCCACCCCCGGGCTCTTGAATTTCCCCCACAATTTTTCCGAGCTAATTTCATTCATTACCGATGCAAAAACACTCCCGATCAACAGCATTTTGTCTAAACGGATTCTTACCTGGTTTATTTTGCGTCTATTTTTGCGTTTTGGCATTGACTGGAAAACAAATCGGCGTAAATCTCCGATCCACGCATCAACGCACAGCACAAACGCTAGCTTAGTAACTAGCCTTTAGCCCGCTGCTGCTAGTGCCAGTGATCAGCCCGAGCAGCCCTTCCCCGACACGGCTACGAGTCTACGACGGCTGGAGCTCGGCAAACCTCGGTCAGCGCGGCGCAGAGGGGCGGGGGAATCACACCCACCACCGAGCAGGGGCAAGGAAACTAGAGAAGAGAGGTATACGGCTCCTGCAGACATGTTCTGACTGTGAACTACTCAAGAACTCATGCAAACTTTTAGTTTTTTCCATTAGAAAGATGTCATCTTTAGTCAAATTGGGGTCAGTTTCTTATAATTCTGAAATCCATGAATAGAGAGCACTTTTTATTGCAATTATCTTGACTTTGATGATTTGACTTTTTATGTTTGTGCTTTACCTAATGCCCATATTCAACCTTTCTAATGTTACGGTTAAGGTAAGATACACTTTACTCCTCTGCATTTGACCCATCCCTCAATGCCGCTGACATCTCCTCAGGAGCGTAACCCATCTCCAGATGTTTGTGCTAGGCTTGATCAGGACTACCATAGCTGGAGGATTTTTAATGTACATGTTTTGGGTAGTGAACATTTATGCTTTATCTGAGGCAGCTGACCATCACCCCAAACACTTCTTCCAGCTTTTTTGGGAGGATCCCAAGGCAGAGAGAGATAATAGTCCATCCAGTGTGTGATGTTGGACTTCCCCCGTAAACCCAAGGGAGGCGTCCAGTACTCAGCTGGCTTTTCAACGAGGAGCAGAAGCTCTACTCCAAGCTCCTCATGTGTGACTGAGCTCCTCACCCTGTCCGCCCATGTCTAAGGGAGAGCCAGGCAGCCATCCTTCTATCGGTCAATACCCATAGCTCATGACCACAGTTGAGAGCTGTAAATTGGCCGGTAATTCAAGAGCTTTTCCTTTTTTACTCTTTTTTCACAACAGTCGGATAGAGTAATATATATTTAGTTCCATAATTCCCTCCACAAATAACAAAACCTGAGCTAACCCTGCGGTTTAGTATCAGTACAAATCACAAACATGTGATTTTAAAAATTAATTTACATGTGATTCTTTTATCCGTTTATGGGTTCAGAGGCCTTTTCGGTCTTTAAGTCAATTCTCCCGGACTCGTTTAACGTAACATAAATCGCAAATCTAATCGCAGTCCCAAATATTTCTCACATAGTTTTCCCAAATTGTACAGTCCTGTGAATATTCATTTTCATATTTCAGTAAAAACAGTCCTGACAGACACAGGTGAAGTTCTCTGCATTATTAGGATGACAAATATATCATTGCATTTAAGGTCTTTAAACTACAATTACAAGATGGCCGCCGGAATTGCCTTGACAATAGAATGCGCGGTCTCTCTAGCCTTTATAACACGCCATTGCCCACCACCACCAGCAGTGGCAGCCTTGTGCTACGGAGATAGGATTGAACAAGCGCAAATCTGCACTTCAACAATCCCTTGCCTTCCACTGCTGCCTCCCTTAAGACGAGCTTAACATCTGCCCTCTTCCCTCCCCGCACTAGTGAGCTTCTGGTCCGGACATTATCGAGGGGATGGGCGCGGTAACCCTGCAGATAGCACCGGGAGACCCCACTGCAGCACCGGCCAAGGGAGAGAGAACCTTCCGCTGTCCCAGAACCACAGCTGGACTCTCTGTGGTATTAGTATATTTGGGCAAAATTTAGGCCAGAAGAATGAACAGCTGGCAAGTGTATTTTTGCAAAGACAATGCGTTAGTTTCTCCCAACACACTGCATTTAGTGATACACACCGTGAACAATTTCAGAAATGAAAATTTGACAAGTTCCAGTTACCAACTGGGGTAATTTATTTTAACATTAAATAATATAAATGTCTACACAAGCAATATTTACAACTACATAAATTAAAAGCAGAAACAAAAAGGACAAACATGCAGATAGACTTGTCACAATCAATGCTATATCCAGCTCAAAACTTATCACGCATTTCCTTGGACTTGTAGGGAATTTTGTCTTATTTTTTGTTGTATTCGACCTATATGATAATATTTTAATTTGTCAATTAAATAACATCTATGGCAAGTGTTTAATTGAACCAATTACTAATTCCTGGCCATTTTTTTACATTTACAACACTGTTCACTTGGAAATGGTTATCCTGCTTTAGATTTGTTGCGTCAGTGGTATAAAGTAATTATTATTATTTTTTTTGTGTGAGTTTTATCGGGCTATTTGAGACATTCTTTAGATATGGTTAATACTTTGAATAGAGTAGGAGTATAGGGGATTAGGTATTTTCCCAGCTGATTCCAAGTTGCCTGGATGTGCTCTGCAGACTTACACAACCAGTTTGTAAACCACTGGCAACACATTTTGGGCGTTCCCTTGCCTCCCACATCACCTGCCTGCACCTAACCACATCCTGGCTGCATCCTCTCTTGCTACGGCATCCACCCCCTTCAACAAACACTAATTTTGCCAAACTATCTTGATTTAACTTTGGCGCTGCGAGGTAATAGATCTTTACAAGAACGGACATTTCATTTGGCTGTATGAGTTAAGTTATATCAGAATGATTGTCTGATCTATATGTTTTGGAGAGAAAAGTTCTTCAGTTCTAGCAAGTAGCAGATTTTCATTTACATTTTTTTATTGTTGAAAAAGGACTACGTGAGACCTGTACATGTATTACATAGAGTCTGATTTCTTTATTTATTTTTTAAATAATCACAAATTATGGAGAGAGAGTAGGTGAAAACTGACATTTTCTGTTTACTCAAGCTTCAAATGCAGGACATTGCTGGAATACTCAAGCATGCATGAAATAATCAAATTACAACTCTGAGACAATGAGAGAGCAGTCTTAAAGTTTATAGAAGTCAAATATGTCTCCTTGAGACTAACAGCAACAGTCTAAAGTGTCTGACATCAGTAAATCCAGACATACATGAGTATTTGAGAGATAAAATGAACAATAAGAGGACATTTACATAACTTTAGGTCAATAGAAAAGTGTAAATACTTTCATTGTTACCCTTTGTTTACATGGGTGGGGCTTTCAAATGTATGTCCTGCAGGCAATCACAGCTCCCTAGGAATGGCGACAATGCATGACAGGCAAATAATTACAATAAAGTACAAAGCACATTACTCAACCAATTACAGTTCTGCAGAGATGTGACTCTATACCAGAAACTATTACTTTGCTCTTTTATTTGTGTATTTCAATCAAATCAAACAATGTAAATTACACATTGTATAAGACAGTCGTTCCCAACGTTTTTTGTCTTGAGTCCCCCCTAAGCTTTGTTTCACACTCAGAGTACCCCTTAAATTGATAAAATAAATGGTTTTACTAGTCAAATATAGTCAATTATTACTATTGTAGTTTTTGTTTTAATTATATTTGTGGTCCAAGATACTCTAAAAAGATGCAAAATTTACAACAAATTACTCTTTTTTTTAAATTCAGATAAAAATACATTTCATCTTATTTTAAAAAACATTATTTCCTGAAACCATTCCAAGTACGCCCTGGTAATTCCTCATGTACCCTTGGGGTCCCCGTACCCCTGGTTGGGAAGCACTGGTAGAGTTGGCCTTACATACTGTACAAACTCCAAACAATCTCCAGAATTGCAAATAAGGCACTTTCCAAACAATATAAAACATATTGCTTTATTGGTTTTGATCCATTTGCCTTATCTAACTGCTGTGAAATTCCTTTTATTCCCTTTACACTGGCAAAAATAACTTCTTGAAATTAAGGCCTTCCATATTTGGTTGTCTGCCTTCATAATGGTCACAGGGGGTTGCACAAGCACCTGTTAAGTAATTGCTGTTCTCCTCAGAAGATGTCAGCCAGAGGTTACAAAAATCAACCTCAGTTTTTGTTTTGTCATGTTATACTCTTCGACCTAATGTTGACTTCAAAGATAAGTAATGTTGCCTAAATCTGTCTCTCTTAGTTCCTAATTATTTTATTTCTCAGAGACAGTTAGGGTGCAGGACCACTCCCAAAGTGCCATATAAGGTCTAGATGCAGCGAGACCAGCCTCAGCTCTGGGGAAAAGATGCCATGATGAACAACTGCTCAGCTGAAGACATCCTTTCAGTCTCCTCTCCTGCTCTGATCCAGTACACATCGAAATGGTGAGTATAGTTTTAAATATTTTTTTTTTTTTTTTTTTTTTTAAGTAATTAAGGGTTTTTCCTTTATATATTGCCCTGTTATGTCTGATTTTGTACAGGTTTAGCCATGACTTAGTCCTCATTTGATCAAGGAATCACCCTTGCACTTTCCAACAGTGTGTGCAGACACTGGAGGCAAAACAGGTTAAGTGTTTTGCCCAAGGACACAACCATTTGTGCTGAAGGACCTGTGATCAACCTGCCAACCCTGGAGTTATTAGGCAAATATCTACAAATTTAGTTACTGCCATGCCCACAGTGTGACCAATCATTGTACATTTTAAGTCAGATTAAAAGTGGACTCCAAGGGGTTTTTAAAAAGTTTACTTTTCACTTGGAAAACTTGCAAAACTTTTCTGTTTAAATGAGAGAAGTTTCTGTTTTTATGAGAAAGATGTTTATTATTGTGAATAAAATAAATTTTGCTTTTATAAGAAAATGTTCTGTTTTTAAGAGAAAAGTTTCTATTCACTAAAACATAAACTTTTCTCAGAAAAAACAAACAAACGGGATTTTTTTTTTTTGTTCAAGTGAATGCAATAAACTACCGTAGTAAACAATTGCACCTTCCCCTAGATAAATCTTACAAATTTGAAACAAATGTATTATTTGATGTGTAATTTGGCGCACTGTTTGATTCAGGCCACTCAGCTGACGCAGGAGCAGATCACGGAGTATAAGGGAGTCTTTGAGATGTTTGACGAAGAAGGGAACGGAGACGTGAAGACGCAGGAGCTGGAGAGGCTCATGAGTTTAATGGGAATCAACCCGACCAAACGAGAGCTCATCCAGATGGCCAAAGATGTGGATAAGGATGGTAAGACTCACTGAACAGCCTAAAATATTTAGAATTTGATTTATTATATATATATAAAATTTTAGACGTATGATGAGTTTCAGATCATTTTAACCCTTCAAGCTGAAGATGTTGCAATGGTCCTCGTTGGACTTTTCTTAAATTGATTTCATTTCGTCCACCATCTGATAAAAGGAAACAATCACGCTGTTTCAAATGTTAGATATAAAAAGAAAGCTGTAACCCTCTTATTTCCAGTCAAATCAACCATTCTGGGATGAATTAGGGTCAGTTTGTTCACCAAACCCACAAATAAAAAAGTACCACCCCAAAAAATAAATAAATAATAATAGGACTCTTTTTTTTTATTTTACTTCACTACAAGTCCCTAAAACTCATTTTTAGTTAAATTAGCTTCAGCCTTTAAAAAGCCACCAAATGACCAAACTAGTGTCAATCCTGCCCGACCTCGAGACACCAGCTTTACTCGTTCATGTATTTAACAAAGAAAATTTGGCGGACTTTAAATTTTGGTTTTCCTCTTTGCAGAGCTTGTTTCCACTTGTAATTAGAGTAAACCAGACAACAGAGGCCAAAACTACCGAGACTCAGGTCCACAAAGAGTCCAGCCATATGTTTGTGCTCCAAAGGGTTCAGAAACAGCTTCAGTCTGAAATGGGACTCATTTTAGTCTGACGTTTTGGGAAAAAACAGTGTAAGGGGTTGTCGTATTGAGATGGTGGAAGGAAAATATCTTGCACTGTGCATTGTGTGGCTTGACTGCTTTAATGCTTTGTCTAGAATGTTCCAGTGTATGACATTAAACTTATATTACATTAAACTTATATCTCTGGAGACAAGCAGGTCAAGTTACAGGTCAGAGGTCTCATTTATAAAACTTTACCTTGAATTATCACTGAGAATGTATGTATGGAGAAAACACACGCTTCCACACACTTCCCCAGACTTGCTCACTCATCTCTCTTGGCTCAGGTTGTCATCCCCCTCATCTTTGGAAACTTCAAAGTGCCATTTTCTGCTTTTTTAAATGTCCTTTTGCTTTTTTACTGATAACAAACTTAACATGGAAAGTTAACATATGCAACACTTTTGTACATATGCAAGCTTTATAAATAAGACCCGTAGAAGATCTGTGGAGAAAGAATGCCCGTTTTACGGGCATTTTAAGGGGTTTTTGAGCTGTAAAAATGCTCTTAAATGCTCTGTGCCGTGCAGTCCAGGAAAAATAATAAAGTTTTAATGAAGAGAAAGCAGGTAACGTACATACCACCAGCATAAAAGATACACAGTTCACTGTTGATATTTGGATTTGGAGGTATGGTTGGATAAATGATGTCTCTAAATTGTCAGAATTAAATAAAAATGATTTCCCTTCTAAATCAATAAAGTTTATTTTAGAATATTGTCTCTTGATTCCCAAAGGGATTATCACAATACTATGAAAAAAGTAAAAAGAAGTCTATAATAAACTTTGGCTTCATACGGTATAAACAAATCAAAGGATACATAACAAAGTCTATAAATGAGTCATTATGAAATAATCTATGAAACAAGACTCAGTCAGATAAGAGAACCTTTATTTGTCTAAACATGCAATAAAAAGCAAGATACATTTGAAAACAGACTTAAACTTAAACACACTGTGCATTTAGAGCAAAATATAAAACCTCTTATGTACAGTAAGTGGCTATGATGATCATCATGTGCAGCATCTGGCTTGAACAAATAGCAGGTAAAGTGACTTAAGTGTATTATAATATTATGTATAAAAAGTGGCTATGGCTATGGCATGCACTGGTGCAGCAGAATAAATGAAGGTAAATTGACTTCAGTGGGGATTGCACATGATTACTACAGGTGGATGACACATATACACGTGCACGGTGGCAGAGCGGTTAGAGCTTCTGCCTCCCAATAAGGAGATCGTGGGTTCGAATCCCGGACCAGACCAACATCACACGATCTCTCTGGGTGGAGTCTGCATGTCCTCCCCGTGTTACTGTGGGTTCTCTCCGGGTTCTCCGGCTTCCTCCCACCGTCCAAAGACATGACTGTGTAGGTTAATTGACAACTCTAAATTGCCCGTAGTGGATGAATGTGAGAGTGAATGGTTGTTTGTCCTTGTCTGTCTGTGTGTGAATGAATGAGAGTGAATGCGGGACAACAGATGGAAATTAGCCCAAGGCTACAATCTGGTGTGTTTACAGCATGTATATCATGTATGTTCATTAACATGCACTGTCCCGACCAAAAAAAAAAAAAAAAATAAATAAATAAATAAAAATATACAGGCTAGCAGTGTTCATTGTACAGTCAGTTCATGTTTTTGTTTGTTCTCCAGAAATACATAAATGTTCAGACTTCTGTGTTTTAAACCGTTGTAGAATTTTCAATCTTAAGGACACCTCCATATCTACCATCGATAACATTTCTATGTGGGTAGCTCTATCTACGGCGGGTGTCATCACACTGTTTCAGAATATGTCTCTAATATTTTCAGTTCCCTTGGTCACACTTCTGGGCTATAAACATTAAGATTATTTGAGGAAACAAGTAAGATCTGAAGTCTTGAAAATTAATACAAGACGAAGCTGTGAAAATATGTCTTATACATCTCATGTCATTTTTTTTCTAATGTTATATTTAGGTGATCATATTTAGATGCTATTTTTATACAGCGTCATAATTGGCTCAAGTGACAAGTGTGAGCTAAAAAAAAAAAAAGTTAACGTGGATTGCGTAATGTAGCCACTAGATGTCAGTGTTTCATTGAGTTGTGTCATTATAAAACAAACTCATTCACTCATTAGTTCTGCTTTTACTAACTGCTCATTAGTCCAGTTATGAAAAATAATTGTATTTTATTTTAAATTGAATTTAAAGTCTCTATGACAGGTTCTCATGTTTTTTTTCTAATTATTACTTAGTTTAGTGGGATAGAACCTGTGGTTGTAGTAGTTTTACATCCGAGAAGTTGCAGTTTGGGAAGAAGTTTTGAAAAATGAAAGGAAGTAGTGCTAAGTCCTAAACAGATTCCCTCTGTGATGTCATCAATAGGCGACGTACCATTGAAAACACAGGGACAATTTATAGCAACTGACACCTTTTTCTGACAGTTCAAGCAATCACTGAACAAAGTAAAAGTCTTATCAGGTATTATTTATTGTCAATTCCTAGCTATTGTGTAATTTATATGGATTTTGGCCCTTGTTTACAGTCTGGTTGCTAGGTAACAGTTATGGAACATCTGCTGCTCATTTTCAACCAGGAAGTTACATTATAAACTTTTCTAAAACTGTCAAAATGGGAAGAAAAGGGTGTAGTGAAATCTTAAATATAATCGTTACAGTATGTTTTAGTGAAAGGTGTAGTCCAACCTGTCATGTGCACTTTATATAATCCTGTGATCCTTTTTAGTAACAACACACTACTCTGTCTTCACGGTGTCAAGGTAAAGGAGTGTTTAACTGCGAGAGCTTCCTGGCCCTGATGGCGCTGTACCATGAACGCACCAAGAACCAGGACGCTGAACTCAGGGCGGCCTTCAAAGTGTTCGACAAAGAGGCCAAAGGATACATCGACTGGAATACACTCAAGTAAGAAATTGGGCAAAAAAGTACATTCGCTGATAATCCAGTGTTTAGTAATTTACTGTAGTTGTTGGCAGTTTTGAAATATGGGAAAGCTTTTCAGAAAGATGTTGTACGATACCCAAGGTTTCAAAGTTTTAAAATGACAGACCAAACAGACCAAAAAGGTAAACAAAGAATTAAACCAGCAGGGAACAAGTTTAGCCATTTGCTATTTTAAATCTTATCTTTTATCACAATTTAAATGTTCAACCTTAAAGAAGACATAGACTATTATGCTTTTTCTAGGTATATATGATTTAATTATTATAACATATTATTATAATTAATCATAATAATGATTTAAAATTATAACATGCGCAGATCATTATTATACATTTTGCTCATTGTAAACCGCAGTATTGATCTAAAATGGCCTAATACTAGAAACAGGCCCATGTACTGGTTCTTAAATTTTTTTGTTTTTATTGCTGAAAAGTACATGACATTTTTGAACCCTACATGTATTACCCCCAAAGTCTGAATTGTTTTGAATAATTGCAATTAAGTCCAGAAAAGTGGGCCGAAATAAGGGGTATTTGAAAACAGAAATGTGAATGCTCAAGTCTCGAACGCAGGACAATTCAGGATTACCGTACTCAGCCATGCATGAATTAATCAAAATGCAACTCTGAGGAAGTTTATGACTGTGGTTAAAAGCTCATAAGAGACACCTCTTTGACTTATAGCAGGCTGTCAAACAAGTACCTGCTAAGAATATATTTGGCTTTTTGAGTATCATGAGATCTAAACCAGATCTAAATTGGGCCTAAAGGTCTCTTTGTCACAGCAATTCTAACCAAGAAATTATTTAAAGGAGGGCAAAAAAGTGATTAGAAAAGGAATTTGGCAAATACAAAAACTGAAGGTGAAGGTGTCCAGGTACCTTTAAAAGGAACATAAACATGGACAAATTGAACAGTTACTGGTTCAAATATATAAGGGGAAATATGCCAGACTGATTTTCTTTGGAATACTCTTTTCTTTTTTCTCTTTTTTTGCTCTCTCACTCTCTCTGTGTTGTTCAGTTTTTCTTTTTTGTGTTATATCTATCTAAAAGAAAAAGACAATTAAGAAAGAGATTTCAGATTTCATTAAATATCTTCAAATATCTGTCTATAAAATAAAATTAAAATTAAAAAATGAGTTTGTGTGCCACATTTTGAGAATCAGTCAGGGTTAGGGTTATTGAGTTAAATCAGCTGTTTTTACACGGCTCTTTGAACAAAAAAGTTTAGTTATTAAGACGTTTAAAGATACATTAGGTCATAAAAAATTAAAACAAATGGATTGATTTTAGTGTTTTACGAGTAGATGTAGTGGATCATTTTCTTCCCCTGCGCCTTTTACAGCACTTTAATAATTTAGTTTAACTGATTGGCCTACATAATCTGGTCCAGAAGTACTACATAATACAGCACTGAGTAATCTGAACATTTTGGAATGTCACAATATAAAATTTTAGTTTTAGCATGATTTTGCAATTATTCACAATGCAAAACATAACCAAACAACAATTCAATTTTTTTTCCATCTTATTTTATCTTAATTCATTGTCTAAGAGATTACAATTCAAGTATTGGGCCAGCATTATGGATTTAAATTGTCTGATTATTAAAGTAAAGTTAATGCGACATAAACAGCCATTTAAAAAACCAAAGCCAAATAAAAAACACTACTTACTTTTCATATCATAGATTTAATTGAAATTACACATTTTTGCCTGTAATTTTTTTATGTCCTGAAAAATCACTATAATCAAATGATCTTGACATCTTTAGTAAAACACTTTTTGTTAATCATAGTATGTTTTTTCACAGATATGTCCTGACAAACGCTGGAGAGCCACTAAATGAGGTGGAGGCAGAGGCCATGATGAAAGAAGCCGACAAAGATGGAGATGGGACCATCGATTATGAAGGTGGGTTCATCAGTGATGCTCTCTGGAGGGCTTTAGGCTCTAGAAACAGGACCATGGGTTGAATATTGGAGCAGAAGGTTTTTGGAAAAATGTCTACCTGCAATGTGTCTGATAGATATTGCTATTTTATTTGAAATTATTCTTTTTAATGGAGTAAATTAAAATAGCTAAACTAATACTGGAATCACATGCATTCAGTGTAGTTTAAAGTAGACATATTGTGTAAAAATGATGTTTATGATTTTTTGCCACTATGTTTTAATGATTTGTTCTCATCCTTTTGAGGCTTGAGTGCCCAGACTTTTTTGTTTTTGGTTTCCCTACCTACAGCCCTACAAAAGAACAATTTTTACCATTTTGAATAGGAAGTCAATGAGATATTCTGTTGCTTTAGATAAATATTTAGGTTTAGAATTAACACATTTTAAAATGAGGGTATAGGTGATAGTCTATTACTAAATACCAGGAAAAACACTATATCTCCTCTTTATTACAACATCATAAGATTTTAGACACAATAAGACTCCTTGGAGATGGGATATTTTGTCATATAACCAAAATAATGGCAACTTTGGAATTAACGAAATGTGAAAATTAAAATCCATTTGATTGTGAATTATGTAGCAGTCCTAATGCAATTGCTGCTTATGTTATAACAGTTTACTTCCTGTGTCAATTAGCACATTTACTGTAAGATTCAATTAGGATTAGGCTTTTCTTTATGGAATCATCTTTGTTTAATTGAGACAAAAAGCACACTCTTATGACAACCAGGTCTTACAATCACTGCTGTTTTGCATCGTATTCTAATTGTTACATAATACAACAGATGCCCTACAATATTGTGCATTCTTATCATCTTAACCTTTAAATCCCACAGAATTTGTTGCCATGATGACTGGAGACCTGTTCAAAATGAGCTGAAGCCCCTCTGAAGATGCTCTGCCTCTGTAACTGTATCAAAACCCAACAAATCCATGCAAAATGAGAATAAATCTGTATAAAAGATTACAAAACACATGATTAAAGTGTTTGAGTATGTGTTTTGAGGTCATAGGCAGAGGATAAAACCATGATAGGGTTAATTTCCATAGAGCTGAGACCCGGATGCAGTCATTCACGGGGGCATTGACAGCATCTGGTGTGCAGAACCATTAAATCCCATCCTCATCCCTGCAAAGCCAGACTGACAAGCCACAGCGGCCAATCAGAACCCCCCTTCAGAATCCCTTTGGCCAATCGGGTGTCAGCGGGGGCGGGTTCTTCTTGGTCGGCAGTGATCCTGTGTTTGCAGCATCCCTTTGAGCCGCCACTGTTGTGTGAAATACAAGAACAAGGGGAAGAAATACCGGGCCGTAGATTTAAGGTTTAGCAATCTGAGACGCGTCTGGGATCCGGTGGCGACTATCCGTGTTTTGTTTCCTCTCTGTGCGGCGTCTATCATGGAAGAAATGGCTGCATCTTCATTGTAAACAGCCTGTACCTGCATTGCTAAGAGGAGAAGCTGAGGAGGAGGGGCAACAGACACAGAAAGACATGCTCCTTCCAATGAAATGTTTCCTATAGCTCTGCATATAATGTCTTAAGGTACGTGTAATGCATTTATTTCATTCACAATTCATAAAAACATTCACTGTCTGTATACATGTCAATAGGATTAGCACTAGTGTTCACTGTTGACTATAAATAACACGTCCCTGAGCAAAAGCCAATGTGCTATTCTAGCCCTGTACATTTGTGTAGGCTTGCTTGTTTGAATGGCTCTTTTTGGTTGTTTTCCTTTGCTACACATGGTCCCAATTAAGAGCGCAAGCAGACAGCACAGTTGAAAGAGGGTTGGATCAAATATCCACTGCCTTCCTGTGTCACTACGTACCTTTCCTCGAAACGAATGGGAAAAAAAACTGCTTCTTTACTGTTATGAATCTATTTGTGGAGGTGTTAGAAAAATGGATGTGGGTTTCACTTTTTGCAAATTTCCCAGCAGCACTGTACAGTTTGAGTGGTTACTTGTCCTTTTTCTTTCAGGCAGATACCACTTTTCTTCCTGGCATCTTGTATCATTTATAACCACATCCTACCACAACCGGGCAACTGTTGCAGACACGAGGAATGCAAAACTGAGCAAGCAAAGTTGTAAACCGTAATATTTCTATGAATAATTATGTACAGTATCATTTGTTTTGATCTAATCGAGGGCTTAGTTTGGTTATTCTTACTACCCAATATGTCTATAAATTGATATTAATGGAAAGCGCCAATCAATCAATTTCCTATACAATCAGAAATAGTCTCCTTTTAAGTGATGGTTGATTTTTCAGGATTCAGGACAGTAATGATATGTGAAACAAACAGCAAATAACATTCTGATTTTTAATAAGGGAAAGTTTATCAGGCCTTACATTTACAATAATACATTTTGAAGTGTGATTATGTTGCTGAAGAAAATTAAGGCAACAAACGATAATAGAAACAAATTTATGCTACTGGCCCAGTAACCTGATTGTAGGATTATCCACCAAAACAAAAACATTTCTAAATCTCATTAAAAACATAATCTGCAATAAATAAACAGCTGAATGACACACTTTAGTTAGTTTGTATCTATAAAGAGTCATACAAGTGAATCATTCAATAATCTATAGCTCAAATCTTAATGTCTTATTGGCTTAATGTCTCCCAGTTGTACAAAGACAATGTACCAACAAAAAATATTGACCCCTAAAAATGATTGTTCCGTCCATCATTTATTGAGCAAGAAGTCGATAAAGTAATTATCATGACAGGCCTAAAAGTTATAGGCGACCCATAAGAACAAATGGAACAGAGCAGATAGATAAATACTTTATTGATCCCCCGTAGGAGAAATACAGGTGTCCGGTAACAAACACAAGAATAGTTTGTCTGTCCAGATGAATTAATAAGTTACGTTAAGGTTATTTCAAGCTTGCACAAAATTGGGACTAAACCTGGACTAGAACAGTGCCAAACCAGGGTCAAACCAGGACAAGTGTGAACACAGCCTTATCCAATTCCCAAAAAGCAGTGGATTCATTTCTGTCTCTATCACTCACACATGACTAACGTATCGTATTTATTCCTTGTATTTTCAGCATTCAAATGGAAAAGACCCTCTCTAGGCTCCAGCCAAACACAGGAAACATGTCTGCACCAGCTGTGGACGACTGCACAAGTTGAACATCTCCAGGAGAAACCTTTCATCCAAAGTGCTCGGCTGAACCATGTCCGCCACTGCTGCAGCTCAGAGCACCCCCGGCCTCCTCTCCACCGCTCCCCCCGTCACCAGCGCCGTCCCCGTCCCGGCCCTGTCCACCGGCGCCGCGGCCAGAGAGAGCATGCGGACCACGCTCATGACTGTTACCATAGCGACCAACGAGACCGCCTTCAACGCCACGGCATTCCCGAACTCTGCGGCGGCGGCGGAGGCGTCGGGAATGGGGATGGTGCTCGTGCCGTTTGGAATCATCACTGTCATCGGATTAGCTGTGGCAATTGTGAGCATTTAACGTGGAGCTGTTTTGTTTGTTTTATTTATTTTTTCCTAGTTTTTTGCTTCTCAATCAAAACATAAGGCACAGAACATGACACACAGAGAGGGAAGAAAACAAGTACAAGTATTAAGAAATGAACAGTCATGAAAAAAAAAAAAAATCATAAATTGTCCAACGTTCAAGACCCATTTAGTTCAAACTCTCTATTTTACGAATGTCAGTTATAATTTGGGTCCATCTTTGATTGTAGGTAAATATTTGTATGTATTTTTTGTGATGGCTTTATTACCTGCTGTCAAAAGTACGCTTCAAAATTATCCATTTATATTGTCCATGGCAGCGTTTTGAGGCACAAATACATATTTCTGAAGTTTTATTTTTTATTTGGTTTCTTTTGTTTTGTTTCATTGTTAACATATTAAAAGACATCATCCGTGACAAATGCAATGATAGCAAACAATCTGCAGTGCTGTATTACATGGAGCTTATTCTATTATCACACAGCAGCAGGCAGGAAAAAAGCATCTACTTAGTTTGTAGAAGTAACGAGATTTTTGATGGCTAGTCGCGTTCCCTTACTCCGTCATTTTAACTAGATGCTGCACACAAAATATAGAAAATGAAAATATATATTGAAATGAACAAAATTTAGCGATGAGCAAATTTGAATTTGTTGAATGCACTGCTATTGTTTGCTTAATTCACAATACTATACATCACATCCTCCCCTCAAACACTGCGATTATGTCAGTCACATTTGACAATTATCATGTTCCTTCTTAATGTTTTGTTTATTTGCCTATTTTTGACAGGCAGTTTGTCTGGCTTCCATCTGTCATTCACAGTGAGCCCGATTATGCATTGGAAAGAAGCATCGTGTGCCTTTTCTTTTGGATAAAAACATTTCTGTCCATACAAATACATGAGAAAAAGATGAATTCCCCTTTGACATTTTTTATGACTTATCATACTTACTTATTTACTTAAAAAAAAGTAGGTGGATGCTGTACACAAAATATATAAGAAAAAAATGATATAAAAACATGAAGCATTTAACATTTAGGCTAGGCTGGAATATCCAAATTATAAATATGGGAGTTTTCTTATTCCTCATACCTCTTTAGGTCATTCAATACCACATTTTGGGAGCCACCCATATTGTTATTCAATATGTTATTCCTCGATATCTGAAACCTCACAGACAAAAACATTTCCGTTCAAACAATGTGGATTTTTTGGCCCAACTCTATCTAAAGTTGGCGTATCTCTGTTGTTGTTATCAGTGCTAATGATTGTGTTTTATTTTTTCTTTCCAGATGTTATATATTCGGAAAAGAAAACGGTATGTCACCTTTTTGTGCCATAGATTTTAGGGTGTATCCCGCTCACATTCTTATAATGTCTGTCTTTATTTTGCAGGTTAGAGAAGCTGCGGCACCAGCTGATGCCCATGTACAACTTTGACCCGGCGGAGGAACAGGACGACCTGCTGGAACAGGAGCTGCTCGATCACGGACGGGACGGGACGATCACCGGCGCCAATGCAAAGGTGAGACAGATTTTTAACTGTAGAATAATACACCGTGAACTGATGCTTTATCTGTGTGTGTTTTGTGTGCAAATAGTGGTGGGCAACGTCGACTAAAAACATGTCTTTAAATGTTTAAGTTGACGTTTAATCATCAGATAAAAGTGAAATGTCTGTAAAATAAATGACAAAAGTGTGGAAACACTTTTTTTGAAAGTTTACATGTTTGTTTTGTTTTTTTATCTTGTATATTGTATTTTTTCTCTTTTCATAGCATTTTTTCTATAAGCGATAAACTCAATATTTAAATTTTGCATATCGTCACAACATCATATTATCTAAATTTCTATTGACATTGCCCACCTCGATATGCTAATCAATTAAATTTGTGTTTGTGTAAAAGTACAAGGTTTTAATTGTTTTAATTGTTTAATTGTATTTTTTTTTGCATTTCTCTTGAAGTTGTGACAATGGTTTTATGGTAACCGTTATGCCGGGTAAAGTATCACCTGTGTGTCGTATAAATCATGTTTATGATCCTAAACTCTCCTAAACTCTCTACATTTCAGTGAAAACAAAATCATATCTTTATCACACAGTGGTGATACATAAACCATCCTTATTCCACGCTGTACCTTTCATATGTATACTAATCTTATTAACTTAGTGGTTCTTCACATCATTTCAGAACAGCATCTTTCCCGTTTTCCAGTAGCCAGTAATACCAAAATAAGTGTCTTAAAACTACTATATCCAAGTCTGCTATTGGTCAACGCTTTACAAATGAGCCTAACCTTCTCCATAACCCTCTACTAGATTTTCAAAACATGTTTCTATCTGACAAGTTTGTTCATTCAGTAACACTCTGTAACAACTACACTTATTCCTGCCTTAGTAAAGTATAAACAAAGGCTTAATTCATAGTGAACAAATAGTTTATCAAGAATAACTCAGGCTTAGTAACTACTAACCCTAACCTTAATTAAGTAGTTACTAAGCCTGAATCATTCTTAATAAACGACTGTGTATATCCATTATGATTTATGCCTTTGGTCATGCTATGTTATATATAATATATATATGTTGCTATAACTCATTCTGAGCCTTTATGCCATGATCAATACGATCAGTACATCTGCTAGGCCCAGCTCTCATTTCTTCACAAACACGCTATAATATTTCTAGCTTGTGTAAGCGCTATGCAGCCAGTAGATGGCGCCTAAACTCAGTAAATGCCTTGGGAAACACCCCAGATACAGATTTTCATTTTGTTTGTTATTAACTAAACATGAGATAGCAAACTTAAGGTACTCAAGAGCATGTTTAAAAGCTAATAAAGATACAAAATTGCATAATATGTTTCCTTTAAGGCAAATTAAAGTGTAGTTATTATAAAGTGGTACAGTTTATTCCACAATAAAAAAAGACATGTATAAAATGACAAAAGAAATCATATTAAGTTTGTCTTCTCTTCTCCTGCAGACTCTGACGACTTCCCAGGGCACGACGCAGCGTCCCAGTCGACTGGTCTTCACTGATGTAGCCAAAGCTCTGAACGCTTAGCGAAACACTTCCATTTACTACTGTCCTCTGGTGTAACAGCACTGGCCTCAGAACAGCGTCTCACAGGAAACAGAAAAGATGCACAAACTGGACTTTTGATGAGAGAGCTGTGGTCAAATAGGTTGAGTTCACATGGCATCAAAATATTCTAGACTTCATAGGTTAAAACTGAGCTGGGGGGCATTTCAAATTCTGTCAAATTCAGGTGTTTGTCCGGGTTTATCGTTAATCTCTGTAATTACTAGAGCCACAGGAAACAAAAAACAGGCACAAAGTTAAATGTTTTTTCTGTCCGCACAAATTAGGTGAAATATGTTTTTTCACAAAAGTTTAAAAAGTGGTGGCATAATTTGATTTCCAAAGTGTTATTCTTAGTTTAAAGGATTTTGAGCTTCCTGGAACCTAAAAACAATGGTCTGGTTCAACGTTTGTGGATTTTCTGTGTAGATATTTCTTTCAAACATAGAAAATCTCACTTAAGAGTTTCGTAGGCTCCTGCTCTCCATCAGAAATTAAAACAATATCCAATTCTAGGGACATGAACACAACCTATACATATATTTTGGAAAAAGCGTGTGCATGTTAGATATCACGAGGCATCACATGTATGATCTTGCACTGTTATATTTCCACAAATATAAATCCAGTCGTGGTGCACTTTTTTAATGTCGAAGTGTCTGTAGTTTGTCAGTGAAGTTCCCCAGAGCTTCTGTAATTGATAAAAGGGAGTGTGCATTTCTTTCTTTTTGTGTTTTTTGTCTTCAAACAGGCTTGAATGAAAATCTGTGTTGAGTTGATTTTGTTGGATAATGCAACAAGACATTACTTTTTAGACCGTGTGCCAATGTGAGACTGTTATCTCTCAATAAATAGCCTATGATGGTATTTGTAAATGTGCTGTTTTATCTAGATCAGGTTAGTTTATGTCGAATAAGACCAATCAGAGGTTTGTTGTTTGTCAGTTTCGATTTGCACCCAATTGTTATCAACACATTTTTAAACATTTGATTATAGATAACAAAACTCCTTCCTGGTTTACCTGTCTATTTTCTCTGTACAGGTTAATACTTTTTTTCATTTCATCTTTATTAAGGACACAGGTGCGGACACATGTTCCATAGCTAAGACAATAAAAGTAAAATGTTAAGAATACTGTAAATAAGTTCTTACTAATATTTACTATTACTATTTATTTACTATTTACTATTATTTCACATAGAAAAGTACTCAGTCTCTCATTACATTAAGGCAGAAGTGCCAGTGACCCTTATTAATTATTCTATAGCCTTATTCTTATTCTTATTAGACCATTATCATATTATCTCATCCTTATTTTTGAGGATGCCAGACATGGAGTTTGTCTGGCCTCCATTTGTCAAACACATGGGTATTGGAATTGGAAAGCAGCATAATGTGTCTTTCCTTGTGAATAAAAACACTGCTGATCATAAAAATGCATTAAAAAAGATTATTATCAATTCATGGTGAAAATAGGCATTGGCAGACCACATATGTAACTTTTTCTGTAACAAATGTAGTTAAAATAATAACCTGACCTGCACTGCCTCAGTCGGGCAAGCAATATATAGTCTACAGTAGGATTTGATTGTATTTTTACTGTTTTGTAAAAAGGGTGCGTTGACACTTTGTACTGGTTTGAGCCCAGTTTTAGTCCCGATGTAGTTTGCAGATGTAGTTTGTAGATGTAGTTTGCTCTTGTTATTGTCCTGGTTCAGTCTGGGTCAGGACTATTCAACTACATCGACTACAACTACAACTACATTGACAGGGCCAGGTTTTTCGGAGGGCCGTCGCTATTTGGCTGGATAGATGTAACACACTTATGACACAGTTTGGGGCAGTGGTGGATGAAGTACTCCATTTTGTAACTCAAGTAAAATTACAGATACATCAGCAAAAAATACTTAAGTAAAAGTATCACATTTTCATAATCTACTCAAAGTTATTATATTTGGTCCGGGGAACTATTAAAGCATCAAATTGTTATCTTGATTGATTTATTCTGTTAAGTTGTAGTCCAGGTTATTTTTCTCTATAGATTTGTTTGCAAAAAGGGAACTAGGGAAAAAACAAAATCACAATGTGCTAAAAATAAACCCCTCAGCCTTTTCAGCAGGGCTTAAAATATACTTTTACTTTTCAGTCCAGTTCAAAAATGTAGTGGAGTAGAAAGTACAGATACAGATACATGCTCTGAAATGAAGTAAAAGTAAAAAGTATCCACTGTAAAATGTACTTAAGTAAAGTACTTTTATTTTTATACTTTATTACTTTCCACCACACAACATCTGCTATTAGATTCTGTGGAGAAAAAACGGTTTGAAAGGTTTTAGCAACACTGCTCTGCAAAACCGATCCAGAATTAAACTAAATTACAATGAAAACAGAACGAAACAAGGACTAAAACAGGACAAAACAAGTGAACAAGAGAAAATATATTTTTAATAACTTGAAAATGGCCTGTGGACGTTGAATAGGCCTGGTTCCGTCCCAGTGTTAATGTGGTGTGCAGGTGTAAGTGTGCCTTAAAGTAGGGCTGTAGTCGACTAAAGAAATTCTTGGTCGATTAAAGACTTACCCTATCAACCGATTGGTCGACTAAAAGGGGGCGTAGCAAAAATACATCAAAAACAGTGTAATATTTCTATGTATCTGACCCAAACTGCACTCAAAAGATCACAACTGCACAGGAGTTCATGGGAAAACAACTATTCAGAAAAGTACTAGGAAACAGAGTATTTATGTTGGACTCCAATATCTTCAGCTAACTCACTCCTTCTCGTTTTTGCTTTTTTTGCCATATAAATCCATGTAATCTAAATAAAACAATACAAATCACAGAGGCCAGTTCAATAAGTGTGATATTTTATTGATGAGCAATAAAAGAAGCAGAATAACACAAATCACATGGTTATTACGAAGTATAACAAATATATATATCACAGGTTGGTGAGTTGTGTTAATGTAAGTGGAAGAGGACATATCAATAACATAATGTAGTACTAGAAATACACGCGGTTAAGAGTAAGGCATAAAAGATGATTTCTCAAGTTACAAGTTTTTTTTTCTTTCAACTTTGTTTTCATTCAAGAGTTGAAACTGGATCAAGTATATTGTATGTCACTACATCACTATCAGTTTTAAAAATCACAGAACATTAAAATTGTCCCCAAAAACAAGAGTAAATATGCACCACACATTATGTAAAATAAACACTGACTGATAGCTGTAGTTTTTAAATTAAGATTTGCCTTCAAGCCGACTTCACTGCAGCGAGATGAGATGACTGGACTACGCGTATTCAAAATATTACAGTATTTTGAGGTTTATTGTCAATGTTTTTTGCATTATTTCATGTCAGAACTGGATACTTTCTTTTCTACCGATCCAGGCGTGTTTGCTTTTTTTGCAGAGGTAGTCCAGAGGGCAATGTAAAAATACGTCAATGCAGTTTGAACAAGAAAACAACCCTGCGTGAGTGCTCGTCCATCCAGCAACAAAATGATAATATGGAACAATGCTGAAATACATGATTTGGATATAACTAACAACCTTATCGTGAGCCTAGTACAAAGTGATAAGAAGTAAAATTAGCTGGTTATAAAAACAACATTTTCAAATCATTACATAAAGCAAATTGTCAAGAGGACAAAACAATTACTGGTGAGTTTTTTTGTGTGTAAATTGAGTGATATGCACAATGATTTGTTCTAAAAAGCAAGACTAGATCAATTTACCATAGCAAGAATACTTAAATATATATATTCGTAAACACAAATGCCATAAAATTGGGTATACTTTGTTACAGACCTGGATTAATGGAAGAGGGTGTGTTTGAAAGGACATCTGATGTAAAATATGTTCTAAACGAGGAAGATTTTGAGCTAAAATTCAACTTACAAGTCCAGGTTCTGCACATATTTTAAAACAATGAAATAGCTTTATCAGTATTTATTAACATGAACTGTGTGTACTATCACAGCTGGTAGCTTTATACTTTGTCTGTCCGTGCTAATTTAATGTTGATCATAAATTCCCCATTTTGTTTTTATAATGAGCTTTTCTTTTTCTAGCTAATGCTTTGAATTGCCACTCGCACAGTATTTTTAGCACCAATTCGTTGTTGAGAGTTGTAAATAAACGAATACAAATAACAGGAACTACTGCCTAAGATTTTGATAATGTCTATTTCGGCCGGTAATTTCTGTTTATGTTTCAATATGCTAGGATTGAACCATTTTCCTCACATGCAATAAAAATAGTCAGAGAATCTACCATAATGTGATGAGCAGGTAAACTGATTTCTAATATAACATTCGTGATTTACTGTCATGTATTTCAGCACTGCGTTGATATCTGCTGCTTTTTCAATCACACGAACTGAGTAACATTTACAGTGTAATGATCAGAGAATACATGAAGCAGTAAAATGAGAAAAATAAAAGTAACAGACCCAAATAAACATAAAGAACTACTACACCCTAAATAAAACATACTGTATTTCATTAAGGCATTGTAAACCATTGGCTGCAATTCCCCCAAGGAGTGTAATGTCTTGGTTTTGTGAACATTTCTGGCCATATTATTAGGTATGTCCATTGCTGACATTGTATTGATCGTGCAACTATTTGAACAATACATCATGTGACAGCAACTCGGGGCATTTAGGTACATTTTCAAGTCAAACATGCGTCATAATTCAGAAGAAAGTTGGTTTGAGGAACATTGTGAACTTTGTGCACTTTGGTTTTCCCCATTTAACGTCTAACAAGCCTATTATGTAGTCACTGAAACAACTCTAGTTCAAGATCTGGAGATGGGTCACAAAGTACTGCACTTGGTCCTAGTAGCACAGGCAAGATTGGTAAAGGCCCCAAGTGAAACAGGGAGCAATATTCCCTGGGGGACGTTGCCTTTACTGTTCAAATGTAGGAGCATCCTGAACAGTTGCACAAAGCATCAAGCAAATGTCCGATTTTGGGAAGATCCAATCACAGCTGTTCATTTGCAGCCCACATATACAATATAATTTGCTTCATCAGATTTTGAATTTTAAATACTGGCGAATTACTAACTCTGCACTTTTTACCCTGAAAAAACATATTTGAAAAGTTTTTATTCTAAATTTCAGCCGCTTTATTTTGCATTGTATATTTTCAATGTGTTTTTCTCAGTTTTCTAAATGAAAAATCCATCTTTTAAGGATCGAAAGCATAGATTAGCAAGCCTTCAAATTCAACAGTTTAAAATCAGAGAGAAAACATTTGACAGCACAGATTCCAGATGCCAAGATTCACTCTGATTTTGAGCAGTTGTTAATGCCTTGCTTTGCTGAATTCACTGCAAAATTTGACAGTTGAATTTGAGGGCTTGAAAATGTATGTACGCATTGAATTTTTTAACACAATTGAAAAACACAATGAAAATTTACACTGCAAAATTCAGTGACTGCAAGTTCAAAACAGAAAGTAATTCAAACAAGTTTATTTCGGGGTCAGCATTAGACATTTGCAAGCATTTAAAAATAACTGTGGGATTGACTATCCTTTTATCTGTCATAAGAAAATATATATTTGATTTTAACACAGATTTACAGAGTTTAGTGATTTGCTTCTTTTTGAAGCCTCCAAGTTAGTTTTCACTCAAACGTTCCAAGTGTTTCTGTGATTGGTTAATCCGCCTTTGAATTACGACCACTGGAAACTGTGAAATAGAATATGGTTCCAGACGCCATACTTCTTTGTAAAGTATGATAAAAGCGTGTGGTCTCGGCTGGTCAGGCAAAGGGAACTACACACCTGCAACTCAATGAATATTATGACCTTTTAAAGACAAATTTGGAATACTTTGTGAACCAGCTAACATCACATAAATGAACGTTGTTTTCCATTCTGATTCTTCATTATGAGCCTTCGACGACACCTAAATGCCTCACCGAGTTGCTAATACGACTAAAATAATTGCATTTCCGATCAGTAGAGCAGCATATCTAATAATATGGCCAGTGCATGTATAGTTTTGACCTGCAGCCTTTTCTCTGAGTACATGTGTGTGTTCAGGACAGGTGCTGTGTGTGTGGGAGTGGAGAGTGACTGTCTGTGTGCGGTACAGTGAGGTAGAATGACAGATGATACTGAGGTTCATGTGAGGTCATTGTGTCGAGGCAAATCTGGTCAAACACAACATCAGAACAATCATCACAACTGAGTAGACTGGCAACGTGTTCCTGAATATTCTGTACCTGAGGTTTTCAATATTTCAAAAAATGGTTCAAAGTGGGGTTAAAGAAAGCACGGTAAGAGTACAATCCTGAGTGTGAAAAAATGACAGGTCAACTCCCCAAATGTTGACGAAGCAAATGTGAAAGGTTTGATTTCAAAGTAAGATACAAGATATAAATAAATGACACTGCCTTAAAAATCATTATTCCACTTACTGCGTCAATATCCCTTTGCAGTGTGGATTTAAAAGTGCACAATGTAACTCTTCTGGGAAAACCTCCATCATTTACTTGTCAATAGAAAGATTAGGGATGTTATATTTTATATTTTATCCTTTGCTTTATGTTGCACCTACGCCGAAGCAAGTTCCTACGTTTGTGAATTTCACTGACAATGGCAATAAACAATTTCTGATTCTGATTCTGATTCTGACAATTTTGAAGATTTTATTTTGGAGCATCCCGATCACAATAATCAGAAGATATTATGTCAATCCATCAGAAATGTGTTAAAGCATGTCTTTAAACGTGTTTGTTGAGGTTTATTTATCAGACAAATGTTTGTAAAAAGTGAATACAAAAGAGCAGAAATATTACAGTTTAAAAAAAAATGTTTACTACCTAACTTTTTCCATTTTGGTACCACTTTTTCCTATGAACAATACACTTGATGTTCAAATTTTGCATATATTCAAGACAACAATAATATCTTAATTTCAAAATATTGCTGACACCTCTCTAGAATGTTCCACAATGTTGCATTAAATATATTTATCTTGTATTTACTCAATTTCCAATCTTCTTTCAACTTGATTAGTAAAAATAAAATAAAATAACACAAAAACAACATTTCTTCAGTCCAGACGTTTTATCCACTTCTCAATGGAAGCGGTTAATGTCTCACTGTGGAACATTTCAGACAAAGCAATAACATATCTCCGGAAAGAAGCTGGTGCTTAAGCCTCCACCAGAAAGGTTACATAGTGCTTCTTTAACTTCCATAACCACTTTTTTTTACATTGATTGAATTTGGAAAGTTTGAAGATTTATAATGGTTAACAATAAAAACTGGGCGATAAAACCATATTGTTTTCATAAGTTTTCCTTGTATTGTTTTAGTTTAGCAATATATCAAGAGGCTCCGGTTCCAGACGCAAAAATCTACAAGCTGGAAGAGTTGATTACAGTTATTTAAGGTCAAAACTGATCAGACAACCTTCATTCAAGTATAAAAATATGTAGATACATTATACATTATTATTATTATTATACTTTGTAGGCAAAAATATCAGTTTCTAATTTAATATTCAAAGGATACAAAACTAATCTTTACTCGATGTATTCCATGCATAAGGCTAATATAGGGACTCTACTATTAAAAATACATTGTCTTTTTCATCGCTGTTTCTCCATTTGACACTGGACCTTGAAACCAAACCTCTCACATTGGCTGAATATAGTAAAGACTTCAGCGCACCATGTTTAAATTGTAGCATTGATACAGATGTCAGTGTCTTGCTCCCGTTTTATTCAAGGGTTTGTGACACTTTAAAATAAAATAAATGTTTGGTTCCTTTTTCCCTGCACCCTTCTCCAATTGTTAGCCCTCAGCTCCCGCCCCTCTCCCTGTCCCCTTTTCGCAAACATCCGAAATGTTTCAGTTTGAGTTTTTAAGTGAAAAGAAACCATGATATTTGTCTTTGTGTGTGTGTGTTCCTGAATCCTCGTCGCAGAAGGGGGTCTGCTGTCCCCCGTTTGCTCGAGGACAAACCTTGAGGTAGAACCTTCTACTGCCCTTCCTCTGGATCCTGAGATGACGCAGACGCGAACTGTGATGGACCCTCCTCAGACTCCTCCTCCTGAAACGGCAGGAAAGAAAAATCCTATTGAGATTCGGCATTCAGCACCAACCTCATAAGAGATGAAGAGATTGAACTGTCAGATGGCAGATTTGTTGATCTGGTTTTTAGTTCATATTGCTGTAAATATTGGGTCTTTTCACATGAAACAAAAACTTCTCAGCAAAATTCAGCACAAATAAACAAAAGGGAAATCATTACAAAGCCTTTAAACAATGAAATTAAAATGGTAAATTTGTTGACTCAATCCCTAACAAATAATGATACGATTCAACATATGCTGATCATAAAAAAGATATATTTCTACTGACATGTTTAGAGACTATGCAAACTCTAAAGGTCTGGTCAACTTGGGAATCCAAAACCCTTCTTGCTAGAAGAAAAGAATGGCTATACATTGCACCAATGAAATGTTCAAAGTTGAGCCAGATAGATTTTGTAAAATGAAATTGATGAAATGCTTTGTAAACCAGGGTTTCCCAAACTGCACTGGAGGAAGGTCTGCCACCTGGAGAAGTCTGTCTATGGAGATGTTATTGCTTGGAAATGTTTCAAATGTGATACTGAACTTATCAATGGAGACAAGCATGTTGTGGACCCTCCACCAGAAAAAGCAAAAATAAATTAAAATTTAGATTAATATTTGTCAGTATCACCCACCCTTTCATTAACGACTGCTCAGGAAGGTGTGTTGTTTAAGATTTTATCATTTTGAACAATGAGTACTTAACATAACCACTGCAGTGCAGTTAGCACTTTAAATGACTTTCTAAATAATGCAATGTTCAAAAAAATAAATAAAATAACCAACACTAAAACTTTCACCAAACATTTCTAGAATGAGTCACTTGTGTCAGAGTGAGAGCGTTAGTAAAGGTGTTTACATAAAGACAAGTATGTGTGAAGTTTAAAAGGCTTGAAACCACACTGCAAAATTAAATTCACACCCGGAGTGTTTTTCTACGGCAGTACAAACTGACTAACTTTTGATGTTATAAGACTTAATTTCAATCAAAAAAGTAGCTAAAGTTTGAACGTTAGAGCTCCTTGCGACCCCTACATTGGGCACCCAAGTCCTAAAGTAAAGTCTAAACTAAAGTAAACTCAATACGCGTTTGCACAGACTTCTACATGACCGACAATAGCCAATAGACTTCTTCTTAATCTATGCGCATATTCAGTCTGGCCAGAGTACTGTATCACGCCTTATCTTGCCCCATTGTGTTGTTTGTGTGAAATCACTGAGAGCGCTGACAGGGATGAGTGTGTGAGCGTGCTGGTCGGGACGGCGTTAGGAAGAGACAGTTATATCAGGAAACCAAGAAGACACGCGCTACACAGCAGATGTATCAGATTTCCTTTCAACATTGACTCATTCTTCCCCTTTTATGTGCGTGTCGCTAACGGTTTCAGTTCGTGTAGTGCCCGACTTCACTCACAGGGGGAGAAGGCGCGCCAGGGTCGATGAGGGGCATCAAGAGAAGTTCAAAATGTACTAAGTTACCTATAGTGTATATGTTTTCTTCACATCTGGCACAAAAGGATGTCTGGAGGTGTATCAGAGAAATTCAACTCAATTCCAAGAAAGCAAAAGTACTAATCTTATTGCATTTAGACCTTTTTGTATTTGTATTGTAGTAACCAATACATTTCCCAATTTAGAGTGCATATGACAGGTTTTCATGTATTTCTAATTATTGCTTTGTTTCGTGGCTTAAAACCTGTGGTAAATGTTTATTACAGTTTTATATCAGTCAAGTTGTCATCAGTAAGCGACATTCCATCAGAAACGAAGAGACTGCTTAAAATTTACACACAATGGACACAATATTTTGACAGTTTAAACAATCAGGTATGATCAGGAATTATTCTTTGTCAAATCATTTTGTCAAAAATGACTTTGTCAAACTATTGCGTAATTTATACGAATTGCGGCCCTTGTTTACAATATGGTTGCTAGGTAACAGCTGGGGAATTACTGGGGAACACGTCATGTTCAACCAGGAAGTGATATTATCAACGTCACACAATATTTGTCAAACTGGGACACAAAGGGAAAAAACTGTGTTAAATCTTAAACATAATCATAGGCACTACCTACGTTTTGGTGAAATGTGTAGTCTAACTTGTCATGTGCAATTTTAAGTTCAATTTTGATGTAACATCAACAACACTGCAACAGGATATGATAAATATAGCAAGGTCTGGTTTGCATAATTTACAGTCCTATAACATGACAGAAATTATAAGATCTTGGTTTACAATACATATTTAAAGAAGTATTGTGACACTTTCAGAAAAAAAAGGCTTCTAAGGGTGCATTCACACCTGGTATGGTCTTATAGTTTGGGCTCAGTTTAGTCCTGATGTGGACTTGGTCTGGTGCTGTTCTAGTCCTGGTTAAGCCCAGTTTATGCCCAACTTTGATACGATTAACATGCATGTATGAATGCCCCACTAAAGACATACAAACTGTAACTGCAACCCCAAGGATGAATTGTTATTGTGAGAATAAGGGACACAAATGACATGTATTTACTCTGAACTAAAGTCTGGCCACACTGTCTTTTCCAGTGAAATGGGGATAAAGCATTGATTAATGTTGGTTTAGCTGTTCTTTTAGTATCAATCATTTGGTTTTTAAAATTGCCTTTGTCCTCCTTATCAACGTCAATCAAGCTCTTTGTTTGTCAGTTGTAAACAATGATGAAGACATAGTAAGTACTAGACAAGCAAAAACATGTCGGTTCACCTTTATGACAAATATATGTGAATAGCCTGTTTTGAATGAGGGATCTCCATTTGGCAACAATGATTATTCACGTCTCAAAATATTCACAGCTTGTTCAGGCAGGACCTCGAATTAACATAAACTTATTCACTACAGTTACATGGAACCCCTTTTTATTTCTGCAATGTGCAAAATGTAGCATTGTCGGATTTTATTAATTGTAGTCTTTGTAGTAACTCGATGTGGAAAATGTGCTTTGTTATTTGACTTTGAATTTGGGAACTGAAGTATGCAATACAGTTTGTTGTAGTAATAGTTGTAGTGTTAGTAGGAAGTGATATTATTTGTAATTGAAGGAGCAGCAGTGTGGCCTGACTCCTGTCTTGGACACAACAAATGGATATCTTTGGAACAAACTTTTGGTGGGAAGAAAGCCATCACAAATAAATGGGTAAGACAAACTGGACCAAGAATCAAGGACCGACCAATATTATAATTGACATACGTAAAATGGAAAAAATAACAATAAATAATTCGGGATTAATTTTTAAATGGACAAATTTGATAGACTTTGGACAAATTGGGACATTTACTTCGGATTTTTATTATGTACCCTTAGCCTTTATTTTCAGATTTTCAGACACAGATACTAAAACATGTATCAAAACTAGATACTTATTTGAACATGCATCAAGAAAAAAAAAAATCACATAAATATGACTGTAGGATAGGATCTTTCCAAGATTTAAATAGTCTTGATTTGTATCAGAAATAGTATGACAATGTCACTGCCATTATTTTGATCTGAAAAGGACATTGTATTTTTCTTATAGTATGTCCGTTTTTAGCACGTCCATGGTGACATCCTGCCAAAATGATAAGAGTTCAGGAGCAATCTAACATAATATAAATAAAAAATACCAGGGAACTCAAGAAATCAATTATGTTGCCTCTGCTGATGAACATTCTTGACGTAATTCTTTAAACTCTATATTATAGTATAGTATAGTATAGTATAAACTCTGTGGAAAGTACTTTTTAGTCAAAAAGTTAATTTTTAAAAGGGCACCTCAGTACTTTTATTGTAAATACTTTTTGTGTGATACTTTTCTTGTGTAATCTTTTTGCCCCTGTATTTGTGCTTGTACTTAAATAACAAAATTAAAATTAAGTACTTCTTCCACCACTGCGTAGGGATAGGGTTAGCAGTAGATGCTGTTTACAAGATATATATATAATAAACTTGTTTGCATTTATGATGGGCTATTTGACTTATAAAGAAATTGAACATGTTTTAACCAGAAATGCTGGGGATTTTATATGCAGATTTGTTTTAGGTTTATCTGAATGTGAAATGAGGTCATCAAAGTGATTTCAGGTGACACAACAAAGATTTCTGTTAAACCAGAAACTACAGGGTTAAACTCAGCCACCAACGGACTTCTTTTCATCTTGAACGTTGGTTAGTTATTAGTAATCTGTATATGTGTTTTTATAAGGGTTTACAGTAAAAGTAATGGTAAAGTCATTTAGAGAGGTTAATTTAGGCCACACATCTGCTCAAAGTTTTAATTTCTCTCACCTGCTGCTCCTCTGCTGCTTCTTGAACAACTTTTTGTGGCTGTAACAGAATAACATACAGAATGTGAAAAGTAAAAAACATGTCTTTCTTTATTTTAATGAGGATTAATTGAGCCTTACCCATTTTCTTGGTCGCCCTCGAGGTCTTCGCTCCCCAGCAGGCTCTACTTTCTGTCAACAAAACAGAATGAATATACATTGACTGTCACCAAATGAACCAAAGCTTGTGATTCCATCTTATTTATTTAGATCTTCATTAAATGTAACAAAGCTACAAACTGAAATCCACCTATTGCAATACTTCATGTTCATGCTAAATGTTATTGTGTGGAAAACTATGGTAAGGATGACTGCATCGTACAACTAGGGAACAAATGACAAAAGTGCTTTTTCATTTGGCAGAGATAATGCTTGTAAATGAACACCAGCATCAAATACAGTGATAAAAATGCCAAATTGTAGCAAAAGAGCGTATTTCCCTTGTCATGTTAAGTGTCAAAACATAGTGAATACTGGGTGAGTCACATTTAAATAAGCAAATTAATCTCTCATGGGACATTTATGTTATTCAAACAGTAATAGCAACACTTTCTACATTATGTCAATTGTTCCCGTTTCTTTTGGTCAAATATAAGTACAATTTCAAGAATAAAAGGTGTTGTAATGGCACAGAGAAAAGGATTATAGGTACTTTGAGCCATATTGTCTTACTTTTAGACATCCTTTCTCCCAAAGTGCTTTATTTTTTCCTAGGCATTTTACAAACTTACAACAATCCCATTTCTTTTTCATAAAGGCTACAATTAAATGGACTGTCTGTAAGTTCCCCAGTGACTAGTAGTCTTACTCATACTCCTACTTTTACTTTTATTACTGACGTTTGTAGTTGTACAGAGTTGTAGTTTTGACTTTAACCTTTTGTGCAGTTCTGGGCCCTTTGTTCTTGCTGCCTTTGGGCCGTCCCCTCGGCCTCTTTGGAGTCGGTGGTCCAACAGGCTCCTGCAGCGATAGGAAGCTATAACTCAACAGCAGCAGCCCGTACAGACACAACAGCTCAGCCACAGCGCTGAAGTATGCCTGGGTTTCAGATGACATCACAACATCCAACAGGCCTGTAGTGTTTAACTGAGATGGAGTAGAAAAAACTATATATACAGGAAATATGTGTATGCTTGCTTACTGATAACAAGAGTAATACTGATTTATTCACAAGTACAAATACATATTATCTAATGTTGAAGTTGTTTCGGTTTACATTTTGTGTTAGTCAGTTCTGATCTGCAAATCACAAAGCAGAATGAGCTCCTCACTTTGGGGTGCAAGACACTTAAAGGTATTATGATGTGTGCCTTTAGTAAAGGATAACTAATGGTAGCCCAGATTAAGCTGAGATTGTATTTCCGTTTTTACATTATACATTTTACATTATATCTTTTATGTAGTTGAATAAATGCAGCAAGAACCATGCCACAAAATATATCAGGTTAAACATTTCAAGACTTCTTTTTGGGACATTTCTTATGTAAAATACCACGTTCTCCATAAGAAATAGCTCCCGCCCCCATTTGGGAGCCACATTCTCCGATAACGATATATTTTAAGTTTTCTCTTCTGCTTCATGGTGATGGTAAAAGTGTTTTTGTTTTTCTGGCTCAGCTACTTTTTTCAGTTTTGGTTGTGATTGGTGATGATTTGTGGGTCAATTGAAGCATCCCCCTGATGAGGATAAAACAGACACATTATTTTTCTAGTCAATCCATACCCCATTCAGTTCACTTTTCTTACTCATGGAATGATGCTGGAGAATATGTTTAAGTTACAATCTTGATTTAAATATTTTTCTTATTTTCGAAGAATTGATAGGGATGTACTTGCAAAGCCGTAATCTTTTCCAGTCATTCATTCATTCATTCATTCATTTTCTACCGCTTATTCCCGTTAGGGGTCGCGGGTGACTGGAGCCTATCCCAGTGACTTTGGGCCTTAGGCGGGGTACACCCTGGACAGTGGCCAACTCGTCACAGGGCTGACACAGAGAGACAGACAAGGACAGACAACCATTCACTCTCACATTCATTCACTATGGACAATTTAGAGTTGTCAATTAACCTACACAGTCATGTCTTTGGACGGTGGGAGGAAGCCGGAGAACCCGGAGAGAACCCACGGTAACACGGGGAGAACATGCAGACTCCACCCAGAGAGATCGTGTGATGTTAGGGTGGTTCGGAATTCGGAACCACGATGTTAGGGTGGTGCGGGATTCGAACCCACGATCTCCTTATTGAGAGGCAGAAGCTCTAGCCGCTCTGCCACCGTGCACCCCATCTTTTCCAGTCATTCAATTTCAATTAATGAATGTAAATGTGTTGAATATTTCTTTCCAGATACTTGTTAAGAAGCGGTGTTCGTGATACCTGCTGCTGCTTGCGAGGCCGGCCCCTGCCCCTGCGCTGAGGTTCTTCTGGGGCAGGTGGGACAGTGCTGGGCTCCGGAGAGGGCTCTTTGGTCCCACTGTTACTCATGCCTGATCGAGTCCTTCACAACGTCTGTGCATCAAACCTGAGGAGCGGCCCAGAGACGAGAGGGAGGGGAAACCGACGGACCAGAGCTGAGGAGCCAAAGCAACAAGACATGTCAGGGAACAAACTGGATAAGATACCAGTCCGGATGTGTTGAGCTGGTTTGGAGATGCTTTACTCAAGGTGTGTCTGCTTACAGGTTTAAAAAATTAAAAACAAACAAACTGTTATCAGCTTTGGGACAGGGTACATGTTGCACAGCTGCAAGGAAACTAAATTGGACTAGTCAAAACAATGGATTGGCATGCATTACATTCAACATTTGCCCTTGTTTGAGCCCAGTTTAATCCTGATGTGAAGTTGGTTTGTCCTTTCCTTGTGGTGTTTTAGTCCTGGTCTAGTCGAGATTAAATTCTGGGTTTAGTCCTAATTTAGCTGCAATTATGATGGAGGGGTTGTGCAAGTGTGAACGCACCCTAAATATTATTATTAGAGCAATGTATTCTGCATTGGAGGTGTCAAGATTATTTGGTTAATCGATAATCATGATGATTAAGGTCACATTATAATCGAGGAATTAAGTAAGAATAATTGTGAGAATTATAGCCATTTCAGTTCAATATATACTCTTAAAAAGCCAGACTATGTGTAAAGTACTTTTTATCTGGCTGTTTCTGTAACAATATAATTACCTTTCCTTTGAGAAAGTTTGATTTCATAAATCTAGACTTGTGAAAGGAAGCAAAGGATTTCAATGATGTAATGTTGTTATAATAAATAAACTCTATCACCATTTACATTTTGCAACTGGTGTCTACAAGTCTGCACTAATCCATGAACACACTGTGCAGCCCAGGTTTCTTAAATGCCTTTAATAATCACTATATAATAGATTAATTGACCAGAGTCACACAAGAAAGCGTGGGAATTGCGTGTATACAAGTGTTGGCACCGTCTGATTCGGAAACATACACATCGGGCTCTGGCAAATGCAGGGAAACATGAGAGTGGTGCACCGGCACTAAAAGTAGCACAGATATTCACAACTCAATCTCCCAAACTCCACAATGTGTCCCTCCATCTGCCCTCTGTCCGGGGACCCTGCAGATGCTCAGAGCGAGATTGTAACCGAGACAATCATTAATGGCTCCTCAAACACAATGCAAATCAATAAAGAACACATCATGATTTATAGCTGTTTAATAACTACCTGGTACTATAGATTAATCTAACTGGTTAAAGGTTAATAATACTGCAAACATCAGTAACACTTTATTATATCTACACTTTATTCAAGCCTCAATAAAATATGATCAAAGACTTAGTTCATAGTGAACAAATAGTTTACTAAGACTGATTCAGCCTTAGAACTACTTAGTTGCTAAACCTCAATCATTCCAAGCAAACTATTGGTTCATTAAGAATTAAGTAATCGTTCATGCTTTATTAAGGCATGAATAAGTGTAGTTATTATAGAGTGGTACCTAAATATCAAATACCTGCACAACCACATTTTTTTTGAGGAAATATCAAGAAAATGACAAGAAAGATGTAATGTAATGAAAGATTTAATGTAATAGTGTTGTGCTAAATTATTGATATATTGTGATACTTAATTTGTTGATCCAGCTTTGATATTGTGAGCTGCTGTATTGCTATATTGAGGGGTGGTTTTTTTTGGTATAATATACTAAACAGTGCTACATTTCTTTCCTTGTTTAGAGAATGGAAACTTATTTATACAGTACTGTTGACAATTTTACTGTTTTGATGATTTAAAATTGTATATTTCATATAACTTTTGGGCAGGTAGTGGTTCAACAAAGAAAAAACAGTTGTATTATAATGTATTTTATTCTTAAAAAATAGGATCCAGGGGTATATAGAGTATCATGTGCAATTAATTATTCCATGTATTGCAAAATTGTGATATTATCGTGTTATGAGCCATGTATTGTACCAAAGAAACCGTATGATCTCTAAACCAGATGTAGACCAAAATTAATTAGTTTTTGTACTTCTCATATGTCCAGCTTACAATGCACAGTTCTTTTCACCACCAATAGAAGTCTGAGAATAAATCACAGTGCAAAGATTATTTTCTTGCTCAGGTAATAAAAGTTGGACTCTGCTTTTCACTCTTGTTATTGGAAATTTAACAGTCCACATTATAGGCACATAGACCCCGCCATGGTGTTTGAGCATAACCCTTCAGGAATGTGCCAAACACTAATTGCCAACACAGCCTATCAAAACGAGCGCGTTCAGACCGGAAGTGTGGGGGTAATTCAAGAAATGTAGCCTACGTACTCGAAGAAACAATTTACAAAAGTGAACGTGGACGCACACTGGCTTTACGCTCGTACGTTTGGACGCAGCGGATGTATGCAGCTCGCAGAAGCACCGAAGTCCACATAAGTCCAAAGTGTTTTCCACTTAGGGACGGGACTCAATGTACTTTTGGCATATGGGCGGTAAATCCAATCATAAAAACGCATTCTTTAACGCCGGCGAAGGGGTGCACGGGACATTCCTGGAGCTTACGGAAAGCAATAGTTGTGGTTCGCCAAAGTTAGTAAGTCGGCGGCACACGTTAAAGAACAGCTCGGCTTGGTTTAAAAGTCACTGCACTAAACATCACAATGCGTAAAAGCGTGCATTCCTTGGACAACCCGTATCAAACCCGTTGTGATCGCGCGCAAACGGACGAATCGGGACGAGAATCGCGATAAAAACCTATGGATACACAGGTGCAAACAGCTCTCTCTGAAACGACAAAATGCACAGAAGCTATACGGGCTCCATGTTCTTGTCAAGGCTAGTCTTGTTCGCTCAGCCAAGGCACTGGCGCTAACAGTGCTCCACACCGCGCACACAACGAGCACACATTCCCGGTTTTGCGCACTTACCTCGTCGCGGTTTCACCTGAACTTTGCAGGGGCTCAGTTCAGCTCCGTGCAACTCTGAAAATGTTTTAGCGTATCGAGCGCCTCATTGGTTGGTACGAAATGGTATAATCTCGCTCCCCTCCCCTCTTCTCTCTCCTTCTCTCGCTCTCTCTCGCTCGCTCGCTCTCTCTCTAATCGGAAATGTGTGTGATCCCCCCTAACGCCGAGTCACGAAGCCCCCCGGTTGCAGCAGCGGCAGCAGTATAGGGCTATATAATGGGGGGGTTGTAGCAGCGGCGGCAGAGCAAGGGAGCGCACTGCATACTTTTTCTATTAAAGCATGTTTCAAGAAGGAACGAGGGGCAGTAGGAGGGTTTCTAGACATTGGACCCCACCCAAAAGAAAACGCACCCGGACCACCCACTGGAGAGAGAAGGAGAGAGGAAGGAGACAGGCATCGCGCGCACACACCGTGGAAGAAGAGGTTTTTCTGCCGCCGCCGCCGCTGCTGCTGGGGGTTCCTAAACGGGGGACCGGGGCGCAGCTTGGGAAGTTCCCTAAACGCACAAGGAGAGGAGGAAAGAAAAGGAGGGAGGGAAAAGGGAGAGATCGGATCCGCGGGTTGCACAGGGAGAGCAGAGGTTCGGTGCGCGCTGATGTTATCTCTCCACCTACACTGTTACACGCTGGAGTCATAATAAGGCACAGACGTATCAAACGCGCTTTCGGGGAACAAAAAAGAAGTCTCGAAGTCTGCGGGGCACTGTCTGGCGTTTGTGCGCGGAGGGAAGCACGAAAATGCAGGGTAGTTTAATGATATGAGAGAGAAATTGTGCACATTTTACGCATTTTTGTCAGTGCCAAATAGTAGAATAGAGTAGGCTACTTTTATTTTATTTAGTTATATTTAATAGTCCGTTTTGCATATATTTACGCCCTTTTGTATTAAGTACATCCTAATATTCCAATTAATAAATTATTAAACGAACGTACATTTTTAAAGCCCATGTTTTTAATTTAGATTTTTTTCCCCTGCTGCTCTTTTACTTTGTTTTGCTACACTGGAATTTCCTCATTGTGGGACAGATATCTTATCTTAAGCAGGCTTTGTATAGATAAGTTGTAATAACATATAGTATCTGTTGCAGCAGTTACACTGTTGTTGCACTAAATTGAAAGAAAAGCAGATTATTTACTTCTTTGACAACTTGGTGACTAGTTTTACACAATGAAAACATTTGCACACTCTTTTGAACTATACATAAGACAAATTAGGTCTACTTTAATTCATAAAACTGATTATTTTAATTTTACCTAGACATGTCGTACTGTAGAATTAAACTAACATGTCAAATCTGTAAAAGGAACAAACTGTATTAAATAATAATTATGGCAAAAATAAATTGAAAAAAGAGTGTGGATACTTGCACAAACAAAAGAAATAATTGTACTTTCTAATTTCTGTTATTTCACATTTTACCCATGTGACCCTTGCATACAGTATTTGTGAGTCTATCTTTCTTTTAAACATCTGGACATAGTTTTTCAGCCTGAACACAATTTTCTCCTGTTCAAAGCAGTGAGGTTCTCAGTTTTCACAATGCATAAGGCAAACATTAGAATAAAACTTTTTTCATATTTTCAAAACAATTTCAGACTCCAAAAACACACACATTCCAGCCCTAATGCCCCCGCGCTGCAGAAGTCATGTCAGGTGAATGTCCTGGCATTGGACCAAAACATAAAGCTTTATCAACCACACTCCAGTGCTTTCAGCGGCGGGACGAGTGCGGAGGAGGGCAATGTACACAAGTAAAGGGAATCATGCTGTTGTTTTCGATTATATTCATAAGATCAGTGTTAGAGAGTGCATCTTTTCTGGTGGAGGGTTTGTCACTTGTCTCCAGAGTGCTCCATGAACATAAAAAAGAGGAGGTTTGGGGAGAAAACTTAAAAATATGTACGATTCTTTATAAAAACAAATAAATATATATGTAACAAAAATATAGCTATCTCTAGACAAGCAGGTCAGGTCTGTGGAGAGGCGATCACGCTCACAGTTAGATGGATGTTTTTACAGTTTCATGTCAAAGTAACAGAAACAAGCACGGACCTTCAAAGTTTAGTGGTGCATTTTAAAGATAAAGGAACATGTGACACCCGTTGACAAAATTGACCAAATCATTTTGTAGGAATGTCACAAAATAAAATGTTAGTGTTATGATTATTTAGAGAAAAACATAAAGATTTAACAATTACTCACAATTAATGAGAACATGACCAAACAAAAGTGAAATCGTTCATTTTCTTTCTCTGTGTGCTTTATGAAATTGAAGTTTCTGAATGACAAAACACATTTAGATTTATTTTTGGGCTGTAGATTTGATTAAAAATATATTATTTTTTTTATTTGATTGTATTGACCTGACTATTATTATTATGTCAATTAACCTATTCATCTTGATATCCCTAATTGTAACATTATAAAGCAAATAATCTGTAAATTACAATTATTTTCATTCACTTGGACCGCATAGTTTGGGAGTCCATAGAGACTAAAAACAAATAAGATATATAAGTTTTTCATGCATAAAAAAGCCACAAAAAATAGATAAAATGGTCTAGAATTGTTTCATTCAAATGCTTTGAACTGTTGCGTGACAATATTGACCATGTCGTCAGAACAGAAAGTTGGCACCATTTGCATTATCTCAGTATTGGTATTTATTACAAACAGTGGCCTGCAACATGAGAAGTGCCAGTTTTTCATAAATTAGTCACTGTTACTGCGTCAAAGACAATGATAACCATCAGAGTGTAATTTCCAGAAAACAATTTAAATAAGTGTACACTAAGAAGCCTTGTGGGCACAGAGGAACAAACAAACAATACACTCAAGTATTGGGTTTGTTGTAGGACAAGACACTGGATCACATTTCTTATACGCCTCATGATTATTACCCCTTCTTTATTATTATTTAGTGCTTTTATGTTTAATGCTTTTGTTGCTTCAGAGCATACAGTTAATATAAAGTTGTCAAGACATTTAAGAGACAAAGATCGTCATTATTTCTGAATAGAAAACAGAAGACAGATTACTTTCACCAAAAAAAAAACAAGCAAAAAAACAAAACATCCAGTTATTTCATTTGAACTTAATTACTGTATGAACTTAAAGTCTGAAAGTAATGTTTGTTTGGTCATTGAAGTAAGAGCCACATTTTTAAAAACTAAATGTAAGAGTACGGTTTCTTTAAAACTGGTCAAAATAATGATTTAAGTAAGAGTAATGGTAAGAGCAGATGACATCAGATTTACAATTTGAGCCTAACGTCATTTTCAAGAGCAAAACCTGTTGTTCTTAAAAGATAGACCACGAAAATAAGAAGCAAGTCATGTATAAAGGAACGAAGTGAGAAACGCAAATGTTTAAATCATTTAATACTGTCAACAAGAAACTTTTGTAGGACAAAACCAAAACTTTTACTCAAGCGCACTGTTGTAAAATACTGAAGGAGTAAAAGAAAGTACACATTTACTTAGAGAAATGCTAAATTTTACTCAGAAAAGTACAATTTCTAAAAAAAACCCAAACCAAAACAAGTATATGTAGCTGAGAGAATGTAACCGAGTACATCAAGAGACAATAGAAAGGTACATGGGAAAAGGAAAAGAAACCATGTCTGAGTGGATAAGATTGGGGGGGAGGGTCCGGAGAGAGTTTGTGTGTGCGTAAAAGTGGTTCTGGTGTGTCCAATTCTCTGATGTTGAGGTTTGTTTAAGCTGGATTCCGTTGGCTCATCAGGACCGAGTTACAAAAATCCTCCTATAGAAGTAAAAGGAATGTGCAGCGCATACAGTTCTGCATAAGGCACAAAGGCATGTCTTTTGGAGGAGGTGGGGGACAGGCATCAAAAGACAGAGCAGAGGAGGGATTTCTGTCCGAGAGGCTGGGGGCAAAGAAGGTATTTCAGAAGCTCCATTCACATTCACAGGGCAACAGAGTGTACGAGCGAGGGAGAGAGAGAGGGAGCGTGAAGGGGAGGGAGAGTGTGTTTTACTAAGGGACGCGAAAAAAATCGAGTACAGTAAAGCTTTATACGTAATCTCTACTTTTGTTATACCAAGGGCACATTTTCTACTGAATAAATACAATCAAATCTTTGTTAATTCATGCTATCTTGGGGGATTTCCAGTTACAATGTTATAGCTTCAGAGACGTCTATTTCCTCTCGGGAAAATAAAGGCTGAACCCAAAATATTTATTTAAGTTTAATATGGACAGGACAAATACCAATGTTTGCTTCACTTCTTTATTAAATTGTGGCATTTTACAACACTAAAAAAGATTAAAATAAAATACAAAGTGACAGTTTATAATTACTACACTTTTGTTAGCCTTAATAAAGCATGAAAAAAGACTTAATTCAAAATGAACAATAGTGATGATGATGATTCAGGCTTAGTAATGACTTTATTAATACCCAACCTCTAACATCTTAAGTCTGAAGTCATTCTGATAAATTATTTGTTCATTATGAATTACAGCTGTGGTACCCAACTTTTTTTGTGTTTTCCCCAAAGAGTATTGTAAAAGCAGCACTTTGTGACAAAATGCGACCGCTGTGCGTTGTCTGCAGCTAATAATTGAAGTACTTTATGTCTCGTCAACCTGAAAGAATTGGTAGCTTTAAAGCTGTGCACCAGCTTAAAAATTAATGCATGTGAATATTATTAATGTGCCAAAGGGGTTGTACGAGCTAGGGACAAGACATATTTAAATATCTACGTCCCGTTTTGCAGTGTGAAAAATCCCCCCAGCTTTAAATATTTGTTCATACTTTATTAAGGTGTAGTTAAAATGTTACAAAATGCAGAAAATAAGCTGCAAAAGATAAAATGCTGTTCCCCGTTTAATGAAACAGTGTTATTCATCGGTTTGCTGCTTCCGATTATAAGCAACATTTTGAGGACTTTTTTCCCATTCAGAAGATTTGTTTTCGATTGTTTTTTGCTTAGGCAACGGTCCTAATTTCTCATCAATCTGAAACCTGGACCCCGGCAATGTTTCAGCACTATCATGCTTTCATAAAAGACAGTTTTTGGTTTTGCCCCTTTCAACAGTTGGTCAGTTTAGGTTGTCAAGAAACAAATGTTATCAAGCTACATATTTATGGTATCGCATTTGAGGAATATGCAAACATAAATAGAAAAAAAGAGAAGAAAATAGGGCACGTATTGGCACGGCTTTGATAAACCTACTACAGAGCGAAGAATTTTGAGGCTTTGATTTGAGTTTTAATAATTTACAAAGAGGAAAAGCTGCTATGTTGTTGATGAGAAGGAGGAGAGAATATGAAAGGAAAGATCAAAGTAGTAGCTCTGTTTTTACGTCATTCCAAATAGTTTTCCGTACTGAAAACATCCCACATGCTTTGCAAACACTTCCCTCAACTTTTCAGTCTTTTTATGCCATCTCCATGACCTTCTTGATCCAGTCCACGTAGACCGACACTCGGATGAAGATGTTGGGTTGCCCCGGGTGACCGCAGCGCCTCATGGGGATAATCACTCCCTCCAAAACCCAGCAGTCCAGGTTCTGACACGCCAAGGGTCCTCCGTAGTCCCTCTGTGAACGAGACGCACAAGAAACAGCAGGTCATTATTTGTCTTTGTTATGGCTGACTGTCACTGTTCACGTTGGGAAACATCTTGCAGTCTTGTCTGGACCAGTCTCGTCCCATTATGCGACTATAGGAGAGACGGTGATTTATTGGGGGTCTATAAATAGCTCCAGGCTCCTTTTCCTGGGACGGTTTTGATCACGAACTCTGTCAAATTCTCCAGGAGTAAGATGTTGCTATTAAAAACATCAGAGGAGTCGTTGTAAATGTCACAGGAAAGACGCTGTTTAAATTGGAGTGAATACATTTCAGTAGGTTCGGTGCTTTGGAAAATGTTTTGATTTTAGCCAGAAGCCAAAGCAACCTCAAATATTTTACAATACTCATGTGGAAAATGCATGGATGTTTTATCGGGTCAGGATCTTTGTTAAAAAAAAAAAAAAAAGAACTTTATGAATTGTTTAGTTCGTTAGTTAAAGGATGAAAATAAGCAAATTTGGTAAAGCATTTAGCTGGATGTTAAATGAGAGAGAACCAGCTTTTATTTTTTAAATTTTTTATTCAATTTAATAATATATATGATATAATAATATATATATTCTTCTAGTACAAGCTTATTCATAGTTGTATGAGTGATGTCTGTGTAATTCTGTATTGTAATTCAATACATGCCTAAAATAACACTTTAGATTTTTTTTTATTCTAGGGCAATGGTTCCCAATCTTTTGTCCTGAGTACCTTCTATATTGTGTACTGGTGTTTCTTTAGACATGATAAATCTGTTCACTTGTTAATGACCAATAATAACTGATATATTTTATTTTTTAAATGATGTACAACAAAGATCGATCCATCTTCGTCTGTTTATCCAGGGCCGCAAGTCTGGGAGTCTAACCAGGGATTCCTAGACGTCCCTCACCCCAGACACTTCCTCCAGCTCCTCCGGGGGACCCCGAGGTGTTCCCAGCCGAGAGACTCTCCAGTCTCCAGCGTGTCCTGGGTCTTCCCCGGGGCCTCCTCCCGGTAGGACATGCCCAGAACACCAAAACACCTCCCATGTTCTTACAAAGAACATTTTATTTTCAAATACGGTACTATACATTTCCTCAAACAATGAAACACTGTTCTAAACAATGGCCCAATTTATCAACCTTTATTTGTCCCAAAATGGGGCAATTCCAGGGTTGCAACGCACAGAAGTAGAATAAGAACATGCAATACAAATAGAAGACAAAAGATAAAAACAGACTTAGATCTAACAAACTGTGAGGGCAGAGCAAAAAATCAAAACTCTCTGCTCTCGGCTCAGACTATGATTATGTACCGTACAGCATATAAACGGGATAAACAACAGGTAAATATTACAAGACTCTCCGTATCACCAAACAAATGCTCAATGTGTCACAACAGCGGAGCCTGTAGCGCCTTTGAATATTAGTGATACTAACAGTACGCTCCTAAAACAACAATATACCACAACAATAAGATCTGAGTGAATTGTGATGTACCTCGCAGGCGCCCACTCCTCCCTGGAAAGAGCTGGTGCACATCTCGTTCTCGCGGACACGCCCTCTGAAGTATTTGTTGCATTCCTTGTTGCTCAGAACTGGAATGTGGGCCACGTTCAGGACGGTCTCATCCCCGGTGCCTTCACAGCGAGAGGAAGAGAGCGCAGTTAGCAGCTGATGCACACAGATGTTAAATGGCAGTATAAATAGTAATACCATCTGCTAGGCTTGGTTCAAATACATCTTTTAATTTAGGCTGAATACTTTTGTGAGGATTTATGACTTCCTCCAACTGTTTTCCCTTTTTAAATCAGTAGTATGGAGTTGTCAAACTGTAAGATAACTAAATGTTCTTTGTTAAGATTTTCATACAAAACTGTAACAGATCAAGATAGAAAACATTTTTTGCAGTGAAATAATTTAATATTTTTACATTTAAAAGACACAAACTGACCACAATGCAGCAGAAAATGAAATAAAAGTGTTGCTCTATTATGATAAGGTTAGGATGAATTTGATTTGTTATTATTGTACAGTTAATTGTGAGGAAAAACAATCTTTGGCCCAGAAAGACCTTCATTTCCAAGATAGGGACCGATTTTTACTGAAACCACTAACCTTTTCAAACCATAAATTAATAACTAGGCCCAAAACTGTCCCATTTCACAATTAACACTTCTAGTTGTATTAATTGAGCAATGGGACTGTTTTGTAAATGGCAACAATTGCTTTCGTTTTTTGCTTTTTGGGTTCTTACTGTTTTTATTCTGTATTTTATTCTATGCAATTTACTTTGTTTTGTAAAAAAAAAAAATCTCTTAAAAAAACAGTAAAATTTTCTCTAACTTGGACAAAAATATTGAAGGGAGTCAATAAGGGAAGTAATAAAAGCAATACCCAACTTTTTTTCTCATTATTAGTAAATTAAACATTTTATCTTTTCAAACGTATTAACTAAGAAATAGCCATGAGAGTCACTGAAGGATGAGAGCTGATTGGCTGAGCAGAGATAATTCTCCTGCTTCAATTTTATGTCTGAAAAAGCTGCTTTAAAGCTGTGATAGAGACCAAAATATAATATAAAATCCATGCACTTGAAAACTAGTGATGGGAGGGTTTGTTAGCACTAGAAATGTGTTAGAAATGAGTTAGAAATTAGTTAGAATTGTTTAAATATCTACTTCCTTATTTCAGTGTTTCAAAATTAGGCACACCAGCTAAAAGTATATATTTTTCTATTGAATTTAACAAGGAAAGTCTCTGAGATTCGGACATCGCTTTTACAAGTCAGTCCTGGCCAAAAGGCATCAATACACATCCCTCAAACTAAACACTTCATATAAAACAGAAAACATAAAATTGTCTCTGGAAACAGTGACAGGTCAATGACTGCTTTTCCAGGTCTTTCAGTAGGGTGTCAAAAAGAGTAGTAGGGTTAAAGATTTTGGAGTTTAAAAGCTTTCTGTTAAGCATTCTGTATCTGTAAAAACATTTTATATAACCATGTGTTTGGCCTTTATATATATATATATATATACACACTGGAGTACAACAGATAGATGTATAGTATGTTTTTTAAATAGGATTACACTTGCCTTTTGTCACACCCCATCCCGCGATCTCACAACTCGTCCCCTCCGCCACAATGTACCTCTCTGGGGGGAGGCAGATCTGAGAGATACGCTCATTAATCTGCGCTGGGCTGCGGAGGGAGAAGAAAGGAAGTCACGTCAAAATGGCTGGTCATGCTTGTTCATACGTGTGTGTCCACTGCATGTTTGGTGTGTGACAGAGAAAAGAAGCGCACTGTTCGAGTTGTAGCATGACGAGCTGAGACTCCGAGGGTCCACACACGATTTTGGTGAGAGGGATTGTCTGGACCCCAGGCTCGCCTTCAGCAGGTTCCCGAAATAAAGTCCCCATCATGGCAGAGTAACCTGGCAGATCCACGTAACTGGAAGTATAAAAAGGGGAAAAAATATTATAAACTTCATAGTTTTATCAAAAGTAAAATTGCCAATGTGTCATGCTTGCTTTTACTATTAATATCAGTCCATAACAAAGAATAAGTCTAATTTAGCACTTTTTTTTTTGAGTCTCGTGATGACACTAATCTGAAGATGTTTTGGTTATCCAACAGAAATGTCTTAAAAGTATTAGTTGAGGTGTAAGACAAATGATAATTTACTTTAAATTATCATTAACAGTGAAGAAATATTGTATTCTTATTTGGAGGACTACAGGTTTGTTATATTTTTATTATTACTAAACGTTTTGAGCATAATTTCAAGATGAAAAACATGGATGATATACCATACCCAATGATAAATGATGTACCCAATATTGAAATTTAGCTTATCTATAAAGCAACATTAAAAACATGAACAATTATTTGCAATATATTGTCCCAAAAAATCCCAGTAACAGAACATGAAAGCTACAATAGATAGTTCAGGTGTCATTCATTTTATTGCAGTAGTGTAGCCTCACAACAAAGACAGGAGTAAACAGGATTAAATATATTAACTTGTAACACATTTAAAGTGCTGTTTTCTATTAATGATGTACTATGTTTGCGCGTAAAGCTGCTTTGCTCGTAAATTGTCAGTGCGCCTTTAAGTGAGGTAATGTTTACCAAGAGGAGAAGCACTGTTTGGTGCTGATCACCCATCTGGGGTTAACCAGGGACCCTCCACAGAAATGGTTTCCTTTCCTGCACATAATGAGGTGAGAGGTCATTCTCGGACCGGGAGTGTTGTCCCGGTTAATCATAAACCTGCAGCGCTCACCTGTCTCTCAGACTCACGGTCCACGGAGAGTTCCCAGGGACTCCTCCCACGATACGCAGCCTGGACCTGGGTATGCGGTCGTCCCTCTTCCCACACTCACTAAACTCTACATTCTCTGTAACAACAAGGGACATTATCATACAAACAGCTTGTCACTCTTTGGTTTGATGCTTGTCCTGAGAAACTGACCCACTGGTTCAGTCATTGACACCTTCTCGCCGGCTGAAATCAAAGAGGCAGATTTATGATTAACCAGAGAATCAGCGGCTGGTGTTAGTCTCCAGTGAGCGCGGTTTACCACACTGTTTAATGGCGCAGTAGTCGAACTCGGTTTTGGGGTCTGTTGTGTAGCACCAGGGTCCGTGCTGGTCACCGTCTGGGTTTCGACAGTAGTTCTCTGTCAGGTTGGCTTCAGGGTGGGTCCTGGGGTTAATCCTGGGAAAAAAAAACAATGCCATAATGGTATTTTTGATATAAAACAATGAACCAGAAATAATGTAATTTATGAAGAAGTTGAAATAAAAATCTTTCAAAAATTATCTTACTTGGTCCTGTGAGGTGTGTTGACGTTCCACTTCTGGCAGGTGATGCCTTTACGTGTTTTCCGAACTGTTCCTCTGTAGTTCTTTCCATTTTCATGATAACAATCTAAATTTGAAAATGAGGTATGTGGGTAACAGATTATTTCACCCTGCACTTACCAACCTTGTACCAACTCCATTAAAGAAGACGTGTTATGCTTTTGTCTTATATAAATTATATATCTGTAATCTATGACACCTGTGGATTATTATTTTATATTTTGGACATTTAAAACGATTTAATACAAGAAACAAGTCAACGTATTTCCGGTTGAAAACTTTAGCGCTGGTTTCCGACTGAGCCCTTTACAGCACATCACTGTAAACATAACCTCAACAAAGTGCAGATCTGCCTGTGGATTAAAAAAATGTGCCATGCAAACTGAGGCAAGTCCAGAGGAGTGGGCATATATTAAAGGTCGCTGAAAACTGGGATTTTTGAAGAAACAGTGTCTTGAATGCAGAAGTATAAAGATTACTCTAACACAAATCACTCTAAATACAACTTGGAGTGGATAAATGAGAAGGAAAAACAATGATAAATGTTCTTAAAAGTTGATATGTCTCCTTTATGCACTGTGTAACAACCTGTTACCTAAACATAAATACAGCTTAGACGACACATGATTAGATTTAAGAATTATTAAAACATTTTACCTATTAGTCCCCAGTTTGAACATTTCTGTAAAGTTTATAACATTGCCTCATGGTTGGACATGGGCAGGTCGAGGTAATTCCACAACTGTTACCTAGCAACCATACAGTAAACAAGGGCAAAAATCCAAATAAAATACACAATAGTTAGGAACTGACAATAAATAATACCTGATGAAGTTTTTAATTTGTTGAATGATCGTTTAAACTGTCAGAAAAAAGTGTCAGTTGCTGTAAATTGTTCCCGTATTTTCAATGGTACCTACTGATGACATCACAGAGGGATTCCGTTTTAGAACTAAGCACTACTGCATTTCTAAACATTTATTTTTCAAAATTTCCTCACAAACTGCAACCTCACGTATGTAAAACTATGATAAATATACTACATGTGCTATCTCACCAAAATAAGTTAAAAACATGAGAACCATACTTCACTTTAACAAGGAAGGAACAATGTATGTAGTGCAAAACATACTCCCAAAAGTCTCCCGTCCTACCTTCAGCCTCGATGTCGTCTGCACAGCGCTTTATCTGTAAACACAGGGCTGTCCTCATTTGGGGCACAGAAGTGAAGCACCAGGGGGCCTCAGATCCGTCCGGGTTCCTGCAGTAGTTCTCCTCCAGACCCCTGAACATTAGAAAAGAAAATAACACATATTAATGAACTAAATTGACTTTGACGCCTCTTCTCCATCTCAAGTTAACAGTCCAACAGTTGTATAATGAAGACGAGAGTGAAAAGCTGGTAATTGATGTTGGCATGAAAAATGGTTTAGTTTATTATTCATTTCACATGCTCATTGCCACTCAGATTGTGACAGGCTTTTAATGTGGCAGCGCTAACCATCTATCATCCCCTGTCAGAAACAAGACCACTTTTTACTGCAATGACAAGTCGACATTGAGATTCTTATGCAAATCATTTTGAAAAACATTATCTTAAGCAGATCTCTCAGTTTATTCTAAAGAGGACGGTATATGGATGGTATATGGCCACAGTGGAGAACATCCTGTACATATATTTAGGATAAAACTATACGCAGACACAGGAAGAACATGCAGCTCACAGAGAGGCCTTTATGTCCAAGATGCAAACCTTCTGATTTTGTAAATTTATTTGATAATCAAGGACATTTTGATTATGTGATTCTGTTTTAGTTGTTATGTGCTTCTTGAGTTCTTTTTATCTGCACTCTGGACTTCTTTCGTTTTTTATGTTTCATGTTTTTGTTGTTTTTTTTAAGGTGAGACACAGCAGATGAATAGGATCTTAAATTTAAAAAGATCAATTACTCAAGTAACTGTAAAAAAAACTTATTGCAAGTTTATTTGTAATGTTTTTTTATAGAGACATTTTATAGAGGCATTTTATGAGTAAAATTGCACATATTTGGGACATTTCAATCTGAAAAATGAAGAGAACCAGGTTTGCCTTTTTTCATTCATTCATTTTGTACACATATTAGATGGGATTTTCAATATCTTATTTATTTTGAGAGAATTACATCTAACAGAAAATTGGCCTAAAATGTCAAATTTCGTAATTTTTTTTAAATTTGAAACTTTAATAAATCAGGTTTAGAATTAGATATCACCAAATGCTTCAGCACGATCCATCAAAACGTAAAAGTTTGTTGTGTGTAGGTGCTACTTTAAGAGGGGATCTTTATGTCCCTAGAGGAGAACACATTGAAAATGGCCTTTGAAATGACAATGTTCCAGAGAAATCTATGGATGAAGAGGATTAATTTAAATAATAAAACATCTTTAGGAGCAGATTGGGTAAGTTTGTTGCTTCCAGATGAAAGCTGATGTGTTGGAAAAAATGGGGATTGCCTGTAAAATCTTGCCTTAAATTGAAAAAAAGAAAAAAGAAAATCTATTTGGTAGAAAAATAAAGAGGTCTTGCTAGTCTATTTCAGAGTTTCTCAAACTTTTTTTTATTGCTCAGAAAGTATCCCAAGAACCCCCAATCATCCTCTGCCATAACCTTACGATAGAATTCAGTTCCAACCATGTTTAAACCAAATGTATGTGAAGATTAATTTCTAATAGTGGTTACATTATTGGGGTAGTAGTTTCAATCAAATATGATAAACGTTTCAGATTGTAGGATTGTACATCATAAGAAATCGTAGTCAGTATTTAAAAGACTTTATGTTTGTTTTGGGTTTGAGTTTGGTGGGTCTGTTTCCGAGTTGGGCGTACTTGCACTCGTAGGTGTTGGGGTAGAAGGGGTGCTCGTGTGGATACTGGGCGTCCCATCTCTGGCAGGGGATCCCGGAGGTGGTCTCGTTCACTCTGCCGCGGTAGTCCTCGCCTCGGCCGCGGAAACAGTTTGTGGTGAAGCTCGAGCGCTGCCGTTTCTCCACTCGCACCTCAGCTGAACAAAGACAAGAACAAAGGTCTAATTTAGAGTGCTTTGTTTCAGACTGAGCTCTTTTCCATTAATTGATCGAGTTTGAATGTACTGGCACAATTCTTTAACAAAATAATCTTTTAAAATACAATAAATCTAAACAAATTCATTAAAATGTCTTAGTCACAATAACCTTGACAATATTATTTGACAAAACGCTAAACATTTTGAGGCCAAGCTGGTCGCTTGGTTAAGCTTATTTCAATACAATAATGGAACAGTACGCAAATATAAATGTTTTTGTATTTAATTACAGTTCAAAAATGCCAGTTGTTCCAGCAGGGAAAGTATGTACCATTCACACACATCTGAATGCTCTCTCACGTCTTTTACTCTCTGGCTTTATTTGTGTGACCCTTTGTGTCTTTTATTGATTTGATGATATGTATTAATTATTTTTTATTGTAATATTCTTTATTAATTCGTTCAATTCATTTAATTGACTGATTAAATTTGTTTTATTGCTCAAAATGCCTTTAATAGTTCAGTTTTGGTAAGGATTTATTACTTATGACTGATAATTTATTATTATTAGTTAAGTTAGTTAGTTAAATTAAAGAATAAATAAATAACATTAACACCAACTTGGCACATGAAGTTTGCACAGATGAATTCCTACAACAAACCACTAGAGGGTGCTCTTTAATCATATGTTGCTTGCACTGAAGGAAAGCCCAGTGTTGCTTAAATCTTTGGCACTAAATAAATATGTTGAACTCTGTTGAAATTTGGTCAGTTTCAGTTTGTTTTGATGTGGCAAGATCTGAACAACCTGTGCCCTAAAATAACTTTGAAAACAACCACCAAATATGAACAAAAAGCCTGCTGCAGAATCAATGCGTAAACACGGGTTAAATCTAGTGCGGTGCATGACCTAATCAGACACACTTAGTTGGATGAGGGCAAAGTGTCGTACATTTGGGAAGCAATTTGCTTAAACTACTAAAGGTGATCTTTCTAAATGCAATTACGCTAAAAGATAATGAGGCTCCCACAGTTAAATAAGGTCTTACAACTCCACAGGAACCTGCCCAATTTAGCCGCTGTCTCATTTGTTTAAGCAGACTACACTAATGGTGAGAATATCTTTCACGACTGAGAAATACTTGTATTAAATTAGACTTTACACTTGTGTTTTCTGGCTAATGATGCAATTAAACATTACTGGGGAAAGTTGGAAGACATGTTTGTTTACTGGAGTTTTTACACCATAATTGACGCAAACAAGCATTCATTAGCATTTCTTTATAATGGATGATTTATATTTTTGTTTTTATTTATACCCCCTATAACTTTTCTATTATGGAAACTGCAAATCTATGTCTGAAAAAGTAGTGACTAGGGAAGATATGTGTCTCAGGTGTTTCAGGTGTCATCACATTATAGACCTGTAAAAGTTTAATGGAGAGAACTTCTGTCGTTTATATGCAGATTAATAAAAAAGTAGCCAAATCATTATGTTAAACATTAACAGGAATAATATTTTAATGTAAAATACCATGTAATCAAATTAAAACACAGGCTTTTGATATATCGTGAAATTAAATTTAGTGATCAATAGCTTGAGCTGCTGTGACGATATATCAGTAACTTTTGGTGTAATTGACTGACTTATTTTGTGACAGCTCAACAATTTTGTTGCTTGTTTAGAGAAAGAAACTTTTCTGTTTTGGTAATTAAAATGGGTGTATTTCATTTTATTCATTTTCATTAAAAGTATCTAAAAAAAATATATATATATATATATATATATATATATATATATATTGTAGAATAGCTTCATAGAATATATAGACTATATAGAATATAGATATATATCGATTATCGTATGTATCGCCATATCGTATTATTATTGTATGATGAGGGACCCTGTGATTCCGAGGCTTGTTCTAGATCCACATCTGGGAGAATGATGTCATGTACTAAAATCTGAAAGTCACCTAAAGGCTTTTAGAGTTTTATTGATTCATTATCAAGAGAAATAAAAACGTGTATTTTTATTGATTATTTTTTTATTTAATCATTTGTTTATTTGGTCAGGACAGTACATGTTAATGAACATCCAACGCTGGAAAAAGCCATGGGCTAGTTTTCCTCCGTTGCCCTGCATTCACTCTCACAAACACTCTCATTCACACAGACTGTAATGTTTTTAGTGGTTGGGGAAACCGGAGCACCTGAAGGAAACAAACGCAGACACGGAGAGACATCCTCACCAAAATAAGTGACAAGGTTCAATATTGGATTTTCCTTGTGGATATTTCTCTTTCAAATCTGTGTAGTTGATACATGAGGCAGACTCCTGCTCAGTCTGAGAGAATGAGATCCTGAAAAGCACCAAAAGTAAACGCTGATACTCACTGCACTTCCTGATCTCACAGTTCTCCCGCTCCACCTCTGGGTCTGTGGTGTAGCACCAGGGCACAGGCGATGCATCCGGGTTACGACAGTAGTTATCATCCAGGCTTTTATCTGGATACCTGACAAAAAAGACAAGCACAGTATTTTCTTTAGTCTCAATCAATCACAATATCTTCAATTCCATTTTATTTATTCTGATTAAAAACAAAAACAAACTATTTGCATCATCATCTTAATTTCATAACAAAGATATTTAACACACACACAAAAAAACTTTTTTTAAATGTACTTCTTCTTCATACTTCTATTGAAACAGAATTGGCTGTAGACCTCTTGAGGTTCAAAAACCCCCAGCTGATCATTGACATTTGGATCTTTGGATGTTTTCTTATTATAGTAAGATAGGTTTAGGTCAGGTTGTGCTCAATAAACTAAAATACACAGTATATTCAAATACCTCTACAACAAAAACTGTACATCTTCAAAAATGTAAACTACAGCCCCTTTCTGATAAAAAAGGACCTTTCTACAATTTACTCCAATGCAAAATAACACATTTTCCTACTTCTAACCTATCAACTTTGAGGCTGAGCAGTTCATTTGCCACCAATTATTCTACAACATTCACTGGAAGGTCTGCCGTGATTCACATCAACAGCGTTTACAGTGAGTGGGATCATATTTGTGGTTAATGGGGGCAGTACTTTTCTGGTTGGTAGATGTGCTGGTGTGGATACTGCTGGTCCCATCTCTGACACTCTCTGCCGCTCACAGTGTGGTCCACTTGTCCTCTGTAATCCTCCCCATTACAGGTGATACACACCTCTGCAAACAACAATAATTATGACTGAGCAGTTAGATTCAAAGAGTGAAGTACCAAAAATGAAAAAGAAATATAGAAGAAAGTTACAGTTATTCAAGTTATACAGCAAAGCTCAAAGCAGTCGGCAGAAGTTACAGGAGCTTGAATCATTTGGTGTTGTAAAGGTCATATTTAAAGGTTACACAAAGCAGTATTCAGGTTTCCCAATGTCCTGATTTAAAATTTGTACAATATATAACAATTCTGGGATCTTACACAGTATGCCATTAAATATATATAACTATATGGACGAAATTATGTGACTAGGCCAAGTAACAGGTCAGACATTAAAGTAAAGAGTAAATCAATGCTGAGGGGTTATTAAAACATGGTTAAAACCTCTGAACATTTTACATAACATGTTCTCTTTCACCTTGTGGTAGAGCTTTACTAAACTTTAGTCACTCTAAAATACTAAAAATATGAAAAAACAAATGTGCATATAAAGCCCAAGTCATTTATTTCCCCCCTTTTTAGTTAAAGTTCCCGGGGCATTGCTTTGGTAATGGGGCAGAAAATGAGCTTTTGGGCAACAGTACATTACGTTCAACATCCTCTGACTCTGTAAAAAGTACAACAAAAACACACTATGCAGCCAGGAAATGCCAGGGACTAATAAATAAACATAAATATATATGTGACATATGAACCATACACTACCCTAAAGTATTCCTGTAAATGAGTAAATCTAGTTTTTTCCTCCATACATATATTATAAAAGCAGCACATTGTGACCACATCAGACTGCTGTTGTCGCTCTTGTAGTCATGCTTTATTGAAGAGGCTAGATTAAATAAAAAGGAACTGAATTCAATTTAACCAGTGTTTCCCAACCAGAGTTTAAAAAAAGTAAAGATATAAAGCCTGTGCACAAATTATAAAATAATAATAAGACAGCCACTTCCTAAAGAACTGGCGACACATTAGTGAGGGGGACAAAAATCCCAGTGAGTTGTGATCGCCGCCCTGTGCACTGTACCGTCTTTGCACTGAGGGATGTTGCAGCTCTCGTAGCGTCGCTCTGGATCCGTGGTGTAGCACCAGGGCCCGATCCGGTCCCCGTCCGGGTTCCTGCAGTAGTTCAGCTCCAGACCGTTAGTGGGAAGTGGAGTCCACCTGAAACAGAGACATCAACTGAGTTACTGATAATATGACAATTTGCTCAAACAACTCATGTTTTAAGTGTTTTTTGTGCGCTTATTCTTAAATTATATTCAACAATGATTTAGCACCATCTAGTGTTGAAACTATATTATCTAGATTAAATGTGTACAATTAAATCAGACAGAATACATACTTCTTACATACTACACTTATTCAAGTTTAGTGCTATTTTTTCTTTCCACCTGTAATGACATCAAGGACACCATCGCCCCACCAAAAGTTGTGCATATGAAACCAGTCAGGAGGCATCAGTCCTGGTTAAACGAGACAGCTCATGAGGCCAGGTGAGTAAGAGGGTGAAGCACAGGTAGAAGAAGGACGGACTGCACGTGTCTTATCAAATTTGCTAAATATTTCTCTTTTTTTCCCATTAATTGTGACAAACCGGGCATTATTTTTAAGACAACTGGGTCAGTTTTTAACCTCTTCCAATCTGCAATCTTGCAAGCATCACAAGTTGTTTGTAACACATTTTTGAATTTCTTTTGTGTCAACATTGCCATCATTAGGGCCAGCAGAATGAGCACAGAATGTCTGCCACAGCACAAAACTGCCGAGCTGTGTAAGAACGATTTGTAACTCTTGTCATTCTTGATTCTCACCAAAATTGTCAATAGCCTTAAACTGTCTCTGATAGTGTTCTCCACAGCTCTTTAAAGAGGTCTGGGACAATTGTCCCAGATGTGCTGCTGACTATTGTCAACAATAGCCTTGTCCCAGGAACTGTCCCTGCATTCTGCAAACGGGCGATAGTTGAATCTCTCGTAAAGAAAGCTAGTCTTGATAGGTCTGTTCTGTTGAATCATAGCTGATTTCTAAACTTCACCTTCACGTCCAAAATCTTTGAGAAAACTGTTCTGGTTCAACTGCAAATGTATTTGAACACAAACTATCTCCAATCAGGTTTGTCTGCACTTTTAAAGGTTAATTACCTGTTTTAATGTTTTAGTGCTTTTGCACTTGACTGCCTCCTTTGACACAGTTGACAGCACAAGTCTTAAATCGGTTGGATAACAGTGTTGGTAAACTAGACCTAGACTGGTTCAAATCTCCACCTCCGACTCACCATTTTGAGGAAAATAAATATATGGTAAGAGTTATAGAGTTTTGTAGTTGAAAAGTCTAACCTGTGATCATGAGGGAACTTGGACCACCACTGTTGACATGTCAGACCACTCTTTGTGGTGAAGACCTTGCCTCTGTAGTCCTCACCTTGACCCACAATGCACTGACGCACATAGACTAAACATAGAAACGTCAAATTAAACAATATAATCAAGATAAAAAAACACAAAATAAATCTTATAATGTCAATCGTAGAATATAAAGTCCATCAAACACCAAAGTATAAAAAAGGAGAAGCTGTGAGCGCACCTTTCTTCTCATAGAGGTCACAGTTCACGTTCCTCTTGACCTCCGCGTTGCTCCCGTCGCCGACCCACGGCAGGTGTGTACAGCTCACTGTCGGACGGTTCTCGTAGTTAAAAGCTCTGAAGTGGAGTAATATTAACCTTTCTGTTAGCAATTAATTTTCTACATTCTTTTTTACATTAGATTATAAGAAGTGACAAGGCAGTAGAAAAAAATCAGACATTTCACAAAACACACTAATAAAGGACAATAAAGCCCTCAACAATAACCTATAAAAGGAGAGCCAATTCATTGTTGTAAGTGTGAATCTTTTTAGCACTTTATTCTCCATTGCTGCACATAATGTCAGTTAATAGCAAAGGAAAATTGAATTCTGTCAACAGGACACAAGTTTATAAGATACATTTTGCCAAAGTAGTTTCTTTGATAAACAAAGACAAACAGCCCCAACACAACATACTATCAATTATGAAGGAATATACTTTTTGATCAAGGTGTGAGCAATATTGAAAATAATATCTTGATTATTATTATGATTTTTTTTTTTTGCATTATTTTATTTTTTGCATTTTGATAATGATAGAGATGATATTTAATGTATCAGCCATGTGCTAAAATGAGCCTGTAAATGTCTTGAGTTTAAAGTAGCACGAAATGTGAATGGATCATAAAATGAATCACAGAAGTGCAGAAACATCACTTTATACACTTGTTTGGGCGATATTCTCTCTCTCTCTTTGAAGTAATTTGTAATAGTATTATAATACTTTCAATATTCTAGATTTGCAAATCTCCAATACAATACTCGTCTTTATTGCAGAGTATCAGAGTCACCCCTATGGCAGAGCTGCAGCTGTTACCTGCAGTTCAGAGACAGAGAGCAGCGCGAGGCACAGTCCTCCAGGTTCACTCCTCTGTAGGTGGTCACACGAGCAGCGTTCCAGGCTGTGGGCACCAGCTCTCGGCCCTCAGAGCGCTGGAAGTCGTTCAGGGAGCTACGATAAGCTAAAAAAAAAACCACCATAAATACATACCGACGTACACTATCAAATTTTTAAATCAGGAATGTTAAGCTTATTCGATAAGACAATTATTATTATTATTTTAATAATCCATGCCACCTCACAGGTGTGGCATATCAAGATACTGATGAGTGGCATCAACATTGCACAGGTGTGCCTTAGAGTGGCCACAATAAAAGGACACACTGAAATCTTCGGTTTTGCTTTATTGGGGCGGGTCAGAAAACCAGTCCGTATCTGGTATGACAACCAAACCGTCTGTTGAAGTTGCTGAATAATGGCAGTAACAGTAACACGCTGTTGCATACGTGCAGCCAGAGCATCCCACACATGCTCAATGGGTGATATGTTGTTGAGCCATTCATCCACAAGCTGAAAACAACTTTGTTTTTGCATGGCCAGCAAATGCACCGGACATGTCTCCCATCGAGCATGTCTGAAATGCTCTGGGTTGGTGTGATTAATCATTTAACTTTAATATTTGACATCCTTGTTATGAATATTATTATTATTCACAATTATTGAATCCATGACCAAACAGCAGTGAAAATCTTCAGTCACTTTCATTCACATTGTCTAATAAATTCCTCTATTATGTCACCAGCTCTATTAAATCAATCTTCCTGAATGATAGTTAATCTGACATAAACAAACACCATATAAAGAAGCATTTTATTTTACTTAGCTGAGTAGATACTAAAATTACTTCTGAAATTCTAAATATCATGTGACCTGATTAATCACAATTATCAAATAACCAAATTATCTTGACGTCACTAATACGTTCTCAAAAATACTACAGAGCAACAGAGTCTAGACTAGTGCCAATGTCAGATTTGGGCACACACCTGGTCACATATAACCTTTGGACCGAGAGTCTAATTTACCACAGCTGAAGCCAAGAAAATCAGCGAAACACGTGCCTCAGTGTTCATCCTAATGAGGTTATAACACAGAATTAATTATGAAGGATAACAGCACATGGTTTGTAAGTTTTCCCTCATTATGTGATAATAAAACTGTAAAGGCAACACCAGCTTGTTTTGACTGACAACAAGTGGAATATATACAAATATATATATATATATATATATATATATATATATATATATATATATATATATATATATATATATATTTTATTTTTTTTTCCTTTTTTCACTTTAAAGCCTTAAGCCGAAATATATTAACAGCAGTAATAACCTTGTGTTGCCTTCCATCAAAGTTTACGTTACTAAAGATAGTTAAGCAAGAAATAACTTAAATTAATGTTCACTGAAAATCTATAATATCTTAATATGATCAACAGATAAAAAAACTAGACAAAAAAATAACATTGCAAAAAGTTTTCATAAAGTCCTTACCTGAAGTTATCTCTAAGGCTAGCAAGAGACAGGTTAAAAACAACTCCATATTTTAGGTAAAACGTGAAGGTTACCTCCACCGATCTGTTGGCTCAAAGACCAGTCTTAAGCTTTTACAAACCCACGAAAGCGCAAGGTACTGGAGCGCACTGGCCAAAATGCAGAGGCCTTACTCAAACAAAACTGAAATAATCAATATTCACATTAATCATTAGTCACAGACAGTCTGTTCTTGTGATCGGGCTCTTATCACTCATCCCACTCGTCTCAAAAGGCACATTTCTAGAAAGATGTCAAGCCAAATGCTGTGCGTAAAATGACCGCGAGAGGGAGCTGCGCCTTTTGCGCACGGGGTTTGGGCCGGTTTTCCGGGATATCGGCTGCAGACGTGTGTTTCGTCTCTGCAGTGAAAGGGAAAGATTGTGGTGGTATTTTTAGTGCAATCTGCTCTCAGGGGTCCGAGGTAAGTGTCTTTATCGTTGTGAAAAGTGCGTCAGAAAGTTAACTACATCTTTTAAACGAAATCAAGTCTTTGTGGACTTTGGTCACGCTTTTGGGTACAGGCAGCAAAGTTAAGCAGACTTCAGAAAATTATATGAAGACGAGACTTTGTCTTAAAACGAATTCATTAATAACAAAATAATTAAAAACGCTTATAACCACGAATGTGCACATACAAATGTTCATAGGATACTATGTAGTTGACAAAAGGGGCGTGTCCCACAGCTCTTTCTCCTCTGGAGGTAAACACTGATATAAAATCAGCAGCACTTACTTAAATGTTAGACAAAGCTAATGGAAATCATTAAACCTACACCAGTTGCTTCTGGCTCTATCACCATCGTATAAATATTTAGGACATATTGAATTGTATAGAGCAGGCCATTATACTTCAAAACTTCATGTCAGAAAGTTGACGTGACAGTGAGCCCCAGTTTACACACATATAAGTTAATATACCAGGATATATTTTATTTGTAGTGCAGGCGAAGTAAATTCAATGTACCTTTCCAACATTGTTGCAAACCTCACATCTCACAGAAATAAGCCAATGTTAATAATATATTGATATTTTATGTTTACAATATTACACGTTGAAGACCCCAGATCACGTTATAATGTATTTATTACTTATATTTATTATTGTTTGAGAGTTTAAAAAGTATAATGTTGTGTCTTATTTGCAGGATGTCAGAAGTGAGAGTCACAGAGGGGTCGGTGCAGGTGGAGGGCTGCAGTTCGCCGCTGTTTTTCAGACAAAGTGAACCTGTCAGCGCGGCGCCCAGACTGTCCGTGCTGCTGCTCCACGGCATCCGCTTCTCCTCAGAAAACTGGCTCAACATTGGCACTCTGGAGGCTCTGGCTAAGGCAGGCTGTCGCTGTGTGGCTGTGGATCTGCCAGGTGAGTCTCTACAGGCAATACCCATCAGCTCATGCCGCTCCTTTTCACACAAACAAAACCCAATTCTAGAAATGGGCTGATAATTAATAAATGGGTGCCTACCTGGACCAAACGGCAATAAATCAAAGTAAACCATAATCTAAAATTTAACCATAAACCAGGATTAAACAGTAAACATAGATTTAATCATCATCAAACTTTATTACAGATTCTTAGTCCAAAGTTAAAAAATGACACAACACAATTAAAGTTTAACAATAAAGTTCCAAAGGAAGTAATCTGGACAGTGTTTTAAAATCAAGACATTTCGACTTCCGCCCAAAAGTCATTTTCAGTCTGACTGAAAATTACTTTACGTGACTTTAAGTAAATTTTAATATTTAACATATTTAACACAAACACATTATGCCAAACTAACTAGAACTAAACCTGACAAATCGGTAAAAATGAATTAAATGCTAAAATATTATGACGTTGTCATCAAAGTTGCATCATCAGACAAGAATCGAATCACGGTTAGTGGTGAACGATATATCAAAATGTAGATGATATCGTGAGTGTTGTTTTGAAGATAGCCAACATTCGAATATTAAGTTTATCATTTATAGTAAGAGAATCCTTACTACAAGAGCTGATTAAAAATAAAAATGAAAAAAGTTATCTTGTAAACAAATAAGTGTATATTCTGCAAATTCTGCTCTTTTGTGATTCATTTACATTTTATTGTCATATCAGAACACATTTAAAACTTGGTTGCACTCCTGAGCTTTAGCATCTCCACCAGAGCTCATATTAAATTGTAAATACAATTCTACCTCCTGCTTATAGAAACATTGACACAAAGACCTGCATTGTTTTGTGTAATCTCCTGTTTGTTGTCAGGTCTTGGCCGGTCTAAAGCAGCAGAGCCTCCAGCGCCTGTCGGACAGCTTGCTCCGGGACAGTTCCTCAGAGCGTTGTGCGAGAGCCTGGATTTGGCCCCCGTCGTGATCATCAGCCCCTCTTTAAGCGGGATGTACTCTCTGCCTTTCCTCGTGCAGCATCCCTCTTTGGTCCGAGCGTACATCCCCGTGGCCCCAATATGCACCGAGAAATTCACAGCCGAGCAATACCAAAGTGTCAAGGTACAGTTGGAGGGGTGGCTCATCTTTAACAATGTCTTAACCCTATTGTGTTTTGGAATTGTAAGAATTCCACCCCAAGTTGTTTCTTTTTTAGTAATAAGAATATATTCAAAATCAAAACAAAGACATTTTGACTTTCTTTTGCTCAGTGATATTTTAATGATATTGATTTTCTAGATAAATAGAACAGCCAGGCTTAATTTCATTTCTAAACTTTCTGTCTTAAAAAACTAAAAAACAAAACTATCTCTACAAAAAGCTTCTTACTTCCTTATGTGCTGGAAAAAAAAGTGCACTCTGCTACTTTTATGGTGAAGGATTAGCCACCTGTTTGTCTCCATGAAGATTTTATAATAGCTTTTAGGGCTGTAATCCTTTAGTTGTTTAGTCGATTAATGGGTCAATGAAGTTTTAGTTGTTTAATAACATTTTTATTAAACAAAAATGTTATTAAACATTTTTGTTTAATAAAAATTAGACTAATATCATTTTTTGTTCTTTAGATTAAATGGATGTACATGAGAAACAAGCAAAAACAACAAAAACAAGAAGATATGGAGTGAGTTAGCTAAAGATTTTGTAGTATAACAGATACATAGTATGTTTCATAGTACTTTTGTGTATAAATAGTTGTTTTGTTGTGTTTTTCTTGTGCATTTTTGGTCTTTTGAGTGCAGTTTGGGTCAGATATGTGGAAATACCGCAGAGTTTTGACATATTTTTGCCACACACTCTTTTAATCGACTAATCAGTCGATGGTGCAGGTCTTTAGTTGACCAAGAATTTCTTTAGTCGACTACAGCCCTAATAGCTTTGCCGGGAACGTCCCACAGTATGGCATTAAACTTCTCTATCTCCATAGAAACAGACAGGCTGGTTATACTCAGATCTGTGGAAAGTCGACCCGACCCCCTCACTGTAAAAATGCATGTTTTTCAAGGTACTTTTGAACAGTAAAAACACCCATACTGAAAAAAAATAAATCTAGATAGATATTTTAAATGCCATATTGTGTAACATTCCTGGCAAAGCAATAACGTTTCCATGGAGACAAGCAAATGTCGAACCTTCCACGAGAAAAGTCACATAGTGTATCTTTAATATTATTGATTGTGGTGTAAATGTAAATTGTTTGTGCGTACGGTTTAGTTGATAAGAAAATATCTATTTTATTTTATCCTTATTTTGAGAGACAGATTTTTGATTTAGGTTGTTATTTTTGGATGGTTAAGTCTGATTTTCATTTTATTTAAACTTCTATTATCTTGTGCTAGTCTGTTCCCCTTGCGGATAAATAAAAGTAATTCTGATTCTGTGATTCTGATTCTGATTGTGCACGTAGGTTTTTGTTTGAAATAAGAGGCTTGAGTAGTTATTTCTTATTTTTTATACTTTTCAGACTTAGTAAAAGCTAGCCTCTTTTCTTCTTCAAACTTGGGGTGAGTTGGAGGACATCTTTAAAATCCCGTTAGTGACGCTTTTCTCTTTCATGTTTCTCTCTCAGGTTCCGGCTCTGATCGTCTACGGAGACCAGGACTCTCAGCTCGGAGAAGTGTCACTGAGCAACCTGCAGAATTTGCCCAATCACAGAGTCGTCGTGATGAAAGGGGCGGGACATCCGTGTTACCTGGACGACCCGGACACATGGCACATAGCACTAACAGACTTTATCTCCACACTATGAGCAATATTTGATGAAGTCTAGTTTAAAATTGAAGTTAAGGAAAGCTGCAGAAATGTGCTGACACTATTCAATCTCACAGGCATAATTTTAACTAAATCAATATTAATGTCTATTTTTTTTAACTCTAATAATTATTAAAGCATCAAAGAAACAGCACGGTTAAGGTTGGTAGATTTGAATTATAATAATAATAAATAATGAATGAATAATAATAATATTAATATTATTAATAATATAATAATAATAATAATATTACCAATACAGACTCTTGCCCTTCATCTAAAATAATGACATTGTTATTGATTGATTGATTTTTTTTTTGTATATATATTTCAGGTATTTACATAATCTACTGCATAAACACAATATTTAAAAAAAAAAAAAAAAATAGGCTAAAACATTGATGCTTATCCTATTTCTGAACATGAACCCATCTCTTTTGAGCTCCTTATTCCTCCCCAAAACAATCAATAATTAAAAGTGCTCGAGAAGTTATTGATAGCAAGAATTTAAATGTAACACTACTACTACTATGTTTTCTTGTAAGGAAAATAGTCTGACTATTTATCTTTTACAACCAACCATTTATTTAATATATTTTTTGATTATGGAGGCTAGAGCTGAACGATTTTGGCAAAATAACTAATTACGATTTATGTCAGACAAGCTTTGCGATTGCGATTCGATTTGCAATTAACGTTGTCATTGTAGAATTCTGTTCAACGTTCACATCTTAAACCCGTCCAGGAGCAAAAGCATTCAAGATATGACTGAAATATGAACTGATAATCAAACCAAAGAATCTCATGCATTTCACAACATGTTTGTAGAAGTATAAACTACTGGGTTAGCCAGAATAAGACAGGATTTTTTTTGTTGTTTGCAAAAGAAATTAGGTCACTTAAATAATTGCTGTTTTGTGTTTAGTAATTGTGAGCATTTAAATTGCGATTTAGATTTGATTGCGATTAATCTTGAGCTTTACAACCTGGAAACTGACCAGTTATTGACACTACTCATAAAGTATTTGGACCGTGGATGGTAGCACAGCGAGCAAAACTCAAATCCACTGTGTGTCATTTCGATATTTTATTGTAAGCAACAGATGCAACTTTGTTTAAATTTAAAGCTATTTTCAGCTCTAGGTGAAAGTATAATTATAGATAATTGTTTGTAGAGTCTCTCAGACAATACCCATTTTCCAATTTAACAGCGCATTAATCTCCTGCTGGATTTGAAAAAACACAGCACACAGTGAAATGAAGTGAAAAATATGAACATTATTTAATAACTGATTCTCTGTAATAAACAATTTGAAAATATTTTACAAGGAGTCACAGACACAATATTTTACAAATTTTGCCCTCTTCTTTTTTTAGCTTCATCTGTACAAAAGAATGGAGCGACATGGACTTAGTGCCCAGAAAGAAGGAGCTAACCCACGCACTCACAGACACACTGCATTCATACGAGACCCCATTCAGAAATCAAACAAATTATAAACATTTCAGATCTCAAACTTATCAACAGTGCTGTAATTCCTATATTTGTCATTTTTTTAAACTTCACTTAAATTTGACGGCTTTTTTTTCTTACTAAATGTTATTTTTTCACACACTTTGTCGAACATGGTCACATAGCACCAGACTACAGACTACAGAATCACATACAAATCTTCTTTCCCACATAAGACGCACCAACACAGATGCACAACCAGAGCTGACGGGACAAAGAGCGGCCAAAGCCAAGCCCCGCCTCCGTGTGTCCCCGCCCGGCTGGTCCATTTTTCTATTTTAGTCATTTTTTTGGCAAAAGTAAATCCACATAACTCAGTGTGTTCCTTTAGTGGTGTGTGTTTTTACATGCTTTGGTGAGGTTTGTCCGTAAGCCTTTTAAGATGCATTAGTATTGATTATCAGAATCATTCATTACATATCTATAAGCCAGGTTAATAGAAGTGCGGTCAATCCCACAAACTAAAGTCAGACTCAAAAAAGAGGATTTGATCGCAATGTTTTGCTTTTTTTTTTTTACCTGGTTTTTAAATAAATAAAAGTACATAAATGGCCAGGTACAACTTTAACATTAGCCAGTTATTAACAGGGCTAACGCATTCATTTTATTTCATTTTATTCAGAGCTTTATAGGTGACATTTTGACAACTTTTCATTATTCAAAAGAGCAGTATTTTGATAATGCAACATCACAAAGTTTTCATCACCTTGAAAACAATGGATTTAGGAAACTGACTGCAAATATTGTATCCTTTATGCTAACCTAAAGTATTTTTGTGCATTGACTTAAATATCTTAAGTAAAATGCAAAATTAACTTGAAGATTTTTTTTTTTTTTTTTTACTGTCGCTAAATACGTCAGGGCTGAGATAAATTGACTTAATTAACTAACATAAATACATTTTTGTTGTTGCTGTTGTTGTGTCCAAAAATCTCAAGAAAAAAGCAAATCAAATGCTTTAAAGCAGGGGTGTCCAAACTTTTTCCATCGAGGGCCACAAATTGAAATATGGACCGCGTAGAGGGCCACAAATCAATCGTGAAACGTTCAAAAAAGCTGCATTTATCTGATGTTTTAAGCACCACCACGTCTACATTCAGTCTCAGTGCCGTAACATCAGGTCTGTACTGCACCAAAATGTTAGTTATTTAGGTTAGAATTGTAGAAAATCTAAAATGTGCTGTAAATAGTACTTCTTAGGACAATGTTCACCAGGAAGCCTGAGGGCCAAGAAAAATTGGTCTGAGGGCCGCATTTGGCCCCCGGGCCTGAGTTTGGACATGCCTGCTTTAAAGCTTGTTTGTGAGGCCTTAAATGAAAGGATATAATTCCTGTCCATTATTTTGCTGTGATTGGATATTACAAAACCAATTTTAATCTTTTATTTTCAAAAACATTTATTTACTTATTTTGTAGTAAGATTAGTCTAAATAGAAAATGGTAGTTAAAGGAGCACTATGTAACTTTTCTAGCGGAAGGTGTGTCATCTGCTTGCTTCATCTACAATGTTCCACAGTATAGCATTGCCTATCTCCATGGTAACAGGTCAGATGTCACAGTAAGGATGCACATTTTTCAATGCGTTTTTGAAAGAGACAAAAAAAAAAAAAAACATCTGTAATTGAATAAGGAAGTGTAACGCCATACTGTGGAACATTCTATAACATCTCCATGGAGACCAGTAGGTGACGTACCCTCCTCCAGAAAAGTTACATAGTGCACCTTTTACTTTGAATGTTGCAATTTGCTCAGTAATATCCGGTTAAACGTCATAAAAAGCGCATAGATAAACTAATACATTGGAAATAGCTTATTGACAAACTTCATTCAAAAGCACTTTGGGGGAATGGGGGATGCACACGCTCGTAACTGTTACACCCCTGTCTGACCCTCTGCTCTGTGGAGACCCCTGAGCTGGCCTCGGACATCCCACCCGCTCAAACGCTCAAACGATAACGTAAAAAAGAAATAAAGCTAAACAAAACTGCACCTCAAAGTGACATCCTTGGCTAACCGACGCCTGCTAGTGCTCGACATGTTCCCAGCGAAAACCCAGTGTCCGTACATGATCTCTTGGTTAGCGTGTGTTGTGCATAAAGTCGCTGTGCAGGGGGTTTGCGTTCAGAGCCAGGGGGGACAGGAGGTTTGTTTGAGGGGTTTAAGTCGCACAGGCACGTCTTGTGTTCATTTACAAACAGTGAAGAAGAGGAGAATAGAGTCAAATATGCACGTACTGTTCGGAAAACTGACACCAAATCTGCTAACAGCATTACACCTTTGTAACTAAATACTTCTGTATATCTTTTAGCTGTTCACTTTATTTTCGGTACATTTGCCTGATTTGCTGCAGTTTTATTGTGTCACATTGTCAAATTCTGATACTAGACCTAACAATTGTGGCGCTACAGAGCAAATATTGATTATTAGTTCTCATTTTGTGTGGATTCTGGTTGTTATATGTTCATTTATTTTATAGCTACTTGGGTTGGGCTCAGCCTGGATGGCAAATTAGATTATCATAACATTTTGCTGTTGATCTTTGAAATATCTTGTTGCAATTTGACGTTCTGGACCACACTATACAGTTGCATATAATTTAACAATATACTAAATCTCTCTGTAACACTACACTTTTAATAGTCTTAATAAAACATGATAGTTATCTTAATTAACCATTTGCTCATTATCAATAAAGTCTTTGTCAATGCTTCATCAAGGCTAATTAAGGTGTAGTTATTATAAATCTCTCCAAGCCACACACTTGAATTTTATGATTAAAAAGAAATACGACTGTTTTCAAGCGTTGTTAACACAGCCTTGGGTCAATTAATCAATTAAATTACAAAAGAAGAGCTTAATTTGTCCACTTGACTTGCAGGACGCTCCGGGGGATATATATATTTTAAGATATATTATAACGGGATCAGAGAGTTGTGTATTGTGGAACACTAAGGCATTTAGAGAGGCGTTAACACTTTGCATAAAAAAATAAACCTGAAGGAAAAAAAAAACACTGATGATGTACACATTCATTTACCTCCCCCCTTTTTTAAACAAATTAATTCATTTTTTATGCAGTTTTTCTAACACTTTTTTATCTAGTTCAACACATAACACGGCTATGTGCTTCCATACATTCCCTTTCAGGGCTTTTAACAGAAATAATCCTACATTCGCACACAAACGAACACGCATTCAGGCAGAGCAACAGCAGTCAGTGGCCCCAAGTCGCTCGATATCATAGTATTTATCATAGCTCTACACATGGCGTCGTAAAGCAACCGTGGAGTGACACGATATGGCAGTCTTAGTAACACTGGATTGCTGTATTTTCAGGTGAATATATTTGCATTTTGGTCATAGGTTTCCACAGAACTGATCGCACGCCCACTTTTGAGCTCAATAAGTCGGCTATTCATGGGTGTCAGCTTATAGGCGACATTTTAAGGACTTTTGACTAAAAGATAGAATGTTCTGTTTTGAATTGTTCATTACGATGGCAATGGTGTTCATTTTCCATCACTCTGAAACCCATGGAGATGCATGGACAGTGAAGTAAAAGAAAAGACTAAACAGTTATATTTTTAATCTGAATGGTGCCAAAATGAGCTGTGTAATTTGAGGTATTCACATAATTTAATAGCTATAAGATATTTTTTACTAAACAAGAGCTTAATGTCTCTAATGTGTAGTTCGGGAGAGACCATTAGCTCTCCACCCCTTTCCAAAGGATTTAGGAACTATACATATAATGCTGAATAATTCTAATTTGATTCATCCAATGCCTATTACCATTGTAAACGTTGACTTAAGATGCCTAATAACTATGTGCACTAATAAACTACATTTCTTATGACTGCTAACAGGAGTTATTCTCTGTCATTTTCATGTAACAAAATAAGCTTTCTGTAATTTTCGTTTCGTAAAAGTAGCTCTCGAGGGGGCACATGGTGGAGACCCCTGTATTAGACAATCCCCACTTTAACTGGTGTTTATTCAGACTAAGCATGATGTGCTGTTTACACTGTACAATACACAATGTTGACGCACTCGCTGAAACGCTCTGTTCTGAAGTTGTTCATCGACAATTTGCATTTTGAGTGGCACATTCTGCTTTGTGTATGATGTAAGGGACTGATTTGCTGTCATTGTCTAAATGCATTAACTGCCTGATGTTTACAAAGGGGCTGCATGTCTCTGATTTTGTCCAAGTTCTCACAATGGCTGCCATACAAAGTTACCACACAGTTGTTTTACTCATACAAAGCCAAAAGAAAGTGCATCAAGGCACTATGAATCAGAGCGTTTACTAAATGACTGTTCACACCATTTTCATCACCAAAACTGTGACAACCACACGACTATGTGATCACCAGTGGCCTCGTCTGCTCTTCACATCTAGAATCATAATGAAAAGCCCCGAAACCCCAGCAGCGAACGGTTTGAAGATTAAACAGCTTTAGTCAAAAGGTAAAATACACTCAATGGCCACAATATTAGCTTCTGTTTTAAATGCAAATATACTAAACTCACACTTTTGTTGACCAAAAGACATGCCAATTACACTTGGAGACCTAAAAATGACAATCCTGATGACGTAGAAAGGGTTTCAGAGGTTGTCATCCGGACGCTGTTTGAAGATCGAGACGTTTCGACTTTTATCCAAAAGTCGTTGTGACAATGACTTTTGGATAAAAGTCGAAACGGGTTTCAAAAGTCATTGTGACAATGACTTTGGGATAAAAGTCGAAACGTCTCGATCTTCAAACAGCGTCCGGATGACAACCCCTGAAACCCTTTCTACGATGAACCACACCTGGACGAATGAGGGCTTACATCGACGAATCCTGATGACGTTTATTGTCAAACAGGGAAGAAAGAAAATGTAAATTAAAACTACTACAGAAAAAAGTTTAAAGTAATTGATTTAACTTAAAAAAAAATCACATTTTCCCTCTTACTATTTCCCTATTTGACGCTTCATTTAAACTTGATCAGGTTCATCTCCATAGAATTACTTCCATAGCGTGCTTTCTCGACGTTCTCTTTTAAATCGTTACAACGGTGTGTACCTAATAAAGTGGCCATTGAGTTGCGAGCCTAAAAAACAAAGGAGAAAACCCCACCAGGGGCTACTATGCAATGGTCATGAGGCAGAGGCATGGAGCGTTTAAGGAGAGAGTGACTGAAGCACAAGTACTAAGTGACTCAGAATAAGGAGCTAGGAAATAGGAGACAGGAGGTCACTGAGGAAGCTTCATGAGGATTGGCCGAGCTTCTGGGCTTAAAGGTTGGAATGATCATAAAAAACAATAATAATACGTCAGGAAAAATGGTTTGAATAAAAAATTAAATGCGCTAAAACAGTGATTCTCAAACTTCCTTAACATCATCTTAAATATTTGGCATTCCAAGAACTAAATCAAAACTAAAACAAGGATTAAAACGCTAAACCCTGCAAGACAGGAACTGGACTGTGGCAGAACTAAACCAGGACTAAACAAGATCCAAAATGACCTTAAACCAGATCAAAAACCAGGTCTAAACTACGCATTATCTAAATCTAAGTCAGGTTTAAACTAGGTCTAGCATTAATACAGATTTAAGAAATTATTGGATGGATAAAACTGGATTAAATTAAACTAAATCAGGCCTCAAACTTTTTAAAATCTACATACCACCAGAGGGAACAGTGCCTCTGTTTGAGAACCACTGCTCTAGACACTGAACGCTGATTCATGTTAGATGAAAACAGCTTCAATAGACTCTAAATAAAAGAAATAATAACTATGTAATTGCCATAATCCCGAGTGGATGTTATTGAAATGAATCAGCACTCGAGTTTCTTCTTTTTTAATCCTAAATCTAAAATCAAAAGCCATTTTCCTCAGCACATTTTGGCTATATAAAAATAAGAACACATGAAAGTCTATCTCATTTTGGCAAGTAGACATTGGAACAGTGCATAAATTAAGTTAACATCTAACAGCTTCCTTTTTCAAATAAAAACCTTAATAGTAATATATGCTTTGAGGATCACTTCAGCACTGAAATTGTATAGTTTTTTCAAGGTATTTTCTGTCGCGGTGGCTAGAACTGGTTGAATTGTCCACGAATCCTTTGAGATTGACGACAGTTGGACGATGCGAGAAGCAGGACATTTAGTTTGTTGACTTCCTGGTCCCATCACGTAACAGTCATGAAGAATTACTTTCTTTTAATGGGCGTGTCTTCTGATGCCACTCCGACGGGAGATATACTGTGTGTCCGAAAATACCAATTGCCACAAATGACTGAAGCAAAGTGGGCAGCGTGGCACTATTGAGAACTTCTGACTCGCCACTAGTAGAAGTCCTGTTACCGTTGACTATATTTTGGGAGGGGAACAAAGGGGCACAGATGTCGACAGAGGTGTTGGGACTACGGGGGCGTAAATAAGGCTTGGGCGGGCTATAACTGGACAGCGCGGGGGGGGTGGAGTTAATGTGTTAGCGACAGGAGGTAGGGGCTGAGGGCTGGGTAAAGCAGGAGCAGCTGAATGAGCAGCAGAGAGCAAAGGGACGGACGGAACGAGTAGCCCCGCCCACAATCTGACGTGTTCTCCTGTAACACACAAAAACACACGAGTTGGACGCTGGAAAAACGCATCCTTTTTTCAACAACCCAGTTCTGCCGAGATCCGGTTAACTTACCTGTCCCAAAGCCCTGAACTTTAACCAAATTATATGTTTCTAAACTTAACCTGATCCTAATTGTGGAAACATATATTGTAAAACATAAACTTTTGCTAAGCGACCAATGCAAAGTGGCAGTGTGTGTATTTAAGCGTGAAAAACACATGCCACCCTCTACTAACACTACGATAACATTTATAGTGATGTAGTGACTTTGTGTTGTAATTTTACAGACTACCTGACCACAAAGACTTAAAGGCCCTGTACCGGATTTTTACTGTATTGAAACTCAAAGTCTTTACATCAGTCACATGTATCGCTCACTTACCTAATGCAGTCCCAGCATCCTAAATATTTACCGCAATAAGTTTATAAGCATTTTTTACGATCCATCCAGTGTTTGTTATTTTAGGTTATGACAGTAGAATTTTCAAAGATTGTGGTTAAAAGTACAACGTTTTATCATTCAATTCAGCAGAAAGCCTGAGGGTAAACCAAAATGGTTCAAACCATAGTTTGCACAATCCTGTATTTAACCATCTTGTTTTAGACAGAACGACATACCCCTTTAGTTCAAAACATAATCTGTTTATTTACAGTTATTTATCTTTAGTTGAAATATTTCCTGTTTCATGGCATTTAGGGTTAAGAAATTGGAATATTCAAAAAATATAGTATAAAATGTGTGTGTTTTAATTTTATTTAGTATGGTGTGATGGCTTTTTTGGGTGATTAATGTTAATTTAAAGATATAAACTCAAAGGACTTCCCATAGAATTCAATGCAAATTTTCATTAATAATTGGTCTGGTTAGATCACATCTCTTCATTCACTGGTGGTTAACACATTTTTCTATGTATCTGCGTAGAACCAGTGCAAAGAGGACATTGTAACTATAGTTTCTAAATTAGTTTTGCTTTTATTTCTATTCATTGAAAAACTGTTTAGTTACTACCAATCAGGCAAAAACACTATGGCCAATATTAACTAATGCTATTGTTGAAAAAATTAAGATATTGTAGTGTTTCTAAATGTTATATAATTTGAGTTATAATGATGAATTCTTACAGAGATGTTGTTGTCAAAGCAGGTGGAGGGTCCTTTCCTGTATCGCGCCGGAGCCATGACTTCACAAGGATTCTCTTCTTTGTCTGAAAATCACTGAATCAAGGCGTCCTTAACAGAACTTTTGTATTTTTTATTCATTTCTTTCACTGTACTTCAGTCGCCCACGCTCCTTTTCATTAAATTGAGCTGTGGATTTAAAAGCTGGGCAGAACACATCCATCATGATAAAAATAAACTTTGAAAAACATGTTTAAATGTCTGAGATGATAATTTAGTATAATGTACCTGATAAAACATTTGTTTTGTACAAAGTAGCTTTTTGCGAAACTAAAAAAGTGGTCAAACTATCTCGGCATGTCCTCAGAAGGTAACTTTTTATTAAGAAGAGGATGAAATTATGTTGTTGTTTTTTTTGTTCACTAAAGCAATTTAAATGTCACATGGCTTTGCTAAATAATAATACTTAAGTTATTAATCATGGTTTTCTCAAAATAGCAAACAAATCAGGAATTTTCAAGGTCAAGTTAAACTATTGTATTAATTTAGGCCTCAAACCACTGCATGATAAAAGCTCTAGGACTAATCATGTGCTCCTTGTAGCTGGAGGCTGGATTTTAATTCAGAGTTAATCAAAAATGAAAAATCTTTGACAACAGACTTATAACACAAATCTAGTTAACTCTGATTATTCATCGATATGGTTTGTAAAGGTTTCTTATAAAAAATACAACATTTTCTGACTAGGGGTGTCAAGACAATTTGGTTAATCGTCACAATAGGTCATTAGGTCAATTAGGTCACAATATAATCGTAAGAACTAAAAAAATAATAGTTGTGAGAATTGTAGGCAGCAACAATGAGTCTGTTCAGTTTAATCTATTCTCCTAAAAAGTAAAACTACATTTAAAGTACTAACAACATTCATTTTCTCTTCAGTTTAGCAGTTTGTGCCTCGCATTCTGAAGATGGCTCACAGATAGCAGCCGAAACATGTCAACAAGGTAACAACATCTCATAGTTTATCATCTTCAAAAAGAACCTACATTTAGAATCTTGTTATATGGTTTGTTTGACAATATCATTGCCTTTTCATTCAGAAAATTTGATGCCTGAAAGCTAGATTTGTGCCAACAATTACAATATCGTGATGCTTCTTCTCGCAATAATAAACACTAAAATCTGATATTGTGACATCCAATGTTCCCTCTAATTTTTCATGTGTCTGAGCAAACACAAAAACTCCCTGAGCAGAGCCTTGGACCATGTGAGCGACATCAGATGCACTGGGGCCACATCGGTGTCACACTCGTTCAAAACCTGAGGTCAGCGCCGTAACAGTCTTTTTTGGGCACTTTTCACAAGACTTTGTTGGCCTTCATCCATTAATGAAGCATCCCTGGATAGAATTCTGAATTTAACTTATAGCAGGTAAGTTTGAAAGCTTTTTCAATTCAGATTTTCAACAAAATGGATGTAATTTCCTGGGATTTTGGCTGTTTTAGATCAACAAACTCAAATGTTACAGTGATCCATTTTATGATCATGCAATAGGCTAATGGCAGGCCGTCCACACAAAAGTTCCATAGTGCACCTTTAATCATACATTATGATTGTGTAGGACACATGCTGCTGATCACTTGTGTCTAAATCTTGTCAGTGTTTCTCTGTGAGCTGCACTGTCCTCCTCCTCTCTCTGATCACAGCCTCTCAGCTATAATTTGGTTTAGGTAGAATTAATAATTAAAAAAATGGATATCATCATTAAGTTGTTCAAATCAGAGTCATGGTGTTTTTTCCCTCCAAAGCTTTCGCAGTTTTCTGATGCATTTTAATATAAAGATTGACTCTTACCCAGCAACACCTGTGCAATATTAATTTAATTCTGCATTAATTTAATTGTGTGCTTAAATTTAACTTTTGCTTAACCTGTGTGTCATGTTTAGATCATAAGCCCATGTTTCAAATAGGCCTAATGATAATTTACAGTTAATTCTTGAAGGATGTCATTGATTAGACTTTACTGTAGCTCTGACACAACAAGTCAGTCTTCTTTAGCCTAAATAAACTTTCCGTCAGTGGCCATTCATTTTCATTCTTCCAGTTTTCACTCACAAGCACCAAACGCCTCGTTACGCACGTGGCTAATTTGCATATCAATCCACGCGAAAAGTGTGCAAAGCGCTAAACTTTGTAGACGCGCTGTGGCGTTTGCTCTGATTGGTTCATGATGTTTCACTGGTGCTGAGGACAGAGGAGTCTGAGAAGTCTGTGTCTGTGCCGCTGCTCACGGCGCTCACGCCGCTGCCGCGTAAAGACGCGCGGAGACAAGTCAGATCCAAAATGAATGAACTCAAATCAAGTTTGTCAGTGTGAGTTCTGAGAGTTCGGGGTTGGATCGATTAAATCTCCAAAAGAGCACAGCCTGGCCCTGGATTAAGTTTGTCTAATGTGATGTTTGACTCCAGAGGTAATGATTTTAGTGGGACTACTTTTCCGTGCGTCAGGTGGAGGAGCTCGTCTGCGTGCCTGCTGGCACAGCGTACTACCACCAAAGGTTTTAGTGGTGTGCAGTAACAGGCCGTAATGCATCACTTTCACCCTTGATAGGAGCGCAAATCTTCGCAGTAGTTTGCGCTATTCTAGATGCATTAGTTCGTCAGCTGTTTGTTCTTAAAACTCCTTGAATACGAGGCGGGTTGGTCTGGAGTCCAGAAGAAAGACTAGTTAAAAGCGTATGGGATGTAGAACTTCAGTTCCGAGCCTTTGATTTGGCGCTATGTTTATGATCAGGTGTGTTCAGGTGCACGTCACTGTGAGTAGCTCGCGCCTCTCGCTCTCTTTCTCTCTCGTTTTCTCTCGTGCGCGACAAAGATTTTCTCTGCGCGATACCCCTGGGAGTTGTGCGCAATTGCGCACGCGCGCAGCTTAGAGGGAACAGTGGTGACATCCTTACTTCTGACGAGCTCGTTGAAATCCTATATCCACCAGCGTTTGTGATAAAAAGGATACATTCTTCCTGTTCTTGTGTGAGCCTCTCGATCTCACAGGAGTTACACAGCAACTTCTCGGCAACCACGAACAGCAGGTTGGTGTTATTTAACTTCTTGGCGTGGATCAACCTGTAGAAGAAGTCATTCTGTCAGAAAACAACACTAACATTTCTTGGGTCGCGTCCCACTTCTGTTCACTTGCCTCCTCAGTTGTGAATCCCACCAACTAAACATAGAGCCATGATATTTCAAACAGTCTCCTGTCTGTTGATGGGATTGACAGCTGAGGAATCAAGGAGTTAAAGAAGTGCACAGAAATGGGACGCAGCCTTAGCTATCCTTAGAAAGAACCAGTGACTATGAAGATGTCAGAAAAGTGTGCATTAGAAACATACCCCAACTTTGTCTATTACCGGAATAAACAATATCTATAGATTTGTAATTTAGCAAGGCATTCAAAACACTAAATTTACAACTAAATGCAATGTTAATTTTCCTGCAACTCCTCTCCATCACCCAAAAATTGTAATTGTAATTGTGGTAATGTTATTTTAAAATAACATTATTCAAGTAGAAGTGCAATATAGAGGTCCAAGACATTCCTCAAGTAAGATTAAAAGTATTTGAAGAAACTGTCACTGAGGTTAGATTAACTGTCTGGACATCTGAAGTTTTTAAAGTTATTGTGATCAAAAGGACATTAAAAATGCACAGGATCTGGTATTTTCAAAGGATAGACCATAAAAAATAGAAAAAGTAAATCATATCTTGAGCGGTTTAATTATAATTAAAATAATTGAATTTTGGTCAACATAACGCTTTTGTCACTTTCTTTAGATTTACTCACAGTAGGAATCAAAACATTTGCTCAAGTAACGAACTGTTGCATTGTTAAATATATTACTTAAATATGATGCCTGGAAATTACTCAGAGAAGTACAAAGTGATCAAAAAGTTACTCAAGCAATGGAACTGAGTAAATGTAACCCACCTCTGCCGTCACCAAACACAGCTCAAGTCACAAGAGAAGGATTGAATGTTAGTAGCAAGAGTCAAACAGTAAATCTTCTGGTTAGAGGGAAAAGAGCGCTAACGACTTTGCTATTGCAAGGGGAAGTTAGCGAGTACATTTACCAAATCTATAAGAACGCATTTAACCATTTCATTACTCTATAATAATATGCATTTACTGGATATATTTGTTACGTTTCTCTCGTGGAGTGCTGAAAAGGTGTTTGTGGTCAGACCTGGAGCAGTTGCCGCAGTCCTGCAGGATGTTGTAGGAGCTGGTCAGGTTGGTCAGATAATACTGCGTCTGCATCATCACACAGCTCCTCTCTTTGGAGTCCACGCTTTCAGCTGCATCCACATCTGCCACACCCGAGGGACAGAGGCAGATAAGACATGTTGATATATTATTTGTCAATGCATAATCTGTGTATGAATATGTAATTAGTATTTTAATATACTGCACGTCAGCTTACCTTTGAAAAACCAACTGTGATAGGCAAGTCCGTAAATAAACTGCTGAAATAAGGACCTGCAAAAAATAAAGTAAACGATTGAACAAGTGGTTCAAGAATTGTGGTTTGCAAAAAGTTTGTCTTTTTTAGTCTTTTTTATTACATATCAAATTATAATTACTGTCGGCGTAGAAAACTGTTGCTGAGGCGGAGCTTAAGCACTGAATCATCCCCTTTGCACACACGTAGGGAATCAATCAGTGCTTAAGCACATCTGTGAATCACAGAACCGAAGTGACAGTCGTAATATTTGTTTTATTTGCAGCTAAAACTGTGGATGAGTTTCTTCAGGTGGATTCCTCTGAAGTAAATTTGTTTTTGCAGAATATAGTAAATAATCCACATTTCTTTCCTCCTCTGCTCAGTAGTTGTTTAAAACTATTATATCAAGAGTATATGCCCATTTTTTACCTGGTTTAGACCTAGAATAATCCTGGTTTAGTTCTGGTTGTTGATCACCTATTAAAGTGCATTTACATTGTAAAAGATAGCAGCTTTACCAGTTCAAATACAAACTGAATTTATCAGCTACTTAACTTTAAATAGTAAACAGTCTTACCATGCAGCTGCCGATGTCCACCAAGCAATATTTACAAAATCTGCTATCGTAGGCTGCAAGAAAAATAACAAAAACAAACATTAAAAATATATCAAATTACTCTACAATTATTGTAGTCTTCCATCTCCTCTGGTTTTACTCACCACAAACACAGATCTGGGGCCTGCTCCGGCCTCGCTGTTGGGAATGCGCTCACACACCGACTGATAATCAAACGACTGTTTTCGGTTGAAGAAGGAGTTGTTGTAGAGTGCGTACATGAGGTAAGGGTCCACTTCACTGAAGAACATGCCCACCTGTAGCAGAGGAGGAGGAAATGTCAACAAACATACAAGCAATAATGTCTAATATAGTGTAATGTCACTTGCAGCAATCGTAGGTTTTGTAAAATGAAAGACATCAAGAATTTATTATAAAAAGTCAAGAATGTTGAGGCCTTGAGCTTTGACCATTCACAAGATCAAGATTGGGATGATGTATTAAAGGTGCACAAGGTAATTTTTCTGATGGGGGATATACCACATGCTTGTTTCCATGAAGATATAAAGCAGAAATAAGTAACTTTAGCAAGAGAGCTCCCCCTGCAGCTATTTTTCCTTCTTTTTGTCCTCTTTTTTTATTGGAATAAGGAAGTACACATACAAGTCACATACAAAAACGTGTCACGTTGATGAATATAAAAAAGGACCAAGGTTTCTCAGGAGGCAAATATTGCAAGGCTGGTTTTTGCCCAGAGACAGCAGGGGGATTTACAAAGATGTTTAATAAGGTAAAAATGTTATTTAGTTCTGCTTTAACGCTTTGCCTGAAATGTTTCCATGAGACAAGGAGGCAGACAGATCCGTCACCAGAAAAGTTACATTGTGCACCTTTAATGCAATATCAACCAGTTTTAAAGCACTGGTCTTTGGTTACAGCGAATGTAGAGCAGGATTTGTTAGGATTGAGTGCGTTACTATGGAAACTGTCAAATCGCTTTACCTTATTCCAGTCTTCTTTCTGATTGGACATGATCAAAAATCCACCATCGTCGACCAGATAACACACGAGATCCTGGGCAAAAGAAGCAGAACGTGTTAATCTGTCAGAAAAATATTGGATGATAAAAAAAAATTAAAAAATACACAAATGTTTAACAGCTTACATCACTGTTGGCTTCACAGTCCATTTCACAAGGACGATTTGGCCCACACTGCACCAAAAACATAGACACACATTAATTAATTACCCCAATGGGAACATTTTTCAGCCACGCAACATCAATAATTGAGTACGTGAGGGTAAAATAACTGTGAGGCCTAATATTTGTGAAGTAACAGCAGACGTAGGATAAACTAACTTTGCAGGTTATGGTGGGAGGAAGTGTGGCGAGACTGATAATAACTGGATAAATATGTCTCAGGCATGGTTAGGGCTGCAACGGTTCATTGAAATAATTGTGGCTATCGTCAACAATTAAAAGAATAGTTTTTTAATAACCGTATTTGCTCACTGGACTACACAGACTGTAAAGCACATGCAAAAAGACATTATTTCAAAAATATTGTGGTATTTTTGTTACCATAAACAACTTGGAATTTTCATGAATAATACACTCCATACACACATTTTCTAGATCTATAAGTCTTCAGTCCAACCTTTATTTAGTTAAAAATTATCAATGTTCTATAGAAATGACTACTAACACTACTAAAATAATTGCTAGCTGCAGCACTATTCATAGTCATTAATACTAATAGTTGTATATGCAGCTGTGGATATAAGAAGTACCTTTACTTTAGTCTTAATGTTATTTCTCTGCACAGTAACTTGTATGCCGTAAAAAGTTCCAGCAAAACTCTTTTAAACAAACTTTACGATACAGAAAGCTCTTCTGTCACCCACAAACTTCACAGACATTGCTTTTATATTTAACTTTCACATAATAATGACAAAATATTGCACCTGACTGGAGCTTTGCCGACTGTCTGTGTGGTTACTGGCGAGAATTTTGAACTTGTCGACCCAGGCTTCCAGGTCTAATTTAACTCCGACCACTGAAAAGAAGAGAAAAGTGCCCATCAAAAGAGGAGCACAAAAGATGACAGCCGGATAAAGGGTTAGACAATTAATAGCTGTGAATCGTGGTCTGTAATTAAGTATGTATATAGAAGTGTTTAAAGGTGGAGCGTGGGTGTTACCTGCAGGTTTGACGGTCTTCCCTCCCACTGTGATCTCCACGGCGGTGCTCACCAGGATGCCTACTGTGTCGTTCTCTGGGTTTAGGAACTCGTCACGGGCTGGACAGAGACAAACAAACACAAGAAAATATGAGACTTGCTGGTGTAATACATAAGGATGTCAAAATAAAACTTGGAATTCAAATACTTTAGATCAATGTTTTTCGACTTTTTTGAGTAACTGCACATTTTTTCGCTTGAAAAGATTAAGTTAAGTTATTTGACGTAGAAAATAGTGTTTGTTACAGCATCTAGTTGTTTAAATTTGGCAGTGGTGATTGTTTTAGTTTCATTATTGAACCAGAATTTGGTCCAGGACATGCTAAAATGATAGCTTATTTGATCAAATCCTTGGATGAATCAGTTGGACTCAAATTGTAAATATTTTTCTATCAATATCTCAAAGTACACTAGTGTTCCCTGACACACTGGCTGAAGATAAAAGCTTCAGATAAATTGTTTTGGTGTGTAGAGTAGCCATAAACAGTTTAGATTTACCCAAATTATTAATTCTAAAACATTTATTTATGTTTTAGCATATTCTGACCGACAAAAATATTTTCATGTCAACAAACCTTTTCAGTTTCTAATATTAAATAAAAAAAAACATTTCCTAAAGAGAGAGTAGTGTTATTGAAAAAATATAGTACTCAAACACAAATAAAAAATATTTAGTAGTTTAAGTGCCTATGACAGGTTGGACTTCTCTTTTGACTAAAACACAGTTAAAGGAAAAATATTTAGCATTTTTCATATTGTTATTAGCCTTGAAACATCCTCAATTACCTTAAATTTGCCATCTCATGTTTTGAAAAAAAAAAAAAAAGTTTCTTATGACCTGCGTTATCAGTCACTATGAAATGACACTTACTGAGTGCATCCAACCAGCAGATGGAGCCAGCGCAATATACAATCTAGTGAAGTTAGCGCTGAAAATAAATGATGATGCCGATTTGCTGCAACAGTTCGTGTTTAGAGGCAGAAATGCTCAGGAGGAGTTTTGCAAGATCAGTGGTCCCCAACCCTTTTATCACCGTGGACCGGTCAACGCTTGACAATTTTACTTTGGCCCGGAATGGGAGGGGGCATTTATCAGAATAAACGTGAATACACTGTGTACTTGTTTTTTTCTTTCAAAATACTCCAGGGGCTTGTCTTTTAATCCAGGGTGCTTGGTGCTTGAGGCTTCATTGCCTCATTAGAGCCAGTCGCCACATATGCAGAGCGGGCTCGGTGTGTGGGCATCACCTGTCGCCATAAATCCATATTTCATGTAGGATTCCTGGTATTGTCTGTTAAAAGCTTTCTTATTCTTGGAAGTCGTAGGCTCTTGTTCTGTCTCTTCACTGGGCCTTTCACTGAAACTTTCCAAAGACGTCTGTTACTTACTCATTTTATTCAGAATCAGAATCAGAATCAGAATCAGAATTACTTTTATTTATCCCCAAGGGGAAATTCTTGTGGGTTAAATTTTAGCGCTCAAGTGACCGAGATATAACCTAGAGAATCTAGTCATTTTTCAAAATAAAAGATTTTTCAAAATAAAAGATTGCTCAGACCCTGATAATAAATTAATTATTTGTTGTGCGGCCCGGTCCCAATTGAATCATGGACCGGCACCGGTCCTGGGGTTGGGGACCACTGACGTAGATGATCTGAAAATACATCACGGATAGACGGAGTGCGCAAGAAGTGTGTCTGACGCTCGGAGGGGAGAGGATTTTCTGATTCAAACATTCCTCAAAACGGCGTGAATGCAGCTGAATATGTGTCCTTAAAGTTTGATGAAAAATGTACAAATGTTATCTCAGTTTGGCAATTTTTCTAGGTTTAATTTGACTTCCTAGTTGTAAATCACACTAGAAAATTCTATAAATGTTACAGAGAAACCATTCTGTACACTGGGTCATAGCTCCTCTAATGTTTTATTTTAAAAAAATTATATTTAAAGGGTCAAAAAATTTGTTTATTGTAAATTGTTGTTGTTCATTGTATGATGTCATATGTCTTAGAACTCTGTTTTAACATATTTTTCAACTTTTCTTCACAATCTGCTGCTTTATTGGTGTAAAACTCTACAACAGGTATTATCTCATCAAATAAAGTCAAAATCAGACAAACACAAAAACCGGTCATGCACACTTTAAGCTCTCTCTTTAAAATACAGTAATAGCAGGAAGATCTCTTACAGAAGTAAGATAGGGTATGATCAAAACAAAAAATTCAAAAGGAAAACGTGTAAATGTTGAACCTAATCAGTTATATTAGTTGCAAAATCCATGCCATTATATTTGATAACTACATCGTCTTAATACTTACATCTTGATCCTGCACTCACCAGTTCGATAAGGCGCTCTGAAGATGTAGCCCTTATTGTCCAAACTGCGACGGTAAAAGCTGGCATTAAATGGTTCGGGGTCCTCCTCCCAAGTTTCTGCAGCTCTGGTTTATAAATTGCGGGAAAATTCCATTAAAAATCACTTAATAAACCAGTCACCAAACACATTCCAGCCTTAATAGCGCACTTACTTGTTTGGAAATACTCTTGTTACGCCTCCATCAGTTGCGGCAAACACGGCTAAGAAACCGTACCTAAATTACATCGTTAGGAGACAAGTTATGAAATATATGTTCCTCAAAATCACTAAAGAACATGTATTTTCTTACGTGTTGAGATCTTTGTTCTTCCAGACTTTCTCCACCAGCTGACGGATGATGCCCGTGTCCAAGATGAGGTTATGGAGAAGCAAGTTATCGCCTAAGATTAGATCAAATCATTAAAGTTACATTTGCAGGTCTATTTGCATTTATATTATGATGGAGCTATATAAAATGTGTTTTAAGCACACGAAATTATGGTTGAGAATAATTTTTAGAAGCACAATGAAGCAGTAATTTATTTTAATCAACCCACATAACTGCCATCCTTCTATTGTTATATTTTTATAGTTCATAGACACTTCTGCGCCAATTAGACAGAACATGAAGACTATCAACACCATTTCATCTAATTGTTTGTTCTTTTGTGTGGGAAAACATAAAGAAAACATCAAAAATATATGTGTACAATGCAAATAGTTTCTATTTCTTAACTTCAAAATGAACCTGAATTGACAAAAAATTTAAAATCTATAAAATATTATGAAAGAAATATTGTTCATTTCAATTGGGCATGTAAGTTAAGTCAACAAAATCCATGCACCATCACAAAAAAGGAGCAAAAAGAAGATTTTTTTTTTTTTTTATCTGCCCTTTTCTTAAACACCGTACAACAGAAATACAAAATGGTCTTGATTTTGGTTTAAACAACTGGTTTTACAACAACATGCAACACTTCCATGGTTGATTTCTGATATTTACTGGTTTCTTTAATCTTTTCCTTTTTTTATTTTTATTTTTTTTTATTATTTACTTCATATGATTTGATTGTTGAGACTTCAAATTGTTTCTTAAATACATCTGAGTTTTTCCCCAGCCGCAGATATTTCCATTTGAACTATGATAAAATATGTTTTAAAAGTAAATGTTGTGGCTGCTTTTATATTTTATTATCTTGCATTTTTAACATTTTACATGTATAAATAAAAAAGAAACAAAATACACTCAATATGCAAATATTCCAAAACGACAATTGCATTAGTAAAGGTTTTTTAGATAAATCTCCCACTTCTAATTTGACTCAGCTTAATTTAGTCATTGTCAAAAGCAATTAACTCTTCCTTTTTGCCTCTAATAAATTAGGCTGGGAAAAATGTTCACTTGTTATAAAACATGTTTAGGTGCCACCATGTTATTCACCGTTTGTTATTTTCATTTCATTTATTAAAATGTAAGCAAAAATTGAGTGTATTAAATGGCATGAATAAAAGGAGCAGAAAGTAAGAGTTCCTCCTTTGCTCTGCCTGCAATGTTTCACAGTATGGCATTAAACACATCCATCTGACTTTTTTCAAGGCAAACCTGGCAGTACCTCAGGCTCTCTAGTTTCCTCGGCACACTGACTGAAATATAAGGACGTGGAGAACCTTTAAATAAGTAACTCACATTGTTTTGAGTCTGGCGTCACTTTCTCCATGAGTGCAATGAAGTTCAGTAAAAACTCCGTGTTGTTGTTGGACAGCTCCAGTTCATTGCAGTATTCCCTAAAACAGACACATCTCTCAATATGTACAGTTTGGGTTGGACTTTGTCACGGACACCCGACACTTAGATGCAAGTACACGTGATGCTTGAAGCTCTCATGTGCAGGAAAGCTCAAAGTCAACCAAAGCAGTCCTCACTTCAAACGAGATGAGAAATGAACACACACCACTGCAGAGGACAATGGACATATTCAGTGTTTAGTGAGGATTTACATGCACAATGCGGTCAAACATCTATTTCACAAAAAAATACATTTATGAGAATGAAAGAAGAGATCACTGTTCATATAAAATCAGTCCCTCTCCAATTATGAAAATCCTTACAGGCCTTTGTCTTTGTAAATCTATTAAAGTCAGGCTTATTCATGGAACGAACAATGGTGGGCAAGATTTTTTGAATTATTATTATTTTTACTTATCCTTCTTATTAAGGCTGCAAATATATATAAATTGAATCAAAATGAATTACATGATCATATTTTAAAGGTTGTAAGGTTGTGAAGTATTTTTTTAATGTATTATGACTGTAAACATCCCGAACAAACCTAAACTAACCGGCTAAACCTGTAGTTCAGAATAAAAACACATTTTGAAATATATACTATACTGAGCAGTTCATATTTCAAAATTTTCCTCAGAGTTCAAGACTCCTGACTGTAAAATATGCTCTTGCAAATCTAAACACATTTGCAATTATGTTGACATTTTCTTTCATTTTTTTTCTTTCAAAATTGTTAAAAAGTTTATAAAACAGTTTAAAACAATTTGTAGAAATACTGTTGCCTTGTCAAAAAACAAGACACCGTTTTCAAATGATTATATTACAGTGGTCTTGTTCTTCCCAGAGTTGTACAGTAACATGCGCCACAAAAGATACATGCACACAAAATACAATGAGCGAAAACAACCACAAAGAGTACACTGTTCATAAGAATGTGAACTCGGACAGGTGAGCGTTCACACAGAGCTACCTGGGAGCAATGAAAACATGTCCTTCTGATTCAAAACTGTTTGGCAGCAGTGACTCAAAATCTGCAACAGAAACGGGAAGATTATCGAGGGGGGGCAGAGGCGAGAGCGGCGCGTGGCGAGGGCTCAGGCTAAAGAGCAGCTGCATCTTCAGGTGCAGGGGGAGCAACATGTAGGAACCATGGCAACATCAGTGTGGGCCAAAATGGTGCCTTTGAAATGGACCTGAGCTGAAGCTAAAGCACTCCGAAGCAGATTGAATGGCAAGACACTAAAGGGTAAATGTTTCAATATGTTTATCCAGTCCTTTAGTTAATATGACAAGGCATTTATTTAAGCAAAAAAAGCTTTACAAAAAGGTTTCAAAATATACCCATTTCAAGCTGAAGTATTAAACAGTTTTTTTTTCTAATAAATTAATAAACTGTTTCCCCCCCAGAAATGTAATGCAAAAGCAAAACTTTGTGACAAAAATCACAATGCTATATGTCCTCTTCATCTATTTATAAAACATTATCTATTGTAAGGAGCCATGTGAGTCACTGAATGACATTTTCAAATGAGCCCTGGTTGGATGTGTAAGGGTGGTCCACCCTGCTTCACGTATCAAAAGCTGTTCTGAAGCTGTGCTAGAGGCCTAAACAGTCACGCATGTGAATACTATGGACATGGACAAAGAGTTTGTGAGTATTAGGAAAAAGTTAGACAAATTTAAATGCCTACTTCTGCCATAATCGGTGTGAAAATCAGGTAACTCTGCTTCAATTTCTAGCATTCAGTGAAAAAACATAAAACAAAACCCTATGGTATTGAATGTCTTAGAAGGCCTATTCAATTTCTACAATAGTGGACAGAAAAGGTTCAATAGTGCTGACATCCCAATAATTTGTCTCAGCCAATAGCAGTTAAACCTCAGTAAAACAAAAGAAAGAAGAAAAGACTGCATGAGTGCTACTTACTCATCTCAGACAGACTGCAATGGACACCTGACAATAATATAACAATATACTAACAATTAACTAAATCATATTTTCACCTGTAGCATCTTGACATTTTTAGATGCCTGAGAAATGACACAAGGGGTAAGTTCCCAGTACATGGAATGCTCTAGAGTCAGGTTGGCACCAAAATGGCCGACAGTTGCAGGAGGAGGAGGTGGGGGTCCCCCTTCAGACTGACAGGGGAGAGGGCTGGACAGACTCAATCAGAGGAGGTGCACTGCATTGTAGAGGGCATGTTTGGGGCAACATCATCATATCCAACAGACAAAACATGAACCTGATGTAACTCGGCCTTTCTCCGTTTGTATCAGGACCTAACCGTGTTTGCATAAAAAGCTAAAATCGTGTGCCCAGGTAGTTTTCCGCCCACAATGCTGTGCACATCCGGGTCAAAGTTCAGAGGAAGTGTGGAGCCGTCCCCTGGAGGTCTGAGGGGGGAGCAGGAGGAGACAAGCTGATGAAGAGAGGACAGAGGAGCCTGAAACGTGAGAGGACAGGGGACAGTACACAGACCTGAGGAGAGCCTTCTGTGTTTGTTCAAATACAAATAATACTCCTGACCTTTAATGTTTGGTGCAAATGTTTATATTAACGTTCATTACTACAACTAATGTTACAGTTAAGGAGGCATAAGTCATACGGTTAAAAAGGAGAGGACAGGGGACAGCACACAGCCCTGAGGAACACCTTTGGTCTCTCGGTCAAATACTCAAACATGACCCATCTGATTCTGTGTAAATGCACTATGTTTATATTTACATGCACAACTGATGATACAGTAACAATCAATCAGTAATACAGCGAAACATAGCAGACAGGGAGACCTTTTCCATTTTGTAAACATATCGTAAGTGTAGAGGTGGGCAATATTTCAAAATTAAATGCAGGTACAGTTGCTTTGAAAATATGTATAGTAGTAGTATATTGATTATGCAGATAATGTTACTAATAGTTGTATTTAAAAAGTATGTTGTAAACTTTCAAATAAGGGTATAATGTGGTATTTCTACATCTTTATGACTAATTTAACTGACCATTTACATTTGTCTGAGGACAACCTCTACCCCCTGCCCTCGACTCGACTCATACATTTAAAGACATGTTTAACACATTTAAAGACATGTTTAACACATTTCTGTTGTGTATATAATTTGCCTACTTTATGCTATATTGAAAATTCTATACAATACATGACTGCACTCTACTGAGCTGTGCGCAACAATAAAATGAAATAGATGATGCATATTCTGTGCACTAATGTGAGCCATATTTTCTACTGTGCTTTGTGTCAAGCTATCTGGTGTGCATAAAAATGAACCGCTCTTGCTAAATATCAGTTAAACTATATCTTTGAGAAGGGCGGGAGGTGAAAGAAGGCAGACAAAACCTACTCTGAGGTTTTCACTGGAGCAAACGATGAGCAGCGGGACAAAGACATAAATATCTGTCTTCTTTGGGCTTTTTATTTGCATCAGGAGCAGCGGAGGGGGATTGAGGAGTCATTGTGAAAGATGTGGGATCTGAGCCGCAGCAAAGAGGGTGAGGAAGAGGAGGAGAAGAGAGAAATAAAAAGGGCACCGAGGTCCAAGACAGGGCAGGGGGTAGAGGCAAGCAGGACGGGATCGGATGGGAGAGGAGGGGCAGGACAAGGAGAGGCCACAGAGGTGAGGAAGGAGGCAGCGTGAGGTATCAGGGTGTAAGGATACAGGAGACGCGGACCAATATGGAGTATACTTGCCCTTGTCGTATGATACTGTGTGGATCCATCAGAGAAGGAGCAAGAGAAGAAACAGGGGATCGAAGGGAAGGAGGGATCACAGACAATATTTTATTCAATTCACTCCTTGAATAAAAATATTGTTTCTCTTGAAAGAATAAGTAAGTCAGTCAAACAAGACAAATGAAAAACAGTTACTGAAACAGAAAAAAAGTATTATTATGATAAAATAACAAGTAATTATCATGATAAAAAGGAAAAGAGGTAAATATGGAAAGAAAATTATGAAAAAGACAAGAGTCCCCATTCATAAAACCCAAACTGGCACATTGGATGAGCCCTGAACGCGGGCAATGTGCGAGTTTACAATAGAATGATTCCAAAGCCATAAAAGTCCTATATGAAAATAATTAGACAGACAAACATATATTTAAAAGTATATTAACTTATATTGAGGTGAAAAGCATGCATTTTTCACATTTAATCAGACATCAAATATAAACACATTATGCTTCAGAATCATTGCTTGTTGTTTGTTGGAGAAGAGGCGAGAGCATTTGGTCAACAAAAAATAATAGCACAAAAAGTCACCATTATTTTCACCCGGGTTACAGAGTCCGTAGCTTTCACCTTTCTGTCACTGCAGTGGTTTTTGTCTTCAGCCAACGTGAAGAAAAAACATCACCTTTTTAACAGCACACTATGAAGACAGAGGGGTAACAGCAGGGGGCAGTAGAGGTATTGGCCCGAACGCTACAGTGGGAAAGTACTGGCGGGGCAGAGATTTTGGAAAAGAGGGATCCGTTTGGAAAGGCCCGGGGATGGTGCTGACTTCGTAGACTGGACACTGGGAGATTTTTACTGAGGAAGGAGAGAGAGGACTGGAAAGAGGAGAAAGGAAGGAGAAAAAGAGAGAAAACAGGCAGAAAGAGAGAGTAGAGCGAAAGAAAGAGGCGTAGTGGCAGGTACTTACACTGCACCTGTAGAATCTGGTCGCTCAGATTGGCCTTGATGTGGTTTTCGCTGTAAGTGGGCAGCACCAAGCCTAAACTGAAGTCAGAAACAGGCAACAATTATGTCATGTTTCCAGTGGCGTTAAGAAAGAACGCAAGGCTATTAAAAAGAACCACACAACACATTTACTAGACTATAATTGAGCTTTAAAATCAGAAAACTACTATAATACAGAACTATAATACAGAAAGGTGTGCGTACAAGACTGAGTATATACACAAAATGTACTGTATGGTCATATCAATACAAAGCTAGCAGTGTAAAGCGTGTTGTTGACATGATTTGTGTTGTGAAGAGTTCAAAAGAATGCAATGTCTCTCTGAGAGCAGCAGCCACTTGTTGTATATCTCTGCTACTAAAAATACAGATACTCCGTGTACTCCAGCTCTGGCTTCTTGCACAACAACACAGCGCGTACCACGAGTCAGAAAAGATAGCTATAAGCCCACTACTTTTTAAGAGAAGCCAAAAACTGCACTCAAGTAAGAGTAGAAGTTAAATGTAAGATGTAGTTAGTGATGGGACTTGGAGCTCTTGAATAGAAGTGGGATTTTTGTGAATCTGTTTATCTAAATGTATAATTAAGAATATCATATTATCCATCATCATATCATATTATCCAACAACCAGGCACTGGAGGATGATGAAGGCAAGAAAATTGTCCAAACTTGAGTTGTACCGCAGTTATCTTTTGAAATAATGTGTCATCTCTACAGTTTCATTATTTCAATTAAAAGATTACTACTTCTAGGCAAAAAAACAACAGCAGCTGTGTTATCTAATTTGCTTTGATGTGGTTTCAGGTGTACAACTTTTTCACTTCTGGAAGCAACTAAATGGGGCTTGATTAGACGGTAACAGCACAAATCCTAAATCCTAAAGAGATGTATTGATGTACAGCCACTTTCATATAAGTTTATGTTTATAGAGAATAGGAATTTCACATTTGTATACTAAGAGATAATCCCTCTGTGGCATAATTCACATTCTATTATTCATGCACGTCATCAACCGTTTTTGTAGTGGATTGAGAGCCTACAGGCGAGAGAGAACTACAGGCAGTTTAATTAGGCTCTGTAAAACAAAATGCTGATCCTATCCCCAAAGCACAAAAATAACTCACTAAGAGGATTAATTTGAACTGATTAAATATCATGTTTAACACAGAAACATGCCCACCACTTAATTATTATAAACTAAAGTAAATGCAAGAAAACATATATAAAACATAAAACACTGAACAGAGCTGAGTGCAGGATGCAAATCAGAGTGGCTCTTTAGTTTAAACATGTATTTTATATGCGAGTTTGCAGGCCACAGTACTAATACATTCCTGGAAGTTTGTATATTAATAGAAAGTGTATCGAGAAAGCCTCATAAACTGTAATTTGCAAAGCGCTGCCCAGAGGAAACATTCAAATGAAACCATAAATGTTCAACCAAGTTTGCAATGAATAAACTTAGCAATTAATTTGTGCTTGGAGTCTGTGTGGTGTGTTATGGGGGAAGCGGTTGTGCTTAATTTACGTATTTTAGATCAACTTGTCCTATAATCAAGCATGACAAATGACAGTGATAGCAGTAACTAAAGTTGTGTTCGAGAGGCATGAGTTTGTGAGTTGCAATGTCTGTCAAACTGAAAAAAGTATTTATTTGAATTTAATCTTTAATCTGTGTTATTATGTAATACAACCCATGTTATTCATTCCAGTTACAATAATTGGTAAGTAAAAGTACAAATTAGTACTAATACATTGTTTTAGTGGTTAAATATTGGGAAGGACAGACAGTAGTAAACCTGGACTAGAACAGGCTCAAACCAGGTCTACATCAGGACAACTAAACTGGACTCAACAAGGACCAGACAAGGTCAAAAGGGTGGATATAATGTGGTACAATGTCCGGGCCACTATCTGGTTCTTTACATTTGGCAATATTGACTGTTTGGCTTTCTTTTTTGATACAGAAATTAGCTCAGGACAATCAAAAATGGTAAATTATTAAATCAAATCCATTCTGTGCCTCTGTTAGCTCAAACTGGACATATATTTCCAAGGTGGACCTGGCAATACCTCAAGGCACATTAGTGTTCCCTGGCACACTGGTTGAAAAGAGCCTAAGTTATTGACATAGCATCTCTTTCCTAATGGACATAACATATTCCAGCTACTTTAATCATTTATTTTTGACATGGTTCATTGACCAAACTTAATTATTAATGAATTCCATCGATGTGTTTGGATTTGTATAAATAGGCTGAAATGAAGGGTTAACCATGATAAAAGTTTGTTTTTACCTGTAATCGGTGCCCTCTACTGGTGTCCAAGTGTACGTCCTCAAAGACTCGTCGATGTATCTCTACAGAAAACAACACATAAAAAATAAACAAGGGTTAACATTCTCAGACAAGCACATTTTCTTATTTTAGAGCGACACACTGCTTCACATTCAGGAAGGTGCCACTCGGGCTCATGATTGGGGCTCATATATTGATGACTTGCCTCATCAACTGATTTAATGAGCGTCTTGATTTTCCTTTGCCCTGATCTGCCATCAATCATCTGTCGACGGATCTGGAAAGGAAAAAAAATAATAATAGAGAGAGTGAGACAGAGGTTTAGCATGCAGGGAGAGAACACTTGAAATATAAGTGGACTTTTTGGTCAAATATTGTTAGTATGTTGAGTTTTGTAATGTGACAGACAAAAAACAGATATTAATGCAGAATACTAGAGAGATCGAGATTGAGTTGCCACACATCATGGAATTTTAGCCTTATGTTAAACTAATTTAGATTTTAAAACATTCATTCAAAACTATACTGATGTATTAGTCTGATTTACCAACCGTGATCCAGCAGGTTAGCAGTTCTTTTGTTTACTTTTCAAAAATATTGCTAATGCATTTCATTTGACGTTTTACACACGTTTTTTTGTAGTTTGATCCCAAGCTATAAAATTATTATCTGGACCTTTTTCAGTCAGAAATACAGCTTGATTGAATTGATTATCGTTTTAAGAGATTTCATTATATGTTGGAGATGCTACAGACTGAACTTCCATGCATTAAATTGAGTAATTCTTTGCTTTTACTGGAAAAATGTGGAACTTTTTTTAAACAGACTCAACATTTCAAACTGTACAATGTTTATGAACAGCATTTAAAATTGATGGACACCACTTGAGAGACATACGTCTAAGAGATACTAATTCAGGTCACATTTTCCAATAATTAAAATAGATTATTTAACATAGTGAGACAAGACTTTTGTGAATCAGCATTTATGGGTGAACTAGAACCGTTTGTTTAAATACTTTTCTAGGCACTGATGCATATAGCTTCTTTGTTCACATACTGTTGTCGTCTGCTGTATATAAATGTTTTGCTAAATTGCCTGTGTACCTCCTCCTTGTTGTTGTCCTCCATCTCAGCGTCCAGAAAGTCCAACGTGACTGGCTCCCTGAAGTTAATGATCTGGAGAGAGACAAAAACAAGAAAGAAGAGGAAGTTTTGACACCACATTCTAGCGAGAAACTGAAAATATGTAAATACAATAAATACATAAGACCTACCTTCGGCCGTAGGTTTGGATGAAGTAACACATAACCATTGGGGTCGATTGCAAAGGTGTAACCATTGGCTCCGAGCTGTAAAATGACATTACATTTTAATAAAATCAACAACATTTTAATCATATTCTTGTAGCTAATATACTGTAGCAGTTTTCTTACTCTGTAGGTTGGTGTCTTCTTCTTGATTTCATTGATTGCTATGTCCACTCCCATCACGCCAAGAATGAGCTGATTCTTGATTAACAAAAACAAAAAGATAGCTTATTAACAAATATTACACAATGAAAAATATGAACGCAATATTGTGGAACATTTATTGCACTACTACAGACATTTAGCACTTGAGACATTGTGGGATTTCACAATATAAAACAGATTTTTTTTTTTAAATAAATGTGACAGTATTAAATGTAGAATACTTTCTATTCAAAGAAACATCAAACTCAAAATGCTAAAAGTGGGCGATAACAATGTTCGACCACACACTTTTACAATACTCCCCAAATTACGATGGGCATGATTGACAGGGGGATTAACCAATTAGAGAAACACGTTTGTGTCAAAACAAACATGGTGACCTACAAGTAAAAGAGAAACTAAACAAACAAAAAATGACCGAGAAACAGCACAGATTTTAGGTAAAATACGTTATATATATTTCTAAATGATACGAGAATATTCTAGAGGAGATGTCTTCAGCATTTGAGGAACATAAGCTATAACAATAATACTAACAATATTGGTTTGAACAGAAACTAGGACGGACTGATTCACCAGGCAATTACATCAAAACCACAACTTTAAAATGTACAGAATTTCATAGTATAGGGCAAATTTGGCAATGCTCCATCATTCTCCTGTTCATTTATGACGTTTTGTATGTAAAGCTTATTCAATTTCCAGTGAGTTAAAGATTATGTCCAAGTCAATGTATTACAGTTGTGCTATTGCATTCATTTGCCGCTATTGCACAACTTTAGGCTGAACGGTTTTCCTAAGCTGGCACAAAATTCTCAACAGAAACGGATTCAACAACAGTAATGGTAATGTTAATAATAATTTACACTTTTCACGCAGAAATGTACTGAGGAGAGCCAAGAAACATCGTCATGCATCTTGTCTTATCTTACTGTGTGTGCAATCTGATTACCCCATATTTTAGAGTCTATCTTTAGCTGAGACGGTTTGCAGAAGCCATAAGTGCTTTTAAAAACTGGTGATAAGACTAAAGTAAATAGTTTGGTCATGGGAAGGGAGCTCTGTGGATGCATTGCTATGATAAGACCAGGGAAAATGATGTCTGGCTCCTGCAGGGGGCGGTGTTGCCTTAAAGAGCAGTGGTCACACAAAGGCTATTATAAATGACACGAGGAATGGAAATTATTACCAGGGTTTTATCTCTACAATATAGAGCTATTAAATATCAAATAGGGGAGTAAATGGAGAGAGATGATAAGGTTTTACATATTGAGAGTTACCTGAGCACTGGCGGTATCAGCGGTCAGATTGAAGACAGGCATTGTCCCGGTGATGACGAGACCCAAACCCTAAAATATACACGATATGCGTCACACTTACAAACATAAACACGTATATTTGAAATGTAAGCATTCACACATTTAAATAAAGACGTCAAAGCAGAATTGTGCCTCACCAGCGCGTCCTGATAGACGTTAGTCCATTGGACCTGCTTGGCTTTGGGTCCAGCCAACACCATGGGCCGTCCCAGGACATCAAGATACTCCTGCAACAGCAAACGTGTTATCATTACCAGAAACAGAACTATAATATTGTAAGAGATATTGTTACAAAATGAATCTAAGTATTCAAAGATTTAACATAATAGCGATAGGTTACGTTTTCACAAGTGCTGTATGTAAACATGTACCATGTACATGCTTTATTTTCTCTCTACAGTTCCACAAAAACATCATCAACATGACTGACACTATTTAATTAAGATGCTCTTGTTGGTTATTGGAACATGACTTTTAGATGATGTACTTTAAAGGAAACCAAGTAGGCAAACTCAACTTTTAGGAGCTTTTCAACATATTATAATTGTTCTTCCTTGATTTATGCGTGTTTGAGTAATCTTTATCCTCCCGTGTTACAGCCGCTGATATTTACTTACTTCATTGAGCAGTTTATTTTCTTAAACAGTGACATACGTGGAATTCGACAGTCTCATGGGGCCATTTTGGCAACAATGAAAATGCTTGCTTTTGTGAACAGCTGCTCTCCAAAGCCGGTGCAAATCAGATACATTTTTTAAACTTGTCATTTTTAACATAAAACATATAAAATAGTAGACGAATATATAAAAAAGGCATGCATATAATTGAGAATTAAATAAGATAAAATAAACCTGGACAATATACAGCAATGTACAGATTGGGTAGAAGACGTCCAAAATATTACATAACGATCCATGAGTGGTGTAGATTAGAACTATTTAGAATCCAAAAGCACAATAGTGCGGGATATATGAAGTAAAATTGACCTGTTAAACATATTGCTCACTCATATTTGTATTCAGATTGATTTATGCATGTTTGAGTAATCCTGTACAGTAGATATTGTATTCTAGATCTGCGGCTTGTTTTCACCTACCCCCTATCTCCGCCCCCTACTCTATTTACCTACGATTATTTAAAAAAATTCCCACTCTGACACATACATGTAGCGTTCAGTAATGTCACAGTGCAATTCTTCTACAATAAAAACATGAAAATCTACTGTTTGCTACCATGAAATGTCACTATGTAGGGCTTTATTATGCGTTATATAGTTTTTGTTATATGTTTGATTGTCCCCTGTGTCTCATACTAACTGCCCTGGCGAAGTTTTCTGAATCTGAAATTCATTCATTCATTCATTCATTTTCTACCGCTTATTCCCGTTCCCGGGGTCGCGGGTGACTGGAGCCTATCCCAGTGACTTTGGGCCTTAGGCGGGGTACACCCTGGACAGTGGCCAACTCGTCGCAGGGCTTGAATCTGAAATTAATAATTAATAATACGAAATACCCCAAAAATGTCAACATTCCTTCTTTAATATACCATATACATTTAAATACTGTACATGATAACTTATTGTAATTGTCAGAATATAACAAAATATACTGTGTTAATCCTTTTTTTCAACTTTGCTCACCCCTACGTGTGACCAGTAAATAATTCCGACATGCACCCAACATAAATACAAAATAATATATGCAGCACTGGCGTGTTTGTGGCTTGAATAAAACCTGTGTGTCGTGAACGTTCGTAATAGATCATAAAACTACAGAGCCTGACCATCCTCCACATAAAGCAGCAGCTCCACAGCCGCGGTCCCACTGAGCACTAAAACCCAGCAGCACTCATCCACTACGGGCCGTATTTCATCATTACCAAGGAGCTATTAAAATCACATTAAGAGTGTCAATGCTACAATGTGCAAACTGGGCCCGACTGTCAACACTGATTCTGAACGTGTCCCGCTGTGACGCTGAACGGGGGTAAGGGTTAAGTCCACCAGTCGTACATCACGGCCACCAAATCCTGTTGTTTTGCTGAAATGAGCGGCGTGTCTTTATGCGTAAACTACATATTGACCCGTGTTGTTGTGGACTGACATGTAATTGGTAACGTTATTGAGTGACTGACCCTTTTGACGTTTGCGTTTTGAGGGGGATGCATTTCAATGTACAAAAACAAAAGGAAATATTATGACAAGGCACGGCACGGCAGGTGAAAAATCTTAAATTTAAAGATATCAGTTTGAAACTTCTCCTGTAGTTTCCTCATAAATGTAAGAAAATGTATTACAAGTTTTTCATCATGTATTGTTTACATAGTAATAAGGCATCTTATGTGTAAAAAAAAAAAAAAAAACTGCTAAAAATGTCACATTTTTGGGACATTTAAATCTGAAAAAGGACAGAACCAGGTTTAAATTTCTTGGTTCATTTTGTTCACATACTAGTTGCAAATTTTTTTATTTGTTTACTTGATTATTTAAGGACCCCACTGAGTCTCTACAGCAGAAGTGACTATTCTTCCTCGGGTCCAATTTCACAATTGTAAATACTTCAAGACAGTACATACAAATGCAAGCATTAACAATCAAAAAACAGAACACTGAAGTTTAGGTTCACCTTAAACATTTAGCACAGTTACATTTTCCAACAGTGATTTCTTCAAGCTTCTTTTAAAAACATAATGATTCTTTATTATCATAAATGTTTGCGGCAGCACATTCCAGTGAGAAATGGTTCTGTTGAGAAAGGTTTTTCTCAGTGCGTTAGTTCTAGTTCTCAGTTAGTCCTAGTTCGTTAGTTCAGTGCATTCATTCTAGTTCTCTTGGATTTTGGATTTCTTATTTAAGTAAACTAAATCTGACTGAAAATTGGCCTAAAAAAATCTATTTTCACTTCATTTTTTTTAGACTTTAATAAATCAGATTTAGAATTAGATATCAACAAAATCTTCAGTACATTCCGTCAAATTCTTGTTAAATACAAGACTGTATAGTCTGGTGTGTAGGAGCTACTTTAAGAGGTGATCTTTATGTCTCTGTGGGAGAAAAATGCATTTTAAGAAAACAGTGTTTTGAGTTACAATGTCCCAGAGAAATCCATGGATGAAGTGGATTAAATTAAATAATAAAACTATCTTTAGTAGAAGATTGGACAAGTTTGTTGCTTCCACATGAAAGCCTACGTGTTGAGAGAGCAAACTGACGAAAAACATAACACTGAAAAAAAAGAGTTTTGTAGTAGTGTAGTGTCTCCCTAAATCTGGGTCATATTTTGGGGAGTGGAAGATGCCAAACCTTCAGAAATCAACAAAATCCATAACACTGATGGTGGACTGAAGAATGTAATGGTAACAATTTGTGCCATCTTTGGTAAGTCGTCATGTTCTGCAAACAACAACACATCCATTCTTCATCACATCCTTCACCTCTACAGCCCCGCTAGAGTTCAAAGCTCTAAAAACATATTCTGAAATGCATTGTTTTCTTAAATTAGTTAATATTCCAGTGCTGTCGCAAAAGTTAATTCTAGCAAAAATGTGTAAAAGGTGCGATTGAGTATTCATATTTTTCCAAAACAATTAATGATTTTCAATTCGCTCAGGTTTACCACTGCAGTTTCAGAAATATGAATATTTAACATTTTGTATCATTATAGGTGAACTGACCAGGGCTGTGCGCTTCATTCACTAATCGTAAATATACTTTGATAATAATAAACGTTATCTAGATTATACAGACAGGCTTTTTTTATAATAAAGACAGCTGCATTATTAAATCAAAATGTCAAATACCAATAAAAATTAAAGATTTTCATAAACACGTTATTTGCAAATATTCTCTATCTTGAAGCAGTCAGTTGTCAACCTTTATTTGGTTGATAAAAAGGCTGTAACGATCAATATAATAACTATATGACTATAATAATTGATAATTGTAATCATTAACTGGACTATATAGACTTTAACACATAAAAAAGACAGTGACATTATTACATCAAAATGTCAAAAAAAAGAATAGATTATACACTTTATTCACTTTATAGAAGCCTTAACCTTTATTTGGCTGATTATGTATTTAAAAAAGTCTAAATACACAACAAATAATTGTTTGACAAGCCAACCACTAAAATAATCGTCAGTGACACCCGAATTGACCAGTAACTGAAACACTATCATAAACGCTCTTATCATAACCTTTTGAACATCCATCCCTGGCAAACAGAGCGGGGGCTGGTCTGAGCTTAGTCATTTCCAGTATTAGGCTTTCTGAGTGTTTGTTTTTCACGGGCCGAGCAGCGAGGTGCTGACAGCCGTAACCTATTCTATTATTAGCTCAATAAAAGTCCAGTTTAACGCGCCACAGGGAGATATTCCATCAGGACGATGACAGCCAGACCTTTTCACGGGCTACGGAGGAAATGTTCTGCCTGACCTAAACAATCGAGATAATTCAAAAAGCCAAAGCACAGATGTGATGAAAGGGAAGCCTAGACATTTGGCAGTCGAATTATTGGTATTGCTGTAATCACTCAAACGCAAAATAGACTCCGAATCAAAAATATGGTTAAGGGCAGAAGATTAGCCAAAGATTAGGGCTCGTGTGGGGAAATAGGAGCATCAAGACAACAACACATAGAAATGCTACTGTTGCCATGGAAATGAATAAATCTTTTATCTTTTGAATGGTTATGCAAGTCCTCAAAATGGCAGCCACATACAGAAAAACTCATGTATAGGAATGTCAGTAATATACAGTTAAAGCTGGGGTACCTGACTTTTTGTTGTTGTTGTTGTAAAATTGTATGTGCATTTTGTTTTCCCCCAAAGAGTACATTGTAAAAGCAGCACTTGGTGACAAAAATTAAACTGCGGCGTGCTGTCTGCATCTAATAACATTTTACATCCCGTCAACCCGGAAATACGAGCGCTCTGATTGGCTGAGCTTGAGGTTGTAGCAGTTTGACTTTGCCGTCTGAAAAAAGCTGAGCCAGTGCCTGAAACTGAATGTTTGTGGAAATTAACAATCGGGCCAAAGGGTTTGTGAGAGCGAGGAACTAGTTACAAACATTTAAATATACACCAGGTTTATTTTGTGATCATTCAGATCTCAATATAGTCGTAAGAACTAAAAACAAGTAATGGTTACAATTTTAATTCTTTCTATTCCATCAACTCTTTTTTTTGCCTTCCTTTTTGTCCCTATCTAATCGCAATCACAATTTGAATGGACGTAATTAGCAAAATGCAAAAGCGGCAATTTATGAAGTGTAGTAATACAAAATATGCATTTTTATTCTGTATAAAAACTGCTGAACCTGTAGTTTCAATTTTTAAAACGTTTGGAAACAAGCGTCAAAAACACAACTAAAAGCAACAAAAACCCAACTAAAAGTGACAAAAATGCGACTAGAAGTATCAAAAAACAGGACAAAAAAACAACAAAAGTTCGACTAAAAGCGATAAAAATTTGACTACAAGCGACAAAAATGCAACTTCAAGCAATAAAAACGTGACTACAAGCCAACAAAAACGCACCTAAAAGCGATAAAAACACAATGAAAAGCAAAAAAAAAAAAAAAACAAGTAAAAGTGACAAAAATGCGACTAGAAGTGCCAAAAAATGGGATAAAAACCAACAAAAGCGTGACTAAAAGCAATAGAAATGTGACTAAAAGAGACAAAAATGCAACTTCAAGAATTAAAAACGTGACCATAAGCAACAAAAATGCAACTTAAAGTGACAAAGATGTGCTGAAAACACATGATTCTCTTATTTCATTCAGAAGTCAATTCTCCTGGTTGTGTTTAAAATGTGAACTTTGAACTAAATCCCATCACTAAAACTATACATATACACTGATAAAAATTGCATAGTGTCACATTCTTGTCATGTGACTGAAACCTACACATACAAGTCGGCTTCTTGCAATCACACTGAACAGACCATGCTAAATGCAGCATAAATTAAATCTTATTCTTCACTAATGCTGTAGGCGCCGCATTCACAATCGCATTCATTAAGCGACATTTGTACTGTGCGACGTGGTTCCTTTGCTTTCTGAAAACCACAAGTCAAGCATCACTTCTCCACGACATTGTCTCTGCACGAAGATAACATTAAACCCATCTGCTCCCCATCAGCTATTTACATGTTTGGAGCCTTCGCGAAAGAAAAACTCGAGAGCGCTCCGTTGAAGGGCAGTGTACTCTTAAATAACATAAGGTTTTCAAACGTCTCCTCGGCTCCTTACAAAACACCGCATTCACCCACCTTCAGAAAACCTATTAGAGTAAGTGGCAGTTCTCAGAATATAAATATGCCTGAGTTAATGGAACAGCTGACAGTCTATTGGAAAGCCTGATCGCTCGCTTGCTTGCTTTCTCGCTCGTCCCGGAGAGGAGGGGGAGCGGCAGGAAAAGGTGCGCGCCCAACCCCCCGTCATTGTCAATTTAAGGTTATCCCAAGGGCCACTGGTAGCGATAGCACCCGCAGAAAGCAAGCTAGCGCAGAGGGTGGTTTAGCTGAAGGCAATAGGTGACCAGTCATGTCCAAGAATATCTCATACATCTTTCGCTAGCGTTATCTCTTCCCATCCGGCGACGTGCGAGCTATCTGAAGTAATTATCATCAAAGCAGCCACGAACAGAATGGCTTCACCTCATCTCATTGTGTGATTGGACCGTTTCGAAAGAATTGGAGACAATCTATAAAAACTTACCTGCGTGTTTATTCTGATGGCGCCTATCGATGGGATTTCAAAGTAGTAACCTGGAAGAGAAAAGAAGACAGGAATGAAAATCTTTGTAGAATAACAATCTGGCTTTAAATTAACAATGCTATTCACAGCAGTGTCTTGTCTCTTTTGTCAGTTTGTCTTCACGACAAGATCCATATTGCAAAGAATATTTACAGCGAACGTTGGTGTTACAAGGAGACGGGTTTGCAATGTCCTTCATGTAAACACGAAACAGAGGTATTTATTTCAGACATTCCTACATTAAGTCTGAATTATGTTCAGGAGTTAAAGAGGAGTAAAAATTGTTGTGTTACATGTTTAATTGTGTCACATTGAGCAAAATAATCTTAATTTGCTGTCATTGTAACATGAATCTTGTGTCATGATTCACTTTCCTTTCTCTCTCCTTCTCTCTACACTCCCTCTCCTCTTTCTCCATTACCCACCTCTCCCTCCTTTTCTCCTCTCTTCCTTTTCCCTCTCATTTCCTTCCTCCTCGCCTCTCACTCTACCGTTTTGTCTCTCTTCCCCCTCCTTTTCTTCTTTCTTCTTTCTTCCCTTCTGCCCTCTCGCACCTCCTTACTCCTCTCCTTTCTCCTCGCTCTTTCCTTTCTTCCTCTTCCCCTCTCTCACCTCCCTATTCTCTTTCTCTCTTCCCCCTGCCCTTTGCTCTCTCCTCCTCACTATTTTATCTTTCTCCCCTCCTCCTGTCCCTTCTCTCCCTCACTCACATACTCACCTGCTTCCTTCCATTAACACTCTTCTCTCCCACCCTCTCTCTTTCAACCCCTTCTCACTTTCTCTCTCTCTCCCCCCTCCTCTTCTTTCTCTCCTGTTTACTCTGCCCAAACTCTTTCTCTCTGTCCTCCACTTCTCTTTTCCCTGCTCACTCACTTTTCTTTCTCCCTGTCCTCTTCTTTTCTCTCTCTCTCTTCTCATCTCATCTTGTCTCTTCCCTACTAATTCCTCTCTCTCTCTCTCCTCCTCTTCTCTCTTACCTGATCACTCTTCTCCCCCTCCCCTCTTTTCTCTTCCTCCCTCTCCCCTCTCTATCTCTCCCTTACTTGCTCCACTCTTCTTCCTCCCTCTCCCCTATCTCTCTCCCATCCCTCCTCACTCTTCTCTCTTCCTCTCTCTTGCTCTCTCACTCTTCTCTCTTCCTTCCTCTCCCACCTCTCTCCCTTACTTGCCCCACTCTTCTGTCTTCCTCCTTCTTCCTCCTCTCTCTCACTCTTCCCTGTCTCCCTCCCTCTCTCACCTCCCTCTTCCTCCTCTCTCTCACTCTTCTCTCTCCCTCCCTCTCCCCCCTCTCTCTTCCTTCCTCTCTCTCCCCTATCTCTCTCCTATCCCTCCTAACTCTTCTCTTGTCCTCTCTCTCCCTTCCTCTCTCACTCTTCTGTCTCCCTCCCTCCCCCCTCTCTCTCCCCTTCCTCTCGCTGCAGGATGTAAATGCAGAGCTCATTGGTGATGCAGAGCCCCGGGCACTGCCGCCGCTGCTGATTAGGAATGGAGGAGAGTGAGCGGCTGGGTCAATAACCACGCTGCTCCACAAGTTATTAAAGCCATAAGTGTTTATACAAAGAGCCGCAAAATGGAGCCGGCGTCCTCAGAATGTTAAAAGGCTGCGATGACTCTCATTATTTCGATACGTTATGAACTTTGTCACGGCAGGTTTGTGTTGCCTTCGCTGTGGCACAGATTTGCACAGACACTGTCATCACACAGATACGAGAGAGCTAATGATAACAGCGGCAGACGGGTTACTGCCGTTTGTTTTGTTTTTGTTCAAAGCGGGAGAGATTTGTCTCTGGGCTTTTGGTGGCATGCCAAAGAGATGACATGTAATGCACAGGGAGACGGTAAACAAATGTGTAGAAATAAAACATCATATAAGAACAAAGCGCCTGTCTGTACTGGGGATGCTGTTAAGCTTGACAAGTCTTTTAATAATAGCAGGAGTAAGTTGTTGTTTTTTTGGGTTTGTAGTGTCTTGTCAGAAGACTATTTGTAAGAAAAAGGGGAAGTGGCAGTTTTAGTTGTGGGCAAGATGATGCTCAAGGGGCGGCAGGAGGAGGGGATGGTCAGGTGCGTGATATGCTGTGCAACACAACGCACTGTCCACATGTCACGGTTCAGCAGCCCCTCAGAAGAGAAAGAGAAAGGGTAAACTATTTTTTACTGTTGGGAAAGTCCGGGGCGGTTCTAGCTAAGAGACTATATTCAGGGGCGGGTGTGGGACTGGGGGGTAAAGGTTACAGGTTTCCCCTGGGCCCAGGGCAAAGAAGAGCCCTCAAAGCATGAGATTTTTTTTTTTCTCAGTTGCATTTTTCTAAACTTTATTCAATTTTTGTTGTAATAAAAATAGGACAATTATTGCTCACCTATGAACAAAGTTGCTAGTAAATAAAACTAGTGATTATAATTTGCAGTTAGCGTATTTTCTTCGTAATAATACATTTTGAAATATTTGTGAAATTTATTGCCATCATATTATATTCCTATAGCTACACAGGATGTCAAAAAATGTGTGATTTATTGTTATTGTTAGGTGCAATGTAGAAACAATAGGGTATATATTTTTGCAATGGTGAATGTAAAAATAACAATAACTGAATTCACTAGGATGACTGAATCATATGCAAAATTATGTATGAGGGGCCCAACGAGAAGGGTTGTACCTGGGGCCCAGAATTTGGTCCTACGCCCCTGTTTACAGCAGCCCAGCAGTGCATGATACAAGCTTAAAATAACTATTAATTTCTTTTTTTGTACAATTACATCAATCTATACTATCAACCACTGGGTATAAAAATTAATTATAAACTGAAAATTGTGGAACTGTGTGGGTGCACTGGAGGGCCATCTTCAGCAGACAGTGTCGGCTTCACAAAGAGCCCAGCCATTTGCTTAGAATCTAAAGCTGCAGATTCATCGCTATCAAAATAAAATCGCAATTTCAATGGACACAATTGGTAAAACATTGCGATTTTTGAAGTACATCCTGCACGGATCAACAAAATATGTCTTGTTCTGAATAAAAATAGCTAACCTTGTTCTGAAACACTGATTCTTTTATTTTTTTGTCTTTTTGTTAATCCTCTTCTTGAATGGGTTTAAAATGTGAACTCTGAACAGAGCAATAAAAACATAAATTTGCAAATCTAATTGCAATTGTAATACTTGTAAGAAAAATTGCAATTAGATAGTTTTTTCCAAATTGTGCTGCTCTATTAGACTCCAGGGTTCAGACACAGCTTCAGTTTTAATTGGAAGTCATTTTACACATGCGTTTTAGGGAAAATCACGGTTCAAAGGTTTGTCCTTCAAACCTTGTAAATGACATTTCATATTGTTGTTTGTGTCGATCTATAATTGTCAGCAGGGTCCAATTCGAATAGCCTACATTGAAAGTCATAGAACATGTCTGATTTATTGTTCTGATCTCATTGTTGCTGAGAATACATTGTATTTTAACTTTTATACTACATATTTATGTAGTATTATTATTTTTATCTTTTTTTTAATCTTTATCTTATTTCAGCATAGTGTACACTTTTAACTTTTACTATTCTTCTTTTTCTTATTATTATGCATTGCTATCTATTCGCCGAAGCAAGTTCCTAGTTTGTGAATGTGAAACCTCATTCTGATCTTTGACCTACATTGTCAAAGATCAGAATGAGGTTTAGAGATAGACAAATGTTTAAAGTCTATATGACTACGTTTTTCGTATTTTTCTAATTCTGACTTATAATAGTTTGGTGGGAGGGCCCCTGTGATGAATATTTATGATAGTTTTACATCCATGAAGTTGCAGTTTGTGAAGAAACTTTGAAAAATAAATGTTTTAAAATACAGGAAGTTCTAAAATGGAATCCCTCTGTGATGTCATCAAAAAGCGACGCACAGTTGAAAATAAAGAGACAGTTAACACTCAACTGATACATCTTTCGGACAGTTTAAACGGCCCTTCGACAAAACAAAGGTGTTATCAGGTATTATTATTTGTAAAATCATAGCTATTGTGTAATTTTAACTTGTTTTCAAAATGGTTGCTTGGTAACAGTTGTGGAATCCCCTCTAACTATGTCGTATTTGCTGCCCATGTCCAACAAAGAAAAAACATCACGAAAACTGGGGACAAACAGGCATAATGTCGTATAGACTTTAAGATATTCCCAAATATATATCATGTTTGTTTGTCTTCATATAATCCTCACTTGCCCGAGGAGTCAGCGTGAGGTTATGTTCTTCCTTGACTCACACATTGGCCTGTATCCTCTGGTTGTCAGCCTCGTTCATGTAACACCATTAACATGCTTGTATGTCGGGGTCAGGCCCAGCGGAAGTGTCAGGCAGCTGGTTGTGTTTGACGGAGATACCAAAAGGGTCATAAGAAGTGAAGATACAAGACGACAGCTCCATCGAGGCTCGTGTGTCATCGCCCATTGTCTCAGGCTGGCACAGGGCTCAGTAATATGCAAACGAGTACAGTGTGAACATGCTAGCGCAGAGGGGTAATCCAGGACTTTTTCCAGTAGCACAGAGGGATGCAGTACAGTAATCGCCCGCCACCAGAAGACGCCCTCTAATTAATAACAACTTCTGTGGAGACACTTAAAGCACTTAGCTCCGCTGGCAACGAGCTAATCAGCAGACCGCTAGTTGTGACTTCTTACACACAGCTTAAGGCTCTAAAGGGGGATAAACAATACTTATACTATAGCTGTTGTGATAATAGAGCCGCAAGTTATTTGAAAAAGAACTATGTCTGGTTGTATTTATTATTCTAATGTGCTAAAGAAGACATCTGAGAGCCAAAACACAAAACCTCAGATAATTAAATGTCTGCTTTATGTCGCAGGTGTGTGGAAGTGGAGACAGGTTTATGTTTTAGATGTTGATATAAATAGACTGTTAGTCAAGGCCACAAGATTTTTGCTGGTACTGGTGAGTATTTTTTATTTTTTAAATGATTATTGCAGTGTTAAAATGACAGCAAAAATATTGAATATAATACATAGAAAAATTGAGCGGCCAAAATAGTGAACGGAACCACAGCATTTATTTATTTATTTTATGACCAAATCTCGTGTTGTTCTTGTCTTGTGGGAAATGTGTTTCGTCAACGATTAACTGTCTAATCGTGAGTAAACGACTATAAAAGATAATTTTAGTCGTTATTTGATAATCATATTTGTTATCTGGACTATACAGACTCTAAAACACATATGAAAAGACCTTTTTAGAAGAAAGACAGTGGAATTATTGGAGATAATTGTGGAAATATTAAACGTCAAAAAAAAAAAACACCCTAAAAAAAACCTACTACTACTACTACTACTACTACTACTACTACTATGTGTTTACTGATAGTCTGTGCATAATTAACAGATTGATACGCCCACTGTGAATGAAAAAAAAAATGCATTCAAGTACTTTCATTAATTACTGTAATTATCAGTGATGAGGGCTTGATTTTATTCGATGAACTACTTGACAGTAATCACATTAGCCAGTAGCATCCTTTTGATGAAGGGTAAAAGACAAACACTGGCATTTCAAAAAGGCAACCTTATATCTAAGAGCGCAGAGCCCATCACAGTGTTCACTTGCCTTTGTTGGCACAGGCGATCCACTGCAGCGGCGTGACGTCATAGTTGTGCTGTCCGACGGAGAAGGTGAAGACTCGGACCTGTGAGAGGAGACAAAAGCAGACGCACAGAGAGATGAGGCATGAAAAGGACTGAGCAGATTCCCTATGATAACAGATACTAGAATCTTGACTTATTCTTCTTCGTCTTATTCGTCTTAACTGATTTACCATTGGAGGTCAGAAATTGCACACATAGAGCCACCACAAGAGGTGCAACTACTGCTAACTGTTCCCAGTGAATAGAACAACTTCAGTCCTCTTTCTCTTCTAAAGGGGCAAGACTAGACCAGCTGATTTAAAACGGGAAACAAATAGCAAATCAGTAAACTAAAATTGTTGTATGCTTCCAAAAATGTTCACATTGACAAAAGCAATAACTGTTATATTGCCAGAATCAAAAGTATAATGTCTAGACCAGACTTGGAGTTATTTATCCATGCTTTTGTCTCTAGTAGACTGGACTACTGTAACAGTCTGCAGTACATCCAGAACGCTGCTGCTTGGGTCCTGACTAGAACCAGGAAGTACGATCACTTTAGTCTGTGCTCAGGTCTCTGCACTGGCTTCAGGCTCAGAGAATAGACTTTAAAGCAGCTTTGATTGTGCTCAAGTCTCTCCATGGCCTGGCACCAGAATACATCTCTGACATGTTGTTATATGAACCATCTCAGACTCTGAGGACCACAGGGACTGGTCTCTTGCTGGTGCCCGGAGTTAGGACTAAACATGGGGAATCAGCATTTCAGGTTTATGCAGCCCAGATCTGGAACAATTTTCCCTATGATGTCAGACAGGCCCCGACACTGGCAGTTTTCAAGTCTGGGTTAAAGACAGTTGTTTGAGAATTCTATATTTATTTTATATTTTTAACTGATTTTAATATAAATATTTATGTGAAATGAATTGTGATTTTTTAAATGTGTTTTAATGTTTGTAAAGCACTCTGAATTGCGGTTTGTACGAATTGTGCTATACAAATACATTTTGCTTGCTTATAACAATGCATCTAGCTTATACAATGTGATTATAATGTCCATAATAAATATAATAATACAAAAAATATCTTACAAAATTTCTTCTGGTGTTCGAAAAGAGGTATTTTATATACTATTTAATGTTCAGGAGATCGCCATCAGTTCATCAGGGAAATGTTGAACTATTAATCCTTTTAAAGATTCATTGGGTATTTTTTCTAAAGGAACCTGCTTGTCTCAATGGAGATGTTCTTGCTTTGCTGTGAATGTTTCCCTGTGGGGCTTAAAATGCATCTCTCTTCATGAAGACAAACATGAGAAGCCAAATGTTTTTAAAGGTATTTTGTGCTATAACTTAACTTTATTGTCCAACATAGAACACAAACATGTTATCAGTGTCTACATTTGGGTATATATTTGGGTATATGAAATGCATTCTGTATCTGAACTTAAACTCATCTTTGTGAGAGACTTTACCATTCTGTACAAAGCTGGAAAAAAAGCTCATATTTTTTGTCTTTTTTGCCAATTACTGTATATTCACTACAACTCACTCACTCACTTACTCACTACTTTACAATCCTATTAAAGAAAAATACCTATAAATGAATAAATGCAAGCTATATAAATGTAATATCAAACAGAGGAACATTTGCGGCAAAGCAAAACTATATCAGAGCTCCATCAGAAAAGTCACATTGCAGCTTTAATACAAATATACCATAGCGCCTTTAATACAAATATACCATCAATGTATGTGTGTATGTGTAACATTAAAATGCATATGACAAACATATTTCTATCCATGAACTTGAATAACTGTAAAAGTTTAATTTCTTTGGAAAACTTTCTATCCTTAATCCACTTTGCAGCGTGTCGTGTATGTGTTTCTTTGGGCTGGTCTTGTGAGGAGCAGACACACTAACTTTATAGGAGCCAGATAACAAAGTTGAGATGAAATAATGAGCTCTTATTTTCTCCTACATTGTGTCACATTACATTATAAAGTGTCAGGAAATTCAACAATTCAGTCCAATTATAAACAAGCTCAAACTTTTCTGTCAGACTACCCCTATAGATTGTCGACTCAGTGTTGGCTCTGTATCCACGCGAAAAACAAATAATATCGTCTAAATTATTGCTGGTGAGATTTCAGGAGTACTAACTCTACAAAGACTCACTGGACAAAGAAACTCTCCAGGAAATATGGATTTGAATAGCCGAGAAAGTCGTATTGTGTAATTGCGGTACATGCAAAATTTAAAAGGTGACAAATGCAACATTTCTGCTTGATTTATAAAACAATCAAGAAAGGTTAAAAATACAAAGTAAAAATATTAGAAGCATGACTGGCTTTTTTGTCACAACAAATAGCTGATCTAATATAAAAACATTATTTCAGCAGATTTTGTTCTAGCTGTATATAAAATCTCTTGCTCTGGTGAACGGTGAGTGGACTAAACAGATAAAGAGTTCAATGGTTTGTGGGGAGATACTGACGGTTTTGTTGGGCCAGTTGTACTTCTCAAAGATGTCCTGCGCACGGTCCTCTCCTCCGTCTGTAAACATCATTATCATCTTATTGCAGTTGGCCCTCGGGGCACTGGACTCCTGCAGGATATGAAAAGAGAAACACATCAGACGTGAAGGAGCAGAGGAGCTAAAGGTTAAAGGAAATACAATAAAAGACTTGGAGCACTTTGTGGTCACAGGTAGAGACAACAAAGCAGGAGGTGCTGTTTTCTTCACATGGTAAGAGTAGAAATGCACATTAAAAATACAGTACATGTGGTCCCAAAGTGAGAACTATGCCCCTTGTGTCGTGTTTCTGAATAAACAGGAGTCAAGGTAAATATAAAGTGACTACTGCAGTGTAAAAGACAGCAATAATGAGTACCATCCAGTATGTATTTCAAAACTGGCAAAAGTGCTAAATGTGCAAATATAAATGTTTTAGTCAAAGCAGTTAAAATAAATAAAGCTTCATTACCCAACTTTATTCTTGTAATGTAGTGAATTAGTTTAATCCTCCAGAAAGTACAGTGTAAAAGCCAAATTATGTGACCAAATTAAAGTCATTGTTGCTTGGTGTCTGTATCTAATAATAAAGTTAAAAAAAAAAGTATTTTATCTACAAACCGGGAAATAACAGCCAAGCAGCGACCTGATTGACTGCTTTTTGGTGGTTCGGCCCAATTTCACTATGCAATCTTAAAAAGGTTGTTCAAAGAATTGTGCGGGCATGAGAATATTAACAATGGGTCAAAGGGTTTAGAATTTAGTTCGATAGATTTAAATACGTTCTTCCTCCTTTGCAGCTTGAAAATACACCAACGTTAACATATACATTTAGTCACGGGCGTAAAATACGGGGGGGATAGGGGGGTTACAACCCCCCCAATATTTTGATCTAGTACATTCAACCCCCCCAATATTTCAGACCATTTTTAATATTAAATCATATACTATATGTTATTTGTTAAAAAGAAATCTCCAGGAGTAGTTAAAACAATTAAATCAACAACAAAAACATTACTTTTTGACTACGCACCCCCCTCTCAGCTGTAGACGTGGTATCGCCCACACCGAGGCCGCGCTCTCTCACCCCTCCCTCTCCTGTCTCTGTCAGTGCGGCGTATGTCTGTCGTCAGTCAGTTTAAGAAGTTGATAGTTTTGACCATGTTTTGACTGACAGGTGAGGGCGTAGTGCTTCACTGAGTCAAAGGACTTCACAATATTCTCTCGCATTTGGAGAGAATATTGTGAACGCAACAGCGTTTGGCGTTCACAAACTACACTTTTATCAAACTAGAATTCTACAGTGAAAACACACCTCTCCTCACCTGTAGAGGCGCTGCATAACAGAATTGCACAGTGAAACATCGAGGAAGAGACTCGACTTCTCCGTTGGCCTGGTTGGCTTCTGCATGATCCGCGTCACAGCTAAACAAATACGAAGCGGGGCTGCAGCGTTGTTGGACTTTATATAGTTTTTGTTTTTATGGATCTATCCCAAGACCAACCCCACATGTGTGGGCTCAGTGTGAGCGACAGAGCGACAGCGCGGACAATGTACTTTCATTGTGAGGCGAAGAGATGAGTGAGACGAAAATGAGTAAGTAGTTGAGTAGTATATTAACTAAATAAGTGCTCTGAAAGTTTGTCTATGTCATCTGCGCATGTAGACTAGTTGTACAGCTTAATAATGGATGAATATAGACTTTTTTTCCACATCTAAGACAGCAATAGGTTACTTTTGGTTTTTTGGGTTTATTTAGCCGTATAACTTTTTATGTTATGTAAATAAACCCTGAAAACTGTGATCTATGTTCATCATCATGTGATCATAATCTGGCGTTTTCCTGCTTCTTGGCATGTTCCGCCTGTCATTTATCCCGTTATCGATCTCAAACGAGGAGTTTGTTTTGATTCCGAGCCTCACGTGCGTCGTAGCGCGTCGTGGATCATTAGATTTGGTTTCGCTCTTTGTTTAGGATCAGCGTTTGCTTGCGCATTTACAATTACCCAAACGAACCGAACTATCGAGGCAATCGAATCCTGTTTCGGCTTTGTGAGTTTATGTTGAGTTGTTATTGTGCGACTCGGACCGCGTCTGTGGGATGTTGATGGTGCGCGCTGTGGTGTAGTAGAGCTGTTCCAACCGCACTGTGGTAACACTTTCTGCGTACGGTCGCATGAGATAATCAGTGGTCCACAACCTTTTTATCACCGAGGACCGGTCAAGGCTTGACAATTTTACTGCGGCCCGGTAGGGGAGGGGCGTTTATTATAATAAACGTGAATCCACATGTGTACCTGTTTTTTTCTTTAAAAATAGTCCAGGGGTTTGTCTTTTAATCCAGGGTGCTTGGTCTCTAAGTGGCGAAGCAGCTTTGAAGGCTTCATTGCCTCATTAGAGCTGTACGATTCACGTAGGATTCCTGGTGTTGTCTTGTTTCTGACTCATGTTGTTGCTTGTGGGTTAAATTTTAGCTCAAATGACCGAGATGTAACCATCATCGGGCCAAAAATTCAAGCCCGACCCGCTGAGCCCGCGCGCGTACTGTCCGAGCCCGAATCATTTGCTGCAAGATTCAACCCGAACCCGACCCGGGACCGCGCGGATACTGTCCGAACCCGACCCGGTCCGCGTGGATACTGTCCAAACCTGACCCGGGTCCGCGCACCTGTAGAGCCGGAGTTACGTAAATTGAGTTCGTGCAGAGTTTTATTGGCAGAATAAGCTCCTGACAGGGCTTCAAGTGTTTAGTGTTCTACCTGCACCAACGGGACGCCTCCTGTACCAGACGCGCCTGTTCCTCCACTGACGCCGGCCCACATGATCTCTCTCCCTCGCTCCTTTCGTCTCTCTCTCTCTCTCCTCCGCTGCTCTTTCTCTCTCTCTCTCTCTCCTCCGCTCGTGTAGCAGCCGTGCTTTCATTAACGTCTTTTCTCACGTCACATATTTTGACCACTTTATTTGAGGATGAGGAGGAGCATCACAGCACTGGCTGCTCACGCGCTCTTTCGCCGTGGAGCGCATGTTACGCACGTACGCGTCTCTGCCCCCTGGGCCACCGACTCAGCCCGACAGCAGAGCGGAAAATGTGGACCCGAACCCGGCCCGAATTGCGGGCCGGCCCGGTCCAAATTGATCCACGGACCGGTACCGGTCTGCGGCCCGGGACTGAGATAGATGACATAGAAAGGAATATGTTTTGTCCGATACACAGCCATTTGCCTGTAGCCTCTCGACCCCCCCAAAGTTGAAGCCAAAGTTACGCCCTTGCATTTAGTAAACAATGATAGCAAACATTTTAGTAATAATTGCGTTTGTACTAAAGTATTAAAGTAATCAAACGTTATACCTAGTGGGTGAAATGTAACTTCTGCATTTTCATATTTCTAAGAATATCAGCATTAAGTTTCCAACAATGTTAACGTTTCACATTCATATTCAGCCCAAATCTTCCAATCTTTTTGTGCACCATTAAAATGCAGAGACCAGCAGCGTGTCAAGATCCTAATAAAGATAAATAACATCACTGCAATTACACATTTTTATTGTACCACTTTTCCCATAGATCACGGATTACAATTAGAGCAGGGCTTTTTATTTCTCATTCTGTCAGAGGAGGAACACAGGCGCGAGGAGATGGGAGGGGGCGGTGGTTGAGCTCGGTTTTGGCTCGGAGCCTGGGAGCCCACCAGAGGAATATAAAGTGTCCGTGGCTGATCTCCACTGGGTTAGCTCATCAATCATCCCATCAGAGTCCATTAGGGTGCAGGCAGACGCAAACACACACAGCACACACGGCAGAGGGGCTGAGGCAGCACCTGTGAGGAGCACGTGGACCGGCGCCACAGACCTGCTGACTGTACCGAGTGTCACACAATTGTTATATTCAAACACACCGGTGACAGAAACACAGCTCCGGGGCGTTCTGTGCGATCTCACTCTGCTGATATTAAACACATTAGTGCTCCGATCTGTCAGCTGTAGTGTTCAGAGATTATTTCGTTGTTGAAGATCCGTTCAACATTGTAAATATGATTGTTAATAGTTTTTATGTCGTAAGCGGTAGATTGAAGTTCATAAAGCTGTGAAATACCTAAATAGTACTAAGCGTTTTCACTTGTAGGACATTTGCACCGTATCCTTTTGTGGTGTTGTATTTTTGGGTTATTCTTGCTTTCATCCTTTCATTTTCTATTATATGTTCTGTATAAAATTAGTTTTGTGTCTGTTTGTTTAATTTTTTCAGTGTTTAGTGGTGTAGAAAAACTGATCCTATATAGTGGGACAATAAAGAGCACTTGAAACTTGATATAAAAATTAATAACAAACAAATAATAACTATAAGCATTCAAGTAATTAAACCTCATTTTAAATCATTTAGGCTCATTTGATGTATTGTTGAATTAGTTAAAGTGGTAAAAAAAAAGTGAGAATTAAGAAATACAATCTATCTATCTTTTTGTACCAGTTCCAAGCATTGGAAAGGTGCACTACAACTTAAATAAAAATGTACCTATATCCTTTTAACAACAAAGTATAGATCAATTGATTTGTGTTTTTTTTCCATGGCTGCTGCTGATACCAATTGTTCAGAATCCAGAGAAATTGCTGGCCGATCAGTTCGTATTTTCAAGGGCTGATTTTGACCATTTTCCCCCAATTCACGTCATTTAAATGTATTACAAACTCAACCATGGCTCTACTTAACCACAAACTCAAAAGAGAGCAGTGTAGTCCTGTTTTGTGCCGTGACCTCTTCACACAGTGTTCAAATAAACCTGGAAATTCCTTAAAGGGCCTGTACTTGATTTTAATTAACTCATTTTAAAGTGCTTGTGACAGGTTTTTATAGTTTTCCAATTTGGACTTTATTTGGTGTATTAATACGTCTTGTAAATATAAATTATAGTTGGAAAAATATGTTGAAAATTACAGGAAGTAAACAAATTGATGACAAAATAAAGGTGTTCATTGTATATATGTATTTTTCTTTGTCAGATAAGAAAAATCTGTGACATTAGAGAAGTTTTGGTGCACTGTGAAGGAAAACATTATGTCTGTAATACATGACCTGTGTTAGGCCAGAACTAGTACAGAGGCGTTTGCTAGGGTCAACTGTTTTCATCCAATCAGGCACATTGTTCACGATGAATCTTGGGAAAGTAACTGCTTGACACTATCCCAGACACTTGATTCTCTGTCATGGTGCAGTTTCAAAAGCGCAAATAATACTAACTGCAAGAAGAGTTAGAGGAACCATATGAAAACAACTGTATGCGACTATCCCAGACAGTTGTTTCTGAGTCATGGTGCAATATCGAGTGAAAGGAAGGACTATGTGGGCGGGGCTAACGGTTAAAACTAAAATGTGTTCCTTTGGTTCATAATCAGGCCCACGCCGCAAAGACAAATATTATGCAAAATTGACTTTGTTGAGCGTTTAGCCATCTTATAACAATGTTCCTTCAGCAAAAACATACCAGGAGTAGCATTTAGCTTGATTCACATTTGTTTGATGAATGTTCCCTTGAAAATTCTCACCCCCAACACTGCGTCCTGAACTCCTTCCATGTGTGACGTGGATGATGCTGACGTCATCCCATCATTGGTCTGAACATTTCTTTCGTCTAATCATGATAACTACAACTTCGTTAGATTCGCTGCTAACTGCAATGCATTGTGGGAATATATTTACATGTGTGTAACTGACTCTACAGCCAGTAGATGGAGCTACAGCTAATGGCATCTCCCAAATGCAGTGATAAAGTTTAATTTTTCTTTGTAAAAGCATTTTATTTTTAGTTCTAAAACATGTCAAGGCACTCAAGAGCAGGTTTAAAGGCCAATAACAATACAAATTTTAAGCAGCGGATTGGCCAAAACAAATAATATTGGCCTGTGCTGGAGAATTAAGGCTAATATGCTAAAAAGTGCGATAATTTATCTCTAAACAGAAGAAAATTTAGTCATGAAGTAGTAGTAATTGTACTGATAGCCTTACTATATTACTATATACTATATATATTATACCATAAGTAATAGCTCATGTATTTGTGATGTGATGGTCGTAACAAACCGTGAAATCACTAACTGGAAGGACATCCATCTTAAATCTCAATGCCAGTATAACATTTCAGACGACCTGCATTGGCATCCGCAGAACTGAGGAGAGCCAGACACACACTGGAGACAGCTGCATGGAGAGAGTTTAAAAGGCTTACGTTGAGGAGCTGCTCGAAGGCGAACGTGAATCCAGACTTGTAATCCGTGGTCCCTTTGGCCTGCATGTGCATCACAGCCTCTTTGAAAATCTTCTTGTTGCGAACGTTGGCCTGGACCAGCGTCTTGAAGCAGGGAACCACCGCATCTGCCTTTTCGTTGAACTGGAGGAGAGATTTAGGAGTTTTAAAAGATGCACTTGTTGACTTTGGCTTGTACCAGCAGATCAGAGAAAGAGTGAGGCTGGGAATTGATTAAGCCAGTTTGTCTAAGCCAGCGATCAAACATGTTCAACTCCAAGGTAGAGACATCACTAAAGCAAAAACAAAAATATATTAGTAATGATTATAGCTCATAAATTCTGCAAAATAGAAATACATAATAGTCATACGTGTGACAATTCAGCGTCAAAGTCTTGGACACATCAACAGGCTTGTGTCAGAAGGGCATCTGTTCTAAAATCTGTGCTAAATTATTGTGATAATGTGAGTAAATGTGATGGTAATTTGTGTTAATGTCTTGGGTTTTTATCTAAGCTTTTTTGTTAGAGACATTAGTTGTTTTTTAATGTATTTTTTTAAAGCCAAAATCAAACAACGCGAGGATAAAGACTTGTAGAACATCATAAATTGGAGGCAAAACTAAAGTGGAACATAATGCAATTTTAATGGAGGAATTGGGCTTAACCTCAGAATATCACAAAATATGAAAACCACTAAGATACCAGGTTTAAAGACATTTATAGCTGTATTTCACATTATTGTTCATGTAATAGGAGTTTAAGATTGGATCGTTGGTGGCCAATCTAGATTTTTCATGTTTTACAAGACAGATACTTCTGACTGAATAGTTTTTCATTTTATCTACAGATATATCACATACTGGGTGCACGGTGGCAGAGCGGCTAGAGCTTCTGCCTCTCAATAAGGAGATCGTGGGTTCGAATCCCGGACCACCCTAACATCACACGATCGCTCTGGGTGGAGTCTGCATATCCTCCCCGTGTTACCGTGGTTTCTCTCCGGGTTCTCCGGCTTCCTCCCACCGTCCAAAGACATGACTGTGCAGGTTAATTGACAACTCTAAATTGTCCCTAGTGTATGGATGTGAGAGTGAATGGTTGTCTGTCACTGTCTCTGTCTCTCTGTGTCAGCCCTGCAACGAGTTGGCCACTGTCCAGGGTGTACCCCGCCTAAGGCCCAAAGTCACTGGGATAGGCTCCAGTCACCCGCGACCCCTAACGAGAATAAGCGGTAGAATGAATGAATGATATATCACATACTTTACCATAAATTTTACTTTTTGTGAAACTCAATCTTAAGGCAAATTTTTTCATCCTTTATAACAGAGAAGCAAACTAACTGACATTTCAACCCCAGAAATTCAAAATAGAATAGAATAGAATAGAATAGAATAGAATAGAATAGAATTTTAAAAGGTCTATAAGTTGATAACATTTTATAATAATGACGATTCAGTCACAGCTGTTCTCCCTGTACACAAACAGTCTTGTGTCAGAAGGGCATCCGGCTTAGAACCAAAGCTAAATAATGAAATAAAGTGAGTTTATTAGTGAGTGTCTTTCTGTGTTACATGTGAAGCTGCTGACGGGGGTCAGCTGCAGACGTGGGCGTGTGCAGATGTTCTGCTCTGCTCCTCTCAGTCTGGCACTAAACACCACTAATTACAACTTTCACACAAAGAACAGGTGCACCTGAACGCATCGCGACAAACTAGGCAGAGCCAGCCAAGCTAATATCACCTGTCGCATCCCATCCACCGAATTAGTCTAAAACAGTGTGTGCTGCGACTCTGCATGTTGTGTAAGAGGAAAAGTTATTCTCTGTGTCTGTGTTTCAATATCAGCTGCAGCGTCTCTAATGACAGGTTTAAATTTCCCTCTGAAGGTCAAACTATAATCTAGTGACATTTTCATTAAGCAGCAGTCTAAAACAAAACTTGTCTGATGTTGGCATTTCTCATTTGTTGGTGATGTGCTACTTTTATAATGCCAAGAAACTCGCAGACATCAACAGCATTTTCAATGCATTTAGGTGTGAAAAGCTCAGTTTGAAGATTTTCTTGTGTGATTACTTAAGATGGCCTAACAAACGGACACTCTTGAATGCAAATTTAAATCATGATTGAGAGTAATAGTAGTAATTGTAGTAGTAGTAGTAAATAAAACACAAAGGACGTAAAGTTTAGGAATGTATTTTTCTCATCATTGTAGAGTATAATATAGTAGTGTGTTCAACATTCAGTGTGGACCTCAATAATTTAAACACTTTTCCCCAACAAGTACTGTTAATTAAGTATCCATGATTGGAAACTACACACTATATCAGATTAACAAAGAGGCTGTTAAAGCTCTGTACATTTAAGAATGAAGGACATGTTATGCTTTTTCAGGTTAGTCGTATTGAACAATAACACAAGTAGATCATCATTTAACATTCAGTTCATTGTAAACCACAATATTGATCTAAAACGGCGAAGTAATAGAAATGTGTTCATTGACTTCCTGTTCAAAACTGCAGAACACAAAGTAGATTGTCATTTACATGTTTTCGGAAAATGTCTATGTGACGATTTAGACCCAACATGTATCTAAATAATCACAAATAATCACAGCTAAGTACAGGGATGTTGGCGGGGATGGGGGGTAAGTGAAAACTGGAATTTTCTAAGCACTCGAGCCTCAGTTTCAGGACAATACAGGATTATTCAAACATGCAGGAATCATTCAAAATTCTAAGGATTGTGAAACATCAGGTTAGAAGTGCATGGAAGTTGATTTTACATAATACGTCCCCTTTAATACATGAAAGGTCAGATAATTGCACAGTGGAATATGAAAGTGTAAAACAGAGCGTCTATGTTTTAAGATGAATTAATGTTAGTGACAACTGATGCTTGTTTTCTGAATTTGCTCTCAAATAAAACAAATCCCTCACATTTTGGGGTTCAAATCAGATACATTTCCTGTCAGATTACCAAACTCATTTTTTTGCTCTGCGCTGGGATTAAGCGACACACAGTGGCTACGAGCGATGGATTAAGACGGATTACTGAAGGAGGTCCCCAGACAGTGTGGCACCATTACTATTACCAATCATATGTATTTGTATGTGTTTATCTGCACTGCTGTATGCGCTAATGCTAATATTCCCCTAAACAGTGCAGCTAGAATGAGTCTCATAATCAGCGAAGGGAAAGAGAGGCAGAATCCCATATGGACACAGCAAACACACAGTAATGGGGGAACTGTAGTGTTTCCATCGCGAGCAAACAACTGGGAGCAGATGCCCGCCGCGCAGTCTACTAAGTCCCACTGTTAATACCACCTGCTTTAGAAATACAGGGAGGAATGAATAATACAGTCGAAGGAGGTGGGAAAAGAACCAAACATTTGTGGATTTGAGGTTTGCCAGAGCTGCTCCTAATGATTATGTCAGTAGTCGACTTGTCAGCATTTATTTGTACGATTAGGCAACTAGTCAAATGATTATTTGTGTTGTAGATTGAGACAAAATAAAGGCTGAAATATGGTGACTAGAGGCTTGTAGATAGAGAATATTTATGAATAAAACTGATTATTCATGAAAATCTGAAACGGTTTATTCTTTTTTGACATTTTGAGTTAATAGTGCAAGTGTCTTTGTAATAAAAAGGTATTTTCGTATGTGTATAGTCCAGAATACGTTTATCAAAATATGATTACAATTTAATTTTTTACATTCAACTAGTCACGGTTAATCAAATTATTGTTGCAGCTCCAATGTTGGCTCTCTAACAGGAACATTTGTAGTTTTGTTTGTGTACACTAGTGCATGAGAGTCCAATGAAGGTAAATGTTTCCTGATGTAAAAGTGTTACCATCTATAAAACTATCTACAAACTACTTATTGAAAAGAAAAGTCATTGATGTTGTATAACAGAATGTCATGTAAAAGAATAAAAAAAGAGTCAACCAGCAACAATACAGTCTCTGACATGTGAGTGTCATATGAACCAGCTTCAAGTCTGAGGTCCTCATGAATGGGCCTCCTGCTGGTCCCAGAGTCAGGACTAAACATGGACGGGTCTTCTACTGGTGCCAGAGTCAGGACTAAACATGGGGAACCAGCGTTTCAGTTTTTAGCTGCTAAAAACTGGAACAGTCTTCCTGAAGATGTGAGACAGGCCTGCACCGTACTACGACAATGTTCAAATCCAGGCTAAACACAGTTCTGTTTAGCTGAAAGGATTTTATCTGCACTCTTCTCTTTTAAAGTAATTTTATTACTTTTAAAATGATTATTTATGACTTTTTAATATATTTATTTGTATTGTGATTTTAATGCACCCTTCTTGTTCTATAACAAACTTTGTGTACAAATTGTGCTTCACAAATAAACTTGCCTTACACTATACCTTGATGTCCTGGAAGTCTTCTAGAACATAAAACAAGTCATCTATAGTGAGATTTTATACAAGACTTACATTTTATTCATCTGTAGGTAAACTACAGTGAAAGTAATTAGTCTCTTTGTAATGTCAAACTCCTTTTGGCATAAAACATTGTTGCAGTTTGTTCTTACCCGTGCGACATTGACGTAGTCGTCATCTGATAAAGTGTCCAGCATCTCGATAACTGAGGTTTTCATCAGTTTGAGAGTGAGACCACTGACACTGCCGCTCCTGCAGGAAACACACAGCTCTGTCATCGAGATCATTAACCTTTTACTAAATGGGCTTATATTGAATTAAGTATAATTTAGAAATATTAGAAATAGAGTGGATCATTATTAAGCAGCTCTTTGAGGCACGCAATCAAAAAAGAATTAGAAAAATATGACAATAGAAACCCCAAGAAAATAACTTAATTTCCTGTCAGAGATTATCAATGCTGTTAAATTACAGTTCAAAAAGTATCAATCAAATCAAAAACTATATGCATAAAAGTGTTGCATATATAGAGAATTAAACACATTTAGCAAATAAGTCAAATAAAAATGTATAGACAAACTTATGTCTAGAACACACTAAAAAAAGGAAAAAATGCTGACACTAATTTAATACATTACAGTCTTCCCTTTTCTCCGTTTAAAGAAGACATGTGTGTCTTTTTCTGGTACTTAATAAGTATTTCTCTAACATAATATTTATATTTTAAATTTTTTTCATCGTAAACCTCATTACTGATCTAAAACAGCTTAATAGAAACAGGTTTACTAAATTCCTATTTGAAACTGCTGTTAGGGTTACTGAACATTATTGCAACTAATTACAGAGATGTGGGTGGAGATAGGGGGTAGGTGAGAACTGAAATTTCCTCAGCACTCAAGCTCCAAATACAGAACAATGCAGGATTACTCAAACGGGAAAAAATCAATCAAAATATAACTCGAGTAAACTATTGAGTAAAAACATGGTTAAAAGTCCATAAAAGTAGAAAATAAAAAGATTTGCTTCAATTCAAAGTAATCAGATGAAAAACGGTGACATGATGTGGGATTAACTTTTCACTTTTCTGAGCACACCCTGAAGAACCAAACTTTCAGACCAACAGGTGGCACTAGCATCCTTTGAAGAAACGTCCCAGAGTCAAAGATACTCACACGTCCACAATGATGACCATGTCCTTTGGAGACGAGGCGCCCTGGATGTACCTGCACACAACCAAAAAAACAACACAATTAACCAAACTACCTTTTTGTGTCGTTCCATTTTTGTCGACCCCACTAGAAAGCGAGCCCGGTTGAAAAGAGCTCTTCCATTATGATTCAGTAGTTTGTCAGGCTGAGCCCACTTAAGCTTGCAAACACACAGAAGGCTTATGTGCTTAGAAGAGTTAATAAGTTGTGGTATATAATGTGGAAGTGGAAATATACTCTGCTGTGGAGCACGACAATGGCTACTCCATGTAATGACTGCATCAGCCATACTAATTGCTGGTTTGGAGTCGGAGTAAATAATGGGACATAATGGGCAGTGGTCTGTGCTGAGTAACCCACATCACACGAGACAAAGCCACACGCAAACGCAAAGAATAACATTACCTTGATAATTAGCGTGTTACACAAGCGGAAATTGCGCAAGGTTCAATTGTATTTGCATTTTTGTCTGGCTACCCATGCGTATTTCCATTTATATGTGTTTGAACTGAGTGACGCAATAGTACTTTACAATATACTACAATTGCTTTCACAGATGCAGGATTAAAAGTATTCAAAGAGCATATTAAAATGATTTTGAACCAGTTTGGCTGTTTACATAAAGGTGCAATGTGTAACTTTTCTGATGGAGGGTCAAACACCTGCTTCATTAAAGGTGCTGTACCAGAAAAAACAGAACTAGCTCATTTTAAACTCTTAGCACTAGGCATCATATATTCCTCACTTTCCTAACACATTCATGCTAATAGCACGCTTCCTGCTTCACAGAGAATAAAATGCTCACATAAATAGATGCAGACAGCACATAATTAACTGATTTTCACTCTAAAACAATACATCTGTACTGGGGCAAAACAGATTTTATTTTATTACAGAACAACGTAACGTAACAAAAAAAAAAAAATCTGATACAGCCCCAGTGCATTTACATTGACACTGCAATGCCTTGAATGCTCCACAGTACGGCATTGAAATGATCTATTTCCATGGAGATGGCAGGTATTTTGTAGAAACATGTATACTTGAATAATTGCAAGACAGTTGAGTTCAATGTGGAATAATTTATCACAAATACGACAAACTAAATTACTTTACATGTCTAAAATGTATGCTTTGTGCAAAACATGAAGAGACTAAAGACGTTTGCGGCTCATGTTCAGATCCAAGTTTTAAAAGAGTACAATGACTCATGAGCTGATGGGCGTCACAGATTATTTACTTTGCACTTTCTGTGGAGCAGGAACAAGCCGCTTAAGACCATTACGCTTCAGAGAGACAAACTTTCAGACTAAATCTGTTTGGACTGTTTTGGAGAGGCCCAGGAGGCAGATGTAACAATACAGCACATATATTTAGATTTAGTACTCCAGTCATGATCCAAAGCAGCAAAAGCGGTACACAGTAGAGGTGTAATAGCAAAGTTAGAATTAGAATAAATTGAATGTACTGTTAATGAAACAATTAAAAAAAAATGCAAAATGAGATGATAGAAGGGGGGAAAAACAAAAACAAAACACACACTTGCAGTGTCTTAAAGGGTAGTATGGTTAATCATTTTGTGCTTATTTTAACACTTTTTGTGCTATACTTTTTGATCGCATCAACTGCAACCATAACACAGTACAAGTTTAAAAAATATTATCTCATCGTTGCTACTGATTATGGAAAAATATTGGGGCATTTTTGTAAAAAACGTCGACCCTAAAAGAGTTTGATCAAAGAAATGAAGGTCACCTGGCTTCACAATAACACTTCAAACCAGCATACAGATTGTAGGTGGATTATTAGTTACTCCTCTGGTAAAAAGCCATGAAATGTATAATTTTATATAGGTTAAAACGCTTTACATTTTAATACTTATGAATATAGAGAAAAGTAGATGAAGATGGGCTGTCGTTGTATTCAGCTTCAATGGGAACAGCGTACAATGTCTCAGTCGTTTATGTTATTTAAAGGACATGAATTTCTCATATTCAATTCAGTAAAATTCACATTTGACCCCAGAACAAAGAAGCAGAGATGGGTGTAATGAGGCTCCACTGGGAACACTGGAGAGGGGCTCAGATCTTAGAGGGACTTTGATATTAAAAAGCAGCAGCAGCAGCACTGAAAGCACGAGAAGTCCTGTGGGTGTGTCCGATTATCACAGACAGGAACTGGAGGACAGATGACCTTCTGCTGCACCACAGGCTTTAGGCACAGCTATGGAGGCCCAGAAGTGTCAGGACTTATACCAGGTTTATTGTAGTCCACCTGAACCCTCTCTCTTTATCACACTCTGAGTGTTGATTATGCCAGAAAATACATTATCCTCTTTGCTGCTTTGTAACAGCTCATAAAATAAAATGTTCACTGAAGATTGAGAAGCGCTGAACTGCACATAAACGATATAATGATGGAGTACAGACTGAATGAATAATACAATGTAAAACACATCTTGAAAGGTGAAATCCAAGACATCATTAGTATTATTATTAAATAAATGTATGCTACTTGATAGAATTAAATGTATGCAGTACTTTGTAGATGAAAGGTCAGCGCCACTTTACAATAGCAACACTTAATTCATCAAAAAAGAGTTATGAATGAAGACTTTATTCAAAATGGGTTAGGGTTAGAGTATTAATTATGTAGTTATTAAGATTCAATCATTTTAAATAAACTATTTGTACGATATGAAGTTAAGTCTTTGTTCATGTTTTATGAAGGCCCAAAAAGTGTAGCTGTTACCAAGTGTCACCAAAAGGTCTAGATTGTTTTTTGTTTTTTTTCCATTAGCGCCAGAAAAGCTGCTACTTTTCTTTCTAGGGACCATAAATTGAAAAAGTACTTTGAAAAAATGACTGACATTACCACTATATGATTACTAATACCCTTTGCTCATGGCTGTTTTGCACTTCAGTCTGAGGACAGAGGACAGACGTAACTTTCCAAATATACAGTACTAATACCCTTATTGCTGCCACTACTCACTTCTACCTCTGAAGTACAGTTCATTTTGTTGAATACACACAGTTTGTAACTGTCAGATTTTTGCTAAATAAAAAGTAAGTAAGATAAAACTAATCAGTGATGACTAAAATTACATACATATTCGTCCATTAGGACAAGGATAGAAGTCAGTTTTTGATCCCAAACACAGATATGACACATACCATATCCTCCATTCTCAGCTCTGGAGTGTAGGGCCCCTTTCATCAACTCGACAAACCCTTGGGGCCCCCGGTAATAATTAGCTCTAAACTGAAATATCTAAATAATAATGACTGTAAGCTTAAAGTTTAATATTGGTTTAAAGTAGTACATTAAAAAAACAAAAAAACAAACAAACTATATATTTATATATATATATATAGCCAACCAGAATCAGATTGTGTTCGATAAATTGCAGTTGAATAGTGGTAGAAGCGGCTGCTGCAATTGATAAAAATATATTCTAAAAATGTAAGTTAAAGCTATAGTTAAGATTTCCACTTTACTCCAGAGAACAGAGACAACTGTACAGATCCTTCTAATCCACCATAAAGATTACTCTGTCTCCTGTTACTAACACATATCTCATTTTCACGGCTCGCTCCTGCCTCTTGGGTTTACCTTTGAAACACAATATTTTCTCAGTTCTCTATTGTTTGGTTTTAGTTGGAGAGGATTTTGACCTGTAATGACTAATAGACTGTTGGATTGCTTTCATAATTAACACTTGGCCTCTCCAAAATAAGTTTCATCCCATTAAAAGCTCTATTTGCCCAATAAGAAACAGCGTGGGCAGAGAAGTTAATGAAATTCTGCCGTTGGTCTCGAGGCTGCTCCAAATGACCCTTCTTCAATCTTCAGATGGGACTGTCTGCGCCCTCTCCCCGCCTGAGGGGCTTCAGACGTGGGCTACATTTTGACTGCATCGATGATCATTTTCACAAACTCAATCCTCTCAAAAAGAAGAAGAAAAAATGAAAGAAAATGTGTGTGTCTCAGTGTGCAGTCTCTCTCCCCTCTCACTCCTTCAAATTAAGATTCCAGTAATTAAATTGATAAAAGTTATGCGCACGCCTCATGTTTCCAGACCTGATTTGGAGCGCACTTGGAGAGAGGCGCAAGTTGTACCTTTGATGTGGCATTCTTTATTATTGAAAGTAATTGGATTCTTCCTCCTTTCCCCCCCATCGTTCTCTCTCTCCCTCGCCATCTCTCTCTCTTTAACATACATTCTGCTCAGTCTGGGCATGCTCGGTTAATTGACCTCTTCCAACTCTGTGTCCCAGTTCTTTTGGGGGCAGCTTTGAGGCAGAAAGGGACCGAGTTATGTCTGAAAAGGGAGGATTTAATGTGAACAGGCGACATGCGGTGGGCTCTGGAGTTAGGAGGTGTTCATCAGGTTGTAGAGTGCAGAACGTAAAAGAAAATAGTACGGCCAGTTATAATTTGTAACATGTGTAGATGATCCATAGATGTGAATAGTACAAGCACCACTAGTTCTACAAATACTACCCCTGAGGTTCAAGCAATCATTGGAGATATTACTACTTAAAAAAAAAATTCAACAATAGAGCGCTTTCTAGGCCTGTCACAATTATTACTATATCGATAAATAATTGGGATAATATTTTCTTTGCACTAGCAGGAAAATGTTTGTAATTTTTGGTTTGTACAATAAGATTTCAGCTGTTGAGGATCGAATAAATTACTAATGCAAAATAAGCACTAAAGTGTTTTATTCTGGTATATTATACATATTTAGAAAATGATTTATTGATATTTTCTGTGGTAATATATTAAAAGTCTTATATCTTTCCTCTTGCTCAGTTTTAATTGGGAATTTTAGAATTTTGTCACATGAAAGCAATGATAGAATTTTAATTGTGACACTGCAAATTTTTCGACTTAGTTTATGGTTCACATATTTGTAATTACTGCCCATTCACACGAAACAAAAACTGGCACAAAGTGTAACGGAGAAAGAGTCCTGGCCCCAGAGGGGAGGAGCCTACACATTTTAGTGGTGGGAAAAACCACACAGACACAGGGAGAACACGCATATTCCACCCAGAAAAGCCCCATGCTGCGAGGGAGCTTTGTCAGTATAAATAAACAAAAGTGCAATCTTTCTTTCACAATAGTTTTAGAAAGTGGTGCCATTATTCAACACCAAAGAAGTGATTGTTGTCAGTCGAAAAGGGCTTTAAGTCATTAGAATTTAGAGGAAGTTTGTGGCGCCAATCCCAAACAAATAATTATAAAGCACTAGATTAGATTAGCTTTTAACGTGTGTCGATCATAAGATTGGATATTTCTTCCAAAAATTGTAATCACACATTTTTATAGACTCCCATGAACAACATGAACAACAAAGTGACCTATTCAACAACATATAGGCCCAAAAGCAAAAACTACTAAAACGACGAAACACAAGTAAAGGATGATGTAGGTATAGTTTAAACTGTGCTTCAAATCTAACCCTTATCACATCATGCGTTTTCAGCTCGTGTATCTATCTTGTACAGGCACCCGTTCTCATCCCGAAGCGTAATTTAGTGACTGTATGATGCTTTTAGTCATGCCACTTTTAACAATGTCAACATAGAGACTTCTTAATGACACAACGCACAAACACTAGACCTCTGTGGGTTTTGAAGTTCCTGACAATCTTTGACACAATATACTGCAGTAGAATGATAGACTATTACTTTCTGTCCACCTCTGTCTGAGATGAAGACATATTTCAGTCTCTCATCACACGCTCGTCTCCGGGTGTCGATGTAGAATCCTGAGCTCTCTGAGTCATGATCCAGATGTGTTGTTTCTGCATGAGCTCCAGTCAGTAATTACCTCTAGGCTGGTGGCCACTGATGCCATTCTTTCCCTGTCATTACCCAGAATGCCGTGTGCCAAGGCCAGGTGACAGGCAGATGGGCCTGGCTGCCGCTCCTCCATTTTGTCCCTGTACCACACCACTGTCCTCGATCTGGCACCCGCCGCAACAGAGACCCCCACGGCCCTCAGATTGTCCTGCACTGAGCGGGACAACTTACACGTTTTATCGAGCTCTGAGAATACTGTAAGTTTGTCTGTAATAAAATAAAGCAGCTGTTGTTGAGTCTACGGAAAGTGTTAATCATGCTTTCACTTTCTTTTATAAATTAAGATAATTTGGTACTTCACTTCAAAGCACTGAAACAACGTTAATAAAGTATGTTTTGCTCATTTCAAACAGAGCCACTTTATCAGTAATATCAAATTATGTTGTCCATTTACTGCAGCATAAATTCAGTTCTCTTCTTCAGAAATGACAAAACCTTCTCGATGAGAGCTAAAACACGCAACCTGTCGACCTGGGAGATATATCAGAAAATACATCGCAACTGCAGTAAATGGGTACAGTGTTTCCTGCACTTTTACTACAACAACAACTACTACAACTACATACAACTACAAACCCTAGTCAAACAATGATTGCTATTGTAGAGTGAGACTTTTTAAACACATTTTCATCTAAATAAAGGTTGAAATATGGTGACTGAAGACTTCTAGACAGAGAACATTTATTTATAGACCTTTATTGTCAGAGTCTCTTTTTCAGTGCAGTCCTGGCCCTTGAGGGGTGGAGCCTATTGTACATATTTTTAGTGATAGGTGAAACCAGAGCATCCGGAGGAAACCTACGCAGACACAGAACATGCAAACTCCACAGAGAAAGGGCCCGGGCCGCCCAGGAGTTGGACCCGGGACCTTCTTGCTAAGAGGCAAGAGCGCTAACAACTGTATACTGTATGTAATAAAGTATATTGTAATTTTAAATAGTTTATTCTTTCATGGCATTTTGATGTAATAACACCACGGTCTTTATTATAAAAATGCCTTCTCGTATGTGTTTTAGAGTCTGTATAGCCCAGATAACAATTACAATTGAAAAAATACGACTACTACAGCAACTATTTTTTATCGCCAACTCGTCACGATTAGTTACTTATAACCACTCAGCCATACATTCACAGGCAAGTTTGTAGCACATTTTGGATGAACTGCCACAATATTATTGTCCAAGTGATAATCCAAGGGCATATCAATAGGCTGTCTTTATTTTTCGTCAAACTCCCTCACCCTTATAGTCCAGATCCTTCAAAACCTGTATAACTATCACAGATATCTGTTCCTTAGAGTTCTGTGGGAAGCTTTTCTTTTATTAAACAAGGAATATTTACAGCCCACCACCATCTTCTATAAATCTAAACTAAATGCATGGCCACTAGCAGCACTAACACACTCTGGTGATTATATTTGGCTCTGGTGTCGGAATCTCATTGGAATTCATGAAATACTTTTATTGTGGCGTTGCTCTGTAAAAATCAATACGTTTGTGCCGTAGGGCTAACTCTCCTGGGAGATTGTGTTTACGCACCCTGAACCGTTTACACAACTGTTCTGCATTACATTTGAATTAAGGGAATTATTACACGAGACATTACAGGAGCATGTAATAGATGCATGTGTGCTATACGAGGAAAGGTCAGGGACATTGAACTGCAGCTTAGAAAGCATATTAGCTCACATGTTAACATTTTATCATGGACTTTGGTCAAATTTATATTTTTTCAACAGACATTAACTCCATATGATCAAGTGAGAAATTAAGCCTATCTGTTTAGGTTAGGTTGTTAAGGTGCAATAAGTGTAATAAAAAAAATTACTTTATTTAACTTTATTTAATCAGGAGAGTCACATTGAGATTAAAAACCTCTTTTCCAAGGGAGTCCTGGCCAAGAGGCAGCAAAGTAAAACAGTTACAACAAACAACATTAAAATTACATAAAATTATATCAACATTAAAAGTTATATAAAACAACTGCACATTTTTGAGGCGGCCTCTAATGCTTGCAGCTTGGTTTTAAACATATTTCAAGACAAAATGTTGGTTTCCAGTCTTTCTGCAACATGTTCCAAGCAGAAGGAGCTGAGTGGACAAAGGCCTTATTCCCCAGCTCTGTGTGAGCGAAAAGAACCGAGAGCACCAGCTGATCGTTTGACCACAAGGAGTAGGAGTCAACACTTCTCCGAGTGATTAAAGCACAAATGCAGGGAGGCAGTCATCCAAGCTTTTCCTTGTAAATAAAAGTGTACCAATGTCCTGCCTCCTAGTGGCCAGAGAAGGCCGTCCCACTCGTGAATACAAATCACAGAGATGCGTCAGGGCTCTACAGTAATGAACCACAGAGGCATGATAAACAGAGTGCACCATTTGAAGACATGCACTCATGTAAAAAAGATGTAGTTTACTTTAGTTTTGGACTAATGAGGTATTACTAGCATTTGTAGGTTGCTTATAATACCATATAATTGTCAATAACTATTAAAAAAAACATTGTTCATAAATCATGTGACAAGTTTGCAAGAGCAAAATTACGATGCTTATCAAACTATTTTCAGTAAGTGTTTATAAATGCTTAATATATACTTTTAAACAAATAACTAGTGCTAAGTAATGCTTTATAATTTACAAAAGAACCTTATTTTAAAGTGTTACCACTTTTTTCTTACAGTTTTTGCACCCTAAAAACCTAACAAATAAAGTTTAATGACTCAATTGATCACATGGAGAGAATGTCAAATGAAATATAGAAATTTCAATGACCAAAGTGTATGACCATGCATGTAACTAAAACATACTGCTGTATAAAATGTAAAATATATAATAGCAATGTGTATATTTTTCTGATGATAATGGCAACTATTACAATGCATGGACTTTACAGATTTTACTTTGTATTTTAGTAGTTGATTAGTTAAAGGATTATTTCACATTGAGACTTTTACATTATCAACCAAATAAAGGTTGAAATATAGCGACAGAGGGCTTTTGGATAAAGAATATTTACAAAGAAAGCGTATTATTGAGCAAATTTATAGAATAAAAATGCATGAAAGCATATGCATGTTACTAAAACACATTGATATATAAAATGTCAGTCAAAAATATATATCAGCAAAGTGTATTTCTTTTTTTTAATTATAATTTTATGACAACCTAATTCCAATGTATGGAATTTACAGATTTTTCTCATTTTGCCACACAATTGAATCAATATAACGTCACTTAAGCTCCACAAAATCCATATGTATATTTTATTTATTTTGTGTTAGGACTGAGCTTTAAATAATTATATCTTCTGCCCTGCAAAATTGACCGCACCACATTATCTGTGGACAGTATATGGCGGGCTCTGGTTCGCTAAATATTTACTTGCATTCTCCCTTGTGCATGGATTTGTGTTGATGGTCTTATTATTTTATGGACTGCTGGGCTCTTAGTGCTGCTGTGGATGTGGCGGCGAATAAAGATTGAATTAAGATAAAAAAAATAGGAGGCAGGAGCCCAGGGACCCAGCACCGCGAGCGATGTTGTCTGCGCTTTTAGTTTTTCCTTCATTCTGATCAGTGCAGGTGGTGCCCAAGCCAAAAATCAAATTTCCATATTTTGGTAAAAACTGAAAACGGCCTCAAATTTGTATTCATTTTCCCGTGCAGAAAAAGTAATTTATTCTGTCTGTCAAAAAGCATGGAGATTTGAATAAAGTGTTTTATGGAAAATAATATGGTGATATTTTCCACTATTATGCATCTTTAACACATTACTTTATTTGTCTGTCGGGAGGATAACAACACAACAGACTTTATGGAAGTTCAGGACTGTACAAATATAAATAATTTTATTTTAGTTTGGATTTAAAATAGTCTATGATTTCAAAGGATTCTGGGCCATTTCAACATCAAATACAAAGTGCAACATGTGATCAGTAAAATATGATTCAGAACGTAATAGTCAAATATAATGTTTGTAGTTCAATTGATAATTTTAACAGAGACAATATACAACATCGAGCTTTTAAACTTATAACGGTTTCCCCTGATCAAGAACTCACTTGATGCCAACTCCTCTTTACAAATATTAAACAGTGATACAGAGTTTGGCAGTGTTGCGTTTGCCCGGAAAATCCAGAATTATATCTCTTATTAACTGTATTTTTATACAGATCGATATCAGTCGTCGTCATGTTCATCTCCACCAGTTCAGATGGGCGTGATTGACAGGTGGATTAGCCAATCAGGACAAAAGACATACAGTCAACCCAAGGGGTCAGTGTGGGAGCTAATTATTCAATGAAGTATGCTTTTTTTTTCTTAATTCTGAGTAAGTATTTTTTGTTCTGAGACAGTTTTGAACTGAGACAGTTCTGAAACTGTTTGAAATGTAACATGTCGAACAAAGTGTTTAACAATGACAATATCATTTTCATTGTCATCAGTTTCATGTAGTACTTAAAACTAAATTCAAATAGTTTGTTAATATCATGAGTAGTAGCTTGTATTGTGAGATAGCTCTGTTTTTGGAGTTTTGCTGTGACAGACTGGACAGCATTACAAATCATCATCTGGACTAGTGTGTGGAGATCAGTACATTTCAGTGTAAGCATGTTGTGGAGCTGGAGGTAATTAAATGTTGCAGTGAACGGAGCTTCATGCTTGTCTCTGGTGTTTTTCTCCTCTGTCGGCTTTGCTTCTGTGGATAACATGAAGAGACATTCTAATGGACAAATGTTAATAATTAATGTCAGAGCAATTGGAGGTAATTAAGTGTGTTGACTGGACCATTAATTTTCCCGAGGATGTGTGTGTGAGGGAGGGACGGGCTCATCTGTGGAGGCAGGTGGCCCACCCGCTCTGGACAAGTGTGACCCGCACTGACCAAACCCCTCACTGAGACTGCTTTCTAGGATCAGACTGTCAAACCTTTAAAGCAGGGCTTTTCAACAACATTTTACAAAGAGTCAGATTTTTTGGATGGCTTTTGAAATACGAAACAAATTTTACATAAAAGGCTTTAACAACAACTGCAGAACTGAACCCGAATTTAAACTAAACCGGGTCTAAACCAAGTCTAAACCAGGTCTAAACCAGGACTAAACTTACCTGATTGCAGGTGGATTCGATTCAACCAAGTCTAAACCAGGTCTAAACCAGGTCTACACCAGCGCTAAACCAAGTCTACACCAGGTCTAAACCAGGACTAAACCAGCACTAAACCAAGTCTACACCAGGTCTAAACCAGCACTAAACCAAGTCTAAACCAGGTCTAAACCAGGACTAAACCAGCACTAAACCAAGTCTACACCAGGTCTAAACCAGCACTAAACCAAGTCTACACCAGGTCTAAACCAGGACTAAACCAGCACTAAACCAAGTCTACACCAGGTCTAAACCAGCACTAAACCAAGTCTACACCAGGTCTAAACCAGGACTAAACCAGCACTAAACCAAGTCTACACCAGGTCTAAACCAGGACTAAACCAGCGCTAAACCAAGTCTACACTAGGTCTAAACCAAGTCCACACCAGGTCTAAACCAGGTCTAAACCAGGACTAAACTAGGACTAAACCAGCGCTAAACCAAGTCTACGTCAGGTCTAAACCAAGTCCACACCAGGTCTAAACCAGGTCTAAACCAGGTCTAAACCAGGACTAAACCAGCACTAAACCAAGTCTACACCAGGTCTAAACCAGGACTAAACCAGCACTAAACCAAGTCTGCACCAGGTCTAAACCAGGACTAAACCAGCGCTAAACTAGGACTACACTAGGTCTAAACCAAGTCTAAACCAGGTCTGAACCAAGACTCAACCAAGTCTAAACCAGCTCTAAACCTCTAAACTAGATTTTGCAGCTCTAGCTATTTAAAAGCACACTCTTGACATATGAAGGTCTCTAACGTTTAATCTGACCACTTTTTAAGCTATTTTTTAAATGTATGACTTCATTTAATGAAAAAGATAAACTCCAAACACAAAATTTCAAGCTCATTGCCATTAATCGCCGCAGTTTCTTGCCTGCCGTCATGTGCGTGCAGAAGCTCTATTGGATCATTATGTTGGAACTATGCATTGGTATAAAGGATCACATATTTCATCTTTTTGTCAAGTGCATTTGGATGAACTATTCACTGTTACGGCCCCAGGCCTACAGATCCTGCCTCCTTTTGTGTTTTTTGAATATTGTCTTTATTTCTTGTGGCGGTGGAGTTCCTGCTGGAGAGAGGAGGCTAGCACATGCTGAACGTGATTGGCTGCTGCCTCCTGGCCCACTGATTGGAGGGCCAATCAGTCCACCTGTGGTCCCGCCCAGTACTTAAAGGTCCCATATTCTGCTATTTTCCCCTTTACACAGTCTATTCTAAGGGCTTTGTTGATCAAATTTTGCGTTGTGCAATATCCATAACATAACAGTTTCCAAAAAACACCCATTTCTTGGACTGGCCCCCCTCCTTGCAAAAGCAAACGGCTCACTCTGAGATCTGACCCCCCCGAACAGAGAGCAGGCTGCTCCCCCGCCCAACTCGCGCGCCTCCCCCCGCCCAACTCGCGCCGAAGCCTAGAGCGGAGTTTGTGCGCATGCGCCGTGTGCTCCGGTAAACAGCGATACACAAACACGGGAATAAACCTTTTATCCGTCCTGACGGTGCGTCGTGCTGAGTCCTACGTCCTGGATCTGACCTGGAGTTTGATGTACACGCAGTACCTCGACGACGGACGTTGCCGTTTGGTAAATAACAAGCTAACTCTTCGATCTGTCGTATCCATCGTGTAATTACTGTGTAGCATTAGCATTAGCTGTTTTTATTCTGCGGCTGCGCGCTTCCCGGAGGCATGGCTTAAACACCGCGTCATCCATGGGAAGCCGCGTCATCCATGGGATGAGCCCCCGTCTGCCTGCTCAGCCGAGGGGGACAAAAAAGACAGTTCTCTAGTGAAAGCATGCGGGAATCAATCAAAAAACCACTTTGGGCACACATACGAGGCCCAAATAGCACTGTAGGAAGGTTAAAACCTCTGAAAAGTCGATTTTGCATGTTATGGGACCTTTAAGGACTCGCTCCACACCTGTTCGGGGCTGCTGGCCTGTGTGGCCAGTATGCCATTTTTGTGTCTCTGTGGTCAGGGCTGCAGTGGCAGCGCCTGTGTTCTGTGTGGTTTGAGGCACGTGTGTGTGGGTTTTGTTTCGTTTAGTATGTCATGTCTCTTTTTATTTTGTCACCCGTTTCTGTTTATGGGCCTTTGTTTTGTTAGGCCTGTGTGACCCATGCATTCTGGGACTGACATATCGTCCGTATTTTGTTGTTCTGTTAATTTACCTTTACAGCCCTGTTCATTAAATTGCATCTTTATTTAAACCTTTTCCCACCTTTTGGTTTTTTTGTTACCTCCCCTTCCCTAGCTGAGCTGGGTTGTAACATTCACAATCTGTTTAATTGTGATCATGGGATGGACATTTACACAAATCAGCATGGAAAAAAAAAAAACACTTTAACCTCTGCGACCTCATTTCTGCACACGACCATGGAATTTTGAGGCCTCAGCAAATATGAGCACAATCTGATATGCCAGGTGCACAGGGGCGGATAGTGCAAGCGCGGCTGTTCCATTGTGGGACGGTGCCATCTTTAGACTTGACTCGGTCGCTCCTGATACTAACCTCAGCGGACTGTGAGTGATCGGACGACATCAGAGCTGGACGTCAGAAGGACAGCACCCTGAACTCCCCTGACAAATCATGACAGTACCTGCTTCAGCCCAACGGCGATGGAAGAAGATACTTTCTAACTTAAATGGACCTTTTTCCGGGACAAGAAAAAGTTTTAAATGGTCAGTAAATGGATTTTTGTGAAAATATGAAGACAAAGCAAGGAGGCCTTCTATGCACCAACTCAATACCGTGATTGTATTATAATTGTAGCAGCAGCATTAGCAGCTGTAACAATGAAGCAGATAATAGTTAAATAGTTAAATAGATAATAGGAAGAGTGCACTGAAAAAAACCCCATCCATGAATAAAAATGACATACTATTAAAGGTGATGTATCTAATTTTATTCTTGTAAAGAGCAAAATTTTGTTTTTGCTCCCACAGAGTATAAAAGCAGTACTTTGTGTGACATATATAGGGCTGGACCATTAATTGAAACGGCATCAAAATAGCAATTTGAATAGACGCGATTAGAAGTCATTTTGACATGCAGTAATTTCCTCCAGAAGCAACAATATATCCTGTATTATTCTGCCTAAAAACTGCTAACCCTGTAGTTTAGATTTGTTAAAACATGTTCTGAAACAAGCGGAAACAAGTCACTGATTAAAAGCGACAAAACGGTGTCTAAAAGGGTCTAAAACTGACAAAAAGCATCAGAAATGTAACTAGAAGTGACACGGACGGAAATACAAGCAACAACAACGCAACTGAGTGACAAAAACGCAACAAAAACGCAACAAAAAGTGTCTCCTGGTTGTGTTTAAAATGTGAACTTTGAAAAGAATCCCATTATTAAAACATAAATTGCAATCTAATCTACTGGTCAGAAAAATCACAATTAGATATTTTTCACAAATTGTGCAGCTCTAATGGCAAAATCAACCTGCTGAGCGCTGTTACATCTAATTATGAGTATTTTATTGATCACAAACCTGGACGAATGAGCCAAATGCTGAGAGCAGATTGACTGAATGTTGGCAGTTTAATTTTGCTAAAAGCAGTTCTAAAGCTGTGCAAGCACCTAAATGTCATGTAATTACAATGTGCCAAAGTGTTTGCGAGAGCTAAGAACGAGTTAGAAAGATCCAAATACCAACTTTCTCATTTCATGGTTTGAAAATTAGGTATTGCAGGTTTAAAATTGGTCAATTGTAATAACACGTGCAGAGAAAAAAAATCCTTTTAGTAGAAAATGTCATTCAGTACATTCATGTATGTTTTGCACTGCAGTGTTCCTCTTACTCCTGCTACTCTTACTACAAATGGAAGGTACCTTTTTTTAGGAGAATTTAGTCCTCTAGACCCTCTGCTCTGTGTGAAGCCGCTTTGCCCTCTTTGAACACTAAAGCTGTTACTAAGCAACAGGTCTAAATGCTGCGGCTTGTGGAGAAGAAGGGCGGCCATGACAGTGACAAACATGGAGGAGCACAGACTGACAGGCTGTTGGTCGGAGCAAAAAACACACCTCTCATCTGTCTGCCCCTGTCAACAGACACCTGCCACTCACAACTGTCCTCACACAGCTTCCTACTTCCTTGTTCCCTCATTTCCTTTCTCCCTGTCTCCTCATGGTTCAGTAACGCGTGTCACGACGGTGTGGCCCCGAGCCGATTTGGGGTTTATGTTCTACTGTTGTATATTGTCACTCGAGGACAGCAAGGACACACTTTCTTTGTAAAGCTAATTAAAATGTCACAGAGTTCCTTGTTAGCAGCAAGATTTTAGATTGCAACTGTTGCTGCTTAGGCATAAATTAATACAAGTCCTACTGTGGTAGAATCTGTTTAAAGAAGTAGAAAGGAAAATTCTTCATCACTTCTGCATAATATGAGGCAAGCAGTAGTTGGCGTGGTATTGAAATATAAAGTGATTTTTAACAACAACAAAAGAATAAATTCTATAAGGGATATTTTAGATGCTTACTGTGCTTAAACAAAAATGAGCTATAGCTGAACCGTCTTAAGCTGAGAGTTTACTGCATGTTTTTTGGAGTCTGTGACAAAAGATTACAGATTTTGGGAAAAAATTGTGAGTTGTGGCTCAAAAAAGACTAGCATGTAGCGCTATTTCAGATAAACTTTGGTCGTAGCCATGAGTGATCGTCTTATTTCTACAAAATTCTCATGTCTTGCAGTGAGACATCCATAAATGCTATAAGACAAAAAAAGTATGCAGTGGACACCAGGCTTCAATCCAAGCTTAATGAATGTGTATTTATTGTTCACTGAAAAAATGAATTTATCTTGATTTGAGAGAAAAAGTATGTTTTGTTCTTATTTCAAGGGCAGCAGCTTTTTTTTTCTAATTTAAATTTGATGTTTTATGCTTGTTCGACCGGCAATTTTATTCCAGTCAAAATGTACTCAAAACAAGACAAAACATCTTATTTCAAGCACTTATTTACTTGTCATTTTTTCCAGTGTGCAGAGAACTTGTTAACCTTTACCCATGAATCAGAAGGTCAGTGCTTCAAAACTTGCTCAAGCACACAGCAACACAGTCTTTGTATCTCTGGACACTCTCTCTGGACACGCTCTCATGGCTAGTTTATACAGTCACATTAATCTGCCAGATCACGGTGCAAGTGGTTCGTTTTGCCTCCCCAAAAATGACATGTTTACACTATAATAACAGATGTTCACCGATATGTACTGTCCTTTTCAAATAAGTATATGCAAAGACTTGGTTAAACGTAAATGAGATGTTACCTTCAAACTTGCCTTCCATAACTGCTTCAGTAATTATTTGCCAATATTTTTAATTCACCTAATTATAAAGTAACAGTACATTTTTGACTGCTGGCATCATAAACTGCTCAAGTACTTCAAATGACCTTTCAGTTCCTTTAAATAACTCTGACATTCTTGTGCTAAAAAGTGCTTCTTCCACTTTTAATACACTTATAATACCGCCGACGCTGCTGCTCGGGCCTGTCTTGTGTTTGTATGGCCTGAGCTCTTGTTGACTTGGTCTGACAGCGCGGCCTGACCTCAAACAGCCACTCAGGACGAGCCGGACACAGGCAGACGCGGAAAACCAGGTCAAGTCTAATCACAGCGGCAGTCAACATTATGTCCAGTCCACTCCGAGAATGTAACCAGGCAACGGACGGATGACAGCAGAGAGGGAGAGCAGGTATAAGGAGGAGAGAGGGGGACAGGGAGAGAGAGAGGGAGAGCAGGTACAAGGAGGAGAGAGGGAGACAGAGAGAGACAGAGGGAGAGAGCAGTTACAAGAAGGAGAGAGGGAGACCGAGAGAGAGAGAGAGAGGGAGAGAAGGTACAAGGAGGAGAGAGGGGGACAGAGAGAGACAGAGCTAGAGAGCAGGTATAAGGAGGAGAGGGGGGGACAGAGAGAGACAGAGAGAGAGAGAGCAGGTACAAGGAGGAGAGAGGGGGACAGAGAGAGACAGAGAGGGAAAGAGAGAGAGAGAGAGGGAGAGCAGGTATACGGAGGAGAGGGGGGGACAGAGAGAGACAGAGAGAGAGAGCAGGTATAAGGAGGAGAGAGGGGGACAGAGAGAGACAGAGAGGGAAAGAGAGAGAGAGAGAGGGAGAGCAGGTATAAGGAGGAGAGGGGGGGACAGAGAGAGACAGAGAGAGAGAGCAGGTATAAGGAGGAGAGAGGGGGACAGAGAGAGAGAGAGAGAGAAGGAGAGCAGGTACAAGGAGGAGAGAGGGGGACAGAGAGAGAGAGGGAGAGCAGGTACAAGGAGGAGAGAGGGGACAGAGAGAGACAGAGAGAGCGAGAGAGAGAGAGACAGAGAGAGGGAGAGCAGGTACAAGGAGGAGAGAGGGGGACCGAGAGAGAGACAGAGAGAGAGAGAGACAGAGAGAGGGAGAGCAGGTACAAGGAGGAGAGAGGGGGACCGAGAGAGAGACAGAGAGAGAGAGAGCAGGTACAAGGAGGAGAGAGGGGACAGAGAGAGACAGAGAGAGAGAGAGAGAGAGAGAGAGACAGAGAGAGGGAGAGCAGGTACAAGGAGGAGAGAGGAGGACCGAGAGAGAGACAGAGAGAGAGAGAGCGGGTACAAGGAGGAGAGAGGGGGACAGAGAGAAACAGAGAGAGAGAGAGAGAGAGAGAGAGAGAGAAGGAGAGCAGGTACAAGGAGGAGAGAGGGTGACCGAGAGAGAGACAGAGAGAGAGGGAGAGCGGGTACAAGGAGGAGAGAGGGGGACAGAGAGAGACAGAGAGAGAGGGAGAGCAGGTACAAGGAGGAGAGAGGGGGACAGAGAGAGAGAGAGAGCAGGTACAAGGAGGAGAGAGGAGGACCGAGAGAGACAAAGAGAGAGACAGAGAGGAAGAGAGAGGGAAAGCAGGTAGAAGGAGGAGAGAGGGGACCGAGAGAGAGACAGAGAGAGAGGGAGCGGGAGAGAGAGGGAGAGCAGGTACAAGGAGGAGAGAGGGGGTCAGAGAGAGAGACGAGGAGGAGACAGGGGGGCCGAGAGAGACCGAGAGAGAGCAGGTATAATGAGGAGAGAGGGGGAGAGAGAGAGAGAGACAGAGAGAGAGGGAGAGCAGGTACAAGGAGGAGAGAGAGAGAGAGAGTGAGAGAGAGAGAGAGGAAGAGAGCAGGTACAAGGAGGAGAGAGAGAGAGAGAGAGAGAGTGAGAGAGAGAGAGAGGAAGAGAGCAGGTACAAGGAGCTTAGGACGAGATAGCGAGAGTAGTAGAGGGAGAGAAAAGAGCAGGTAAGAGGAGAAGAGAGGGAAAGACAGAATAGGGGGAGCATGTAAAAGAAGACCAGAGGATAAACAGAGCGCAGTTAAACGGAGAAAAGCAGAGCGAGCAGGTACATGGCGAGGGAGGGCAGAGCGAGAGCAGGTTAAATGGAGGAGGAGGAGGAGAGATCAGGGGGAGGACAGGTGTGCGGAGGCTGCGTGGTCTCCTACAGTCTGTTTATGTCCAGCATCTCTTGTCACAGTTGGGATGATTCAGCTGGATTGCCAGAACCTGTTTTTGTCAAAGTTGGCAAGAAACATGCTCTTCTGGGTTTTTACGCAGAACCCACACACAGGAATATGCCGAATATGACCGTTTACCCGTCCAGCTGCATCCATCAGCTAAGTTCAGCAACTGCTCCACGTCATTCAAACATGGACCAGAAGCAAACCCTAAACACTATCTGTAACTGCTTCAGACGTTACAAATGTCCCTCTTGTGAAAGTGCAGCGATGTCAGCCACAAAACCCACACCAAAACGGAGATAATGAAGAATCCTCACTCACCATGGCCTTCTGCGGACGTCGTAAAGGTCGATTTTGTTGGGCGCTCTCCATGGAGTAGCTGCACAAAGCAACAATATAAGTTATAAACTGTCCAAAGCGGGATTTTCCAGACTGGATCAGATTAGATCAAAGTCAAAAATCATAATTTACTTCTGTCCGTCAAGTTACAGAACTGCAATCTGATAAGGAGCTGCCAATGTGCCACTGGTCCAAAGCTCCGGGGCCAATTTAGACTTTATCTGTGAGTGTCTGGGGCCGGGGCAGGTTACAGGTGACTGACGGGCCGGACTCACCTGGGTAGTAGCGCGTGACGCCGGTTGCACTGCCAAACACCTGCCACCGGAGGGAGCTGTCCTCTCTGCGGTTCTCGATAAAGACTCGCTCCAGTGCCTGAGTCCAGTTCAGCTCATTTAGGATGACCGGCGCTGTGGAAACAAACACAACGATTAGAGAGAAAGCCACTTTAAACAACTAACCAGATCAAAACCTTTGCAGCCTGTACAGCAGACTGATTTTTGTTGAATGCAAATCACGCATCGCTGAACAAAAGTAATGCATTGAAAAGTAATCCATGCTAGTTTGGGGAAAATATCGAATTGTATTTTTCTGACAATTGAGTCTAGAGTTTCCAAAACTAAAAAAACTAAAATATAGGCCTGTCACAACAACAAAAAATAGTGTGATAAATGTTAATATTGAAATTGGCAATGACATAATTACAGTGAAGCAGGACAATGCCACTTGACTATATATATTTTTTTAAATGTACAGCAACTGCAACTGCAACAATTAAATAACAGGTTGTAAGGTAATTAGCCATAAAGGTTACTTATTCAACTTATTTAGCTCAAATCTTATCTTACAAACAGAATCTCTCCGCCATTGTACATAAAAAGCAAAGCACAATTAATCAAAAACAAATCCAAATCACAATTTTAATGGACTGCAATTTTTTAAGTGGCATAATTTCTTCCACAAACAACACAATATGTTTTTTTCTGCATTAAAAACGGCTAATCCTGTAGTTCAAATCTGTACAAACATGTTCAGACATTAATTCAGACATGTATACGGACATGTTCAAGAGTTCAATTGCAAAAACAGATCTCAGTTTTGAAAAATTGTCAGAAAGTATTTTATTTTGGACACCATCTTCTACAGATATTATCAGAGGGGGGCTGAATAATATTATGATTCCAGAAAAATACATTTGGCTTTTGAAAACACAACTACATAAAGAATTAACTGCAAGCCTCCAATTACTTTTTAAAACGGCCCTTATCTGTTTTTGCAAATGAGCTCTTCACATGTGAGTCTTTTATTAGTTTGTCAGTTTAAAGGCCTAATTCAGTCTTTTTGTCAACGCTCCTGAATGTGAAATGAGCAGGATCCTATTAGTATAATTTAGAATGCAATGACTTTACTCGAGATTTCAATTGCAATGAATCTTTGAACCTGAGCAAAGACTTTCAAACAACAAAAAGTGGCCTAAAAGTCATCCGAACGCCCTTGTCCGTGGCTGCATTAGAATGAATGCATGTGCAGAGCCGTATGCAGCGCGTGTCAGAGCGGGGCATAGCTTTTAATCGATGTGATCTGCGAAGAGTGACGACCGGCGAATCACAGATGACCTTGTGTTGAGGTCACAAAGTCACAGGGAGCCGCTTAATAGAAGCCGTTTTGCTTGATTTTCTCCCAAAGACAGCAGCAGAATAAAAATATAGTCCTAAACTCTCCGTGCATGTATCTGCTCGTCGCTGTGGGTGTCTGAACACTTCGGGGTCGCGTTCGTCTCGTGGGTCAGTGGCGGAGTGGGGGGTGGATTTGTGGACGCACTGGGGTATTCATCTTTCGTCAAAGTGAACCGGAATAACATGCTCCTCGGGCCTCGCAGAGTCGACATAAGTCCCAGCCTTTTGTGCTTTACACTCTATTCAAACTGTCCCGTCACTTTTGCGTCCAAAACAAGAGCACATGTTTGTATTTGTGGGTTACAGCTAACACAACGGTCCTTTAGCGTGGAGATGTTGAGATGAGACAGTGCTGAATTACCATAACAAGTGGAGTTTATTCAAAAATACTGGCAATAATGTCATTTATCTTGCAAAATAATTGAAATAAGTGCAAGAAATTGTATTAACAGCTGGGGATGAACAATTCTGGAAACATATAATTGTGATTTCTCTGTCCGTTATCGTAATCTAGTTCATGTTATTTTTGTACTTTTTGTGTTTTTACTGTAGCCTGTGAAGTACTTTCTGACCTTGGTCTGTGAAAAGCACTACACAAATAAAGTTTAATTACAATCACTGCATTTACGATTGGATTCAAAATGTATGTTTAGATACAAGTTCACATTTCAAACCCATCCAGGAGCATTAACATTCAAAGTGCCTTTGACAGGTTGGACTACTCATTTAACTGAAATGCAGTTAAGAATTCTGCTAAAATCTTTACAAATTACACCCCAGTTTAGCTCTTTTTTTTAAGGTTTTTAATTTTACTTCCTCATTGTAAATTATGACATCACACTAGGAAATTACCAGGAAACCATCCTGTACACTGGGCAAAAACTCAACTAATGTCACAGTTTTTTTTTTTTATTTTACAAATAAAAATGCATGTGAAAACCTTTTGTTGAATGTTTAAAGGTAGTTTCTTGTGTAAATCAAGCATAACCTTTGTCTCCCTAGTGTGACATCATAAGTTTGTTTACTTGTCATTTTTAACAGATTTTTCAACTTTTCTCCACAAACAGCGTCCTGACTGGTGAAAAACTATGATTTATATTTACAGCAGGCATTCATAGACTAAATAAAGTCAAAATTAGAAAATCATAAATACTTGCCATACACACTTTAAGACTGAAATATGAACTGCTAAACTAAAACAAGAAACCCATATTTGAGAAAGTCTAGAACACAGGGTTAGTCATTTTTAAGTAAAACATCATTAAACGTAATAACTTGTTGTTTTCAAAGAAAATTATCTTGAGCTAAATAAATGCAGATTTGCAAAATACTATTTACTAGTGCATTATGTATTGTGTTAAATGTGCACAGTTTACTATCCTTCAATAATAAATGAATGGCAAACTGAACATATACAGGTGTTAACAATAAGAAGCAGAGAGCATTCAGCCTGTAGCCTTTAAAAAGACTCAAGTCAGGAGCTGAGTGCAATCAGGGGTTTAATGGTCCCTGATTAAAGAGGAAACAGACAGAGCTGAGAAACTTCACTCTGATTTAATTACTGCACAAACCACACTGAGATAAGACGCTGAGCCACACTTCTGCAGTCTATATTCACATATGTTTAACACAAAAATACAACATAAGTAGACTTTTCTATACTTGGATTGAATAACATATGGACACAGTTCAATTTGAGTCGGCATTGTCGGTGTGTTTCTTTCAAACTAAACCAACCAGCAACGTGTCATTTTATTAAACTGAAAAGGGGCAGGAGGAGGCAGAACACATGCAGAAACTGTGCTGTCTCAGCATCTTGAGCTCTATTCCTGGTTTCAATAGTTTGATGAATGACTCCCCCCACTCTTCAACCAGCCTGGCCAGGACAACATGCTTTTTCTGCTCTATACATAACCGTCTGGAATAGAGCTGCTAGATGTATCACAATCGAATCAAAAGAATCGTCACACTGAAAAGAAAGGTCGCTGCAATAAAAATGACTGAAAGCGGTTGCAAGAAATAACATCATGTTTTGGTTTAAAAAACTCATTTAAGTAATAGATATTAATACATGCCATGTGAGCATGCCTTTTTAACATTAAAGTGTTTTAAAAACCTTGATTATCTTCTGATAGGCTACTGACTTGATGTTACTAGTTTTCCATCATGTAAAAGCAAGTTTTGCAACGACACAACCTGCCTGTGGACCATCACAATTCCAACTGTGGACCAGGACCCATTAGAAAAGGTGTTGCACCCAAAAAAGCACAGTTCATGCCAGTGCTTTTTTTTTTTTTTTGGGCGCAGTCTGTATGACACAATTTACACAACAACAAACATCAAACAAAGAAAATAATAATAACAATAATGATCATTTAAAAACTAATTTGTAGTTTTAATTGGCTCGATTCCTGTTTTACAAGCTAAAGTCACGTGATATATCACTGTCACATTTCCAGTGTAAGAAAAAGGATGTAACATAACTATAGCCTGTGTGGGGATGATCAGATCAGTGTTTGTTTGTTTGTTATCATACATACAAACACTGTGAGTTCCAATGGACGTGACTGATGGATTAACCAGTCAGAGAAATGCATGGTCCATTTCTCTCAAAACAAACAAGGCAAAGAAAGAAATTATAACACTTAAGAAATAGCACCGATATCTACCAAATCAACAGGCGACGCACTAAACGCTGTTAATCTGAGTTGAGAGAAGCATACACTAGCCTACTTTCTGGCTGATACAACGATATTCGAAAGGAATTGTCGTCTGCTATTGAGACCTGTGCAACAGATAAGTGGCTGTGATTGGACCGGCAAAAAGAAATTATGGAGAACTGATTCGCAGTGCACCTCGACTCAGACTTTCTGTAGCAAGTGTTCGCACAGAAACTGCTAAAGTATCATATTCTGCCCCTTCAACCTGGAATAAATTACAAAAGGACCTGAAACTAAAAGAACTGATTCCAATAAGTCAGTTTAAATTGATGCTGCAAGGTAGGATCTGTTTTCTATCTATAGGTATAAACATATACATATAAACATGATTAGAGCTGCAACGATTAATTGACTAATCACGACTTGTGACTTGTTTATAAAAAATAATCAACTGTAATAATTGATAATCATAACTACACTTTACAGATTCTAAAACACATGACAAAGACAGCAATGTTTTTACATCAAAATGTCAAAAAAAGAATACAATAATACACTTTATTCATTCAAATATTCTCTATCTAGAAGCCTTCAGTGTCTAAATACTGTATACTATATAAATAATGGTTTGACTAGTTGACTAATTGAAAAAATAAATAGTCAACTTCTAAAATAATCGTTACTGACAGCCCTTGTGTTAATGTGACAGATATGTGCTGCTGTCTCCTTTGATATAGAGATTAGTTATTCCAATTGGACTTTCCCGGTTAAATAAATGTTACAAATAAGTAAATACACAAATAGAGGCTTGCTCTTCATCCACATTCCACACTAATGTCTGATTTTAAGGTGCACAACAATAAACTGGACAGAATAACGTGTTTCATAATTATAAACGTGCTTTTTGATCTGTAGTTTTTTATGTAAATCCAAAGCCAACGCAAGCCTGTCTTAAAATGTAAACGTGTGTAATTTGTTGAGCTATTACACCCTGCTATTAGGTAATTAAACTGTTTTCCTAAAATGCACGAGAAACAAAATCAGGTATCATTCTTTTAAAGCTTCTGAAATCTAGGACAAGAAAACATACTGCTGTTATTTTGTCAGACAAAGGCATAATAATTGCCCAAAAAGTTATTTCTGTCCTCTATGCTTCAAAACAATAGTACACATTCAATCACAGGCAGTGGTGAAGCACTTAACACTGTCAGGAGGATGGGAAAAAGTGAAAGGCAAATTACTGCAGCACCAAAGGGAGCTCCGCGACATGTTTTTACAAAAATTCACAGAGAAATCACAAAGACGAACTAAAAAGGACAGAGACGGCTGCATATAATCAGACAGACTGAGGGGGAGGACCAGCCGCTGAAAGAAACACAAATTAGCAGCTTTCATTCATCACAAAAATTCAATTTCATAACCAAAGAAGACAAAAACAAGACAAGACTCCGTGTTGCTATATGGCTAATGCAAATGGGATGTAATATCTGAAAATCCATTCTTTCTTGTACAACCACGTCCCACAAGTCTGAAACAGCAACAATGGGGCTAATACATCTAGGACAACAGTCAGTAAGTGGTGAAAGATAGAAAAATAGAATAATACCACTATTTTTGTTTTGGACATAACCGTAATAATGTAGATGACATCATGACATTCTGAATTTTAGCAGTGAGCGGCTCAAACGCATGAGAGTCAATGGGGAGGGATGACATTTTCTCGTGTAAAAGCTCAACACACAAATAAATAGGGAAAAGTCACCACAGTCTGATAACAAATGCAAAAGTCTTCAACTCTGCCAAATATTTAGTTTGTACCTGAAATCTAGAAAAAGAAAATCAAGTAAAAAGTTGTAGAAAACCAGATAAACAACAGAACACTGCAGCTACGCTCACATTTATCACTGATACAGACTTTGGGATCACACACAGTTGAACGCAGTATCTTTCTTTCCTTAAATAACATGTTTCTGAATCCAAGTGTTGAGGAAATTAATTGTTGTGTCTCTAACTGTGTTATCAAACAAGCTTGCTATACTCTACACAGTCGGAGAAACAACAGAGAAACTACTTTCAGTTTACAGTTTGTATATTAAGTTAATTCGAGCAAAACAAAAGCTCGACAAAAACATGGACAAAAAATAGGTCAAAGAAAAGTAAAAATATATATTTTATCAGTTGTGCTGCTTATATTTCAACCACTCAAGTCTGAATGTTGAGAAGAAATTCTTGAATAAAATAATAATTTAAAAAAAAAGCTCCCAAAAGAGCTGAACACAAATGAAAAGAACATAACATAATAGCACATTTCTGACCGACTGCCATAATATTGTCTGAATGTTGTCATCGGGATCATTTCTTTGTCAACTTTGCCCACCGCTAATAAGCAGAGTTGACAGAGCCATACGACCTTCATTTTAAAGCAATAATAGGAATTGTTTAATGTAAATTGTCACTCAAACAAATCAGAAGTGCTTGTCCGCTTTGTATTTAACTGAGTTATTTGTATAGTTGCCAGGACAGTCATCCATATCCACATGGGAATAAGAAAACACTTAAAGTGCCTTTTCCTGCAGTAGCAGGTGTCAAACACAGGAGTGTTTGGCTGAGCAGCCCGTAGGGGAGGGGTCCAGGACCGTCCAAAGAGCTGATGAATGGAGTGTATGTCCATGAGCTTTTTCCCTGTCTGCCCAGACTGAGACTAAACCAGGTCCAGAGCCAGGTCTGAGCTCAGCATGCACCGCAGTCCACGCAGCACATCTTTGCTTTACACTTGTGATACATAAACAGATATAGAGCAGTGTCCACATTCAGAAAGCAAATTCTGCTTGTCTCCTCGGCAGCAGCAGCACAGCCACGGCAGGGGACGATCCATGAAGAGCACATAATAATATACCAGAGATAATACACGTCACTAAAATGGTCAAACTGGGAAAAAATAAGCAACGTTTTTAGTAAAATCGTGGTCATTGCGGGGACACAAGCAAATTATACTTTTCTCCAATTAAAAAGGCCTCTAAGTGATAAACTCAAGATATATACGTTTAATGCCATATTGTGGAACATTTCAGTCAAAAAAATTGAAGCAGGTGGCACGACCTCCACCAAGCTATGAAGATTGTGCTCCTTTAAATAGTACATTTATCCATTAAAATGAATGGTAAAAAGTAAATTGTCTATAATGTTCTTGTAATGCTGTGCTATGTGGTGAATATTACTTTTACACCTAAGGTTTGCTAATCAAAGAGCCCAATCTGTGCGGCTATGTGCTCTGTATATTGTGTTTGTAGATTTACAGTACAGCATACAGTGCCTGGGTTGTAAACAGAAACACATGAGCGTCGTCCATCTCTGCTGTGATCAGAGCAGAAAAATGGCTGTATCCCTGATAAGAGCAAACCGCAAAACTAATTCAGCTTGATTTATTCAGTCTGGATACGCCGCGACTTCTACGGACACTTGATAAAAAGACAAATTTCCCCCAGGAGAAAATACGCTCCGGAGAGTCAGACGGAGCCCCTCAGAGGAGCGGCACGTCGCACCATCCTTCACCACAAAACACCTCTCCCTTTGATATCTTTAAAAGGCGATTCATCAACAGCGCCGCCATGACACTTCTAACACCCTTGGCTTGAGACGTTTACCGAGCGCGCGGCAAGCAGGGAAACAATTATGAGAGGGATTTATGGCATCTCTATGTGGGACGCTGCCTCACCCCTGTCCCATGACCCTCACAGTGCATGCATTACTCACTCTGTGCTGTCTGATATAAAGCAGATAAAGAAGTCTCGTCCGCTGTATTGAACCTGCACCGTGGGGGAGTTACACGTACAAACTGAGCGGTACACAGGCGCCGTGGTGGTCGAACATACATCACTTTATATAACCACATGGGAAGCTAATCATGCTTTAACAGCGCGCCATAAGGAGCCATTTTGTTGTCATTGCAGAAGAAATTTGAGTCGTTTACAGAATTTGCGTCGATCATGTGAAGCCATTTACCTGTATACTCACAAGAAATGCTTAAAAGCGTTCAGTCAGTTGAAGCCGCTGTAGTATAGAGTTTGTAAAGGGAGTTTCATGAGCACACCACCAAAAACACAACAAATCAGACCTTTTTTTTTTTTTTTTAATCTGCTATATATAAACCATATAATGTCTGTGCCACTGTCTGGTTCTTTAAATTTGCTCACTACACTCCAAAAAGGTAAATCAGTGAATTACTTCGGCATCTGACATTTTTTCAAGGCACACACATGGCAAAACCTCAAGGCACACTAGTGTTCCCCGGCACACATGGGTGAAAATCAAGGCTCTATGAATATACCGAAAATATTGAAAACCATTTTGCTTGCAGTCACCAGGCAGTTGAAACGTCACGGTAAATACGCTTCTTTAGTATTGGGGTTAACATTAAAAATGCCCGCTCTTTTCTACAGTGATGAAGGTCATCATGGTCCAGTGTGTTCTCCTCCAGCACCACCTCATTTTCCGAGTTTTCTTTTGTCAAACCAATTTCTTTTCAATCTCCTGTTCTCGCGCCTCTCCTTTCTTCTTCTTCCTCCCTTCAGGGCTGCTGCTGCGGCTGTGGCCTGGCTCCGTGGTAAAGAGGCAGGACCCTAAACCTTTTATCCAAGACACAAAATGGAGGACACTGAAAACTGGCAGCAGCGGCGGCTTACTACTACAAATGTAAGCGCAAACAAAGTCCATGACAATCCCGGGAAATAAAGGTAATTCTTTAGCTTTGGCTGGGGAAAATATATATAGAAGGACATGTAATTGTTTCACGGTGCAGGCGGTATGTATTATGCTAACTCCACAAAGAAGGAAAACACTTTTCAATTTAAAGTTTCAGTACCTCTGTCACACTCGCAACCTCTGAACCAATGTGTCAGAACATACTTTTGCAAGTTCAGTGGAATAAAAAAACACAAAAGCATAACAGTTATATTGTTCTCTGTGTGGTTGGTGGGTTTCTTCTGGATACTCAGATTTTCTCCATTAACATGCACATTAGACTAATTCACCAGCTTTATAGTTCTGACCGACATCACACGAGATTTGGAAATGGATCCCATGGGTGTCAGTCTGTGTCACCCATTTCTTATGAAGAATGGGTCAAACGCAGAAGACTCAGTTTCCGATGAGGACAACAGAGAGTAAATTTACCTTAAAGTTAGCATATTGTGTGCTTTAGTTCAAAGAAGATGGCTATTAAACTGCTACTGAAAAAAATCATAAAAATGTTTAGAAGGAGGGGTCAAATACACATTTCCCTAAAAACAATAAAGTCTGATTTTCCAAGTTTCCAACACAAAAAAAATCAAACAAAACTAAAAGGATTTATTTGAGTGTGGTGCTTTAATGCAATAAAAAACCTTGTGACCTTGTGAGTGGGCTTGCCTCACCATAGACCTGACTCCTAACTTGCAGCTTTTCTCCATGGAGATGTTATTCTTTGCCATGAATGTTCCAGTTATTGATATAAAACTGATCTATCGCCATGAAGAATGTTCTAAAGCAGTGGTGTCTAAACTTTTTTTTCACCGACGGCCACATACACCTGGAGCGGAGGGCTTCAGGCTGCGAGACAAGACAGTGAATGATTCCACATGTTGCATTTGATGTAGGTTTGACTGAGCCTAACCTGCTCACGCCAGATTGATAAGTGTATCACTTTGAATTTAGTTCTACACATTATCAGTCTGGACAGGCTCTTGTCAAAAGCCGTCTGGAAAATGCGTAACGTCATGACGAAAATTTGAATTGATCGGTCGCAACGTCGCAAAAGCGGAAAAGCGAGAAATCAAGAAATCCAGTTGAGAGAAAAGGACAAACTTTTTCACTCTCCTCAAATGCACAAAACACGTTTTCAAAATCAAAATAGTCAGTAAATGTGTTGAAATAGGACTAACTACATCCATCGGTTCGTTTAGGTTTGTCCTTTTGACCTCCGCACACAGCGGCTCAAACCCAACAGCGGGGGACCGTCCAGATAGATGTGAACTCACAAATATTGTGAGAATTCATATGGCAGGGCCAGGTTAGACTGAGCCACCACTTGGAACATTCATGATAGTCTGTTTACATTGGCATATTTGTAATTTGGGTTTGGACATCCCTGTTCCAAAGCTCGACTTAAAATTTCTAAATTGAACAGAACTCAAGTCAACATGATTGTCTGTTAGTTGTTAATACAAAGGGCTTGTAGTGTCTAATGGTAAATGTGCACATATACTGTGTGTATACTGTATGTTTTTGGTTGCATGTCTCCATGGAAATGATATTGTGAGTATGGCATGAAACTGATCCATTTTGCATTCATTGAAATTCAGGTATTTTGTTGCTCAAAAACACCTTGAACCACATAAGTTTTTACACTTGCTTGTCTTCATACAGGTAGATAAAAGTTCCATAGTGCATCTTTACATAAAACAGAGTAGGTCAATTCTGTGGGTATCATAATGCAATAAAAGACAATGTTGAAAACTTTTACATCTTCCCCTACTTCTCTGTTGGTCCCTGGCAGAGTTACCGGGACCATGAAGCGTAAACACAGAAATAACTCTGAGGAGCAATGATTATTCAATATTCAGATTTGTACAGAGAGGGCAGATTTCACCACACCTCCCCAGCGCTGGTCTCAATCGTGTTCCTAATTAAAACAGAGCTGTAAATAAAAACATGTGGAATGTAATTTGTGAGCCTGCTGGGGAGTGAAGTGGGGTTGCCGTGCCGACCGTTCTCATTAGCGTGTGGGTAAATGATAGTGCTCCTTGACTGGGCACACACTATAGGCAGCCTGAGAGAGAGAGAGTCGAGCCTGCAAAAATAGACAGCCCACAGTCTCACTTTAAATCCCCTTTCTCTTATCCTCGCCTCTCGATCTGTCTGGAAGTTTCTCACAAATCACTTTTAAGTTTTTTTTCTTCTCAAATATAAATATAATCTGGTTTGATTTCGGGAAGTGCTGGCCTGATTTGCAGAGTACTGTGAATCGGTTTGGAAAGAAGGGTGAGTCGGGGTGAATGCCGCGTGTGTATTTGCATGCATTGCCGTTATTAAAACGTGAATGTTTTATGAGGCACTTAACGACAAATTATGTTGACAATTATATAGAATTAATTATTGATGTAAACACTGGCTTCATCTCATTTTACAAAGATAAATTGGCAATTAAATAAATGCTAATGCGATGTATGTTGCTACTGTCACATGCAAAGCCTAAAGGCAAAAAGGAGAAAAGATCAAACTGCTCATGTACAAATATTCTACCAAAAAGCTAAATAACAAATGCAATACTAAACGTCACAGCTTTTTTATCACTGTTTTTAGGTCAACTTTATCATGTTAAAGTTTGGATGACAGGTTGACATTATTATGACTTTGTTTGTTGAAATAGAATCTGTGGTAAATATTTATCATAGTTTTACATCTTTGAAGAAGCAGTTTGTGAAGAAATGTTGAAAAATAAAAGTTTAAAATTACAGTAGTGCGACGTTCTAAAACAGAATCCCTCTGTGATGTCATCAATTGGATGAAAAACAATTTACAGCAACTGACTTATTTTTCTGATAGTGAATGATCAATGAATGTTATGAAGTATTATTTATGGTCAAGTCCTAAAATGTATGTAATTTATATGGATTTTGGCGCTTATTTAGACTATGGTTTCTAGGTAACAATGTGGCATTACCTCTACCTATGTCACAACTGCTGCTCGTCTTCAACCAGGAAGTAACACAATAAACGTTACAAAAACTGTCAAACTGGGAACAAATGGGCAAATGTTAAAATCTCAGATATAATCATGTTCGTTTTAGTAAAATGTGCTGTCAACGCTGTCATATGCACTTTAATGGATAATAATTATACTGGCGTTTGGTTATGGTGGTCTAATCATGAAAAATATGGTAAAACTGTGATGTTTGTTCTTGCAGTAGTCCTAACACGAAAATTTGATATCATGACATTAATGGGATTCAGAATACACACTTCTCAAATATTTTATGAAGATGTCGGTCTGGTCAGGGTTTCATGCCCCCAAGTTCTGATGAGCGTGATTGACAGATGGATTAGCCAATCAAGGACACACATGGACCTTTCGTATCAAAACAAATATGGAAAGTAAAGCAAAAAAATGCAACAATAGACTGAAAAATATGAAAAACTGAAACACAAAGCGCTACTAATTTAAGGCGAGAGAAACTTGATTTTGTTCTAAATGACAGATGACCAATTAACTTATTCCTTTCACATGGAATAAACAAATAAGATGCACAGCTCTGTTTCAGTTACACTCGAGGTGCGACTGATTGAGTGGTGACCAGACTGCTATCTCGCTATATTCAAAATACAGAGTTCATTGGAAACATTTGAACTAAAATCAAACAAGCCTCATATAGAAAACATGGCAGTAATTGAACCGAATTCATCTGCTTAAACAAAGATAAATATTGGCAACATATTTGTCTCTATGTCAGTTCCCCAGACGTTCTCAAACCTTGCTCAAGGCAAAACATGTCAGTTATTCACATATATAAATAAAAAGGTGAACTAGATCATGTTTTGCCCAGGGCTTCCTTCAGGGGAGTTTGAGCACACACCAGGGAAGAATACTGTAATTTGTCTTTCCATAGAGTGGGCACCAGTACTTTCAAGGGATTTTAACTGTATGGGAAGTCAAATGTGTCCGATTGTGAACTGGTTTGCTACGTTAAAGCTGTCATTTATTACAACAGAACGGGGGCTGAACAATTTGGAGTCAAACATTTAATTTATTTGCCATTTGCAGTTTACAAATCACATCACACTGGAATCACACTGGAAAAAAGCTCAGGGTGAATAGTAAAACACTGACAGGAGAATTGACGACAAGACTGAAATATTAACTTGTAACCTACAAGAATCACATGCATTTAAGTTCATGTTTGCACAGAATAGGATATTTTGTTGCTTGTGGAGCAAATTATGGTACTTCAAAAATTGCAGCCTTTGCTTTTTGCTAATTGTGTCCATTCAATTTCAATTTGATTGTGATTGATCTTAAAAAGAACTTGTCTCTTCAAAACTAGAACAAGTCAATATGCATTAGTCTTTAAATGAATTACCCAGAAACCGGCTTTCTATAACTGCAAAGTTAATCGCAATTGAGTTGTAGTTGTAATTTGAACGGGAAATTAGCAAATTGCAAGGCTGCAATTTTTGAAGTATATAATTTGCTCCAAAAACAAAATATCCTGTTTTATTCTGTGTAAATACTGCTAAACTTGTAGTTTAGAGCTGTACAAACAACCTCGTATTTATTTGTCAGTTTAAAGACCTATTTCTGTCTTTTGTCAGCTCTACTGGGCGTGTTTAATGAAAACTTTGAACAGAATCCCATTATTAAAACATAAATAGCACATCTAATCACATTCGCAATACTGGTCAGAAAAATTGCAATTGACTCTGTGCACAAGGTGGCAGTTGGTCTGTGTATTTTTAAAATGGCTAGCTCAGTACTTCCTGTCTAATTCATTTCTGTGGGGTTTTCACCCAGTCACTAAAATGAATAAATACTCATAGATCGTGCAGTGAACAGTGAGTTGTGTTGGACGTCCCTGAAACATGTTAAAGACTTTACAAAACAAGCGAGTACTTCACCAAAGGACACTTGTGTGTTTATAAAGGGACGTGTTTATGTCTCAATACTAACGCTAATGCATAACAATTTAAAAGTAAAAACCCAACTGATTTTCTGTGCACATAGTTAATTAGATGTTGTTCCTACATCATGCAGCACTATGGCTTTCTATAGAGACCATTAAGGTAAAGGTATAGTTTGGGGTCTGCATTTGACCCTTACGCCTAGTGTACACTGAGTCCAGTCCGGTCGCGGTCCGGGACCCGCGCGGGTCTCTTGCAGACGCCTGTCACACCAGCTCCGGTTAACTGCGGTCTGTTTTTGACGAAAGCCACGTAGATTCACGTGGTTTCGCGCGAGAGCACTCGTCAAATGACATGAAAGCCGCACCAGTCCGCTGCGGCGTCCGGCAAAAATAAGTCTTGCGGGACCCATGCGGGACCTGCGCGGGTCCCGAACCGGAGCCGGACCGGAGTCAGTGTGCATCAGGTGTTACTTCCATACCGCTGGAGCTACCTGTCGGGAGATGGAGCAATTCATCTGAAAAACAGGCAGCATATTAACTCTAAAAACACACCACATGAAAGTCTTACAGAAATAAATATGTTACAACTGAAGACACGGTTTATACTCACAGTGTTGTGTGAATTTGTGGGCCAAAACAATGCCTTGAGCACAATAAATAGCGTGTTGCCGGTAGTAGTCACAGTGTATATGGATGTTTGTATGAACACAGCGTGTGGTGGGTGGGTTAATCTCCCCAGTTCCCATGCAAAAAAAAACAAAAAAAAACATTTAAGCTTCTGCTCTTTCATCTGCACAGCTAGCCAGACCCAACCATTCACTCGTGATAACCACGTTTCTGTGCACGGCCGACTACAATGAGAGACTGACAATGTGACTTGAGCGGCTGGAAACGGCGCAGTGTGTGAGGATTTAAACTTCAACTTAAATGAAAGGACTCCCCACAATGACTGGAGGTTCTCCCTGTGTCCCGCTGAGAACAGTAGCTGCTTATGCAAAGACAAACACTAACGTCGGGCAATAGTGTAGGCAATTTATGGGGCAAATGTACCACACACACACTATTATTGCAACCAAGTGCAAAACGGTGATGCAATTAAGTAGCAGCAAAAATGCACATTGTTATAGACCAAAAAAGACAGTGCAGGTCTGGTTTTATTGGTGGGTACATAGGAGCGTTGCTGCAGGAAGAATATATTTTGAAACTATATAACCTTCCACATTTCTACAAACTCTAAGGAAATGTTTTCTGCCCTGATATTAACACAGATACCTCGGTTTTGTGTATCAATATCTAATGCCAGTGCAAACACCCTCAAGAAAGCAAAAAATAGAAAAATACAAGGTACTCTTTATGTACGAAAAGTTTAAAATCACCTTTTTAAATCACTCTAAATCAGGCATGTCCAAACTAAGGCCCGGGGGCCAAATGCGACCCGCAGACCAACTTTTCTTGGCCCTCGGGTTTCCTGGTGAATCGGCCCACATTGTCCCAAGAAGTACTTTTTACAGCACATTTCAGATTTTCTACAATTATAACCTAAATAACTAACATTTTGTTGCGAGGTAGACCTGATATTAAGGCACTGAGACTGAATGTAGATGTGGTGGCACTTAAAACATCAGATAAACGCAACCTTTTTGAACGTTTCACGGTTGATTTGTGGCCCTGCGCTTTGTCTATATTTCATTATGTGGCCCTCGATGGAAAAAGTTTGGACACCCCTGCTCTAAATCAATGTATTAAATGTTTTTAAAGGATGACACGTAGGACTGCAAGATTAATCGCAATCAAATCTAAAGTGCAATTTGAATGGACGCAGTTAGCAAATCGTAATGACTGCAATTTGTGAAGCGCCATAATTTCCTGTGCAAACAACTAAATATCCAGTCTTATTCTGCATGAAAAACTGACAAACCTGTAGTTTAGATCTGCGCAAACATATTCTGAAATACATGGGATTCTTTTATTAGTTTGTCAATTCAAAAATCTATTTCTGTCTATTTGTCAACACTCTGAAATGTGACCTTTTAATAAGATTCTGTTCAAACATAATTGAAAATCTAATAATTAAATCTAAATTAGATATTTTTCCAAATCTTGCAGATCTATAACATGTTGATTTTTTTATTTTACTACTTACTTACCTAGTATATTTGGCCAATGCTCACAGGACTAAACCCAAAACTAAACAAGGACTAGAACAGGAAAAAACCACAAAAAGTCCACATCAAGACTAAAAAGGGCTCAATTAAAGCCTAAATAACGACACGTATAAACAGACCCAATGAGACAGAATCCTTTAAAGAATACCCAATACAAAGTAAGTGTTATTTAGCCTAAGGCAGTCTTTTATGAAACTATCCATCTGGTATCAAAGCAATGAAACAAATCCACACTGGGAACCACATATTTGACAGGTACACTATTCACAACCATCCCGCTGTGGCCGAGTCGCAATGTCCACTCTGTAATAAGCAATGACAATTATAGAAGAAAAGTGTCTGAATATTTGACCTAAGCTAATTAGAAAGTTTGCAGACTGGGCAGCAGAAATCAGCTGTGGAATAATGAATCATAAAACGCTTCATTACGGCGCTCAGGGAACACTCTCCATCTCAATAAACGAACCCAAGGCCCCTCGCCGACAAATCAAATCCAGACACATATTCGGCCCCGTTTAGCCTCTGGAAAGATCGTCATAAAGGCTGTTTTTGGCTCCAAAATGTTTCTATTAATAAAGCAGCTCTTCTCCTTCACTTATCGCCTTCTTGTTTATCTCATCTAAAAGGAACACATTTGAACTGGCAGATTACACAGCTATTTATGGTGAATATTGTACAGTTTTTTTAGTGTGGAACGAGAGGTTCTCAGTCTGGATATACGCAGACATTAAAGGAAGGGCATCTGAAGCATACAAAATCAAATGTCACTGGATATGGTATGAGTCAGATGAACATAAGTGCATCTTTGTTAAAGTGTAAAACTATAGTGAATAAATCCATCAGCTCCCAATGCTGGAAATAAAATGTCAAGCATGTGCTCAAAACATTGCCACTTATGTGTGCATTTACAAGACAGCTTCAGATGTGTCACATTTACAAAACATACTTTATTAATGCTGAATGTTCTGTGTGCTTTTACTGGATATTTTGCAGTTGTTTGCTGTTTTTCTTAGTTAAATTGTAGACAAGCTGCTCACCAAACCAAGCACAAACAGACACAAGTGGAAAATTGACAAAGAAAGAGCCAGGATGTTATGCGTTGGACTGAATTCGTCCCACCGTTTCTTTTCATTTTTAGCTCTGGTATCCCACTGAGAAAGGAGCCTTCCACCTGCCCACTCACTCGCTCCTGTGCTGCTATAATCCCAAAGCTTCACCACTGTAGTCCAGACCTGAGAGCACCCAAAGGACCACAGGAGGACGCCCACACTCTCTCCTCAGACGACCTCTCCACTGCCCCGTCGGGATCCTCCAGAAGAGCTGCTGCAGACTCATTCACTTTAACCATCTCCACATCAACAGAAATACACTAAATCAGCACAGTATATCATGTCTGTTCACGACTACAGAAAATAAATGTGATTTTTAACATAATTTAGTTATTTTACAGTGTAAGTTATTCAAGCGTCACAGTATTGCAAGAATTAACCAACTCATTGTGACTAGTTTGACTTAATCGTAGTCATAATGATGATGATAATCATATCATTATTGTTATCTGGACAATACAATCTCTAAAGCACACAAGAAAATACCTTTTATAATAAATACAGTGGCATGATTTAATCAAAAAAGTATTCACAGTTTCAATTTTCATCAATAATAAATCATCATGTTTCAACCTTTATAGTTGTTAGACTTTGTTGATAATGTATTTAAAAAGTTCAATTCAAGTTCAATCAAAAGTTCAAGTCCAATACAGCCCTAATTCAGAGTCTTATAATTAAATATTTATCTAAGACTCTGTACTAGTACTGCACATGTGCAATGATAATTAAGTTGAGTAATCTAATCTATATTGGCTGCTCTTATTCAGACGGAAGGAATGTGTCTGAAGCGCATGTGTGTTTTATTATTCACATTTGTTTGTGTAACAGCATCTTTGAGACAGAGAGAAAATAGTCTGAATTTTAGCATGTAATTCTGCAGAATTTTGATCACATTGTAAACAAGAGGAGATTTCTGTTTGTCCTTGCAGTTATTTTTTGATACACTCAGAAGTGAAGTAACTCTCCCAAGAAAAAGTATAATCAGAACAGAGATCCTTGAAACAAAAGATGGGAATTTTACAACAAAAACAAAAGAAAACTTCACTTTTGTTAGCCTTCTTTTTTTCCTCAAAAACTGTACAGTATGACATTAAACGTATCTATATTTATCAGATTTGTGGACACTATTCACAGTAAGAATGCATGTTTTTTTTTTTTTTTTTACTTCTCAGCAATACAAACTTGTGTTGAATTAAATACTGGATATATTTTTAATGCAATGCTGTAGAACATTCCAGGAAAAGAAATACCATAATGGAGACAATCCAAAGTTACACAGTGCACCTTTAATCCCTTACATTTATCAGTACTCCTTAGATTCACTGCGCACAATGGGACCACACTGGGTTTCAACTCTATTTACTTAAAAATAAACAACAACCGAAACATGCAACACATGTTCATAATGGAGTTGGCACTGAATCTGCAGTTGGCAATCTCAGCACAGCAGAGCGTGAAATGGGAACTAACTAAACGGCATCAATAGTAAACAGGAAAAACACTTCTATGCACTGTACCACTCCAGCGCCCTATAGTCCCCCTGCCCCGGACTCAATCAACAGCCCTTTATTCTGAGCCGGGTAACTTCAGAAGAGAGAGGGACGGGGAAGGAAGGAGAGAGGGGGTATAGCACGAGGGAGGGACAGGAAAAACAAGAGAGAGCAGAGAAAGAGATAAAGAGAGGGGAAGAGAGAGAGGGAGAGAGAGAGAGGGGGACAAGAAAGACAAAGAGAAAAACCGAAAGAGATAGTAAGAGAGCAACATAAAGGGGGGCGCAAGGGGAGAGAGATTAGAGAAAGAAAAACACAGAGAGAGGTAGGAGAAGAGAGAGAGAAAGGAAAGACAAAGAGAAAAAGAGAAGGTAAGAGAGAGAAAGAAATAAAGGGGAAAGAGAAGGAAAGGGAGAGGAGAGTGAGGTAGAGAGAAAAGGGGGGTAGAGAGAGAGAGAGAGGAACAGGAAAGACAAGAAAGAAATATTGGGGAGAGAGAAGGAAAGGAACAGGAGAGTAGAGTAGAGAGAAAGAGAGAGAGGCGTCTCAGAAAGAGAGAGAGGGAGGGAGGGAGGGAGGAAGGGAGAGAGGGAGAGGTGTGACTGAGGGAGAGAAAGAGAGAGAGAGGCAGCAGACAGAGAGGAGACTGAGGGAGAGAGAGACAGGAAGAAAGAATTGGGGAAAAGAAGGGGAAGTAAGAGGAAAGACAGAGGTGCAAAAGGACAGAGAGAGAGGGAGAGAGAGCACGAGAGAGAGAAAGGGGGGAGATGAAGAAAAAGAGAGCTAGAAAAAAAGAGAAAGGGTGAGAGAGGTAGATGGACATATAGATTAAGGGAGAGGCAGAATTAGTGAGTGAAGGACAGGAGGGGAGACAGCGAAGGAGGAGAGGGGCAGAAAAGACAAAGAGAAAAATAGAAAAAGAGACCAAGAGAGAGACAGAAATAAAGGGGGGAAGAGAGAAAGAGAGAGAGTCGTCAGAAAGACATGTGGGAAAAGGCGGGAGCGAGATACAGGGAGAAAGAATAGGGGAGAAAAAGAGGAGGGTATGAAGAGAGAAAGAGAGAGGAGGCAGAAAAGACAAAGAAAGAGGCAGAAAGAAAGACGGCCAGACATAACGGGCACAGAGACAAATAGAGATGGACAGAAAGGAAGACGGAGGAGGACTAAGAGGGAAAGAAATATTTATAAAGAGAGACACGTATAGAGAGAGAGAGTGAGGAAGTGGGGGACAGGGAGGGAGAAAATAAGACGTGGCAGAGAGAGAGAAAAAAGACAGAGAGTTAAGAGGGGCAGAAAGAGAGAGTGAGGGGGGGCAGAAAGAGAGACAGAAAGAGAGTGAAGAGGGGCAGAAAGAGAGTGAAGAGGGGCAGAGAGAGAGAGTGAGAAGGGGCAGAGAGTGAAAAGGGGCAGAAAGAGAGTGAAGAGGGGCAGAAAGAGTCTGTGAGGAGGGGAAGAAAGAGAGGGTGAAAAGGGGCAGAAAGAGAGAGTGAAGAGGGGCAGAGAGAGAGAGAGTGAAAAGGGGCAGAAAGAGAGCGTGAAGAGGGGAAGAAAGAGAAAAGACAGAGAAGTAAGGAGAGAGAGTAAGTGAGAGAGACAGACACAGAGAGGAATAAAGAGAGAGAGAAAACGGCACAAAATGGCTCCGGGAACAATGTACAGGGCTGATTGCACTATTGTGAGTTAGCCGTGCCCTCTGACATCTCGTCCTGAACCGAGAGTGTCTAATTCTGACAAGACGCACAGCTGGAGGCCATTGTCGCAGACAGGTGGCATACAGCGGGCGACTGTTCAAGGCGCAAGACAAAGAAACACGCAATAACAAAGAAAAATGGCTTCTATAAAATGTCCATCAATCTTGTCAGTCCATGTGTTTGTGCATGGCCTGGTTTCGGAGTCATTTTTGAGATTGGCACAGACTGTCCCTGCGGTTACAAAAGGGACCCATGCCAAGATAAATAAGATGAGGAAGACGGGCATGTGCTCCGGTTTGGTAATGGGACATTTGTAGAAAAAGGTGAAGAGGAGGAAGACCCGCCCGCTTCGACAAAAGAGTTTGAGTGGACAGAAGTGGAGGTATCCATCGTCTGAAATCTAGTTAGCGCGCTCAAGCTGTAGCATGATGAAGAAGCACGCACCTGAACTGCAAGTTGAACTCAAAAATAAATAACAAATGTTTCAAAAAGTCGTGAACTGGACCAGATTTATAATATTAACCTTTGTTGTAATGGAAGACTCCAGGATTTGCTTTGGTTGTAAGGGGCAACAAATAGCGATGTACAGCATCATAATAATTGTAAAAGTAAAAAAGTATAGATTGTGCTAAAATAAGATACAAATAAGGGCATGCAAAAACAAAATATGTGAAAACAAAAGTGAAATACAAAATATATATAGATATGACATCAGAAAATAGTGCAAATTTGCAAACAGTGTAATAGTGATAATTACTATATCGACTTATCGTTATGTGTATATATAATAAATAATAAATGTCACTTTTTGGCGATACTGAGCCCCAAAAAGTGACATTTATTATTATTATTATATATACATAACATTAACATTATTGTATGAACGTTTTCTTTGCACTTTAGTGGGGAAGATTTTTAATTTTTTTATTTATATTATGACCAGATTTGAGCTGTAGAGGGTCGAAAAAATAATTTCTAGGACTTATAGATACTTACAAACTGCCAGTGTTTGTAAAGTGTTTCATTGCACTTACTGTAGCTCATGTTTTTAAATATATTACACATTTTGAAAAGGGTTTACTGTGATTTCTCTGCTTTAGCGTAATAGTGTCAGTGGTATAGAGTTTTCAGAATGTGTTATCATGACAGGCTTATTATTAGGAAATAATTAAAGTATTATTCATTATCATTCACAAAAGAAAAGTCTAAATGTATTTACACAAAGTTGTCTGCGATGAGAAAAGCTGAGAAATAAAGACATCACAAGCTTGTTTGGCAACTGTGATATTATCTCAAATTATACTTAAAATGCACACATTTATATTCAAATGTGTTATGGAACCTTCTCAGTTGGTTAACTCTTGCAAAATAAAAAAGAACTAAATATAGAGGTGGGAGAAATGATTGCAGTTTTAGAGAAAAGCAAAATTACAGGAAATCTAATGACTATTATAAAAAGAACTATTTATAAAGTGCTGAAAAATGAGCAAACCAAAGATAAAACTTGCAGTGTAACATTTCAAATAAGAGTATAAAGTGATTATTTCTGCACTTTCTAGGTTAATTTTCCAGTCCATTCACTTGAAACGATGGATTGTCAAACTATTATCATTGGGATAGTGAAAAACTACACATATATCGAAGTATGCATGCATTTTTGTCAATTATCAGTCATTTATAAACTAAATACAGGAGCTTTACCACACTTTTTCATTTCTTAGTTTCTGCACCGTTGACAATGCAAGTTATACGCCAACACGTTCGTACAGGAGCCAGTGGAAACGCGTTAAAAAACACAAAACTCAGTCAAAAGTACACAGCTCTGACGCGTGTGAAGAGTACTCACAGCCTTTGTAGATGTCGGTGGGGATCTGCACCGCGCTGGAGGAGTAGTTGACCTTGTTTTTAAAATTGGGATCATCCACGAACTCCAACTCTAAAGACGTGGAGCTCTCCAGTGGATTCTCCTCCTCTCCGTCCTCTGTCTGCGAAAACACACACGCGCCAATCACACAAGTTAGACCGATATAGACCGGCGGACCCAAATAGCTTCATGTGTTCTGCCGCCCGGACTGTGCCAGCGTGACGGCTCGGGTACATCCAGTCTCCGAATCAACTTTTTCTCCGACACATGCTGCAAGCTCAATTTCAAATGCTGTTATTTTCACTTGAGAAAACAGCAGGAAGTAACCCGCCCCAGTGAGAGTGTCTTTTACACCTTCACTAATTACAAATAAACAATAACTAACAACCCTTTAATGACAGTCTTGCATACCTGTTTTTGAAGACACTTTTCTAGGTTTTTCCAGGAACCTATTTGAGAATGCACAGATTTTATTTTTCTTTATTTGTTTATCAGGGAAGTGTTGGATATCAAAGAAGCCAGCAGATAAAAGGGACATTTTTAAGCAATTTATCTGGATAAGTTATCAATGAAGTAAAGTTTAAGGGAGCTGCCTTTCTACTCCTCATTTCATTACACTCATTTGCATGCAGCGCTTGTTGGAAAATGCTTATTGGTTTTGTTATTCATTATCGTTTAGTTTATTACTTATGTATTTATTTATTATTGTACTGGTCTTTATATTATGTTTATTATTTCTTTTAATAGTACTATGAAACGTAAATGGCAAATCTAATCGCAATGTTTGTCAGAATAGATGACAACTAGATATTTTGTCAAGATCGTTACGCCCTAGATCAGTGTTTTAAAAGAGTCAAACATTTAATGCCTGATCGAGAATAAGGTATAAGTGAAGAAAGCAATTCATTGACTGGAAAAATATTGTTTATATATATATATTGTTGCGTTGAATGATGTTGGGGATCAATCAAAAAAAAGAGACCTAAATTCTCGAACAATGTCAAGCGTAGTCCCATAATTGATATAAACATTGAACATTTATCCTTGAACTTAAAAATCCAAACCTTAAAGGTTGAATGGAGGATTTCGGGCAACAAATCAGAGTCTCATTTCCTCGTGGGTAGCACAAATAACTGGTCCGCTCAGGTGTCAATCATTCTCTGCGTGCTAGTGCACGCCCGCAGGCTCGTCCAGGGAAACGCCGCTTCCCCTGGCCGCGCATGCGTGGTTGATATGCTAGTGTGTTTATGTAGCAGGTTAGCGGCGAGTTCCGTCATTGTAGGTCTAAACTTTCATCCGCGAAGTACCGAAATGGCTGAGGGACGAAAGAGAAAGACTGTTTTCGAGCTTTCACAGAAGAGACGAAAGTCTGCAGAGGAAAGAAACAAAACGCGTGTTATTCTGGGGGAATCGTTTATGCGCTGGCGAGCATTGAAAGTGCAAAACAGGCTTCCAACTGATGCCTCCGCTGCAAAGTTTCTGCTGGACAGGTAACTGTTTATCTGATTCTTTTTATTATGTTTTTATACATTTTGAAAGTTTTTAAATCTTCTTCGCGGAGGTTGTCGTGAGAAAGCGACACCAATCGTCTTGTAAACAAATGCGCATGGAGCAGTGCTGCTGGGCGTGCTCGTGCACGAGGTTTGGTAGGTGTTCACTCAGGAGAAACGGGGAGGGAGGGGGAACCTGCGCATGCGCTTTTTAAAAAAAAACAGTCGCAGATTTTCAAATCTGCGAGAAATCCTCTATTCAACCTTTAAAATTGTAAAATTATAATTAGGGGCAACTTTATTATTTACTCTTTATTATTTATTATTGATAGGAAACGCCTTGGTGGTTACGTTAAGCTTCTTCTGGTCACAGTTATATTAAGTTAATGACATTATACATTTGCAATCACAAAGTATAATTTCAATTCAATATGTTTGAAATATGTATGTTCTAAATATATGAAACGTAAAGTACTTTTTTGTTTTGAAGAAATTGAAATGCAACCTGCTCCACACTTACAGCTGCATTCTAAACTAATTTCTGTACTTGCATTTAAAGGTGGGAGATGTATCAAAAATCGGATAAGATCGCAAATGCTGTTTTGGCGATGTGCAAAATTAGAATATTGAGCGTACAGTCTGTGGTTAAATCTATTAAAAATTACCTCAATAAGAGACAAAAACATCCAAATAAGAGTATAAAGTGATATTTCTGCACTTTTGTGGTCAAATGTAAGGTTCGTTCACCTTTTGTGCTACACTTGAACCTCAACAAAGACATTTCCTGGCACATTTAAGCATATTCTTGATGCTTTGTGAAAAAGATTGTAAGAGGAAATGCACAAAAACAAATATATTGAGATTTTCATTTTTGTCAACAGCTCCCAGCCCTACTTGCATGTAAAAATAAAAAGTGTGTGGATCCTTGTAAACAGAGCAGAGGCCAGTTTGAGCCGTTTCTCAAACAGAGGCTCCTCGTGCATGCAGCGCTCTGATGCAGCTCCACGCCGCAGCAGCCCTTGGCACAGCTCCACGTCGCTCCCCTTTGATTCCACATCTTTTATTCTCAAATTCATCCCTCTGATAATGTTCCACACACTGAATGCACCGAAATATTTTGTGTGATTGCAATTTGCTCCATCCATTCAATAAAGCAGCATGGGTTAATTAGATGTGACATAATAAAAAATGTTTGTTTTTGGACAAAATTAATTCAAAGCGGCAGAAATTGATTGATGGCCCAACTTTAATTGTCAATTAAAATGTAATTACAAGCTGTTCTTGGGACGTTGGGATGTGTGAGGTATTTGGTGCATACTCAAAGTCAAGCAAGATACTGTACATCTCCTGCTTATTCTTCGTTGACTCTATGAATAAAGTCAAGTAAAATGTATTTGATTTGTTATTTATGCTGTTTTGAATAGGGTTAAGAAATTATATTGAGTTACTTTTTTGTGGTTTCTTTTGGACAGAAGCTGCTTTTTACAAAAATATTTAAAGCATATCAGTAAAGGCACAGTTGTCAGATTAAATATTCAGAGAATGTTCTGCTAACTCTGAATAAACTGACATGGTTACAAATATAATCCCAATGCTAAAGTGACAGGTGATTAGTTGTGGCAGTGGAACCCTCAGTAAGTCAATTTGATCTGAATTTCCTCATTTCTTTTGCAGGATGTTAGCTCTCTTATTGACTCTCCATTAGCTGACTGGGTGAGCTCTCTGACACAGAGGTAAGTGCGAGGTTGAGCTGTTTGTTTATCACTAATTCTGTCAATGTCAGAGCGGGTTTTTTTCCCTGAGAAGAGCCTGATCATAATTAACGAAGGCAGGGTCTAATTAGAAGCTGAATAAATCTCACAGGGAAGACTGATTGGTGCATTTTGCAGCACCATACACCACCTGTTCAGCCCGATTCATTACCCAATTTGTTCATTTTGTATGCACTTGCAAAGGTTTAATTACAGGTTGAAGAGGCCAGGAGTGACATTTGAGAGCGGCCCGCCCCCTAAAGCCAGCCCGGGTTAACCATAACATGCGGCGTGTGACCTTATATAGACGTATGTGGGAGCAGACCACGAGGGAATCCCACATACTGTTAGGTTTTAAAAGTCTGCTCTTTCCTTCACCGCATCCATGCCAGGATTAACAATGAACTGCAGTTTAGATGATTCATTATTAAAAGGTACAACAGGTGACTTCTCTGGTGGAAGGTCCGCCAAGGACATTGTTTTGGAATGTTCCACAGTATTGCATTAAAGGACACATAGTGACTTTTTGAGCTTTTAACCCTGTTCTAACATTGTTCCATCGTCAAAAACATACCTGGATTTGCATTTAGCTTCATTCGTGCTTGTTTGAAGAATCCTGGTTAGTAAATCTTTTCCCTTCCAACCGTCAAAAACATGAGTGACGTTTTTTGATAACTGACGTATCCAAGAATTTTCTGCTCTTTTAAAGTCCTTAAATCATCACCAGACTCAAACAACTATTATTTTAGTAGTCAAGTCAGCAATTATCGTTTCCATTATTTGACTGGTCAAGCAATTATTTATATTGAACACTGAGACTATTAAAATATATTATCAACCAAATAAAGGTTGAAAAAAATCTTCTCTACAATCTTTACAATTATAGTGTATTATTGATCAAATCTGAAATAGTTTACTCTTTTTGATTTAATATTGTCACTGTCTTTGTCATTAAAAAGTCTTTTCATATGCGTTTTAGAGTGTAAAGTTCAGATAACAATTATGATTTAGTCTACCATTGTTGCAGTCCTATCGCCATAGAGACAGGTAGCGGACTTCCACCAAAAAAGTTACAGAGTGCACCTTTAACTAAACATAATAAAAATGACTTTTTACTTCTACAGCTGTAACTACCCCAGATACTAATATTTTTCTACAAATGTATATTTGAAGTAAATACATTTTGATCCATTGTGTATGCTAATAAAAATACATAATATGACTGCAGTTTAAGTTGTTGGAAATCATACACCCAACAGACATTATCTTTATATTGGGATCAGCTCACTCTAACATGGAGTATATCAAATGAACCTCTCGTTTATTGTGCAGTGAGTTCGTACTGTGTTGGTGCAAAGAGCAAACTGGCTTGTGCCTCTTTTGTGGCTTTAAAAGTATCTTGTTACATTTGAATCCAGGAGCAGAAAGCAGCCTTTTAAATGAACAAAAAGGCATTGCAATGTGATTTTAATATCGCTCTTTTAGGCTTTTCATCCCTCACTTCAAACTAAATCAACACACAGTAACTTGAGTGACAGGATTCTTTGCGCAGTCCTATAAAAGAGCCGGATCACGCAGACCAATTAATATTTGCATTTCCTTCCACAAAGCCCTCCGCCCAAGCGTACATTATACTCTTTTATGGGAGACATGGCGTGGATAGCTTGACCTTTTGTGTCTGGGGAATAAAAATACTCAAACCAGCGACCAAAGAGAATGATAATGTCCAATTTGCAGACAATCGAGGCAGCACACAGAGGCCAGTGTTAGAATGTAATGTTAGAATATATTCTTATCAAACCAAATCATGACAAGTAAATAGCTGTAATTTAAATTTGAAACATGCCCTGACAACAAAATTAATCTTTTCTTTGCAATTTTTGAGAAACTAGTAAGCGAAGGTGAGGAAAAGGCCATTTTAATAAGCTTTGGATTAAAGATTGATTGCTATATTACAACAATTTCGTAATCAAGATCATGATTTAACAGTCATTTTTCCTCAGTATCAATACCTTTTTGATATGTTTTGTTGTGTTTTGATATGTTATGGCTATCATCATCATGTTAAGGCGACACTACAGGGACTTCACTCTCAACATATTGTCGTGGAAACAACAAACTTGTCAAATCTGCTCTTAAAAAATGTTTTATTCATCTTAATCTACTTTATCCATAGATTTCTATGGGATATTGTACATTCAAAGGCCGTTTTCTTAAAACGCATTTCTCTCCACTTGGGACATAAAGATCACCATTTAAAATAGACTTTACAATGTTGGAAACAACAAGATTTTGGCGAAACGTACGGAAGGATTAAAAAAAAAATCTAATTCTAAAAGTGATTTATTGAAAGTTTAAGTTAAAAAAAAATTAATAGGTGAAATTAGATTTTTTTTGGACAATTTTCAGTCCTATCTAATCTATTTAAAAACTAAACAAGAAATCCAAAAGCTCATCTGTAAATTTTTTTAAACTAATGTGTACGAAGAAGGTGGTTCTGTCCATTTTTCAGATTTATATGTCCCAGTTATGTGTATTTTTGGCAATTTTTACAAATAAAATGCCTTATTTCTACAGGAAAACATTACATGATGAAATTTTTTTTTTTCCTATTCACCTGTAGTGTCTCGCCTTAAATGCAGAGGTCTGTAATGTCCTCATTGGAAATCTAAAGAGGACGCTTAAAAACCTGACAGAAAACCTGAACTATAATTAATATGATCGCAGAACAAAGATGTTAAAAGAAGTTGATTTTTTGTCCATGTTACTTTTCTAAATATTCAAATTTGAAGATGCTAATTTAAATACAGTTTTCATCACTGATTGGTCGTTCATTTAGCAGCTCTGGTTATCATTTCAGGCAGGAGTTTGACCTCTGGGTGACCTCCGTGGCTGTCTTTTGGTGGTAGGGGTCGCTGAGGGGGGGTTGGGGGTACGACTCTGTCCCGGCCTCACTGTCCCATGTTAATGATGACCGATGTTCCCCAATTAGACGCTGTGACGGGGCCTAAAGCGCCGTGCCATTAATCACAGCGGCGGCGTTCACAAAGAGAAAATCACAGCATGATTTATGGCCCCTCTGGCTTCCCGTACACACTCTCTTCTCATCTCTATCTCATTCGGCGCCATTGTTTTTCCCGGTCTCTGTGCAGCGGTGATCTGGCCTGGTCTGCTCCGCTCCTCCAGACTTAATCCGTCAGAAGGTGAAGGTCCGTGGTGTGGACTGTGGGAGCTGTCCTCGCACAAGACCTGGGTTTTTATTATACGTGCAACTACTGCTACAACTGTGACAAAACAGAGCCTTCAGAATCATTGATACTGTATATTTCAACAGTCAAAAAGTGCGATCAATGATTTCCTTCGTGTTAACAACTGTTGTTTTTCTTGTATTTATTGTTGCACATTAGAGCTGCACGATAAGAGAAAAATGTCTAATGGTATACCGATATGGCGATTAGATTTGCGATTTATGTTTTAATGATAGGATTCCATTCAGCGTTTACATTTTGACGACTGAAAAAGCTCTGACAAACAAAAGAACCACATTAGAATTTCTGAATATAGATCTGTACAAACAGATTTAAATTACAGTGTGAGCAGTTTTTATGCAGAGTAAAATTTTGTTGTTTGAGGAAGAAATTTTGGAACTTCAAAAATTGCAGCCTTTGTGATTTGCTAATTGTGTTCATTCAAATTGCCATTTTGATTTGATTGCGTTTAATCTCGCTGCCCTAGCACTTACCCATAGTCACTGTACACATCCAGGTTAAGGCTTTTAATTAAATGGGAATAAACCCATCCAGACACAGGCAGAACATGCACACTCTGCAGAAAGCCCTGGGATTTGCAGCCATTTCTTGTTTATACATTTTGCAGCATTATATTACCTGCATTTTATTTAGTATCCCTATTTTATTCAAAGTACATTCATATTTTAGATAGTTTGTTTTAATAGGCCTATTTTCTCGTCTACTGCTGCTGTTCTTACTTTGATGTTATAACATGATTTCCCCAATACAAATTAGACAAATAAAGGTTTTCTAAAGTTATTTGTTGTAGTTATTTGTTGCTAAAGTTATATGTTGTGCTTCACCCCTTTTTAACCTTTATAAAGTTCCCATGAGTGTCAAGAAAGGCACTTAAAAATACAGTTATTACACAGTACATCTGTTTTATTCTGACTCATAGGTTTAAGTGTTATTCATTGAGATTTCAACTAATCATAATAATGACTTTAAACTGTGCTCAAAACTTTAAAGTCATGCTTCATGGCTTCAAGAAGTCAAAACTGGAAGAACTTTTTATGATTTTTTTATGAGGTTTGATGTAATGTTGGAGAGTAAAGGATTTTTGTTGCAAGTAATACATAAACCAACCTATATGAACTAAAAAACAAAACATTTCTATTAAAGAAAAGTTCAGGTAAACATGTTAACTCATACATACATGTCTATATAATCAAGAAGAGTTCACAGTTAAAATCATTTCGAAATCACATTTAGAACATGCATCTTAGACAAAACCTCGCCACACCTTTCCCAAACGTTTTGCCAGTGCTTTTGTTGGGTTGGGACACAGCACTTGTCACCATGCCGTAGCTGTGAGGACCATGGGGAGAGGACTGAGAGGCGAGGCGTGTGGGTGGTGAGGGTACAGAGGGAGCATCCGGAAACAGGATCAGGATTTGAACCGGGACTGGGAGGGAGGACAGTCCAAATTACTGTCACATGCACCTGCCCTGTCAGATGAACTCACCATTCCACTGGATATCCATTCACTAACGCACACAGACAGCGCCAGGAGGAGAGGAGCCCTGATATCGAGTACTAGACCAGGACGGGGCTCGAAAGAGGGTGAGGTAGCAGGAAAAGGGTGGTGGTTGTAGGTTGCAGGTTTTTGGGGGGATTTCAAGGCAGACGTATCAGGGGAATGGGGTCATATAGGGCTCAGGCAAGTCTGTATTCACTGTACTCACATAGTCAGAATCCGCTTTGGAATCGTAGTATGAAATGGCATTCTCCTGTGAGGAAAAGAAAAGTGAAAAAAAGACAGAGAAGTGATGAGAGCAGAAACAGCTTTTACCTATCAACCCCGACTCCTACAGAGCTGGAGAGAGCCGCAGTTATATTCTATCACAGAATATAATCAACATCACATACACAGGAAGTAGTGTGATGGTGAATGGGACTCACGAGGGGGCGAGTAGGTAACCAGTCTGACCAATGCGATGCGATGTGTGCAGCACAGAACATGTTTTTACAAGACTGTAGTAACATATTCAAGAATGGCTGTCGGAGAAAATGATGCATGTTTTTGGCACTAAGGCACGATGTTATGGAGAAATGTGGCTTGCAAAGTGAGAAAGAGGAAACTGAAAAAAATATTACTCGCTCACAGAAGGCTTATCAGTCTCAGCTGGCTGCGTGTGTGTTGGGTCTAGGTGGCAAAGGATGACAGAACATAGTGGAAAAGGAAAGAATTCAAATTAATGTCATTGTTGTGCTGTGTCTTTTGAGGTTTTAACATAGAGCAGGGATTCTCAAAAGTGGAACGCTCACCATATTTTGTTCGTAATTGCCATTTAAAGGTACACTGTGTAACTTTTCTGCCATCTGCTCTTCTACGTGGATATGTTATTGGTTTGTCTGCATTTCACAGCATATTATTAAACTTCTCTTACTTACATTCATTCAGTTGTAAGTGTTTTTCTTGTCATCATAGAGAAGTTTAAAGACATACTACGAAACAATAACATCTCCATGGAGACAAACAGGCAATGGATCATCCACAACAAAACATACATAGTGCACCTTTAAAAATAGACATACATCGGACTCACACCGGGTGTACACTGACTCCGAAAGCGATTAAAATCAATGTGTCCTGTTGACCTCTGACCTCGGCCCACTGCAGGTGTGGGTCCGGGAGCAGCAAGAGTCTGCAGAACGAATCTGCAAGAAGTCTATTATTCCTGGACACCGCAGCACTTTTCAGGTCAGGTGGAGTGTCAGTTCTTACGCAAAACCATGTCAATCTGTTCAGCTTTCGTCAAATGTGGACCTCAGTGCACAGGAGTCAGTATAACAGGCAGTCTGCAGCTAACCCACACAGAATAAGCGCTGAACCCACCTCGCATTAGGTGTACACTACCGTAACACCAGGACTTAATTAAACACTAAACCATATCAGAACTTGGACCAAAAGGCCATTTAGGGTGCGTTCACACTTGCATATTCATCACGCCAAAATCTGGACTAAACCAAGAACCTGAAACTTAACCTGGAAGGACAAGAACAGGACCAAGCCAAGTCCACATCAGAACTATATGGGCACAATTTAGGGCAAGTGTGAACGCAACCTTAAAGTCTAAACAAGATCTAAACCAGGACTAAGTCAGGATTAAATTGGGTCTAAGCAAGGACAGAGCTATAAGTAGATGTGAGTCTGGACTGAATCAGAACTCAACCAAAGACTACACCAGGCCTAAAGACCACTGCGATAGGACAAAACCAGGACAAGCTTAAACCGGAACAATTCTAAGCCGGGTAACACCAGGACTGAATTATGTCTACATCAGGATTAAAAAAACAAATCCAAATGAACAATAAACAAACAGCCTGAACAAATCAAAATAATGAAACTATATCAGAGCTACTTCTAGTATCCACACCACAGTTTGAGAACCACTGGACTCCCACAAACAAGCTGCAAAAATCCTTCCCTGGCACATTTTTCTCCCCGGGTTCATCGCCCTTTACCGCCTCCTGCTGCATGTTTGCCCTGTTTGCTGTCCTCCGTGAACTGTGCTTATCTGTCCTGGAGGAGGCAGGCGAGGGGCGGGAGGAAGGGTCGACCCGCACGGAGAGCACAGACTGTGGAGTCGCTTCATTACCAAGTGAGGCTTCTCTCAAGGGCAGAAAGAACACTGACCGACCAGACCGCACACAAGAGCACCAGGAGCTAAGGCCTGAGGAGGCTACAGGCGCTACACTTTCATAAAGAAGACTGCATGGGAATTACAGTTATAGTGCATTGTCTTTTTCATTTCACTCTGCAAACAAATGAATGTCGAGATTGAATTTGAATCTGAATTTCAGTCGCTTTGATAAGATTTATTTACTTAATGCACCAAGATCATTTGACTTATATTATATTTCAAAATATAACCTCTTTATTCAAGGTGTAAAATCTTTCAAATGTAGTTATCTGGATGCTTATTTTAACTGAGATGTGAAACCGTTTTTTACTTCAAGATAAATTATGTTGTAACCAGTTGGTAATGAAACGTGAAATATTCTTCATCACATCACAAGTCTGAATCTGTACAATTTGTGTCAGTAGTAAACCTTGATCAATGTTTCAAATGTAAGTTCAAACCTTTTTAATTGGTAAAAAATGAAGACAGTTATTGTATTATAGTCAGACATGATGGCAACAGCGCTTTATCATTCACGAACAGTTCAAGGCCATGTTATTATATGCATATATTGCACTCAATGTGGATTTCTGTTGCTATTATCCATCATATTTAAACGTCATCTTGGTTGGTGTTAGATCTTCCTTTTGTTGCTGGGATTTGCACATCAATTTGGCACAGAGTTGACCTCAGATGACCTTCAATTATTCCTCTTTATTTGTTCACGCTTGGAACATGCACCAAATTGTACTAAATTTCCCCTTTGTTCCTTTGTCCTTTAGATTTGGACTCGGCACAAACAAATCTGCATTTTAAATCAAATGCGATAGTTGGATCTTCTGTGGTTTTGTCTTGCTGCCAGTTTGGGGGATTAAATAGCGGTATTGTCACGAAGTTTAACATGTGTACTTCATAAAATGGCCAGTGTATGATCTAACCCCTGCAAAGGCATTTCAAACTGACATGGATGAGTGGATCACAGGGGTTACTCTGGGTCATTGTGAGGGGGAAGGATGGAGGGTCTGATTCAAAGTAATAGATGGGATGGGGTGATGATGCTGGTGGGTGCAGTGGAGCTAAAAATAGCATATGACTCCGCAGAGAAGAAATGGAGAGAGAGAGAAAGAGAGAGAGAAGAGATACAGAGGGAGCAACAGTTATGTAGTGCACCTCGAGGATTGATCAGGAGCCTGGACCTGTTCAGATCGTCTCCTCACTTTTTAAGACTCCCATGTAACAACATATTCAGAGCAACTTCTGTACGATAAACACACCCAAAGTACTGATAGTTCACATTTAAAATTCAATATGGAAGAGGGTAGATAGTGTTGGGGGAAAATGTCATGCCACACTTATGTTTCACAATCTCTTTTTGGGCTTTCCAGGCAACATTTTTTATACCACAATGATAATAAAAAACACAAAACAATACTGTCTTATAGTCATTTTGATAAACAAATCTAAAAATATTCAGGGTCAGTTTCTTCCAATAGCCTATATGTCATTTTTTTCAATTTAAAGACCTGTTGAAAGGAATAACTAACTACTAAATTAAGCTATAAACTCAACAGAGACATGACTAGGGCTGACCCCACAGAATTTGCACATAACTTTCTTATCTTTGAGCGCATGATTTCAATAGGCACTGAACTCTACAATCTGTAAGCAACACATTTAGTTTTATAACACATTGGGAATATACATTTGGACTATTAAAGGATTGCAAGCCATGTTTCAGACTAGAAAACTAGACTAGAAACTAGACTAGAAAACTAGAAAAATTGGGACCGTATTTGCCAGAGGAATTAACATGCCAAACCAAAATATAATTTCCTCAAAATTGCTTCCACAACAGGAAACTGAAACCCGCAAATAGAAAACAAGTGTCTCTGTGCATACCTAACCTCACACTGAATAAACAGCAGGTCTGAGTGGAGGGTCTGGGCTGTGCTGACCCTGTGATGACCCTGAGGTAACCGTGCCATCTGCTGCGGCCGCTCACAGGTCTCTACGGGACCAGAGCCGGGGGTAAACACACATCTGATACGGGACAAGCCCATAATTACCCTGTAATCGCCACCGGTAACCCACAAACCAGCGACCATCACAACAACTCCGGCTTTAGAGCGCTGTTTACAGTCGCACGGCCTGAAAAATTCCCCCTGACACAAAGAGCTATCAGTAAATTAAATCTATCATGCTGAGTGGACCTACGCACCCCGACAAGAGACAAACGCCGGGGTCAGGTGATCGCGTCCTAAAACATCCATCTTTTAGCCCCGCCCTTCTCCAAACTGCTATCTGGAAACACCTCCTCCTGCTGCTTCTTACTGGCTTGTCTTATCTCCATCTCTCTTACAATCTCTCTATTCTCAGTACCAGTCCTCCTTCTCGCCAATTTCAGATTTCAGCAAAGGCTTCTGGGTTAGATGTTGCTATAGAAACCGCCTCTCTGCTCCAGATTACAATGTGACTTTGTCTCTGTTGTCGCCGAGGCAAAAAAAAAAAGGTCCAAACCAGTCCAACCAAAAACGTGTTTGGCTGTCTCACAGCTCTGGAAGCTTTAGGATTTTGCGACGTGTTGATCATTGGAAATGCGTTTACGTTTCACATTCATATTTAGAACAGTAGGCAGTCAGTTTACTCGTTTATACTAGCTGTAAAACCTAAACCTAGTACAAATAGTAATGCTTTAGACAAGAAGAAGATGGAAAAATATTATGAACAGCAAATGATAATAGAAGATTGATTTGGATCGACAATTTCCAGTGTATTCTACCAAATTCAGCCAATCACATGTCTAGAAAGGTCTGAAGTTTTGGACGCCTTGATTGGCTGTTGGTTTAGAGCAGCTTGTCATCAGCAAAGCAATGCCAGACAGACAGACTCGGCTGGCTTCATCTGCTCACACACGGCAGCAGAAAACACGACTAGAGAAAGTTAAATGAACACTGGGAATAGATTCTCACAATGTGGAACAACAACGACATCAAATTGGAAAACGAAAATTGGGTAAATGTAATTTTAGAATGTTGTAAATCAGATCTAAAACAGGAGAAGTCCGAAGAAATGGATTTATCATTTCAAAAGCAAGCAGCGTCTACTTTCTTTGCAGAGTAAAGGTCCTAGTCTAGTTTGGACTTGGTTTGTTCCTGTTATGGTCCTGGTTTAGTCCTGATATAGTTCTAGTTCACTCACTTGATGAGTGATGTCACTTTAGTAAAAATCGGATATTTACGAGTATTTCACGTGTTAAATTATCGAGTATATAGTTTATAAAGGCTACGAGTAGAGCTGATAAAAATAAAAATGTTATGTTGTAAACTTTCAAGTATTATTTTATATTTCGGCACTTTTAAACCACAACTAATACGTTTAAAGGCTTGTTTTAACACACTGCTGGATTGACATATCGTCATGATTGGGATACTTAAAAAGATTTACAATTTTTGTTAATATTGTCCAGAATAATTCTAGTCGAGTCCAGATTTAGTCCCGATTTTGATGCGTGTGCAAGGATGATTGGATCCAAAAGTTGGCACAACAATCGATTACTCTCGGCTGAATAGTTAAGAATTACCACGGCTTTTCAGTCAACCTTCAGCACAAAATCATTAACATCAATTCTGTATTTCATCTAAACAAATAAGCCATTATGGGATGCGCACAGTGTTACGACCACGCGCAATCGCCGGGACTAAACCTTTTGAATTGTCATTTCGGCTCTCCCCTCTGCGGGCCGACTGCGACAGGTTGACATTTGAGTGCGAGACGAGTGCTTCATCACGGGGCGGGGACACATTACGCTCATATCCATATCTTCTGTGGACACCTGCTAATGATTTTATAATTACACAACACACTGGCTGCCTCTGCCGCGCCCTGGGGTCCGCAATAACATCCACACGCCATCCTTCAAACTCTCCCCCATCTCCTCCGCGGCCCAATACTCCAGCAATCGCTTCCAGTTCGCTTTCCCTAATAGAAGCTGACATTATATCAAAAACAATAAAGGATTTCATTTAGTGCTCTTCATTAACCCGTGGACATGAGCCCGAAAGGTTTATCCACACAAACTCAACATCCGGCAGGCGCAGAGCTGAAATGGAGGAGAAATCGCTGTGGATTTGTTTTGGTGATATACCATTTTCTTATCTGCCCCGGTCCAATCTCGGCTCTTGTCTCAAACGATCTGTCCGAATGCAGCGGTTTAGTAACACGCAGAAGGTCATCGTTTAGACAGGAGAATCCAAGATACTTAGTGGAGATTTTTCAGCCGCATTGGAAAAGCAGGCCGAATTTGTCCTTTGCAAACATAGAGAATGGTCAGTGTTGGAGATATATGGGGTTATGAAAACGTAATCTTTATTATTTATATTATTCAAATTGTTCGTTCAGGTCAAATTATTGTCTACTATACTTCTGTACTGCATTTTTGGACAAAAAATATGTTTATAGCAAGTATATTTTATGGCTGTTTTTTCTGCATTGTTTGTGCATTGCTGTACATCACATAACAACGCACAGAATTGATTTCAAAAGGTTTCAGAGCATAATATGGTTTCTAAATGGAAACATGGTGAGGGTCTGCCACCTGCTTGTCGCTGTGATGTTATTGCGTTGCCTGGAATGTTCCACAGTATGGCATTATACTTATCTACTTCAATGGAAAAGATCACAGTAACAATGGATATTTTTCAAGGTTTTTTGTGTGCGTGGACCATTGCAGGCAAAGCAAAACCCTATCCTAAATAGGTGGTGGAATACCCATCAGAAAGGTTACATAGTGCAGCATTGACCTGAAAAACCTTGCCCAGTTCACTACTTTTTTGAAACCTTTTGTTGGACAGTGGAAATGAGGGTTGCCAGGCTTCAGAAGCCAAACCCACGCTTGAGTGTCTGAAAAACCAAAACCCGCAGAATGTCTAGTGTTGCTGTGTTTTACGCACTGTATTAATGAAAGTAGTGCACCTCCAGCGGTGCCGACCTTCCCCTCCTCTCTCGGGTGCACAAATAGAGACTCAACAGAGGATGGCTTTGAATATGAGGATTTGACACTGATATTTACACTTTAGACTTTCACTAAGTTTATTCTAAACTTAATAAATTTTACATAGAAAATTGCACTGCCCATATTTTTTGACCAGAGGCAGGTCTTAAGCCACGCGATTCTGGCGGAAAACAGCGGATGTGGCAACACTTATTTTTAACTGCATACAATTGTTTACTTTTGCCAGAAACCAGTGGGGTTTAGTAATAAATGTATTACGGTGTGATCAAAGCTCCATCAGATAGAGCGTGTTTTATTCCTGGTTTGACTCAGGGCCGACAGTGAGAGTAAAGGCGGATCTGTGACATCAGAGGATTAATCAGACTTGAAGATAACACTTGTGATAGCCCTTTACACTTTGATCCAGTGTGCGGCTCTGTCTTACACCAGGAGCTGTGGGTCAGATGGGAAAATATCCTTCTTTTCAATTTAAGGTACAGTGTGTTTGTGCTGCCCTGTGCAAACTCTAAAACTGAACCAATTGACCGGAGAACTATTATATTACATTACATTTAAATGAAGCAAATCTTTTGCATTTGGAAAAGCTTATGTTAAAGCTGGAGTACCTGATTTCCACTCTGCGAAAGAAGGATGTATTTAAATCTGTTTAACTTGCACCTAGCTCTTACAAACCCTTTGGCGCATTAATTTTAGGCGTTTGCAGTTTTAGAGGAGCTTTTTTCAGACAGAGAAGTTAAACTGGGGTGAACCACAGTCAATCAGAGTGCTGATTTTGGCTCTTATTTCCAGCTTGATAAGAAATAAAATACTTATAATTACATACAGAGAGCGCACAGCCGACTAATTTTTGCCATAAGGTCTTGCTTTTACAATATACTTTTGGAGGACAATACAAAATGTACCTATTTACAGGTACCTTTAATATTTCTTTCTGCTTTGTTTTTCAAAGCATCGTATTTTCTGAATATAAGTCTCTTTGTAAGTAAATGTAATTTTATTTTAAGATGCAGCTCATACAGAGACTTATTTTCAAAAAGTACAATATAGCATTTTTCCTCCAAAAGCATAAACTATCTGGGAAGAATTTCCATCGATCCACAAATTCTGGATAGTTTTAACATGTAAAGTGTACAAGTGTGTGTTTCGGAAATTCTCCCACAGTCTTTACATTACACTTTCAAACTTGTTATTTTAGAATCTCCCCAAATTAACAAGTCATTTCTAAATACGACAACCTTACACCGACACCACTTTAACGTTACACTTGTTCATCCTCCCAGTTTATCTCTGGCGTCTCGTCTTGAAAATACATCTGTTGTTTCCCGTTCATTATTACATCCTCTTATTTATAATGCCAACTCGATAAAGAATCATCTGCTAACTGCAAATGAAACTGTTGGCCTGGAAGAGCAGCGCTAGTGAAACTCGAAGGCGTGGTGCTTAACAAGGCCCTGGTCTGTCTGTCTCTCTCTGGCACGCGCCGCTTCTCCTGTGGGCTTTTTAAATGCTGAGGGAGCGAGGTCCAGCGCAGAGCCGTGCAGATGTGAGTTTGTGTGCCAATAAACAAATGTGGCCCCAGATTAGAGGCTGAATACACAGAGCACATTCAGCAAAGTGAATGGGCTTCTCTATGTGCATGTCTCATCAGTGTGCGACGGGTTACACTCAAACAAGCACCAGCATTTACTTCAAGGTCTGGCAACAAACCACGAGACGATAAAGGTGTAAAAACTCTTTAAATAATGTAAGAAGAACCAGATGATTCACCTTTTCAGTGAATCAGATTACGGGTGAGTGATACAGTAGATGCCAACAAATGAATATCACAGTTTTGTTGGGGCCCGATCACAATTTTGATTTGATCACGATTCATTTACACTTTGCCTTTAAGAGATGACTGAAGTGATCTTCTTTAAGTTCACTGTAAGTGGTTCAGTGGAATTAGTGTCTTGGTTGCATGAGCATAGAGCTGAACTCAAGGGAAATTACAATATGGCGATTTGACCAAAATAGCAGCTCAGGAATGATAACATATTTTTATCAACAATTTGCCCAGCTCGAAATCAGATTATATTGAATTCAGCACCTCAATCTGATAATGCATGAACCAATTTAAAGTCATTCTTTATCAGTCAGTTAAAAAAAAGCTTGATATGATATATGTAGGTCATATTTTGTATGTACATGACTACAGCTGCAAAAATAAACTGTGAAATCTTGCTACCAGCCTTCAGGTGGAGAACAGGGAAGAATGGAATGAAATTGCATAAAAGAATCAGAAATTTTTAATTTCAAGAAAAATGTCTGATCACCAGATCTTCACCAGACCCTCCACTGGTCAGGTGTTGATTCCTCAATATTTAGAATTCAATTACCAACTAAAACATATTTAAAGATTGGCTGCGCAATCATCTGTTATTTAAAAATAAATAAATAAAATGCCAAAGTAAAAGCTACACTCAAAACGGAAATGTTTAGGGAATAGGTTACTCAAAATCCATGTAAAAGCTCAACAACATACCATTTTTTTTTAGCTTGTCATTTAACAATGTATTGGGATGCGTGATAACGGTTCCAGTAACAGTACTGTTATATTAGGCAGTGCTCCAGTCTGTGCCCAAGTGTGCATCAGCTTTGTCAATGGGTGAATTTATTATTTATTGACCTTTATAAACCAGGAAAGTCTCACTAAGATTTAAGTCCTGGCCTAGAGAGGAGGAGCCTAAAATGTAAATAAAATAAAATAAAGCGAAATGTTTACACAATCAGTTCTCAAAGCATACCCCACATAAGAACATTTTGTTAATAATTTTATGAAATTTTAAATCTAAATATTGGTATCAGCAAATGTCGATTATCGGCCACAGCAGCAAGCCAAATATTGGGTATCGGTACTGGCTCAAAAAAATCCATATTGGCCTATCGCTGATTACACAATGGAAGTTGGTGAACTGAAATAATAATATATTGCGTTGTGCCAGTTGCAGCTGATGCAGTTTTGAATGGCTGCTCAAAAACATGTTGCTGATTCTCTCCTCCATCTTTGCTGCGCTGTCTGTTTCTTTCATTGGCTGACACCTCCCTTCAGCGCACGCAGTAAAACCAGCCTGAATATTCCCGTCCCGTGATAAGGGCACGCAGCTTTGTCCCGCTGCACTCTGGGTAATGCTGCTCCCCATTGTTGGCTGACAGAGCTCCATTGAGGGGCAGGTTCCAGGTCCGATAGCATCGCCGCGTTGCATGGACACAGTGGCAGATAACAAGCCTATCCACCATGACACACGCATGCCAACACCTCCCAAACAAGGCCCCAATCTGATCATCCCAGCGGAAGCAGGAAAGAGGAGCTATAATACCAAATAAAGACAAATAAGATAAACAGGCCGAGGCAATACACCGCAATCGACAATTCCCAAAGTGATTTGATAGAGCAAACGCAATTACCCATGTAGGCACTTGGCTGTGGCACATTGCATCAGTAACTACAGAGGGACAATCAAATCCTGAAGGAACAGTCGTCCATCACTCCAACATTTGCTACGACTAGTTGCGTTCAAGCTATTTGCATGGAAAAAACTGACAATGTTTAATATCCTCTCTGTCGGCAAACGTTTAGTGGCAAAAATTTAGGATAATATTTGATCAGTCATACACGTAAACAGACGGAAGACTTTCAAGGCACAGTATCTGACTTTTGACTGTCTTAAAAATGTGAAAAACAGAACTAGCTCATTTTAAAACAGTTTACAGCGGTACAAATGCTCACTTACTTAACACATTCCTAGCATCCAAATTATACACAGCAAAGAGTTCATCAGCGATTTCACTAGGGCTGCCACACGTTAATCGATTAATCGCAACTAATAGATTATGGAAATGGTTGCCAACTAAATAATCGAGTAATCGTTAACTAGTCTATACACACAGACTCCTGAACGTTGTATGTACCAGAAAAATAGGTTTTATTTCTTAGACGGAGCAGGAATGACACAAAAATCACACAGGAAATATGTAAATTGTGTGTTTTTTAATATTAAAATCCTCGTTCATTTATAAATATTCTCCTCCAGGATGTTGTCAATGGCTTCACTTAAGCTTTGTCTTTGTAAAATTGAGTAAAATTCTCATATTTAACGGTCTTTTGTGTTCTAAACAACTGATTGATTGATTGATTGATTGATTGATTGATTGATTGATTGATTAATTGAAGGAATAATCTAAACAAAATAACCGTTAGTTGCAACCCTACTTTTCACAGCTCTTCAGTTTTTACAAAAACTTCTGTCTGTCCTAAGCTCTGAAATGTGAAAACGTTTATGGAGAGGTTTCTTCTTACCACCGTGCAATCATAGTTCCAGTGCAATTATATGTAGTTAAAGAAATTCAAGTTTTATGAAGTGCACTGATTCATCATCATCCATTAAAGGGCTAATGTTACATGTAGTCTATTGTACCTCATGCTTGGGTCATGCACTTCAATAAGTAATGTACTCAGATTAGTTAAGGCCTATATAACTTTTCTTCTTCTTCTGGGGGTTCGGCTGCTTCTGCTCGTCTTTATGAAGATCTTTGTCTATATTCAATGTTTTTATTGCTGAAAACTTGGAACATTCTTACTGCAAGCAGGGTCACCTCTCCATAGATCTGAGCTGTAACTTGACCTGGGAGCATTAGCCATTGATACAGGCTAGAGTATACATCACCATGGTAACCTATAGTAAGCAGCCATGTTGGGTTGGAAAATTCATTAAAAAAAAAAAAAAACACATACAAATTCATAAGGATCGAGGCTTTATAATCATAATTTTGTTCACACGATCTCTCTGAGTGGAGTCTGCATGTCCTCCCCGTGTTACCGTGGGTTCTCTCCGGGTTCTCCGGCTTCCTCCCACCGTCCAAAGACATGACTGTACAGGTTAATTGAGAACTCTAAATTGCCCCTAGTGTATGAATGTGAGAGTGAATGGTTGTCTGTCCTTGTCTGTCTCTCTGTGTCAGCCCTGCGACGAGTTGGCCACTGTCCAGGGTGTACCCTGCCTAAGGCCCAAAGTCACTGGGATAGGCTCCAGTCACCCGCGACCCCTAACGGGAATAAGCGGTAGAAAATGAATGAATGAATGAATGAATACTTTGATGATTGGACTTTTTGTATTTGTACTTTATCTAAAGCTAGTATTCTACCAAATGAATGTGAAAAAAACAAACTTATTTTTAATATTCATATTTAAACTTTTATAATAATGGATGTGAAATAAACAGTCTACTTATCAACGGTTTTGTCCATATGAAGTATTGACACACAATTTAATTTGGCATGAAATATAAACCAGTGCAGTTTTTAAGGTGAATATTCATGTTCCTAATTCAGAGAAAAAAATGTCCTGACAGACACAGATGAAGTTCTTTGTATTGTTATGGCACAAATATATCATTATTTAAACACTTTACTCAATGATTTGTATTGCCCTGTTTTTACATAATTTTCAATTAGAATTTTGCTCTTTCTCCACATGCAAAATGGCTGCCACAACTGCCACAGCAAAATAATCCACATTCTCTCCAGCCCTTATTAAAACGCAATGGCATTAGCTGCTTATCACCAGAAAAGTTACACAGTGCACCTTTAACCCGTACCTCTGTAAATCTGGATTAGCATTTAACCTACAACCCAGAACAACATATAACGCTGTAACCAAATCAAGGAAACATTTTACCACACAGAGCACATTCCTACTAAGCAGAACGCCTCTGTCCAGTCTGTCCTTGCCGTCTAAAGCTTTAGGCAGCCTTTATCATTTGAATGTTCAGCTCATTGTGGGAGACAGCAAGGCATCTGATGGAAATGATTACAGGCTTGGAAATAACAGGTTTCCTTTGACCAGCGCTGATTGTTGATTGGACACTCTCAGTCGCCTGTAAAGAGGGGCTGCTGGCTTCTCAGGACACAGAGGACTAGCGCTGATAAAATGGCTGAAGCAAGGCACCAGTAAAGAGGATAGTTAGCTTAGCATGCTGCCTAGCCATTATATACTAATGGGTTTTCTGTTCCATTTTAATTAGACCTCATTTGGAAATTGAAATGACGTATCAAAGTTTAGGTAATATTGTGAATGTTGTTATTTTATGCAAAATTTGAATAGTTTAGGTAATATTGTGAATGTTGTTATTTTATGCAAAATTTGAATAGTGAGTATATAATTTATAGTCAATAATGCTACAAAAAGAGCTGATTAAAAATAAAAATGATAGGGGAAAAAAAAGGTTAAGGTGATATTTGTAGACATTGCACATTTGTCTGATAATTAAACCTCAACTAATTAGTTTGAAAACATTGTCTGACTACGGTACTCAAAAAGGTATCAGCTAATGATGGGTTTGCTAATCGATCAGTCGAGCGATTATTCTTCCAATTAATCGATTAGTTGTTCAGAATGCAACAGTCACGTGACGAAAAGATTTGTATAAATTCTGACCCAGATAAAGCTGAAGTAAACTCTGAAACTGACACATTTTCCGCATCATTTTCATGCAATTGCTGCTCAATTTGCGTCATAAAACTTCTTTTCTCAACTCATGGCATGTGGCAATGATTGAACTCGCTAGGAATTTAAAGCACAAACCTTTCGGATCACTTTACCAACCGTCTTGGAGAGAAACACTATTGCCAATCTCCAACCACCATCAATTACTCACACACTCAAAAACATAAAACAGGGTGGGATAAGCTCCTTGCGCAAAGACACAACATGGAAAGTAATAAAATCTATGTCGAAAACTGATTTGGTGCATTGTTTTCAACCTTCACTAAAACTTTCGCACTGCTCTGTTCCATATTTCTCACCAAATCCGGGTTATCCTGTAAATAAAACCCCATGCCAACTGCTCAAGTGTTGAAATTGAAAAACTCACGCTCCATCTACAGTGTCTCTTGGAGGATTTCTCTGCCTATTGATTCTCATCTTCAGTCAGGCTGAGCGATCGATTAGCAGGATTTAGACATGGTGCCCAATTTCTTCAATACACTTTCTTGGCCGGCATTACAGACGCTCTTTGGGGACTAAACAATTACTGAACTGTTTAACTTTCTTATCTCGTTTTTTCTGATTAGGCACTCGAACACATCTTTCAGTCTAGTGTCTTGTAATCTTCGCCAGCATTGAGTGTGGAGCAGCATGGGTTTTCGAGAGCTCTCTCTACCGTCTAGAAAAAAAAATACAATTTCGACACTGGAGAGGGGCTACTTACACTAATTACAATGGCCGGCAATCAAGTACTGACCAAAGTGCTGGCTCACCACGGACAGCCTGATCAAAGCCTGCGTGTGGTGTACAGTGAGGGAGCACCCAGTTGTAGAGACAAAGGAATTAGGGAGGAAAAATAGGCTATAAGGCTGCACTGAAAATGGGAATTTGAAGCTTACAATTGATTGAATGGGAGGACTAATTAGTTAAGCATGGATTAATCTGCTTGAACTCGTTGCCATTATTCCACACGGAACGGCCCATTTGGACAGCAGGTTTAGACACAATTGGATCTAGAATTTGCATTTTTTGCGTCAGACGGTATTCACGTCTGGGGAGCTCGAACATGTTTTGTTTGAGAAAAAGAATGCCATGTCGTTAGGACTGTCAATGAAGTATCAGTGGTAGAAAGAGTTTTGAAAGGAGAAAAAATGGAAGTTACAAAAAGAAAAACAGAAAGAGACAGAAAACAAACAAATGACTTTAAATTATTCTCAATTTTTCATGGAAACCAAAGGAAATATTACGGCAACGCTTCCTTGTTTTTTAACCACGCATTGTCTGTATATCTGGACACTTGACGTATGCGCTACTGATGTGTTTACCCAGAACGGGCAACATTTATCTTAAAGGTGCACTATGTAACTTTTTCTGAAGAGAAGTCCGCCACCTTATTGTCTCCATGGAGATGTTATGGACTTGCCTACAATATTCCACACTATACCACTAAACTTCATCATGTATCTGTTCCATAGGTCTCAGAATGAGGAGAAATTAGGATCGTTTCCATAGAGATTAAACGCACATTATATTAGATCTTTTAAATGGGAGAAAATCCTCATAATTTTGCATACAAAAGGAAGAAATACCTTAAAAACATATATTTTTACTGTGAGCAGGCTGGCCTCTCCACAGATGCTTGTCTCCATAAAATGTAGTTCTATACAGTGGAACATTCCAGCCAAAGCAATAACATCTCCATTGAGACAAACACTAGAAAGGTTACAGAGTGCATTTTTAATGTTCAGCCAAATAAAATAAACAATCCTTATTTGTAGGAAGATGGACCTACGAGCTTTATTGTTTATTTTTAGTGATGTGTTTTATCTTACAGTAATAGTAGTAATAAAATGAAATAAAATAATAAACAGCACAAGGATATAGGCTATAACAGTGACAGGGGTGTTTCAACCTTTTATTAGTCTCTTTTTTAGGTTGAAAAGACCCCACGGCACACCACTTTTAGGCCTTGTAGTAAATAAAATCTGGTATATAATGTGGCAAATAATGTAGTTGTCAATAAAGGTGGCGGTTGTGATTGATTTGGTTTCTTTTTTGGTACAGAAATATGTTAAAGTCACAACAAAATGGTATTTTTAAATTCACATGTGACTCCAAATTTGACTTATTTTCAAGGCATACCTGGTAATACCTCAAGGCACTCTTAAGTTAAAGGCAAATTTAAAGATATTCTGATTTGTTTGCATTCAATTATATCCATTTTAATGATGTAACTGAAATAACTGAACTTAAAAAGTAAAAGGGATAATGTGGAAAACAAAATGGAATTGTGGGTTATAGTTTACCCACATTTCTGTCCCAGGCCTCAGACACTACAGATAAATCCCTCTATATGGTGACACTGACAGATACATTTGATTGAAAGCGTGTATACTATAAATTGTGGACTTTTAGGATTCCCCTCCACGATGCTTTTGCTTCTCAAACAGATGAAGTCCATTCAGTCGCAGGGTTCTCTGATAACACTGTTTATGACTTCCATTACAGTCTCGGTATTCTGCAAGCGCTTCAGCCTCGGGAAAGTGCGGGTAAAATCAGCACAATAAAATAGATGCAGTTTATTTGTGATTATACAATATGGCTATGCTTATCAGTCTTTGAAATAAGCAGTGTGCATTTGAAAAGAGCTCACAGTCGGGACAACATCCTTCTCCAGCTCTGCCATGGAGATACTGTAGAGGCTGCTGACACCGATTTTATGCATCAAATATCTGTTAACTAAAGAAACCATAACAGCAACGCTAGTTAAACTGATAAATATGTAGATTTGAAGGTTTAGCTTAAAGGTATAGCATAAAATAGTAGAAGTCGTCTTTTATCATGAGTTTCATTACAGGTCATCTGAAAAGAATTAGAAGTTACCACGATACACATGCATTTAAAATAAATTATTATCTGCTTTCCAAGATTAATCAAAACAAAAGATAAACAAAAGGAAATTTAAGACAAATAATTCAACACAGAAATTGAATCTCTACAATTTGGATTTTAAATTTAAAGATATCAATTTGAAACTTCTTCTGTAGTTTACTTAGATAAATATAGCAAAATGTATGTGTTTTTCATCAAAGTGTTATGTTTTCATAAAGAGGCCCAGACTCACTAAGGCAGGTGCTAAATTGTGAGTTCTATTTCGAATTTGCACGTATTATTTTGAGGGTGCGCACCTTATTTACCATCAGAAACTGCGGGTATTGTCAGTGGCGCAAATCTAATTTGTAATTGAGTTTCCTGTGGATGCTAAAGTGCATGTGCCTCTGATGCTGCTTCTTTGGGAGAGCAGACACATGGTGATGATATTTACCAGCCTCATAGGACAACAACTTTATTAAAAATATATACATTATTTTAATTATATAGCACAAGTTTTATGAGATCTACTCCTTGGGCTACAGGGACAGTCTGTGGTTAGTGTCTGTCTCCTTCAAACATTCGAACCTACACTTAAGTGTTTATGAACGTTTAGGCAGAGTCCAGAGTTCAGATGTGCACTGCAGCGCGCACAGACAGAAGGATGTAATCAGCACAGCCGAAAAGATGAATGTGGGACCGCAGAACACGAGGATTTTAGTACAGCCTCCTCGAAACCAGAGTTTAGGGATAACGGGACGACAAAGATGCGCGGTGTTGGAGACGCAGGAGATGAGAGTAAGGCGCTCGGGATGAGAAAGAGACTTTCAGGTTCGAGTTGCATCTTCTCCAATAGCCATTCTTTGTACCCGTACTCTGTTCACAGAGCACACGGTTTAAAGACATTAAAAGGTTTTGGGGCAAACTCCTAAAATCCGTCTGAGGCACAGCTTCTGTAACTGCTCCAGTTCAAAGCGACACAGGTGAAAATCCAGGCCAAAGTGTCACAGGTAAAGTGTGTTTTATAACCTCTCCCCTCAGTCAGAACAACACCATTTTTCTGTAGTAGGGCTATTTGTACTTGTAAATGAGTCAAATACAATCATTTAAATCATTTTAAACGCCACTTGTAATGTAAACTGTAATAGTCTGTTCTGCTGTTCAGTTTTGCTCGTCGCAGTCCTGATAAATCAAACAGCGCCCGCAAAACATTATTATTATTATTATTTGCATTTTCTCCGCCTCCAGTTTTGCGCGTTGGGGCAAAATTGCCCTGTTTTGCAAATTCATAAGGTCCCATGTGCTAAATTTGCGCTGCAGACTGAGAGAGACGCAAACCTCAACTGCACACGCTTTTTGCACACAACCTGTTTTGCACCTGTGCAAACGCTTAGTAAGTATGGGCCTCAATGTGGAAAAATGGCCAAAATTGCACATATTTGAATTGAGAAATGGATTGAACCAGGTTAACATTTTTTGGGGGGATGACCAATTTGTCACAGTTTGTTGATAAAAAGGACATTTGTTATGGTTTATGCAGTACCAGTAAAATGAATGTGTAAAGTCCTTAACAGGGAATCTCCCAGTTTGGTTTCTCAAAAGCAAATTGAATATTCTGTGGATAATGGAGCTGGCTGCAGCAAAGGCCGAGCTCGGCAAGAAGCCACAATCGCACTTTCATTTCCTCTGAAAGGACGATTACCTCAAAAAGGCACATTCTGGACGATGCCTGGGCTGGTCAGGTGATCAAACCGTCCAATCACAGTCGAGCTAGGGCATTGTTGAGAATCTAGTCAAATAGACTGCAGCAGTGGATTATGGTACAGTTTAAGTCAAAAATGGTGGTTAAAACAATATGTTATAGTCAGAGTACATTTTGTAGACTATTAGGAAAATGTTTTGTTTCCATCAAAATAGAAAATCCAATTGAAACTGGTCCGTCTGATGCCTGCAATGCCAAAATGGCTAGCAGTAAAGTAAATAAGGTTACAGGAGTGGCTGTAATACTTGTAGTTCTGTACTTTAGTTTAACATTGCTGTAGTAGTACTTGCATGCATAACAGAGATGGAACACAATTCCCACCAGGTCTATGAGAACGAAAGTCTACAAGAACAAAGATGAGAGCTGGACATCACTTATAAATAAATGTTGCAGTTTGGTTCAATTCATGATTGTACTATTTTTGCTATGATTGTAGCATTGCTTTTTTTTTTTTTTAACTACTGCTTCACAAAAGGAATAAATCCCCAGAGTTTTGTCCATGTCAAATGTAAACACATGGGGAAAAGGCCCATCCAACTACATATTCTTTGTTAAATGTAAATCCTTTTTTGTTTACCATAATCAAAGGTTACTTCTACTTGAGTATATATTGTATGGTTGCATTGACCTCTTTACTATAAATTTACATAGTCAGTACAAATAACTATAATAATTATAATAAGATAAGAAGTTTTTAGTGTGTTTTACATGATAAAGCTGATCATCCAAAACTGCTAGTGACATGTGTCAGTCAATCTATGGATTTTTATTAACTTTTATATTTGAAAGATAAAGTACAAAGCATTTTAAAATAATAACTTAGTAATTATAAGATAATAAAATTTTCTCTGCCAATATCTGCCAATATTAGTTTGCCCTTTTTAACACCATTTCCCCAGTCAAAACCTGCACAGATGTGAACAAAGGAGGAAGAAATCAGATTCCCGCCATCAGATAACTGTTTACATGACATTTCAATAATCTGATAACACCAGAAAGCAGATAACGATCAGACTTTTGATGTGCATTTAAACATATAGTCACTGTTAAGAGAACGCCACATGATTCAGCGTCTTCTGCATGTTTCTGAGAGCCGCCACACTGTTGTCCTATGATGAAAGGCCTGATTGATTAGACAGTGATGATTACGGTAAATGGCCTGGAAGATGGCTCTATCTGCAGTTTCCCCATTTCTCTGTCGCTTATACCTTCCCCTCTCTCTCTCCCCGGCTCCTCTGACTGCCTTTGCCGCCGTCTCTCCTTGGTTTCATCATAGCAACCCATCCACGGAGTGCCTCTCTCGCCTAATGGCACAGCTATTAGCACTAATGCATTTCAAACATACAGCAGCTGCCACATCACAATCATGGAAAGTACAAGTCTCACAATCTCGTCCTTTTCTTTTTCAGACACTTTTCGCGTCTCTAATGGTGCAGCTCTTGGCGCGAGCCCTCCTGCAGTGAAGTCACAGCCTCCTATTGGCTTAACATTAACAACGTGTGGTTAAGCATAGTTTCTAATATATATACTGGTAATGCCAAGGTCACTTAAGGCACCCAGACCTACAGTTAAGCTTTTATCATCTGTAATTTTCTCTTATTTTACTCAAGAAATTCAGATGGTTATGGTCAGGGCTGTAATCCTTTTGTCATTTAGTCGATCATCAGTCGATGGTGTCTTAGTCGACCAAGATTATTATTCGTCGACTATTTATTTGATTTGCATTCAACAAATTGATGTCGCAAAAATGAGAAGTTTTGGAGTAAGTTTGCTGAGATTTTGGAGCAAATCAGTATCTCTGACAAATAAATACACTGTTCACTAGTACTTTTCAGCAAATTTATTTATTTTTGCATGAACTCCTGTGCAGTTTCGGTCTTCTGAGGGCAGAGATATAGATATATTTTTGCTACACCCCCTTTTAGTCGACTAATTGGTCGATGGGGCAGGTCTTTAGTTGACCAAGAATTTATTTAGTCGACTACAGCTCTAGTTATGGTGTGGTAACTTGTTGTTCTTGTTTGGGGCATTTAAGTGCATATGTGTAAGAGAATTCTTATTAAGGGATTGTCAAAATGACACATTTCTGGTAATAACAATGCATGTATAAGAATATGCTTATGTGTGAAATGCTGACTATCAGAATAGATAACCAGATGCTTAGTGCAAGCAATGCTGTTTTCAACCTTATATAGTATTGTATGTTTGACCTGTTTCCTATGTCTGTTATCTGTCAAAAGCAGCTGTTGTTTCCTTCCCTGCGAGGTCATGGGGGCAACAGATGTATGTTGACTTATGGTGCTGCTCCGTACCAGTCTCTCTTATCTAACTGTTGAGAGCTAGACAGACCCGTTGCCTCCCACCCTGCGAGTTCGGGTGGGGGCAACGTGAACGTAAACGTCATGTGACTATCTGACTGAACTAATAAAAGGCAGGGGAAGTGAGAGGCAAGTTGGAGGAGACTGCAGTCGGGATGAGCTGATGTTAAGCGCCATGGCAGAGAGTTGAATCGAGTGCCTTTTCTGCTGTTGGGACGAGCTGACAGACGCGCCACTGCAGGAGTGGGACGAGCTGACAGACGCGCCACTGTAGCAGTGGGACGAGCCGATGAGAAGCGCCACTCACCTGCCCCCCGTGCATCGTGCACGTAAAAAGCTCATGGGCCAGTATCTGATTACCTGTTTAATTCTCAGTCAGTAGAAGGTTGTTCTCTCAGACTGTCTAGGTTCAATTGTCTTTGTGATAATTTCCTGACAATATGACAGGTTTTTATGATTTTCTAATTTTGACTTTAATCAGTGTATTAATACTTCTTAAATATAAATGCTAGTTTCACACCAATCAGGTCGCTGTTTGTGGAGAAAAGTTGAAAAATATGTTGAAAATGATAGAAAGTAAACACACTGATGACATCACAGTAGGGAGCCAAAGGTTATGCATAATGTAATTTTTGACCCTTTAAACATATATTCAACAAAGTAAAGGTGTTTACATGTATTTTTCTTTGTCAAATAAAAACTGTACAGGATGATTTATTGGTAATTTCCAAGTGTGATGTCATCATTTACAACCTGGAAGTAAAATTTAAAACCTAAACAAGTTGCTAAACTGGGGTAAACTTTGTAAAGATTTCTGTAGAATTTGAAATGTATTTATCTTCACTGCATTTTAGTTAAATAAACAGTCCACCCTGTCAAAGGCACTTTAAGATGGTCAATGAAATCTTGACTTTATGTGTCAAAAATCGTTACACACTGGTCTGGTATATTCCCTTCTCCATTCATTCAAGCGTATGGAGGATTTGCCCACCAAGAACCACATTTGAATCCCATAATTACACTTTCTAACCTTCTGTTGATCAACCATTTTGTGAATCCCTGCGAGACGACTGCTGTTGTGATTTTGGGCTCTACAAAATAAACCGGATTGAAACTGAACATAATGGCATCTGTTTTACTGTTTGCATAATCAGTTTCATATTTCACAATTTGAGATAAACACATTGTTATTCTTTTTATTTTTTTATCTGATTGTGTTATGATTGTGGCGACAGAAGCTCAATGGTGAGAGCACTCGTCCACCAACCCCATTATTCTGATTATTGTTAGAACAAACAATAAACAATGATTGTAAGAACAAATAAGAAAACAAAATTTTACGTTTGTTTAAGATAATTGACAGTGACACTATGACCAAACCACTGTGAAAATGTTCATTCATATTGTCTAATAGATCACCATTTCTCTTTCACAAGCTTTAAGAAACTAAACTTCCTAAGTTAAACTGACATAAACAGCTCACAATTAACATTTTTTTTTTCTTCTAATTAATATAATGTGACATGAATAATCGACATCAGTACAAGACAATAAAAGCCACAACTACATTCCCCCATCGCGTATTTTCCAGCACTGCAGACCACTGTTGCAAACACAACAGTCACAGCGGAGCGGCCATTTGACCTTGAGAAATCAGAATCAATCCAGCACTTTAGCGTCCATTTCACACACCATTACATTCCGATGGATTTAAAACCCTCACCGGCCATCACCGCGGTTGTTACCATTACCAACATTTTTAGACATCCACAACGTTTGGCCCACGAATGTTTTCAGAAACTAAAGGGGCCATACTTGAGTGTCTGTGTGTGTCTAAAAGAAGGCTTGGAGGACTTCTTGGATGCGGTGACAGCTGTGGTGGCAGATGCTGAGAGGAGCAGGCGTATCATTGACTTTCTGTGATGTTTCGGAGGGGAGCAGATGGGCTGGGCCAGGTACCAGTCTGCAGTTAATGAACACATACAAATAAATACCCAAGTATCCCCCAAATACAAATAAGCACGGAGCTGTGCTTAACCCCACAGTAGAGGACACACGGAGCACAGGAGTATTCAGAGCAGCAATCACTAACAACATATGGCACTGATCTAGTTTTGGTAGAAGAAGTAGTAGTAGTAGGACTTGTCAGTATCTGAGTCATAATTGTTACAGCAGAAGTAGTAATAACAGCAGTATTGTAGCTGTAAGTAGTCGTAAAAGTCATAAAAAGTACCAAGTAAGTAGTAAAATGTATCAGTATTTCTATGTGTACTAATCAGGAATGGTGGTAAGTGGTAATGATACAGTATAATTGAATGCATGTCGGAAAAATCAATACTCAACTACCAATCCAATACTAAAACTAGACTGAAACTAAATAGGACAAAATTTGACCTTTGAATAGTTTCAGAGTGGTCTATATCCGGACTAGAATAAGAGCAAATGGCAACATCTAAGAAACAACTCTAAGTGCTGAAAAATGAACTATTTTGTATCGTTTGTATTGTTAATATTATTATCATAGTGATATTGAGTATCCAGCCTTTTTCATAGTATCACAAGTGAGTTTGTAAATTTAGCACAAATAGTAAGTAGTATGTAGTAATGATCCTAGTAGTACATTTACTTTTATTCAATTCTGATGAGTACTTTTTATTTACTTATTGAGTAATTGAAGAATAAGAGCTGAAGGTCATAGCAGTCACATGACCACAGAAACAACATTTACAGCAGGCAGTGATGGTTTACTCTGTAATGTTACAAATATAAGGTGTAGTTGTAATAGTAGTAGAGTTAGTAACATTGGTAATAGTTTAGTTAGTCACAGTGGTATAACTATGACTAGAGCAGCTACTTATTGAATGCAAAATTCTAAAATACATTTACCTTTATCCCAACTCAGAGGCGTTTCTATTGAGCAGCTGAGGGAGGCCACCCCAGAAATTTGATTGGCCTCCCATGTGCCAATTTGACTTATAATTTAGAATTCTTATTATTTCTAATAATTTATTCACAAAAATTAAGAAATGTAAGTGCTGAATTCTCAAAATTCTCACTCTAAAGATTTTCCCAGTGAATATAGTCCGGACACGCCCCTGTCTAAATAACAACTGTGCTGAGTACTATCATTTAAAATGCATTAACTATCATTCTGCTGTGATGGAAGTATCACACGTTGAGTAGAAGAGCCTGTAGTAGAAGTAGTAGTGCCAGATATTCCGTTTCTCTCAGCCAAACAGTTTGCCCAGTCCTTTTACTTTCCCTCACTTGCAGACAAACAGTCAAGCCCTTTATTTGGTACAATACTCCAGCTGCTAGTTTAAGATGCTGCACATTTCTTCTAATATGCCCATAGAGCATGCTCCCTAATCTAATTAGTGTGTCAGTCAGCGCGCCGCTCATCCAGAGAGAAATTAGCCAAAATCTACAACGGCAAAAATCGTCTTGCAGGCATGTGGCATATCTACCTCCTCCTCCTCCTCCTCCCACCTCTTTCAGATGTTTTAATGGTTTCAAAGTCGCCCCTGCCGAGATTCATTACCTGAACTAATTATAAAGGCAAATGAAATCAGCTGCAATACATTATTAATAGGAACGAGACATTAGAATTCATTTGCAGTATTTGCCACAATATTATATAGTTCTGGTTAGCTTGATTGAAGACACATGTTGATAAGGAAATGTATACGAGCGAGAGAAAAAGAGAGGGAGAGATGGCAGATAAGTGGATGTAATGAAAGAAATGATGGCTCAAAAGGGTAAAATATTGAAGATGATGTTTGGTGAGGTGTTTCAAAGAGAGCAGGCTTTTCCACTGGAATAAGTATTGACGCCATATTGGGGGTTGGTGCGTGTTTGAAGCAGCGCGTGGTCACAGCGTCCTGGAGGTAAAGCTTGAATAAAGTTGGTCAATAAGCACATCTCATCTCTTTATGCACAGATCAGCCATGACTTTAACCACATGTTGATGCCAATTATACAGTTTAATAGTCTCATGTTTTCTGGGGGCATTTCTTACGCAGGAAGTTTTGGTTTTTCAGCCGAAAACTGAGAAAAACGATAAGGACAAGGCCAACAACACTTACTTAGGATCAAGTTGTAGTGACTTGACCAGTGACTCTCAAACTGTGATGTTTCGCAGGTTATTCCACTGAAGCCAGACGTGGGTAAAATCAGTGACTTTTACTTGAGAAACTATTACATTTTACATTTTTCAAATATGTACTGTATGCAAGTAGTGTTTTTGTGTTGTCTTATGTTCTTCTATGTTATCTTGATAATATTTACTTTTAAACAGTTTTGAAAATACCAGAATTTGACATTTATTTTGTGTTTTCTTCTATCGTGCTACATTAAAACTACTTTTTTTTAACCCTTATCCGAGTTTAGGGATGTCAGGATTATTAAGTTACTCAATACTCAATTGATTAATCAGGTCACAATATAATTGTAAGCACTAAAATCATATTCATGAGTATTAGTATTAGAATGAAAATGTAATATTTCAATTCAATAAATAGTCCTCAAAATACATTAAAAAACGAAGTACTAAGTAAAAAAAATTGTTTACTATGGTGGTTTTTTTCACATTAACTTAATTTTGTCATTCAGAAAGTTCAGTTTGGCAAAGCTGGTCACAAATTTGAGGAATAATAATGTGTTAAGACGATGGGAGTCAAAGAAAATGAAACATTTCACAGTTTGGTCTCAGTAATCGTGCTGTTTTTTCTCACAATATTTGTAACACTAAAATGTGACATTGTGACATTCCTACAAGAGTAATTATACAGATGCTTCCTTTTTACTTCCACAGAATATTTGTTGAAGTGGACTCTTTTGTCTGCTCTTCCCACTTCTGCTTGGCGTTGGTGCTATGCAGTCTACTCGGTGGTACTACTATCTATAATGTATGAATTATTGTGAATATACAGTTCTGTGCAATGGTCAGATTCTAGCAAAGATGGGCCAGGACAAAGACACTGGTCGGGGGCTGCATACAGACGTAGATCATGTTCAGTTTATTGTGTGCACATATAACTATAGGAGGACAGTGGTTGTTGCAGGAGGGCGGAGGTTGCATCGCTCAGCACAGCACGAGCTCCAGAGAGTAAGCAACCATGAATAAAAATGGACTTTGCAGCGAAGTAGGGCTCATAATTATTCGTTTTAAATCAGTTAAAGCCTTTTCTCAAATATCCCCCAGGAGGCGCGGGGTTAAAAATCCATTTGTGGGAAGTGTACCATGACAGCGAGCTCGTCTCCCGGGAGACAGAGGATACGGCAGCCGAGACTTGTCTATTGGGGCCATATATACAATCATGTGTGTGTCGGAAACATCAGTATGCATGCAAGTTCGCCAAGCATTTGAGTGTTAGCAAATTTGGCAGTCAGTGAAGCATGAGAAGTCACAAACAGACAGACAAACTCAGAGTGATACCATTTCTCCTGTTTGAGATTTCAAGAGCGGATGTGCACTTGTTTTAAAGGTCACATGTGGAGAGATGTAATGCTCCGGTCGCTGTGGCCTGGAACCAAACCAACGAGAGCTGCTAAAGAATACAGAGTGGGCCCGAGAAAGTCCCTACAGCAGAGGTGGACGGGAACTGGGGACTGTTGTTCATTCACTGTAGGAGAATCTACAAATTTGATTTTTTTTTTAAAGTATAAGCCTGCCATGATAATTACTACAGATTTATTGATTTCTTGTTCATTAAGTTGGGTCACTGAAATTGGGGATAAACATATATTTAAATATTGAACACTGATTACATTTTGAAAATGTTTTTGTATTTCATTTTTTAAGCTGCTGTGTGTCAAATGAATTATTACTATTACTAATTATAGACATTAATTAAAGGGGCTGTACATGATTTTTACTGTTTTGGAATGCGAAAAACAGAACTAGTTTAATTTACTGTGGTCACATGTATCGCTCACTTTCCTAATGCATTTAATATTCACTGCAATGACATTATAAGCACTTTTCATGAGTCTCTGAGCCCAGAGTGAGTTTTGCCATCTGTCTCGCTAAAGCTAACAAACATTAGCATGTGCACTTCCTGCTTCTCGTAGAATAAAACGCTCTATAAATAATTGCAGAGAAAGAGCTGTGCTCTCATTTTCAACAAATGCTTTTACAATATATCTGTACTGGGGCAACACCGATTTCACTTTCTTACATGCAAAAACTAATTCTGTTTTTCACATTTCAGAAAATGTTTAAAAAAAAAGCTTTTTCTTTGTTGCAGAGCATATTTTTAACTTTATTAAACATTTAGAAGAAGGCGTATTGGAAATATCCTGTTTTACATTTATTGTGTCAGTGGCAATATAGTTCCAATATTATTGTTTGTTGTGATATTTTTTGTAGAAATACTGTATATCACACTGTAAAATGTATCGTGACAGACCAATATAAGTAAAAGTATTTTTGATTAAGCAGGAATGTAAATATTTTGAAAGTACTTATAGTTATACAAGTGTGTTGTAATAGCTTGCAACCCCATGAAAATGAAATGTAATCAATAGCAATAAAGTGTAATTGCTTTTACTAGTAGCTTTATTTGTAGAAAATTCTGGCAGTAAAGGTGATATTAGCTAAAAATATCCTTGTAATAGTGGCAAGGGAAAAATAATGAATAAAATAATCCAGTTACTTGTGATTTGTCTTGTGAATTAGGTACGTTTACTTGTGAGGGCTGGTTCCACCTCTGCCTTATACATTTTTCACCCAAACTGTGGTACTGTGGTCATTATTTTTAGATATTTAAACAAAGAAGGGACTGGGATCAGATGTGAATGAGACGATGAGAGAGACCAGAGCCTGGGGAGGGAAACGCACAGAACAGAACAGGTTTTGTTACAGAGGAGGGACAGAAATGATTTTTTGATTTTACCGTCACGCCGTCCTGCCACACGTGCTCCTTCTGCAGCTGCTCCGCCTCTCGGGCCAGTTTCTACAAAAACAACACAAAAACAACAGGCTGAGTGTCAGGAGTCGATCGGGTATTGATTTGTGAGTGTTTTTCTATGAGCGGGGCTGATATGAACATAGAAAGGTGTCAGTAAATCATCCAACATCAGTGAAAGCTACATAACATAGAGTTTAGTTTGGTTTTAAGAAAAGTATTACTTCTTGAGGTATGCAAGTGCTGTTATATGCAAATAATATACCGTGTCTTGATTCATGACACAACCTTTTGTCATTTTTAGCAGTATTATCTACTACTACACTCAAAAAATTAGACCTTATGTCAAATTTCACATTACCGTAATATAAAGCCCCACCGTGTAAGATTTCAGCCATTAAATGCATTTAAAAATACTTTATTCCATTTCAGATGTATTTATTGCACTATAAACCCTTGAAAATCACCCAAAACAGTTAAATGGAAAAAGGTAAAATAATTAAATTGGGTCAATGTTTCAATTTTTGTGTACTATTTGATGGATATAGAATTAACACTGCATTGGTACACTATTAAAGCTGTATTGTTCTCGTACCAGAAAATCAATGATTCTATCCAGCCCCACATGTTAGTCATTTGATTTTACATTCTTATGACTAAAACAGCACTCTTTATTTGAGGACTTAACAAGAATAAAAAATGTCTTCTCGACACACAAAATGACACACTGTGTGTGTCATATTCATTTAAAACTTTTGAAGCAAAGGATGAACTCATGAATAACTCACACTTAAGACTGGAACTTCAAATTCTGAGATTTGATTAAAGTGAAGACAATTAGCCAAGATGGAAAAAAAGTTTTCAACATTAAAAAAAAAAAACTTTAAAAGTGAGTGTGCTATGCAACTTTTATGCTGCAGTGTCTTCCAATGCTTGTCTTTTTGGAATGTTCCACAGTATAGCATTAAATCTGTCTCCATGTAGACAAGCCCATGACTCCACCAGACCAGGTTACAGGCCAAGGGCCTCATTTCTAAAGCTTACACACTACACAGTGCGTAGCCCGCCCTCTGCACCATAAAACTTCCACTAGGCGCAGGGTTTGCTTATCTCTGTGCAAACTGAGACCCTCCTAGCTCTACGCAAAGTCTGGAGACACGGGAAAACGACGACGCATAGTGGCTCAACGGTGAATGAGAAAGCTAACCTGCGCTTCACTCACAGCAGGTGGCGCTGTGGCGGAGACACGGGACTTGTGTTGATAGGTATGATCTGTCTCTCTGCCGTCTCCACACCTTTCAGCTGTGTTTTCTGCACCAAAGTCCTGTCTAGTTTGTGCTATAAAGTCTCAGAAACGTTTCAGTGCGTCTGCATTGTCAGGTTCCCAGATAAACACTAAACACTTCCTGTGTGGTCATTTCAAGATAAAAGTTCCTGCGTTTGCCACCTGCAGTGAGGGCTTTATTGTGAAAAGGTTGGACTGTAAGCCAGTGCACTTCACTCACAACAACAGCCGATCGAGAAAAATTTTTTTGATTAGATAATTGATATAATTTCAGATGCTACTGACTGACGAACTGGTCAAAACACTATTTTAACACATTTGTGACAATATTAAGGTCAAAATTTTAATTTTTCATTCTGAGAAATGTGTGGTGTGTGCTGTGTGTGCGTGTGATGGGGGTGAAATGTGTGTGTGTGATGGAAGTGAAATGTGTGTGTTTCTCGGCCGATGCGTGACACTTGAGAGCCCGGTTTACAGCATGAACCTCCTCCACAAGAGCTTCCATTTCTGCTTCAGTTTTTCTTTCAGGATGCTATCTTTGCTGGATTGAAAGGCAATATCTGAATAGTTGTGAATATGTATGAGCTCATTTGCATGGTCCATATATGGGTCTGAAGGTGTGGTCGGGGCGGGATCAAAGGCAGCGTGACGTCTGAGCGTCTTTAGCTTCAGGTGGATCTATAAAGCTGTGGTTGCTGGTAGAGTACGAAGGGTTTTATATATCAGGATTGTGCCTCTAGAGGGCACGCGCTCAGCAAAAAAATCTGCGCAATAAAAACACCTGCAATTGAATAAGATAGACAGGTTTAATGCTATATTGTGGAACATTCCAGGCAAGGCAATAATATCTCCTTATTGACAGACCAGAAAAGTTACATAGTGCACCTTTAACATGATCTGATTTACCAAATGTCAAGTTTTAGTGCATTTTGGACATTTTATGATTCAAATGTCTAAAATAATAATATTTGTCTCATAAATATGTGAGTCTTTGTGTACAAATCATAATACCAGAGCTCAGTATAGAAAAAGTAGAAATTATATTCAGAAGTAATGACTTTTCTACTGCCTCTAGGGAGAGATTGTTTTCTGTTTCTAGTCACACACGCTCGACCATAAACTCCCTCCGCTCTAAATGTCTCTCTGATAGGCCCACGCGAAGAGCTTTATGAATCTGTGCCAAGTCGATGGAACGAGTCCACTGCCACGCAAGTCTTTTTATCATCAAAAAACAACATCTATTTCTGAAAAAGTTAAGCTGGACCACAACTGCAGCCAACTGAGAAAGACACACTTATTACAGATTTCACTCAGAACAATCTCAAATTTGTCAAAAAGAACTCACAATCTGTACGCTTATAAGATCTGCAAGGGTTATCACAATCAAAACAAAATCCAAATTTGAATGGTCACAATTAGCAAATTGCAAAAACAACAAAGTATCGTATGTGTTATTACCCTGCCAATTTTTGACCTCTACAAACAGAAATGCACTGGATTCTATTAGTGCAGCAGTTCAGATTTTATTTTTTTCTCAAAATGTAAAGGCTCCTGGACATGTATATATTGTGCACTTTGTAGAGAATCCAACTTTTAAAACATTAATTAAAGCATTAATTGCAATGTTTGGTAGAAAAAAATGCAATTAGATATTTTTCCAAAATCGCTCAGCCCTAACTGTTACATTCATCATTTTGAACATTGTAGTATTTAGGCACTTCCTGCTCTTTTTAAGTCAGTTTAATCCTGCGCAAAATGGTCAAATTATTGCTTTTATTTTTTACATTAAAAAGTGAAAACATGAATGAATCATTTTTCATGATACAAAAGTGGATGGAGGAGATTAATAGATTTTTAATCAGTCCACATGCAAATTTAGAGGCGTTTTTATTGCAAAATCAAGAAAAGAAAAAAAAAAAAACACAAAACTTTAAATACACACATTCTACTGTGAGCAGCTTTTGTGCAGATCTGACGTACTTGTCTCTATAGAATTAGATATGTTAAATGCCGAACATGCCAGGCAACTCAATAACACCTCCAGAGAGACAAGCAGGTTTCAGACCCTCCACCAGAAAAGTTAATAATAATGCATTATACTTCTATAGTGCTTTTCAAGGCACTCAATGACATTCCACATTGCATTATTCATTCACTTCACACTTAATTGAAATCAAATTGAAATGACAATTTTAATGGACGCAGATAACAAATTGCAAAGACTGCAGTTTTTGAAGTCCCATCCTTCACAAACAACAAAATATCCTGTTTCATTCTGCATTAAAAAAAAACTGCTAACCCTCTAGTCTTTTTCGCCAATTCTCCTGGACGCTTTTAAAATATGAACTTTGAACAGAATCGAATTATCAAAACATAAATCGCAAATATAATCGCGATACTTGATATTTTTCCTAATACAAACTGCTTTAGGGATAAGCCTTTTCGGGGTCCTGCCACACTTCATCACACTTTAATTTTATGTATCCAAACGTTTGCATTTACCATGTGATAAAAAACAAATGCAAAAAACACACCTAACTACAAGCCCTTTACAACAATAAACGACCCATCCATTTCACAGTCAGTTCTGCCTTTAAAGCTAAACTCTTGGCACAGTTATCTCCACAATCGCTTAATCTTTGAGCAAGAATCAAAACTATAAACCCCATTCTCTCTTTGCCCCCAAGTACCATTTCTCTGCTCATATTTCCCCCCTCTCTCTCTCGTCACTGTATTTCTGGACCATATCTCTTCTCCTGCAGCCTCCTAACAGCCATGCGTCTTCATGTGTCTCTCCCTCTTGTGTTGGACCCAGATAGATGGCCAATGCAAACAGTGAGTGAATCAGTATGAGCGATGTGCTGAGGTGGGGGCAGGGATATATCATCTGTGCTGCTGCCGCTGCTGGTGATGGTGCTGGTGGCTTAGTGAGGAGCCTATAGTGAGATCAGCATAGTACAGCTCTGATAAGCCCAGCACTCCAGTCAGAACACATGCAAAAAAGGGCTGGAGAAGAAAACAAAATCGAACTGAAGGATGGTCGCATTAAGAAAATAGCCAAGGCTGCAGTTATTTGGGTAATGTCCCCTGCGGAAGACTGAATGTCCCTTATCCGTGGGGTCTTTTGGATGTTCTGCGCACTCGTCCTCGTCCCGCCCATTTCGATAATGTGCCATCTTTTCACTAGTGTGGATGGAAAATGGTGAGATTTACATAGAAAACAAGATAACATCACTTTTCCTGCCAAAATAACAGCGTTTTTTGGGTTGTTATGCGATGTCATCTGTTGCTGTTCCATACCATCTAACTGTAAAAAAAAAAAAAAAAGAAAGAAAAAGAAAATCATATGTTTTATAGCAGTCTTTGTCTGTATCATGTTGGTCCCGCTACATTGTAGAGCTGTAATAATTTAGTCGTTTAGTTGATTAGTCGACGGACGTTTTTATTAGTTGACTAATTATTTTATTTGCAGTTAACAAAGATAGAGAAGATGTGGAGTGTGTTAGCTGAAGAGTTTGGAGTAAAGCAGTATCTCTAACAAATAAATACACTGTTTACAGGTACTTTATGTATAAATTGTTATTTTTGCATGAACTCCTGTGCAGTTTGGGTCAGATACACAGAGCTTCTTCATGTTTAGATACATTTTTGCTACACCCCCTTCTGGACTAATCAGTCCATAGGGCACATACATTGTCTAACTTGTCCCACTTTTTCTGCTATCTGAAGTGGTCACAATAGTCTACTGTTTAAAACAAGCTAACAAGCTAATTCAGAGCAAGTGTAGCTTCTCAACTGTAACTGAACAAATGAATAAATAACTCGTGGAAAATTCAAGGCAGAATAATAACATCTCCTTGGAGACAAGCAGGTGGAGGATCCCCTGCCGGAAAAGTTACATGGTGCCCCTTTAATACTTCTATTTGTTTAAAATGTGCAATTAGATATTTTACCAGAAGCACAACAGAGGCTTTGGTCACTATTTTTAGTCAAGGTCGAGATGCATAAAAACATGGAGTGATTTTCCTACACTAAGGGTTGTAGTGTTACGTAATGAAGTGTTGCACATTGTTCCAGAGGTCTGGAATAGGCAGAGTGGAGTGGGCCGTGGAGTGGGCAGCGTAGTAGGAGGTGGGTGACAGAGCCGCAAAACAGATCACAATACACAGAACATTTGCTATGATGATATACGGATGAAAGTGTAAAGGAGCTCAGAAATGTTACGAGGATATCTATATTTTCTATCAGTCCCTCGTCTGCAGTGATGGGGTTTGTAAAATGAATTGCATGCATTCTTACATTAGGGATGATTTAGTTGAAAAATACCACATCAAACCAGTATCTAAAAAATATGTGCATTACATTACTGTATCTCGAAAAATGCAGGGCAAATGTTGTCATGGATTTGGTGCAGATGATACGTTTGGTTTCTCTTATTATTCAGAAGATTGCACATGTTCCCCTAAAATAGCAAATGATTGTGTGAAGCTGTTAGTCAAATTGCACATTTCTTGCAGGCACATGTGGCAGTCCCTGAAGGCGCACACTTCACAGGCTCATAGTGTATTAAACGTAATAACTAAACTGTAACAGCAACAATCACATATTACCCGAAATGCCGTTAGCTATTCATTTATTGAGGAAACAAGTACTTGGAGTATTGATATGATCACTAATTTTGATATTAATGGTGTTATGCAAATATTTACTCATTAACATAATATACATTTCAAAGCATCCCTTCTATTCATTATTTTGTGTCAAAACGCCTTCACCATAACGCATCAGTGTCAGGTCATTGTTTTGTCCTCAAAAGTTCTTTAACCCATAACAATATTTGGCATAATACTAAATAATAAATTCATAATTTAAAATAACGATATAAGTAATAATGAAATGCCTTCACCCATAAGTTTAGATTATGCAATACCAGTAGATCAGTATTGAAAAAAACTTTGTATCAGTATCAATTCAGAAAATGTGGTATTGTTCCATAAGTACTTGGAAATGCTCCTTACATTAACCAGGGCTGTAGTCAAAATGTCATGGCAATAAACAGAATCAATATATTAAAATGAATTACATATAATACAAGTTATACACTTTTGCCTTTAGACTGAATCTGTTTGGCTGAAAAGGTGACTTATTCATGGGACAATTGTATTCTGATATTAAGGGCATTGGGAACATGACATTCCAACACCGTTTGTTATTCTATATAATCAATACCACATTTTAGGAAACTTATAAAACTGTTTTTTTTTAGACATATCCATGTATCAGGACACGTATTGTATAGCTCTGGGTTTTAGGATAAGTATTTTATTGTAAGTGGAGGAGCATGGACCAGTTATAAATGCTGCGAATCGTTGCATTTATCTGACGTTATGAAGTGCTAGACCAGGTCTGTTTCACAACCAAATGTAAATATTTGAGGTTGTAATTGTTGACAGAGGGTCAGTAGTTTGTACAAGGCAATAGCCAGCCCTAACACTAACTGTACTTATTCACTTGTTGGCACTTTAGCACATGTTGAAGTCAAGACCACGATTTCTGTGAGAACAAAACTTCTTTCTCTGTGACAAGACAAACTTTGAAGGACGGCTCATATATACGTACATATAGGTCTCACATCCTGCATGACTAATGGCATTATTGTCATTGATATGTCAAACACAGCTCTGCACCCCGCGGCTCCACCTCTGCTGTCTCCGCTGACGGCGAAGCTTTATGCTCCCTGACTGTGAACTCCAGAGTGAGAAGACATGACCAAAAACCATAGGGAAAATCTCAGCGTGAGACGATTAGGATCTTTAATATTCATAACTGCGCGCTGTTATTGAGCAGGGGCACAGTTTAATCACTCAAAGTGGCGTTCTTTCTGTGGGAATGACAGCGCACCGGGGACAGTCGGCCCCGTGCTGCTCCGAGGCTCAGCTCCTCGCAGATGCCATGTGACGGCTGCAGCCTGTTAGACCCTTGTACACAGCGTTAACGTAAAGGCCACTTGGAGCAGTGCATTGTGGTCTGTGAGATCACGAGGGACTCTTCGGCACTGCTGTAATGAAAGAGAAGAGGCACTTGACAGACATGCCAGGTTGTACGTGTGACTACAGCAGACCAGTACAAACAGTGTGTCATTGGGACGGATAACAAGGGGCTACCAAAATACTGACACAAATCGAAAGTTATTGTAACATGGCTGTAAAGTACTGCTTTATCGATATTTGAAGTTACTTTTTTACACAATAGTTTCAGTGTATATTAAAACAAATACGATCATGCCTTAATGTATTAGTCAAACTCTGTCAAAATAAAACTTAACACAGAAAAAAACAAGAATAAATCAACAATATTTTAGAGTGAATCGTGGAACTTGTTGCTAATAAATGCACATAATCATGTAATGTAATCAACAAAAATGTGTTCAAGTGGAAGTAAAACATAAGGATTCATACAGTGTTAAAAAAAAAAGAATCTCATCCAGGAGTGATCTGTCATACAAAAAGTTTCAATGGTAGTCATCTGGAAACTGGAAACAAATATCAAGTCCAAGACATTTTCAATCTGAGGAGTGGTACAGTAAACAGTCTAGCTCGAAGTCGAAATGTTTTGATTTTAAAAACATTGTCCAGGCTACCTTATCAGCTAATTATAAAGCGACTACGACAATTGCAAAGTGTAAATAACATATCAAAGGAAACATGTTATGCTTTTTTCAGGTACTACAACAGACGCCAATCATCATTATGCATTTTGTTCATAGTAAATTATAATGTTGATAAAACGGCTAAGTAATAGAAACAGGTTACAGTGATCCCTCATTTATCGCGGGAGTTGCGTTCCAAAAATAACACGCGAAAAGTGAAATCCGTGAAGTAGTCACAGCGGAGATTGTCATTTACATGTTTTTTATTTTGAAAAGTGGCATTTCAAAACCAAACATGTATCACTCAGAGTTTTAATTTTCCAAATATACACAACTGAGTACAGATTTGTGGGCGGGGATAGGTCGTAGGTGAAAACAGGAATTTTCTGAGCACTTGAGTCTCAGTTGCAGGATAATACAGGATAACTCAAACATGCATCAGAATACAACTTTGAGTAAACTAATGATGATAATAAGAAACACGTTTACTGCTGACAGAAAATATGATAAAATAAGTACAGGTTAAGAAAGGTTGTACAAACACTGCTCTAACAGTGTTCAGACTGTTCCCCGCGTATCCCACTGTGGTCCCGACTCTCGAGCAGCCTGTTGTGATTGCCTCTGCCCTGTTAGCCTCTTATGGCGCGCATTAACTTAAAGGCCACTTGGAGCTACGTGGAGAGGCCACACTCGAGAAGCAGCACAGTTTGTATGTGATTGTAGCTATAGACCCAGGCACTCGGCATGTTCCAAATGACCGGCTCCCATCGCCAATCGCTTCAGTCACCTTGGGGACCGCAGACTGTGAAATGGCCCGGCTGTAGGTCACTTAACCTCCCGCAAGATTCACATCAACAGCAAAGACCCGTAAATTTTACAAGGATTGGTTCCTCTGAGCAAGTGTAGAGCCCGGCTATTAAGCTGTAAATGTATTTGTGTAAACTAGTGTTGGCTCAAATGCTTTTCTTTTTGTTCCTGTTCACACAGTCACGGCTTGCAATAACATGGACAATATTAATCCATGTGTCACGTTCCACTTTGCAATAAATGATCTGGCTTGTACTGTTTTATGGGTAATCAGAAGTAGTCAGTGAAAGGTTATGTTCATGATATCATTCGACACAAAGCCTCAAATCGAGCTGAAGGGCAAAACAAAAAGACAGAATTTTCTTTCAAAGTGTCAAAATGTCTTTAATGGTTTATGGTTAATATCTCTTTTATTGCCAGTACTGGACTAATTCACAAATAAACAACAACTTGCAACATTCCTGGCTTCAGATACCTTTTTAGACCCAATTTTAAGGACTTTGGGCCATTCAAAAGATAAAATATTGAATTTAGGATTGTTAATTGCGATGTACACAGTCCTTTTCATCACTGCAAAAAGCATAGATAGGGATAAAAAATGTCGTAACGAATCAAGATCAAATTGTGGGATATTAAAGGTGGAACATGGATAAAAATGGATATTACAACTGTTGTTTTGGAGAAATGCAAAATTAGCCTATACTTAGTTTATTGTGTAGAATGAAAACTACAAAAAATTACAAAAAGAGACATAAAGGTCTAGCGTAATCTCCTTCAATTGGGATAAAGTGATATTTCTGCCCTTTCGTTAATCATTTTTTGTCCATTCTATGATGGTCAGAAACTAGAATCGAAACTAGATACTCATTTGAGTATTTAAGTATCGATACTAAAACGATCCCTTTTACAGGACAAAATTTTACCTTTTGTGAATAGTTTTAGAATGATCTTGAACTTACAAAGTACAAGAGGTGATGTTTAATAAAGAAGCTACTCTTATTTAGTGTTGAAAATGTCTATTGTCTCAAACCAAAAAGAGCATTTGTAATTATCCTTGTGATATTGAGAATGTAGTTTTTTTTCTTAGTATCGAATCCAGTTTCAAATTTTAGTGTCATGACAATACTAGTCTATTCACATTTTATGCTTGACTTGAACTACAATCAAGACATTTGCTGGCACATTTCAGCCCAGCACTGTTAAAAGATTGTCTATAAATTGCCTTAAATATGCAACAAATACTGCCATTTTCATTTTTAGCAATGCAGCACACCCCACTGAATTATTCAGTCATCTCTGTCTTAATGTGTACAACGCAGCAGCCAAATGTGAAAGTGAATTCTCCTTGACACCACATGGTTCTGTCCAATATTTCCCGTGTCCAGTGGAGACATACAGTGCTGCAGTGTGACCATGAGAGGGCAGTAGACCGGAGCAGCACATCAGCTCCAGCAGCAGTGTCCAGTGGAGCCTGTCAGAGAGAGCAGTCTGCTTTAAGCTCTTCATTCTGTCTCCTGCTCTTGGTCGGGATTAAGGCCAATCATAGAAATCATTGAGTCAGAACTGCACCACAATAACAGATGGAGAGACTTTTCACTGCAGAATTTCAAACCGCGGCAGACAAACTCCTCTTGTCGCCCTCACAGCCTCCTTCTTCTCCAGCCTCTTTCATTTTTCTGCCTTTATCAGGGCTCCGCGCTCGGCTGCAGAGCCGCTATCCTGCCATCACGCGCCGTACCCCATTTCTCTCCATCTGTCTCAGTTTACTGCCCACAAACTTTATTCCTATTCCGGCGCTATATGCATTTTCACAACGCTGCGCCGAGAAGCAACAGCAAAACAATTTAAGTGACTCCGCCACCGAAGTCACCAATAAAGCATGAAAGTGTGTGATGTGTTTTTGGAATAAAACATGGTTTGTACACTCAAGGCCGACAGAAAGGCTCCCAGGGATTTCATTTTTATGACCAGTGGTTATCATTTTCAGTGGGATAACAGGGCTGACAAAATACACAAATACTACATTTAACTACATCGAAAAGAAATGATCTAATGTATTAAACTGAGATAACAACAGGTGGAAATTGGATGAGTGAGCGCAATAACAACTTACATCGAGTTGATTGATACTTTTACGACTGCAAAACAAATCACAATCAAATTGAAATTGCAACTTGAATTGTCAAAATTATTATTTATAATGCCATTATTTATAACATTTGTTTTTTGTGACTCCTACCTTAGGCTGCAAGATTAATCGTAGTTGAATCGAAACGGCAGTTTAAATGGATGCAATGCAAATTACAAAAGCTAAAATTCCCATAGTCCCATAATCTCCTCAACAAACTACTAAATATTCTGTTTTATTTCCATAAATAGCCCTCAACCTGTAGTTTGGATCTGCATAAACCTGTTCTGAAATAGATGTTATTCATTTTTTTTAGTTTGTCAGATCATAGACCTTTTTTTTTTGGTGTGAAATCTCCTGGATGTGTTTAAAACATGGACTTTGAACAGTATTCTATTAGTAAATCATAAATCGCAATACTGGTCAGAAAAATTGTAACTAGATATTTTTCCCTGTAGGCCGACTCCACATCTTTGACACATTGGGACACCATTTAACAAAACACCAGTTCCCTTCAATACATTCTTGACAAAATATAATAACACAATTATAACCATGTCATGTTTTGGCGAGCATTTGTGAAGTCCATTGTTCCGAGATGATTCCATGTAATCCAAAATCCATCTTTTCATCGTCCACATATTAAAGTAAAGCAGTGACACAGACAGTCTCTGATCAGGGACATGAATGGTGCTTAATACTCACTCCCTGGTCGGTCCTCACTGCAGACTGTTTATTTATTTTATTTATTTATTTATTTGATAGGGACAATGCACATTAATGAACATCAGTATAAAACAGATGTAAATATGCCAGATTATAGCTACAAAGCTAATTTTCATCCGTAGTCCCTAGGCAGGCAAATACATAAAAAATTACAACATGCAATACAAATAGCACAAGGAAAAGTTGTCTAATGGGTCTAATGGTCACATGACTGGTTTGTTTTCAGCCATCGTTTTTGTTGAGTTTTAAAGCTGTTCAGTGTAGGACTCTCCCGTGTTTGCAGAGGAAGACTGTTCCAGAGGTTAGTGGCCCTCACTGAGAGAGTGTTCTGTCCGAAGGTTGTTCTTCTGTAGGGGACTTCACAGTCTCCTCTGGAGGAGGCTCTGGTTCTCAGACCTCCTGAAGTCTTAGGTTTGAAAAAGACAGACAAGGGAGGTGGGGCTAGTCCATGTAGCACTTTGTAGATTAAACATACATACTTAAAATTTATAAAATTTTCAAAATTTAAAAGATTATACTTGTTTAAAATATTACATACATGAAATGAATTAGGTTTTTGGTCAAAAATTTTTTTTTTTTTATACAATGATTCAATTATTTTCAAATTGGTGACAGTGGTTAGAGACCAACTTGTTATGCAATATTCGATATGGGATAAGATCATTGAATGGAGAAACATTCTAGCAGCACCTAGTGTTAAAAAGGCCGTATTTGTTTAAAATTTTTTAGGTTAAATTTACAGTATTGGCAAGTTTTTAATATGATTTTGAAAGACAGAGTGGAATCAAGTGTCACACCAAGATACTTTGAATTCTGTGACAAGTTGTAATTCTTCTCCTCTCAAGTATACTCTGGAACTTTTAATCTCTTTTTGATTGTTTTGAGAACATCATACAGACCGTTTTTTGGAATTTAAAAGCAAACACGATTTAAAAGCCAGTCATTTACTTGCTCCATGGCTGAGGTCAGAATGGAAGCTGCCTCTTTAACACTCCTTGCATGTGTATAAATTACAGCGTCATCTGCATACATTTGAAAATTAACGTTATTACATGTTTTGGGAAGATCATTTATGTACAGTGAAAATAACAGAGGACCAAGTATTGATCCTTGTGGAACACCGACAGAAACATCCAAAACCGATGATTTTACACTGTCAATTTGTACACATTGTTTTCTTGAATTTAAATATGATTTAATCCACTGAATTGCCTCTGACGAGAGTTGAAGTCTATTTATTTTGTTAGAAGAATTTCATGGTTGACAGTGTCGAAAGCCTTTTTAAGATCGAGAAACACTGCACCAACACAGGGATATACATCCAATTTACTCTTGACCATTTCTATAAAGAAGCTGTTTGCGGATTCAGTGGAATGGTTTGCTCTAAAACCAAACTGCATGGCATTTAAGTTAAAGGGACTTTTATTTAAATGATCATTTATAATATTTGCTACCCATCTCTCAACAACCTTGGAAACAACTGGAAGTATACAGATTGGTCGATAATTCGATATATTTGATCTGTCACCAGATTTAAAAATTGGGGTGACTATGGCCAGTTTCAGGATGATGGGACAACCCTCTGTTTAAGTGATAAATTAACCATGTGTGTTATTGGTGCAATAGAGACTCTTTGCATAATTTTAGGAGATGAGTATCCAGTCCATGAATGTCTTTGGCTTTTGAATTTTTAATGAACCAATAATTTTGGACACTTCCAGCCCTGTTATTTCAATGTAAAATTAAAAACAGGTTGTGTGAGATCAATGGATCTTGTTTTGAGATCAGGAGATGAAAATAGCTCACTTATTTCCTTAACAGAGTTGAGAAAATAGTGATTAAATTCATTTGTCAGTAGATCTGGATCAGACACTATAATATTGTTTATTTTTAACTCTATTTCTTGTTTTGCTTTTTTATCCTTCCCAGTTAATTTATTTATATTTTGCCAGATCTTTTGGGGTTTCCATTTGCTTCAGAGATAATAGTCATGAAAAATGTTGCTTTGACCTTTCGCATAATTTGAGTGACCTTATTTCTAGTGAGGTAAATTTATACCGGTCTGTGATGAGACGGGATTTGAGATATTTTTTTAGTTGTTCATCTCTGTCTCTCATCCATTTCTTGCATTCGTCATTTATCCATGGTAATAGATTTCTCTTTCTTTTGTTGTGGCTTCCTTTTTTCGTAAAATTTAACATTACTGCATTCATTTTCTTGTGAAATAGAGAGCTGCTATTTACAACATCTTTACTTTGAATAATTTCATTCCAATCAGCACTTTGCAACGCTGCTATAAGATTTGGTAGTAAATTTTTGGGGATTATTTTTTTGGGTGAGACTTTAACATTTGACCTAAATGAATCTTTAAAACGTTTTTTTGTAAGTTTTCTTGAGAAGAAGATGGCATTGTGGTCAGACAACCCAGTCACATAGTTAAAGGTTTTGATAATTCTTTCAGGTTTATTTACAAAAAGCAAGTCTATCAATGTTTTTGAGTGTGAAGTTATTCGAGTGGGTTGTTCTATTAGCTGTTTAAAATTAAAATGTTCAGTGACTTGTTTCAGGTTCTTTCGGGCTTTCTTATCATTCCAGTTTACATTAAAATCTCCAATAATTATAATTTCTTTGTTTAAATCACAGTGATTAAGAAGAATTTTTAATTTGTCATAAAAATCCAATTTAGCAGATGGTTTACGATACAAACAAATTACAATAAAAGACATTGCAGGTGAGAGTGAGATTTCTACACCAACACACTCAAGCTGGATATCTTCTGGCCAATTTATCTGTCTACATTTTAAAGTGCTTTTAACATAGAGTAGAACACCTCCACCCCTCCCATGTGCCCTATCATTCCTATAGACATTATACTCCGGCATAGTTTGGTTCAACGTGGATAAAGAGCCCAGTCAATGCTCCTTTTACTCTTGTCCAATTAAAACTCACATAATCCCTGCTTTGTTTAGTACAATATTGTAATTTCACCAATGACCAAATATCTTCATTAAAACACAGTGTAAAGAGAGTATAATTACAGGTCGGCTCTGTGGAGAAGTCCAGTCACAGTAAGAATGTTTTTCAAAGTTGGAAATGAGAAGACCTGTTACTGAATAAATACAAGATAAAGTTTAATGCCAGAGATTGATAGATTGTCAATTAACATTTTTTGTAGAATAGTCGACTATAGTCAGTGATTATTTTTTTAATTAGTCGACTAGTCTAACATATTGTGCATAGAGATTATTACCAGGTTTTTACCAGGTTGCAATATGGCGACTGAATTTTTTTGTAAATAATATGTGTACAAAGTGAACCAAGAAATTAAACCTGATTCTGACCATTTTTCAGATTTAAATCCCCCAAATATGTGCAGTCTTGGCTTATTTCTAAATGAAAACGATGAAAATCTTGTATGAGCGTAAACTACAGAATAAATTACAAATTGATATCTTTCAATTCCAGATGTTTTCCTAATCTAGATGTTTTCCATAATCTAAAGTAACATTAATTCCGTTGCTGGCCTAATACCACATTTTTGCATAATTCCAGGCAAAGCAATAACATCCACACCAGAAAAGTTAGTGCACCAAATAATCTTACTAATCGATGTGTGCAAACTTCTTGTAAAGGATTACTAACTCAAAACAAGCCAAAAACAAATAGACTATCCATTGTAACCTGCACCTCTGACAACTCTTTTTTTGTCATTTGGCACAATCTTCTCCCACAAATGTTAACACTTTATTTGTCTTTGGTCCTTACAACTTCCCTTTCCCCCTTGACTGCTGTTTCCACGGAGACGAAGATGTGGAAGACACAAGCTGCCACCAGCCCACTGCTCCTCCAACTCCAGCTCTACGGCTTTTCAAAATCAAACACAGCAGCCTACAGAACGGAGCAGAGAAAACAGCGTATTTTCACAGTGCAGTGCCGTTATTGTGTGCAGAAGCTTTAGTGTCGACTTTCCCCTCAGACAAAAAGCCAGCTGTCTTTGCTTTGGGAACAATGGCAGGAGCTCGGAGCTGCACTAACTCTATTCTGATCCACACAGACTCAAACCTGGATCAAGACAGGGCGCTTCACATCAAGAGAAGGACAGCTATATCACGGAGTAAATAAGACATTGCAAGCTGTGATTTTATAAATATGGTTAGGATTTGCCTGAAAGTTTAAATATTTATGCAACTAAACTATCACTTACTGACATTTAGAAGCTTTTAACCATATCATACATGTTTTTCCTTCTCATTAAACCACTCAAAGTTGTATTTAGCGATTCATACATGTTGGAGATCATTGCCTCAATCGTCTCCAGATTCCCCACAACTGCTCTTTTCTTACTTCGTTCTGCAATTGTGATTTCTTAAACGTTGCTCGCTATCGTAAAGGGGCCGGAGGAAAACGCCGCTGTGGTTTTCAGCACTGACTTATTTTTTTTAGTTGTGATCAAATTTTATCAATTTAAAATGTCCAAAATGACAATGATCCAAGAGTGTCATGGGTAAGAATGATATAAAGCAGACAAAAGCACAACAGGTCTTTAAAAGTGGGATGGTTCACCTTATTCTGCCTTGCACACCTTTGCCTCTTTTTGTCACAAAACAGCACTCCTGAAGTAAAGGCACTTTACATCGGTTTGGCCTGAGCTCCATTCACGTAAATGTAGAATGAAGGAGCTAAAGGGAGCTTGCAGCTAAAATATTATATAATGTAAATTTATTTGTGTAGAATGTTCTGACTTCCTGGGCAGCCTGAAAACAGCTTTGTAGTCCATGTAGAACTTATTTTCTGTTGAGCTCGCCTGCCCCATGTAAACAAAAAAGTAAAAGTTAGTTGGTAAAACTTTAATTATTTCACGTTTTAAAATGAGTTGTACATTGGATTAAAACAGTTCAAAGTGGGCCACACGACAACGCCATATTGAAAATGACATGTCACATCATCACATTTAATTATATATATATATATGTATATATATATATATATATATATATATATATATATATATATATATATATATATATATATATATATATATATGCCCCACTGAGGCACCTGTATTCAGTGATTTTCTCTAAGGCTGTTTGAATGTTACTGAATCTTATCGTGTGCACAATTTAGCTTAAAACGGATGGAAAAACAATAAACAAAACAATGCAAAAACCCGTCAGATTGTAATTAATATTCAATTAATGTATATGTCCATATTGCACTGGGTGCAATATTGACAAAAATGTATTTGTTGATAAAGATATTCAGACAATATTATATCAGTCCAACAGAAATGTGTTAAAACATGTCTTTAAATGTATAAGTGGAAATGTTATAAACAGATGTGAAATGTATTATTTGAATGTGAAATTAACAATGAAAGTGCAGAAATATCACCTGTTAGGCTTCAAAAGAATCAACTCTTTTTGTAGCATTTTTTTCCTTTAAACGATACATCTTCAGAACAACATTCATGATATTATCTAAAATTGTCCACCCCTAACATATAGTCAATTACAAGTCATAAAGGGAAGTGGGAAGAAATTTAAACGTTCTAAATCCAACCCCTTTCTTTGATTCAATCTGACTGAAATAACTTGTTTAAACATACATGAAATAGTGAAACAGATTATAGCAAAACAAATTACCATCTGTAAAACATATGCCTCAATAAAAATGATAGAAATGTCTCCAAACTAAATAAATAAAACATTGCAATTGACTTGAGTGTATTATATTCTATTTTGCTGAGTGGTGCGAATGTGAGTGTTATTCATGTGCACTTTCAAATGGCATACATTAAAATGCCACTACAAAAGGCTGAACAAGGTCAGCGCAATGACTCTGTATCTCTCACATCAGAGGCTGCTGTGGCCTCAGGTGCAGTGCATGAAACGACCAGCAGGGGGCCCAGGGTGAGCGTGCAGAGAGAGGCAAAGGCTTCTTGGGCAAAACGGTCTGTTTGATTTGTACGACATAAATTAGCTGGAAATTGGGAAAGAAAATATGTTTGTGTAGTCGATACGTCCTGTAATTGCGGCATTGGCTGAAAATAGCATCTCGATTTGCCCGTGCATCTGCTAACAGGTGTGTGGGCAATTGGCTGTGTGACCTGCTTGTTTCATCCACCTCGACAGAGCGCTGGGGAGGGAGGGGCAGAACGAAAGCACATCAAGAAGGAGGGTAAATGGCTCCTTGATCAAACAGGAGTGATACGGGCACATGCTGAGGCCAGAGAGGTAAAAACGTGAGCCAGATTTTAACAGGGAGCTACACCTGCGGCTTTAGCACCACCAACACATACGGAATAGGACTGAACTAAACAGAGTCATTATTTCGATTATGTGTGGCACAACAATTGACACATATTAAGGAATTGGACATATGTTTCAGCTTTAAAATGAGATCCAGTCAGCGTGGGCAAATCTTCTCTTCTGTTTATTTATTTATTTAAACAGATATAATCTTTTTCAAGGGTTTCAAAAGTCAGACTGCCCCTATGGAATTAGAATTAGGGCTAAACAATTTGGGGAAAATATCAAATTGCGATTTTTCAGTACTGCGATGAAATTTGCGATTCAAAGTTCAAATTTTAGGGTGAATTGTCAAAAAGAAATAAGAACTGACACACACTTACCAGAATCACATACATTTGAAACATATTGGCACAGGTTTAAACTGCAGGGTTGGCAGCTTTTATGCAGAATAAGAGAATATTCTGGTTGTAGAAGATGATACTTCAAAATCTGCAGCCATCGTGATTAGGTATTTATGTCCAGTCACATTGTGATTTCAATTCGATTTCAATTAATCTTGCCCTAGCCCTAATCAAATTTCAAATAAATGTATTTTGATATCAGAGGGATTTTTTCTTTCACTGAAAAAAATTGAAAAACACTGAATTGTTTAATCTTTTGAACTTCTGACTGAATGCTTAGCTATGGCTGCAAATGACAATACGAATTTAAACGTGACTTGACCCCAGTGATGAAGACAATAGTGATATCAGCATATTGTAATTGAGGATTTCTCAGTTGAATGCAGCTCAAATACGTGTCCAAACCCACGTCTCCTGTTGGTCAGCCTCTGTCACGCTCTGAGTGAGTGACGTGTGGATTTAACCAATCAACAACAGCTTTTGTTGCATCTTAATGGCAATTACGTGTCCATGAATAGTGATTAGGGGCGGGACGAGACAAAAAGTACATACATTCTTTGACAAATTGCCTTCTCCATGTGCCGCTGTTCCAAATGTATTTAATAACACAGAACAAAAAAACACAGGTCGGCTGCTTGTCCGACAAAAGTGCTGTCAAAAAGCCACCAAAGCACTTCTGATGGCAGCTGCACATTACTTCACAAATACACCTTTACACACACACACGCACACACACACGCACACGAACAGGAACATGCAGACACGGCCGTCTCTCTGAGCAATTACACCAGATTGAAACCAAATTAAATTGGAAGCCTAGAGCAACGGCAGCGAGTGCGCGTCTATGACAGATATGACAGGGGGAGGGGGGCGAGCGGCGGCCATGATGGAGAGGGCTGCAGGTGTGGGTCACAAAGGAATAACAGAGCCACTGGGAATGAGAAATGTATATAGATTGAAGAAGGACGAGACGGAGCCGCAAAAGTGAAGTAGACAATACAGTGTACCGTCCAACATCTATGAATAAGAATGTGCAGGCGAAGTAGTTCGGTTTTTTTATTTGTTTAAAAGTGAACTGCGTAACTTTGGTGCTTCTGGTGGAGAATGGTCAATTAAACGGTAAGGCTAAATAGTCGATCATATAACCTTCATCTCTGCCTCTTGTTGCAATGAGGAAAAGAATCAGACTCCTATTTTGATTTGAATTGTGATCGATAAAAGTCTAACAGATTCCATTAGTGTTTGTCTCTCCAAATATTCAGTTTTGGAATCTGTGCAAGGCTTGTCGCAAATGGCTTTGGCATTGTAATATAATAATAATAAACACATGTATTAGTTTATTTTAGTCAACCCCAACCAGTGGCAGACTTACCATTAGGCAACAGGCTAGAATTGCCAACCTGTAGGGGCTCCCATTACAGTGTCCTTCACAGTAAAATAGTGCGCTGTACATTTAAACATGAAAAAGACCAACAAAATGGTCTGGGATTGAAAAGAAATAGAGTACAAAAAATATACACAGCAAAAAATGAATTTCTAGATGAGTTCAAATGTATCGATTTCGTTTTATTAATTATAATTTCAGACGTTTTGACTCAGTTAAGACAATTTATTTATAGGGCTGTAATCCTTTAGTCGTTTAGTTGATTAATCAGTCGATGGTGTCTTAGTCGACCAACATCTTCATTAGTCGACCAATTATTTTATCTAGATTAAAATCATTTGAAAAATCTTAAATACGATAATGAATGAGTAAGTGTTTGAAATAAGCATTCATAATCTTGATTTGAGTATATTCTGACAGCCTTAAAAACTTAAACTTAACTTAACTTAAAATAAGAATTTTTTAAAAACCACTGCACTTGAAAGGAGGAAAAAAGCAGCTTGTTCCACTGGCAAATCTTATTTTAGGATGGTAAACTGTACTAAAATTAAGATAAATATAACTTAATTCAAGTACTTATCAGCACATTATCTTATCTAAGATAGTTGAATGGCAAAAACAGAGAGATGTGAATGAGTTTGCGGAAGATTTGGGAGTAAATCATGAGTTTAATTAAACGTATAACATCTAAATACACTGTTTATACTTTTCTGCCTAAATAGTTGTTTTAGCATGAATTCCTGTGAAGTTGTGGTTTTTTTGAGTGCAGTTTGGATCAGAAACACGGACAGACTTCATAGTTTAGATATATTTTTGCCACACACCCTTTTATTCGACTGATCGGTGATAGAGCTGGTCTTTAGTCGACCAAGAATTTCTTTAGTCGACAACAGCCCTATTTATTTGATGGAATTAGATTATTTGACTTGTATCAATACATTACTTTCTTACTTCAAGCCAAATTAGCTTATACTAAGAAAAATAAATTGCAAATGGGGTAAAATTATCTTAACCCACTGGCAAATAATTTGGCTTGAAGTAAGAAGTAATGTATTGAAACAAGTCAGAACAGTTTGAAATAAGTAAAATAATCTAGTTCCATCAAAATAATAGTCTTAACTGATCTTAACTAGTCAAAACTGCTGAAATTAAGATACATATTCTGAAATCAAGACATTTTAACTCGTCTAGAAATCCCTTTTTTTTAACGTTATAATCTGGAACACCAATATGTTCTGATTTTTAAAATAGTATTCTGCTGATGGAATTCCAAACCCCCTAAAGTGGTTTAGAACATGTGAGCTATTGCACAATGCAGATGTCAATTTCAATTTTACAATACTTCACTTACCACCCCAAAGTTATGAACCTGTCCGGCCATCACATGGAGAAATAACAACAACAAAAACAACAAAAAGACAAAAGCTTCCTTTCAAGAGCAACAAAGAGCCACACAGCCTGTACTGTATTTTGCCTTGGGCCCCAAATGTCTAAGTCCGCCACTGTACAGGACCTAAATTGTCTGCAGATACGACCTGTTTGTACTTTGATAGAGAATTATATGTAGCTATAATTATGAACTGTTGAGATGTTATTGCTTTGCCTGAAATCTTCCACTCTATTGAATTGAATAAATGCCAGGAAGACAAGTTTAATACCTAAACTTGTCCATTTGGCATTTATTCAATTACAGGTGTTTTTAGTTCTTAAAAAGCTAGAACTAAAACTCTACAGAGTCAGAGCAGCAACAAGAAATACTTTCAGTTGACATTTGACCATTTAAAGGTTAAAATATAAAACAAAAGCTCCACAGACAAAAAATTAGGCCAAACAAAAGCAAAGAAACGTTTCATCAGTTGTGCTGCCACTCAAGTCGGAATATTGAGGAGCATTTCTCAAATAAAAGAATGTCTGCATAACCTCTATAGAAAAATATCAAAAGTACATCTAGTTCCTGATTGGCAAACACGATCTCGAATGTATAGATTGTGACGAATTCATACCTCAGTGGATGATAAAGATGTTAGAGTCATACAGGGAAAATGGAAACTTAAATGGAAATAAATGAAGTTAGTTGTCTGTCGCTTACAACCAAAGATTTACAGGTTCAAACCTCAAACACGTTCTTGAGCAAGACACTTTCCACACCTTTTCTACTGGTGCATGGGTGAGACTTAATCCCAACTTTTCCAACACTGAATAAAAATGTCTTTCCCTCCCAGTGCTGAAAAACGCTTACTCAGAGAAACCGGCATTAACAGCACGAGGGAGGGCATGTGATGTAAAACGCACCGATTGTTTGCTTTAAAATGAATTCTTCGTTAACATTTCTTTTTTCCGTACAGTATCTGATTACATTATTTCCTTCCCCAGCTATTTTTCACGTAGACAAAATGACTACATTAATCTACACAAAGTATTTCCAATCCAAGTATCGAGTTCAAAGCCACAGTTCTGTGAGATATCATTCCTCCATTTTCATTATTCCGGCAGAAGAAATGGCAGGATTAGTTGTCGAGGCTTTTAAACATCTGGTATCTGATGGTGCTCCTCTGGGTGAAGAATTAATCTGCTCCCTCCTAAAGCAGGCTCCGTCTCACTCCCCTCTGCTCCCTCCGTCGCCCCACGCACTATCTCTCCCACTGGATGGTGTTTTTTACAGAGCGCAGACACGGAGCTAAGTGCTCTGACATTTAAATACCTCCGCGTGCAGCACAGGGCGTGTCCTGACCAGAGATGCACCGATACTGTTATTGATACACGCTTTACCCGATACAAACCGATACGAGTGCAGGGACCGAAAAGAACATTTAATCCTTTACAATACAATACACTCGGAATAGATCCAATAATATTATAGAACTATTATTTAAAGTTCACACTGGTTAAATCCAGCTCTCACTCCAACAGGTGAAGAAGTGGGTGAGAAAACGTGTCTGGTCGAACAGACAGCTGCATTAAATAGAAAAATAGTGAATCATGATGTGACGATTTGGACAAAGTAGCATATCATCAAAGGAATGAGCTCACTGTTTGATTTTTGTCACCATTTTCGTCCAGCACTACTTTGCATAAATGAAACTCCAATCTGTATGAGACGCTCTGGGCCTCCATCAGATGTAAACATGTCAGATCAGACCCAAACAGGGCATCGGCTATACCTTGGAACTGAATTTTCATAGATATTTGATGCCTGTATCAGTATTGGTGCACATAGTCCTAATGAATGTTATCTCGTTATGTTGCCTTGTTCTTATTTGGTCCTGGTTTGATCCCGGTTTAGTCCAGATGTGGACTTGGTTTGGTTCTGCTCTAGTCCTGGACTGGACATGAGCTGCGTCTGAATGTCCGTCCTAAAGTCCCCTCTCTACAGTGCGCTCTTTCACAGTCACTCCTGCAGCCGAGAGAAAAAAAGTCTGCTACACTCCGATAATAATGGTCTTATTTTATAAATATTGGTAAAATCAATCTGATCAAATGTTAATGGACTAATAATCATCATACATGTTGTGTACATTAAACATCAAACGGACTGGATAATAAAGGTAAGAGGCTAATATTAGTGGCTTTACACTACATATTATTATTCCCATCATTACTTTTATTCAAAATGAAGGGTCAGAAGTGCTTTGTTAAAACAGATCCTCCTTCTACTTTCATTCACTCGTCTTGTGTTGGGGACCAAAGGGCTTTCCATTAAAAATCAAAGCAATACAAAAGCACTGTTGACTATAATACATTCAACAGTGCAAACAATAAAAAAAACTGTACAAAATCTAGAGTCCCTACATTACTGGGTGTTTTTGAGCCTAGATTTAAAAAGGCCAAAGTCTGCGATAAATATAAATTACACAACAAAAGAAAATTAAATTCTGCCAACTGAACAAAAGTGAACTTTAATTCTTACAACTACGCGTCTACACAGGGCTAAATCACATAAATTGAAACGGTTCCTGATCTTGCAAAGGGAGTGTATGGGACCATGGGCAGTTTAGAAGATATGCCACTTAACTGAGGAGTCTTGAGCTAATTAATGCTGACCACGAGAATAAAGCAGATCAGAGCTAAAGGCCCTGAGCGGTCAAGTCTACTCTCGTCCAATCAGCCAACAAGAGATATACTTACTGTAGGACTTATATTATACAGGTGCACATGAATAATCCATGCAGTCCAGTCCAGACGGTGTGGAGTGAACATCGGAAAACACTTACACTAAAGCAGTGAAAACAAGATCTTATTTAAATGGAAAATCTCAGTTTGATTAGAATCTATTACTGCTATTGATTTTTCTGCAGCTCTTAATGTGTGCATTAGTCCACTGCAGGTTCAGCACAGCCTCAGACTGCACTGCACTGTGGCTCCACCCAATATTTGACTTTTATTATCTCTGGATGTCTCTTTCTGAAACATTATACAATTAGGTCGGAAAAATAAAAGCAATGGTAGAAGGTAGAAATGGTTTCAAAGGTGCTCACTCTCAATCTGAAAACTGTTTGAAAGGTATTGAAATATTATGTTCAATTTTTAAAACTGTATTATATGTATTTATGTATTATTATGTATCATACTTTTCTTTGATTTGGAGTTAGGGAAGGGTGATATATTGGTTGCAGTATTGGTATTGGCTGACCTTGAATGTTTTTTAACTGATATCTGTATAGGATTAAAATTTTCTTTCTTTTTTTAGAAGCCTTGTGCCATTATTTTCGGTATAATTTCTCTATCTCTCTGTATTTGTGTATATATAAATAATAACAGATTTTAAAACGTATTTTCAAAAATTATATACAGTATATATTAAAAAAAGAAAAATCGGTAGATATTTGGCGCTGATATTTTTGTGGAGGTGCCTTTTGTGTCTATATGTTGTTCCCAGTTTGTCCTGCTACTTGCATAAGATTTGTCTTTTTGAACAAAGTAAGTTAAAGTAAAAAATGGAAAGAAAACAGCAATAAGGAAAAAAATATGGTCATCATGACAAATCACGACACAAATTATACAATATATCCCAGATAAATACATTTTGTTTTCATTTTTACTAAAGTGAAAAGTGCATTTGTGATATTGTGGGTCTTGCTGTGGACTTTAAAGGTCCCATAACATGCAAAATCGACTTTTCAGAGGTTTTAACCTTCCTACAGTGCTATTTGGGCCTCGTATGTGTGCCCAAAGTGTTTTTTTGATTGATTCCCGCATGCTTTCGCTAGAGAACTGTCTTTTCCGTCCCCCTCAGCTGAGCAGCAGACGGGGGCTCATCCCATGGATGACGCGCTTCACAAGGATGACGCGGTGCTTAAGCCACGCCTCCGGGAAGCGCACAGCCGCAGAATAAAAACAGCTAATGCTAATGCTACACAGTAATTACACGATGGATACGACAGATCGAAGAGTTAGCTTGTTATTTACCAAACGGCAACGTCCGTCGTCGAGGTACTGGAGCACGTCAAACTCCAGGTCAGATCCAGGACGTAGGACTCAGCACGACGCACCGTCAGGACGGATAAAAGGTTTATTCCCGTGTTTGTGTATCGCTGTATCCCGGAGCACACGGCGCATGTGCACTATCTCCGCTCTAGGCTTCGGCACGAGTTGGGCGGGGGAGGCGCGCGAGTTGGGCGGGGGAGGCAGCCTGCTCTCTGTTCGGGGGGGTCAGATCGCAGAGTGAGCCGTTTGCTTTTACAAGGAGGGGGGCCAGTCCAAGAGATGGGTGTTTTTTGGAAACTGTTATGTTATGGATATTGCACAACGCAAAATTTTATCAACAAAGCCCTTAGAATAGACTGTGTAAAGGGCAAAATAGCAGAATATGGGACCTTTAATATCAAAATATTGGTATCGGCAAATATCTGATTTCGGTATTGGCTCAAAAAATCCCTTTTTGTTGTCATAAAACTTTCCTTTATCTAAAAAGAAAAAAGGAGGAGAAAAAAATGTACAAATAGTCTTTTCTTTCCTAAATAGTGATAAGTTATTCATTCGGTATTCTGTAATTCGGTCTGAAATCATTTCCAGTCAAAACCTTTAAGGACCAAACTCAATACAAGCAGTTCACCATAAATCATAAAAAGTAAAATACTCAGAATGGGCGTTGATTTATTCTGCCTGAGGGAAGTGAAAAGTCTAACCCGTGCAGTAACAGCAATATAGAATAAAATGTGATTACTAAGGAGCATTTTCGGTCTGTACACTATTGGAAAAACGTCCATTTTCAGTCTGACCGCAACAGGAAAACTCCCATCACAGCCTAACCTTGACAGAGAGCATTTTGTGACAAGCATCTGGCTCCTGTAATAATTCAGAAATACTGTGAGTGCAGGGCCCAGCAGTGTGCAGAGAAAATGCAGCTCAGATCGATCAGAACGACTGAAGCAGCTGCCTCCTCTTTGTGATCCAGCGCGCATTGATCCGGGCCTCTCCCTCCACAGCGGCTCCTCGATAAGGCGGGCCGAGGGGATAAAGAGGTGAGAGCCACTGCAGATAGGACCAGCATGTCAGGACCACACAAACAAACATGCTGGAGCAGATCAGGCGGGTGAATGTATAGTGGACTCAGGGTGAGATGTCAAAAATGTGTGATGATGAAATACGTATATGACAGGTCTGTGAGGCTTTTTAAAAAACACATATATGGATTTTTTTGTATCATTGTTGACCTTTATACATGCGCTTGAGTCCTTTACTTTGGCATGTTTTCTAACTTTAAAAAGTTGGTCTACAAAAAGCACACATTGCTTCTGTGAGGTGTTTCCCATGTCAGGGATTGAGTTAGAGAACTCCATCTACTGGCCACAAATGGAATTACACAGGGGAGATAAACAAACCTGGCTTGCCCCCCGTCATCTTAGTGCAGCCGCGCAGTTGTAATGATTGTCATTTGAAGGCAAAAAGGTTCAGACTAAATCCTAACTAAACTCAGATTAAACCCTGACTAAACCCAGACTAAACCCTGACTGAACCCAGACTGAACCCAAAATATACCCAGACTAAACCCTGTCCAAACCCAGACAGAACCCTGACTAAACCTTGATTAAACTCAGACTAAAACTTGTCTAAACCCAGACTAAACCCATACTAAACCCATACTAATCATACACTGAACTGTGACTGAATCCTGACTGAACCCTGACTTAACTCAAATAAACCCAGACTAAACCCACACTAAACCCAAACTGAACCCAGAGTAAACCCTGATTAAATCCAGACTAAACCCAATTAAACCCAGACTAAACCCAAACTGAACCCAGACTAAACCCTGATTAAATCCAGACTAAACCCACACTAAACCCTGACTGAACCCAGACTAAACCCAGACTAAAGCAAAACTAAACCCAGACTAAACCAAGACTAAACCAAGACTAACCTTTTTGTTGAAACTCGGACTAAAATTGAACCAGGATGCCATGTCTCTGGGCAGTTTTAGAAGTTATCTCACCTGTGACCTTTTGACTGGATTAGTTTGTGCCAGTCAATATCTCTGTCAAATCCCACTTTCTAGAATTCAAATATAAAAAATCACCAGCAGCCATTAGTCGGTGGCCTCCCGGTTTCAAAAGCAGAAAAGCACACCAGCTCGACCACCGACTGACTCCACACAGTGACAGCTTTAACTGCCACTGCGCTTTTGGCCCCCGGCAATTAATTGACTTTTAAATAGTGTGCCATTAGGACCAATTTAAATGAATGGATGTACTCCTCCGCCTTCCTCCTGCTGTACTTTTATGTTGTCACCGGAATAGAGTTCAAGCACAATAAAAACAAACAACAACGCTACAAAAAGCAGTCTTAAACACTTTGTACCGTATTAAAATAGGAATGAATAAATGGTTTAGTTGTAATCTGATTTTGTCAGGCGATTCAACAGTTAATCAAGGCATCAAAAAGTATATATGACAATCCATTTAAATTATCAAGTAATGTAGAGTTTGTCCAAAGCAGAGGTGGAAGTAAAAGTATGTACTGATTGCTGAATTAACACTTTTAGGTTTCTGTTCTTTACTGGTCATTTTTGCAGTGGATGCTTTTACTCCATTACATGTTTTAACTAGACTGAAAAGTAGAAAGTACTTTTCATAGTTTGAGGCGTTGTTTTTAGTATGTTAATGGTGACCTTCTGTTTTGAGTTAAGTCCAAACTTTGAGCAAACAAAAACATACAAATAAAATTCAGAAAATTAAGACATTGCTACTACATTTAATGCTTAAACAATTCTCAAAATCGGTCTGAACTACTTTCACTTTTATTCTTTTAGTCCACTACTTTAAAACTTTTACTTATGTCAATATTTGTGTGCTACTTTTACATGTGCTCAAGAAATAAAACAGACACTACAATTTCATTTGGTTTACACAGGCTTTCCAAAAATAAGGGCAGCCGTATCAAACTCCTTTGCCATGTAAATAAAGCAAGGTAACGCTTTAGATTAAGGTTCCTTAGTAAGCTATTTATAAGGCGTTAATATACACTAGTTATTTGTTTATGGAATTATAATACCTTGTAAATGTTGATAAGCCATTAACAAAAACATGTCTGAGATCATAAACTGCATGTACATAATGTCAATAAACTGCAAATTCATGCCTTAAAAGTGCTTATAAACACATAACATTATAGATAGTTTACTAAGGAACCATAATCTAAAAAGTTACTCCAAACAATGTATAACTTGCGTTGTATAAGCCATCCAGCAACATTTATAGAGTACAAAATGACGTGACATTATGAGGCCAGATGAAATAGAGGTCCAAATGGGTATAATTCACTAACATGGACTCGACACAAAGTCAGTTATTCATCTGAAAGTGCACATTTAACCCTGGCCTCCTCATGTGTTCCAGAGCAGCCTGTCTGTGCCTCTGGTCACATGTAAAACAGATTCCCTGCAGACCTGGCGTTAGTAATGAGGATCCGGTGTGCTCAGCCTCGGAGCCAGAGTCTCACCTGGACCCAGCCAATGCACCCTCTGTGCTTTAGCCCACATCCAAAAGACGATAACACTGAAGCTAATGTCATTTCTCAGGTTAAATACAATTCTGTAGAGACCCCTCTGTTCGCCGCAGCTGGCTCGCTCCACAGTGGCAGTCATTCAAGCCCACTGTGAAGAGTCCTGGTCTGACCTCCAGCCAAAGAACAAACTTATAATGTGTCCAACTGCTCTGACAAAGGAGATATAGAGGGCAAAGTGGACTTTTTGTGAGTTTTTAAGCGTGTTGGGGTGTTATAATGGTGTTCCCTCATCATTTGCTGATTGATCTATGCATGTTTGAATAATCCTGTGTTTTAGACAAAGTTTAAAAGGTAGTCATCTGGACCATGTCTTAAAAAAAGACATTTCGACTTCCATTTTCAGTCTGGGGAGCTGGTCAGAGAAACTTGACTTACTGCTTGAGTGATCAGATCATTTCCATTTGCACCTTCCCCTTAACTCCACCCATAACTCTCTACTTGCTACAGTGCTAGCACCACATGTGGTAAAAGAGCAAAAGAATCAGAATCATTAATTAATGACCACACAAACAGGTTACTGTACATCAAGGATTGCTCACATCTTCTGTGTCAGTTACAGACAGAAACAGGCAGACAAACACACATATACGCACAAGGAAAAAACTTTTCAACAATTCACACCCAAATAAGTTACCTCTTTTTAAAGTTAAATCCTTTAAAATCCCTCTAAAACAATCGGTCGACTAAAAATTTGGTCGAAAAAGTCACCATCGACTGATTAATCAACTAAAGGTCTACAGTCCCATCTAACATGTGATTCTTTTATTGTGAGAAGACTTCTTTCAAACTTAAATACCACAAAGGAAAATCTACTGCTTGCTTTGGTGAAATGCTAATCCCGCCGTTAGGAACCGGGTGTCATTTGCCCCAATTCTATGATGAAGTTTTCGGTGAATATTGCTGTTTTGTAAAACAATGACCTATATGTGTGCGTTATTGTCTTCATTATCTTCATTAAAGTCTGAAGAGTTTGAGATTGTCTGGAAGTGGTGGAGTTAATATTTTTAGTCAAGCCTAAATCAGCCCGAGGCCCGGCTGTGACAGACTTTGATAAGGCCCTTAGCATCTATGATAAAAGTTACTGTTTATGACTCATGCACCATCTGCTGTGTTTGTAACTATGTCCATAAATTTGCTCTTTTTATAAACTGCTCTGAATATTCTGGTTGAACTTGAGCTTCTCTTTTAAATGAGGGATTAACACTTCATACCAGACAGCTTTGAGGAGCAGTCGAACCTCGCAAGAAGCCGAGTCACATAATTGTTCTCATAGTCGAGGTTCAGCTATCAATTTACAGGGTCAGCCTTTAAAATCTGTATCTAAAGTAGGTCGTTTGTTTTGTTTGGGGGAAAAATTAAGCATTTCTATCAGAAGTAGATTAGTAACTACAGTACAGAGGGAACACAATCTTTACCAATTGACAGTTTTATTGAGATTATTTATGTTTTATTGACATATTTGTTTGTAACCACTGTCATTTTAACACATCCTTCTTGTTTTGTATAGCACTACAAATAAATAAAGCCTCATAAAGTTGTCAAAAGTATCAAAAATCAGAAAGGAATCGACACTAAAACTAAAACTAGTATCCTTTTACAAGACATTTTTATTGAGCTTTTGAGAACAGTTTCAGAATGATCTTGGGCTCTATCCAAACTAATATAACACCAGAAAGAAAGAACCATTATTTAGTTTTGAAAATGTCAGTCTATTGTCTAAAACCTTGTCCTAAAAAGCGCATTTTAAATTATCCTTGTGGTACTGAAATCAATATCGAGAATCAGTATGTTTCTTAGAATCGAACTGAGTTTGAAATTTCAGTCTCGTGACGACACTAAAGTCCCATTTATTTATTTTATTCATATTTACGCGTCATGCCAGTCTTAGTTCTTGGGAGAAATACTTGTGCTGCAAGATTAATCACAATCAAATCAAAATTGCAATTTGAATGGACGCAATAAGCAATAAAGGCTGCAAATTTAGAAGTGCCATCATTTCCTCCACAAACAACAAAATATCCTCTCTAATTCTGCACAAAATTGCTGTTGTTCTGAAATGCCGTTTGTCAGTTATTTCAGTCTTTTTGTCAGTCCTTCTGGAACTTTGAACAGAATCTGATCGAACACACAACAATCCCAAAAAATCCCAAATAGTCCAAACTCTAGAAAATACTTGCACTGCGATTTTGACCTGAAACAATCCCAGTTGCACAGTTTGAAGGATTTGATTTGAAAGCCAAAACCTGCAAACAAGCCATCAATATACATTTAAGCTAACGGCCTAAGTGCAGGTTTTGGATGGCACCTGTCCGTCAAGCGCAGCCCTGAGGTAATGGGCATCACCTCACGGGCCGCGGCGTGCTTCATTGGGCCGCGAGGAAAAACAGCTGCCAATCATGAGCCTTGTACGGTCGTTTGGTTAAGACACGCCGTACCGGACCGGACGCCGTTATGACAAGCTGTCAGGCCCAAGACAGTGGAGTAACGAGGAGGGGCAGCGGGCCACAGCGGAGAGCCAGGTAGATGATGACAACCACAGATCAGCAACGGAGAAGAGGAGAACTAATTAGGAGGGATGGTCCAGAGAATGTTACAAATGTGAACTACTCTTCGTTTATAAATGTAATAAATAAAAGGGTTGTTTCGAGACAGCTATATTCTTTACCGATTAGCATAAATATGGGAATAATATAAATATAGCCTCCAGTTATTTGCGAGGCTAAACAAATAACTTCCATACAAGGTGAGAATTTCAAATGATTGTTTTCCTTTTGGCTCTTCTACTTAAGTGAAATCTTTGCCTCAATTTCAACACTTCTTTTCTCTTGTACCAGCATTGAAAAAATATCTTCTTGGGTTTTTGTGGTACTTCTAATATTAGCATGCTTTTTATATTTAATGTGCATATGTTAGTGTCACAGCCCCGTGTTGAAGCCGTGTGAGATTGATTGTTTGGTGCGGCCCAGTGCCATTCTGTGCTTTTAAAAGCTTGTGTACATGACGGACACGCCTCCTCTTGTATTTTTAGTGCTGACAAACACCTGTCCAGGGAACAGGGAGCCGATCATCTTTTTCTCTTTTCCTGATTTTCCTTGTTACGATAACTCGATCACACCACACATTCTGATCACACGCGCACATCCACACAACCCTGACCTCTGTCCAAGTTACCATATCGTTGAGACGTCAAAGAAACAGGTTAGTTTGTTTTATGTTGTTTTGAGTCTTTGTTGTGGTCCGCGAACTGGGCCATAACAGTCAGGTTTACATGTTTTTGCAATTATTACTTCATTGGGTGAAGTAGTACTTGTGCTAAATGTGTACCATAGTTGTACATCATTGTGTGAAGGAAAGTTGTGAAAAAAAAAAGTTGAAAATTACAGGGAGTAGTAGCGAGTTCCAGCCAGTACACAATGAACACAGCTGAATGCAACTTCAGGTATGTTTTTGTTGACGGAACATTAAAAGCTCTAGCAGAATATGTGTCCTTTAAGGTATTAAATTATTACTGGCAATTTGAACAAATGTAATGTCTAATCTAGTGTTGTCATGGTATACAAAAATTAATGAAAATGTCTTTTGATTAAAGCCTTGATACCACAATAAAAAATAAAAATGCACACAAAAATGTTTATTTAATAGTATGTGTTATTAAGCTTGTTCTGAAAAAGACTATTCTAAAACCACGATGAAAGGTTTAATTTGACCTTGTTAATGTGATATATATCAATATAGTCAATCAGTTAATATCTGGGTATCGATTACAAGTCTACACCATTAATGGTACACGGCATCAGCTTTCCTTTCCTATATACGAGTTATAAACCTTTAGTATCTGTACAATATTCCAAACAAACAACTACAACACAAGCGCACACTCACTTGGGCACGCGTATCATTTCAGAGGCATTCACACAGCCTTCTTGGACACTTTTAGCCCGTGTAGAAAATGCTTTGTCACTAGTCCAGCCTCCGTTGCTTTGTCCACACTCGGCGAGCTCCAGCCAGTCCCACAGCTGATAGAGGCAGATATAACCAGCCCGGACAGACCCTGAATGCCTCTTACCGAGAAAAACTAACACAACGGAAGAGAAGTGACAGCCCCACTCTTTGAAACAGAGAGGATTAATCTTGGAGCACCTCGACCATCCAGGCGAGGCGGAGCGGGGCAGAAGGTGAGGACAGGGGGAGGAGAGGGGAGGAGAGAGGGGGGGCGAGGGCAGGGTCTGGGGGGGGCACACTCCACCGTGATAAGCCGGGACATGGCTTTGATCATAGAGCGCTGGGGAAAAGTGGTACAGGTTTCGTCTGCCGTCTCTGTTTGAATGTCCTTGCACTGTGAGACCAGTGTTCAAAGTTGTGAAATGATCTAATGTTTTTCACATGGTTCTTTTGACTTCTGAAGGGGTTTTATGTCACTGAACTGGACACGGCAGGAATGTACAAATGCTATAAATAGATCTGTCACGATAAATTATGAAGTGCGATATTATGATAGCTGCAATATCACAACAAACAATAATATAGAAACTGACACAATAACCCAAAGCCGGAACCTAACCCTTATAATCCTAACCTTAATACTAAATGCATAATATCATAAAAAAAATAAAAAGGGTTAGGGTTAGACATGAGGTGCGATAAATATTACACTTGGTACTTATTTAGTGTCATTACTGAGTCATAGAAGTACTTAACCGACCTTCTACAGCTAAAATCTTGTTGCACTACAAGAAAATGTACAGACAATGCATTCTGAGCACCAAAACAGCATTTATTTATTGAACGATGAGACGATTAAGTAATTATCGTCACACCACCAGCACAGTGTCTTATATACATAACTGGAGTAAAGTATGGTATATATAACTTTATAGAGTCAAAAAGACTAGAAACAGGTTAAATATTTTACTATCATCAAGTGTTAATCCTCCAACACAGGCCGATATTATGTTTGGCCGAACTGCTGCTTTATTTTACCACTTTAATGGTAAAATAAAGTTTACATTTACAACAAAATTTACATTTGCTGGTTTACATATTTATATTTAATAAATTAAAAATACATAATTTATTGGTTGTAAATTTCTATGGGGTATTAATTGTAAACACGTAGCATATATAGATCATGTAACCTTTAGTTGGTTTGAAAAAACTGTATTTGCTGAAAACATGCTCAAACATGCATGAATTACACATGAAACCACTTTAAGCATTTGATGAGGAATAACATTATGAAGCTCCAAAGTTGATTTAGCATAAAATCCCCTCTTTAAATTACATTCTGTGGGGACAATTATCAAAATCTGCCCAATATCAGCCCAAAAATATTAGTAGAGCTTATTGTTGATCTTTTCTCTGGATTCTAAACAATCGACATCAGCATCAGCCATAAAAAAATCCATATTGGTCGATCTATAATTAAGTCTGGACAGCGGTTAATCTGGCCTGTTACACCTGTTCAAACTGACAACTCTTGGGGCAGCACACCTCACCTTTGCCTGTAATAGTCTGTGAAATTTGAGTAAGCAAAGATACTGGTGCAGACAGATTTATATCAGTCTGCTGCAAGGCATCCATGGCTTTAGAAATATCTTACCAGCAGTAAATAAGAATAAATAATGCAATGTAAACGATTCCAGAGCTCACATTAACAGTAGATTGGTATTTTGGGTTTCCTTTCAATGCTATGAGCAACAGCTCAGTGTGAAAAATGTGTCAACAAAAACAATTCAGCACTGGGAATTGTTTTGTATTATTCTTTGGTTTGTTTACATGGGTCACTAAGGTCTGTTTATCACATTCCCCCAAAATAAGTCATGAGAACATGACCGGCAACAAAATTGTAATAAAAACAAACAAACAAACGAATCCCCCTTGTCAACTGCCCTGTATGAATGTGAAGTATGTAGTAATAGTAATAGTCCCACAAGCACTTTCTTCATTCTTCGTAATACATAAATAAACAGATCAATAAATCATTAAAACACATGAATATGATTTCAATTTCAAAGTTATCTCCAGGATCATTCCAGAAATGTCTAGTGTTGTCACGATACCAAAAATTCAGAAGGATAATACACGATTGTATATACTCGATACCAGTTTAGTAACCACACTAATATCTACATATATATACTTTTTTTTTGTTCAAGACAGACAATCAAAAAAATAATAATAGTCCTATCTTTGTTAAACATTGTGGTCTTCTAATAGATTTGATTAAGGTCAAAATTAATCTAAAACTGCTCAAAAAAGGTCACATTTTACTCTATTAATATGATTTTTTAAGTATACTATCTACGATACGATCTACTTTTGATACAAGTTTTATTATCGATTAGTATCTGAATTTCGACAACCCTAGAAATGACGTTAAGCGCTGCTCTGGAAGAGACAAGAGAACTGTCCATTTTATTCATCATTTGGTTCATAATAATGTACACAAATAATATATAATCATGAACTAAATGGGAACTAGTGACAAACTAATGATTCATTTTAACATATGTTAGCATGCAAAGCACTGATGTTTTACACATTAAGGTCTATCCCGCTTGTACATCTTTAACAAGCATATCACCAAAGCCTTTTTAAGATTAGCTCATGTGAAACAACTGTCCTTTATAATGAGATACTGTTTCAATTACACAGTCTTGACCACCACCCTGTGACATTCTGACGCTAATGTGCTCAAACAATGTACACAGGACATTTAGCGGGATGAGCCTCGTCGCTAGCCTCAGATGCTCCGTGTTCTTTGCGGTGTGTACATGTGCCTGTTATGTAAAGTCAGCGTACTGTGAAAAGTGTGTGTTTCCGATCAATGACTGTCGAGAACTAACAGCTCCTTCAGAGGACAGGCCCATTATTTCAGCCGCGTGCTTCATGTGGCGAGCGGAGCCACTGAGGCAGAACACAAACCCACATCACTTTGGTTTAAACGCTGATCCAGGGTCAGCAGCGGGATACGCACAGCAGACCGGCAGCTCCAAAAGTACACCTTCAGCTGGTACTTCAGGTGGATTATTTATGTGATACTTATGCTTGAGTATTTTTGCGTTCGTGTCTGAGTACTTCTTCCTCCACTGATTATAAGTCACTAATAGTAAATACGTTGCCTACTCACTGGGCATTGTTTTATTTCTTTTCTCTACTCACCAGGGCCGAACATTGTCAAATTCAGCTGCTAAAATAAAATAAATTCAGTGTTAAACATACGACGACCAATGTGTTTTTTTTCAAACGTACGAATGACATTAAATATACAAACAAAAAATACATTTGCTAGGCTCTTTTTGCATTTTGTTTATTTAAATAAAGAATTAAGGAGTAAAGGATATGTTTTCTATTAAACCCAGAAATAAATTAAGTATGAATATATCGCAAAAAAAAAAAAAAAAAAAAAAAAGATTGATGAGAAACATGTCCTCAGTAATTGCAGTTAATTGTTATTTTTAAATTATAATGTACCATAATGTCAATTTAGACATTACATACTTGAAAACATTTATATACAGTAAGGTGATAGAGTACCAAGCAAAATGTTACAGGTCAGATCTGTGGAAAGGTGCTCACAGTAAGAATGTTATTCAAAATATCATTGTGCAATAAAAATACCCGTCATTAAATAAATGCATGACAGATAAGGTTAATGCCAAACAATAGAATATTATAGATAAATCAACAAGATCTCCAGTGAGACAAGCAGCTCCACCCTGGTCCTCCACCAGAAAAGTTACATATAGCACTTTTAAAACCAACATACACTGCAGATTTGAATAAAACGAATGTTAAGAGCAAGCATCCAGGTTTTTTTTTGCTTATTTCCTTCAAAATGAAAACTGAAAGTAGTTAATCAGTTGTTGCTCCGTACTTAGCTAGTTTGTTTGCTACCTGCAGTTGGAGATTTAGGACACTTCAATTGTTGTATCAGTGATAAATGTTTTTTTAGATGTCAGGTACAAATATTTGGCAGAGTTGTAGACCTTTATATTTGTTATCAGACTTTTTATTTTTTATTTCTTATAGTTGAAAATGTCATTACTCACCATTGACTCTTGTGCATTTCTGCCACTCACTGCTAGAATTAAGAATCTGTGATGCCACCTGCATTACTAGTACAGTACTAAACATACACAGACACATTTTCAGTAATGACAATACAAACACGGGTTTTAATGGTTTCCAAAGAAAATAATGACCATTCTAAAATCGAAAAATGCTGAAATTGGCTCCTTGTTCAAACGTGGCCCCTCACTGTGTCAGTATTTCAGAATGCAGGCAAGTCATATTTTCAATTTGACTGCAGAGATGATTTTACAAAAGATCTTTTCCTATTGTGCCAAACGGGAACGAAAAACACACAAAAATGAGCAATTAGCCGAACGTTTGCATTTTAGCTTAACACTTTCTGCCTCTTTCTCTCTGTGGATACAAAAGCGTACATGGGAGACTCAGAGTATAGGTTTGATGGCATTTGGAATGGGGGATGGCATAAAAGCTCCAAAGCAGCCATTTCTATTCATTTGTCTCTCACTGACGGGGAAAACGGCGCAGAGACGCAGATGCTATTGCTACGTGAACAACTTGCTTAAACACAGAGTGCATTTTGGGGCGCTTTTCAAGAAGAACTTTGATAATTAGACGCTGAATCAACCCCTGCACCCACGACTCCGCTTCCTGCTTGCACATTGTGGCACAGAAATGAAAGATTTTGTCTGAAACGGGAAGACGGGGAGGAAAAATATCTTCTTCTTGCACTTACACAATTGTTTGGTGAGAAATCAAAGCGTTGAGATAGCGTGCGGGGAGCTAAAATAAGCGTGCAGGGGAGATGTGAAGGGAAGAGCTGGAGGCTACGCAGAGTCTGAGGCAGATCAGGTTGTGACATTTTGCGTAATGTGCAAAGCGGTAACAGAAACAGTGGGAGGGATGGGTGACCTTTTATTGGTGGGAGTGGAAAACTGACCCAAGCTATTATGAGACACGCCGCTATCTGCTTTTACATCAGAGAAATATGAATGGTAGAGTGTAAAACGGGATAAAGCGTAGTTTGTGTGCTTTAGTAAACTTTGCAACATTAAAACTGAAAAAAAATGTGTTATTTCCCAAGCAGAACTCCAGTGAAACATCAACAGACATCAGTAAATTCTAATGGACAAATTTCAACCTGATAACCAGGCATTTTACAGTCCGTTCAGTCCAAATAGTCAGACAGTTTATTATTTCAGACAATTAGGGGTGAAACTAATGATTATTTTGGAAATAAATTAATCTGTCTATTATTTCTTCCAATTAATAAATAGTTGTTTAGATTGTAAAAGGTCCGTGAATGTGAGATTTTGACCAATCATGACCAATACAAAACAAAAGAGATGTAGCTTGAGAATATTATTTACAAAAATGTCATTAATACAGACATTTTACACATTTCCAACATCATTTTGGGTAAATCTGCCCTGTCTCAGTCATAAGAGCTCTTCACTTGTCACATGGCATGCTTTGGGGTGTATGTTCTTGTATGTAGTTGACAGTTAGTTGCGATTGATATGAAATTGGATAAATCTGTTTCTTTTTTGAGAGAAGCTAAACAATGCATACTGTGGCACATACAGATCTATGCAAATGAGCCATGAGTTGTCCTGTAACTGCTTGTTGGTGATGGACTGGTGGATGTGTATAATGTAAATGTTCAGAGCAGTGCAAATAATATCTGTTATAACTAAAGTAAAGTTGACCTTTATATAATCTGTTCTATAATAAAAGTATGAGAATGGAAAGAGTATCAAACTTCTTGAAAGTCCTTCAGTCTCAAAAAACTGAAATTGGACATCTCAGTCCATTTCCTGTGGTATTGAAATATTCTCTTTGAAATAGCCTCAGCGGGCATGACTAACCCTCCATCTGATCAAGGTAATTTTGTTGTACAATTTGTCAGTGTGGTGAAGCGGTCGCTGTTATCAGACTGTTGTGGTGAAGAGATGAGTTGAAAGGCAAAGCTCACGATTTCCCAGTCAATCTATGTTCTTGCGCTCACTTATGGCGCTTTGGGTAATGATCGAAATGACAAGACTGTGAATACAAGCGGTCAAAATGAGTTTTCTTGGTCTGAGTGACGTAGTGACTGAATTCGGAGTAGAGCCGCTGCTCCTGTACGTGCAGCTGTGGTGGCTCCAGCATCTGTTCCCTGGCGAGGTGTTCTGTGCATTTCACACAGGAGGGAATGCCTCTCGGAGCTGGAGGAAGTGTGTGGAAAGAAACGGCCGCCCTGTTCAAACCACGACCCGGTCCAGATAAGCAGAAGAAAATGGATGATTGAATGGAATTGTGTTTGCAATGATAAATAACAGGGCACTGGGAATGCTGGCAGATATAATGTAAAGAATGCTTACTTTGGAGGCAATTTGAGCACTCACAAAATGGTGACGTGAATGGACTTCAAAAACATGGAGGAGCTTCATGGATTACAACATTGTGGCACAGGCCAATGAGTTGTGAGCTCAGGAGAGATCGAAGTACGAATGTTCAGCACAACATAAGGCTCACAGACCTGTAATTTGGATGAAAAATACATCAAACATCATCTCTCACCAATAACAACCCATGTTTGTAAGCACAAGACTACAACTTACACTTTCAAGGTCAAAAAGACAATGACGAGGGAAAAAAAACCTCCAGCCTTGAAGTTGTGCCGTCTCGGTGTTGATGAGGTGAGCGCGCCCGCGTGTGTGCGTGCGAGTGTGTGCTCCGCTGCAGGTTTAACAGATGGTTGCTAATGGAGGTGCATACATCTGAATGACAGAGGACAGGGACTGGGGGCGGAGATTCGCTGTGTGTGCGCCTGCGTGAGAGAGAGGCACTAGACTGTGGCTCCTGACGCATCATTTACCCAAATACTCCAAAAGAGAGGTAATGAGTGTCCTATAGTCAAAGTCAAATATAACCATACCATACCATACCAACTTTATTTATAAGGCACTTAAAAAACTTTTTACAGTCGGCCAAAGTGCCGTACACAAAACAAAATCACATAGTATTAAAAGCTAGTGAAAAAAGGTGCGTTTTTAGAAGTGATTTAAAAACAGACAGAGATTGAGCCTGCCTAATCTCTAAAGGCAGCTGATTCCACAGTCAAGCGAGCAGCAACTGAAAAGCACGGTCCCCACGGCTTATGCTTTGTTTTTGGGACAACAAGCTGCAGCTGATCTGCTGACCTTAGGGCTCGAGAGGGGGCATAAGGGTGGATCAGATCAGAGAGGTACGAGGGGGCAAGGCCATTCAAACATTTATAAGTAAACAAAAGAATCTTAAAATCTACTCTAAAATTCACTGGGAGCCAATGAAGTGAGGATAAAACAGGTGAAATATGATCATATTTCCGAGTTCCAGTTACAAGCCGTGGCAGCAGCATTTTGACGAGCTGCAGCCGGAAAGAACCGCCTGATTTATGCCTGAATAGAGCGTTACAATAGTCCAAGCGAGTGGTCACGAAGGCATGAATGACCCTTTCAAAGAGGTCCCTTGGTAGCATGGGCTTCACTCTGGCCAGTTGTCGGAGATGGAAAAAACTGGATTTGACCACATCACTTATTTGGTGGTCAAGTTTTTAGGTCAGAGTCCATTTTCACGCCCCAAATTAGAAATAATTGGCTTCACATATTGCGATAACGGCCCTAGATCCACCGGAGGAGTTTGTGATGCACCAAACCATCACTTCAGTTTTTGCGATTAAAATTTAAAAAGTTTAATGACATCCAAGCTTTAATGTCATTGAGGCAATCCAAGAGAGTGACAGCATGTGGGTCATTTTGTTTTAACGGGAGGTAGATTTGGCTGTCATCGGCATAGCAGTGGAACATGATACCATGTCTCCTTAGAATAGATCCAAATGGGAGCATATATAATGAAAAGAGCAGAGGTCCTAAAATAGATCCTTGGGAACTCCCATTTTTAAGGGGACTGAAGAGGATTCAAAGTTTCCAAGGTTCACACAAAACTGTCTCTCTGCTAGGTATGATCGAACCATTCCAAAGCTGGTCCACGAATTCCCACCCAGTTTTCCAGCCTGGAAAGAAGGATCTCATGGTCTACCGTATCAAATGCAGCCGCTAGGTCCAACAGCACCAACACCACAGTGTGACCAGTGTCAGTACAAATAAATATATCATTAAAAACACGCAAAAGGGCAGATTCTGTGCTGTGGAGACTTTTAAAACCTGACTGAAATGTTTCTAAAATACTATGTTGTTCTAAAAATGTCTTAAGTTGAATAAAAACAATTTTCTAATATTTTAGAGAGAAATGGCAGTTTAGAGATGGGCCTGAAATTTGACAATGCAGAGGAGTCAAGGCCTGGCTTTTGAGCAAAGGGTGCACCACTGCATGTTTAAATTCAGCAGGGACAGTGCTGGTTAACAAGCTGCTATTTAAAATAGTTTGGACAGCAGGGGCTAAACTCCTCAAACACCTCTTTAAAAAGACGAGGAGGGAGTGGATCCTTAGGAGAGCCAGCAGGCTTCATATGTGCAATAATTTCCCTTAGTTGTGGAAGGGACACAGGCTCAAACTGCTCAAAAACAGCTGAACAGGGACGGCACAGAGGGATCATAAGACGAGGGCTTTATAAGTGCTCTAGATGTCTCAACCTTACTGACAAAAATGAAAGAAAGTCTTCACACAGTTCAGGTGAGGGTTCTAAACAAACAGACTGGGGTACATTTAACACAGAATCAATAGTCTGAAAAAGAACACGTGGCTTATGACAATTTCTAATGACAATATCAGAAAAATACAACATTCTTGCTGACTTTACAGCATTCTGATAATAGCGCCAGCTTTCTCATAATTTGAAAGACACTTCCAGTTTATCTTTATTCCATTTGGCGCTCAGCTCGTTTACATTCTCCGCTTGGCGCGCGAGTAGTTTCATATAACCAAGGCTCGGATCTGGATTTGAATGTTCTGATTTTAAGCTGAGCCACAGAATCAAGAACAGTTTGACAGACCGAATTAAAGTGACCGGATAGCTCCTCAACATCTGCAGATACAGACTGGGAGAAGTTTGCAAGAGAAAGCGGTAGCAAACTGAGCAGCAGTGGAGGGGTTAAGATCCGACAGCAGCGCAGGAGCGCAAGGTCTGGCCATTACGCACGGCATATTTACATTAAAAATGACAGGCATATGATCCGGAAAACATTGCATCAAGTATCACAAGATTTTCAATAGACAATCCATAGGTTAAAAACAAGATCGAGTGTGTGCCTCGCCCCGCGAGGGCCAGACACACTGTACTAAGCCAAAGGAATGGATAAGGTTAAGAAAATCCTTGGCTAGCGGCTGGGCAGCACATGTAGTTTAGGTCCCCCGACAATCAACAGCTTGTCGATCCTGCCATTACATTCGCGAAAGTCAGAAAAGTCACTGATAAAATCCTTATTGTATTTAGGGGTCTATAAATGATCGCTACATTGGATCGGCGTGGAGCGACCTCCATTTCAAAGCAACACAGCTCAAAACTGGAATATGTGAAATGCCGCGTTAGCTCTTGCACTTTAACAATTGCTTATAAACAGTTGCAATCCCGCCTCCACGCCAGACACCTCGGGAGTTGAAGTAAGAGCACGCCGAGGGCAAAAGTTCAGAAAAAGCAGTGGACTCGCCAACATTTAGCCAAGTTTGTCACGCAAAGAAAGTCCAAACCCTGGGTCGTGAAGAAATCCTGAGAATGAATGTTTTATTCCCACCGATCGGCATTAACCACGGCTATCCTGATAGCAGCTGAGCCGGAGCGCTAGCAGAGACGGTAGCCGGGCTGGAGAAGTCTTGCAGAGCGGTCCGAAGATTGCACAAATCCACTCGCCGGAGACTCGCTGGGACGGAGCCGTCGATGGGGCCAAACGCCCAGGCCAACCAAAGGGACCAAGCAGGAGCGATGGATCCAGCGACGCCATGACACGAGCCGGCAATGAGTAGCACGATAATCCAACGCAAAGCCGGGAAGCAACAAGCCAAGCTAGCCAACAGCTTCACCTGGCCCCCACAGCGCCTTTCCTCTGCGCAAGCACTGGCGCCCTTCTGCGCAAGAGTGGAATTGGCACACGAAGCAGGTAACCTGGGAGTGTGCGCAAGAATGGGAGTACAGAACTGTTTTGCCCATCTTGTTTAAATTTTACAATATTTTCAACCGCTGGTTTCAGATCTAAAAGTGCCTGACGATCATACATCAATATAGATAAGACATAGGCAGGGATAGTTGATAGAAACAACAAAAAAGCACAAAGTGCCGACAGGGACAGACAGCGGGCCAAATACACTGGCGCCATCTTGACATTTAGGGTACATTATTGTCGTGACAGGTTTTCTATTTGAGGAAGGATTAGAGGTGGGAGATGTGCGGAAAAATGAAGATCGTAATTGTTGTTTTGGCGAAATGAAAAATTAGAATATCAAGAATGTCATCTATAATTAAAAGTATGATAAATGACACAAAGAGACAGTAATTCCCAGTGTAATCTCCCAAACAAGAGTATAAAGTGATATGTCTGCCCTTTCATGGTTAATTCTACGGTGCATTCATGTTTTGTGAGATCTACAGTCACATTTTAGCACATTCCTGATGCACTGTTAAAATGGTGTCTGAATATTGTTATCAAGATCATGCAAAAAAGATCATTCATTTTTGTCAATATCCAGACCCTGTCATTTCACAGCATATTGTGAGAAAGTGAGACATAATCTTCCCAGTATAATGCCAAGCTTATTTGATTGTTCATGTCTGATTTAATTTCAAGTTGTGTGTAATTCTGATACAATAACTAAATGTGAACAAGGGATTCCGTCGCTGTTTTCACAAAAAAGTTATGTAAAACCAGACACACTAAAAAGTGGCTATTACTCAATTCTAATCATGCAACTACTGACAAGTTTATTGTTTAAACCCATTAAAAGGTTGAAGGTGCTGTAACTGATTTTTATCGTTTTGAAACGAGAAAAACAGAGCTAGTTCAAGTACCCAATCTTTTGCACATAAAATCTGTGTTGCTCCAGTACAGATATAGTATAAAACTATCTCTGCGTCTATTTAAAGAGCTGTTTATTCTACGAAAAGCAGGAAGTGCAAATCAGAGACAAATAAAAGATGCAATGTATAAGGAGTGGCTTCCTGATTGTTTCAGTAAACCCCAGAGTTCACTGCGGTTACTTTCTGCCTGAGATACAACCTTGTAAATGTCAAATTAGGCTAACCCCAAATTTAAACGGGGTCACATATTTTTTTAGCAACCTTCTTCAGACACCTTCTGCTCCATCTCCGAAACTTGAAAACCAACCTCACATGGTGACACACTTGTAAACCCAGAGGAACTTGATTGAATGACTAATTTTTAACCAATTAAGGCAAAGTGAGTAGTAAAGTTTTCTATTTCAGTGCAAGTGGAGCTTGGCCTAGTTCGTCTCTCTCCCTGGTGGGACCTGCACAGTTATAACTGCTCCTCAAAGGCCTATAGGAAATGGGAAAACCAAATTACTCTGTGACTGTGCCTTTTAAATTAGACTTTTTTCTCTTTGTAAGGCACTGACGGAAGGAGGCAGGGCTGTATGTCGCCTTATTCTACATCACATACAAAATGTTCCTGGGACTGCACGCATGTCAAAGCTAAATGTTGATTGGGTTGATTAGTTATTCCAGCCATCTGACCTCCCCACAGCGCACACACACACACACACACACACACATGCACACACACGCGCACACACACGCACGCACACACACACACACACTTAATTATGAAGTCCTTGTAATTCATTAGGCTGTGTAAATGAACACAGGCCAGACCGACGAGAGCTGGCTCTTTCACAGTGACAGAGGCAGCCTTAGGGAGGTCAACGCTGAGAATGTGGATCGGCCGAAGCAGCGAAGGGGAAGAAACAAAATGGCTTCTAAATAACAGAGTTGACAGCAACAAACATCATATGCGTAAATAGGTCACAGTCCAATTAAGCGGTCGATACTGTAATCAAACTGACTCTTTTAGGTTTTAACTCATGTATTGTAAAAAACAAGTTGTTTTTGGTGTAATTGGCGCACGCATTTTAGTAATTCTGCAAAAGAGGTGGGCAATGCCTCGAAATGTAGTTAATATCATGAATGTTGTTTTGAAGATATGCATCAAGGAGACTGTTTGAAGTAAAAAAATGCTACAAAAAGCATGTCGTAAACTGTCAAATAAAGGTATAAGGTGATATTTCTGCACTTTTGTGATTAATTTAACAGTCATTTCACATTTGTCTAATGATTAAACATCAACTAATACATTTAAAGACATGTTTTAACACATTTCTGTTATTATCGTTTATGGGATACTCCAAACAAAATACCGAGATACCTTTATTCTACCCTTATTCTACAAATATTTCAGCTCAAAACACCTGCAAACACATTGTACTGTAATGCATAAAGGTCTTTCGTATTAAAGTTTACATTTTAAAGAAGCAAGAGCAGCCATCGCAGTGCTGTGACAGAAGGCCATCTCTAAATAGTATATAATCTATCTCAAGAGAAAGCCTATTGTTCCAGTAATAGGTTTATGATGTACATCATGCAGAGCAAACAGAGGACACTCATCCAGACACAGGGAGAACATGGCAGGACATTATTTACTGTATATATAATGTCCTGGTCAAACTTAGGCCAAGGTTTAGTCCCTGGATTCAACAGAAGCTTTAACTCTTTAACTGTTGCAGATAGGAATGTCACAATGTCAAAGTTTATTGTTTCAATTATTGTATGATGAAACATTTATTCACAATTATTGACACCATCACTAAACAATAGTGAAATCCTGAATTCACTTTTGATTCACATTGTACATTGTCTAATACAGTGTTTTTCAACGCTTCGCTTTGTTAAAAAAAACATATACACGAGCCAAATAATGTCCGCGCCACTGTCTGTTTCTTTAAATTTGGCAATAGTGCTGGTTGTGCATTGTTATTTGGTGCAGAAGTTGCTCAGGACGCTCCAAAAAGGTAAATTAGTCAATTTCATCCGCATTTGTGAATCTGACATTTTTTCCAGGCACACTAGTGTTACCCAGCAGAGTGTTGACAATCAAGGGTAGTTCACCATTCTTCAAGCATGTGACCAAATGTATTAAATCAAGCTTTATGAATGACAAAGTAAAGTGACATAAACAGCAAACTCAGGTGTACTTTATTGGAGTATAAGTTCAATGAATGATTCAATGAAATGAATAACCTTGAACTCCCAATAGTTGCAGATCTTATCATTATCAAAAGCTTTATAGTAGTATTTGTTGTACTATTCTGGTGTAATACGAGTATAATAACCAGAATTAGACAAGTCCAAAGCCAGTGCAGAGGGAGGCGCTGGGGGGAATCTCTCTGAAGTGAGCCCCGACTCCTTCATTTGTCATTGTTTGATTTCAACAGGAGGGACATAATCACTTGCCGTCAGTGGAGTAATTCATTGTGGGCACACCAGCTGTTGCTGTATATTACTGCTGCTGTTGGGACTGGCACGACTCAAGAGCTTTGAAAGACTTGAGCCGTTAAAGATGTGTGTGAAATGTATAGTGGGTGTGCAGTTTACAATATGACGATCAATACATACAGAGTGATGGGCTGCAACTACGACCATTTAGCTCGATTAGTCTGGCGATTAGTCTTTTGATTCATTGATTAGTAAATTGCAAGTCATACAATGAAATTCTTTTTTTTTTTCTTTTTACAAAATTTGGCCCATCGAGGCAACTGTTGTTGTGATTTTGGGCATTATAAAAATAAATTGATTTGATTTGATTTGAATTTGACCAGATGAAATTGAAGTGAAAATGTACACATCCAGGCCATTTTTTTTCTGCAAAGTGACTTAATTTGAGTCAAAAAAGTCGTGTTTTGGAATTGGTGTATGTAACGATTATTCAAGAGCTAAATTAGTTGTCAAGTATATAATAATTAGTTATCGAAAATAAATAATTTGAGTAGGCATCAATACTTTGAACTGTCCTGATGTTTTCAGTGGTAGTATGTAGTAGTATGACCAGATAGTAAAATAAAATTAGATTATATTGTACAGAATGTTCATGGTACTGAGTTGTCCAGCTTTATTGTAATTTTGTGAAATCAAGTACACATTTTTTGAGCACTAGTTGTGAGCACTAACAATGAAGTGCAAAATAGTGGACAATATCTCAAATGTAGAAACAAATGAAAACAGTCTATAAATCTACACAGATCAGAAATCTTAGTCATGTCACCCAGAAGCACAGCATCATGTCATTGAATTAAATGAGAATCGGTTCTAAAGCAACCTAAAATCCCCCTACACATTTAAATAAAAGTCATTCAAAGCAATAAATACATACTTGACCCAACTCCCATGATTCTGCTCTGGGACTGCATGGCTTTCTTTTCTGTAGAAAAGAGCCATTTAAAGTAGTCTGGAGTATTAGAAAATGTTAATGGGTGTGGTAATTCTGCAAGACTAGTTCCGGTTTTACCCACACACATTAAAATCCCTATTCAAATTCTTCTTTGTCGGCATGAGTGGCCCTTTAACTACCTATAAAAGCAAAATTAAGTTGGTATAAATTGGTTATTGGTGCTTCATGGCTGTTCAATCTGTGCCAGTCACAGATATTTGAGAACTTGTGTGAAGAGGTTCAAGGAGGCTGTGCGACACAGAACTCTGTATTTTCGGCTTTTTATCTTTTACTTTAAATAATTCTATTTTATTTAGTTTTTTAAGCAGACTGGCTCGAAAGGGTGGGACATGTGAGTGTGTGTGTGTGTGTGTGTTTTTTTCTTTTTTTTTTTTTTCTTTTACTGTACATTTTGTAATACACTAAACAAGAAAACTAAACTAAAGGTACAGAGCATGCTTTTTAATTTTTAATTTAGCTGTGAGTTGAGTGGTCAGAGCTTCTATCATTCTGTATCATTCTGGTCAGTCAGGCAAAACTTAAAGGTCAGTGAGAATTAGACAATATCATGAATGTTGTTTTGAAGTTTTGAATACATTTGAATATGTGTTTTGTTTATGGTAAAAATGCAGAAACTGATTAAAAAGAAAAAGAGATGTTTCAAACAAGACTTTTTTTTCAGTAAAATATACTTTGGGGCAACGTTACAAATATTGATGAAACATTGCAATAAACAGGACTGGAATAACTTGCATTACCATTATCAAATAAGAAAGAAATAAGTCTGAACACTACTTAGCACTCAAAGGTTCATAATGTACATTTATTACATTTATCCTCCTGCGTTCATGTGTGTTTTGACATAACTATCACCAGCTTTCATTGAACATTTGGCCTCACTACGTAACAATCTCCGTGGATTTAAATAAGTGCAATGTTCTACTGTGGCCCTGCAGGCAAAGCGATAACTCTCCAAGGAGGTAAAGGTTTTCACTTTTACCATTTTGGACACATAATGCTGCCCTGCTCGACTTGTTTGTAGTGACACCAGTTTGAGAGATGTGTCCAAGTGAATTATGAATGGGTGTAAGGTGATGACAGCTGACCGATCAGACCTCTGCTCTTCCCCGCTGACCCCACACCGTCGGCCGGGTTTCCTCGGTCAAAACCAGACAAAATACACACTGTTTGACGGATTAACACTGTCAAAATACACACCACACCAATATAATATACGTTTAACTCACCCTCCAACTCAAACATGTCAACTAGGCTACATTTGCATCTGTATTAAGGAGGTAGTATAGACTTGAGTAGAGAATTTGCCAGAAATATTAGTAATAGTACGAGTAAGGCACTTGATTCAAAAAGTAATAATGCAGCAGCTGTGGCAGTGGATCATGTAATATGTATAATTTGGATAAAAGCAGCAGCAGTCGGGGCGTTCACACTGGTTCTGGTTTGAGCCCACTTTGATCCTGATGTGGTGTGTCTGTTTAGTCCCAGTTTAGATGATGTAGGTGGGCATTTATCACATTGTGGGGACAATAATCTGAACTAAAATTGTCGGTTGGCTGGTTGAAAATGGGGTTGTGTGGTTGTGGTGGATGCGTGGGCATGAGGGAAGGATTTTTTTGGATTGCATGCTTTATAAATTAAGTTTGATTTGACACATCATGGGGATCTGCTTTTTTGGAGACCAAATTATGAATGAATGAATGAATTATGAAAAAATTAGGGTGCCATTAGGGCTGCAAGTTTAATCGTGATCAAACTGAAATCACTATTTGAATGGACGCAATCACTTAGGCTGCATTTTTTAAGACCCATAATTTTCTCAACAAACTACAAACTTCATGAAAACGACTGAACCTGTAGTTTAGATTTGCACAAACATCTTCTGAAATACATTTTAGTTTGTCAGTCCATAGGCCAATTCCAGTCTTTTTGACAATTCTCCTGGATGCGTTTAAGATGCGCTAGCACATATACCTGCCGTGTGCAGCAGGCCGCAGGGTTGTGAGTTGGCTCCAACTAATTATTACAGCATGTCATTCCCCAGTCTCATCCCAATTTCACACTGTACTGTCCTGTCGAGTAAAGCCAAGGGCCAAAAAGTACTTTCAAAACTAAAACCTTTGAACAGAATCCTATTATTAAAACATCAGTTGCAAAACTAATCACAATACTGTTCAGAAAAATCGCAATTAGATATGTTTCTCAAATCGTGCAGCCCTAGTACCCAAGACATTTATTTCAACAACTGGTGGTTTAAAGTTGAGATACCTATGGGTTAAAATATGTAAAATATGTAAAGGTTAGGGTTTATGGCAAGAAGTAACTGATTAAGAAATTAATATAAGTCAAGCAATGTCCTCAAGGCTTAGTGTGTGTGTGTGTGTGTGTGTGTGTGTGTGCGTGTGTGTGTCTGTGTTTGAAAGTGCTTAACATTTGTTTAGTTTTCTGTTTATGTTGTTTTCTTCATAAAACCACTTTAAGGAAATATTCAATTTACACTTCTAACATTTGTTTAGGTTTATTGTTTTTATAGTACCTTAAAGCTGCCATTATTTCTAAACTAAGCCAATAATAGCAGTGTACAGCACTCTCATAAGTCATCTCCTCCTAATCGTCGGCTTGTGCCACTGAGAATTGCCTCAATAACCATAACAATAACTGCCTTCAGGCCACGCACAGTCTGTAAACATATTCACTGCAGTCTACATTGAGTTTACCTCAGCGGCTCATCTTCACATGTACTTTCAGTGTGAATCTTAGCCCCGGCGGCGGCCATATTTTAGCCTCTGTACTAAACCCTATTGGAACACTATTGAGATCTGTATAATTGGATTAGACCAACCTTAGTCCCTTCTCTATTGCACCAGTCCCTTCTGTGAAATTATGACTTAAGAGCTTTCCACAATCCTGCTCTTCCTGCTTCAATGGGAATGAGACATGGTGTGTCTGTCTGACTGTTGCTCCAGGGTTTACACCAGACTTCCACAGGCGAGAAAACCTCAAGAGGAGCTTGACTGGCAGTTCACCTTCGAGTGATGGGATAGGGATTGTTACATTGACAGTTAAAATTATTTTTTATCCAAGTTGATATGATATTAGTCTTGCTTTTGTCCAATAACCAATTGTTGCCAATTGACGATTTACAGCATAGCAAACCCAAAAATGACTGTAAAGTTGTAATCTTTGAGCAAGAAAAAGATACAAAAGGTTTTCCAGATTTTGGACAAACAATATTTGTCTTGTTGCAGCAAGTTCCACAGTCATAATTATTACACTGAAGTAAAACTCACAAAGGAACTTTTCACTCTTGTAAAAATAATCTCAAAATGTATCTAATTGACATATAAGTTGTATTTTTAAGATGGTTGTGTAAACATAAAGCCACCATTTCAGTGCTCTTCTATTTCCATTGTATCTCACTACTCTGTTTAAAAAGACACAAACCGGGGATGGCACACAGACTGGGATGGCTTAGAAAGACTATTGATGCTATAATTCAAACCAATGTTGATACATAAACAAGTCCCATTTTACCGATATCAATATGGCCCCAATATATGGTCCGTCCCTGGACAAAGAAGCTTGGAATCAAACAGGGGATTCCCATTTAGTGTTTACTGATCATATAAAAGTGTTGCGTCATTAGAGTCAGATTACACTTGTTAGTCTTTTTGTACATGTCGGCGAGCGTGTGTCTGTGTCCTCTGAGGCTGCAGAGGTTAAAGGCTTTGTCAAACAGAGGACAAACTCGAGGTTGTTACTTTGATTGCGCACACAGAGAGAATAGGAAACAGACATGTAATGGTAATGTACACAGTAGCATGAAAAACTAACAGGTAAAACAATTTTACAAAATATCCAACTAACAGAATCCAAATGTAATAGGAAAAATGTGCGAAAAAGACTCAAAAAATACAAAATCAGACTGTATTCATATCCAGAGGTTTTAAACAATCCAACTTTCATAGCAAAACTGTTCTACAAATACAATTTTAGATGCATCTACACAAATACACCAGTATAATCAATAATATACAATAAATTATTTCAATCACAAACAAATAATATACACAACACATTTGCTGACTCTATCTCTGGTCTTTTTAATCTACTCAGAGCGATAAGGTTTGCTGTGCTACTGTTGGCCCTTGAATATGTATGTTCACTTGACCTGATCCTGCAGCACCATGTCCGCACTGGAGCTTTCACTCCAAAACATGAGCCCAAACTATTTAATACTAAATTATAGCTTATAAAAGATAAAAGCAAAACCAATTAGCGCTGCACAATCAATTGACATTAAGTAGAAATCACAGTTTTAATGGACGCAATTAGCAAAGGCTGCAATTTTTAAAGCGCCATACATTTTTATACATCAATATGTATTTACTTATTTATCTTCAGTATTGATGCTTGTTTAAATGAGGTTAGTACTGATTAATATATGGTTATCTGATTATTATTAGGGCTGTACGATATTGGAAATGATTACGATATGCAATATGGCTATTAAGATCTATAACAATATAACTGCGATATTTAAATACACTTTTTGACTAAGGTTATGTTACTACAGATTATTTTAGTGGTCAACCAGTCAGCGATTATTTCCATTGTACATTTTTAACCAAATACATTTTGAAATATTGTGAATGAAGGCTTCTAGATAGAGATTATTTATGAATAAAGTGTATAATTGAGAATCTTTTTTTTTTTTTTTTTTTTATAATATCGCTGTCTTTGTTATAAAAGTCTTTATGTTTGTGTTTTAGAGTCTGTTTAGTCCAGAGAATGATACAATAAAATACAACGCAATTATTGTTTATAGTCGACTAGTCACACGTATTCTAATTGGTGCAGCTCTATTTGATGCAATAATGTCTGTTATATTAAAATTTTAAAAAACAACAAATACAAAACTGAGGCTCATTTAGTTTGAAAAAGCTAGATTGTATTCATGATTTTCCCTTTTCCCCATTTTCCCAATGTTTTCATTTTTAAAACAGAACATTTCTATCAGATAAAGACTTTGGTGTTACTGCGATATATTTTGTTTGCTGCGACATCATTAATGCATCAGCCAATATCGCGATATCGATACTTTTGCGATATATTGTGCTGCCCTAATTATTACACACACACATATATATATATATATATATATATATATATATATATATATATATATATATATATATTTTTTTTTTTTTTTTTTTTTTTTTACAATCATCACAGACTTAAACACTCAACAACTTCACTAAATTTTCACCGGAAAAGCAAGAGTAATAAAGATAACGCAACACTAAAAACACAGGCTTGTTTGTAAAATAAATGATGCAACATATGCCATTTTGTCATAAATGATTTCTTAACGTTACAGCTGCAGTTCATTGTGATTCCGTGCGAGTCGGAGCAGGTAAACAGCCAAGTAAATCCTCATTATTTACAGCATTAAGACTAAATGTGAAATCCTCCTCCCTCCACAACATAAGCACTATTTCAAACCTGTGTCAGAAATATAAATTAGGCCCAGCGACTTTATAAGCAGTATTTTAATGGGCTGCTACAAATAGTGCGTCCATCTTCTCCAATGTGTGGCAGCTAAATCACCATTACAGGCTGTAGGAGCAGGCAGGAATATTAAAACAGTCAATATGTGGCCAGCACAGACCTCCTTATCTGCTCACTGCGTTTCACTTTCGCTGCATGAATAATACGGAAATGCATTTGTCGACATTTTTGCTTCTAAATCTAAATTAAACGTATCACTTGTTGCTTGTGTATTAATGTCTAATCCTCAAATGAATCCAGCCAGCAGAGGATTCAACATATTTAGCTTTGCGCTCAAATCCCGAGTTTAGATTAAAAAGGGTTGAGGAGTAGGAAGGGCATGTGATGTAAAAACCTTTAGGCTAAGTTATTATGCAAAGAATAGCAGTCACAAGGTGAGATGCACCAGCTTATTGAAGGAAAGTATTGTGCATTTTTCAAATTGTTATTAGCCTTTAAACATGCTCTTGAGTACCTTAAATTTGCCATCTCATGTTTAAAAAAAAATGTTCTTAATCATTCTATGACAGGTGTTATGTGCCAGTATGAAATTAAGACGATTATGGTATGTATTTGCTGCTGCAGTTGTCGTGGTTAGAGGCAAAAATGCTCAGAACGAGTTTAGCGATGGTATAAGGACTGAAAACAGCAGAACAGTCTCAGATAAGTGACACAGATGATCCGAAAATACGAACGAAAATCCAGGAAGTTCAGCAGGAAGTGTGTTTGATGCTCAGAGGTGTTGAGAATGGAGTATATTTCTTAGTATCAAATCAAGTTCAGGAACAAGCTCTTTAAACGCTGAATCAAGAAACAGATGATCTAACCCTTATGGCAGCTTTCTCTAAAAAAAAATAAGCAAGCACGAATTTGACAAGGACGAACTTGCAGCTATAGACAGTTTGAGACCAATTATGTCCAAACTAAAGCCTTTGTGAAGTGATCCTTGTCTGGTCAGAATCGATAACAAAAGAACAAACATATGAACACAAACATGGAGCGTGATCTATTCTGGCAGCTCACAAAATGACTGTGACGACTGTCATTTTAAACCTGATGTATGGACTTGTTGCTAGGCTATTATTTAGATCATACATTTTCATAAGAACATCAAACATGCTTTTCCTTTGTGCCTCGGTGAACACGTTTTTATACCTCGGCTCTCCCCTCTCCCTCCTCCTCTGCCCCTGCTCCCTCCAGCTCCTGCACATTTTTAAATCTATGAATTTCTGAACGTCGTTTGCTTGATTTTTCCACACCCCAGGGAGACATTCTCATTCCTCTCTTTTTTCACCTCATTTCACTGCCTCCTGAGTGATTTTTTCCACTCTGGATGGAGGTGACAGTGCAGCGTGCCCCGTGGAGCTCGAGCTGCACCCTGCACTGTCCAACAAGACCCCGTTAAAACCGCAGTCCACTCCAGAGCAAACAGCAAAGGAGAATTTATGCTCCCGAACACTTCGACAGTCGAGCCACGCTCTGACAAATACAGACTTGCTGGCATGAGCTGACCTGCTATATTTCACGCTCCTAAAGATGATGGGAAATTGTTTTGTATTTATTTCGGCCTGTCACAATTACAAATGTCTGAGTGTGATATATTTGCTTCAGAAAATATAAAAGTCATATTTAGAACAAAATTCAAATTGAAACTAAAAGTAGTATTGAAACCAGATACTCATTTGAGCAAGTATCGACTAAAGAAATCCCTTTTACAGGAAAAATGTTTTAGAAAAATCTTGTGCTTAATCAGAACTAAGAAAGTATGATTATTTTGTGTTGAAAAAAGTGTATTGTCTAAACCCTTGAGCTAAAAAGAGCATTTGTTTTGAGAATTGAGCATATGTCTTTGAATCGAGTTTTAAAGTTTAGTATCGTGACAACGCTAGTCTTATTGAAGCTACTGGACTGACAATAACTATGACTCCTGTTAATCCCAGTAAACCCTTTTTTAAATGTACAATATCAATTAAAAACATGACATCTTATCACACTACAAAAAAGTAAAAACTAAAATTCAAAACTAGTGCAAAGAAAAGGCACACGTGATAAACTATACTGACACCTAAAAAATGTCATTTAGTCATAATTGAATGAGTGACGGGCCTATTACCTTTATTTTCTGCACAATTGTTGATTGATAACATATTCAAAGGCCTAATGAGTGAGGTTAAAAATCAACACGTACTTAGTCTCTCTTAGGGAGATTTCAAGTCAAAGTAACGCCACAACAGTAAGTTATAACCAAAACTCAATTACTGATGTTGACGGTTTATCTTGTTACAGGAGGCGGCTGGATTTAAAATCAACATCCAACACAGACAGAAACACTGTGGCGTTATAGGGATGTGATCCTAATATTTCAGGTCACGATTGGAAGAGCTAAAAATAATAACTGTGACTATTTTAGAAGCACAATTAAGTCTTTTTAATCATATCTATAGTTCAAATAGATCTAAATGTAAAGTAAGTTTTAACCTGTCTGTTTTTGTCACATTTACTTTATTTTGTCATTAAGAAAGATCAATTTTGTAAATTTTTGGTCAAATAATTGAGGAATAGTTATTTTAGACAATAGGAATGAAAGAAAAAAATTAAATATTTTACAAATTTTGGGTGATACACAACTAAATTATGTTTTTTCGTACAATAATTGGAACACTAAAATTTGATATTGTGACATCCCTATAGGATTAAAATGGTCATTTTTGTATATATTTGTATTTAAACACAGCAGTAGAAGTAGAAGTAGAAGTAGAAGTAGCAATGTTTTTTGTTATGACAGAGGAGAGCATAAAATGGTTTGAATGGTTTAAGAATGAATGAAAATCAACACAATATCAATATCTTTATATCATTGCACAATTAGCACGTTTTTTCTCAAAGTATACACTAACTTATAACCATTTCATTCCATTTCTCATGTCCTCTCTCGTCACTGCTACTTGTCTCTTGGATTACAGGGAATATGACAGGTTTTTATGATTTTCTAATTGTGACTTTACTCCATGTATTGATACCTCTTATAAAGATAAGTTATAGTTTTACACCAATCAGGTCCTTGTTTGTGGAGAAAAGTTGGAAGATATGTTGAAAATAACTGGAACTAAACAAACTGATGACACCAGGGAGCCAAAGGTTAGGCATCAATGACGCAAAAGAAACTACTTTTTTGATTCTTTAAACATTGATTCAACAACATCAAAATAAAGGTGTTCACATGTATTTTTTCATTCATTCATGAATGTATTTTTCTTTGTGAAATGAAAAAAAAAATCTATGACATTAGAGGAGTTTTGGTGCACTGTACAGGATGGTTTCTTGGTCATTTCCTAGTGTGATGTCATCATTTTATAACCAGAAATTAAAATTAAAAACCAAGAAAAAATAGAGGGGTACTGGTACTGGATATATTTATCTTAACTGCATTTTAGTTAATTGAGTAGTCCAACCTGTCAAAGGCACTTCAAGGTTAAAAGTATAACTCAGTAACCAGTGTTGGCATTCGTTAGTCGACATAATTGCATATCAAAACAGACAAAACAGACATTAAATTGAATAAATACTGAATAAAAACTGAAGCCTCGGGTAACAGACTTCAAACCCTCTAAACTGGTGCTAGAGTAAAATGACTTGACATATGTTTGCGTTCTGAAAATAAAACTAAATATGTGAGAGATGCTGAGGGAAAAGTTGTGTTATTAACGCAGCTTTGTTGTTCTTACCTCCAGCGCTTTCCTCTTACTGTTGAGCAGTTTGGAGATGTCCCGGGCCACTCTCTCCACTAAGTCCTTGGGGTTGTTCTTCTTGATCTCAAACTGGCTCTTCTTCTCGTTATAAATCTGCAACAGAAGAGACAGAATATGTTAGAGATAATGATCAAAAAGTCACAATGTGGTGTGCGTTTTTCAAGTAAATGTACATGAGTAACTAAAATAAAACTGTTCTTCTCCAAGTAGTTTCCAGATTTGTGTTTCCTTGGACCTAGGGATGTCAAAGTTATTTAATTATCATGATTATTCAGGTCACAATATAATCGGAATAACTAAGAAATAATAATCTTGAGAATCGTAGGCAGCAACAATGTGTAATTTCAGTTCTATACTCAAAATGAAAGGTAAAACTACATGTAAAGGACTTTTTTATCTGTTATGATTACGTTTTCATATTTCACATTGTGATGTATTAGACTTGTGAAAGAAGGCAAATTAAAGATGTGCCAACAATCATGAATAATCATAAAATTTCCTCTTACAATAATCATAACACTAACTAAATATATATTGTGACATCCCTACTACGTACTGTACTTCATGCTTTTACATAAAGGGATGCTATTGAAATTGTGTGTCACAGTCATAATGGTCAAAATAATTCTGATTAATGAAATTCACAATCCTTATTAAAAATATCCCGGATATGAATATTTTTCTTTTGAATATTATGAATAAGGTCTACACAAACAACTATTACAGATAATTGTAAGTTAAAATAATAATCTAGAGGAGAACATCACAGATAATCACACAATTGTGTGGTGTCATGGATTATCTTTGTTGGCAGTAATCATGATTTTACAAAATGCACCACAAACAATGTCTGCCCTTCTTATTGTATCCATACATCTACTGTTCATTTAATGTAACAATCCTACTTGAGTAAAGTCTGAAGCTACTTTACTTTTAATGTATGTGACAAAACATTGACTTTCCAACTTTGCAGCATGTGTGTGTGGTGAAAGATGTTATTTATGATGGTTATTGTGGCTTTTGCCCCAGTGCCAAATGATTACTAAATGGAGTAAATGGAAAAAGAATCTCTAAAAGGCCACTCCAGACTGTGGTCAACAACAGAAAAGTAAACACTGACAGTCGAGAGTGCACATTAATGCAAACTCCACCGAGCGCCTGAAAGCACAAACAACAGACAGCTCACAACGTATACATTTTAGAAGAAAATCAATACATAATTTACACACAATGTAAGGTTTCAAAAGAACTTTACTCGTGTTGTGATGATTGAAATTTACAAAATAATAGGGTGGGACCTTAATCAAGTCATAAAAAGATAGTGGCTGTATTTTCATGACATAAAGAGGGAAAAGTCTTTGGGTTCTCATTAGGAGTTGCAAGATGAAGAACTAAGGACCATGGGAACTCTGCAAACAATCACTAGCACAAGTCTACAGTGTCAATGCATATTCTTTCCAATAAAAACACCTTTAATTGATTAAAAGCAAGATGTATGAGTTTAATGCCAAACTGAGGAATATTCCACGCAAAGCATTAACAGCTCCATGGGTAGAAGCAGGTGGTGGACCCGCCTCCAAAAGTGTTATGCTCTTTCATAGTTGGTACTTTAGCAGTGGTAGTACTTTTAATTTTTAGGTATCTAAACTTGTATTGAAAGTTAAAAGTGTATTTTCTTATGGCTGAGGGGTTTATTCTTTTTTTAAGGTCTCTTTCCTTCTTTTTTTAAAGTGCAAATCCCAACTTTGAACAAACAAAATGATGACAATTACCAGGAAAATTGCTCGTGTTGACCAAAAACCTGGACATTTCATTGTCAAAATCATGATTTTATGCTTTCACAGTTCTCCTAATCTGCGTGAAATCATTTTAGTTTTAGTACCTTTTTAAATTTATACTTTAATACTTTTACTTAAGTAGATTTTTTTAATGTGATACTTATATTTCAGTATTTTGTTTGCTCTTTACTTTCACTTAAGTAACAAAGCAGAGTACTTCTTGTAGCACTTCCGTTCAGCTGGTTGACTTGTTCTGATGTGAGGACATTGTTGTCTCTGGGTGTTTTTCTGCTTGAGATATTCTGGTTCCTTTTCCTCAAATCAACAGCCCCCTCTGCTCCTGCACACCTCGTGACAGGGACGGGTCATTATGCAGAGGACGCTTTCTGAGCGGGTACAACTGTCTCCAAACACAGTGAAACTCTAAAATTGCCATGCTTTAGTCAGAAGTGGTGGAAAGTAACAAAAGTAAAAGTTCTGTACTTTCTACTTTTACTTCATTACATTTCAGAGCATGTATCTGTACTTTTTACTTCACTACATTTTTGATCTGGACTGATAAGTAAACGTATATTTTCTAAAGGTTTTAGACCTGCTGAAAAGGCTGAGGGGTTTATTTTTTACACATTTATGGTGACATTTTACCCGTTTTTTTTTTTTCTCTATTTCCTTTTGAGCAAACAAAAAGCCTCTAGAGAGATAATAACCTGTAAAGTTGCTTATAATGACCAAAACAGAATAAATCAATCAAAATTACAATTTGATGCTTTAATAGTTCTCCAAACCAAAAAGAAATGATTTTACTTTTTACTCTTAAAGTACATTTTTAAAGAAGTGCTTTAATACTTTTACTTGAGTAGATTTGAAATGTGATACTTTTACTTCTATATTAGTATTTTTTTGCTGCTGCATCTGTCTGAGTCTGCGTATCTGAGTATTAAAATGCAGTACTTCATCCGCCCCTGTTAGTCAGTTGTATCGCAATAATAATCTTGACATCCCTGTTGAAAAATGTGTTATATTTCTAAAGTAAAAATAGAGTTAAACAGACCGGGCTCACGTCAGAGGCACTTAGAGCGGCACTACACCGCTCTCACTTCCTTTACAACCTGCTAAGATCCCAAAACAGCTTGCAGACTTAGCAAAGCTCATAAAGGAAGTAAAACAAATGGGCCACGGGGGACGGTGCGTGGGTAAGAGGAGAGCTTTGGGAGATGGATGGACAGATGCTTGGCCTGTTGACAGACAGCCAAACAGGGGAGGAATCTAGTCCAGAGATTAGTCCTTTCCCCCTGGACTCAAAAGCAGGTCTGACTCAGCGGACTGTAGCATCTGTACAAACTACCTCTAGGATTAGCACTGATCCCGCCGCCCCCAAGACATCCACAGACCCACTTTTACAACGTTTTTCTTCAAAACAAATGCAGGACGAAGGCAGAAATGTTGAATATTTAAAGCAATTAGTGTCGTTTTAAGTGCAGACTTGTTCGACAAATTAATAATTTACTGCAATTAGTCACAACAGACGTAAAAGGCAAATGAGTCTAGGAAAAGCATGTTTGCGGAGGAAGAAGTGCTCACTGTTTGTTTTTATTTATGAAATAGAGATATCAGTAGCAAATCATTTACTTTCACAAATTGTATTTGTTAAAGAGAATGATCAGATAAAGTGGTAGAAAGATATTTTACTAAAGAAAGAGCTGAAACAAAGATGATTCGTATGCATATTAAATTTGTAAAATTAGTAAGCCAGTTCTTCAAAGTATGCAGTAAAAGTGAATAACAGTGGAAGTTGAAGCTGTAAAATATTTTGCTGTAAAAGATTTTTTAATGGAGCATCCTGATAATGACAGTCAGACGGTATTATATAAATCCAACTAATGAATAATTGAAATGACCATCAACTAATTTAGTAATTGAATAATCTTTATCTGGTCTATTCATAGGTTAAAATTCAGTTCTAAGCAACAAATCGATTAATCAAAAGATTAATCAAAAGACAAATCAATTTGTAAAATGATTGTTAGTTGCAGCCCTAAATCCAACATAAATGTGTTAAAACATGTCTTTAAACGTATTCGTTGAGGTTTAATTATCAGACAACTGTGCAATGTCTGGAAAATTTATCAGAAAAGTGAAGCGCAGAAATATCACCTTAATAACATAACTTAACTATTTGTAGGATTTTTTTCTTACAATAAACAATAAACAGTAGCAGCAGTAGTAGTAGTAGTAGTAATAATAAAAAAAAAAAAACAAAAAAAAAAACATAATTCACTTTATGAACAGAACAGATTGGAGGGCGAGTACAGGGCTTTTAAATCCAAATATGTTTTATGGTTGTGAGGCAGAAGGCATTAGAGTAACTCAATAATTATTGATTCCGTGTGCAAGTTTTACTTGATTGCGATCAAACTTGCAGTCCTTGTAGCAGTAGTAAAGAGAGAAAGTAAAGTCAATCAATAGTAGTAGTAAAATAGTAGTGATAGTAAAAGTAAAAATCAATTTGAAAATATATAGTATAAGGGGTGATAGCAGTGGTGGTAAAAAGTAGTCGTTGTAGCAGCAGAGTATCTAAAGTAGCAGTTGGACTAAGAAATAATAATATGTGTTCTGGTTTTCTGAGACATTTATTGGTTGCAGAAAGTAGTCAATTTGCTGCAAACTTTCCCAAGTGTAAGCACAGACAGACTCGAAATGTCCGATACTGTCACCAGATATTGACTGTTCACTTTGTCTGTGTCCAATAATGATGGTAAATAAACCCCAGCCTCCATCTATCCATCCTCCTCCTCCTCCTCTTCTGCTCACGGCTTTAAGGTCAGCACAAATACCACAACACAACCGCTGCACTTACTTCAAACACAGTAATTACTCATACCAGTTCATTTCAGGTGGCAGAACATCTATCGTCATTATTTTAACAAACTTTGTGCAAAGATTTACAATTCAAATCAATTTACAATTCAAATCAAATCAACATTCAGTTTCATTCATTGTAAATACGTCCATGTGTATCAGCGTTTGAGAAAAGACTCATGCCAAAAAAATACAAAATTACTATTTCAGAGCAAGTTTGTACAGTAGATAGGCCTGTCACAATAATTACCATAATGCTGTATTGTTCAAAATATGATAGAAAGAACAATGGATTTGGGACTCATTTGGGAATAATTGTCGTGTGCATTTTCTTTGCACTTTTGCACTTCTTTGAACTTGTCCTTGTTTTTCATCACATTTGAGCAGTAGAGAGAAAAATAAGCAACTTTCATGACTCATTATTGACAACAACATACTACAAAAGTGTTTTGTTTTTCTATCTTTTTCTTTTCTTACCATAATGCACATTTAGAATAGAATAGTAATTTCAGTGTTATAGTTTACCGTGATATTTTCTCTAACATTCATTCATTCATTCATTCATTTTCTACCGCTTATTCCCGTTAGGGGTCGCGGGTGACTGGAGCCTATCCCAGTGACTGTGGGCCTTAGGCGGGGTACACCCTGGACAGTGGCCAACTCGTCGCAGGGCTGACACAGAGAGACAGACAAGGACAGACAACCATTCACTCTCACATTCATTCACTAGGGACAATTTAGAGTTGTCAATTAACCTGTACAGTCATGTCTTTGGACGGTGGGAGGAAGCCGGAGAACCCGGAGAGAACCCACGGTAACACGGGGAGGACATGCAGACTCCACCCAGAGAGATCGTGTGATGTTAGGGTGGTTCAGAATTCGAAACCACGATGTTGGGGTGGTGCGGGATTCGAACCCACGATCTCCTTATTGAGAGGCAGAAGCTCTAGCCGCTCTGCCACCGTGCACCCCATTTTCTCTAACAATAAATCATATTTCAAAATGTGTTGTCATAACAGGACAAAAATAGACAGTGGTTCTCAAACTTTTCACACAAGTGATAAGAAAATATTTGGCCTTCCGAGTACCACCAGATCTAAACCAGGTCTAAAACAGGACTATTCTTGGTCTAATACGGCTAAACAAGGTCTAAACTATTGCTTTACTAGTTCTAAACTAGGATAAATGTAAATAATGACAAAAATGTGGAAGAAAATGACTCTAAATTCAGCAAATAATTGAACTGCTAAGGAGTCTGCATACCACCTGATGGCGCTCGCGTACCACAAGAGGTACACGTACCACAGTTTGAAAAACATTGCTCTAGGCAATATCCAGATACTAATTAATACTAAAATATCAAAACTAGGTACTCATTTGGTATCGATACTAAACATTTTGTCAGAGAAATCCAGAAAGATATCTCTATATAGTTTGTGAGTTCAGATGGGCATGATTGACAGGTGGATTAGCCAATCAGGGACACGCACGGTACGTCCATATCAAAACAAACATGGCTGCTTACGAGGAAAAAAGAAAGGAAAAAGTATCACATGGGACTGACAAACATTGCAGATTTCTGCAGAAGCAATGAGCGAAGCACAAAACGCTGTTAATCTGAAGTGACAGAAGTTTGATTTTGTCCAACTGTTTTACCTGCGTCACTGAAATTAACTATAATCTTGACCTTTTTCTAAAGCAAGACTGCCTGATATAGTTAAGGAAAATTGTAATTCAAGATTATCTGTACATATCTGTCTTTTGTTTGTTTTTTCATTGGGGTATCTTAATTAACATTGAGTATGAATTTTTTTTCCAAGACCGAGCTGTAAATTTTAGTCGCGAACACGAACGAAAACCCAATACTTTGTTGTTTTTTGTTTTGGGGACATTATATTACTTACATTCTAAAATATTTTTTTTATTTGCCAGTGGCTTTATTTTTATTCATCTTACTGATCCAATTCGAATCAAACTGGATGAAACAAATCTAACAATTGAAAAAGTATCTTAATAATAGAAGTTGCGATTTCTCCACATAGGACTGTAACCAGCAGCAGGCTCCTCTGTTATTATAACATATATAATAAAACTGCTGGGTTTCTGTGTGCACCTGACAATCATGAACAGTGACCTTTTGCAGCAGGTGGAAAGGCATTAGCCCTGGACCTATGCAACACGTTCACAAGTGTATGTAATACTATAATGGGACAAAGTGTGAGCCCATCTGTGCACTGAATGTCAGCCGTCTCACTGCTGACATGTCATTTACAGGCTGACCGGAATGTAAATGGCACATGTTAACAGCCATTGCAGAACAGTCGAGCCAATATGGAAATGCAGACGAGTTCCGAGCAAATTGCAATTTAAATGGAAGATAAAGAACAACGACGTGGCTGTAACGATCTGTAAATGCTCTGAACTCGTCGGATCTCTAAGCTAAGCAGGGTCGGGTCTGGTCGGTTCTTGGATGGGAGACTGCTGGGAAAACCAGGTGTCACTGGCAATGTCCTTAGGCAAGACACTTCAACACTTTGCCGAGTACGAACGCGGTGTGTGAGTGAATGTTGGTGCTGGTTGAGTGGCCAGCCTCATTTCCATCCAGCTAGTGATTTACCACCACCGAATGTGGAGTGAATGAATAATGCAGAAAGTTGTAAAGTGATTTTGAGTGTCATGAAAGGTGCTGTTCAAAGGAAAAATATGATGTATTATTTGTATCGTTATAAGCCTTTGTACATGCTCTTGAGTACCTTAAGTTTGCTTTTTTTTTTAAGTTTTGTATAACTTAAAAAAATGTTTCAAATATTATAAACTAACTGAACATCTGCGTCTCAGCTGTTTCCTGTGGCACTTTCTTAGATTAGGCGCCCTCTACTGGCTGCAGAGCGCTTCCACAAGTTAAATACGTTCCTCAAAGGACTGCGTGAGATGCTAATAGCCTAGCAGTTGCAGTGATCGAGTTTAGACTGCAGAAACGCTCAGGTGATGATTTGTTTTTGATGGTATGATGACGAAACAATGTTAGAATATGGCTAAAAGGTCAAAAAAAGTCACTATAGCATATATATGATGACTGCATCATTATTATTATGTACATTTTGTCAAGTTCCCAGTTACATGAATTGTAATATACTAATAATACTAATAATTAAGTCAATATATGTAAATTTGCCTTATTATAATGTTTTTGTGAAATTAGGGGATCAGTAGTTTAAACATTGGTGTCTACATTTTCTTTCACTGCATACTGAAACACAGACAAAGCAGACGGACGATCGAGGGTCAATACAGTGAATCATTAGTTACACTGAGCCGCCAGACTTTTATAATGATGCACCAGGCCCATTTTCCCAGATTTGTGTTTTATGATTAGATGTAGACAGTGGTCTGACTGTGCAACTTTAAATATATACTTTGGAGGTAAAACAAAAAAGTCAGCTTTCTCAGGTATAAACTATGATTCATTCCCATGCAGCTGTTTAAGGCGAACAAGGTGTTTCACTCAAATAAAACACAAGCTACAATGCACCAACATTAGCATTTTCCTACTCTGTAACTTCCAGGCAAACAGCTCATTATTTACACTCTGATATTGCTGATGTCATTGCAACACTGAGAAATAAACTTCTCTCTTTCTATTCTGAAATATGTCCCAAGGATTGATGTTGTGATATGAGCAATTAGGAGCAGAAAACAAGAGCGTCCAAAAGATTCGTCTCTGTCAGGCTGCAGGCTGGGAAGAGAGCCAGCTTCAGGCACTTTGCTCCAACGGCCCAGTGAGCCGGCAGACCTGGACCAGGACACCAGGCCGGGCCAAGCACACACTCAAGATCATCTGCTGCTGCTGTGGACGCTCTCTCAGGGATTCAACAGACAGGGTTTAAACGCAAAGGCATTGTTTGTTTTGGTGACTGGGGGATTTTAGTGCATTGAACTGATATAAAAATATCCTCCCTAACAGTTTCATCCAGTTACAGACTTTGAGGTAGTACAGTGACTAACCTCAAAATTAAATCTCAGAGTTTTAAAGTACATTTACCGCATAAAGAATACAGCAGCACTTTGTGACAAAGTGTGCAGACTCCTGCATGCCGTCTGCATCAAGTGAACGCTCGATTGCAAGGCAAGACAAGGCAAGTTTAAGGCAATTCAAAGTGTTTTATATAACAGAATAAAACTGCATTAAAATCACAACGCAGCTTAAGACAAAATCATCATAAAATTACTTAAGAGAAGAGTGCAAATAAAATGCACAGCTAAACAGAACTGTTTATAAACTTTGTCAGAGTGGAGGCCTGTCTCACATCTTCAGGAAGACTGTTCCAGTTTTTAGCTGCATAAAACTGAAATGCTGGTTCCCTATGTTTAGTCCTGACTCTGGCACCAGCAGGAGGGCGGTCCATGTTCAGTCCTGACTCCGGCACCAGCAGGAGGCCGGTCCATGTTTAGTCCTGACTCTGGCACCAGCAGGAGGCCGGTCCATGTTTAGTCCAGCAGGAGGGCGGTCCATGTTCAGTCCTGACTCTGGCACCAGCAGGAGGGCGGTCCATGTTCAGTCCTGACTCCGGCACCAGCAGGAGGCCGGTCCATGTTTAGTCCTGACTCCGGCACCTGCAGGAGGGCGGTCCATGTTTAGTCCTGACTCCGGCACCTGCAGGAGGGCGGTCCATGTTTAGTCCTGACTCCGGCACCTGCAGGAGGGCGGTCCATGTTCAGTCCTGACTCCGGCACCAGCAGGAGGCCGGTCCATGTTCAGTCCTGACTCCGGCACCAGCAGGAGGCCGGTCCATGTTCAGTCCTGACTCCGGCACCAGCAGGAGGCCGGTCCATGTTTAGTCCTGACTCCGGCACCCGCAGGAGGCCGGTCCATGTTTAGTCCTGACTCCGGCACCAGCAGGAGGCCAGTTCATGAAAATGGCAGAAAGCTTGAAGCTCCGCCTCTTCACAGAAAGCAGCAGATTTTCATTCATCAATAAAAATACAACTTTGAGGAAATTAATGTAGCGAAAACACTATATTAAAAGGTTAAAAGCTCATTAAAGTTGATTTTGCAGAATATGTCTCCTTTACCAAACCAAACTTTTCCAAAGTACATGAATTATATATATATATATATATATATATATATGATTCACTGCTTGGTGTAATCCATTGGCCTGTGACATGCATTTCATGAACGCACCATATGCCGAGTACAACAATTCAAAAACATTTACTGAAAAAGGCTTTATGGTAAGAAACAAACAGAAATGACGACTTGAGATATTCACAGCAATTTCTATAACAGTTTTCCATTCAGACGGCTGGTTTTGCTCCCAATAAGGAAAAAAAAAAAATCTTTCAAATGCCTCAAATTACATCAAGCTACTCTTTTATTGCTATTGCTTTTGCTGCCGCGCCATTTCTACAATCACTTGGGTTTTATTGTCTTCACACATCCACAATAACTGATCATACCAGCATTTACTCATAGGACGACATGCATTTAACACAGTCATCACACGCGCCCATTCAAACGTTTCAGTGTGTTTTTCCTCAAGGTGGAAGTGGCCATTAGAAGAATATTATTAAAGCATAAAACAAGAAAGTTCTCTCCGCTTCATTGATGCTGTACAAGCCCCTGCCTCTTTGAAATGATGCATTTTCGAGTCGATATAAAAACCATGTCAAATTTGTTTTTAAATCAATATTCATTCCCGTAATGTGCGGCGGCAGTGCTCTCCGGGTCGGCCTCTCTCTGAAGATTCATAGCACCTCCAGTCTCTAAGCAAAAGGGAAATATACAGACAAGAGGCCCATGGAGCGGGTTTTAAAAAGGTTTTCTTTTCAATTAAAGCTTCTATTAAATTTGCTGTTACATAACCTTTAAAAATAATGGTAAAAGCACATCCTTCTCTCCGCTCCAGCCAAAAGGTCTAGCAAATATAGCCTGTTCAGTTCAGCAAACGGTCTATAAATCTGGAACTAATGTACACTCAAAATTGCATAAATAAGTTGGGATATTAAACACAGAAAATTAAATAGATTCAACTGGAGCCTGGAAATACTATGATAAATAATTAAGCAGTGCAATTAATAGTTTATTCAGTGGTTGAACCTTAGCACACTGGTGAGAATAGAAGGAAAGGCTGAGGTTGCTGGTGGTTCTGCTGCTGCGGTGGAAATGAGGAGGAAGGTTGCAGTATTTAGCAGAAATGGCTGGATTCAATCAATTGTTTGGCCGCAAGATTTTTAGCCAATCATAAAGACTGGAATTTCTTTCTCAAACAACAAAATGTCCTGTCTTATTATCTACATAACCTGTCACTCATGTAGTCTTACTCTAGAAACATGTTTGGAAATGCATGCATTAGTTTAGCTGTTAAGTCTTCTCAAATAGAATCACAAATGCAAATGTAGTTGGTTTAGAGACAAAGCTTGTAATTGGCTAAAAGCAACAGAAAGGAAACAAGAGCATAAAGAAAAAGTCTTTCTAATTCCATATTTGTGCATTCACACATACACACAGACCACGTCACAATAGGGACAAAATTGGGACTAAACCAAAACCTAAGGGAGTTCATACTTGCACATTCACCACAACAAAACCGGCACTAACCCAAAACAAACTCTAAACTAAATCTAGACTAGATCAAGACTCAAAAAGGACTACAACAGGAACAAAACCAAGTCCACATAAAGAACAAAAAGGACTCAATTTAGAACCGAATAACTACAAATGAACGCATCCTAAAACCTAAACCCGAACACAATCAGGACAAAGCCAGGACTAGGACAGGATCAAACCAAGGCATTTTTACATAACACATTTTACATAGCAAGTAAAAACAAAAGAAAAACCCATACATTGAATAATATCAACTAAAGCTGTATTTTATCTCTCTGTAATTTTGTGGTTCGGTAAAAGAATTAAACTATCCCTGCACTTCAAGTTGACAGTTTTACATATTAACAATCATGTCTGCTGGTCTCTCATCGCCTGGCCATTACCGCAAGTTAAAACTAAAATGTTTTAGAATGTTTTTCCTTACAGAAAAAGGGAAACAACTGCTTTGTGTTGGACTGGCTTTATCTTTAACACATTAGCCTGATGGGGATGTCGTGTCTTATCAAAGTGTTTTACAAAAGCGGAGCAGATACAGACTGAGGGCCCAGAGTCACAGTGGAGCCCGTTATCTGAGGCTGGTTTGGTCAGTGCGGAGCTGCAGAGGTCACATGGGCTTTCTGTTACTGTGAGAGATGATTGAATCCAGCGCTGAACCAGACATGGAAAAGCTCCAGGAAAACTGCCTGTCAACTCAGTATTAGTTCAACTGTGGCAGGAGACAACATTCACCAAAACAAATTCAGTATTGCGATATGAAATGTTATTAACGTGCCCGAAGAAGTGCAACAGAAAGTGTTCGATGTGGGGTTATGCAGGTGACAGCGCAACATTCAGAAGTTTAGCACTGAGTGGCAGAGTCAATGGTGAGTAACAAAAGTCAAATATTAATCGATTGAGTATATTTTTTAGTATTGACTCAAGTTTGAAATGTTAGTATGAAGACAAAATGAGAAAAATCTCATCTATCTCAAAACTAACTGTCTACAACAGATTCATATTTAGTTTGTGCCTGACACTTGCTCACATTTATCACTGATACAGACTTTAGGATGACACACAGTTGAACTGATTAGCTTTCTCTCCTTAAATAAGATGTTTTTGAGCCCGTTTGTTAAGAAAAGGAATTGTTATTACCGTTAAGAAGCTAACTAAGCTCTGCACAGTCGGAGCAACAACAGAGAAACTGCTTTCAGTTTCCATTTTGTCGTAAAAAGTCAATTGAGAAAAAATGAGGCATGTACAAATATCTGCTTTTTCATTTCAAACAAAGCTAAATTGTGAGCCAGTTGCAAGTCTGAATAAATGAAAAGCTGCATGTTTATCTTGTTATATGTAGGCTATTAATATTTAAGGTGCACTATGTAACTTTTGCGTGTCACCATGAAGATGATACCGCTTTACCTGTAAAGTTTCAAAACATTTATTTGTTTCTTTTTCTTTTTTTGGCAATAAAACTCTGTATTTGAATAAATGCAAGACAGATTGAGAACATTTTAGGTAAAGCAATACAGGCAAATAGTTGCATAGTGCTCTGTTTTATTTGGTCACATTAGTTGCTTTGGTATCTCAACAGCTTTTAGCGACTGCCGTTCTCAGAGTGGTGGAAGACGACCATGTTATCATCCAAAAGAACCTTCTGCAATCAGCACAGTCCCCGGACACACATGTGATCTGCCAAAAGCGTCAATATGTTGTTCTCTGGCATCAACACGTCCGGGACCAAACAACACGCGCCGTCCCACGCTGAGTGACATGTACAAACTTACACAGAGGCGTATGTAGCGCTCAGTCATTAGCTTCGTTAGCATCATGAGTGGCTGCAGCGCGCCAAGCTCTAAGTGTCACTGTAAACACACAGATGGAGAGACAGAGGGTGGTGACAATCCACAGAATCACAGCTAAAGAGTGGTGCGCCCAGTCAGCTGCCACACAAGGAGACGACACTGTGGAAAACACACAAGTACAACCACAGGCCGCGAGGGGTTTCCTGGGAAGACGCTTAAATAATGTTTTAGTCCAAGTTATGACACTCTAATACAAAATTCTTACCAAAATGACAATTGATATAATGCAGTATTTGTCGGTGGTGCAATGGTTTAAGGCAATGGTTGGCGTTTCCCAGCCTCAACCACATTCCACCAACATGTTTGTCTTTCCCATGTTTGTCAGAACTAAACATGGGGAATCAGCATTTTATGCAGCCAAAATCGGATGATGTGAGATGTGAGACAGGCCTCCACTCTGTTGTTGTTCAATGTTCAAATCAAGGCCAAAAACAGTGTTGTTTAGATGTACATATAACTGAAAGATTTACCTACACTCTTCTCTTTTAAAACTTTTTTTTAAATGATTCTGTATGTCTTTATGTGTTGCAATGCAATTTTTCCTGTTATGTAAAGCACTTTGAATTGCCTTGTGTATGAATTGTGCTCTACAAATAAACTTGCCTTGCCTTGTCTTATCTTGTCTTGCCTTCTTTGCATGTAAAGCTGCTTTGAGATTAAATGTTCCAGCATGATCAAATTTAAGAAATATAAAGAAATAATATTTATGAACTGTTAATGTAGGAAACGTTGGATATCTTTTCAAGTAGTGTGTGTGGAACAGTAGTGTGCCTTGATGTATTGCCTTGAAAATAAAAGTCAGATTCATGAATTGAATTGATTAATTTGCCATTTTGATGATGAAGTCCTGTGTGACTTCTTCACCAAAAAGGAAAGCAAAACTTATTTTTGCTTGTTCTCTCTCCGTGTCATGCTATTACTGTCCTGTCAAATAAAGCCTTTTCCATATTCTTCATGTCACTTCAACACCTGTCCTAGATGGTCTGTACTGTTGCCAAACTCTTCTCCAATCACTTTCATTGTTGCCCATGAACACAAAAGCAGAACGCACAAGTCAACACTAAACCAAAGTCTATAGCCCACATTGAGGAGGCAAAACTTCATTGATATTGTAAATTTTGAAAGTCAAGTTATAAACATTTAGCAAGATTATCAACCGATTATGATTTTCCAATGCTCTTTTGACATGAATGGACCACTTCAGCCATGATCGTGTGATAGGACAGGGCAATCATGGCTTAGAATTTGTATCATGATAAAAAAAAAAGAAAAAGAAAATGTGTGTTAATGATATGATTAACAATATAATTTACACAAGACGAAGGTATCTATAATTATTGTACGAACTTGTTTAAGGATACTCAAGTGATAGTTATGTAAGTAAGTTCTGCTTCCACCCATCACATCTTTTCCAGTCAATATTTTAGACTTTACAGAGTCTCCACAGTCAGTGTTAACGCGTCTCTAGGGGTTAGTGTTCACGATTAGCTGCAGCATACGTTTGTCTCACTTCATAACTGCAGGAAAATCAACTTCAAAATGTGCAGAATTATATTGCGATCTTCCAAATTTCTCATTGCCCCAAAAGCAAATGATAATATATAAGCCCTACTGATTAACCCCGCCTTCTAGCATCAGTATTAAGTCAAACTCAACAACGTACACAAAATGACACAAGTATATTTCAATGACCAGCAGGTGGCATGATTCAGAGGTGATGTAATGTTCCCGCTGTGTGTGTTTTACAGTCCTTCACACACTGTATCCTTGAAGTATTTGTTATCAACAGAACGAAGCTGACTTTGAAATAGCACTCGCAGATGACACGGCAGACTTCTGAAAGTTCGCATAAAGACATTTTGTGCACTTTTTGGCTGGCATTTTGATGTGCCTCGCTGCTTATTGTGTCTACGAGAGAACTGCTTATCTCTCTCTGAAGTCGTCCACAAAAGAGCGCGCCGTATTGGGCTGACAGAGACAAATGCCGCGTCATTAAGGAATATTAGTGAGCGGCACGGCGTCTGGGGGCCTGTGAACAGTTCAATAAGAGAAACACACGGGCAGAAGGAACAGACTCACAGTGGGGACTGATAACACCAGGACTCTGTGCGATTCAATAGGGCCGCAGCATCCAGTAGAAGAAATAAAATACACACGTAGATAATCGATACTAACTGCACATAGAGGACAACATTTGACTTGACTTGAATATATTTAGAAAAGAGTTGGTCTATATCAGAACTAGTATAAGACCACGTGAAAACTTTCTTACATAACAGAACCAAGAACTGTTCCTATTAATAGCCCACCCCCCATTTAGTTAGAGGAACCACCCAGTCCCCCTTGTTCACCTTCACTCAGCAATCAAGTCTGAAAGTGGGTTTAACTGGGTTTAACGTTAGAATACTTAAACATTTGATTAAGAGAGGAAAACGAAAGTCCTTTTTGTTCATAATCCGGCAAGTATTTTGCATCTGCCTGTTTTGGTCACACAAAACGTATGTAATTATGTGTGATGAAAGCTAAATAAAACTGAACTGCTCCGTTTCTGCACTGTAAACCTGCACATACAACTGCTGATGCACAAAAAGCTCAAACAAATGAAAATGAAAGTAACAATAAAACACAGTTATGGATAATTTCAGTTACTACTTTCTAATTGTACTTTTGGAGCTAATCTATCCAAGTTATTTCTCAAGTCTGTCTATAAGTCAGAAAATTAATTAAACATATTTCCCAATGCAGTTAATGTTGTAAATGTACTTGTGTTATTGTGTTACTTGTGTTAAGTCCCTGGTTCGACTGGAAAGTTCCTGCCCTGGAGTAGGAGCTAAAAAAGACCCCAAAGTGTGGCCACAGTCCCTAGTTCCTACTCTGTGCAAACACACGTGGGGGACTGTAACAAAAAAAGTACAAGGAATTGAAAAAGCCAATTAATGAACTACTTTGTCTAAAAAATAGGGAAAAAGTGAAAGTGAGGAGGATCCCAGGTACAAGGAGGATTTTACTGTATAACCTCCTCAAGGACACACGCAGCAGATACTGTTGTTTAGTTAATTTAGATACTATTTTTAGAAATGATGATTAGCAAAAACCAACAGAGCAACTATGGCATTTCAGGATCAACTGATTTTATACTAATAATTGAAATTATATAAGGCAGGATAATCATCGAATCCGTGGTGCATATTTATGTAGACTGGCTGGCATTGCACTGCAGTTGCCCACAGTTTTTCTCGCGTTGCTCACTCTTTGAAGAGATTTTGCCAACCTAGATATTCATTTTCAGTTTCCTGTTATAGGTGATATTTTGAGCATTTTTCATCACTCAATAGATTTCTTCAGTTCTTAAAATTTGAACACAGAAAACACAAAACCAAAATACAACAAAAATACAAGGAACATAAAACATCCACTGAGAGAAAGAATTAAAACCAGGGCACATCCTGCCCAGATTATAAATCCACTTTGGTCCAAAGCCTGTTAGAAAACTCCATTTTCAAAATAAGTCTGACAGTAATTGTTTTAAGCTTGATTTTGATGTTGGAAAAGGTTTGATACTCGATACTCAGGTTGTAAAAAAAAACCTAAAAATCAATACCCCGATACTCATCAATGATAAAAGTCATGAAAATAGATACAAGTATCGATACTGAAAGACATCTGGCAAATAGAACAAACATTAAATTTTGAAAAGTGTGTAATATGACAACACTAATCAATGCGGATTTTGATTCCACAAAGATAATAAAAACACAATTTTTTAAGACAATTGAATGTAATTTTCAACACAAAATAAGAGTAGTTTCTGTAGTATTATATATAGTTCTAATATAGATCTAAACCATTCAAAAACTATAGAGAAGAGGTCGGTTTTTTCAGTATCCACTTGTTCAAATTAGTATCTCATTTTGATGCACATTTTGATCTTTTGATAGCCAGTCAAAGCAGAAAAGACACAGCAAAGTATGTTGAGTAGGGAAAAAAACTAAAAACAAGCACTTCTAGTCTAAAGAAGCTCATTTTATAGTCATTTTAGAGCGCTCAACCTCTGATATACTCTTTTGGTTTATAGAGGTTTAGAGTGAGCTCCAGTGATCCTTGGCAGTGCCTGGAGGGTTGAGTCTTTAGTTTGAACATCTTGAGTGGGATTGTGAGCTGAGGATACAAGCAGCTCTAAACAAAGACAAACCGTATTCATGAACAAACATCCAACGCCCCCAGAGTGAGAGGAGCGTCCCACTGAGAGGCCAGAGACACTCAGGCTTGTCTAATCTGAGCCCATCCACCTGCAGCTAATGCTCGTGCTAATCAAAGCCACAAACAAGGTGTCACATGGAGGATTGATAATTAATATGAATCTTACATGTTTATTCATTGGCTTTACAACAAATATATGATATAATCTGAAAACATTACATAAACACCAGAAAGGGGACATATCATTAAAGTGGACATATTATGCAGAATCAACTTTCTTTCCTCTTTGTTATCTTACTAATAGTTGTATTTTGATTGATTGATTCATACATTATATTTGGAAAGTTCATTCTTGTGAGTTTCTTCTAATAAGATAGTTGTAAATAGCTATTAGCTCGTTTCTCTGTCATGAACAGAGACGAGGGAGCTTTTCCTTTGGCTCACACATGGGACTCACTTCTCCAGAGACCAGGCGTGGTCAGTTTGATGGATTTGTTAAGCTGACCACACCTGGGAACAACATCTGATAAGAGACACGTCCATCAGACGTCACCTCTGACAAAGAGGTCAAGAGGCAGGGCTTATCGGTTGTGCAGTTTTGAACAAGAAATCAATGGACCTGTTTCTATTAGTAAGCATTTTAGATCAATATTGATGTTTACAATGAACATAATAAATGGGTAATTAGTTATTCAATACTCAGTACCTGATGAAAGCATAAAAGGTCTCCTTTAAAAATACAAAAAGCCACCATGAATATGAATAAAAATAAAGTGTGCATAAATTCACAAGGAGTCACTTTGGTCCAATTTTTGTTGTGTGTCAGTGTCTAGCCTGAATAAATGGTTGCATCAAAAATGTATGAATCCGGAAACTAAACAAGTAAGAAGTAGACATTCGTGTCATCCGTTTAATAAAAGGAAAGGGTCTGATTCTCTGTGGTACTTTAGCTACCGCTATGACTTTAGTAATAAAAACACATTAGGAAGTCATTTTAAAAACTAAATATGTTTTTTTTTAATAGTACCATGTGGTCTTGTTCTGATATAGATCAAGATTATTCTAAAACTATTCAGGAAATGTCAAATGTTGTCCCTTTTATGTGATTTTATCCCTTTACTCAAATGTCTGTGATTAAACACTTTGGTCCAAGTGCCTGTGAATCTGATCCACACACCAGATCAATAAGAAAAGTAAAACGTTGAAATTATCCAACAGTGGTTATGCTCACACATGCACTCTAAAATCTAAATATTATCTGATTTCTGAACCTTTAAGATTATTACAATGACATGCAAACCACAAAAACTACTGTGAGTACTCAGAGTGAACATACAACAAAAACCAGATGTTGCTGCTGTTTCCATCATCATTTAAGCAATCCTTCAACTCCAAACAACTGTTAATAATCATATTTTGAGTGCACATGTGATCACAGCTACTGATAATAATAACAAAAAAAGCTTTTACGTGAACATGTTTTGTTGAAGCTAGCATGTAATAATGAGTGAGACTGGAAAGGAGAGTGTGTGAGACAGAGAGATATATTTGCCAAGTCACAGACGGAGCAAACCAACAAACCCAGACCAGTTGGGCAGACGGCGCCTGTGGCCATCTTTCTACTGCCCAGTTTCTGTTTCTTTTCATTAATTAGCTTTGTCAGCAGCAGCGCGGGTTGGAGCTGATCTGCTGCGGACGGTCGACAGGACCTCCATGGCGCAAATAAACCCAACTTTTGACCAGCAGACAGAAAATAGGAGACAATATTATAATCTGGATTGGTGCAGCCGCCTTCCACAGCTCCAAACTCCATCCTTCACATTTGTCATCTGGACAGAGATAAACTACAGCCGTTTTATTAACTTGCTGATGGCACAGATTTTTTTTTTCAATCTGCTTAGTTTTTTTTTTTTTCTCTTTGCTCAGACGTCGGCAAAAATATCCTAGCTTTAATTCTCATGTTTTATTTTCAGTCTTGCATTATGCTGTAGCTCCCCCTTAAATGAAAGGGCTTGTTTTAAAACTACACATGCATATCTGGGACTACTTTTGCAATGTGGTTATCTCACGCTGGTAGGAGAATTGGTTTGTAGAAATAAACTGTTGCCAGCTACAGCATTTGGCACTGGGAGTTTATTTTCTGCATAATTTGGACCATTCTGATTCCGCCAGCTTGTAAGGTCAGAACTTTTACTGCATATTTCAGGTTACGATTGTTGTAGCAATTAGGGCCGTAGTCGACTTCCTGGTCGACTAAAACCCTGTCTATTGATTAAGCAATTAAAGACATACCGGCCAAGTAGTTATTCAGAATTCAATAAGCTGTTCATGAAATGTGTTGATGTTGGATTCTGTTTAAAAAAAAAAAAAGATTAGAAGAAGAAGATGTATAACCCAAATCAGCATAAATGTATGATTATCAAATCAAATCAAATTTTATTTATAAAGCAGATTAGTCAAAGCAAGGATGTTGTGTGGGACATGGCAGATTAAAAATGGTTTGAGGTTAAAAAGAAAACTTTCTATTAAGTTGTCCAGCGATACTTTCTCAAATGTATAGACACATAAATAGTTCCATATTAAGAACTATGTGAACTACGGGCCAAAGAGTCAGTTGTACCAAAATTGAAGGATTTACAATATAAACAGGTCACTGTTTATATTATCATGGAATACTTGTTCTTATTATCCCTAATTATTGTTCCCGTTAGAAAGATGCTTTGACTGGGAGACAGCAACCTGGCAGAGAAAGTGCCATCTTTAGAATGTGTTGCATCATGTGTGAAACTAAATCTAATCTTGGCATTTCCGTATGTTGTCAAAGACAGTCACATGTTGTTTTCCCCTAATAGTCATGTCTAATGTGTGGGGTGATCTCTCAGTGACAGATATTATGCGCAGCATAAATACCATTGGAGACGGAGCCGCGGGAGGTTAGGAGCTCACGTTGGCGTCTTCTTCATTTCCTGCTCATTTGACTAATTACTGTGCCACTTTCACACCACTGGGGACGCCTGGCACCTGTCCATCTGTCTCTGTCGCCTTGGCTCGCTTTGCTCAAGTCATAGAGACAAATCACACAACAAAAATGCTCTCATGTTGACATTTGGTAACACTTTGTTTGACACTACACTTTATGTATTATTAAGGTCAATCCAGCAGCAATTGTGAAACTTGTAAATCCTAAATCTAATCTGATGCAATGCAATTACATGTTATAACAGGTTAAGCCACTCGTGCAGATGTGACAACCAAACACATGGGGGGAATTCGTTTTACATCAGGGTCAAACAAAGCCCCTACACCTTGGCCCACCCCTTGCTACACCTTCTCAGATCTTAAAGAGACAACAGGCAATTCTTGACAGGGCTTTATGGTTACTTATTACTAGCCATCACCATGTCATATTGGTGTAGAAAAGCCCTACCAGGGACAAGAGCTGAAAAATAGCACTTTCTGTATGCAATCCATCAGCTGCAATCTTCGTTTTGTAGCTATGTTTGACTGCATTGTCCCCGCCAAATAAAAATTAAATTAAATAAGCACATAAAGTAAAGTTCAATGTATCAACTGTGTGACCGAATTTATTATGCAACCCCTGATTTGGTGCACCCTTTGGACAATATGAAGGCGGAGATAGCTGTTGTTGTTTTCGCTTCATTATGCTCTTAAATAATCAGTGCCCAATTGCATTATTTTTGGTTAGCAGATTCTCACTGAGGATGATACTGTTCCCAGGTCATCTGTGGAGGAAACTAAAGGCTCTTTCACGCTATCTGTCTGTAACGTTCAGATCACCTCCACGAGCTGCGTTCAAGACCGCTCTGTAAGCAGCGCGGACATGCTTCAAACTGTTTGTGTCCTTGTTATGGCAAAATTGAAATTTAATTTATTCATACATTAATTTCATGCTATGCTAATTAGGCCTATCCTGCAGGTGTGCAAAATACTAAATATTAATTGTGTTTAAAGTTATAAAAAAAAAATGAAAATACTGTGGAGACTGTGGAGTCATTGGACTCAGAAGTAAAATCTAATAATAATCCACATCGACCTTACGCTTCATAATTAGAGGAAGGCTATATATTGAACAATGGATAAAAGTGTGCATGTTGTTTTGAAGATATGCAAGATTTGAGTATCAAGTATATTGTTAGATATGTACATATGTAATACATTTAAAGACATGTTATCACATTTGGGTTGAAATGTCAAGAAAGACTAAACCAAGGACTAAAACAAGATTAAACAAAGACTTAAACAGGACAAAAGCAAGACTAATACAGGACTAAACCAATGACTGAAACACAACTAAAGCAAGACTAAAACAGGACTAAACCGAGTGCTAAAACAAGACTAAAACAGGAGTAAACTAAGGAATAAAATAGGACTAAAACAAGACTAAAACAGGACTAAAGCAGGGCTAATCCGAGGACAAAAACAAGAATAAACCAAGGACTAAAGACTTGACTAAACCAGGGACAAAACAAAGATTAATATCATAATGTATAATATCGTCTGAATATAATTATCTAAGGATCAAGATATAAACTGTTAACTGTTAAAATCACCTAGCCCAATTCATGATGTTAAAGAATCTAAAAAAACTGTTTTGTGTTTTGCAAATGTGACCAAAGACCAAAAGCAGAATCTACCTCAAAACTAGATTCTCTTTTAGCCTTTGAGTTGACTTAAGGTACAATATGACCTACTAAGCAACAGCTTGTCTGAAAGCACACGTATTTCTGTTCATGCCCAACAGCAAAAAAGGAAAAAAATCTAAAGACAATTTTGGAGCCACAGTACAGATTACATTTCCACCCTCCCAGGCTGAATATTTTAACAGTGTAGCTTCGTGATAAGCTATAGCCGGATTTTGAGTGACTCGGGAACTCATTTTAACCTCAGAGATGAAGCTGCTCCCTTGGGCCTGCCTCTGGTGATGGTCAGGGCTCCTCTCCACTGTCCGAAAGTAACAGGCTGTCCTCTGGCACCAGGCAAAGTCATTACAGTCAGACGTGAGCCTAAATGCACATAGGCAGCCTCCTCGCTCCCCTGTGTCACCTGCCGACAGGGGTCACCGGCCTCACAGAGCAGGAAAAGGAAAAGCTTGTACCGACTGCGGCTGGGCAAGAGGTGATAGAGGGTCTGCCCGCAGCTAATAGTGGAGAGGAAGAAGAGCGGACCAGGCCATGCCCAAAACTAGACCAATGTGTATCAAACTGATTATCAAAGTCCCACAGCAATGCCACGAGTTTACAACATGCACGGTTTGGTTGGAGTATTCTGCTCTAAACATATAGGATAATCACTTAATGGACTAAGTTATTTGTGATCTTTGAAGGAAGAATTAAGGTGGTTTACCTTAGGGCTGCACAAATCGATATCGCAATATTGGCTGATACAATAACGATAATAATACAAATGTTCTGTTTTTGAAAAGGGAAAATCATGAATAAAATCTCAGTTTTCAAACTATATTAGCCTCGGTTTTGGATTTGTTGTTTGTTTTTTTATTTTAATATAACAGACATTATTGCATCAAAAATAGGGCTGTAACAATTAGTAGAATAATCGTGGAGTCAACTGTAAACAATAATTGCAGTCGTATTTAGATGATGGTCATCGTTCTCTAATCTAGACAGACTCTAAAACACAAACTTAAATACTTTTATTATAAAGACAGTGATATTATTAAAGAAAAATGGAAAAAAGAATAGACCATTTCTGATTTACCTCGCTTATACACTTAATTTATATTTATTCTAAGTCTATATCTACAATAGAAATAATCTCTGACTAAAATAATCATTAGTTTCAGTCAAAAACTGCATTTAAATATTGCAATAATATTGATATCGTAGATCTCAATAGTCATATCATAATAATTTCCAATACTGTGCGGCCCTAGTTCACCTTATTGAATCACACTGACTTCCCAGAACATTTATACATTTTTAAAAACAAATACACTTTTTCAAGAACAACTTTTGTTGCTAACCAAGCGAATTCTTCAGGGCTTTGTTGTTGATTGTGACTCCCATCAGGTTTGTCCAACTTACAATGCAATTGCAATTTGATTATGATATAAAATGATTATGATGGCTAAAATAATAGAAAGCAACAATAATATCACAATAATTATTAAAATTGCTGACAGTTTAAAAATGTGACTTGCTAAGACATTAATGCGTTCTCATGCCTTTATATCACAATGAACAATATTACTGCCCCATCCCTAATGTACAGAAATGCATTTAAGTTCAGATTTCTGTCTTCTCTCAAATGTTGATGCTCCTGGACATGTTTAAGTAACTTCAGCGACTGAGCGCCCCCTTGGGAAAATACACTCCCAGTAAAAAGACGGCAAAACCTTTTCCTATCATGTCACCAAGGATAAAAAAGAGAATCAAGGTTGTCTTTGGGTCGGCGTCAGGAATGTTGCAAGGCTGCTTTTCTGCTCAGAGACAGCAGGGGGCAACGCTTCAAACGGCCCAAAAATAAATGTACAACCACCACGTTCTTGGTTCTACTTTAAAATGTCCACTTTGAAGAGAACTACTGCTACAACAATTAATACAGAGATCTCGAATCTAATCGCAATGTTTGTCAGAAAGATTACAGTCAGAAATGTTGTCAAAATGGCTCAGCCCTGGTTCATGGCAGAGTGGTTAGCCTCTCAGATGGAAGAAAGTGGTTCCACTGTTGAATGACTTACTAAAACTACATGTTTTTAACAGATGCTCTACCTAAATATGTTCAGCTCCTTCCCAAATGTCCTTTCCCCACATTCGCACTGATATATTTGTCGAGTTAGTAAAAGGATCATTTAGGGCCTGCATACAACTGAACTACCACCAAGCAAGACCAATGAATAATACTGAGGCGCTCTTACAATGGGCCAATTTCATCTGAACTGGCTGTTTCCATGGAAATGTGGCACTTAAGGTTCGATAACAGAGCAACCCAAAGAGGAGAAAAAAGGGTTTCAACAAAATGAGCAAGACGCTGACAGAGAATGATGGAAAGAGAGGCTGAGATCTTGTGCAACAAAAGGAGCAATTTAGAAAGGAAGGACAGCATGGAGTCTGATTATGTCGTCAGAGTAAATGATCATTAATTTGCTCGTGTCCAGCTGGGCCAGATTAATGCCTACCATTTTCCACTGAGCAAGAAGAGTAGGTTTGACCCCTCTGCAACAGGCACATGCACATGACATCAGCCACAATGGAGCTGCACGGTTTGGGAAAAATATCGAAGTGCGATTTTTCTGATCAGTATTGCAGTTGCGATTAGATTTGCATTTCAGGTTTTAATAACGAGACTCTGTTTAAAGTTCATATTTTAAACACAACCAGGAGAATTGACAAAAAGACCGAAATATGAACTGAGAAATGAATGAAAGAATTGCGTGTTTTGGAAGATAAGTATTTGGCAGCCCTAAGTCACACATATAGACAGGAGGAGCACCATAATAACACTAAAAGAAGAAAACAACAGACTTCTGAAATATCTAATCATTTAAAAATGTGTCAAAAGTCCACCGTCTGTAAAGAAGCATAACTGTCAATGATACTAAAGTTTCAATTTTGATATTAAGGAAAGCGCTTGATACTCAATAGCAATTTTAATACCACAATTATAATTTTAGATGCACTTTTCTTAAACAATATACTGTAATTTTCAACCTCTAATAATAGTGCTTTATTTATGTTACCATGTGGTCTTGTACTAGTTCTGATAAAGCTCAAGATGATTGTAAAACTGTTCAGAAAAAGTATCATTTTGTCCATTTTATGTGATTTCTGTAGTATCGATACAGTATCTGGTTGTATGTAGTATCTGGTTTTCGGTACTTCTAAGTTTTGACAACCCTAGATTAAAGGTGGGAGATATATTGAAAAATTGTTGATATTGCAATTGTTGTTTTGGAGAAATGCAAAATTAGAATATCGAATGCATCCTTTTCAACTAGAACTATTCAGAATGACAGCAAAAAGCGACAGAAACATCTCGTGATATTTCTGCAGTTTTGGGGCTAATTTTAAGCTCAACCAAGACATTTACAGACATGATGTAGCAGGTGCTTGATGCTATGAGAAAATATCATCGGAGTATTGTTCTTGCTATATTGATTTTTGTCAATATCGCCCACCTCTATCCTCTATCCTAGATCCAAGTATTTTATTTTTATGTAATTTTTTGTCTGGATTTAAACACCAGCAATGCTCAAACAAATTGGGTGGATATTCTACACCAGTGAAATGCATTGTGGGTCGATAACGGTTGCATATTCGTACACTTTACACGTTTTGTAAGAAGTTCTACAACCTGAAGCAATCCAAAACTCTGCTTGTCAAAACATTTTTACATTTAACTTTGACGCTGTTCACTTTCCCTTCCTTTACTATCGCTGCCGTCGTGAGAAAGTACTTTTCTCTGTTCACCTGACAATCCTGACACTTCACCACAAACCCACCTCTGCGAAACTACAACTGCCTGAAATATTTCTCTAACACGGAAAAACATTCTGATGAAAGACAATTTAGAACAACAAAAACAGAGACGTCTCCAGTCCGGGCCAACACAAAATACAACAACAGGCTGCGTCAAGGGAAAATCCTGTCAATCAGCATTTGCACATCCAAAACTCCGAGCCTTAAGCATCCGAGTGTCTCCGTTCAAGTGGAGACACGCGCACAGGCGAGGCTCTGGTTGTTATCGTATACCACGCTCTTCAGTGAGATTGGACTGAACACATTTAAACAAGCTCTCCAAGAGGAAGCCTATCTCCAGCAGTGTCACAGATAATGCACAAAGCCTGTTATTAAATGTCGAGAGAATTAAAACATTTGTACAACTGATGCTACAGTAGAGTCAAGCTAATAAAAGGATTGCATGTTTAGGGATTATGATGCGATAAACACTGAAATAGCTAACAATATGTTTTGTTCGTTGAATAGTAATCATTTAAAGATCTATAACAGGACTATTTGAGGTCTAAATCCAGGCCAAACTACGTCTTTGAGAGGACTACATCTTTGGCACATAGTTCTAAGAAAATATCTAAAGAAGAGCAAATATTTATATAAATTATATTTGCATTTCTTGGAAAATTGGGATCTTGATGTCACCAATAATACCAGTTCACCAGAGTTGTTTTTCCGACTTTCCAACAACCACATGAACACAGAATTACACACAATGCACGTTTTCATTTATACGGATATTGGCCCTTGTTTACGCCCATGAGTGTTGTAAATGTAGCTTCCTATCTGTTGGCCGACCCAGTTTATATAGACCTGAAAATATGACATAAAGCTACTTTACCATTTTGCAGGAAGTCTATTTTTTGTTTTTGAGGGTTGCGAATGCCAACCATAGACTGTAGATATCAGTGGACTATGGGATTGTGACGTCACCCGTAGCGTTTGGCTACAGCCAAATGAAGCCCATCGCGGCTAGCAGTTATAGCGGCTAAAGCGGAGCCAGACTCCATATTTGGAAATCCGAGTGTGTATCGTGGCAACCACACGGACCAATCAGGAGCGCAGTTGCTAACGGTATCCGCCCCTCGGTGAGAGGAGACGGCGGCAACGTGCGGCGCTAGCTGTCAATCAAACCTGTTGCTAACACGAGCGTAAACGGCCCACGGAAAAGGAAGCACCTGATTGGTCAGTTATTATTGCTAATAACTTGATTTATGAACAACCTAACGAAAAAAAACACCAGATTCATGTAGAGTGTGGCAAAACAGACGTTTTAGTTCCAAGATGGTGAGCTTGACAGAAACAGTTACAGAGTAAAGTGCACCAATGTCCCAATAGAAAGTGAATGGCAGCTCGGCTTTATGGAGCCAGGAGCGCCTCCATAGCTGCTTCCTATTTGGAACGCGGCGGCTAGCATGCTAACATGGTCCACTGATATCTATAGTCTATGATGCCAACAGTGGTTTACAGTATAGTTGCTAGGTAACAGATATACCTCAACATACATTTGCTGCTCATGTCCAAGCAGGAAGTAACATTAAACATGACCAAAATCATCAACCTTGAGAAAAAAAAATGCAAAAATGTTTGTAGAGCCTTAAACATGATCATGTTGACTGTGTTTTAGAGAAATGTGTAGTTTAACCTGTCATGTGCACTTTAAGTAAACACTATCACTGAAGAGGTGTCTGTACCAGAGGTGGAGAACATTTGAGAACAGGCATCTTTACACTCTAAAATGAAGCAACACTTTGCAGAGATATAAATGTGAGCCGCTATAACATGTTTTCCTTTGGCAGTGGAGAGACAGAGGCTGAGATAATGCCGCCTACTTAAACCATAATGATCTGGATAAACAGTCCAGGGTGAGTATTTATCCCGCTCATTAAAGACTAAAGGCTGTTTTTGCTTCGATGACCAATCAGGTCGTCTGCATTTAGGAGCATTTATACACATATGCTCTGTGAAGATGAGCGCCCTGTCATAATACATAAATAGGCTATTACTTAGCAAAATTGTCTCTGCAAGTTAGAATTGTGTGAAGTACTGGCTGGGCTGTCAAATTTTAATCGAATTGAGATCCAATTTTCTCAAATCGTCATTGTTGCTTGGGGTATTGTTACCGAGAGGGTTACAGCCAAATCACTGTTAGTAAAAGCTTGTGGTTAAGAGTTTCAAGTGGATAATTTTTTGTGTTAAATAGATACAGACGACATCACAGTAGTGGGCGTGGTCTGGCGTGGGGAAAACACCTGGAAGAATGCAACTTTTTTATCCTATTTCAAGGCAGATTCTGTGTATTTTAAGCACAACTAATTGAAGTTGTTGATGTTGCATTACCCAAGAAAAGTAAAGGGATTGTTCTCAGTTGTTAAAATACAGATGGCGGAGCTAGCATCACATTAGCATGTAGTGCGCAGGTACCGTTAGCCTTTTTAGATATATACATTTTGGCTGTTGTATTGCTGTATTATTCTCCATGTCTTCGTATCTGCATTAGGTACAATATCACTCCTAAAGTCCGTGTTTGCGCTTGGTGAACCGTGGGTGATTGAGCGGCTCTTCTGCATGAAAATGAATGGTTTGGTTTTCCGCAGAGGTGATCCAGTCTTTCATTTGTGGGCGTTTCCTCAGATTTTGACTGTATATGACACCAGTTAAAAGTCTTGTTTATGTTGATGAAATTATCATGGAGATGTGGTTGTTTTTAATTTGAAAAAATAATGTAAATTGTGATCAAAACAAGAAATTGTAATTCTTGATTCTTTTTGTTTTTGCCATATTGCCAAGCCCTACTTACAACTTCATATGAGTTTGTTTCCTAAAGACAACACAATTTAACTGCAAAGGTAAAAATGTGACAATCCAAGCCAACAAAAAGAAATATTAAGAATGTAAAGAATAAATAAACTGCTTTCAAAAGAAAAGGAGAAAAAGGTGGGATAGACTTGTATAAGCGACGATTAAAAGGTAAACTGAATTGGATACAACAATGAAAGTTAAAAATCTTTTTAGGTCATAGTTTTGTCAATAGATTGACAATTTTATTTCAAATTGTTCAAGAAAGGTCAAACTTTTGTCCTGTTTATGTAATCTTTTTAATATCAATACTCAATCAAATGAGTATCTAGTTTCGATACTAGTTTTAGTATTGATTAATATCTGATTTGTGATGCTTTTGACAACCCTACTCTAGACTTTCTCTATATATTATTGAAATTGGCCGAGGTATTCAAGCAAGTGGCCCACAAAGACAAATATGCTGAATTACCCTGAAGGTGTGTTCATGGGGGCATAGGAATAAAGGATTATTTTGGTAATAGATTAGTCTGGCAGTTTTTCTTTTGATTACTCGATTAGTTGTTTGGACTTCTAAAGGCCAGTCAATATGACATTTTTACAATATTTAACCATAAGGACGCCAAAGAACTAGACTTACAACAAAATACCTGTAGGTTTTTTGATAAAAGCACTTTTCATGTCCCTTTTGTCTTTTTACGGGGGTCCTGCTTCATCTGAGTGATTAAACATTGTCTCTCAACACATGACACATTTTGGACATTAAGTAGTCAAAAAATAATAACGCGATTATCAAATTGGTTGACGATTATCTAAAATAATATTTATTGCTGTCTCCAGGACTCATCAACCATAGAATTGTGCACTTTTTTTGTTGCCAGGAAGTAGATATTAGGTTCTGAAACTATCTCAGTAATTGCCATGAGTGATTGTGAGTCTGTGGATTTTTACGTCATGCAGCAAAAGTGGCATGACAAATTTCTTCTCTGGGACAATAACATTTACCTTACCTTAAAAATAATTGGTGAGATGTGATTAATCGATTAACTTGTTTCAACCCTAGAATAAATACCGATCTTATTATAATTGGCACCACCAGCACAAAGGTGAAGTGAATGTAAGATTCTGATAAAAAGTTAAAGACGTAAATTAAATATAAAATGTCTTAATGAGAAAAGAACCATCACGGCTGCATCCAAATACGACAATAAGCACAAATGCAACGTGTACATCACCATGACCCGCTAATCAGCATACAGCGCAATTACCATTATAGTCTCCATCAGTATTTCCATTCCTGCACGTTCATTTACAATATCATTTTCGCACAGAAAATTGAAAATGGCTAAATCAATACATAAGATATTAAAAAATTCAACCGGCTGCCAAGATGAGGTCGAAAATGTAAGAAAGAGGTACAACGCAATCACAATAATGTTTTTTTTTTACAGACAAACAATCAGAGTTGGAGATTGGAGAGCAAAGTAAAACGCGCTTTGATGTAAGGTGTCGCAGTCATTCCTGGAGCGTCTAATCAAGTTGAAAAGAAAACTGACTTTTGCAAGAGGGTTGTAATAGAAACACAATTGACCCATTTTAATAAGAAAAACATACTCTTCTCCTCAACCTTGGTTTTAACTTCTACCTACCTGCAGCCAACTTTTTTTTTTCCTCCTTTCCCGAGTATATATCCCACGTTTGAAGTTTTATCTTTGCGGAAAACCGAAGCATGGTGATTTGGATGCATGGCAAAAGTGGGGCCAGACATTTCAATATGAATGGGGGCCGAGTTGGGCGCTGGCAGAGCAGAGGGGAGATGTGAAATTGCGGGTGGCGTGCCGAGCAAACCGCGGCGCAGGGAGCTTTGATGTGGCGCTGTGTGTGAAATGAGCTGCTGGTCCGAGGGCTCACTCCATCGCCGTATGACACTGGACAGGAATATACATTAGGACACACAGGCGCAGGGCCACATGCGATAATAACTGCTTATATTTGGGTGTAGGGCTGATAAGAAATGTAAAGATTTGTGTAAAACGAGGTATTTATTCGAAAACTACAATTACAACTGGCTCTGGAATGTCATTACATGAAATGAGGGGATAATACGGTGAGCTATAGCGATGGAAAAACAGAAGCCTTTCACATAATGAAGTAAAAACTGGATTGAGAATAAATCATCTTACAAATCAATATCTGATGTGAACATTTTCTGCACCTCAGGGACACAAAAGGGCTGTAAAAAAAATAGATACATTTATACAAATGGATACTAAAGCTATCCAAATTATACTCATATGAACAAGTATTGATCCAGACAAAAAATAGGACCATTTCTGACTTTTATAACTTTTATATCAGAACACATAATATTAAAGAAACTGCAAATATACTGTATTATGCTGAAAATTACATTATTATTATTTATTTATTTTTGCGTTTTACTGTTACAGCTATTGGTAGAAGAAACATCCCTATTCAATGATTATTGACAGCAACCAAAATGAAATTGTTTCATTTTTCTCTCATTCCCATGGTCTAAAACATTACCATTTATCTATTATGTGACCATCTTTATAAAGTCAGACTTTATGAATGATAAAGTTTATCGTTGAGCGACACTCTGAGGATTGCGGGTGTGCAGTTAAAACTTTCAGGGAAACAAAACAAACACTGGTCTGGAATAAGAACATTTAGATTAGATAAAGTTTATGTGTTTATTATTATGTTTATGACTTAAGCAGCCATTTAGGTTTATTTATTCATTTGTTTGGAGAATCAGTTTGAAATGACTTAATTTTGTTTCTAAAATTTCTAACATTGTATTTTTTCTACTTCTTATGCCTTAATTGTGACCTGAATATCATTATTGCTTAACCAAATAGTCCTCTCCTTCAAAATTGAGTTTAAAATGTCCGTATCGTGACAACACAAGGACACAATATTATGCAATACAATATTCTACAGTATTCTGCAGTGATGTTTATTAACTGCTCTAACGTCTCACACTCGTATTGAGCGAGGCTATCGTCCAAAGCAGACCCTCACGGTGCTCCTGTGAGTCCTGCAGCCCACAGCTCATATCTCACAGTGTAACAGAGTGGACAGGGGCACCATTTCCTGACAGAGGAGTGAATAATCCCACTGCCTTTTGTGGTTTCGCCCTGACGTGCCATCCTCATCCTCATCCAGGACACTGAGCCGCCCCCGGGCCACAAACACACGGCTTTCTCATTCTCACAATGTCCATGAAACACTCCTGTCGCTGCAATAAAACCAAACATGTCCGCTTTCAACTCAGGCATTCAGCTCCTTCTCTGTCCTTTCCACGCCTTCTATGCTCTGAAATGAAATCTTATTAATGTCTGATCATGCTAATTAGATTCAACGTGTTACTATTGTGTGATTTTTTTTGTTTTGTTTTGTTTTTTGTTACTTAGTGTACAATTTAAGACTGTCACGATGCTAAATTGTACGATTACTGGAAGAAGAAACGTCATAATTATACAATTATCATGATTGTTGGCACTTTAACCATCATTTTCTTCCTGTCACAAGTCTAGTCTCATGAAATGAAACTTTCTAAATGAAAAAGTTATAATATTACTATGGAAACAGGCCGATAATAAAGGACTTTACATGTAGCCCGATCTTTTTGGAGAATAGATTGAACAGAAATGAGTCTTTGTTGCTGCCTACGATTCTCATTCTCATTATTTTTTTAGTTCCTACAATTATATACCTGAATAATCACAATTATCGATTAACCGAATAATCTTGACACCCCTTGTACAATTTAACACATGTAATTTTGTTATTATTTACAAGTGAGCTGAAAATAATGTATGATGATAAATATTCAGTAGGATTATGGCTAACTTTTTGATTAAATTATTTGACAGTAGATCCTTGTTATTAATATGTTTATCGATTAGTTCATGCTGTTCCCATGCAGTTGCACACAGTCATACAGATGTACAAATGGGTCGCAAAAGGTCTGACCACAAGTACTTTTTTTTTCCTCTTAGATATTTTAAATAAAAATAATCATAAGTATCAATTCTTAGCCGGCTGGTGAAAATCAGAGCATTCTTTCCATTGCATAAACAGCACTATTAAAAATGGTGTCAATAATTATAGCATTAACTACACTCTGTTAATTAGTTAAATCACTTGCTGTTTTTATCTTCTATCTTCTATCTTCTATTTCTTGTTTTCTTATATTCAAAATAAACCAGAAAAGCACAAAACATGACACAGAGAGAACATAACAGACAATAGTAGCACAAGACATCCTGAAAGTTACGGCATAAACTGTCCAGCGTATGTGTCCCGTTTGGTCCAAAGTCTGTCAGATAAGTCAATTATCAAATAAAATTTGAACATCATTCAACAAGTTAAGTTTTAATTTGTAAAAAAATGGAAATCTCAATGAAAAAGGATGATGAAATGAAGCATATGTATTGTTTAATCCTAATTTGTGTGCCAGTCCCAAGCCTGCATTAAAGGACAAGGTTGCATTGCATCAGAAAAACCTGCTAAAAATCCACATGCAAATCACCTCATGTCTGAATGCTGTCACAAACCCATAAGGAAAAGGGAAATGAAGAGGAGATTAGAATATGAATATTTAAATTAATTTCAAACGTTGGATTTTTCTAATACACGGCAGCCCAAGTCCCAGTGCATATTTCTATTTAATTGCAGCGATAGGAGTGTGTATGTGTGGGCACTGAAGGTAACTAAATGGAGATGCATTCCTATGTTTGCTCTCCTTCAATGTCTATATGTTAAACGCAGCAATTGTAGTAGATCTGCACAAATCCCATCAAACAAATGCAGCCCTGGGAAGTGGGCCAGAGGGAGATATGAGTCAGTGCAACGCGGGGGATGAGGGGAGGATCCTCTTTTCAAGATTTCACACTGAAAAAGGAACAAAGGAGAGGAAGCGGAGTGAGCTGCGATTTACAGAATTAAAAAGATGTAGGTAGCACTTCTGAAGGCCCTTCTCGGAGCGCACAGGAGAGGCCTTAGTGCCCACATGATACAAAAAAGGAGAACAAAATCCTAACCACTGTCTAGGACTTCCACAAAGCTACCCACCGGTGAGGAAAGCCAATTAAAGTTACTCACAACTGTGTCCAATCAATCCCGACGGAGCAGGTGGAGGAGAGCGTGAATCGCAAAAAGACTTCAACATTCAGACTCTCACTGTACGAATTATCTGTATAGATCGGACCACCTGCCAACCTTCAATTAAATGTACAGCCTTCTGTGATGCAGTTAGGGCCGGGCGAGACGGTGATAACAATTGAGTCGTGAGCTCGTTCCTGTGACAAGCTGCTATTTTTGTTAAATCGTCATATCGTGATTCATTGTTTGTCTCTTTAATGCAGCTGTCTGTTCAAACACACTTATTCTCCTGTTGTTTAGCCTCTGAAGCCTCTGAGCAGATGACTTTATTTACCTCTTAAAGGCCAGAGCTGCTCAATTAAACCAAATAAACACAAAAATCGCAATTTGAATGGATGCAATTAGCAAATCGCAAATTTTTGAAGTGCAATCATTTCTTCTGCAAACAACAAAATGTCTTGTTTTGATTTGAATACAAACTGCTAACATTGTATTTTAGAATTGTACAAACATGTTCAGACACAAGTGACAAAAGCAGCAAAAATGCGTTCAAAAGCGACAAGAACGTCAAACAACAAATGCACTAAAGCAACTAAAAGCAGCAAAAACATGACCCAAAATGACAAAGACGCAACTAAAAGTCACAAAGATGCATTTAAATATTACGAACGCAAATGAACGTGACAAAAACAGAACTAAAAGCAACAAAATCGTGTTGTGTGAATTTGAACTGAATGCTATCATGCTATCATCATAAATCGCAAATCTAATCACTGTCACACTGGTCAGAAAAGTCACAATTAGATATTTTTCCTAAATCGTGCAGCTTGATTACGGCCAATCGAAAAGTACAAAGTGAACACAAATCGTAATTAAATCGAAATCAAGATCTGGCCCCAATAAAATCGTGATAATCATTTTTTGCCATTTCGCTCAGCCCTAGATGCTATTTCTAAACATCATTCTTTGTTTCAGTTTTGCAGTTCATGCTTCAGTCTTCTCTCAAATGTTTTTTCTCCTGGACGTGTTTAAATGAAGACTGAAGTAGGACTGCAGATGGAAATTAGCTTGCATAGCTATAATCTGGTGCAATCATCTTTGCCCTCGAGCATAATGTCATTGTACATGGTCCTGTTCAAATAAATAAATAAATAAATAAATAAATGTCAACTTTCAACACAATTTTGCATTTGAAACATAAATTGCAAATCTAATAAAAATCACAATTAGACAATGTTCATCTTTACCACTTGTAGTACCAAAGCCAGTCATGTACACGCCACAAACATTAGCCAAAGTGTCTTGCCAAATAACACAACAACTCACTCAAATGACGCAATACGGGCTAATGTAATAACAATATCGCAGTTAACTAAATATAATGCAATAACATAAATCTGACATACTGTATTTTGAATGAAAAGATTAACATTAAAGCCATGTTTTAATGAAGATTTTCCTTTTTACTGTTTTTTTCTTAAAAACAAAACAAATTCATTTTAACGTCTTTTCAGCAGTCCATGTGTGTTACTCACATACCGAATGCACTCTGAACATCCTAAATATTCACCACGATGAGTTTATGAGCACTTTACACAACTTTCAGAGGCCAGAGCGAGTTTTCCCGTCACACGAACAACAACAGCTAGCATGCTAACAGCCTCTTTCTTTTTCACGAAGAATAATACGCTCTATTATAAGATGCAAAAAAAAAAAAAAATGCTTTTACAATATCTGTAATGTGGCAAAACTCATTTTTAATTTTAATTTAAAATCAGGTACAACCCCTATAAATTTTAACTAGATGAACAATTTTGGCAAAACATTAATTGTGATATTTCAGACAAGCCTTGCAACTGAGATTAGATTGTGATTAACTTGTTAAATGTAGAATTCTGTTCAACTTTTATTTTATTTCATGCTTTTCAGAACACGTTTGCTAAGGTCAAAACTACTGGGTTAGCAGTTTTTAGACAAAATAAGACAGGATTATGTGGCGTTTGCACAAGAAATTATGTCACTTAAATAGTCTTTGCGATTTGCTCATTTCAACCATTCAAATTGCGATTTTGATTCGATTGCGATTAATCTTGCAGCCCTAATCTTAATTGTGTCCAGGACTATATTAAGGCGAGACACTACAGGCAAAACTCTTTTTTTTTTTTTTCAGTTTGCTTTCTCAACATATAGACTTTCATGTGGAAACAACAAACTTGTCCAATCTGCTCCTAAAATAGTTCTATTCTTCCATTTAATCCACTTCATCCATAGATTTCTATGGGACATTGTAACTTCAAAGGCCGTTTTCTTTAAATGAATTTTTCTCCCCTCAAGACATAAAGATCACACACAAAGTTAACAATCTTGGACTCAACAAGATTTTAACGAAACGTACAGAAGGATTTTTTGATATATAATTCTTAAACTGATTTATTGGGGTTTTAAGTAAAAAAAAATAAAAATAAATAGGCAAAATTTGAATTTTTAGGTCAATTTTCAGTCCAATCTAGTTTACTTAAAAACTAAATAAGAAATCCAAAATCCCCTCTGTAATTTTTTGTTAAAAAAAAAAGAACCAATCCATTTTTCAGATTTATATGTCCCAATTATGTGTATTTTTGGCCGTTTTTACACATACAATGCCTTATTTCTACATAAAAACATGGTGAAAAACTCATTATATTTTTTCCTTACATTTATGTGAGTAAACTACAGGAGAAGTTTCAAATTGATATCTTTAAATTTAATATTTTTTTCCTATTCACCTGTAGTGTCTCACCTTAAACCAAACACTACAGTTATATTGTTATTGTAGCACTTCACAGCCATATCACATATTGTCAAAATGTTCAATATCGGGCAGCTCTAACTCGAACTTTTCTGCTTCAAACACATCCAATGATGAAAAGATGCCCTGTACATTATCTCCATCAGTAGTCGTCATAATGTTCTGGCTGATTGTGGTATGCAGCTGGAAAAAAAACACAGCAACCAGAGCAAAACAGTCGCATTTTGTTCAGAAGAGGTAAAACACTGTAAACAGTCTCTTCACACAGAGGAGCGGACCCAGAGCCCAGGAATGAATAGAGTACTTCACACCTGAATTTTCTAGGGCATGGTGCCACTCTACATTACCACAGCAGCCCACTCAGCCGCAGTACCCCGTCTCTCCTCCTGTCAGCGCCGATAGCACCAGAGACGGCTCATGTGCGCGCGTTCAAAGACATCAAACACAGACGAGCGAGGGAGAATTACACACATGTGAACGCACACTCGACAAATAACAGTTTAGCGGCAGGGATCGGCAGAATAGATGTGCAGCGTAGGCAAAATACAGCGTCTATCTGTGACCGGGCGAGAGCGACGGCAAACCTCCTAATCCTATTTTAACACATAATGCTATATTGTTTAGCTTTAGGCAAGTGCAAGGCTGCCTTTTCTCCCAGGATGCCATTATGTTGATGCCGGGATGCATGCGGCTTGGCAATACAGAATAAATATTGGTACAGAGCAAATATTGTGTGTAGATTTATGGACCTTATGATCTCATGTGGGTGGGTTTCAGGAGGCAACAAATATATGCCATGTGTTTCTTGGCAAAGGTCCATTGACATGTTGCACATTTTCACATACTGTACTTGGAGTGCAATGTTCTTGGTCTTCCATTCAGGAATATTAACTTTTTCTTAACTTAGAAATAACAAAATTGTAATACTAAAAGCTAAACTCATGAAGGCTGTGATCATTTAGTCGATCAATTGGTCAATTGTGTTTTATCGTCCAATTATTGTATTTATTAAAGGGTTAAAAGGATTTACATGGCAAACATAAGATATGGAGTGAGTTAGATGAGGGTTTTGGAGTGAATAATGAGTTTATTCTAACTTATAGCATGTATCTAACATAAAAATACACTGTTTACTAGTATTTTTCTGTATTAATAGCTGTTTTCACATGAACTCCTGTGAAGTTTCAGTGCAGTTTGGGTCAGATACATGAAATACTTACTAGTTTTAATTTTTTTTTTTTTTGCAGCTTTAAGTCGACTAATCGGTCAATATGGTGTGTCTTGAGTTGACCAACCATTTCGGTAGTCATCTTAAAATTATGTATGTTATGTCAAGTTTACAAAAGCAGATGATGTTCCACGATTGACAGAAAATGTATGCAGATTTTCTATATAAGTCAGAAAACATATAATGAAACATTGTGGCTTAAAATGCACTAAAACCTGCTGCAATTAGACTGTTTCTATGCCGTGAGTTGATGTTTTTTGTACTTTTTAATCAGTGTGGATGAATTCATGTCATGATTTTTGTTGTTTGTACAAATGAGAAATTTAATAAAGTATAAATCGGTATCACTTTATAATAACTACATCTTAATTTGCCTTAACAAAGCATGAACAAAGACTTAATTCACAATTAAATTACAGTTTATAAGGAATGATTCAGGCTTAATAACTATTTAATCAAGGTTAGAGTTAGGAATAAGGGTTAGTTAAGTAGGTACTAAGCCTGAATCGTTCTTAAAATGTTTGTTCATGCTTTATTAAGCCAGGAAAAGAGTAGTTAATACATGTGTGGATAATATAATACAAAGTAAACCAGGTACACAGTAACATTTGAACATAATGAAAAAGAAACATACTTTAGTATCATTTTACCCACATTAACGGTTACAGAACTGCGTGTTGCGTGTTCCAGTTGTAAAATACTGTGTCCATATGTGTCCATGTAGACTCTTTCTGCTGTAAGTCAGTCTAATGTCTCCCAGAATGTCTCCGTAAATGTTCCGCACATTCAGTCAGTGGTGGTTTAGCGCTGACAGTAATGTTCGGGCCTTAAACCTCGCGCCGGTGTCGTACACTTCCCTCAGTGATGTAGAGCTGCTGTGGACTGAGACAAAGACTAAAGCGCACAAAGAGAGCACATGTAGCACAGCTCTTTAAACACTGCATTATTGATTCTGTCAGCTGCCTCCCAGTTCAAATGAAGAAAGGTGACTTAACGTTTGAAGTCGGTTCTAAAACACTGTAAATGATCAAGATCTAGGGCAACTTGTATGTGTGTGATTTCATATAAAACCTAATGTATTACATGATGTGTTATTAGTATTAGAATAAAGAAATTACTCATCAAAAAACAACTATATATCTCACAATATCTCACTTTTGCAAGAATTAGGGCTGTGCAATTATCAACTTTTAATCAAGATTCAGCTTTAGAGGAACAAATATTACTTTTTTGGTTTTAAATTGCAGTGATGTATAGTTTATGTTTTTATTTTTATTTAAAATTTGAGTTGGATCCATATAAAGAAACTTGCGATTAGATTTACGATTTATGATTTAATAATGATATTCTGTTCATAGTTCACATTTTAAGCACAACCAAAAGGATTAACAAGACTGAAGTTTGACACATTTTGGTTGCTTTTAGTAGAGTTTTTGTCACTTTTAGTTGCGTTTTTTGTTACTTAGTCACATTTTTGTTGATTTTAGTTGTTGTTTGTTGCTTTAAGTCGCATTTTTGCCACTTTTAGTTGCATTTAAAAGTGTTTTTGATGCTTTTTGACACTTTCAGATATGTTTTTGTCACTTGTTTCTGAACACGTTTTAAAATCTAAATGTAAACTTCAAGGTTTGTAGTTTTTATGCCGAATAAAAGAGGATGTTTTGATGTTTGTGGGGGAAATTACTGCACTGAAAAAATTGCAGCCTTTGCAATTTGCTAATTGCGTCATTCAAATTGTGTTTTCAAATAATTGTGCAGCCCGAGTTGTGCCCAATCCATTTCTTGACCAACGCCAAATATCAGCCGAAAGTTGAATCAAAATTGGACCAACTTTTTCTTCTTACCACAGACTGTGAAAAGAGAAACATGTCATGAAATCAAAGCCTCATTTAGAGCGATACAGTATGTAATCTATCACAACGGAACCAACCCAAGTAACTGTAACTTGTGTTTTTTGTTTACTTTTATTTTATCCATGAAAAGAAAATCCCCAATGAATCATGGAGCTTGTTTTTACTGTCAGACTAGGCCAACAAGCCAATAAAATAAACAATGTTGTGAGCTTGTTAGCCCACGGGAGTGACTACTGCGACTGGAGCTGAGAGAAATGGTGCTGACCAGGCTCGTTCCCATAATGCACTGCACTCTACTGCTTTACGCGTCTCTGATGTCCAGCCACACTTGTTTTTACACACGCTCAGAGCTGCATATGGTTTGAGCCGGCGGTTTAAAGGACCCACAAGTCCCGACAGAGGTCACATAAACACATGATAACGACAAATAATGTGTTTGCTTTTCACTGACTTTTCCAAAATGATGTCAAAGTGCTCACTTTTCACTGGGAAATACTGGCTGCTGGAGAAACTGTGGCTGATAAAGGCCATCATTATCACGTTTTTGGGACTGTCCAGAAGCTCTGAACTGAGATTAACAAAGTATATGTGTTTGTGTTTGGGCCTTAAAACTCCTGCCATGGACACCTTTGGAGTATTGTACCTCTGGCAGCAGGGAAAAAAGAATGGATGACACAAACTGAACCAACAATCAAGGACTGGACTGAAATGATAACTGAAATTTGAAAAATGGAAAAGATAATCTTTGGAGTTAATTTGAAAAGTGACTTGTCTATCTAAACAATCTAAATCTAAACAACATTTAAATTTAAAAGCCACGTGTACAATCCTCCATATAGGTTTCATTTTTTTCTCAATTATACACAACTACTTATAGCATATATATCTTCTACAGTCACTCATATATAAGTGTAATATATCTATATATATATATATATCCTTTTTTTTTTTTTTTTTCTCTTTCTCTCCTCTAGTCCCCTTTTTTTTTTTTTTTTTTTTTTTTCTTTGCTTTTATTATTTTGCTCAAAACTTTATTTGTAAATTTTATTGATGGATTTACAACTTGAATTATAGGTATCAAAGTGGCCTTGTGGTGGGTGTGGGGGCCCGGCCTCGTCTGTCACTCTCCATCTGCCTTGAATCATACCTCCCCAGTACTGTCCCACACTTGCCCCGAACAATTTTAATGCAACACATAAATCTAGTTAAGTAATGAAGAATACAAACAAACAATTAGTATAGGTAAGCGAAATGCTTATTTTAATGCATCTCACACAAAGGCAGGGGAAAAAAAAAAACAAAAAAAACAAAACAAAAACAAAAACAAACTGAAGATATACATTTGCAGAAGAAAAAGAATTAGACAGGGTTGAACGGGGCACGAACGTGATGACAATATGAGGAGGGAGGGGTTTGGTTTATTTATTTATTCATTTTTTCTCTCTAACGTTTGGCTAGTGGGTGGTGGTAGGGGGGGTCCCTGACCTACATACCCAAGGAGCCACAGATCAAGTATATAAAGTTATTAACACATCTTCATTAATCAAAAACTACTAATATTATTTTATTTTGTTCGCAGCTATCTCTCTCCCCTTTATTTATTTATCTATTTATATATATATATATATATATATATTTATATATATATATATATATATATATATATATATTTTTTTTTAAATATATATTTCCGCCCCCAACCCCTCTCTCTTTCTCCCATTGTTACCAGCATCTCTACCCCCCATCCCCTTCTTGTTGCTATGTCTGTGTATCCTGTGTCTCCATGTTTATGTGTGTGTCTCGTTTGTGTATAGTATGTTATATTGTCACTTGTCTCACTGTCTAGTTTTGTTATATGTACAGATTTGTATATTATATATCACCATAATTGTAAATATGCACGGTGTCAGCAAATAAAAAAAAAAAAAAAAAAATAAAAGTGACTTGTGCTTTTTTGTTTTCTTTGTGTTAAGTTCTATGTTGTGTTTTTTTGTGTGTTTAAAATAGAAACATCAAAAGAAAGAAAATAACACAAAAAAAAGAAAATATCTATAGATTAGTCATGAAACATATTACACTTCGTAAGACAAGTGCGATCAAACATGGCATAAATGGAGATCTTACATTCGGCCAGATCATGTGTGATTCTGTAACTGTTAACTGTATTCTTTGCACTGTAACTGTATGGTTTTTGTTTTTTGTTAATGTCATAGGAAATTTGTGTGTGTGTGAAAAAAAAACTATAAGCACATACATTCTATACCTATACTATTTGAAGGTGCACTATATGTAGGTTCTGTCAGCTGCTTGTCACCATGGAGACAACTAATCGAGTATTGAGATAATCGTCGACTAATTTAGTGATTGAATAATCGTTATCTAGACTATAGACAATTACAGAGGGGGATTTACTTCAAAAAGAAAAAGGCAACATGCATAATATGTAATTTTGTCTGCAAACTCCTTCAGGGTATTAAATGGCATCACCGTAGCTTGTTATGGGTCATGTTTAGTACTGTATCGTAATTGTTAGACTAATCAAATAGAAAAATAATCGTAATTTGTAGCCCTATTTGCATTTAAACTTACAAGTCCACTTGAGAGGATGATATAAGTGCAGTTAGTTTGTGAATATGACCTAACAAAGAGAAGACTCCCAGTCCAAATCTTGATCTAGAACGTAATCTGTGTTCGAGATAGAACCAAGCTCTCCACAGAGTACATCTTGTTCATTAAATTATTCTACTTTCTAAATGGCCTGTCATTATTTGTGCTAAATTTATCCGTTACATCAGCAACACATTAGTAAGACATGCTGCTACTGTAATTCTAAAATAGCAATTATCTATTCATTAAATTAAGCACCAAGCAGGCGCCTGACAGAGGAGGAGAGCGGCAGAGCAAACTGCCTGTCTGGAGGAAATAGTCAAAGATTGTTCTTGGTGCAAGATAACACGACTGCCCTGTAAAGTTCAAGGCTATTTTAATGTCAAGACTGTGTTATTAACCTTCTTGGTTTACGTCAGTTGTGAGCTTTGAAGTAAGGGTTGCCAGAAAATGACTACACCAGAAAATCACATGACTGTACTGAAAATATTATACTGAACATACTATGCAAAGACATATTATTAAAACAAAATCAAAATGAACAAAAATATGAGCCTCTTAAAGGGGCTGTACCTGTTTGTGAATGTGAAAACAGAACTAGTTCATGCATGTAATAAAGTAAAATCTTTTTAGTCCCAATACAGATATATTGTAAAAACATCTATTGGTTTGAAAATGAGACCACATTCTCTGCATCTATTTATAGAGCTTTTTATTCTACGAGAAGCAGGAAGTGTGCATTAGCATGCTTATGTTTGTTAGCTTTACAATGAAAGCGCAATACAGAAACTCATGGTGGTGAACATACATATATAATGTACATAATAATAATAATATATAATGTACATAATAATATAATATACATGTAACTAAGACTTTAATATAAACTAGTTTTGTTTTTCACATTTCAAAACAGTAAAAATCAAGTACAGCAAGTGATCCAAAACATACATTGTTAAATTTTCATACAAAGTTTAAAAGGGCTCCCAGGCCTTAAAAATTGTTCAATGTCCTTTTTTGCAACGCAACAACAACATTCATATCAAGACGTTACCACAATGACCTACACACACAATATTAAACACACACCCTAAAGCCACATTCACAACTTTATAAAAAGCGTTTAAAGTGTTACTCTGCTCATTAATCATTTTTAATCAAGAGCCAATCCACTGTCAGTAAAAGCATGTTATTTGGAGGACGGTGTCAGATAGCACTGATTAAAAGTCTGTTCAGGACATGAATATCAAAATCCATACATCTGTTTTAATTAGACAAAATAATACAATTAAAAACTGTATGTGTATATGTATGAATGAAAAAGGCCTGTCACGATTATTACGTCATCGATTTATTGTTTAATAACTAAAAGCTGGGACAATGATTTTGGGGCTCAATATTTATCATGTGTACCTTTTCTTTGCACTGACAAGAAAAGCTTTGTTATTTTGGGTTTGTACGAACCGATTTGAGCTGTTCAGGATCGAATAAGTGACTTCTATGACTAATTATAGATACAAAATAAGTGCTAAAATGTTTTATTCTGGTATTTATTTACTGCAGCTTGTGTTTTTAACGATATTATGATTTATTGGGGTGTTCCTGAGTTAGAATTATTGTGACATGCACATAATGTAGTTTCAACATTATCGTTTATCGTGATATATTGCACTCCAAAATCTGTTATCACGACAGACCTTGGAAAAAGGGATTAATTTTCCGACATATCTTCCAGCCCTAAACATACAAAAAATACAGATACAATCAAACCTAAATTTATTCATATCCCAGTACATTTTCCTTTTTTATGCATCTGCTTGTAAGTGACTAAAACCTGCACAGTGCTACGTCAATCATCATCTCAACAACTCCATTCTAGTTGTATTTTGAGTTCCCTTTGGAGTAGCTGTCGCGTCGTTGCAGAGCTATGAAAAGCCTGAGTTGTATAAGGTCCCAGGCTGGAGCTGTGGAGCCTCCTCTGTCTCCTTTAAAGGTAACGCAGCGTGTGATGGTGATGGAGGAGGGGCTCTTCCTGTAACTGTCGCCTTTTATTACATCAAGATAGAAACGTGGTGATCGGCTCTTACATCATCAAGACGAGACAAGGGCATCACGTCAGCGAGAAAACAGCGAGGGGTGGGAGAGGCTAAAGCGCCGGACGTTTGAGTGTTTTGGCAGCCCACTGAAATTTTCCTGTGGTCAGCGATAGTGAGCAAATCCAGCAGTGCACTTAAGAAGATATCCCTATGTGGAGGCCAAGAAATACATTATGGCAAGACAGAGAAGGACAAAAGACATTAGAGCGATTGTGTATTCTGGAGGCCAGGCTTCTGCTGGATGAAAAAAGGTTGAAACGATGCGGGAAATGTGTAACCAAATGCAATACAGTCGGAGGGAACGCCTACAAACGAACCTCTGTGGGGGAACAGTCCATTCATAGCCATGTAACTGACTCCAGCCCCCAGTAAGGAATGAAAATGACAGTAGCCATCATTTTAAGTGTCAGACCAGGTTAAGTCATGTTTAATGTGGTTTATTTGAATAGTTTATTGACTTATTGGACCCTACTTCACTAGAAGATAATTATATATCTTAAAAGTTAATATCTTAACTAACTTAAGTAAAAGATAACTGAATCAACCAATTGAGCAAATACAGTGTCATATTTATCGAAATTATATCTTGAAATTATCTTGCAATCCCCATAATAATTAAAGCAGACAAGCAAGTGACATCACCAGACAAAGTTACGGGTCCGGTTTGTGGAGAGGTGCCCCCGCTCAAGAATGCAAGCTTTGTCTTTTAGCAAAAAAACAAAAAAAACAAAACATAAATTCAAGATACATTCCTGGTAACGCAATAATATCTCCATGGAGACACGGTCGGGACCATGTACCAGAAAATGTTACTATAATATTATTTTACTGAAAAAAACATGTTAAGTTTAATTTATGCAACTTCTTCAAATATTCATAGGATCACTCCAATTTCATAAAACATTAATAAGAGCACTAAAGCAGTATTTGTAGAGCAGACATACAGGTGGAGGCACGGAGGGGTCTGTGCGAGTGTGAGATAAAACCCGAGCCAGCGTGGTCTAAGCGGCTTGACAGATGTGCTGCTGACCACACAGCAAACAGACACGCGCTGAAGGGCAAAAATGACAAACTGCAGGGAAACACAGCTTTTATCTACATCAGGGGTCTCAAACTGTGGGGCGGGCATCACCACTGCCGGGACACACTACGGCTCCTGCAAGAGAGAGTGACCTGGTTCATTACTACTTATTAGCCTAGTTTAATACCACTGTTATTAGTTAGCCCTTGATTGAACTGAAGAGAGCTTAATCATTGTTTTGTGCAGTATTACCGGTGGTTTGCGATTATTTTGTTTGTTTGGTTTGTTTTGTTCTACTCTTACTTGATGGTAGTTTTGTGCATGTGTTTTCTGGTCGGTACAGCCACATCTGGGCCTCAAAGCTCCTGCACAATAAATCCACACAAGAAATGGATACTTTTGGACTGTACTGTGCAGTGGAGAAGAAGGCCATTAAGGAAAAATGGATGACACAAACTCCTCCAACAATCAAGGGCTGAAGTTATAACTGATACAAAAAAATGAAAAAAAAAATATATATATATACATTTGGACATAATTTGAAAATTTACCTTTTTGACAAACTTTGCACTAAAAGGGAATTATACGCTGCTCGACAAGATGCATCGTAACTTTATTTAATTGGATGTTTGGACGCTTTCTATCTGTGTTATGTTTAGTGTTCTGTGTTTTATGTGTTGAAATCTCAAAAATAATTTAAAAAAATAAAATTGAGACGTTATTGCTTTGCCTAGAATGTTCCACTGTGCATCATTAAACATAATATTCGATGTTTGCTGAATAAAAACTTTGAAAAACATGAATTCTTAACAGGCTTTTGTCTCAGTATTAGCTGTAACATGGCCCTGTGGTATCACTTACATTCCATGGAGATAAAAGGCTTAATGCTATACTGTGGAACATTCTCAGCACAGAAATAACATTTAGAGACCCTCTACCAGAAAGTTCCATGATGATTACGCTGGCTTTGGGCTGGTTTGCTTCCATATTAGTTCTGACTTAGACTTTTTTATTCTTGGTTAGAAAATATGCATTATATAGATTATTGACGACAAATAAACAAAGATGGAAAAACGCACAAAATTGCTTAATAAATGATTGTAAAAGTAAATACATTTTTCTGTCATCACACAAACCAATGTAAAATGTAAAGTAAACCAGGTCAAGTAGTTTTTAAAGAGAGCTAAGTTTCAGGACCACTAGATACATTTCCTGATTAGACCACCACACCCCTCTTAAGTGACCTATTTTGTTTTATTCTGCTTTATTATTGCACATTTGGCTTGATGTGGTTCTCAGGTTTCCGCTATAATATGGTAAAGACAGCAGCAGTAGATCAGGGAGCAGCGTCTGAGTGCAAGTGGAGTAAAGGGTTAGGAGCAGTCATGTGCAATGGGCTGAAATATTAATGCTGATCAGATTCCTACTCAAACACATTTGTGGACAACCAGCAGCTTTATGTTGGTCACGGCGGCCACTTAGAGAGCGAAAATGTACGGACGTGGATGCTGGCTACATCCAAAATAACAAGTACATTTAAAGGAACTGTGCCTGATTTTTACTGTTTTGAAACGTGATAAAAAGAACTAGTTCATGTTCCCGATTTTATGCATGTAATAAAGAAAATCTGTGCTGCCCCAGAACAGATTATTGTAAAAGCATCTATTTGGGTGAAAATGAGACCACTTTCTCTGCATCAGTGTTTTATTCTACGAGAAGCAGGAAGTGTGCTGTTAGCATGTTAGCTTATAAACTCATTGCAGTGAATACTTGCATTAGAGTTGCTTTAGGTAAGTGAGCTGATAAGTAAAAAGTTTAAAAAATTGGAAACAGTGGTTGAAATATCTCTTATATTTACATTAATATAAATGAGAGCTAAAACTAATAAATGTTAATTCCTTTTAGCAATAAGCCTTTAAGTCATTTGACGCTTAGTGGTTGTGTAACCATCTGTTTACAGAATACATTCAACTTCAGGTCAGATTTATGCATCTAAATCTTTATATGTATCGGAATCTGAAAACTGTATTAGTCCCATAGGTCATTCATAGAATTAATTTATTCATGGAAATGTCATAACATTTCTTGCAAATACACAAATAAAATAAAAATAAAAACAAATACCCTAAATAAGTTACACCCATGAAAACCATCTTATTAAAGCTTTTTAAAGGTGCCCCTGTATTTGTTCACTTATTCATATATGCATCCTTTTGTCATATTGCACATCTTTTTATTTGTTGTGTTTTTGGTATTTGATATACCATGCTCTATTTGTTTGAAAGGAATTGATTAAAAAAATAAAACAAAAAGAAAAAAACGTAAACCATAAAAAGTATTGTCAGTGTATCAAGTTTTACTATCGCAGAGCACATCGCATCAAAATTGGGACTAAACTGACTAAACCAAGACTAGAACGAGGCCAAACAAATCTAACTCAGGTCTAAACTGGCTCAAACCAGGACAGTGTGAAATTGTGAAAATACTCGACAGACACAACTACAGAAGTATTTGACTGCTATACTGTATCTAGATTTTTGAAATAGGAAAATATGGTACACCTGTTACAACGGACAAAGCAAAATACAGCTTAGTGTCTCAGAGTGAAGTCTTTCTGTAAGTGCTCTTCTGGAGAGCCAAGTTATTTACCACAAACAAGCACACAGTGTATACGTCTCAAGGTTGTAAACTGCTAAAGTGAGTCTGTCGGAAGTCAATTACAGTTTCAGCTTGTGGTACAACACTGAGACAACAGACAAAGCAAGACACGAGGATGCAACACGTACAATTCCATTTCAGCTCGAAATCCAGTCAATATTTTTTGTGTTGTCAAGGGTTGTCATGGAAACAACGTGACAAGATGGGAGATTATTTTTATGTTTATTTGTTTGTTTGTTTTTTGCATTCAAGAGGAATCAACTTCAATGAATGTTTAACCCTATTATACTGCGTTTCCACATCATTAGTTTACTCAAAGTTGTATTTTGTTTGAGTAAACCTGTATTGTTCTGTAACTGAGGCTTGAGTTCTCAGGAAATATCTGTTTTCACCTATCCCCTATCCCTGCCCCCTTGTACTTAGGTGTGATCAACCGAAAAACGAACAGTTCCAGTAATACATGTCGGTAGGCCTGTCACCACAACAAAATTTTAAGTGCGATATATTGTTGAAAAAATATAGACAGTAAACAATAATATAGACACTACTAACTTACACCACCGACACAAACCAGGTTAACTAAAAAAAAAAAAAACATTCTGAACGCACAATATTGTTAAAAAACATGAGCAACAATAAATCAATAGCAGAATGAAACACTTAAGTACTTAGTTTGTACCTATAATGAGTCAAACAACATATTTATTCAACCGTCTACAGCTCAAATCTTATTGTAGCACAGAAAAATAACAAGTCCCCAAAAATGATTGTTCAATTTGCCATTTATTGAACAATATGTCGATATAGTAATTATCGTGACAGGCCTACATGAAGACATAAAACACATAAACACATAAATCTGCTTCCTGTTTTGGTGAAATGTCATTATGAAGTTCTGCAGTTTTGAACAGGATGTCAATGGACCCGTTTCTCTTACTAAGCCGTTTTAGATCAATATTGTGGTTTACAATCAAGAACATGTAAACCGAAGATCGACTTAAGTTGCAATTCAATACTAAGGACCTGAAAAAAAGCGTATCACGTCTCCTTTAATGTTCCACAGCATGGCATTACATGTATCCATCTTACATGCATTCAACTGCGGGTGATTTTATTGCTTAAAATACATTGAGAAACATACATTCTTACTGTGAGCGGGGTCGCCACGAAGTAAAAAATAATTTGAACCGTTTAACATTTTTGGTGGGCGAAAATAAACTATGCATGAAAAGGGACGGGACGCAGGAGGAGGCAGTCTTGTTACCGGTCGGCGTAGCCCTGGGACGATTTCCATCAGACGCACGTAAAGAGAAAGGCATCCACTTAGAAAATAGCTTTTGTAGACACGCTGGGCCATTTAGCACACCCAGTGACGACTCCAGTTTGGGCATGACAAATGTCCCTGTGTCTGTCTCTGCCAACAGGACAAACACAAACATACGGAGCACAGGCAGGACCTCACCGGACAGACAGGGGCGGGGCAGGGCTCGGGGGGTAAAGAGGGCTGCCAAAGTGCAAGTAATGGGCATTTATAAAAAGAAAAGCATTTAAACTGAGCTTTTTTAAGAACTGCACTGCTTGTCCTGACTATACTGCACATTTTGTGTTTATATTTGGTCTATTTTCTTTCTATTTTATTTTGTCTATTTTTATTTTATTTAGTCAATTGTTTTTTTTTTATCATAGTTTATATTTTATTGAAATTCTTTATTGTTTTATGTTGCATCTATCACCAAAGCAACTGTCTATATCTGTGAATTTGGTTTTCTGACAATAGTAATAAAACGTACTCTGATTTTTTAAAAGTATGAGAAACATATTACATTAAAATTTCTAAAACTAGATTGGATATGAGTATTTTGATATTTATCTTTGGACAAATTCTTGAGTAGAGCCTGATAATAAAGGGGTTTTTAGTGTTTGAATTTGAGTTTGTGGTATCTAATATTAAATTTCTGAATTTGAGTATATGCATCACAAGTCCCAGCAAAATCAGAATTTTAAAATGTATTATTGTGCTATTCAATTACAGTTGTTTTCATTGCATTTCCCCTATATATTTTGTTTAAGTGATAGTAGGCCTTAATAATGCATGACTTAATTATTCAGAGCCTACTAATCAATTATAAATTCCTGCAGTTTACATTTGAGAGAAACAAGAAAATGTAGACGAAGTTTCAGTAGCAACAGAAATACTATAAACTGCAATTTGATTTATTATTATATTTGTAAATGTACCCATACATTATTGCCATTTGTCAGGCTATTGCTGAGAATATCTCCATCATTAACCTTAGACCTGCTGCTCTGTCTCCCTCCTGCTCCGTCAGTGTCACCAGTGCACAATCGTCTCTTGCACTCTCCAAAATCTATACAAGTCACCGCTACAATTGCAGGTAGGTTTGAGTACAGTTAAAAATATCTCTGTGGTATTAAAAAGTTGCAACAAAAGGTGTCTAAAATATTTTTGATATCAAGAAGCAGCCAAAAATGCAGATATCAAGTTACAGCTATTTTGCAAAGAAATTATATTGAATTTAAAGCTGCACTATATAACTTTTCTAGTGGATGATACCTGCTTGTCTCCATGGTGATGTTATTGCTTTACCAAGAATCAATCTATCAATCAATATAGCTTTATTTATTCCCGAAGGCTGATTTAAGCACATGGAGCAACTAAAATAGAAGACTAATCGTAATAACTCAAACAAATATCTATCTTAACTGGTGGACTGGTCAGCAGAATCTCTATAAGGGCAGATTGTGGAGTAACAGCACTCAGGACAAAAGAGTCAAAAACATGGCATTAACCACATCTCCATGGAGACAAGCAGGCGACTGTTAAGTAACAAGTCATATTTGTGGAGGGTATTCTTATTCACAGTAGGAATGCACGTTTTTCAATGTATAATTTGGAAGATAATTGAATATAATTGTTGATAGATGAATAGACGACTGATGATCTACAGCAGATGTAATGTGAAAAGGAAAGTATTCAAGTAGCGTTATTGTGAACCAGGCATTGTTCAAGAGCTGGTATCAAACAGCTTTCAGTTTGTCATATCGTGAGCATTTATCAGAGGGTGATTTAAGAACCCCAGAAGCATGAAAAAACATGTGGCGCAGCTAAAATAATATCAAACCGTGTCAATCACGTCATGACTGTACCAGCTGCTCGACCATATGATACTGCTTAAATATAGAGAGAGACATGTAGCAGGTTTTCACATTTTTGGGGTTAGTTCATCAAAATTAAGAGGATTAAAAGTGAGATTTTGAAATAGACACAGACTGATATATATATGTTATAGCACAATAACTGTTCCAGCACAGGCTACTCTTAATCAGCAATATTTCCAAAGACCGACAGCAAAACAGCCAAAAATAAATAGACCACTGTGATTAAAAAAGGAAAATTAATTCATAAGATACAGAAAGAGATATAAGGCAAAGAAAATTGTCAATTGTTTGGACAAGACCAGCTTCATTTCTTCATGTATAAAAAGTAGTCCAATTGATATATTTGCATGAACAATGCTGCTATTCTTTGTTTGCGGTGCATTCACAACAGTCCATACATACAATGCCATAACAACATAAAGAAAGCAGTAGAAATAATGCAATAAAAAAGTCAAAGTGATACATATCGTTAATAAAACACAGCGTACATTCCTCACAAAACAAAAGCAAAGTGATAGGATAAATACTGACAGGATAAATGTAGAATTTCAGCGACATGAGACGGAGCTAAGACTTTAATAAAACTCCAAGATCTAATATGTTGGTATTTTAAGACGAGGTAAAAAAGCAAATCTACTGAGGCACCTGTGTTGTTCTTAGAGAATTACATTAGTTCTGACACAATACATAACTTCCGGTAGTGTGCCTCTAAAGCTAACGTCTTATGCCAGTTTTGCCATTATTCATGCTCTAAAGTGCACCATCATGCAGCCTTATGTTGTGTAACCTTCCCTTGTGAAATGTGCTGATAAATAATGGAGGTAAGTGTGGCGGGTCACATGATCGCCTGAACTCACCGATCTCATCTGCTGCGTGCCGGTGACGTGCTGCAGGACCTTCTCCAGCTCCTTCTCGATGCGCCCGGCCCAGTGGATCATTCTGAGGAGCACAAGGGTTCACTTTTTATCACGTCGTGCAACAAACCTAGTCAAGTTTGTTTCTTCTGGCTAAATTATCTGTGTCATGTTATCTCTAGAAGGGCTGCAGAATAGTCGTGACTGATCGACTATTTTGATATTTGTTGATCGTTATCGAGACCATAAACAGACTGTAACATATGCCATTTGTAAATAAAAGATATGCATTTTCGCTTAACTAGTTTAATTTGACTTTAAAACAGTACTGGCAGCACAATGGCAGATTGGCACAGGTTTGTCTCCCGGCCATGTGTGGAGTTTGCACGTTTCACCCCGTGTCTGTGTGAGTTTTTTCCTGCCACTCCAGTTTCCCCCATCAACTCAAAACATAAAACACGCACAAGAAATGACAGGTCGTCCCAGCGGCATTGAAGGTTTGGTCAAATGCAGCGGTCAAATTTCTCTACAGGGATAATAAAGTGGACTAATAAAGTTTTCTCAGAGCACTTCCGATTTCCACCATCAACCCAAAACACACACAATCCGATCCTCCAACTGCAAGAACCCCTGACTCCTGACTCGGGATGAACCAATACCAACTATGGCGGATATCATCGGATATCGTAGCTGATCCGTAATATCAGTTCAGTTGACATCCTGGTTGGGTCTTTAATTGGATCTAATGTTGACCCAGAACACCTCTAGGGCTGTATTTCTTTAGTTGCTTAGTCAATTAATCGGTCAATGTTGGCTTAGTCGATCAAAATTTGTATTGATTGACTATTTATTTTATTTAGATAATGAGGATTTATATGGGACAGCAGCCAAAAATAGAAGATAGGCTGAAGACTTTGGAACTGATCATGAGTTTAATCTAACTTATTTAACATATAAATACACTGTTTACTCATTTATCAGCATAAATGGTTGGGCTTACATCGATTCTTATGCAGTTGTGGTCTTTTGAGTGCATGTTGAGTCAGATAGATATAATTTGGAGAGCTTTTGCCTCACCTGTTTTAGTCGACTACATCCCTTTAACTTTTTAACTTTTATTCATACAAAGCTGTTCAGTTACTTACAGGATAAATAAGGCCATAAAGAGTTTCTACACTGCATATCGCTTTAAATTTGGGTTTACGATGTCAAAGTATCAATATTTGCATCTGTACTGAGGTGTATCCATCCTCCTGACAAAGATCCTGTCTCAAGATCTTCCCCGACAGGCGGGACAATACGTATGATGACAAGGTGGTTTTACTTTCTTTGAAAAACTGGGTCGGTGTGTCCTTGAACAACTTGAGATTAAACAGCTTTCAAGTTTGTATTCGTCATCGCACCTCCTTCCAACTTCCCGTCCACTTAACAATATGAAGTGCATATCTGTGATGACTGGACCGGAGTGGCACGAACGAGCCTATCCTCAGTGTTGGCTGGGATCTCCACCCGGGCCGTAAAACTAGTGAGGCCTGACAGAAGTGCCCCCCTAAGCGAGAGCCAATCCCTGTAAGAACAAGCCAACTTTGGTATTAAGAGATCAAAACGCCCGCTGCATCACTGACGTATAACTCACAGACAGCAACGAATGACTTAATGCAGTGGATCGCAAAGTTTTTACAGCCACTGCTTTCTCTGAGACTATTTGGCTGGTGTTATCAAGGAGAAAGTGCATTAACGTAGAGCCGGGTGATATCGCAATGAAAATCCGATCGGATCCATGTGACAATCTGCTGTTTTTCTGATAGCTTCATTGTGATTCAGTCTGTGTTAAGTGCAGCTCTGAGCTCAAACTCAACACTTTTATCCACCCATTCCCCCTGTTGGTGATTCTCTGTCATGCTCTGAATGAGTGACAGGTGTATTTAACCAATTAAAGCGAAGTGTAAAGCAGATAGTTGTAGTAGGGCTCGGCAATATGACAAAAAAATGATTTCCCGACGTTTTTCCTCGTGTTGATTGATCACTATGTTTGATTCAATGTGTCTGATCATGAACGATACAATAAAAAACATGCTTATACTGACAGAGAATTGGCTCTTGACATTTCAGTTGAAAGACACAAGCACATTGACGATTAGAAATGACTGAATCTCGATCTTGATTCAAATTTGCTTCATTACACAGCCCTAAGTTGTAGTTACAGTGGCTGGAGTGCATGAATTGTGATAGCTCCAAACTGTGATAATATTAACATTAAGCGCTCTAAGTATGATCAAAACCAGGATTAAATAAGGACTGAATCAATGTAGTGCTGTGACGATGCTACAGATATCAAAATATCACGACAATATTGAATCAACATTATACCACTGACACAATAACTTTGAAGCAGGATCATTCCAGTCACTCTTTTTCAAGAACCATATCGTAAAGAAACCATGAGTTGCAATTAGTCAATACTGAGTCATTGAAGTTACTCATTTGACACACTAACAGTTAAAATTTTGTCATACTACAAAAAATAAGCACAAACTTCACCACAAATGCAAAGAATCTGTACCCATGATAAATATTAAGCCCCAAGAATATTGTCCCAGCTTTCATATATTGAACAATAAGTGGAAATAGTAATTATCGACATGCCTAAATCATTGGCACCAAATCAGCATTAAGCTAGAAATGGACTAAAACCAACCAAATCTGGGACAAAACCTGTTCTGTAACCGTAAAATAGACTATGACTTTACCACCAGAGCAAAACCAAGGTAAAACAAGGCCTGAGCTAGCACCAGAAAAGGCCCAAATACACTAGAACTTGTACTTGTACCACAATTTTACAAACACTCCACTGAACTCACATTCTCATCGCATTGAACAAGATAGCAAACGTCTCCAATTTGTGAGTGTTAGTTCGGGTTGCACAGTTTGAATAAAACAAAGATTTTTCTGACTTGACAAAAGTTTAGTATTCTGCTCAACGTGCAAATTGTAAACAACCCGAGGAGCATTAACGTTTGAGAAAAGACTGAAATATGAACTGAAATAAACAACTATGATCCTCTATTTCAGAACATAGTGTAGAGGTAAAAGCTACAGGAACAACAAGACTTTTCGACAAAAAGACAGAATATCTTGTTCTTTGCAGAGGAAATTCTATTTAATACTATATAATTGCGGCCTCTGCGATTTGGCAATTTCGATTCGATTGCAATATATTGTGGAGCTCTGGTGTTGTGAGTGCAAGGACACAACAAAAGTAGGCATTTGTAAGGTTTGATTTGTTATTAGTTAAACTGTTAAACCTAGACTAAACCAGGACTAAGTTAGAGTTAAACCAGATTCAAACCAGGAGTAAACGTGCTGTCTTTTTAACACAAACCATGTTTTGACAAATGTTATATCTGTGATCATAATGTGTTTGTTGTGAAGCAATATTAAACAAATCTGTGCCAACCTTTCTAACTGACAGATATCTAATCACAGGCATCAGCAGCACGCCAGCAGCCCGATCCGTCTTTTAATATGATGACAAAGACAAATGCCATCTTTAAATGTCAGATTTGCTCCGAAGACAAGAAAGATTTATCAAATTGTACAAATCTGCCGAAGGAGTGACAGAGAAGACTCTAATCACGTGGACGAGAAGTGGAGGCAACACGAGAAATAAACAGCGTTAGGTTTTCTGGGGATGAGATAAAGGGAAAGGCAAGACAGACTGGGCCTCAAATGTTAAGACTCCGAAAAGGTCACCTCGATTACATAAAAACAAGTTTACAACCAGTCGCAATGTCACCGGTGAGGGACAATCTAAAAGTCAAATGTAAAACTATTGATTGAAATGATTAATGACATTAGGCAATATAATCAGTAGCATTTATAGGCTTAACAATGACATCATAGTAGATTACAAGGCGGTAAGCATATCTATTGCGACTTCAAAATTATAATCAATTAATAGCAAGTTACAAATCAGTAAATAGATGACGCAATACAATTGAGAATGCATTGTTGACAATACAATTCAATCACATCTACGCAAACGGGAAAATGTATGTTGTCAAATTGACTGCTGACTTAAATTTTAAACTGAACATCAAATCAAAAACATCTACATTTCTTTGTTAATTGTTTAATTATAACTGTGCTGCTAATATTATTTCAGTGATGAAAGAAGAGTTAGCAGTTTAGGCAAGGGTTAAGTCAAATTAAAAGTGTAAAGAATTACTTAAGTGTTTAATGCAAGGGTGGGTTCACACTTGGTCCTAAATTGAGCCCATTTTAGTCCTCGGTTTGGGCCGGCTCTAGTCCTTGTTTTGTCCTGATCTGGTCCAAATTGTGGGTTTAGTCCTGGTTTAATCCCAGTTTTGATGTGCAAGTGTGAGCGCACTGTCAGAGTCAAGATACACCAACAGTTACTATTAAAGAGCAGAGCAATATCCAATACGCAAGTCGTTCTATCACAATATTATACGTTACACACATTTAAAAGACTAATACAGTTAGTTATAGGTCATTAGTGATACATTATTTTACAGTTTTGTAATGCACATCTGCAATTTATTACATTGTCAGGCTATTTTAATGCTCCACTACGTCTCAAAACTGTCCCTTATTGGACTAATAATAAAATCAATGGCACAGTGCGAGGTTAATGAGGCTGGTGAACAGGCAGTTGTTTTTGAAAGTCACCTTCAGCATCTGGACCAAGCCTCGGAGCCTTCTCACATAAAGCCCACGGTGAATCAGAGACGGACTCTTTGGATCCTTTTCATTCAACTAACCGACAGTGCGAGCTCCACTGGGGGCAATATCAGCGCACATCACCGCGCACTCATCTTCAAAACGGGCACAGATCACACATAAAACTATAAGCTGCCCCGCTGCTGCATCAGTCTCAGAAGAATACCTCATATATATATGTATTCAGCCAGAGTTGTTAACTGGAGAAAGTATAGAACTCTAAAAGGTTAACAGGTGTGTGCCAAAAACTATGCACTATACTTTGGTGCCATGCGCATTCAGACAATACTTGTTATTTTGTTTTACTTTTGTTCAGCAACGTTTCTTTTATTATGTCCCAGTTAAATATACAAGGCAATTCCTTTTGAGGTCAGTGTCATATCAGTATTTGTTGTTCCTTATAAAGAAACACATAAGCTCGGCACATCTCAAATAATAGCAGGACAAACTATGTTGACACTGCGCGCAAAATACACAGTACTACTGTAAACTACGCTCTCCATTCGTCACGATGGCAAAGTGTGTTCTCTAAACGGAGGCAGCAAAGCGACACATCCCTAATTATCGCTTCATTTCGCCCCAGGTTTATCTCAATACAGAGCCTCAGTGGGTTCAGGCTGTTCACCGGCGGCACCTGTGCGTGCGCCATACACGCTGTTTCACTGTCCAAATGAATTACGCACCTAAATAAACACATAACGATTAAAAAGGTCGACACACAGACAAGGGCAACGTGTGTATTTCATGAGGACAGGAGCCCATCTCGCGGCGAGGCACACTGCGATGCTCGGGCAGGCTCCACGGGGCCACCTGTCCTAGATCCCGGGCTCGGATACGCGCTTGTCCCCCCCGAACAGCGTGTGTCGGGTTTACTTACGTGTAGTGCTGAGGGAAGAGGTGGGTCCCGGTGGTCGGCGTAGAGACGTATAGGACAAGTACAGTTTGGATAGTAAAGAGGCAGAAAATACCACACGACTGAGCGCAGATCGCCATTTTCCATTAAATATTCAAGAAACTGGGATAAACAAGAGGAGGACCGGAAGGACAGACTCTCGCGCAGCTGAGCTAAGAATAACCGAGCTCCGTAGAAAGTGTGTGCGGGCTGAAGGTAGCGCGGCTGCCTGGCGGATGCTGCTGGACACTTCACCCCGAGACAGGCTCACGGTTTGAGGGCGAAGACACGACAGATCAGTCCCGGGACGCAGCTCTGTCTGGACACGTAAATGCGCACTCGTTGTCCTCCGTCCTTCTCCTCCACAGCGCACATTTGCCCCCTTTTCTCCCACTCTCTCCTCAATGTAACAACCATATATAATAAAGCTCGACCAGGTGAGGACAACCACTTCCAGGTGGGGCTTTCAAAATAAAACAAATCTCGTTCTGTCAATGTGCCAAGTCTGTCAAAAGCGCGTTTGTCATAGATTTGTGAAAGCCATGCGTAAAAATAACAACATATTTTCTAATTACGTCAGACGTGTAGAAATTACGCATTTTCCGTAAAGGTTATTTGAGTACTTTACAGTCTACTTTTATTTTGTGAGCCCCAGACGACCCACTTCCCGTATTTATCTCGTCTCTCTATGGCAACAGACGAAGCTGTGAGCGCCAGTGGTCCATCACAAGCTTACTCTGGTGCGACGGACGGGGGCGCGCATCGGGCCGACTCCTCCTTCTGAGGCCTCAACAAACTCAAGATCAGGACGGAGGAGAAATAATAGTGTAGGCTTTAATATATGCATAGGCCAATTATTGCTACTTTTATTTTGTTTTTTTTATGATCTATGGGGGAGAGAAAACAATTAAGACATCAATGCATTTGTTCTTCACTTTGTATAAAAGCCTAGATGTTGTCAAAATTAGTTTAAAAATAGTTTGGGTTTACTTTCACATTAACATTTCTTGAGATTGTTGCAATCATAGAAATATGTAGGCCTATATTGTTTATGTTTCAGCTATAAATGGTTTAGTTAAATACAATCAGACAAGAGGTGGGTAGAGTAACAAAATACAGTATGTACTTAAGGAAGAGTAGCGCTTTAAAATAATATTACTCAAGCAGAAGTAAAAAGCAGTGGCCTAGATAATTACTCAAGTTACAGTAAGATTTGGAGAATACTTGAGTGCTTTGTAACAGTTTGGACATAAAATGAATTTAAAATATGGTTTATAATTTGAGAAAATGTAATGAATGGACAAAACAAACAAAACATTTAACAATACACAGATGCACAGTACTTCCAAAGAATAGACACAAATCCAAATTATATTTGAAGGAAAGGTGTAGAGTTCAAAGCATTTCATTTTGTTCATATAAAGCTTTTGTCAATATAGAATTACTCACAGGGAAGAGAAGCAAAAACCTTTCCTCAAGTATTGTTACATCAAACTAAACACTACTTAAGTACGAGTCGGAATATTCAGAAAAGTACACAATTTCTTCAAAAAGTTACTAAAGTAAATGTGTGTATTACAGTATTCGTATTAGAGTATTACCCACCACTGAACACAGTATTATGCCTCGCCTATGGTTCAGAATAGTTTGACAGTTAAGACGGCTAAGTTTTAGAGAGACCCATAGGTAAAATGTTATTGCCATATCACCCTCTACTTGTGCAATGAATAATGAAAAACCTGCATTTTGACCTCACATGACATGATGTAGTTTACAAACCTTTTTTATACAGCCAAATACTAAAATTTACATCTATTTCTATGCAACTTGTCACAGTGCATTGGCCACAGCAGACCAGACTGACTGGTGCATCATTGTCCTTGTCTGGGTCGGTCAGCAGGGGAGAGGCAGGTGCTCGCACACACAGCAACAGCAGGAGACAGAGGCAAAGCTTTGGCCCTGTTTGCTGACGAGGAGGGTGGCGGTGTTTTGGAGGAAAAGGACACACCGCGGGGCAAAAACCTCCACAGGAGCCTGGGAACCACCTGATGGAGTGGATGAGAAAACCACAACAGCGCGCTCTGCTTATGTACATAGTCATCATGCATCACTCCCCAGGACAAATATGCCCAGTTCATAATGTAGGAAATGACAAAACAACACAGCTTCCCCCACAGCGACCAATTTTTGAGACATATCGACTGACTCTGAGACAAATGTGAGCCACGGAAACAGGAGACAGGCCTGCGGTGATTTATTTTAGTTTATGCTGAGAAAACAACACTGTAATTGATGGCTATGTATATCTAATAGTTTACTGTACCTCACGAAACATCAGGAAGCTTACGCTGAAAAAAGATGGAAAGAGGTTTAGGTTATAGTGTCATTTCAAGGTTTGTTAACAGATTTATTTTAACTTAGTTTAAACTTATGGTTGGGCCTGAACTCCACGGTTAAATCTGCATGCTCATGGTTTAGTCAAGGTTCATGTTAAATTTGTTTTAAATATATTGTAAACTCTTATTGGGTCTTATTGCTGTCCTTATCTTACAAAGTGTTTTTATCGGCTTGTGACACATGCCTATAACTCATCGCAGTGAATAATTGGGGATGCTAGGATTTTGTTGATAAAGTGAGGAATAAGTTTGGACTGTTTAAAATTGACTTGTTCTGTGTTTTACTTTTCAAGACAATAAAAACCAGGTACCGAACCATTAAGAGTATGTAATGAGTGATGGTCATTTTAAAGCCAAGGTTGTTGGAACTTGGGCAGAATCAATGCACTTTCTTTCTGAGATTGAGCCCTCTTTTTCAAGGGTGACCTGGCACAAAGTGAAAAATATAGCAGCTCACAAATCATAAAAACCTTTACACAATTAAGAAACACTTAAAAAGATAAAAACTTAATTTATATTTAAAAAGCACAAATAAATTATGTAAGATTCTATTTCTTTCTCTTTTTATTTTTTTAAATCGAGCCAAAACCCTTATGCTCTAAATTGAAGAAACTAATTTAAGCATTAGCAAAGGTGCACTTTGTAACTTTTCTGGTGGAGGATCTGCCATCTTGTCTCCAAGGAGCTTTTATTGTTTTGCCTAGAACGTTCCACAATATGACATTTAAATTATATATAACCACAGAGACATGCAAGTGATGCCACCAAGCCAAGTTACAGGTCAGATTTGTGGAGAGGCGACTCCGCTCACAGTAAGAATGCATGTTTTTCAAGGTTTTGTAGCCATAAAGATCGCTGCATTTGAATAAATGTATATTAGGTAAATGCCATACTGTGGGATATTTCAGGCAAAGCAACAATATCTCCATTAAGAAAAGCATATATTGTCAGCAGGTTGTGTTACAATTTACAAAGCGCTTGCGGCAGTTGACGGTGACAGACAAGATCCTCTATTTCAGCACCAAGGAACTGTCCAAATGCTGATTTTACTGACTCACAAAGGGTGCAAAAGAAGACCTTTGTTGTTTCTATAAATGCCATGAAAACATGAACCAATATTAACACATTTGTGAGGATAAGAGAAGCAGTATTCTGGGTTCACCTAGCTTACAAAATTGGACTGAAATTGCACTAAAGCAGGGGGTAGATGCTCTCTATTCAAACCAGTCATGCGTTTCTAAATGTACAGCCCTTTTCTTTTTTACACTAATTGCTTAAATATGATTTGATCTCGGTGGGAGGCGCCGGAGCTGATGGGTAAGCGGCCGATAACAGGCGTTTTGCACCCTGCAGTCTGGGAGCACATTGAGCACTGGGCTGTATGCGCTTATGGAGAATCCACTCTTTATTTGAATGGATCAATGACGCCGGCGAAGACGCGCTCAGTGAAAACACACGGATCAATGGAGTGGAGCTCCACTGATCCTGGAAATGGTGGGAAGAGCAGACAATGAGGGCGGGGTTAGGTCATTTTCACTCTTTTGATTGGTTTCCTGTCAGTGTCAATCGCAGTTTTTGAGCAGTTTCAGTGCAGAGCTTGAAGACAATTTTCTTTGACGGTTACATCCATTTGACTTTCTTTATGTGGATCACCACAGTAAGTCATAACGCCTTCTATCTATAGAATGATTTGCATATTGATTTGACATCCGTTTAACATTTAGCTTTCAAAAGCGAACAACATCATTTCCAGGCTCTGAGTATATTTGATATATGTGGCTTTATATGTTTTACTCTTTATCAAAGGTGAACATTGCACATTTTCACTTCTAATATCAACCAAATAAAGACTTCTAGATAGAAAATATTTAAGATTAAAAGTGTATTATTGATGAACATCAGGAATAGTTTTGATTTAATAATTGTCTATTGTCTATGTTATAAAAGGTCTTGGAGTCTGTAGTCCTGAAAACAATTACAATTATCAAAATACAATTACAATTTTTTTTTATTAATATAAATAATATTATAACTGATCACAATCACTGTAGTTGATTTATCGTGGAAGTCCTACTGTCCACAGGTCAGATCTGTAACACGGCCTGGTTACATCACCTGCTTGTCTTCATGGAGATTAATATGTTTAATCAACTCACTGTACATTCAGGCAAAGTTATGACCTCACCATGAAACAAGCAGGAGGCAGAGCCACCACCTTTAACTCTTTACAGCTGGATGTACAACATGTGCCCACCTTAAGCCCATGGTTAATTAAACTCATGTACTTTTGAGTCTACAATAATCGGCACAAAAAGGTTTAATTCATTCTTTGATTTCACCTTAACTGCGCTTAGCATTATTATAATTATTGACCAGTCCCTTGTTAGAGAGCGCCTACAGCTTAAAATCTCTAATGAGAATTCTATATATTTCTACATTCTGCCCAAAAATAAGAAACATCAAATGATGTACATTTTCTCTATAATCCACAGTGAATAAATTGTGTAGTTCGTTCCCATTTTGAGGCATTTACAGTTGTGACCACCATAATATTTTCCTCAAGGTTATCAAACCATCAGCATCATCCCGCGTCTTCTGCTGACGACTGTGGGTTTTTCTGAATCTAAATCCTCTATTTTACTGTCCGACACAGCAGCGCGACAGCAAACAGCCCGCGTAGGGTGACACTGGAGGTGGTTTTCAGAGCGAAAGAAAGATGTATACGGTGGGGAGAGAAGAGAGATAAGCCACAGGAGACTCTGTGTGTGGGGTGCACTCCACTAGCCATTTTTCCTATGGCCTGGAGACAGCAGAAACAAGAGGTGATTAATGCTACCCCTTCTGTTTGGTCTGCCTGTGCAGGGGTGTGGGTACAAGGGGGTGGGGGGTCTTGGTAAGCAGACTGTGCATGCAGAAGGATGGTGCACAGTGGGGTCCGTCTTCTTGCATTGGTCGCCTTAAATCAATAACAGATTGGCAGGTCAATCTCTCCTGGAGAAACTGCTCTGGTGTGTGGGAAGCTGAGCAGTACAGAGCCACTCTGAGTCTGCTTGTTGGACTGATAATGCACGGGCCAGATGGACTGTCACATGTGATCGACTGTTGTAAACCTGATGGGATAAATTCACCATAGCTTATAATACAGGATATGAAATAAGTTTGTAACTCTAATCCTTTTAACCATTTATTTAGGTACAAAAAGTAAAGTATAGGGTATTTTTGGATGAAATTACAGAGCATAATAAAACAACATAGACGTACAGGTTTAACACGGCGAGATCAGTCCCTTTGGCAGCACAGAGAACATGCAGAACCTGAATGGGCTGGGCACTCTGGCTTAAACAGATGCTGCAGTCACATGACCAATTACTTCCTGTGTCAAAGAGCAGAAAAATATTTGCAATAATAATAGTGGGAAATGAATAAATAACATCAACAGCAATGGAAAAAATAATATTGGTACAGTGAACCAAACCATCTAAAGATACTATATGTGCAGATCTGCAAATGGAAACCCAAGGTCAAATAAACATGATTCAAACAGTTGTAGCCATATTGTTTTGTGCCATTTGGGAAGACAACTGACATAAAACATGCAATTTGCTTTGTGCAACTGTTGTCAGAAGTGGGCAATATAGAATTATATATAGAATCATACAATGAGTTAAATAAAGTCATCTACTACTTTACTGTGACTGGTTAAATACAGCGGTCTGTCACTCAAAACCTTACAGGGGCGACCAATAGTAGTAGTAGAGTGGGTGTGGAAAAAACGTGTCTGTGTTTGAGTTGACAACTGCATAAAACAGAGAAATAGTGAATCACAACATGAAGATATCGCCTCACAGGGATTAGACCACAATTTGACAACGCTCTCCTTGTTTGTCCATATCACAATAAAACTGATTTTAATATTTTTACTGATTAATGGTTATATAATTTTCCTTTCAATAATAATTGTCACAAGCAGACTATACTTTTGCATGCTTATTGAAACCTTGCCAGTTGATACAGCCTACTTGAACACACATTTCCATACTCCTGATTATTGAAGTGTTCTGTCACGTTTCTCTGGCGATGATTGAACCAGCTGCCCTTGAGAGAGTCGCACTCCTCTCCAGGCTCCTGCTTTACTCTGGAGAGATCCTTGTATACTCTGTGCATGATCCACTGTCAGTCATTTAACGTGCGTTTGTCAAGAGCCTTTTCTCCTCCGCGACAATGAAGAATTGAAGATGTCTGCTGGGCTTGACACAGATGAGTTCTGACTGCACTAATCAAGGTTATCATTGCCGAGGTCCTTGTTGGCTTCTCAGTCATGGTTGTCTATTTACATATTTGTACAGCACAAATCGCACACAAGAGCCGTTATGAATGGACCAAAATGTTTTGACCCTTTAGTGCATTAAACAAAGGGTTATCGCGGCTCATTTATACGTTTGTGATTCTGAAGAAGATTAAACATTGTATGTGACCAGCTGAATTACACAGACGGCTGGGCAACACAACAAATAATAATCACTATTTTATTCCTTTATCATGAGTTTTGATTCAATTTTTGTCTTATTAAAATCGGAATATGATAAATATGAATTCCCTGAACATAAAAAATACAGACTTTTAATAACTGTCATATACAGAAAAGAATAGATAAACCACTTGCTTTTAATGACAGAAGACTGGATGTAGATCTGTTTATTAAAAATACCTAAGTTTATCATTGACAATAAGAAGTTAAGAGTTCAATTGCAAAAAACAGATCTCTGCTTTTAAACATTTTCAAGAGGTATTTTTTATTTATGTCACCATCGTGTACAGATATTATTCATGAAAATAATGTCTGTTGGATTTTATCAAAGAGGGATGCACTATTTTGATTGCAGTAAAATACATTTGGCTTTTGAAAACATTACTATACAAAGAGTAAACTGCAAGCCTTTGAAAACTTTTTGAAATAGCACTCATCTGTTTTTGCAAAAGAACTCTTCAAATGACTAAACCATGATTACATTTTTATTGTACAACTCTACGTCGGCATTTGAAACTACTTTCAGTCAACTCTGTTTAGGATTGCATTGTATATTCATGCCTAACTGTTCCAAATATGAGTTGAAATGTCCCATATGTTTTCCAAATGCAAAAAACATGTAAAATGCTCCTGAAGCTTGTATAGCCCAATTTTACTTCATACTGACCTGCATTTCTGTGCTTTTTCTGGTTAAGGAGGTATTCCATTAATTTCAAATTGCACCGACTCAATTGACCTTATATTGACATATGCAAAATGGGGGGAAAACAATAATAATCACATTCAGACTTAATTTAAGCATGGACAAATTTGAAATACTTTGGACGGGACTCTTTCTTTGGAAAATATGTGACTAACCTTGCCTTGCTTTCTATTTGTTTTTGTCTCTCTGGTCATGTAAAAAACTGAAAATTAAAGGAAAAAGAAGAAAATGTTTGTATATGACGCAGAAATTGGCAGCTCTATGCACAATTAAACAACCGCGAGGAGGGTTTACAATTAATGGCGGCAACTTTCTGAATCAGGTGGATACAAAGCAGCAACAGTGGGCGCCATTTAAATGAGGTAAAATATAACACCAGTTGGTCGACTGTGTCAAGTAATTTGAGCTCTGAAATAATTAGAATAAATCTGTTGAATGTGTAGACTTTAAAACCACAGAGCAGCACGTCTAATGACACAGTGAGAGCAAAAATACTGTATGAGAATGAAGTAAAACCCATCTTCATGCTTTTGCCGAGAAGACTATTTCAAAGTTCTTCATGTTAGCAGTAGATTTCTGACAATTCCCTCAACACTGATCCACTAAGCATCAAATTAGAAGCAAAAGCCTTCCCCGTGCAGCTTCTGTGCTACTGTAAAATACTGTACAGACCAAGTAACTGCTCGACTGCAATGCATCCTGGGACTTCTCTGCTCAAACGTCAGAGCGTTTCATGTTGATGGCAGTGACTCACTCCCCTCGCTCTCCGTCTGCAAGAAAAACAGAAAAACATTAACTAAAGACAAGCTACACGACGCTATAAGAGCTTACAGATGCTACTGGGCTTGTGCTGTAATAATAAACCTATGAGGGACACGTTTACTGTTGAATCTGATCAGCTCCAGGGAGTGCTAAAGCCGCCGCTCCTCCCACAGTTAAGAGTGGGTATGTAAAAACAGAACAGTCATTGACATGCTCTACTAGAGGCCTAATGGCCCCTGGGTAATGGCCTCTTTGGTCTTCAGAAAATCCTCCCTCACACATACATCAGAGCGCCGATTGAGAAGGGGAGAGTGTAAAACAGAGGGATGGAAAGAGACGTCACTGCCACACAGAGACAGCAAAAAGCATGTCTGAAATGAATTAAAATGACTTCAAAATGTAGTTGTGTTTATCTTGAATTTAGGACATTCTGAGTTTGAGATACGCCAACAGTAAGCAGTAAGCATGAGTCACTAGTTTACCCAAAAATACTAAACAATACAGAACAATATTATATCAGAACCAATAATGGATTTAGTTTGTTATTATAATTTCATGAATTTGAATTTGAGATTTGCCAAAAGTGCATGCATAATTTATAATTTACCTATTTACCAAAGGATGAACAGATGGAAATTTGTCATATTTACACTGTAAGTGTTATGAATGTTCATTAATATGCACTGTCTATGCAAAAGAATACAGTAAATACAAATCTGGACAGTTAGAACAAAAAATATAGATTATGTTTGCGGCACTTAAGAGAAAAACAATGATGCAACTGAACAAAAAGTACATGCACACATTTTTAAAATGTCCTAATTCATGCAAAATTCACTCTTTTAAGATTAAATAAAAAGACAAAGAAAAGAGATAATGGTCAGATGGTAAACAAGACAGTAAGGAAAAAAGAGGAAGAAAGAAAGGGCAGACAGATGAAACACAGAGCGATAGGAGTGAGAGAAACACAGCAGTAGAAGAGCGACGGAAAAAGACAGAAAACGAGAGAAAACGAGTCAGAGAGAGAAAGAGAAAGAATGGAGAGAGAAAAATAGAAAGAGATAGAAAGAGACAGACAGAAAGACAGACAGAGAGGGAGAAGAACGAGAGACAGAAAGAGAGAGAAAGAAAGGAAAGCAAGAGACAGAAAGAGCGAGAGAGACAGAGTGAAAGAGGTTGTATGGGGCATTGAAAGGACAGGAGGATAAGAGGGTGATGATGGAAAGAGAGAGAGAAGGCGAGAGATGACGGCAAGGAAATGGTTGGTTATTATTATCATTGTTTTTTTTTTTTTTACTTTCAATGGTAAAGTTAAAAAAACATTCATACATCCAGCATCATGATCGGAAGTGAATAAGCGCTCGCAAATTAGTTATTCAGTTCAGTGCAGCGTGACCCAGATCTGACCCAGAGCTGCCGGCCAGATTTGTAATGATAACAATGCATTTGCAGAACATACGGAAATTCACTGTGTTTTACCACATGAAGCTAATCAGGTGAAGTCAGGGGTTCAGTGTAAAACAAGAATCTCACACATCACAATGTTATGACCATCTGCAGAATAGGTTTAGGTTTAAATCATTTTATTGCACAAACAGTAGAGATTTGTCTGTTGGATTGAACCTCAACGGGTCGTCACGCCACATATTATTTCAATAAAAAGTTCCCTGGATGACAAATCAAAAGCATCCCACAAAAGGCAGGGTATGTGATGCATAACGGTCATCTGGCTTTATGTCAGACTAGTGCGTATCTTCTTATTGGTGTCTTTTCGCTGGCTTCTGATCCCATTTTCCTGCTTGAATCCCACAGGTTCTCAAAATAAATTATACCTAATTGATATGAGTAGAATGGAAACTAGATATTTATTTGAAAAACTATATAAAAAAGACCAAATTTGACTTTCTTGAATTGTGTTAGATCAATAGTATAGGACAACATGGCAATAGTCAAGAACATGCTATATTTGAAGTTTAAAAATTGCAATATATTCTCTAAAACGTTGCATAAAACGTTTGCTTTTTTTTTTTTTTGGTCGTGCTTCTGTGTTTCGTGTTTTTAAATGACAAAATTGGGGAGAAAAAAAAGTATAAATAAGAAAGAAAAAGAAGCAATAGGTATTGATATTAAGCCTTTTTCTTATCTAAGTGAGAAATCTTATCTGAGAAATGTTTTGTTTTGTGACAGCACAGAGTTATTTTTCACCTAGATTGCACAGGATAGATTTAGCAGGAAATTAGAGTGAAGAGCGGAAAGCACATTCAGCAAATTGTTTGAACTGGGTATTAATCTCACAAAGCAGCCTAGACCTCAAGAAAACAGCGTATATTTGTTTGTTATCCTCACCTGTCAGAGGTGTTTATCAAAGCCAAAAACAAAGAACAACACAACCCCATTTTCTACCTCTGTTCTCCATCATTTAATCTTTTCTGCCTTTGCCGACACGTTCTGAGAGCCTGTCGCCCGATGTCTGTACCCTGGACCTCACTGCTCCAGGACCATCTGCGTTGCCTGCTCTGGACGCTGCAGATCTGTCAGCGCTGCCTAATTATAATCCACACACACTGTTCGCCCGACCCTGACTGTGCTTGCAAAACTTTAGCAGTTCTCCTTATGGACAAACACGCGCACTCGTCTGTTCATTCACTGATTAATATAACCGTTTTAGCGACAAGAGAAAACTGCTGTTGGGCCTTTTTTCCTTTTCAAACAGGAGCGCCAAAAAGTGTTTTCACAAGCCAAAATGTAACTGCATTTGAATGGTTGTGCTGTGACAGTTATGATTTGGGAAATGTATTAATGTCTCTTCACCATTTCCCATTTGTGTTCATCGTGATCATTTACTTAAAAAAATTACATAACAAGATGATGCCAAAACCTCAAATTGAAAATTCCAACGTGTTCCAGTACGAGTAATAACATTACAAACCTAAATAAATCATCTAGTAAGTTCAATACTAGATTTTATTTACTATTTCCATGATAACCCTAAACAATATATTAACACTCCAAGGTCAGTTTGTTATTGATTACTCCCAGTGATACTTTGCAGTGACATCACGCTTGAGGTGAGCTGCATTTATTTCCATAGATTCAGTCGGCATCTGAAGAAACGCCCACAAACCGACCTCTGTGGGGAAATAATCAATTCATTTTAATGTAGAAGAGCTACTCTATCGCCGACTGTTCAAGAAGAAGAAGAAGAAGAAGTGGTCGACCGGCCAAAATATGTCTAGCTATGCATTAAGGCTAACGTTGGCTGAGAGCTAAATGCTACCGCGATGCTAGCTCCAACAGTAATATGTTTATTTTTCTCAAGTCACAACATCACAACGTCACACCATCTGTTAAGACTCAATTATGACTCGACTTGTATTAATTGTCCTTAAAATGCATATAATTACCAGGAAACACATTAGATTCCTTTTGAATCAACAGACTTCCCCCACAGCAGACCACACCCCCTAACAGTCGATTTTGTTGTTAAATGTAAAAAAAAAAAAAAAGAGCATTTATGGCCGAACTACACTACACTTACAATTATAGCTTCGACATTGCAATATATGGTTTGACAGAGGGCTTATCAATGTGCTAACTAGACCAAAAACAGTCATGATTTAAGCATAATTTAAGTGAAAATTCTGTCTAGTTGCTGTGCACTGATAAACATTTTCTTGTAGTTTCTAGTTTTAGTCATTTATTCATCACTAAAAATATATGTATTTCCAAATTGCAATGACAAATATTTACCAGCCTCCTCAAATAGACGTAACAGGGCAGCCTCAGCATCACTGTCTTCACATCCAGAGTGTGACCTTCGTGTGTCCTGCTCTTTCAGTGGACCATGTGATTCGAGCCCTTTGCTATGATTTCATCTCATCTTCCAGTTCCAGCTCGGGCATTTTCACCTTTGGGCAAAAAGCAGGAAGTCAGTCAGGGAAATCACTGCTCTCCAAAATGAAAAATGTGAAGTCAATTGTTTTGAATTTGGATGAAATTCAAGTAGACTGTCCTGCGAGAAATAGTCTCTGGGACATTTGAGTGTTGAAATGGAAGGAATATCAAAATGGCACTATTTGTAAACTGTTGAATTACTAAAATACTCGCGTACAGATAAGTTCACTTCATAACCAGTGATTGTCAATGACGCAATGACTTGAAATATTATATAAACGTCTACACTGAGTCATACCAACTTCCCCTTCATATACACTCAAACTCAAACGAGATCAAAGTCTGAAGCAAGACTGACAAGCACTGATATACAAAACACACAGGAATATCAAATCAAACTTCTGTTGTTATTATGTGTTACATTATTTAATGTAACACATACATGTGGCTGTTTAATGTTATGACATGTCAGTTTGGCCTAAAATGTGTGCATGTTTTTATTGCTCCTTTTACATTTTACACCCTCTTTGAGCATCTTCAAAAAGGCTGTATAAATCAGGTTATTGGCCCCAACCTTATTGAGCTTCTAGGATAAGAATAAAATAACAGCAAAGACTATTAAGTCCCGTTCACACATGCAGCCTTTCCTGGGGATTTACATTTTGCCAAAGCAGGGTCTTGTCTGAATAAAGTCAGAACTGATTTCTCTGCATTTTTGATCTGGCAATTTAGACCTAGTAAAATAACCAGGACTAACGCAGGGAAGGGTTATGCGTGAATGTAAGGGACAGGAACAGAACATGTAAACAAATTCTAGTTTCTTTGTAATTTCTAAGTGTAAGGCTTTTATTTGGCCAAAAATGTTGAAATTAACAATAATGTGGTCCCATGAAAGAGATCAAAGTAACAGAACAAAAACTGACCCAATAAAGAAAAAACAGGGTGAACATTTAAATTGATAAGACCAGCTGTAACGAGAGGAAGGTGACAAAACACTTAACAATGGACAATTCATTTATAACTCAAGATAATTAAATCTAGCAAAATCAATCACAAGCGATACTTGCAAATAAGGCCATAAGGTGGAGCCTCGAGGTCACGCCCAGAGCTGCTCTTCAGTGTGAATAAAGCCAGATAATTGCCGGTATTGCTTGTTTCCTTGGTTACGAGATTGGTTTCCTACTTACACCAGAAGTTAAGTTCTCTTTCATTCCATTTTAATTGTTTGTTGTAAAAACTATTAGAATGCAGAGAGAGAAATGCCAGGTTATGTGTGAGCGGAGCAAACCCGGCAATATTCTGGTTATTAAATGTATGAAAGGAGTTTTGAGCTGAGCGTTCTGGCAATTTACTGGAAACTGTGCGTTAATGCCGCTTTATTAGGCTACTGTTCTACAAGACATTTTCTGAAGAACAAATTTTATGTTCTTTAAAATGACAACTTTATTAGAATAATTTGAGCATTTGTGTGTTATCCACTTCAGAGTGAGGCTATATGTCCCACAGTGTGAGTGCTGAGGCCCATGGCACATTCTCAGTGTGGATGAGGCAGGCGGGTGGTCCCTGCTGTCACTAAAGAGCATCTTAATTGGCATTAAACTTGTGATAAGGGCTTATGGAGCATAGATAACACAAACCACTCACTCGCTCTGACAGACAACACTGAAGAGTCACAGTCTCAGCCTCAGAACAGACAAAAAGACAATCAGTACGATTGTTACTGTTTGAATATAATACTACTTGTTGTTCATAGTACTTGTTATCCAAAGCAGCCATTTTAATAGCATTAGCTTAGTTTTTAAATTGACTGGACCTGTATTCTTGCCTATGATGCTAAGCAATAAAACATAATATCTTCAGTAATAACCACATTTTAAAGGGACTGTACCTGATTTTTACTGTTTGAAACATGAAAAACAATATGAATTCATGTATCTAACCCCATTTCAAAAGACATTAAGATGACAATGAGAACATAACGCATTTTCTGCATCTATTTATAAAGTGTTTTATTCTACGAGAAGCTGGAAGTGTGCTGTTAGCATGCTAATGTTTGTTAGCTTTACCCGGTCCAGCAAAACTCACTCTGGGCTCAGAAAATGCTTATAAACTCATTGCGGTGAATATGACTGCATTAGGAAAGTGAACGATACATGAGACTGATGTAAAGAGTTTAACATGAACTGGTTCTGCTTGTTACGTTTCAAAACTGTAAAAATCAGGTACAGCCTTTATAAAAGCATGAACAAAGACTTAATTCAGTTTATTATGAATGATTCCTGCTTAGTAACTATTTTATTAATCCCCTAACCACCCTGACCCCATGATTAAGTAGTTACTAAGGCTGAATTATTCTTAATAATTTTGTTGTTCATTATGATTTATTTAGGTGCAGATATTATGAATTGGTACCTTATCTTTTTGTGTGCATCTGAACATCTGGAGAGTGATAGTTTTCTTTTGAAATAAACAAAGGCAAATAAACAAATAAACTTGAGGCATGACACCATAAAATATTAATGTTGTATTAATATCAGAATATGAGCCACTAAATTATTATTGTCAAAAAACTGTCATCAAATATCAAAAAATAATGTCATTAATAACATTATTTTTAATCAGCAGGTTAAAGGCAGCTGCAAACACTTATATTATTAAAAGAAAGCTTCATGATTATTAAATGTCTCTATAAACAAACACAATGACCAATGCTGAAATATGTCAGATGGAGGACCGTGATTTATGCTGTGAGGAGAAATACAACTTAAAAGGAATGTTTATTTGCGTGTTAAACTGAACACACCATTGACAGCACTTGATGGCTTTTTAATATGGATAACCTTTACGTTGGCAGGCTTTCAATAATCACCCACATGACCTTTTAGACTTGTCTGGAACACGCTCTATACGTCACAAACATGCCACCATTTTCTTCACACCGAGCCTGGACGGAGAGGGACATATCACATTTGTACATTGTATTCAAAACGCATGGCCAAAACGATGCGTTCGCTGCCCATCCGCCGTGTGTATCTGTGTCAGCGTGTTTGGTTTGTGCAGCCCGCCCCCGCCTCAGCCACAGGTCCGGGCTGTGTTCCCATAAATGTGCCGTGCAGACAGAGAGCGAGGGGCAGATGCTGGTCGCTCTCAGAGGAGTCGGCTTCGCTGTGGATAAAAGGAGCGCGCCTGGTCATATTAAACACACCATGTGCACTCGGCATGTGACTGTGACTGTGGCCTCACAACACACATGCAGTGAGACATCTAGTGGTCACAGCACAGGGCTTTGGCTCACGAGAACTGTGTCATTTCTGTAATAATAATAAATAAGAATGCATTAAAACTTATGTAGTGCTTTTTAGACAATCAAAGATGCTTTACAATACAGAAAGTAAAAGGACAAGCAATGGTGTAATAATCAAGAAAATTCACGTTTTAACAGGTGAGATTTAACCGTGATTTGATGTTCTGTAATGATTGTATGTGGGAGTGAGACGGTAGCCTTTAGCATTCGGTTATTTACTATAAATTTGTCGAAAGAGCTTTATGGAGGTTATTCAGAGATCTATCATTTGTAACTGTTTTAGGGAATTTGTTTTATGTGAGTTTCTAAAAAGTCTAAATTTAGGGGAATGTAAATTTGTGCTGCCGGCTTGGCCAGGAGTCCCTTGAAAAGGAGATTAGTAATCTCAGTGGATTAACTAAAGGTTAAATTAAAAAAAAAATCATTGAGAGAGGTTTGACGATATCTGCTAAAACGGCTGCCCAGCAAAGTTAAAGCTGATGAAGATGGTTAAATCAAATCCATTTTAAGAAGATGCATTTTGTTATTTTCTGGTATTCAGTAATCAGTTATGAAGAAATCAAATTACACCAGTAAGGAAAAAAGAGGTGTGAATAATTTCTGAGTCATGTTTTTCACCACTGGGTTCCGGGCATATCATTTCCAGAAATAAAAAAAACATATATGTTTGAAAGCTTACTTGGGCTGATTAGCTCTGTGGTGAGTAGCACAAGACCTATGATCTTATTTATAAGATTATAGGTCTGAAAATGTATAACCTGCTGAGTTATTAAAACATTTTGCAGTTTTATGTGTGTATTTTGGACTGAAAACAACCCGCTTAATGGACTAGTGACCACAAAACTGCTTAGCCTGTGTTGTACCTTTAAACTCTTAATATTTGATTTTTTGTAAATCCCTATGGAAAATGAAAGAGAAATTTACTTCCAGAACCGCAACAAACTTCAGATTTGGCGGCACTGTTGAGCTCCATATATAGTGGTCATATTTTTGCCTTTTCTGGTTTCAAAGTCTGACAAATACGTTTTAAACATGCACACTCTAAAAAACAAGAAAATGCACGAACATGACCAGAGAGATCGTAGAAAGAAAAAGAAAGAAAACAGGCATCTTGTCCAAGTCAAATGTGTCCATTTTCAAATTGAGTCAGAATGTCATTTGTTCAACTTTTCTAATGTCTATTATCATGTCCATCCAGTAGCTGATAATTTACTTGGTCGGTGTCCTCCATTTTTTGATGGCCTTTTTACCCACAGCCCAAAGCCCACACCAAACAAATCCAGCGACTGTGTCCACGGCAGGGGTTTTTGTACAGCTGCACACGTGTTTACAATGGAACAATGGATTGAAAATCAAGGACGTTATAAAGTTCTTACTAATTAATATTTTGTCCCATTTTAAGTTGCGATATTGATCTAAAACAATAGACCCTTTAAAATGTGATGTCACCAAAATTCCATGGAGGCGACTAGAGGCAAAATGAAGTGGACAGTAAATTTTTCAATGATTAGCTCACATTAGATCTAAATTCTGCAGGTTTAAAGTGGAAAAGAGCAACACATTTGAATTTCCAGGTTAGTTTGCTTTTCTATAACAGACGATGGACAAAATACAATTTTCTATCCTTAAAATTTTTATTTTAACTTCAAAAGAATCTAATTTATGATATAGTGTTTAATATAGCTCTAGATAATATGAAAAATTATTGTGGGCTCAACATTTCTCTGAGCATTTTTCCGGTAAAACTCATAAATCTGGATTGTTCATCAAAAATGCAAAGAGTTTATCATAATTTCCTAAAACATAATGTAAAATACAATAATAAATGTGTTTAAAGCAGCTCTGTTGTCACTCATATGTGCCTGAATGATTTTCATTCTCCAAACTCATCTACATTTCATATTTTGGGTTAAATCCCAGCTTCTCCAGTGAAATCACATTATGTTGCACTTCACTTTTGCCTCCATTCCGAATTTAGAAGGTTTGTGTTTACTAGGGCTGAAGTCGACTAAAGAAACCCTTGGTCGACTAAAGACCTGTCCCATCAACCGATTAGTCGACTAAAAGGGGCAAAAGCTATCAAAACCATAAAGAATATATAGTTTATTTGAACATTTAAAAGGGAAGAAGAAATAGCACAGACAATTTTCAGTATCAAAAACACATTTAAATTTTTTTTTTAAATACAGCTTCTAAATTTACCAAATCAAGAGATCTATAATCTCCAATGTTTCTAACCCGAACTTCACTAAAAAGACCACGACTGCAAAGAAGGAAGGGAAATACTGTATGTTAGAGATACAGGTTAAACACAAAATTCACTCCAAAATCTTCTGCTAACTCACTCCACATCTTTTCTCTTTGTGCTGTTGTGCCATAGAAACCCTTGTAATCAAAATAAATCATTACTCGAACCATGAAAATGTAGGTCGACTAAAACACCATCGACCGATTAATCGACTAAACGACCAAAGGATTACAGCCCAAGTGCTTGCAAACTTTTAAAGGGTCTATAGATAGTGTTTTCCAACCAACCTTTCTGCGCATCACCGTAAACATCATCACAATAAAGTGCCGCTACCATTTCAAGAGCAACGGCGTCTTGAATACAGGATGATAAAGATCACTCAAACACACATGAATATCTCAAAATCAACTTAGTGCGTTTATGATGAGGAAAGCGTTGTGAAAAGTGGTTAAAAGTGATTATGCAGAGTGTGTCTCATTCAAACCTCTATATCTGAACTCCACATGTTTCCAGTTGTTAATTCTGTTCACTTGTGTGCATCTACAGCATGAGCAGCATTAAGAGGCTTATCTGGATGAATCTAATGTCATCAGCACATCACGCACGGCTCATATCCCTCCACGCTTATTAGCAAATCATCAGGGTTTTACAATCTGGATTAACAGCATAATGTGACTGACCAAACAAGGATTCCTCAGACTGCACGAGACAAACCCAGTCACTGCCTTTAATCAGCAGTCCTCCCTGAATCATCGCTGAATTTCATAAAAAGCAACTAAACAGCAACAGAAAAGAAAAGAATTTCAAACAACCCCTCCAGTTTGAGAAAAGTGTCTGGATTCATCATCAGTTTATTGTTGGCTCAAGAAACGAGTAAAATGACAGCGGGTTCTGACCACTTGAAGATGTTGTTGTTTGTGGTTAACCTTTTTTTATGCTTTAAATTACGCTTTGTAAAATTATTGCTGATATTACAAAAGCAGTATTTTATATTTAAAGGCACAGTAAGATGTCATTGTTTTGCCCAGAATGTTCCACAGCATGGCATTTATTGTTTCCAAATCATTAATTAACTTATTTGTGTTCTGACTGATTTATGTAGCCTCTGTTTAAAGGCACAGTACTTTCTGGAGTAGGGCTGCACAATATATCAAAAAAATATTGTTGCACTTGTTATCGCGGTATGCATATCGCAAAGATGTGAGATCATTTCTAATGGTTAAATGCATTAACCTAGTCTTTCTTGTGCGCCCGAAGTTGTTTTAAATTTTGACCAATCAGACGCACCCTTAAATGATTAACCCAAAAAGTAGCGTTTTGCTAAGTACAGAAACAGCAAGTGAATGTTTAAGTGTTTTATGTTAAAGCTCTTGCTTCAGAATCCTCTTGCATTTTTTCACTATTTCACACACATAAATGAACATTAATAAAATGTCTGAAATGTTTAAAATGCCTTAGTAATGCATTTTAATGGTTTGCAGAGTAATGGACAAAGTAACTCCAGGTCTTAACACTCCAAAGGTCTCCAACGAGTGTATATTTGTACCTAAGCCATTATATATTTAAGTAAGAGTTGAGTACTTACTTATCCTTCTTATTGTCGTTATCCTTTATACCTGGAAAAATTTCAAATTTCAATGAGGAAAAAATATCACTAATATCTTTATCACAATACTTGACACCCTTATCACGCAGCCCTAGTTAGGACCATACTTTGGACATTCTCCACAGAGATAGACATGTTTTGTCATTTTGTGGAATATTATAATAGCTAAAAAAACAACATTTCCAAAACCAGCTCCTCCTCCAGGCAAATACGAGTCAGGTTTGTGGAGATACGAACCTGTAAGAATACAATTTTTTAGTGCAGTAAACCAATCCAAAATGGAATAAAGCAACAAAAACATGCTTTTTTTGTTTTAGGCAATTTTTTTGGGCTAAAAAAGTACATGTTGCTTATAAGTAATCCTGTATTGTCCTGCACTTGAGGTGTGAGCACCACTGTACTTGTGATCATTCATAAACCACGTGTTAGGGTGAAATGCCGCTATAAAGAGGTGGGAGCTTTCAGTTCTGCAGGTTTGAACAGGAATTTCATTGACTTTTGGTACAATTCATCAGTTCTAGATCAATATTGTGCTTTTCATAATAGAATGATCTATGTATTTTATAGTTTTTGTACAAAATACCTGAGGAAAAAAGCATAATGTCTCTTCTGTAAGGATTCACAGCGTCTTTACGTTTTTCAGGCATTTAAGCATCATCTTAACTTCTACCTTTGTCACTAAAATACCACCAGTCTCTACATTTTACACGACATATGCCCAGCTACATAGTGTTTCTGATGTGTGCTGCCAGTTTGAGCCTCCTCACTGAGCAAACCTCTTTGTTAGCTTAAGCTGGAGGCGGGTCCTGCCAGTGGAAATGCAGACTGGAGATTAAGACCTGGATCAAAAAGCAGATTAATGGAGCTGTGTATGAGCGAGGTGGCTGCGTATTCACTATGATTTTTCTGCTCTCCACATGTGACAGGCTATAATGTACCTTTTTCAACCAACTTACAGTACAGCTCTTTGTGATGCTGCGTTCTTCAGTCGCGGTCAGATTTTTTACTTTACACAAACACTGTCAGAATTCCCACTTGGGGTTCTGAAATTTTGCCAGCGTTTCCAAGTTTTTCCGAGATGGCCAATCCAAGGCCGGGCACTTTGTTTGGATAAAGTTTCACATCCGGGAGTAAAAATATTGATAGTACTTGTGTAATTTTCCTTTTAATTGTCCACTTGCCGTCTGTGAAGCTGCTCCTGTGCTGAGCCTCTGCAGTTGTAAATGTGTTGGTGTGCTAATGTTGCGAACGTCTACACGAAGCTGAAAACAAAAAGCAGAAATTTACTGTAAATTATTTATGATTTACAAATCTAATAGCACTGTCAGGGGTAACAATTTATCTTTATTGGATCCACATTTTGGTTGATAGAAGAACAACATTTAAAAGCAATGGCCATGACATGAACAACACTGAACTGCGCTCTGTTTTCTGACTTGACATCTGGAGCACAGAACTCTGAGAAAACGTCACTCTGAGATCTGACCTCCGAGGACTGACTGGAATGCACATTCACAACCGCTAATAAAAGAAAATAAATGAGTTTTCTGTGCTTGTTTTAGGTCGTTTGTTGACATGTGCCATGTAACCAGTCGAGTGAGACTAAATGTATAAATTCCTGACTGAAATTATTCCACCCCAGGAATTTCCTCAGGAAAATATTAGAAGCTTAAGGCACCCAGGTAAGTACATTAAGCGAGGCATTAAGTTCCAGTTTCACGGGTTTCATGTGATGTTACTTGTATTAATAATTTCCTTCAGTTCACTTTGAGAACCTCGGTCGGTTCCTTTTAAACAAGTTAACAGGCTTCATTTTCAAGTTCTTTCAGTTTGTTTAGTTGACATCCACATATTATCAATAGAAATTAGACAAAATGGCAAGGCAAAGGTTAGAGGCAAGACTGAGGACAAGACAGCAGGTTTTGTCCCCTTAGTTGAACCCCAGGACAGAGGTTGCTAAATGCTAACCAGGTTGAGCCAAACGTACCGCGTCCACAATGAGGCCATCACATTATGACCAGCTTCAACAAGGACCCCGGCATGACCAACCCAACCACCAGCAGCAGAGAAGGACCCCAGGACTGCTAGCGCCAACACACCTCGTGATGGGGCGCCATGATGGCAGCGCAGCTCCTTACCGGCACTACACTGAAGAAGGCTGTGCTAAATCATGAATCTCTTAAATAAAATGTCTGTACCTGACAAGCAGAAGACTGTGCAGGGCGGTACCATGGATGTATTAAAAGAACTGGATAATGCACGCCCCCTTTGTCTGTGGTCCCAGATTGATTAGTGGCCGTGTGAGGTACTGCAGCCTCTTGGAACCAGCCTTTTTCTAACATTGCACATTATAATTGCAGACAGTACTGAATTATTATCGGTATTTAAATAAAATAGAAGGAAATGTTCTTTTCTACCATTTCTAAAATCACCGAAATTACCGTTTTTATATGAAGTGACGTCACCGCAAACATGTGCGAGTCACGTGAACGAGCACGTCAGACGATACAAACAGAAGCTCGTGGAAAAGGCTCAACTAGCGATACCTGTAAGTTGTATTTTATTTCATTTCAGACGCTTTCACGTGTGCTCTAACATGAAGAATACAATTACAATCAGACAAGCTAACATTAACACAAAAACTTGCAAGCTGCGTGGTCGTTCACGTCGCTCAAAGCATCATGGGGGATTGTCGTCACGTGGCGCCCTAAAGCAAAGATGGCCGCCTCCGTATCAGGAAGTAAAGCAAAGATGTCAGCCTCCGTACCAGGAAGTAAATGCGGACATTTTTTTGGGGTCATGCGCCAATGAGCACACTCCATAGAGATAAACAGGGCGCCATTTTGAATTCATCTTCCAGGTTTTATTATAGTTCTATGGGCGGGACCGAGCGCGACCTGTCGGCACAGCCCACCAAACCGGAAGACGAGCGTGGAGACAGAGAAAGAGCGAGTGGTCTGGGGAAGTTTTACAGTAGGGGCGGCGCCACCTACTGGTCGCAACCCATACTGTCACACCAGCATCATATTCACCCAGTGTTTTTAAGTGGTTGTTGTTTTCGTTTTTTTTCGTTTTTTTTTTGTCAGTTTGCTCTTTCAACTTGTCATGTGGAAACAACAAAATTGTCCAATCTGTACTTAAAAATATTTTATTAAATTTTTTTAATCAGCTTGCATAGATTTGTATGAGACATTGTACAAGGCTGTTTTCTCAATTTTCTCACACAGGGACATTAAAGGAGAGAATTATTGTGCGAAATCGACTTTTGGGAGCTATTACCCATATATTAAATGTTCCCCCTTGCAGGGCCATTAACAGAAATTTGGGGGCCCGGGACATGAACCCTCACATGGGCCCCCCTTTAATACAAATTAATAGAAAGAGAGTCCGATTCTGGGCCTTAAAGACCTTGGGGCCAGGACAATTGACCTCTTTGCCCCCTTTTACACGTTATTGCATTGTATTCATTGTCGTATTTTTTTTTTACATTCATTTTTGTAAACTACAGAAGAAATTTCGGAGATTTGTTCACCTGCAGTCAACCTGTTACAAAAATGCAGACTGCTGGAGATGCACAGTTTCAAACAATGAAGCTGCCTTAAAGCTGCTGTCCACAAACATGTCATTCCCCTGAGACTTCAATCTCCTTCTACTCCGTGAATCTGCTGCTGACATTGTTGCTATCGCGGCCCGTCCTGTGTAATCATCCCCCAGTGATCACCACAGATAACATCGCTCGGCAGGACGGACTAACAACATCGCTCGGCAGGACAGCAGGGCGAACAACAAGTGTGTCAGGGAAATGGGCTGATAGCATAAACAAAGGTGCAGCTTGAATGTAAATCCCGGTCGGATGTGGTGATAATTCGGTTCGACTTGGCTGAACATGTGATGATTGTGGCAGTCAGTCTTTATCAGACACCGTCTCCAGCGCCCGAAGCTGCAAAAGGACACAGACTTACATTTTATACCAAAGCATTTTCGAAAACAATTTTATCAGTTGAATAAAGTCTGTTCTTTTCGGGAACTACTGTGTTTTGTTTCTTTGGTGATTTAATAGATAGTTTAGAGCTTTTCACACAAGCCAAGGAGAGTTTTTAATTGTAGTGGAACATATGTTGGAAATGTATGAAAATGGTTTGAATGGACAAATCTCTTTCTATTAACATTATTATCAGTGCGTTCCTTTGCATGAACATCAAGTGCCTCCAGTCTTAATATGTAAAAATGTATCTACCGCATTTCATCATGTATCAAGCAACCATCAAGAACTGGAGCGATGATTGCACGGGGAAACAGGTCAAACACAAGCCAGAACATGCATAAATGCTAATATGACCATTTCAGACATTTACCAGATCCAAAGAATGAGTTTCCCTAAAAGGGGTAAAGAATAATTACCTTGCACAGCTAGATGAATTCCGATGATATTTGTTAGTTCATTAACTAATGAGAATCCATCTTGTGCTGCTCCTGCATCTGTGCTTGGGCTTAGTTACTGGACCAGTCCAATTAAAAGAATTACAAGAAAAGAATCAAGCTTCTGCCAGGTTATTCTATGAGTGAGTAGTAATGGTTCATTCGTTTATCATCCATTCTAACCTTTACTTAAACCTGTAAGAACTCAGCTTCCATACTAGCCGGATAAACAGCATGTTGCATTGATGTTTGTGTACTGAAGAATGGAACAATAATGCATTTGCAAACACTGCCTTTGTTCCCCATCGCCAGGATGTGTTTGTGTGTGTTTAGTTTATGCAGCCAGCCTCCTCCTGAGCCACAGGTCTGGGCTGTTTTCCCACAAATGTGTCAGACAGAGAGGCTCGGTGCTGCTGCAGTATCTTCCAAATGTGATGTTACTGTTTTGTGCTCTGTTGATCAATATTAGCTTATTCCATTTCTCAGCCCACCTACTCGGTCTCACCAGCACAAAGCCACCACACTGCATTTGGAATGACATTTCTGATAAATTGGTTGTTTTTGGATTCCAGAATGTGATGGTATTCCACTCTCATGAGGTGCTCCAGTGTTCCAGTGTTTATTATATGTTTTTAATTTGACAGATTTAAAAGGAGAAAAAATAATCGTTTCTTGCCTAGCCATGCTTCCATTTTAGAGAGTAGCTTGTAGTATATGACAAGGGCCTAATAAGGTTATCCACAAAGAAATGTCTAAAAGGACTGAGCTGGTGTCCATGGTACAGTAGTGCAGTGTCCGCATCATTGGTCACAGAATTATGGATAGTTTCTTATGAACAGACTTCTGTATGAATATATAATTGCCTGTTCATAGAGACAGAGGTCTGTTCATAAGAAACTATTACATAATTGAACTGGAAGACCAAATGAATCACATGCATGGTCACAGAAGTTTCATTGCACAATAACAAGGTCTTAAAGCCATATTGCTGAACATGCCACAAGTTTTGTGACTTTATTTGAAAAAAAGAAACCAATCTGTCACCAAAGTTCAATTCAGTTTCAATTCAATTTATTTTTGTATAGTGCCCAAAATCACAACAACAGTTGCCTCAATGGGCCACAGGTAGAAAGCAATTCCATTAAACAAAGTTCAATAGAATTTAGCAGTGGATAAATGTCCCAGAGCACCCGTTGTCCTTAACCCTCCTTCTCGGCAAAGAAAAACTACAACAACAAAACAAAAAAAACTGTGGGAAAAAGTAGAGACCTCGGGGAGAACCGCAGTGAAGGAGAGATCCTACTCCCATGGACGGACAGACTGCAGATGGTCCAGGACTGACACATCTTGGACCAGAACCACTCAAAAGGAAGGAAGGTGGCTCATCTAATGTGGGAGAGTTCCTCCAGATGAGGAATAGTCCATCCACCGCAGAGAGATCCTTCAGGCAGACATCGAACAGTTCATCTAGAGTAGAGTAGAAGTAGTTCCTCACAGGCAGAAGAGGATCAGTTCATCCAGATCAAGGAGAGCTCCTCCAGGTGGATAAGGTGGTCATCACTGGAGCAGCCGCCAACAGTCTCCACTCCCAAAGGGAAGTGGAGAGAAAGAAAAACATGTGAACAGCAATGAGCGGAACACAGATGAACTAATCTTAAATATTGTTGATAGAGAATGTAGGAAGGACCAGAGGACAGTGTTGACAAATAAACATGACATGCCCAAGCCTAACTCTCAAATATTTTTTTACAAACAACGCTGTTTTTACAGGAAATTATTACTAACAACACTAACAACTTCTTTCAGACAATTAGGTGGAAGTTAGTTACTGCAGGCTACAGGTTACAACTCAGGTCTATGGAGAGGGAAGCAAAGGACAAGCGTTTAACATATAACTATTAATTAGTGGTCAAAGGCGTTGCACACATGGTTGCTAACACAGGTTGCAGCGTGGGTTCATTTCTTGGCATTGACCACTTACCAAATGTCTATGCTGCGTCTCTACCCCTTTCACGGTACAACTCTGGTCTTCTTCTGTAAAAAATAAAAGCTATAACCCTGTAGTTTAAACCTCTGCAAACATGTTCTGAAATGCATGAGATTGTTGTTAGTTTACAGGTTCGGATTTCAGTTTTCTGTCAGAGGTCAATGCTCCTAAACTTTGAACTGACTCCTACTTTCAAAACATAAATTGAATGGAATTGCTTGTCAGAAAAATGCAATTAGATATTTTTCCAAAGTTGTTCAGCCCTAATCAAGAGCACAGTCACGTCGTTAATATAAATGCTCTGTTTTATCAGTTCAAACAGAAAACGGCCTCGAGGTGTGTTACAGAACATGCTAGAATCTGAAGTCAACCATTATCATGCACTATATCTGTGTCCAGAACCACCACAAAGCAGCTCTGTTTCAAATTGAACCACCCTTTATTGACTTTGCTGCTTTTATATGTCCCAAACAGGCTCCATGCAGTCACATTTGCTGCCTTTTGGACTGTATTTTATCTGATTCTCTGACCGTAGATCATAGTGAATAACGGAAATCTCTGTGCAGCTGTCCGACGGGGAGATGGATGAGCGCATGGAGACAGACTGCTGCTGACTACGCCGCGATAAGAGCAAAGACAAACAGCAGGATTTATGACAGGATATGGCCCAGAAATTAAGCAGCATGTTTGGAAATGAGGTGTCACTCTTTGCCCGGCATCGATCGGGAGAAACAAACGGGAGCCACGATAACATTTAGGCTGATAAATTGGAGGCAAGTTGAGTGAATTTCTTGAATGTTTACAAAAGAAAATGAATAATTTGTAGTGACATGTTTGCCAAGAAATCTAATTAGCTGCAATGCTAGTTTAGCTTTAAGATAATTTGACTGTTCTAACTTTGTTCATCAAAATCCCACTGACGTTAAGTGGTGAAGTATCTTAAAGTGCGTCTGACAGGTTTTCATTATTTTCTAGTTTTGAATTCATTTGGTTGGATAGTTTTACACTAAGTTTAAGAAAAAAAAAGTTGAAAAATGTGTTGAAAATGACAGGAAGTAGAGCAGAGTTCCAAAACATGACGGCATCACACAGACTCCATCCAAACATCTGAGAGAATGGTAGAAAGGGGTTCAGAGGTTGTCATCGGACGTTTAAAGATGAGCGTTTACGACTTTTATCAAAAGTCATTGTCAATCGACAATGACAGCGACAATGACTTTGGATAAAAGTCGGCGTCTCGATCTTTAAGCTTGTCGGATGACAACCTCTGAACCCCTTTCTACGATGGACCACACCTGGACGAATGAGGGTTTACATCGACGAATCTGAGAGAATGAATACACAAGAAATACATTTTCTGACTTTAAACATTAATTCAACAAAGATAAATCTGTTTGTATTTAGCTATATGTTATATGATTAGTCAAACAATACTCTGTATCATTAGAGGAGTGTTTTCCCAGTTTACAACTTCATTGCTAGATAACAGTTTCAGAATTTCTCAGTGTGATGTCATGATTTATAACCAGGAAATAAAACTTTTTTCTTAATGCAAAATCTAGAACATAATTATTTAACTGTGTTTTTGTAAAATGAGTAGTTCACCCTGTCATAGGCATCCCAAAGCGCTCACAAACCCTCTGGTACAATCATGCACAACTTTACCTTTTGTGCAGCTGGGGTGGACCACACAAGTTCCTCCAATCAGAGCGCAGCTTTACTTCTACTTCTTGGGTCACAAAACATAAAATACTCCATTGTTAGCTTCAGATTTAGCCACAAAGTGTTGCATACTATACTATTTGAGGGAAAACAGAAAATGTACAGATGCACAAAAACGTCTTGTACTCCTGCTTTAATTTGGTGTACTTTTACAGTGTTTGGGAATTTGGGAATTTTGAAAAATATTTCTTTGGAGATAATTTCGCTGCACAGACGTTTTTTTCTTCCATAGGTACATGTTTTTCTTAGTCTAGCAGGGTACTCAGACCCTTCGATGCTCATGTCTCTCTTTCAAAAACTGTACTTTTCTACATGAAATACTGCCGTCCAAATGGTTATATACATAACATTTTTATTTTTATATCAACTTGATATTTTAACCTCCTTTATATTTTTATTTCTTTACATTGGTGCATCTGTCCATCAAAATATATTTGACTTTGTAAAATATCTCTGATGCATTTTATTTGACAATAATGTTTTTATTTGCATTTTGCTCCCAACTTCTTCCCAACTGAGTTTATATGCTAACAACCAACCAAATAGAAATGTCCACATCTTTTTTTCTAGACTCACGGTTTTCCATCTCCTGTGCCCTTGACTCGTACCGTGCCCAAAAGAAGAAGTGAATTTGGTGTTTGTTATACTCCCGAGACAGTGGCTGGGACGGGGGCTGAATTTAAAACAGTAAATAAAGGCAGTAATGGGCTCTGAGTCTACTGTCATCTCTGCTCTGGCTCTTACCCGGGATATTAGCAGATAAATCCGACTGGCCCACGTCTAAGGCAAGTGCACAATGATTATTGATCAGCCGGCTTGCAGTGGGGAGGGGGGAGGGGCCAGAGTTTATTAATTAGGGATTGACAGCCAATTCCCTCTTCTTATTCTCAGCGGGACAGAGAAGGAATCCAGATGAGCTGCTCCAACACAAAAACACGATGGAAGGATAGACAAAGAGAATACAACAGATGACCCTGCACTGTGTCACAATGGGTGCTCAGACAGGCACTCAGGTGTAAAATGACTGGACAAACCGCTTTGTTTGCAGCTGATATTGGAAGCGACTTTGTCATGGCAAAGTTGAATTGGATTACACACAGAGTTATTACACTGTCAAGTCATACATTCAAGAATAAAGACTGCGATGCATTTGTAACTTTAACACGCAAGTGTGAATTAAGCTTTTTAAAATAATGTGCTTGGATGTTAATGGAGACAGCTTCCAATTAAACTATCCAGCAGCACTTAATTGCAACTTTGATTAATTGAATAATATAAAGTGATTCATGGCTGATGCTCTTGTTTGTGTGTTTCTACTTTTTGTGTAGCCTTTTTATAATTTATTACTTCAAACTATTTTCTTCAACAACATAAATTTTACATACAATATTGAGATAATTAAACCATAAACCACCATAATATCACACAAAATACATAAGGGCAAACAATTAATATAATAATATAATAGAATATAAAAGTGGTATTGGCAGAACAGGATTTTGCCAAAATTGAGCTCCACGTAGGCCTTTATTTTGACAGAATTTCTTCTCTGTGTAAAGCATCAAGCATCTGGTTCCCAAGAGCCATGTTTCCATTGGCCCTAATTCCCCCAGACTGGTTCACTTTGGAGTGTCTGCGTTTCCGTACAGAGGTCCAGGCCTGCAGAGGTCCAGGTCTGAAGAGGTCCACTCCGTGAGCAGCTGACATCACTCAAATATAACATAATAAATCAAATCTAAACTGTACCTGAATTACATTTTCTTTCGATCTCAGAGATTCACAAAAAGACTGTGAGATAGACAACTAAAGCTGGAGTTAACAAGACACAACTTTCAGTTTATCTCTACCTTTTTCCGCAATTTATTTCACTTCCCTGCGCCTCTACACCATATTTTCAAGTCTCTTTATGAAATGCGTCGGGTTTGGATTGAGTTGGCTACATGATGCACTGGGAATGTCACATTTACAGCCAGTGTGCCGCTTTGTAAACAGGAAACAGCTGATGCTAACATGTACCAGCTTTCTTTGAACTGTCGGCTCAACAAATAAAGTTATCATCACTGAAAATGCTTTTTGTTCTTTCTTGTCCAGTCAGTCGGGGCAGTATGATTTACTTTTGTGCAGTGATCTTGTGGAAACATCCCTTCAGTGTCTCGCAAAGCACTGAGCTGTGGGTTGTGAGATAATTACTAGATGAATTTGAAAATAATGACACTGTATTTAATCTCTTATGATTTAATACAGTATATTTTACTGAAATTAGGTCCAACAACACAATTAACAATTAAAAAACAGAATTAAACACATTTTGGCATTTTAAATCATGACCGTTGTTAATTTCCTTCAGCAGTGGGAGTTGGTTGCGTAATTATTTTGAGGGTCCCAGCCTGAAAAGTTTGGTAACATCTGAGTTTACTGCTCCTCCACCTCGACACATACAAGACAATGCACCAGCAGCAAATCAGGACCCTCCAGCAGCAGGCTTGGCCCTGTGACCTTACAGGCACTCACGGCGTAAACCTGTTCCCAACGAGAGATCAGCGAGCGCTCAGGTGTAAAATGACCAGACAAGCCTCTCCACATCTTCATTCTGTTCAGGCCGGACAAACCTACAGTCTGTTTATTCCAACTCCAGATGTACTGTAAATTAAGTTCACAAACATGTTATTTCCCAGTTTCTCAAGCTCTTTTGTCGTGATGACTGTATATGAACATCTTAAACGCCGCTTCATGTCGTCTCCAAACCGGTCTGTAAATGCGACACAAGTTTTCTTTCACTGATTGCTTTTGGGAGGGAGTAAAATTGGCTCTTAACTGTACGTCTGTGCGGAGAGTGGCCCTAATCCAGCCGGCCCGCGGGTCTGCCCCGGTCCTCTACACGACTGGATACGGATCTGAACCCCGGCACAATTTCATGCCTGCTTTGCCCTCTTCTCCGGCAGCAAAGCATCAATTACCCTCATAAAACCAGCGCTGCCCCTCTCTGAAGCTTAAGCCAAACGTGGAGCCCTCTCTCTCTCTCTCTCTCTCTCACGATGCACAAACGATCAGCAGACGTTTGAAAAAAGTTCTCCATAAACTCTTAGATTGCTAAATACCCTATCTTTTTTTAAATTCAAACTAAATCAATTCACTTGTTCTTAAATGGACAGTGTTCCATGACATCTCTGCAGGGAAATTGATGCAACTTCTCTATAACTTTTCTGATGCATTGTACGTCACCTGCTTGTCTCAATGGACATGTTATTATTTTGCTTGGGTTGTTGCAACACTGGAATTTCCCCACTGAGACAAATATACATTCTCTACTCTTAACTTATATTACAGGTCATAGGTCTTATTTATAAAACTTTTTGTGGAATTCTTACTAAAAGTATAACGTACACACGAAACACAATGTCTAATTTTAAACCCATTTACCCAACTTTTCACTTATAAATTGATCCACTTTGTCCTTATAAGAAAGAGCCATTTGAGTCATTATAGGATGTTTTAGAATGAAAGCTGATTGGCTGTAATTTGGTGATCCACCTGACTTCACTTTTTTGTCTGAAAAAGCTGTGCTAAACCTTTGCCACTGGCCAAAAATCATGCATGTGAAAACTAGTAATGGGTCACGGTTTGTGAGAAATAGGAACAAGTGGGATGCATCTAAACTTTCTCCTTTCACGGTTTGGAAATCAGGTATCCACAGCTTTAACTTCTCCTCTTTATTCTTCCACTCTACAGTCTTTTTGCAGCTCACTGATAAGCTTACAGTTCTTTTAAATATGTAATTTGAATATCTTGGGAGAGAATTATTCTGTAGATGCTGCAGTGCTGTGTAGTGAGCGCCAAAGCAAGAAAAACAAGGGCAAGTGACAACAGTTAAGATAAATGCACTTATATTTAAACTGCAAGTGACGCCGAAACAAACCCGTCGGCAGAAAAAAAACCCTTGTCATAACAAATGGTGAAATATTTGCTAAAAGGCGCAGAGATATAAACAGCAGCTTCAGTTGTATTTATGTGCGTCAGTGTTTGGAATGACCTACGTTTCCTGTCCTCCGCTGCGTTGGGATTAACCTGCAGACGGAGGTCAAAGGGCAGGAGTAAGTGAGTCCCCCGCGGCTCCGGCTCAGACGCTGGATATGAAACTGTAATGCGCTTATGCTACACGGAAAAAAGTATCCTCTTTTCAAAGCTGCATTAATACAAAACGTCTTCACTCCGTTTTTTAGGATCTCGTTACGTGTAAGTTATGTTTTATTGTGACTCCAATAGACTCTCCAAATTGGTACCTTAATTATTCTTAATAAAGCATTAATAAATATGTGTAATAAAGCATGAACAAATGTGTAATAAAGCATGAATAAATATGTGTAATAAAGCATAAATAAATATGTGTAATAAAGCATGAACAAACATGTAATAAAGCATGAACAAATATGTCCAATAAAGCATGAACAAATGTGTAATAAAGTATGAACAAATGTGTAATAAAGCATGAACAAATATGTGTAATAAAGCATGAACAAATATGTGTAATAAAGCATGAACAAATGTGTAATAAAGTATGAACAAATGTGTAATAAAGCATGAACAAATATGTGTAATAAAGCATGAACAAACATGTAATAAAGCATGAACAAATATGTCCAATAAAGCATGAACAAATGTGTAATAAAGTATGAACAAATGTGTAATAAAGCATGAATAAATGTGTAATAAAGTATGAACAAATGTGTAATAAAGCATAAATAAATGTGTAATAAAGCATGAACAAATGTGTAATAAAGCATAAATAAATATGTATAATGAAGTATGAACAAATATATGTAATAAAGCATGAACAAATGTGTAATAAAGCATAAATAAATATGTGTAATAAAGCATGAACAAATATATGTAATAAAGCATGACTAAATATGTGTAATAAAGCATGAACAAATATGTCCAATAAAGCATGAACAAATATGTCCAATAAAGCATGAACAAATGTGTAATAAAGCATGAACAAATGTGTAATAAAGCATAAATAAATATGTGTAATGAAGTATGAACAAATATGTGTAATAAAGAATGAACAAATATGTGTAATAAAGCATGAACAAATATGTGTAATAAAGCATGAACAAATGTGTAATAAAGCATGAACAAATATGTGTTATAAAACATGAACAAATATGTGTTATAAAACATGAACAAATATGTGTAATAAAACATGAACAAATATGTGTAATAAAGCATGAACAAATATGTGTAATAAAGCATGAACAAATATGTGTAATAAAGCATGAACAAATATGTGTAATAAAGCATGAACAAATATGTGTAATAAAGCATGAACAAATATGTGTAATAAAGCATGAACAAATGTGTAATAAAGCATGAACAAATGTGTAATAAAGCATGAACAAATATGTGTAATAAAGCATGAACAAATGTGTAATAAAGCATGAACAAATATGTGTAATAAAGCATGAACAAATATGTGTAATAAAGCATGAACAAATATGTGTAATAAAGCATGAACAAATATGTGTAATAAAGCATGAACAAATGTGTAATAAAGCATGAACAAATATGTGTAATAAAGCATGAACAAATATGTGTAATAAAGCATGAACAAATATGTGTAATAAAGCATGAACAAATGTGTAATAAAGCATAAATAAATATGTGTAATAAAGCATGAACAAATGTGTAATAAAGCATGAACAAATGTGTAATAAAGCATGAACAAATATGTGTAATAAAGCATGAACAAATATATGTAATAAAGCATGAACAAATATGTGTAATAAAGCATGAACAAATGTGTAATAAAGCATGAACAAATGTGTAATAAAGCATGAACAAATGTGTAATAAAGCATGAACAAATGTGTAATAAAGCATGAACAAATATGTGTAATAAAGCATGAATAAATATGTGTAATAAAGCATGAATAAATATATGTAATAAAGCATGAACAAATATATGTAATAAAAAAAGAACAAATGTGTAATAAAGCATGAACAAATGTGTAATAAAGCATGAACAAATATGTGTAATAAAGCATGAACAAATGTGTAATAAAGCATGAACAAATGTGTAATAAAGCATGAACAAATATGTGTAATAAAGCATGAATAAACAAATATGTGTTATAAAGCATGAACAAATATGTGTAATAAAACATGAACAAATATGTGTAAAGCATGTGAGAGAGGCCTCTGCTCTGACAGTGTTCAATCCAGGCTAAAACAGTTATGTTTAGCTGTGCGTGCAACTGAAAGATTTGATAACGCTTTAGATTAAAATTCCTTAGTAAACTATTTATAATACATTAGAAAACGTATATGGCATTATCAACATTTACAAGGTATTATAAGTGCACAAACAAATATCTAGTGTATATTTACGTCTCATAAAGAGTTTGCTAAGGAACCTTAATCTTTTTAATCTTCTATGTTTTAAGATGTTTTTAATGCAATTTTATTCTGTCATGTAAAGAACTTTGAATTACCTTGTGTACAAATTGTGCTTTACAAATAAACTTGCCTTGCCTTGAACAAGACTTAATTCATAATAAACAAATAGTTCGCTAACGATTCATTCTTAGCAACTATTTACTTTAGGGCTGAGAGTTGAGGGTTCATGATAGGGCTGAGTATAGGATAATAATTAAGTAGTTCCCAAACCTGAATCCTTCTTAATCAGATATTCAATCGTCCCACCACTGGGAAGTCCAACTTTTTCTTAATTTATTTATTTTTGTCCATCATCTGAAAACAGAAATCAGCTTATGGGCATGTTAAATATAAAAAGAAAGATGAAACCCTCTTATTTTCAGTCAAATCAACCATTCTGAGATGAATCAGGATCAGCTTGTACTCAAAAACAGCAAATAAAAAATAATAATATGACTTTTAAATGGATTCTGCCCAGACTTGTCCAGTCCCTAAAACAAAATGTTAGTCCTTCTGACACCTTTACTCCTTATTTTTACCAAAGAAAATGTAGGTGGAATTGAAAACCTGACATTCCTTTGTACATAGTTAGTTCGCACTTACAATTAGAGTAAATCAGACACAAAAGGCTAAAGCTACAGCGTGTGAGGAATCTGAATTTGAATTCTTAAGCGTCAGATTTATAATTACTCTTAAATCTTTTGGAGAGCTACTTGGAAAGAGATGGTGAGAGACTGCTGTTCTACATTCTGAAAATACAAAAAGTCATAAATTATTGTTCCATTTTTTACCAGTTTATTCACAGAACACATTAATTGGTTTTCTAAGATTCACAGAGAGTTCGGACATTTGTTTGTGCTCCAAAAGGTTCAGGAACAGCTTTGGTTTGAAACGGGGCTCATTTTTGTCAGACATTTTAGGAAGAATAGGCCCTCGTGATCAGGGGTTGTGGATTAAGTCTTAGTCCACGCTTTATTAAAACTATTAAAGTCAAAGCAGTTACCGAAATGTCCACTAATCTATTCCATGTTTTCAGGCAGACCAATTTTCTAGACATGTGATTAGCAATGGATTGATTAAAAAACACAATCTTACCAATACAAATCTTTAAAGATAAGATTATCTTTCTTAGCACAACAAAGTAATATGTACTAATGGGATTTGAATTTTGTGTCATTTCTCTATTCTCTTGATGTTTTTGATACACACTTCTGCAATCTGTTTCTGGTGTCTCGTTCAAAAACAGCAGAACATTTGGAGAGGCTCAATTTGGTGGACATTTTCTTTGAAGTTTCTGTTAATGACTTATTGAGTCTTTTCTTTCATCAGTTAATTAGTATTTGAAAGCTACTTAATTTCAAAGTAATTATCTTTTGATTGGCTGGCTCGCATTAAAACTCTCCACCCAGCAGCACTGGACGTGATTTACCTGTCTGTGTCTGAACAATATGAAACTGTGATTACTTCTACCTTTTATACTTAAACTGGAAAAATGGAAATGGCAACGTCTTGGTTTTAGCACGATCAGAATGTCACACGTTATAATTCTCAATGCGACGTCTATTTGGATTAAACGGAAAGAAAGGGGGATGTTTTGACCAATCAGAAAGCAGAGGAAAAAAGTGTTTTTGAAATACATTATGGTCTGTATTATCTGTTATCAGGTGCTAGACAGATTCAGGCTGAAAGGAAAGGGCAAAGTGAGTTTCCAAATATAGCTCCAGAAAAGATGTATCCATTTTAAGGTCTGGCATTTCCGAAATTTAACTCAGCAGGTAAGAGGAATGAATCTACCTCATGATTTTATTTTGATTTTCTTCAGTGGAGATTCAAATCAAGGTTAGGTCAAGGTTTTAAAAGGAAGGGCTCCAACTAACCCCTATTAACCATATTTCATGTATTTATTTGTATATATATTTTTTACAACCTTGCACTACAAGCTGGTGAAGAAGATTTTATTAATAAAATGCACAGCTGTCTTGTCCCCTACCCACAAGTGTTTTGGACCAGTTATGTATTGGGCAGGTTTTAGACTTTTCAATTCACTGAAACTCACTGAATCTTTTGTGGAGTTTTAGTTGTTTACCTGTTTTAGAGCATTTATAGTTGGCCAAACCCTTTCTCTGCATGTTATTCTTTTTAGATACATGTTTTGACTCAGAGTTTCTAAAAAAGGAAACATCTGGTTATTTTATGACAACTTTTGCAAGTGACTCTAACTACCAATCCTGTGAGGTGTCAGTGAATAAACGTCCACCAAACTGAATGCATAAGTCTCTTCATGTCAGAGATGTAGTGTTCGAGTCCTGTACTCTTGTTTTCCAGTTCACTTCTGAGACTTCTTACTTAACTCTGACATAATGACTGATGACTCGACTCAGACTTGCAAGTTTCTAAGGGAGAAACTTCTTCTGGAGAACTCAGATTGGGACTCGAGGACCAAGGAAATGGACTTGGACTTGACAGTTACAAGTCCTCCCTCTGTATATCTTTTTACATAACTGTTTAAAGCTCAGAGATAGTTGAAAGCTGCGATAATTCAAAGTAGAGACCTCCAAGTGAACACAGCACGTAAAATGGGCAAGAAAACTCTTCTAATGGGACTCTGAGTTGGACTCTGACTTGAACAATGAGTACATAGACTTGGACGTACCATGAGAGACCTGAAGACAAGACTCAGACACAGACTAGCTTTAAGTGATTTGAACACGAAGATTCAGACTTGAGCTCGAACAACGGAGACTCGAGCGTTACTCTGACTCTGAAATCAGCGACTCGCCCTCGTGTACAGCCCCGCGATAACGCCGCTCTATCACTCCTGGATCATGCTCTTTCTCGCAACACCGACCGATAAGCTCAAAGCGACGTCAGCTCTCCCTCATATCTCCCCCCGATCCCTCGCACGCTCACCCAACACACCTCCAGATTCCCTAAGTTAATTAACCACTCAGGTTCGCCGCTTGTCAGAAACCGGCGAAAGGCCAACGCAAGCCGTCGATGTAATCCCCGCTCTCTGTCCCAAGACCGCAACCTCCAGAGCTATAACCCCGCCAATGTTTACACCAAATTACCCAGAAATCCCAGCTGCAGTGGCGGTAAACAAGCTTGTGTGTGCATTCGGTAGCGACCCACTCACTTGTTTGCGCGTTATTGAATAGGGAAAGCGATGCGTGATTTAATTGAATGAGGTCCCTTTTTGCAGCCAGTTTAAGGGGGTAAAATTTGATTGCAGTTTTAATTAACCAGCATACTTGGCCCCTTTCATCGGTCCAGGGGATTACAATTATGAGCACAATGGAGCAGCAGTGGTATTGTGGCGCGGTCATTTGTGTAAGAGTCTTTTAAGATGCCTTGCTGCTGTAGAGGTGGCTGCGCTGGGAATACAGGCAGTTTTAATCCTGGCAAAGGCGAACGTGGCTCTGTGTGTCGAGGTGCATTGTGGTGTTGTGCTGGAGATGTTTTTCTCGTTATTTTGAGGCATAAATCACGTTGTTTTGCAGGCGTTTGACTCATGGATTACTAATGATTAGCGGCAAACAAAAAAATACAGACATCTGCGGCGGACTGATGTTGGTGTTCTATTTGATTGCGGCGCGTTTGATGATGTGGCGTTTTTGTTTTGCAGTTTGGAGTATTTAGCATGTGGTCAAATGATGAAGATCAACAATAGTAGCTTCTGAAAGTGTTATGTTGTTGAATGAGAGTAAAACATGTGTTAAATCTTGAATTCTATAGCATCATAACACAGAGAAAAGCCGTTTGTGTTCATACAGTTACAGTTGCGCAGAGAGGACAGACGTTCTTGTATGTAACGTTGTAAAATAAACTAAACAAATGTCTTTCTTTCTTTTAAAAATATAAACAAAACAAAGAGCATGACACAAAGAAGGAACATACAGTTTAGTTAAAACATTCAAATAGTCCTATATGTTTAATCCAGCAAATCTGCCCCGATTAGTCTTTTGAAATTTGACCAGTTTCAAATCGAGTCCGGATCCATTTTGTGAATGTTTGTTTTTTTTATTTTAAATTCATAAAACAAAACAGAAAAACATGACACAGAGAGCAAAAAAACATAGCAACAACAGACATCCAAATAAGTCACTGCACATATCGTCCACATACACATCCCATTTCGTTCAGATTTTGTCAAATGTCTCTATTTTCAAGCTAAGTCTGAATGTCAGATTTGTATTTCTTTTTTGTATATAACGTATTATGACAATCGAGTTCTTTATTGTTGGTTTGGCTGGTGTCATCCATTTTTCTGTGATGCCGTTATTCCCTGCAGCCAGAAGGATGTTCCAAATAGGCCCAAATAGTTCTGAACTTGAGTGCTTTGTTAATCTCAGTCCAATATTTCTGGGCAGTAGTGCACTGTCCTAAAACACATGGCAATGGTGGGCCACCCGGCAACCACAGTTTCTCCAGCAGTCAGTATTCCCCTGTGAATAGTGGGACAAATTAGTTTCATTTCTATCCTGCAGTGTTCCCTTATGTAAACAGTAACCTGTTCAAATCAACACATGCACATTGCTCACATTCTTGCCTTTCTATCATTGTCTTTGTGTCACAAAGTGCACACTGTACATTTGAGACCAAAGAGAGTGTTCACTATGATTGAATTATTTACTATACTATGAATGAATTATATCTCTTCAATTAATACAAGTTTATTGTTATTTGATAGCTTGGTTTTCTTCTGCTGCGAGACGGTTGAATGTGTGCAAGGAAATCAATTTCCCCTTTAGGATGAATAAAAGTAATTCTGATTTTGATTCTGATCCAGACTTGGGACTATCATAGAATATTAGTAGAATATTAGGGAAGGAAGGCTTGATCCTATGAGATAAAATTGCCACATGAGGAAAAGTACCTTTATTGCGGACTCGTGGTCCATACAAAAAAAAACAACCCAGACATAAAAACATAAACAAGCAAGAACAATAAGAAGCCCCTAACCTCTCAGGAGACAAATATCCCAGTGTTTCCACAGCTGAGAAGAAGAGCAGATGGCACTGTATTCAATATTAGACAATGATAAAATCAAGTTTTAAAAAGTTTTCTGACCCACAGGTGTCCAGTGTATGACAACAAGAATATTACACAATGTAGTTATTTTAATATACTTTGTCAAAATATTGTCATGTCTCATTCTTTTTAGGCCTGTCACAATAATTACTAAATCCACTTATTGTTCCATATATGACTGACAGATTTTATTTGGGGCTCAGTATTTATCGTGCACATTTTCTTTTTACTTCGGGGAACCATTTCTCTGTTTTTTCAATACGATTTGAGCTGTAGAGACTGAAATAATGACTCATTATCAACACCAACTAACTAAAAAGTGCTTTATTGTGCCATTTGTTTTTTGCAACTTTTTTTTTTTTACAATATTTTTCAGATATTGGATTTACTTACTGTCTGTAGCAATATTATCGTGATATTTTCTGTAGCAATATATCACACTTCAATGTTTTCTTGTGATAGGGCCAATCTCATCGCGTCCTGTGGAATTTGTGTCCCGCCTCCATAAAACATGTGACTTCAACGATTCATAACCTTCAAAACGGCCCCCATAAGAAAACATGCTAATATCCACCTGCTTTTAAAAACACTCTGCACTCGTGGCTGCTCTGACATCTGTGAATTAAATTGGTTATTTCCTCCTTGAGTTTGTCAGATGGGGCGACAGCAGCAGCAGCAGGCGTCTTTGGGGCATCTTATCGTCTCCTGAAGAGAGTGTGCGGCGGGACGGAGGAGGAGTGCTGATATCTGTCCTCTCCTCTGTATCAGCCTCGCTATCATAACCTCATTCTCACTGATACCATCTCCTGGGAACATCCTCGCCGTTCATCCCTGCTCCAAATTCAGGCTATATTTATCCCATTTTCACTCTTAACATTTGCAGGATTTGTAATCATGGTTCAACCTGAGACTTGCCGAGCGCCTCCTAATTAACCCGGCGCCCCCCTCGGTCTGACCTCATCAGTGGGCCGTTAAATTCTCACAGTCACCAGAGCCCTGTACTGTATCACAAAGAGGGAAACAGACTGAATACAGGCTACAAGTGATGCATGCCAATAAGGTGAGATTTAAATAGTGTTTTAAGAGCTTGTTGATAATTAAACAGCAAGACGTTTTTTTTTTTTGTTTTTTTTTGTTAGTATCTGACTTTAAACTCTGTAATGTTAAAGGTATGATGATAAATGAAGTGAATAAATTGACAGTTTTCCAAAACAAATTGACTGAAAATAAAATAATTCAGAATATTTGTGACCAGGCAAGGTAAGTTTATTTATAGAACACAATTTAGGCTACACCAAGTAAGTCAAATGAGTGTGGCTAAATCACAAAAGAAACAAATACTCCAAGAAAAACAATTTAAGATATACAGATATTACTATATTTCTGAAATATATTGGAAAAGAGAAGAGAGCAGACCAAACTGTTTTTGGCCTGGATTTGAAGATTGTCAGATAATCTTCAAGAAGACTGCTCCAGACTTTAGCTGCTTAAAACTGAAGTGCTGATTCTACATGTTTAGCCCTGACTCTGGTACCAGCAGGAGGTCCATGTTTAGTCCTGACTCTGGCACCAGCAGGAGGCCGGTCCATGTTTAGTCCTGACTCTGGCACCAGCAGGAGGTCCATGTTTAGTCCTGACTCTGGCACCAGCAGGAGGGCGGTCCATGTTTAGTCCTGACTCTGGCACCAGCAGGAGGGCGGTCCATGTTTAGTCCTGACTCTGGCACCAGCAGGAGGGCGGTCCATGTTTAGTCCTGACTCTGGCACCAGCAGGAGACCGGTCCATGTTTAGTCCTGACTCTGGCACCAGCAGGAGGGCGGTCCATGTTTAGTCCTGACTCTGGCACCAGCAGGAGGTCCATGTTTAGTCCTGACTCTGGCACCAGCAGGAGGCCGGTCCATGTTTAGTCCTGACTCTGGCACCAGCAGGAGGTCCATGTTTAGCCCTGACTCTGGCACCAGCAGGAGGTCCATGTTTAGTCCTGACTCTGGCACCAGCAGGAGGTCCATGTTTAGTCCTGACTCTGGCACCAGCAGGAGGGCGGTCCATGTTTAGTCCTGACTCTGGCACCAGCAGGAGGTCCATGTTTAGTCCTGACTCTGGCACCAGCAGGAGGTCCATGTTTAGTCCTGACTCTGGCACCAGCAGGAGGCCGGTCCATGTTTAGTCCTGACTCTGGCACCAGCAGGAGGGCGGTCCATGTTTAGTCCTGACTCTGGCACCAGCAGGAGGTCCATGTTTAGTCCTGACTCTGGCACCAGCAGGAGGCCGGTCCATGTTTAGTCCTGACTCTGGCACCAGCAGGAGGTCCATGTTTAGTCCTGACTCTGGCACCAGCAGGAGGGCGGTCCATGTTTAGTCCTGACTCTGGCACCAGCAGGAGGTCCATGTTTAGTCCTGACTCTGGCACCAGCAGGAGGGCGGTCCATGTTTAGTCCTGACTCTGGCACCAGCAGGAGGTCCATGTTTAGTCCTGACTCTGGCACCAGCAGGAGGTCGTTGCATGTTTAGTCCTGACTCTGGCACCAGCAGGAGGTCCATGTTTAGTCCTGACTCTGGCACCAGCAGGAGGCCGGTCCATGTTTAGTCCTGACTCTGGCACCAGCAGGAGGTCCATGTTTAGCCCTGACTCTGGCACCAGCAGGAGGTCCATGTTTAGTCCTGACTCTGGCACCAGCAGGAGGTCCATGTTTAGTCCTGACTCTGGCACCAGCAGGAGGCCGGTCCATGTTTAGTCCTGACTCTGGCACCAGCAGGAGGTCCATGTTTAGTCCTGACTCTGGCACCAGCAGGAGGGCGGTCCATGTTTAGTCCTGACTCTGGCACCAGCAGGAGGTCCATGTTTAGTCCTGACTCTGGGCACCAGCAGGAGGCCGGTCCATATTTAGTCCTGACTCTGGCACCAGCAGGAGGTCCATGTTTAGTCCTGACTCTGGACCCAGCAGGAGGTCCATGTTTAGTCCTGACTCTGGCACCAGCAGGAGGCCGGTCCATGTTTAGTCCTGACTCTGGCACCAGCAGGAGGCCGGTCCATGTTTAGTCCTGACTCTGGCACCAGCAGGAGGTCCATGTTTAGTCCTGACTCTGGCACCAGCAGGAGGTCCATATTTAGTCCTGACTCTGGGCACCTGCAGGAGGTCCATGTTTAGTCCTGACTCTGGCACCAGCAGGAGGTCCATGTTTAGTCCTGACTCTGGCACCAGCAGGAGGCCGGTCCATGTTTAGTCCTGACTCTGGCACCAGCAGGAGGCCGGTCCATGTTTAGTCCTGACTCTAGGCACCAGCATGAGGCCGGTCCATGTTTAGTCCTGACTCTGGCACCAGCAGGAGGGCGGTCCATGTTTAGTCCTGACTCTGGGCACCTGCAGGAGGCCGGTCCATATTTAGTCCTGACTCTGGCACCAGCAGGAGGCCGGTCCATGTTTAGTCCTGACTCTGGCACAAGCAGGAGGTCCATGTTTAGTCCTGACTCTGGCACCAGCAGGAGGGCGGTCCATGTTTAGTCCTGACTCTGGCACCAGCAGGAGGCCGGTCCATGTTTAGTCCTGACTCAGGCAACAGCAGGAGGGCGGTCCATGTTTAGTCCTGACTCTGGCACCAGCAGGAGGGCGGTCCATGTTTAGTCCTGACTCTGGCACCAGCAGGAGGGCAGGTCCATGTTTAGTCCTGACTCTGGCACCAGCAGGAGGCCGGTCCATGTTTAGTCCTGACTCTGGCACCAGCAGGAGGTCCATGTTTAGTCCTGACTCTGGCACCAGCAGGAGGTCCATGTTTAGTCCTGACTCTGGCACCAGCAGGAGGTCCATGTTTAGTCCTGACTCTGGCACCAGCAGGAGGGCGGTCCATGTTTAGTCCTGACTCTGGCACCAGCAGGAGGTCCATGTTTAGTCCTGACTCTGGGCACCAGCAGGAGGCCGGTCCATATTTAGTCCTGACTCTGGCACCAGCAGGAGGTCCATGTTTAGTCCTGACTCTGGCACCAGCAGGAGGGCGGTCCATGTTTAGTCCTGACTCTGGCACCAGCAGGAGGTCCATGTTTAGTCCTGACTCTGGCACCTGCAGGAGGCCGGTCCATGTTTAGTCCTTTTTTAGGTGATTGTATGGTCCATTCACATGCATTTTGAGATTGCATGTGAACCTTTAAACACATTTCAGCACAGTAAACCCTCATGCATTGTTCAAATATTGTCTGAATATAATTTTGTTAATATCAGCCCAGGCCACTGTTTGTTTCTAACCAAACTTTGTCTGTAAATTGTCTTATTCCCCGTTGTAAAACGTACAGAGAAGGCTAATTTAGATACTCTGGCTCTAAATTTGCATTAGTACTCTGGTCACCAACTGCCACAGCTGCATTGAAGACAACAACTCTACTAAAATATTTGATTATAACTTGCATAACAGCCTTTAAAATAATGACAACACAATCTAAAAAAACAATACACTGTAAACAACAAACAAGCCTAGTGGGGCAATGCAAGAATTCGCAGTATTTACATTTCGCCGAGCGCTGGTGTAATTGAGATTAGCGGGGTCTCCAGATGACGCACTTAATTCTTCTTTGTGTCTGGTACTCTCTAGCGACCTCTACCTGCAGTGGAGTGTAAAATCTCATTACGCCTGTTGTGCGTAAGCCTGTGTATTAGCTCCCAGTGGAGGGCCAGTCCAAACTAAGCCGCCTGATGATGATGCTTTCTGAGCTGACACAAGACATTTGGCCAGGAGCAGCGGACGGGCACCGAGCTGCTCTTTTACAGCAAGGGAGGGGCGGGGGGAGGCGGCTGGGGGAGGGCAGGAGGGAGGCGGCTGGGGAGGGGGAGTACCTCTTGTCCTTGTCTGAGCTCAAGTGCAGAGCAGAAAGTGTGGTCACGATTCGAGTATCATCTGTTGAGCATCAAGCACCGCTTCATCAGTGAAAAGGGCAACTCTGGTTAAAATGTTATGGGCAAACAAAGCAGACCTGGAATAATAAATAAATGTGATTAAAAACGGGTAAAATGGAGTGGATGGAGAGTTTGTTTGAGCTAGAGGTGAGCACATTCTGCCAGTGTGTCTGTGGGCAAGACACTTCACACAAATCTGACATAATTACTTTGAGGTTGCGACATTAACGAAGGGCATTTGATATAAGAATAAAAAGTGAGCAGAAAGGGTAAGAATACATGGTGTAAAACATTAACGGGACAAAAATTACCATCTTAAAGACACATATTCTGCTACAGTGACTTTTAACCCTGTTCTAACAATGTCCCGCCATCAAAAACACACCTGATGTAGCATTCAGCTGCAATCACAATATTTTGAGGAATGTCCATTAGAAAATCCTCTCCCGCCTGAGCGTCAGTGATGATTTTTCAGATCATATACGTCGTTTCTTCGAGAATCTTTTGCTGTTTTAAGTCCTTAAATCATCGCCAGACTCTGAGCATTTCTGCCATCTGAACACAACACAATGCAATGGCAAATTTAAAGTACTCAAGAGCATGTTTAAAGGCTGATGACAATATGAAAAATGCATAATATTTTTCCTTTAAAGGACACCTATTATGCAAAATAGACTTTTAGGAGCTTTATTTCTTTCCCTTGTCAATAAATCACTCCGAGTTGTTTTTAGAGTGATTCATGCATGTTTGAGTAATCTTTATTCTCTCGCGGCAAAGACACCATTGCAGTTTCACTTCCACCGCGCCCCAGATTTCTCCCCACTCCCCGCCCACTGCTCTTTGCTTATTTTGTTCTGCAATCTTATTTTCTTAAACGGTGACACACGTAGGATTTGGCAGCGTTTTGGCACAAATGAAAAAAACTAAAACTGTAAACTACAGCTCTCTAAAGACGACGTAACATGCAGGAGCTGGCGCAAGATTGCTTTTTTATGAAGCCGTTTTAGATTAATATTGCAATTTAAACATAACATAATGTTCCCCGGGTGGCGTAGATTAGAACTATATTGACCTTGTTCATTTAAAGTGGCACACATTATCATTTTAATATTGTTTATTTGATTAGTTTGTTGTGTTATTTGATCTAACACTGATTTTAAAAGCTTATAGCCAAGTCTGTTTCAGTGCTTTTTGTTCCTAAGTTAATTGGTGAGCTGCTTGCTAATCACAATGAGTGGTTAATGTGTTTGTTGACGTTGTGACTTGCAGAATTGAAAGTAATCAAGAATTGAACTATGACAGATTTAATGCCCTCTCTGGACTTTGTAGACGTTCAGCACTGACGTACACAACATTCGTTTCTATCGTTTATATTTAAAATGGTCTGCTGCATATCTTTGCACAAACTGGCTCCCCACAGAGTGTCTGCTAACAGCTTTGACGGTTTCTCACTCGAACATGAGTTTTAAGAAAATGAACTGCCTCACTGCTTTAGCTCATGATGAAATATCTGCTAAAGTAACATTCCCACTGCTGCAATTCCTGATTAGCTCTAATTAGCAAATGTCAGAGCGATAACGACAGCAGTAATGATAATGAAGATTACACCTGCATAGCATTAGCATTTCTGCATTCTAAAGCGTTATGGCCACCAGCGAGTGTGCGCGAAGAAGATACACAAGTGAGATTATACAAGCTTTATGGATTGCAACATACCCGCTTTGACCCTGCTGCGTGCAAATGTTATAAATGCTCATTTACAATTACAGAGTTTACACGGAAGTGAGGAAATCCAGCCTTTGGGTTTGACAAGACATAAAAACATGTTCAATATCTGGCAAATGATTTCCACCGCCAAAGAGAAACGCCAGAGTAAAGCAACAGGTTAATGACCTGTTAGCTGTGGCTAATAGAAGAAAAAGCAGTGGTCATCATCCTCCTCCTCATCCTCCTCTTCATCATTCTCCTCCTCATCCTCATGCCTGCACAGTCTGGATTCAATGTCAAACTACACACACATTAAAACATGTACAAAACTAAACTCTTATGAGTTTATGCTTCCAAAAGTGAAAGGACGTGTTGATCACCAATTGTTAGTTTGTAAATTTCTTATTTGAAATTTTTATTCAGGTTGTCTTTTCATCAGAAATAAGGCACCTAAAGAAAACTGATTTTGTGAATATTACAAATTCATAATATATTGCATGTTTATATTCTCTAATGCCAATATTCTGTTCTTTAACTGTGGCTGCAACAATGGAATTGTGACATTGTGGGACAAATAAAGTAAGTAAAGTTTATTTGAATAGCACCTTTGACAGACACAGGTCATAAAGTGCGTCACATGGAATAATAAAATATATACAATCATAAACACATAAGTAATAACACATAATGTGTTAATGCTGTTTATGATGTGATGTGTTAGTTAAAGGTTCTGTTATCTTAGCTTATCCTAAATAAATAAATACATGTTTTGAAAGGAGTGGATGAAAGTATAAACTTATTTAGTCCCACCCCATTTCCCTGTTGTTCAGTAGCTTATTTTTAAGCATTTTGTTTATTTATCACTCTGTAAATCACAAGCATAAACCCCTTCTTGCTGGTTGAATATCCAATATTTCTCAGTATTTTTCCAAACAGTGAGTCTCTGCACATTTACGGTCTTCTGCTGCAAAGGATGGACTTTCAATTATGATGCGTTTTATTGTTTCGCCTCTGAACGGCTTATTTCATCTTCCCAGTATTGATTCTTTTCCACATTAACGCTGGAGTCTTGGGTCAGTAATGTTAATATTTCTATTGACCACCAAATGAACACAGCACTTGAACCCCCTTTCACCCCTTGGTGTCGGTTTGTTGAGTTTATAATGTGGGGTAATGCTTTACTTTGACATTAACCAAAGGATCATTAGCTTTATTCATTTTTTGCCTTCATTGAATTCATGTTTATTTATTCATCAATAATGTTTTTATGAGAGTTAATTCTTAAATTGCAAATCCACATTTTTAATCATTATCCTTGCTGTTTTTCTCTTTGGAAACAGATCTTCCTTGTGGCCACTTTCTTCTTAAAATTTAGATTTTGGCAAGACAAATAGAGACAGTGGTGGTATAGCTTGATTATTTTATTTTATACCGTTACTTTACGCACAATATATAATTTTATTACATTATATTCTATTTTGCGTTTTGTATTTTGCAATGGAGAAAAATCCCAATTCATGTCAGCTATATATACCTTATTATACCTGAACTTCTGCCATCATTTTCAGTATTAACAATCATTTCAGCTGTGGCTCAGCTGCTGTCATCTACAAAATCAGAGGTGGCTTTTAGAATTTTACTTCTGTGAGAAGTTGTGCATTATTTCATGTTCTTCCAAGTATATGACAGGGGGCACATTATGACTTTTTTATGTGATATTTGAACATTGAAGTTATAATCGTGTTCTTTCATCCTTAGTTTAAAAAGTCAAAGAAGCTGAGCATGTTTAAATAATACTTTTGTTGTATTCCAGGCTTCAGTGTTTAGATAATGTCAGTTTTCACCTACCCCCTATCTCCGCCCATTGCACTATAGGTACAATTATTCCAAAAAATACAGACTCCAAGTCACACATAGGGTTAAAAAATGTCATGTTGCCATTTTCAACAATAAAAACGTACATTCAAATTTGCTTCTGATTGTGATTCTCCACTTTCCAGTTTTCCATCATCAAGCCATTTTTAAAAATAGTCGTGCAGTTTCAAAATAATGATCTTCATGTGATATAGTTTAATACCAAAAAAGAAAAGCACAATTATTTTTTATTATTATTTAAGATTTAAACACGTTTAAACACTTTTGCAGAGTGTGTTGTTTATTCAAATACTTTTTAAAAATACTTTTTGGACTATTTTGTTGACCATTCGGTGAAGTAACGTCACTCTTACTTGAACACAAAACCAAACTCTGGACAAATTTGGACATTGACCATCCAACCTGTTGTCTTTACATCTTCCACAAAAACCTAAAAAAAAAAATGTTATTTACCGATGATGTTTTGCTTCTTTGTAAAATAAAATGCATAAAAGTCTAAACACACGCTATTATCTTTCTGTGTAGCCTACATTTTCCATTTCGGCACATATTGGATTTCCAGTACAATGCCTTTTAGCGAGTCCTTGTTACTTCTGTGAAAGCATCGGAGCCAAAACACTGATCGGTGCACATCACATCACAGCTTGATTTGTCTGTTTTTGTTGTTTTGTTATAAAACATGCATCAATCTCAGTTTTTTCTGCCTCCTCTTCCTACGCCCGCGGTCCCACACCCTCGCACCAAACGTCGTCATTTTGCCTGAAACTGTCTCCCATCTCCTCCCACGGCCCTCCCCTCCCCACACGCAGACAGAAGTATGGGTATAATTGAAGTGTGCAACAGCGCGCACCTTCGAGAAAATAATTACGACCATAAAAAGAGCAATTACTAACCTGGCAGTGAGTTGCTGTGGATTTAAATGCTGGTGTCTTTTGTTTGTTTGACTAATGCTTTCTTTGAAGGAAAAACAAGCTGCATTTAACACAAACTGAAAAACGTTTAGATGTGAAAACAGAACCTGCAGGTTTTTGTCTGGAGGCTCATGTAAAAATAGTGTCATATTAATGGGGTTTTGATGGATAGGATTTTCATGTAAAGGAACTTGTCTATTCTTGTTGATATTTCTACATGATCTCATGATTTCATTGATTACAATGTCTTTCATAATCAGCTTAATAAGTTTAACTCAAGCAGATATGATGTTTTAGCTGTTTTTTTCATAATTCTTTATCCATCCATTGTCCTCCATTGATCCGGAGCTGAGTTGTGGAGGCAACAGTCTGAGCAGGAAGGCCCTAAATTTTCTGTCCACACACATTTTCTCCAGCTCTTCTGGAGGATCCCGAGGCATTTCCAGGTCACAGAGAGTCCCTGCAGTGTGTCCTGGTCTTCCCCGGGGCCTCCTCCTGGTGGGACATGCCAGGACACCTCCCCAGAGAGTTGTTCAGGAGGCTCCGGGACAGAAGCCTGAGCCCCCTCAGCTGCAGGTGGAGCAGCTCTACAAACTCCTCCTTTCCACAGACCTCATATTCCAGCTCATGATTGAAGGTTCACAGGCTTTCTCTACACACATGATTCTAAATCACCACAATGAGGTGTAAAGAACTGGACAAATCACAACACATCTGCCATAATTATTGATGATAATGATAGTTATTCTATTAACCTCATCTATACATAATAATGAAGATTTTCAGCAGCAAAATTGAATCAGATTTTTTCCCATTAGATTGCTTAAATTAGGACAAAAGATAAAGTACAAATACAAAAAGTCAATTAAACAAAGTCAATTTAAAAGAAATCGCAGTAAGACATACTCTCTCTATAGTTAGATTTGAATAGATGCGCATGTGCCGTTCAGCTATGATGTTTTGAATTAATACTACTATTTATTAACTATTGTTTTTGTCTATCTTTTGTTATTGTCTATCTATCTATCTATCTATCTATCTATCTATCTATCTATCTATCTATCTATCTATCTATCTATCTATCTATCTATCTATCTATCTATCTATCTATCTATCTATCTATCTATCTATCTCTCTCTCTATCTATCTATCTATCTATCTATCTATCTATCTATCGCGTAGAAGTTCACTTGGCCATTTATTATGAAAAAAACATAGTCTGGGCCGTATCAGGTCAGACTCTATCATTACATAATAATAAAAAAAAAACTTTTTCTTCAATGCAGACCAATATTTGTATCTCAATTTTAATCTCAATATGACCTAAAGATTGCGCTCTTATTATTAGGCAAATCGTACCCTTACTTAATTCTACCTCTTCTTTATCATTGTAAGGGGAACACGATAAGATGGTGCGAGAGTGACTTAATGATTTGCATGAGAAGTGCTCATCTCCGTGTGATCAGAATGAAAGAACTAATATTAAGGTGCACAGTCTCTTGCACCCGCCATTAGTGAACAGAAGATGGACTTTTTTATATTATACTTGCGGCAAATGGCTCGGCGTTTGAAAATTAATCACAATCTGTTCCCTGCCTTCCTCAGACAATAGGTCCATCTATCAAAAGCTTCCCTCGCCGCCGCTAAAACGCACTGTTCGCTCGTCATCGCAGAAGCATCGTCTCCACTGTTCTGATTGATTTTACAAGACAGCTCCCGGGGATTATCATTGGCCATCATATCCTGTGTGTAATTGCACTGTATTGACTAATGCCGGAGCCTTAGTTAAAAGTTAAGCATTAAATTAACGCATTTCTCAGCGGACAGTGATGATTTGTTAAAAATTTACACGGCAGAAATCAATGTGGGTCACCTGGGGATCTGTGTAATAGATGCTGGCAATTGTGCAGCGGATTAAAGACATCAAACAAGGATTTAGAGGTAAAAGTGAATTTGGTTTGTCAGATTTTCAGATATCTAGTGTTGTTTTAGTCTTTTATCTTGGTATTACACGACGCAGAACAAGGCAATGAGCAAAGTCATCCGCAGTAACTTTTGTTGCACTGATCATAATTGTAATCTGCTTAAATTAGCTGATCCATCGACAAACGTGATTTCATTTCATATCGTTCACTGAAGTGTAGTGAGTAACTTCTCTGCTTGTCTCCATGGAGATGTTTGTACTTGAAATGTTAAAGAGTATTGGATCAATCTTCCATTTATTTTAAGTATAGGTGTATTTTTATTGTTTGTGTTTTTTTTTTTCTTTCCAGTTTTCAAACAAAACTAGCAATAGTGGCACGCGATACAAAAAAAGTAAAGACAAACAGCAGAAACGTCACATGGTCTCCGGTTGTGCAGTGGCTGAAGGCGTTGCACATGTGTGGTTGCCATGGCTGCGTTAGGGGTTTGCTTCCCAGGATCTACCGTTTCTAGTTTTTACAATTTGCTATAAAATAATAAAACTAGTGGTTGTGTGGTTGTTGAAGACAGTAGAGCAATAATCATTCACTTTCCACATTCAAAGCAGCAGCTCGTGTGAAAGTGACGCTGGGTAGTGTCTTTTTCTTTTTTCCCTCTTTCTTTTTTTAAGCAGAAAGCAAACAGAACAAGACTAGAGAGGGAAAAGAGTCCAAAATCCACAAAGGCAGGATATGTTTCCCTATTTATCCATCCCATCTATCCCATCTGTCCTAATGTCTGGTAATTAGTTTCCATTTTCAAGTTTGCGGTGGTATCAGGGAGTACGCACACTCTTCACTCTGAGTACAGGCTCATGCAGTCAGGAGTGCAGGACTTTTCTGTGCAAACACAACCCATACAGGCTTTTGTTTGCACCTGCAGCAGTGAAACCTACAGAGAACAAACGGAGGAGACTATTTGTGTTTTTAGGATCTTTTTGCATGTTTTATTGTGACACAGGTGTTGTCAGATGTTGTGATGTTGTGGGATTCTGGTTTGTAATTGATGAACTAACTAATGAACTAACCAGCTAACCAACTAACTAACTCTAACTATCAATAACTAACTCAAACTAACTAAATCTAACTAACTAACCCAACTGAACAAACTCTAATAAACTTTAACTCAAACTAACTCAAACTAAGTCACTAACTCTAACTAACTCTAACTAACTCTAACTAACTCTAACTAACTCACTAACTAACCCAAATTAACAAACTCTAACAAACTTTGACTCAAACTAACAGTAACTAACTCTAACTAACTCACTAACTAACCCAAATGAACTAACTCTAACAAACTTTAACTCAAACTAAGGTATTAACTCTAACTAACAGTAACTAAAAGTAACTAACTCTAACTAACTCACTAACTAACCCAAATTAACTAACTCTAACAAACTATAACTCAAACTAAGACACTAACTCTAACTAACTTTAACAAAGTAGCTAACTAACTCTAGTAAGTAACTAGTAAGTCTAACTAACTCACTAACTAAAGGTCTACTGCAGCTAAAAATACATTTCACTTGTATCTATCGATCATTTCCATTGTTGGTGTTTTATGTCCTACAGTATGTTCAGCTTAAAGTCAAATGAATCGTCGGTGTTGAAGACAGTCTGCAGCGCCTCATTGATCTCAGTCAAATATTTATGAACATTGGGACAGTCCCAAAACACATAATAGTGATGTGATACTATAGTTTTTCCGACAGCTACTATTTCCCTGTGAGTAGTGAGCACTTTGACCTGGTGTTATCAAATATTGTAACACATTTTTCCAACAGAATTCCTTCCCAAAATGAGATTCTGTGCTCTCCCTTTAAGATGTGCATGTACAGTATGTTCCTATCCTTCATCAGTTATCTGCCACATTTTTATTGTATGTCACTGTGCATTTAAATTACAGCTGGATAAAGGAGAAGAGCAGGTCTCGTTGCTTTTGATGGTGAACATTTGATAGTTTTGAGCCTGTAACACAAGCCCTGGTCTCACTGTAAGCGATGATGTTACAGTCGACAGCGCAGGACGGGTGCCAGCCTGTTGCGTTTGATCTGAATGAGAGTGGTGAAAAGCCCTTAATGCCGCTCCATATAAAATATTCATCTTCATTTTGCAGGCTGTGAATCATCAAGGTGTTTTGGCCCTCCGCCTCTCTGCATGTCCTGTGGCGGGGCAGACAGCTGTTTGAAATTACACACCAGATTGTGTTACTCAAACCGTTAGCAGGAGTGCGGCTGATCGGCCTCTTCACCCAGCCACCAATCTGCTCGCACGCTCCACTGTGGCTCTGCATCACCAGTCTGTATGTGTCGAGCTGAAGAGGCTGGCGGAGATCCCAAAACACCACTCAATCCATGCGCAGAAGCTTCACAACAGTGTCCAAATGTGTTCTGCAAAGAGAAAACACACAACTCTGAAAAACTCTGAAATCCTTCCACCACTTGAGCTGAGAAAGGTGGTGCTATGACACGTCCTGTGCAAGCGATCAGTGCCAAAATCCAAACATTTTAGTGCACACAACGAATAAACAGAAGTTATAGCAAGCTTTAAAATTGTGATTCAAAGACAAACATTATGCATCGGTTCTATTGTTATTGACCTTTAAGCATGATCTTGAGTAGCTTTTCTGGCATCTCATGTTTTATGATGACAACAAAAAAGGTTTAGAAAAAAACAACTTCCAATGTCTCTGGCTTTGCCTTCGCGAGGAGGGAACAGGCTTTTATATGGACTTAAAAACTGTGCAGATGATTCTTAGAGTCACACATTGAGAAAATCAAACTAGGGTGAATGAAGCTAATTGCAACATGATTTTGATGATGGAACATTGTTAGAGCATGGTTAAAAGCTCAAAAAAGTCAATTTAGCGTAATATGTGTCCTAAGTATTTTTTGATTGTATGACTAGGGAATGTAATTGAGAATAAAATATATGATATATGAGGACAGACATACTTTTACATTTTTACAGACCTGACATACACACATTCCTTGTTTTGTTGTCACCACAAACTCTGCATCATGTCTCCTCTTAAAGGGTAAGTTATGGTTCTAAATAAGCCCAAAACTACATTCTAAAGTCCACCCTCTCCCGGCTCCTCGTGTCTAACCATCTGTATGCTTTGGTTTGTGGCAGGGCATCCCCAGCTGATGGGACATGCGACCTCTTGAAGGAGAAATTTATTGGTATGGATTTTGTGTGCTGCGGCTGGTGCATTGAATCAGTGTGACCAAGCAGGCGGGCAGAGGGAAATGGGCCTGCTCTCAGAGTGAATTATACGCAGTCACACACTCAATTTACCCCTGCAAACCTAGTTAGGGAGCCAACGGGAGCGACATGCAGCCACTGAAAACATGCTAGCGGCTCGCATGCGCTAAAATGAGCATAAATAAATACACGCACCATATTAGTTAATAGGATTAAAGACATTAAGTGGATGCAAAAGTCAAATTGCTCTCCTCATTTGCGTTGTAAATTGATACACTGTTTAAAGCAGTGGGAATAGTTTTGTACGAGTCATTATTACTGATTAAAAGCCAGTTTAACATTTAGTGATCACAATTTTTCTAGTAATTCAATGTTGTCACTTACTATGAATAGTTATAGTTACTGTGAAAATAGCTACATTATGGTAATTTCGTATATTTTGTGATTATTGTTCTGAATATTATATTAATGCTTAATTACTGTGAAAATCCCCCAAAACATACAAACAAACAAAAATGTGGGATGAAGCAGTTGCTATAACTCATGATAATAATGATAATAATAATAATAATATTTATTAAAGGCAACAACATAACTTATCTTTTTGGAATTCTTCACAGTATGGCATTAAACCACCAATTCAATAGCAAATATAATTTATAAATACAGTAAATGGAAAAATGTGTGGATACTTTATAATAACTCCACTTAAATAAAGCCTGACATTTAGATACAACCCATCTGAGTCATAACCCATTTCTTGACAAGTACTTGTTTACAGATAATACAATCTATTTTATGTTTAGTTGAAGTGTAACATACTTTCTTAATAAAGGTGCATTATAATTTACCAGCTCATAGACTCATAGATAGTTATCGCTTTGCCTGGATTGTTCTACTAAGGCTTTAAACATATATTGCATTTATTTCTGACCTTTTTATTGACAGAAGTACTTGGCTTGTCTTGACGCTGTCGTGGAGATAAATACATTTTATGTGACATACAGCTTGATTCCACTGGTTCAGTTTGGAGCAGATCACGACTGCCTTAAATGAGGGTTAGGGTTAAGCGTTCTAAAGCAGACCCTGCAAGATCTGAAGTCCAAAAGGTCTGACTTGATTGTTAGCATCAGCTATTTCCTGTTTATCGACGCAGCGCTCTTGCGTAAAGACAAAAAATATTATACTTCCAGTGCATAAATCACAATAACATAATAACATCAACCAAACTCAGCGCACAACATAAAGACATAAAGAAATTAAATAAGTTAGTTAGTTAAATCCGAAAAAGCTGACAATAAACAGAAGTAGTTTCTTATTTACACTTGCTTTAGCCACATCTCAAGCACCACAAACTTGGAATAACAAAAAATGGTGAATTAGATGGAGTAAAAAGTATAATTCATGTACAATTAAGATTTTATTCACTGAGAAAATATCTTTACTAGCTATGTGTTCCAAAGAACTCCTCGGTGAACCTGTCTGGGGATCAGGGCCAGTCCAAATGTGGCTCTAGTGAACCTCTAAAGAAAGCGTTTAGGAGTTTATGTAAATCATGAAACTATTTAAAATGCTTCTGTAGCATTTGCTGCTTGTTTGGAAAGTGTTCTATGCAAATAAAGTTTTATTGGATTGGCAAATACTGTCTCTTGCATTACATGTATGATTTGTGAAAGCAGACTGTCCAAATATTGGATAAAAATATGAAATAAGACAAACACAGTGAAGATACTTATGCTTGCAATAAACGGGGTCTTTATCAATATTGCAGCGTCAGAATGAATCATTAGTATTGTATCTTCCTACTGCCAGCTCCTATAAGACACAATATCAATGGAAGAATCCTAAAGTGCCTGTTTAGTGCTCACATATGGCCGATTGTTTAGACGAATGCAGACTCCTGTCATCAGCATGTTGTTAAGTTGTTAAATCATGGCCCGCCCACAGGCCTGAGTGCACCGGGCTCATTTGAACGTTAATGGCCAAATCCTGTCTGTGTGATTGATTTTGCTTATTCAATGCGCATTTCCAGAAGGGTCACACCGACCGGCCTCGGAAACAGACACAGCAGTCAGACTTCAATACTCTGTTGTGATGTATGCGCCATTTGGACAAGTAACAATCGGGATTTTATACATAAGGCTGTCTCCACACCCCATTAACCGGCTCGTGGTCATCATCGTGTCATTATTGATTCAAAGGGGTTGGTAGGCTGTAATCTTTCCTGATGCCCTTCAGAGATATCGGGCCTAATCATGGTGAGACGCAATAATGTGCGAGCGGGACAGACTGTGGATGGAAAATAGCTCCAAGTCATGTGTGACAAGACTGGTTCCATTTTCAACATCAATACAAGCTACATTTAAAGGCGCACTGTGTAATGTTTTGGGTGAAGGGTCCGTCACCTGCTTGTCTTCATGTATATGTTATTGCTTTGCCTGGAACTTGGCATTAAAGGGGCTGTACCTGATTTTTACTGTTTTGAAAGGTGAAAAATAGAACTAGTTCATTTTAACGGACAAATACTACGCAAAATTGACTTTGTAGAGCTTTTAGCCATGTTCTGACATTGTTCTGTTCTGTTGATTCACATTTGTTTGATGAATATTCGTTTGAAAATCCTCTCCCTCTAACACTGCGTTCTGAACTCCTTCGATGTGTGACGTAGATGATGCTGACGTCACTTACCCCAGAATCGTTGTGTCCTTAAATCATCGCCAGACTCGCTCTGAACATTTCTTCCGTCTAATCATGATAACTACAACTTCGTCAGATCCACTGCTTACTGCAATGCATTGTGGGTATGTTTTTACATGTGTGTAATTGCCTCTTCAGCCAGTAGATGGAGCCACAGCCAAGTCAAAATGGCATCTCCCAAATGCAGTGATAAAGTTAATTTTTTCTTTGTAAAAGTTTTTATTTTTAGTTCCAAAACATGACATGTCAAACTGAAGGTACTGAAGAGCAGGTTTAAATGCTAATAATAATACAAATAATGCATAATATTTGTCCTTTAAAGTCTTCACAACAGTCACATGTATCGCTCACTTACCTATGGCGCACTTCTTGCTTCTCATGGAATACAACGCTCTATAAATAGATGCAGAGAAAACGCTGTGGTCTCATTTTCACCTGAATAAATGCTTTTACAATATGTCTATACTGGGGCAACACAGATTGTGCTTTATTACATGCATTAATTGAGTAAATTAACTAGTTCTGTTTTTCACGTTAGAAATAATCCATGTTTTTCTAAATATTTTCAGCAACTTTCTAATTAATTAAATGCTTTGTTAAGGCAGGAATAAGTGTAGTTACTTAAATGTTACTGTTTTTTAATTTTTTCTCAAAGACTTAACCTTAACAAAATTACCTGTATCTAAACCTGAACCTAACCCTAATCATAACCTGATTAAATATATTGTCAAAAATTAACTTTAGCAATACAAAGTGGCAGTTGTGTGGCATAATTGGGTTGGGGGGAAATTTGAGCAATTTATATCTAGAATTTCATTGGGTATATAACCTGAATAGTCAAAAATGTGTCTGTATTTCCAATGTGTTACTGACAAAACAATCTCCAGTATTTTTGCTCACAGCTTGTCTTGAAAAAACTACCTGATGCAACAGCAATCCAGGCCCTCCAATCCAAACTGCTTTACAAATCTCAAGAGAAAACATATTAGACTGTTCATTTGTTTGTTTGCGAAGAGATCGGAGCTAGTCGTGAGGCTGTTGTTTCATGCAAATAACAGCTTTTTGTTGACAACTGTGAGCTGTTAGCGAAACAGAGCCACGCGAACTGAAGAGGATCTGACAAAAACAAAGACAGTGGAAGGCCAAGCTGAGTGGTTTACCAATCTGTTCAACACTGTGGCCAAAACCGGTCTGGAGCTGCCTCATGCAAACCTTATTAATATTCAGGAGATGAGACGACAAGAGGAGACTGTAGCAAAATGTTATCCATGTTGATTACTGTGGGATAGCTGCATGGATTTGAGATTAATTATAGTTAGATGATACGGTACTCATTATGAAAGCTAATGGATGAAGGGTTGAGCCGCAAATCGGGTCGCAATTCTCAGCGAGGCAAAGATGGGACTAAATATGACTAAACCTGGAACTGAATCCGGACTCGACCAGGTCCAAACTAAGACTAGAACGGGACTACACCATGTCTGCATCATGGACTAAACAGGGGTCAAACCAGAACCAAATATTAAACATGCTTGGACGTGTACTCGCCCGTTTTATTTCAGCAGTAATCAACCTACGGTCCCCCCAAAGCAGCTTGTGTTTAATTGTTTTGGTCCGCTACGTTAAAAGTGAAAGTAAAAACTACATGAATCTTCAGTTAATTTATTTTCGCAGCTGAAAGCAAATAACTCGTGGCCAACGCAGTTACTAGTCTGAAAATCAAAATATTCAACGTTTATCTATGTTGGCCAAAAGTGTGGCTATGTATACAGTATGATAGCTGTTTTAAGTAGCATTTATAGCTATAATGTTTCAGTGCAAAATATGTTAAATTACTAGATGCACCTGAGTAATTTGGTTCTTTTTTTCATACGGTTCTTTGGTCTGCCTCAGGTTTAAACGAAAATAGCTCTTTTACAATCTTCTTTGTGAAGGAAAAAAATAATACGCCAATAGTAGTCTTTATAGTTATTTTTTATCTCAACAAAATGACCCAAATCTTGACCTAATAGTGAAAAAATATATGGTCAAAAATTTACTTTAGCAATACAAAGTGGCAGTTGTATAGCATAACTGGGTTGCCCCTGGTTACTAATTACTAGATTAGTAATTTGAGTAATTTTGAGTAATTTGAGTGATTTGATTCTTTCTTTCCTATTTCGTTCTTTGATGAGCATGTAGACTGGGACAAGAGTGCTACAATCGGTTTTACAGAGAAACAAGAAAAAAATCGTATCAAGAGCGTACTTGGAGTTACCTGTGCATGGAAACATAGTGAGTGACTCAGTGGTTAAGACCCAAAGATCTGCTGTTCAATCCCAGTCCTGACCAGGGTTTATGCTCATGCTTGGACACTTCCATTTTGCTGTGTACAGTTTGAATGTGAGCGAGTGAGTTATTAGCAGCCATACTCCTCCGTCAGTCAAACCCAGAGCAGCTGTGATGGCAGGAGTATCTCACCGCCATCAAGGAGCGAATAAATTGTGCATGAAATAGTAAAGCGACTTTGAACATCTGGAAGCAAATTGTCCACTTATGATATGGTTCTATCTGACTTTCTGTCGAACATGAGTTATTCATATATTCCTATCCCTGAATATCTCTGAATATTCTGCATGAGTTTGGTACATTTTTATTTGATTTTTTTGTACAAAAACCCATTTCCCCTTTCCACTGTGCTCTATGAGAACGCAGATTAGCGATTTACTTTATTATTAGGGGAAACAAACACCTCCTCAAATTGGGACAAATGCCACTCAACTCTAACAATTTACCACTTTGCAGGTAAAGTTAAAGCTGCTCTGTGTAACTTGTCTGGTGGACAGTCACCTGCTTGTCTTGATTTTATTCAATTACAGGAGTTTTTAATGTCTTGAAAAATATGCATTCTTGCCATCAGTGTGCTGGCCTCTCCACAGATCTGACCAGTTATTTTGGTCTAGTGGCATCACCTGCTTGTCTCCATGGAGATGGATAAGAAAAGTTACATGGTGCACCTTTAATTACACATATCCAGTCATCATGGCTTTTTAAAGGTTGATGGTACATTAAAGGCAGAAAGATAAGTTATTATCCTCAAATTTCAATTGAATTTATTGTCAAGAAAAAGTTGCCCATCTTTCCTGGTTTGCAGTGGCCATTATTCATCAAAAGTGGTTGATAAAGGAGCATTGATAAATCAGGAACCTGATGTGCAATTAGTTGAATTTTATTTGAGACTGAGCTTCAGTTATTTCGTCCGCTAATCAGCTTGGGTCTTTTTGAACGGTCAAACATGTTTGGAGCAGAGTTCCTTGGAGAATTGTTCTTTGTGTTCTTTGTGTGCATTAATTAACAGTATTCATTGTTTATGTTCAGAAACTTAATCATGAAAGACACTTTTATCTGTTTTTAATGACTCAAAATAAAACCAAATAGAGTAATGTGACCTTGTAATGTTGTCCAGCTTATGTGGTCATCTTATTTGGAAGCCTTTCCTTTGCATTTTAGGATAGATTTTGAACGGCTGCCTGAGGAAATTGCTCCCTACTTGCCTGTGAAGCAGCTCTTGTGTGCCTGTGGTTCGCTCTCCTTGTAAACTTGATTGCGCTGTAACCTTAAACCTTTCAAATGGCTGTTGTCTCAGACTTGTCCTTTGTTTCCATGGAACCGCTTGAAATATAGCGTCTGGCCTCCATCTCGCCCTGTGATATACTTGACAGATCTCCACACATTTTACGCTGTCAGTCGGCCACTAATGGTCCAATAAACAGGATGATGGCGGCAGATGATGGAGTAAATGTCTCTTTTTCTGTCACCTGCAAGTTTGGTCCACGGTTATCACGCCTTGCACAAAATCTACTCCGCTATTACCAAAGATATGCGTGCCTTATGTCCCCCATTAGGGTCTTCTACGCAATGACCCGTGTGTAACTTAATCCGCACTTAATAACGTTGCATTACATTAGCGGCTGCGTTTTTAGACAATGCTATTAATGCTAAAGCGCTTGATAGCCTTGGCAGTAAAGTCCACTTGTCATGTATTGATTCATGATGACAAAAGCAAAGAGAAACTGTCTTGTATTCAATGAGCTCTGTGCGTTGTGTGTGTTGAAAGTGCACGCGTTCTGACTGATGCAGTAAATTGTCCATTTGCAGTATATCCGATGGGCTCAGGGATGTCATTAGTCACAGCGCGCTCCTTCTCATTAAACGGCCCAGTCGCCATGGCAGCCTCACAAAAGGGCGGCCCCTCCCCTCCGCACGCACGCGCTCAGACTGACGGGCCAATTAGAGCGGGCCGCGGTGACATGCAGCCAGGTGTGATTACCAAGGCGAGCGAGAGAGAGGAGCGAGGGGGGGACAAGATGCAACTGAAACAACACACTGTAGGGCCCCGGGTCAGTCCAAAACATCCTCATACACCTGCCATCGAGACTCACACTGCTGCTCCCAGAAGGCCGTGGGGCTCGAGACAGGTGATTGTGCTGCATTATTTACAACCTGAGATCTCTATCACTTGGTAGACACGGCACATATAGCCACTTAACTCCTCATATGTCAGGCTAAACTTTTAATGGGAAATCAATAACAAGATATTGCCTCTATCAATATTTCATCACATTGTGGAGTTATTTATTTATCTATCTGAATTAGGACAGGGCATTAATTAAAAAATTTAAAAAATTAATCAATGTTTCAGCAGCAGCTTCAACGTAAATATGCCGGAGTACGCACTATGGCAAAATTTCATCCGTTGTCCTAAAGCAGGTAAAAACATGCAATTAGACAGCCACAGACACAACTTGAGATTACAAGACGTTAAAAATAGACAGACACAGTATGTCACTATATCTGAGACATTACAGAGAAAACAACAAATGTTTTTTGTTTGTTTTTTTAATGTTAGAAGTTGAAAGTGTCCATAGAAAAAAAGCATTACATCAGGTATGTATTTTAAGTATTTAAAGTATTTTAAGAGTAGCTGCTACAGTTTCTGATGTGTTCTGGCATTGAATTCCATAATTTTGTGCCTCTGACACAACCATTTGGCTAAATTTAGTCCTGTGCAGGGGCGAAACTCTCAGGTTGGTCTAGGGGGGCACCAATAAATAGATGGAAATTATAACATCACTTGAAAGGGAGCCGTGATGCAAAAGAAATACAATAACAATGTACAATGTGTTACAATTAGAATACTGCTGTATTTTCCCAGTCAAAAAGTAAAAAAGTATTTAAAAAACAGTTGTAGAAATAGTACAAATTGTTTTTTATAGTGTAATCATGTTTGAACAAAATAAACACTTCAACAAAATGAAAACATTCAACAATTAATTAATGTAACGTAATGTATGTATAATAATATGTTTGTATTTAAAGTATTTTATCATTTCAACTGTATATCCAGTGATGGGAAGAATACTTTAACAATGTATTCCATTACAGAATACCGAATACATGGTTTGAAAAGTACTTTGTAACGTATTCCATTACTTTGCCAAATTTAGGTACTGTATTCTGAATACTTGAATACTGAAGCAAGAGCCAGTGGTGAACCGGGGGGACCTGGGCCATATATTGCGCTGGAGGCGGGGCCAACAAACCACTTTACAATGTGTGTGGAACATGCACCGCGCTGTCCACAACCGCTGTGTACACACTTTCACCCAGGAGTTAAACCATGCTGACAATCTTTTGAGTCACTGTAGTCCACACTCTACCGCGCACAGAGTATCAGCTGATTAACATCAGACTCCCGCACACACGCTGAAATTGCGCAAAATTGTATCGATCTGCTCCAAATGACGAAAAAGCACTGAGCGTGTTCCCTTTAAATTATGAATTAGATTGGACGTTGGGACCAAAACACCTCGGTCCCGTATCCGAACAGCGGACAGTGCCAGAGCTCAGCGGACAGAGCTGTGCGCATCTTGTGTGTGCGTGTAGGTGCATGTGTGTGCATGTAGGTGTGTGTAGGTGTGTGTAGGTGCGTGCGTGCGTGTAGGTGCATGTGTGTGCATGTGTGTGCGTGTAGGTGCGTGTAGGTGCGTGCATGCGTGTAGGTGCATGTGTGCGTGTAGGTGCGTGTCTGATCGTGCTCGCTGCACAGAGCAGGTGGATGGAGAGCTGGACAGCGCTTTGAACCACGTGAGTAAAACAGAGCAATCGCTGGTGATTGGAATGTTGAAGTAACCCCATGAATGAATGCGCTGTGAGAAGTGGGCGGGACCACCGCGCGTCCGTGTGCGAGACGTTTGGTGTTGGACATGTGTTCCTCTGAACAGTTTGAATATGCATTATAATAGGTTTATTCAAGAGACGCAAAGGAGGCTGAGCTTGATTAAAAACCTAAGCAGTCTCTGCACTAAAACAAGCCTCATAAAGCACAGCTCTGAGGGCGCGTGGCTCTCAATGCTGAAAGCTCTCAAAAATGCTCTCAAAAATTAAAAAAAAAAAAAAAAAAGAATTTTGTAGAGTTAAAATGTCTTGATTTCTGGATATTAATCTCAGTTTCAGTCTGTGCCTTAGTCTCCTCTTGTGAATGTGCTGGTGCTTATTCCAGTGTTAGTTTTTTTAGTAATAACATGGGGCAAGCCCATTTAGAACTTTAAAAATGAGACAGACATCTAGGAGCATGTAATAACTTTCAAAATCCAGTGTTTTGTTCACTTAGAATGTTACAATAATGATAATAGAACAGCTTTTTGTCTAGAGTTTTCAAAGTTTTCTTAAACAAAGACTTCAGGGGCTTCAGTGTGTTCTCATTTGTCTGGGACCATGTTGAGTGCATAGAAGCTTTTGCTAACTCTATAGTCAGATAAGGCCTTATTTGTTTAAAATTTGACAGGTTAAATTTAATAATATTGGAATTTTTTTTGACATTATCTTTGAAATATAAATTTAAATCAAAAATTATTCCAAGGTTCTTAAATAAAGCACATCTAATCGCTCTCCACTGACTAACACCAATGGCTGTTCACCTCTTGCTGGCTTTTTTTTCTTCGTTTTTTTTTGTACTGAGGTGTATAAGCAAGAATTAGGAGCCAGTGAGACACCAGACTGCAGAGGGGATGGCAGCAGCTTCATCGAAATTATATCCTATTTAAAAGGTTTGAGAGGTAGTCACCTGGACTTTTAAAAGAGTCCAGAATGATTTAGTCTATAATAGTGTCCTCTCACCAGGTCAAGTGAGAAAACAAGCCAATCATATGCTAATCAGGCGCTTAACAATTGTGAGGGAGGCTCAGTCAGATTACAACAGGACTTCAATGGCCCATTACAGCTCTAACAGAACAAAAGCAGTGTAGTTTCAGATGTCTACTTCTCAAACCTTGTCTATGATGGATCACCCCTGGACGAATGAGGGGTTACACTGATTTCCTTTTTGAAAGCTTATTATTTAAGACCACAGTTAGTTTGTTTTTCATACTGGGCCTTCTTGTAATCTACTTCAGAGTGTCACACGATGTTGCTGTGATGTTTCTTGTCAGCTGACGTACACAGGTTTCGGCGCCGGCCTCCTATCAGTGGAGGCAGAACGACAGCGCCATCTGCAGTCCTGCTTCTCCAGGACAGTATCCCAGGCGTGGAATAGTAAATAGGCCCCCTCGCCCTGGTTTATAGTCCCGTGGTCACGTTTTTGTATTTTAATTGCCTTGGATAACCGTAACCCTAACCAAATGAAACTCACTGGTGTATTATTGTGTGTTGTTTATTTCCTTCAAAAAAAGCATGTTAAAGAAATATTTTAGTTTTACATTTGTGGCAGCGGTTAGAGGAGCCCAAAAGTTGTTCTTGAGATGTGTAGGCTTTGTGTCCTTAGGCAACACACTTTTCCTACCTATGTATGAATGATGTATAACCTAATGGTGGTCTTTGGTGTAGATAGGTTAGATAGGTTGCCACTCAAGATGAATGAATAATATACAATTGTAATTATTATTGTTAAGGTGAGACAGTACTGGCATAACTAATTTTTTTCATTTTTTTTTTGTTTTCGGTCAGTTTGGTCTCTCAACATATCGGCTTTCATGTGGAAACAACAAATTTGTCCAATCTGCCCTTAAAAAGGTTTAATTCTTCCATTTAATCCACTTGCATCCATTGATTTCAATGGGATATCATGACTTCAAAAGCCAGTTTCTTAAAATGCATTTTTCTCCCCTAGTGACATGGGGATCACCTCTTAAAGTAGATCCCACACGCACCTAACTTTACAATGTTGGATTTGAGATTTTGATGAAACGTATTGATCGATTTTTAAATATCTAATTCTAAAATTGATTTATTGAAGTTTTAAGTAAAAAAAAATTAGGACAATTTTCAGTCCAATCTAGTTTACAAAATAAACCAAGAAATTTAAATCAGGTTGTGTCCATTTTTCAGGTTTATATGTCCCAAATATGTGTGTTTTTGCAGTTTCACACATAAAATGCCTTATTTTGATATAAAAATGACATGATAAAAAACCTGTAATATATATATTTTTTTCATTTCACATTTCATTTATGTGAGGAAATGGGAACAAGCAGTAGAAAATGAATGAATGAAGTTTCAAATTGATATATTTATATATAAGATGTTTTCCTATTCACCTGTCACCACCTTAATTGGTCAACTTAAGAATCTGCTCTAAAAGTTGACCATATACTGCATAAGACAAACTTTTTAGTGACACGTAATCGCTCTTGGCATTTGTCCTGTGACACTGCACCAGTGTCAGATAAACCTGATTAGACGACTTCCTTTGAACGTCCTGAGTCTGAGCAGGATGAATTTGGCAGCTGTAAGTTTCTGTGTCGCCGCGGGCTGCAGTTTAGTGGAGAGCACTTTCCTTTTGTAAATGGGTGAGTCTGTTTGAACGGCTAACAGGGCTCTATGTGGTGCCTTAACACTTTTACAAGAAATATATTGTTTTCATGAGGCTGTGGGTCTTTAGCGCGTGTAGCAGGGGGTTGTTCTTAGTCAACGAAAATGTGCATCAGCCGACGCAAGTTCAAGTGATGCATTTATCATTCATTCCATACTCAGTGATGGTAAGTTACTTCTATAGCCACAGCTGTCCTGGGGCAGACTGACGGAAGTGAGGCTGCCAATCTGTGCCATCAGCCCCTCCGACCACCACCAAGCACTGACACACCACAGCATACGAGGCATAGTGAGTGAAGTATTGATAAAGGACACAACAACGGGGAATGAATGCTTTTCTTAATCATTTTGCTTGAAATCCTGTCTTCTAAGTGCTTTTTGGGTCAGATATTTGGTCTGATCCAAAAAGCACAGATTTGTATATTATATATCACCATAACTGTAAATATGCACAGTGTCTGCAAATAAAAAGAAAAAAAAACAAAAAAAAACGCAGGGAGGACAGGACCCTCTCTGTGGTCGGCCACAAACTCTCGAACGCTCTGCCTCCCCACGTCCAATCAGCCCCCACAGTGGAGTATTTTAAGTCTCGTTTTAAGACCCGTTTTTATTCTCTGGCTTTTCACACTGCGTGAGTGTGTGGTCCTTTGTGTTTTTATTGCTTCGTTTGTTTTATTCCTATTTATCTTTTACTATTTTATTCTATTTTTGGTTTTTATTTATTTATTTTTTTAGCCACTATAGTTTTTAGATTATTTATTTACTCTTTCTTTATTTGCTGTTTTGTATTGTATTATTATAGGAGCCATGAGCAAGTGTATTTGATGCTTTTGTGTGCAGCACTTTGAAACATTTTGATTTGTAAAATGTTCTAGGTATATAAAGTGGATTGGATTGAACTCATACAGCCATATATTTTTCTAAATTTTACCCACAAGATATAATTTTGTTTCCACCTCAAAGACAAACCTGAAGTAATTTTTGCTGATTGAATTAAGCATGTTCAAGGAATCTCATGGTTACACTGGTTTCAACACCAACATTTACTCCATGCAGGACGTGTTCTGACGTCTTACACACTGTATTATTCTAATAATGTCTGCTATCTGTTATACTCTCTGATTTGCCATAGCACAGTCGCTATCACCCATTCAGTCCCCATGTTAAAGGACGGCATCAGAAAGATGAAATCAAAGTTGTATTTTATTTTTCAATATGCATTGTTTTTACATTCTAAAATATGGGATTGTGATGTCATGGAAAACCCAAAACATCAAAATGGATGAATAAAGATCTGAACTGGCTTATAAACGTGACGCAGACAGAGAATCCACCTGTCGTTCTTGGGAGTGCTTTGACTCTGAGGCAGCTTTGGCAGCAGAGATGGCCTTTTGGCAGCAAACATGGAATCACAATGAGCCGACACGACGAGATAAAAGCGGAGATGACTTATTCGGGGTCGAGATAAAAATGTTCAACTAGACGCTTAATTGATTAATCCTGTAATAAATGATCAGCATCACAGGAGCGTTTGATCCCATCCGGCTCTCCTCGGCTCACTGCGCAACGGTCAATCTGCTGTCCCCAGAACGCCCTGGAAAATGTTAGCTCAGGAAAAGACTGATAGAGAAAGTATTACATGAAGATAAGTTTCCATAGTTATTTTAAGTTTGCGAACAGGGCGACACCTCATGCACTTCTCTTCCTGTTCTGACCATTTTACATTTTTACGACCCGCTCCATTCTAGCTCATCTTCTTCTTTATGTGCCCCTCATGCCGTCCGTTCTTTTCTACTTCTCATTCTTTCTATCTTTCAGGTTTAGAGGGGGATACAAAGCTCCAAACTGGCCTTTGCAATCACCCAATAACACATTTGTCTACAATCGGAGGTGGGTAGATCAGCCAGAAATGTTACACATGTTAGTTAAAAACAATATTGATCAAGTAGAAGTAGTGGTTCAGGAAAATGTACTTAAGTAAGAGTATTAAAGTATTCACAGAAACTAATTCTAACTGTCTGGACATAACATCTGATTCATAATTTGAAAGGAATTTAATGAGAAGGACAGAACTTTAAATAATCCTCAAAATCAGGTACTATCAAACGATGGACCAGAAAAGTGACTAAATCAAACGAATAAACGGTGCATAAAACGCAAATGTTCAGTGCGTTTCATATTGTCGACATAAAGGTTTTGTAACAAACGCGTTCACTCAAAGAAGAATACTGCTGCATCAGAAAAAATAGCAGGTGTTTACGTTGCAAGAAAATTTCTCTCAGCAGTACAATTTCTTCAAAAAGTTCCACTGTTCATTTGTGACCACAAGACAGACATCATCTCTTCATTGTGATAAATGTCGAGAGTAATTCTGTCCTCAAGCTTCACTTCAGTTCAGTTCAGTTCAGTTTATTTGCCATTTGCAGTAAAACACTTTGAAAAAAAGGTGAGAGAAGCTCAAAGTGTACAGCGTTCCTTCAGAAGAGATTAAAATGCCTGTTGCAGTTTTAAAGTGCACTGTTAAAGTCATCACTGCCGGTGGGAAGAAACTCCTGCTACGGCCTGATGTAGCATTGAATAGATCATAAAAAAGGTGATATTGTGCACCGGGAACAACGATTGGAACGAGTGCACGCAAAAGGAACATTGGTATGCAGCAGAGGATCTTGAAAACAGCTCTGTCTTGAGTCTTAAGGACGGTCTGTGATTAGATACAACACACAAGAAGCCACTTAGGGAAGTTCATAAGTAAAATATAGCATTGCAGTTGTTTGTTTGGTTAAATCGACTGCACTGTAAATCAATTTAGCATTTTTGCACCTTGCTCTGACACACCCAAACACCCAAAGCTTCTTGTCCTGGCCATTAGAAGATGAAGTAGGTGGAATAGTGCCATTAAAATTTGTTCTGAAGTTCATTAATAAAGCACTCATACAACAAAGCATTGTCATTTCTATTGTTTGTTTGGTTAAATTGCCTACACACAAAAAAAGCAATGTTATTCTTGCAAGTAACTATAATATCTCCACTTGAGAAGGAGCACATACAGAACAACTTTGAAAAGATTCTTCCACTCGAAAATGCGTTATTATTCTTGCAACTAAATGGCCATAGGCAGATCCGCCCGTAGATTCTTGTCCACATAAGAAGAAGCACACTTTGAAAAGATGGTTCTCCAAGGATTGCAAACAACCTTTAACTCAGGGCATTTAGCATATTTTCATAAAGACACGTCTTTTTGGTTGTAAATCCTTCATTCGCAGAAGCCGGTCTCGCAGGGTCATGAATATGTGCCTTGACTTCAAAACATATATTATACAGAAAATGGTGGTTTTCTTGTATAGGAGGTATGTAAGTACGAGGTTAAAAGCCCAAAACTACACTGACGGGAATGGAATAAGAAGAATAGACCTGTGCCCTCTTCTGTCCTCTGTAAGTGTGTCTTCTTTGTGATTCTGTGCGGACGCTTCAGTGGTTTTTCACAATCAAAACCATGAAGAAAACACACTCAATACAATCTCGCCGCTCCTCTCTCTCTGTATAGGTGAGAGACCTGCAAATGCTCCGCTTTGGTTCGGCACCATTTTAGTGTGAAATGCATTTCTCCGGCAGCTATACAAAACTCAGAAACCGTTCTTTTCTAGTGTGTGGGAGGTGGAGAAACGACGTCGTGGAACAAAAAGGCAGAGACAGAGTAATTACTGAATTAAAACACGGAGAGGGCGAGGCGGTGATTTCCTCATGTGGTATTTATCTTGTTGTCAAATTCAATTAGAGACACTGGACTGTAAGTATAGCCCCGGAAATACAAAGGCACAGACGCAACGATTTGTTTGGATGCAATTTGGCCTTTTGTTAATAAATGTGCAATGTATGTGTATGCAATAATTACAGTGATTTATATGGTAAATATCTATACCTTTTACAATTTAAAAATAAAGATGTAAATAAACAATGTGGTGAAGTACCATTGATTATTTTCAAGTACTTTGCAATTTTCTTACCCTTAACAAGCCATGACATTAATAGGTGTTTTAGAAAGACTTTTTTTTTTTTTATAAAGGGCCTGTTTTTTGTAACTTTTGTAATCAACTTTGAAAACAGAATTGTCAAAACCCAACAAATGCTTGATCTACTATCTGTAAGAATCTCCCAACAGCAGCTTCTCTCCTCTTTGTATTTTATATTATACCCAAATAAATCTAGACAGGATTTGAGATCTGATTTTCCTTTGTGCAGAACTTGTTCCAACTTATAATCAGAGTAAATCAAATGACAGAAGCCAAACGACAGAGTGTCAGCTTCACAAAGAGCCCAGACGTTTGTTTCTGCTCCAAAGAGTTCAGAAACAGCTTCAGTTTGAATTGCTGAATCGTTTTGGGTGAAAATGGCCCGAATGATAAGGGAATTGTCTTTTCAAAATCGCTTTACAATTTTTTGTATTATTTGTTCACTAGCCACAGCTGCCCTGGGGCACACTGCTGAAGCGAGGCTGCCATCTGCTTCCAAGAGTTTCCCGAGGCAAGCTGAGTCACTTCTTGTTTTCTTTGGCTTTTGATTAGTTTGAGATCTTGACTTTTTGATAATTGTTTAATTCTTCACTGTCCTGAGCTGTTTTACTTTCTTTACTTTCTTTGTGTGCCGCACTTTAGTAATATTTAATGTTTTAATAGCACTTTATAAATAAAAATGGATTTGACTGGCAGATTGGGCATTCTCAAGGTAGTTTCACAGCTCTCAACGGATTTCAAATTATTTATATCAAACATCGTGCCAGTTTAGATGCAATTGCAGTATTAAGGCTGAAAAATTAAGAATGTGCCAAGAAGACGCAGTCATTTGGATATTTGGCTCCAATAAAATGAGAATTTTACACATTAATTGAGATTGACATTAGTAATTGTTTGTTTACATGGCAACATTCTCATGGATCTATTAATGGACGCTTAAATTGGCCCTGACTGTATCTTTATGAGTCACTGGAAAACATTCAAAATTATTAGCAATTCTTATATAATTTTCTCCACATTTAAACACATAATTCCTTGAGAACTTTAGATAATTTTATGTCCACCGTGACTCTCCTGTGGTACTATTAGATCAAATAAGTTCTTTAAAGACACGCTTGAATGCTAATTTGCATACAGGGGAGTCGTCTTGTCCACACAGACCTCATCTGCAGTAAAAGTGACAGGATCGCACAAATTTTGCACTCATTATCATGCATGAAATGACCCTTAACGTTTGGAAACTTTCTCTCAACGTGAAGAACATCTGACTTTGATCTGAGAGTTTCTTCAGTGCCTTCCCTAAGGACAGAGGAGTGAGCGAAATCCAGGACGCGGCGAGTGACTACAGAGCGCCTTTTAAGTGTAGAGTAAGTGAAGAGGGATATACTGTTGCTGAGATGTCTCTGTGCAGGAAAAACAATAAAAGATTAGGTTAAAAATGTGTAGGACAAATTGTCATTGACTTAAAAGCAGGAATGTTTGTCCTCTGTATAATCATCCTGTTGGTGCACACAATTGGTCAGTATTCAATGCCAATGCTGCTAGGAAAGACTACTATGTAAAAAAAAAAAAAAAAAAATATATATATATATATATATATATATATATATATATATATATATATATATATATATATATATATATGCAGCACCATGAGACTGATTCCTGGCCGAGATACAATAATATACTGAACAATTTGGCAGTGTTGAATGTGTTATGGAAAATACCTGCAGTGTTTTCTAGTGGAGAGTCTGACACCTGATTGTCTCTATGTAGAGGTCATCGCTTTGCCTGGGAGGTTTCATAGTATGGCATTAAAGGGAACATATTCTGCTATGAGCTTTTAACCATGTTCTAACATTATTCCCTCATCAAAAAATCAAATACTTGGAGTTGCATTTAGCTTCAGTTTGATGAATTCTGGTTAGAAAATCCCCTACCTCCGACCATCAAAAGCACTCCATTCTGAATTCCCTCATTTTTCCGATGTTAGACGTCACTTATCTGAGACTCTTCTGCTGTTTTTAAGTCCTTAAATCAACCCCAGTCTCGTTCTGAGCTTCTCTGCCATCTAAACACGATCAATTTTGTTTTTATGAAACAAAAGAGTGTTCAAAAATGTGTAATGGCAAACTGAAGGTACTCAAGAGCGTGTTTGAAGGCCAATAACAATATTAAAAATGCATTTTTCTCCATGAATGAGTGTAACTTCGTATTCATTCAGGTATAGTCGATGGTAGAGAAGGTTTCAAAGGTTTTTTGTTTGATTCTTCATTGAGACGTTTCTACTGCAATCAGGAAGTAATTTTCAATCTAGAGTAAACACAGAGAAATGTTGACTCTGTAATGTTCAGTTGTTACTCTCTGTTCCGCACAGAGCTGGGGAAGAAGGCCATCACAGAAAAATGGACAAAAACTGAACCAAAGGAAATTATAACTGACATTTGAAAATGATTACATGTAGACCTATTTGAAAAGGGAAGAAGAAAAAGTACATGCTGCACCTTTGAGTAATCTTTAGACATTCCACAACTCTGTACATTTCATGTTAACACCTTGGCTCCTCACTGAACCCAATGTGTAAAAGAATTACATTTTGCCTTGTTTGTCTTTCAGCGCGGCAGCTCCACATATAAAACCACGGCGAGGTGTTGTGGCAGAGAGCGGCGAGGGTTAAGGGCCCGAGTCTGGCTGTATCAAAGCCACAGTAGCGCTGGAGAAAAGCTGTTAGCAGGAGCCGAGAGCGCCCTAATCGATTGTGGACAGTGTCGCGGTGCACAGCCAATCACAGCAGCTCCTGGGACTTCTGTGGGTGAGACACTTACACGCTGTCTGCCGCCCAATCACACACACACAGACACACCACACACACACACACACACACACTCCACACACACACAGACACACACACACTCCACACACACACACCACCGGCACCCAAACCCTGACAGAGGGAACTTCTCCAGCTTTTCATCTTGACCTTGAAAGTACAAATCTGGAAAAGTTAGGACACTCTTACTGACAATATAATACTTTTCTTATTTTTACACATCTCACACTGCAAAAAGTACCCTACTAGAAACAAGAAAGCAAAAATTAAATAAAAATAAGTGGGGTAAGCAGAAACAAATACATGTTTCTCAAAAAATAATGAATCAGTATCTCATAAATTACTCAATTTAAGATTTTTTTTTTCTCATTTTAAGCTCGATGTCAGAAAAATGTGCTTAAAAACTGTAAAATGTAAACAGTGTTCTAGATAATATAGTACATTTCAGGAGGAATTTGCTAGATTTAAGCAAAAAAAAATTTTACTACTTTTTCTTAAAGTCTATATGACAGGTTTTCTTGTTTTTCTGATTCTGCCTTAGTTTGGTGGGAGGGCACCTGTGGTAAATATTTATTATAGTTTTACATCTGTGAAGTTACAGTTTGTGAAGAAATTTGAAATATAAAATACAGTAAGTAGTGCTGAGTTCTAAAATGCAATCCCTCTGTGATGTCATCAAAAAGCGACGTACCATTCTGACAGTTTAAACGGCCATTCAACAAAATAAAGGTGTTATCAGGCATTATTATTTGTCAAATCATAACTGTTGTGTAATTTATATGGATTTTGGCCCTTGTTTTCAAAACGGTTGCTAGGTAACAGTGGTAGAATCACCTTCACCTCTGTCATATTTGTTGCCCATGTCCAACCAAAAACCAAACCACCAACCAAACATTATGGACTTCACAAAAACTGTCAACTGGGGACAAACAGGCAAAATGTTTAGTAAAATCTTAAAAGCACTACATTTTAGTGAACTGTGACGTCTAACCTGTCATATAGACTTTAAGTTGAGAAAAAATATTCTTAGTCTAAAGCTAAAGAAGAAAAAGAACTGGTTTTAGCAAACACATCTCAATGAGAAAAGGCCAGAGTTTATCTGTTAAGAAAAATATGGATGTATTTCTTATCATGAGACTTTTTTTATTTTCTTCCTTTTTGCAGTGCAGTCAGGTCATATTTTCATTCAGTAGAAACAATTAGCTCTAACAAGTGTAGTAAAATGGTATCTATTTGAATGCTTTGTGTGTGCCCTACTTTTTCCCAGTCCACCTTTCTTTCTGTCTGGACGTTATCTCCTGTGTGTCTGACAGCGGCCCATTCTTCGCGCGACAAAATGGAGGAAGAGTAACCTTTACAAACACGTCACAAATACACAGATTCCAGTGATTGTATCTGACAAACTACTCTTCAAATCAGTGGCATAGATCTACTCTGACTATATGAAGGCATGAAAAGGTGTGAGGCGGCAGCAGGGGCAGCGCCAGACTTTGTTTTTCAATGTCAAATGGCCCTGACATTGTGTTTGACAAAGGGACAGAGTATGAAAGTGTCCCACAATTATCCTGCTGCACTGGGAAACATGCATCCAAAATTAGACCACAAGTGAATGAGTGCTTGACATAAGTAGTATTCATCTTGTTTTGGGTACATTTTGATTGTTTCAAAGCAAGATTGCCAATGGAACAAGCATAAAATCTTCTTCTTAAAGCAGAACTCAGTAACTTCAGCGACAAAGCTCCCCCTGCAGGTCTCTTGTGAAAATGCACTGCCTGTAAAAAGATGCAAAAGCTTTTTTTTTCCTTTCCTTTTTATTGAAATAAGGAAGTGTAATCACATACAAAAACATTTCATGTCACCAAATATAAAAAAGAGAGCAAAGCTTTCTCAGGAGTTGTCTTCGAGTCGGCGTCAGGAAATGGTGCATGGCTGGTTTTCCACGCAGAGCCAGCAGGGGGCGACGACGAAAGCTTAAAAAAAATACCATTTGCAACCATCACACGGACTTACGAAGACATTTATATAAGGTAAAAGTGTTATGTTACTTAGTTCTACTTTAAATTTTGTTTTACTTAAAATAACAAAAAGACGAGCATTTTGTAACTTAAAATTAGAAAATAAACCACCACTACACTTATTGTTCTGTTGGCAAAGTAAAAAAATAGTCAACTCAAGATAAATACCACTTAATTGCACTTTTTTACTTATTATCTTGAACATTTTTCCAGTGCATTTTCAGCAGCAGCAGAACCACGAGCCACTTCATCCTCTCCTTCGCTTTGCCCTCATTGTCACCAGAGTTCGATCCATAAAGGGAGACATTTTCCCTGACAATCAAACCCACTAATGTCTCCCTCACTGCTGAAGAGATAATCAAACTCACCTCAAACAAGCTGAAAGTTTTGCATTATCTCTTTTCTTAGATTCATTTTGACATTTCAATGAAACAAAAGCACACATTTGGCCGTGTTGTTGTGGGAGTCGAGATCTGGAGGAAACAAGTTGTTGAAAATACTGCTTTGAGAGCAGAGTAAATCCCCCTTCTCTCTCCCTCTCTCTGTACTCTTTGAGTCAGAGCTTGGTTCTTGATGTGGAAAAGGCGTCTCTAAATTAGGAGCGGGGCTTATGGAGGAAGTCATACAGTTGGCAGCGGCGCTCTCGTGTGGGCGACAACTCACTGGAGTAACTGAATAACACATTTATATAGATAGTGACTCCCCACGGTGTGACCAGGCGGCACCAAACACAAATTAATGCATATAAGATCAATGTTGATGGCAATTGTCACCCTCCTACTATTGAAAATGTCTGTGAGAAAGCCCCGATGACACGTTCAGACAGTGCGATGTGTCACTGTTGATGATTCTGAAGAAATGAAACACCATCCAAGCAGAAATAATAGGATGGGATCGTAAATTAGCAGCAGGAGAAAAGTAATATTTTACCTTGAGCGTTTCAGGAGTGACACCAAGACAACAGATGGCGTGAGGCGAACAAAAACAACTTAATGAGGACAAAACAAGTAATCATCGCGAAAACAGGCGCAGATCTCTTTCGACAAATTAAGGAATAAAGATACGCAGATTCAGATAAATGCAGCGTACACGCGGTTTTTAATTTGTGATGCATTGTCTTCCTTGTCCTCCAGTCGTATCACAGAGCGGTTGTGAAAATGTGAGGCGAGAAAACTCTGTGGTGTAGCTTTTCTGACCTCAAGAATTTGGTCAAGAGCCAAAGTTTTAAACCGTGAGGATGTTTTCGTTCTTTCTTTGCTTTTATTGCATCGGTCAAAGCGTGTTTTTGCACAATAAAAAGAGGACAGACTGTAAATGTGGAGAAATAAAATGTGTCAGAATTTGATTACAGAAATACTGTTTGATTAAGAACCTTTGAGACACAATATGCAGGATCTGTCTTAAATACAGGTTTTAACCAGCTTTGATCACATATTTAACTGTAAATCTGTGTGTGTATAATGTAAGTTTGATCAAACATGAAAAGCGGAGTAAAGTAAACTTGTCTGCTGCTCCCCTCATATCAAAAAATAATCAATTTGTCTACAAAAGAAACTGAAAAACATACGAACACTTCTACCAGAGTTTCCCCATATTTATATAATTTAAGATATTGATAGTATTGATATTATATTATATTGATATTGACAGATAGTGAAGCTCCACAAATGGTGCACCCACACTAAAAAAAAACAACCCAAAAACATATTGTAAGGAATATTTAAACCGGTCAATGATTTAACTATTTGTTCCTTTACTGACCCCTTGTGGCTAGAATTTGTATCATCATGTGCGCTGGCGCTTAAAACTTTACAAATTAGGCAATTATTTTGGTTTGAACTTAAAGGTGCACCTGCTTGTCTCCATGGAGATATTGCCTCTAATGTTAGTATGGCATTAAACTTATCTATCTTCAACAATGATAATGATGAAATGTATAGTATTCTAGAGTTAAGGATAATAATTAATTTAAATGTGTATATTTTTATAGTGTCAAAGAAATATATTGCATATTTTGAAAAATTTTGCAGATTCAGGTTTTTATGTTGTATTAATGATATGAATGAATTGGTTTTATTTTAAACACTTAATGGCATGTAATAATAACTTTTGGAGAAAACATATGGGGGACCCTCCTCCAGAAAAGCTACGTTTTTCAGCTTAAAGATATGTTCTATTTATGGTTCTAGATTGTTTTAGTTTGTCTTTCTCCACTTCTATTTGCTTATAATATGGCATGAAGGCCTCTCACAATAATAACTAATCAGTCAATAAATTAAAGCTTGAACAATCATTTTGCTGACTCAATATTTGCCGTGTGAACATTTTCTTTGCACTAACAGGAAACCTTTTATTATTTTTTGATAACATATTCAAATTTCAGCTGTAAAGGTTAGAAGATTTAACATATATGACTCATCAATTAATTATTCTAGCAATTTATTAGTTACAGCTCATGTTTCTTTTTCTTCATTTGGAATAAGCTTTGTTGAGATCCTCGAGTTTTTGTGTTAGTATAAAGTAGTTTAAATATTATTTTTAGTAATAATATTTTCTGTCACAGTATATTTCACTTCAAAAGTTGTTGAAGTTTAGTTTTGTGCTTTCTTGCTCAAAATCTCCACTTTGTGAACCTAATGTTTTGACAGAGCTTGTCCTTTGCTATCTAGTATTCCACAGTTGTGACTTCTTGATGTTTTGTAAGTCATTTTCTTAAGTGAAAATCTTGTGGCTGTAAAAGGAACAAAGGGAAGAGAGTGTTCTTATTAAATTGTGCTTTTGAAAGCCTGATTAAAATACAGGGAAAAGCAGTTAAACTTTTTCACTAAAAGGCCCTGCAGGTAAGTTCATTTTTATGCTCCAACACTCAGCATTAATTTTTCTTCATTATAACTTCCATCTTGTTTCCCCTGAAATTATGCCGTACATATATTACAGTACATTATGCAGAATACAAAATGATGTGGCAGAAAGCTTAAATGGCAGCTGTGTATTTTTAAACTTCATTTCTTCCAAAGACAAAAATAAATAGCAATTCCAAGTCTCAGGGTCGTCGTTAAAGAACTAAAATCAGGCAATACATTCTGTCTCATCTGTTTAATGTTAAGAGATGTTTGGGGATTTAACTCCACCCCGGTTCTTTGATTGCTCCTTCTGAACTTGTTCATTAGTTTGTTAATTCTGATACACAAAGTCCATTTATGTGTTCAGTGTTTGAGAATTGTTTAAAGTTACAGGTCTGGGGTCTCATTTATGAAGCGTGCAGATCCAATCCTTTCATTTTACAGCACATTTCACAAACGAAAGAGATGCACATGAAGTGAAATAAAATCAAGTAGTTAATATAGAACAAACAAAAGTAGTAAAACAAAATAAAAAACAATATAACATATGAATAAAAGAATACATTTATGGACAAAAATAAACAAACTATACTATACTAGCTAACTAAATAGACTAATAAGCCTAGGACCTTATGTGTAAAATATATATATAAATAAAAAATGTGTTTCGTCCATACGCAGTCAGAATTCCATGTAAATTTTCATAAATTAGGCCAGATCTGTGGAAAGATGAGTCTTGACAAAGTATTTAGCTCCTCCTGCAAGCAGCAAGATGTTTTAGCAAAAAAACAAAAAACAAAAAAACAAAGCAAGATATATAAGTTTATCAACATACTATGAAACATTCAAGGAAAAAGCAATGACACCAACACGTCTATAACATAAGCAGATGGTGTACCCCCAAGAAAAGTTACATAGTGCACCTTTAAAGCTCTGGTCAGAACTGGGACTTGAAAGTGTCGACCATTTTGAAACAAATTTTTGTGCAAAATTTGATATTTACAGAGAGAGCAACATACAGTTTCTGCTCCAATGTTCTGTGTCAAGACATCGAACAGACCTAAATGATAATAAGCTGAAATAACTATTTTGGTACTGTGTAAATAATCCTATTCAAAAAAAGTTATGACCTGACCTGCTTGTGAAATGTTTCCCCTTAGAACAAGCCTCACATCAAAATAATACATGGATAGTTAGATACCGAATCTAAATTTAGGCGACATGTGTTAATTGGTGCAGGAGAAACACAGGAAATAATTCCTGCTGTCGCCATCAAACTCCTGATCACTGCTGTCAAAAATGTGAATATGTACAAGTCGTGAGAGTGTTATAGTCTTACATTTATTTTGTTTTTATTTGGGGGTTTAGTTGATTAAAAGACAGATTTGTTTTGTATTCCAGTCTTGCTTTTTATTTTTATAACTTTTTCTGTTTCTGTTCATATTTTTTCTGTTGGTCGGTTGCATAACTGTAACAAAAAGGATTTCCATGTAGAGATGAATAAAATAATACTGATTCTGAGGTATCGTAGATGTAATCGTGATTCAGTTATTACTCTATTCAGTTGTAATCGAAAATACAATGAATTCCCTTCTGTTCAAAATTATAAGTGCACTCCTTTTGCCTCCTGGAGCAAAGGCACTTTTCTAAAACATCACTAACCAACCAAATAATTGTTCAAAAATAATGGTGATTTCAATTATGAGCCAAATAATGTTGTTGTTTTTTTTGTTGTTAATCAAGCAGCCCTAATCTGAGGATGATACGGATAGAAAATAAACCAGTTTGACAGTGCAGACTTAACAATCCAATTCTAGCATAGTATTGTAAACCAGCTGCGCACAAATGGCAAAACTGTGATTGTTATGCCTTCTGAAAACATTTGTGTATTTGTGCACTCTTGAAACCCTGCATTTTCCCAGTGTGTCCAGCGGTGTTGACGTCTGAGTAAAAAGGGTCGGCGTGTGGAGCGCAGTGGACAGAGAAATCACTGTGTCCCTGCTCTGGACCAGACACAGTTCAAGTGCAGGTGGACGGCACTCAGAGCAAACAGTCAATAAGCAGCACCGGCCCTTTAAATGTCAGTCACCGTGGAAACAGCTGCCCGCCGAGACCAAAGAGACTAGTTTGGAAAATACATGAAAAACTACGTACAAATATATCAGCTAAACAAATAGGCCAACAATATATTTAATGATACAGCTAAATAAAAGCAGTTTGAAGCAAAGCAAAGTACTTAAATGTTAAAGGAGAATTAAAAGTTTGGACACTACAAGAAAACATTATGTTATTTCAAAATGTGCAATGTTTTGTTTTTGTTTTTTTTATCAGGTGTCATTACGAACATACTTAAATTTAGATTTTTAAAATACATTTTAACCTAATAAAGGTTAATTTATGGTCACTGAATGCTTCTATGTAGAGAATATTTTTGAATAAAGTGTATTATTAAGGCAAATCAGCAAGTGTTTATTCTTTTTTTGACATTTCATTTCGAAATGTTGTTCTCTTTGTAATAAAAGGTGTGTTGACATGTGTTTTAGTGTATCTATGGTCCAGTTAATGATTACAATTATCAATGATTATAGTCAATTATATTTTACAGTCAACGCACTATTAGTCGATTCACTAGCAAGGACCACAACCTCAAGCTTGGATGCAGAAGTTTATTGGCGAACAAGAACGATAAAATGCATGAGAGTAGATGATCAATGCCGTTTTGGGGCTTCTAGCGATGAGGGCAGCAGGCTCCCGGGCCTCGATACCCCCCGACTAAAGGATAAGACAGAACAATTAGAAGAGGGTGGGAGGGAGGGGCACGAAATAACGAACACTGGTGTGTGTGACCGGGAAGTTTAAATAGAGTAGTCACCGGAAGGGGCGTGGATGAGGTGTGGTCCTGCTCCCGAACTTTAGATAACAGACTTATCTCCATTTCACTAGCAAGGACCACAACCTCAAGCTTGGATGCAGAAGTTTATTGGCGATCAAGAACGATAAAATGCATGAGAGTAGATGATCAATGCCGTTTTGGGGCTTCTAGCGATGAGGGCAGCAGGCTCCCGGGCCTCGATACCCCCAAAAGAAGCCTTACTGGAGGCCGTGCTGACTGGAGGTTGCAGAGGTTATGCGAGTGGCGGAATTCCTCGGCGGGAGGTGGAAGGATGCGAAAAATGACCAAAAGAAGTTGGGGCTGATGTTAGACCGGGTGAGAATAGACTTGAAATATGGAAGGAACCTGAACTCTGATACGGTCTGGCCTCGATGGTGGAGAAAACCCTTCAGGTAGGATAGCGGGTACTAGACGAATTCTTGGAGGGTTTCGAAGGGCTAGAACGGAATTGAGCACGAAGACTGTGGCCGAATTACCACTGCGGTTGTGTTGCTTTCTTGAGGCACTATGCTGAAGAGAGTAGGAAGGAATGGAACCGGGACGTAGTCTCTTGTAGGCTGACGAGGTCCTAGAGCTAGGCTGTGCAGGATGACAGGAGGAGGCCGGTCAGAGCGGGTCAAGATGCAGCACGTGGTAGATGTGCCATGAGGAACTGTGGTTGGCATTCGTTCTTCGTTGAGAGCCGATATCGTGAAGGTCTGAAGTGAAACAAGAGAATAAGCATGGAGTTATGGTAACCCGGGATGTACTTACTCTGATAATTGACCAGATGAGTGGCTATCAGCCGGGTAAGGCGGTGAAAGGAGGGCATGACGGAGGGTGCGCTACTTCTGCCTTGTGGATAATGGCGATGATTGTAAGGTTATTGGATTGGATGGCCACAAAATGGACGTCTACTCCTGGCCCCACGGTAGGGCAATCACGATGGATAATCATGAATATGGCAAAAGATGGGCTGAAGTGGAGCAACTTGGGCGTTTGATTATTTGCCCTTTACCCCAAAAACGGCCGGTGGAGAGCCGGCTGTAAGAAGATGAATGTTGCTGGATCGTCGATGGGGTCCAGGAGAAGGAGGTGATGCTGTTCGTAATTGTAGCTTGGACTTAACAGACGTGCAAGGATTGCGGCGATGTGAAGGGGTGGAACGGAAGACGTAAGAATCAGGAGTTTGCAGATGAAGGCTTGCTCCTTAGGGATGGTCCGTATGTAGAAGACGAGATGACCAAGGAGCGATGAGAGCTGCTGATTAGTGCTGCAGGAGGCGACGAGGAAGTTACTGAGAAGAGACATCGGGTTCAGCTATTCGATCAGGAGGGCAGACGGCGAAGGTTGAGCAGACGGCGAAGGTCGGGCAGACGGCGAAGGTCGGGCAGACGGCGAAGGTCGGGCAGACGGCGAAGGTCGGGCAGACGGCGAAGGTCGGGCAGACGGCGAAGGTCGGGATGACGGCGAAGGTCGGGATGACGGAGAAGGTCGGGATGACGGAGAAGGTCGGGATGACGGAGAAGGTCGGGATGACGGAGAAGGTCGGGATGACGGAGAAGGTCGGGATGACGGCGGGCTGACGGTGAAGGTTGGGCTGACGATGAAAGGACGGGCCGACGGCGAAAGCTGCTTGACATCGGGCGAGAGAGACAAGGGCTTAAGTGCTGGGACAGAGTCGGAAGCATGGCAGATGTGAGGATGAGTGGAGCGTCTTGGTGCTTGGTAGCTGTCGCGAGGGCACCAGTGTCTGGTGCCTACCGAGGTGATAGCGATGTGGTGCAGGCTTGGGTGGAACCTAGCAACAAGGTGTTGAGACAAACGAGAGAAGATAGAGAAGAAGGTAGTGGAACCTGGGGTGGAAACGCGGCATCTGCAACACAGTGCTTGGAGCGAAAATGTGTTAGAGAGAAAGGTAGACCGGGCAACCCGGTTCTCTATGTGAAGCGTGAAAGCTGGCATCCCGGTGCCCGAGGAGAAGAGTGAAAGCTGGCATCCCGGTGCCCGAGGAGAAACGTGGAACTGGCATCCCGGTGCCCGAGAGAAACGTGGAACTGGCATCCCGGTGCCCGAGAGAAACGTGGAACTGGCATCCCGGTGCCCGAGAGAAACGTGGAACTGGCATCCCGGTGCCCGAGAGAAACGTGGAACTGGCATCCCGGTGCCCGAGGAGAAACGTGGAACTGGCATCCCGGTGCCTGAGGAGAAACGTGGAACTGGCATCCCGGTGCCCGAGGAGAAGCGTGGAAATGGACATCCCGGGGCCCGGGGAGGGAGACGAAATTAGTCAAAGAATGGGATCAAAAGAGAGGAAGCCGGAGAGGGAGAACAAGGCATTGACGGGAGAAATAGATAGGTAGAAAGGATAGAAAGAAAAAAGAAAAAGAGAGAGAAAGGGGCGGGGCTGGGTAAAAAGGGGTGGGGAAGAGAGATTGACGGGTAGAAACGGCAAGCTGGGGAGAGGGTAGCGCTGAATGAATGTGTAATGACTCAAGGTTAGCAACTTGGTGCCTGAGGAAAACGTGGAACTGACGCTGTTGTTTCCAAGGCGTGACCTAGAAATGAGAAGAAAAGAAAGGAAAAGACAAGAAAAGACAAGACGCAGCTCGGTGCGATAATAACTTAGAACGCTGGGGCATCACGGTGCCCGGCGGCGGAGGCTGGGAGCATCTCGCCCGGGCGGCGGCGGTTGGGGGCATCTGCCCGGGCGGCGGCGGTTGGGGGCATCTGCCCGGGCGGCGGCGGCATCTCGCCCGGCGCGGCGGGCGGTTGGGGTATCTCGGGGCCCGCGGCGGCGGTTGGGGGCATCTCGCCCGGCGGCGGCGGTTGGGGTATCTCGCCCGGGCGGTGGCGGCTGGGGCATCTCGCCCGGCGGCGGCTGGGTAACTCGCCCGGCGGCGGCTGGGGCAACCTGGGCCCGGGCGGCTGAGGGCAACTCGGGGCCCGCCGGCGGTGGCCGAGGGCATCTCGGAGAGAAAACTGTGGAACACGGCGACACGGTGCTCGGGGAGAAAACTGTGGAACCGGATGACACGCAGTTCGGGGAGAAACAGGAACCTGGCGAACTGGGGAGAAAACTGTGGAACCTGGCAGCCCAGTGCCCAATGAGCATGAAAACTGGCAACCCGGTGCCCAGGGAGGGAGAGATGAGATGAGTAAACAAAAGGGGAGCGAAATAGGGGAGGCAGGAGAGGGAGTAAAAGCATGGAACTGGCAACCCGGTGCCCGACGAGAAGCGTGGAACTGGCAACCCGGTGCCCAGGGAGGGAGAGATGAGTAAACGAAAGAGGAAAGAGGAGCGACATAGGGGAGGCAGGAGAGGGAGTAAAAGCGTGGAACTGGCAACCCGGTGCCCGAGGAGAAGCGTAGAACTGGGAAGCGTGAAACTGGCAACCCGGTGCCCGAGGAGAAGCGTGGAACTGGCAACCTGGTGCCCAGGGAGGGAGAGATGAGATGAGTAAACGAAAGAGGAAAGAGGAGTGACATAGGGGAGGCAGGAGAGGGAGTAAATGCGTGAAACTGGCAACCCGGTGCCCGAGGAGAAGCGTAGAACTGGGAAGCGTGAAACTGGCAACCCGGTGCCCGACGAGAAGCGTGAAACTGGCAACCCGGTGCCTGACGAGAAGCGTGAAACTGGCAACCCGGTGCCCGACGAGAAGCGTGAAACTGGCAACCCGGTGCCCGACGAGAAGCGTGAAACTGGCAACCCGGTGCCCGGGGAGGGAGAGGAAATTAGTAAAGGGATGGGATCGAAAGAGGAAGCGGGAGAGGGAGAAAGAGTAATTGACGGGAGAGATAGATAGGTAGAAAGGATAGAAAGAAAAGAAAAAATATATATAGAGAGGGAGAGAGCGAGAGAGAGAGAGAGAGAGAAAAGAAAAAGAAAAGGGGGCAGGGCTGGGTAAAAAGGGGTGGGAAAGAGACGGGTAGAAACAGCAAGCTGGGGAGAGGTTAGCGCTGAATGAATGTGTAATGATTCAAGAGGTTAGCAACTCGGTGCCTGAGGGGTGGAGCAAGGTCTTGCACCTGTCCTGAGGGGAAAGAGAGAAGAAGAAAAGAAATCGAAGCTGGCAACCTGGAGTAAAGGGAGGAATGTATGACCCGGCAACCCGGTGCCAGGAAAGGAAGTAGGGCCTGGAAACACAGTGCTAGGAGAGCACGAGCCAGGTACGGCCAGGTAACGCGGTGCTAGGGGAAGGGTAAGTTGAAACAGGAAGAGAGAAAGAGCGAGGCAGAGAGAGACAGAGCGAGAAGATTTTATTTATTTATTATTATTTTTTTTTTTTGCAGTTTTTTAACGAGATTTAGCTTCGATAAATGCGTGAATGAGATGCACGGAAGGATTGGCAACTTGGTGACTGCAGCGAGCGGGAGCAGGAGCCGGAAGCAGGAACGGGGCGCGAGAACCAGGAAATGGAGAGCGAGAGCCGGAGCAGGAATCAGAACGCAGGAGCCGAATCAGAGAGTGGAACCAGCGCAGGAGCCGGGGCGCGGGAGCAGGGAAGCAGAGAACGAGACCCGGAGCAGGGACGCGCGAGTCGGGAAGCAGAGAACGAGAACCGGAGCAGGGACGCGCGAGTCGGGAAGCAGAGAACGAGAACCGGAGCAGGGACGCGCGAGTCGGGAAGCAGAGAGCGGGAACGGAGCAGGAGACGGGACGCAGGAGTCGGGACGCGGAGCGGAACCGGAGCCGGGGCGAGGGAGCAGGGAAGCAGAGAACGAGAACCGTGGCGCGGGAGCAGGGAGGCAGAGAATGAGAACCGGAGCAGGGACGCGCGAGTCGGGAAGCAGAGAACGAGAAGGGAGCAGGAGACGGGACGCGGGAGTCGGGACGCTGAGCGGAACCGGAGCCGAAGCCGGGGCGAGGGAGCCGAGAAGCAGAGCGCGGGAACCGGAGCATCAGCCAGGACGCGTAGTTGGGAAGCAGGGAGCGGAACGGAGCCAGTGCGAGGGTGCCGGGAAGCAGAGCGGAACCGAACGGGACGCTGGAGCCGGAAGCAGAGCGGAACCGAACGGGACGGAGCAGGAGCCGAAGCAGAGCGGAACCGGAGCGGGACGGAGCAGGAGCCGGGAAGCAGAGCGGGAACCGGAACGGGGACGGAGCAGGAGCCGGGAAGCAGAGCGGGAACCGGAACGGGGACGGAGCATAGACTGTAGATATCAGTGGACCATGTTAGCATGCTAGCCGCCGCGTTCCAAATAGGAAGCAGCTATGGAGGCGCTCCTGGCTCCATAAAGCCGAGCTGCCATTCACTTTCTATTGGGACACTGGTGCCCTTTACTCTGTAACTGTTTCTGTCAAGCTCACCATCTTGGAACTAAAACGTCTGTTTTGACTCACTCTACATGAATCAGGTGTTTTTTTTTTCGTTAGGTTGTTCATAAATCAAGTTATTAGCAATAATAACTGACCAATCAGGTGCTTCCTTTTCCAGGGGCCGTTTTCTCTAGTGTTAGCAACAGGTTTGATTGACAGCTAGCGCCGCACTTTGCCGCCGTCTCCTCTCACCGAGGGGCGGATACCGTTAGCAACCGCGCTCCTGATTAGTCCGTGTGGTTGCCACGATACGCACCCGGATTTCCAAATATGGAGTCTGGCTCCGCTTTAGCCGCTATAACTGCTAGCCGCGATGGGCTTCATTTGGCTGGAGGCAAACGCTATGGGTGACGTCACAATCCCTTAAGGCCAATTCATACTTCATAAGAAGTACGAACTTTGTTCGTGCGCCTCAGGCTGTAAGAACAAAATTACGTCATTATGTTCTTACAGCCTCTGTTCGGCTGTTCTCGCAGCCTGTTCTTGGCACTTCGGCTGAGCAGAACTTTGTTCGGCAGAGCTGTGCGTCAACTAGGCTCTGATTGGCCAGTTTTTCAAAAGGGGCGGGGTAAATTTCCTTGGGCGCATGTTGGAGAAATAGTGTTTGTTATCCTAAAGACAAGGTGGTCAAACCGACGGGCTGACATCCGGAAGTACGAAAAGTGCCTCTCCTCATCTATCTCCTGCACTTGTTGAACGAGCATGCCATCTTCACTCATTTCGTTCTGTCTCCTCGGCCAGCGCATGTAAAAAAAAAAAAAAGTCGTCATCCTCCTCTCTCATCCACTCAAAAACTACATCTGCCATTGCTAAAACGATATCAACTGAGCTGTCAGCGATGGTAATCTCCATAGAAACAGCGTGGAAACAGTTGTTGGGATCACGGGGGGCGGGGCCTGAATGAGTTCGGCTGCGGCGCTTGAGCTGAAGTATGAATGCCAGAGCCGAAACGAAGTTTATTCTTGTTCTTACAGCCTGAGGCGCACGAACAAAGTTCGTACTTCTTATGAAGTATGAATTGGCCTTTAGTCCACTGATATCTACAGTCTATGGGACGGAGCAGGAGCCGGGAAGCAGAGCGGGAACCGGAGCGGGGACGGAGCAGGAGCCGGGAAGCAGAGCGGGAACCGGAGCGGGGACGGAGCAGGAGCCGGGAAGCAGAGCGGAACCGGAGCGGGGACGGAGCAGGAGCCGGGAAGCAGGGAGTGGGAACGGAGCAGAAGCGGGGGCGCGGGAGCCTGGAAGCAGGAAATCGGAACAGGAGCCGGAGCGCGGGAGCTGGGAAACAGACAGCCGGGGTGCAGGAGCGGAGCTAGGCCTTACCTCTTCTTCGGGAGGAGTGCAGTGACGGAAGTCGGCGGGACGCGGAGAGCGGGAACAGGAGCGCAGGAGCCGGCAACCGGAACGCGGAAATCGGAGCAGGAGTCAGGGCGCGGGAGTCGGGAAGCGGCGAGCAGGAACAGGAGCCGGAGCGCGGGAATCGGAGCCGGAACGCGGGAGTGGGGAAACGGACAGCCGGGGAGCTGGAGCTGAGCCGCACCTCTTCTTCGGGGAGGAGTGCGGTGACGGAAGCGATCCGAGAGTGGCGCTCGGCGAGACCGCGGATTAACCTGGAAGTGCGGGAGAATCTGGACCCAAGACATGAAGAGGGCGACCCTCGGCAGGACGTTGCTGTTTGGAACCATAGTTGGAGTAGAAGCGGGAGAAGGCAAAAAAGGAAGGAAACGATTGTCTGTAATGGAGAGCTGCACGGACCAGCCCAGCGGAATAAGACTGAACTAGGGCCTGGCGGGACATGAGGTCTGCCTCCGGTGAGTGAGTGCACGAAATAACGAACACTGGTGTGTGTGACCGGGAAGTTTAAATAGAGTAGTCACCGGAAGGGGCGTGGATGAGGTGTGGTCCTGCGCCCGAACTTTAGATAACATACTTATCTCCATTTAATAGTTGCAGCCGTATTTTGAAGGCCTATTGCTTTGGTTATAAGTGTAACCTGCAGTACTCTCATTATTCCTATTAAAAACTGCAATTAATAAGTATTCTATTACAACTGCTACTATTTCAACCACAATTACACTTTCCTTCAACCAAAAAATGTAAAATAAATACATATATTTGACCTTTTCTATCATTGTCAAACTAATTTTGGAGATATTTACTCTTTCTTTCAACTTCACATCAGACGTAATATAAACATGATCACAAATGTAAGAAATCCAACACTATTTTGTGTCATTGCCCAAAAGAGGCACCAGACTAATCACTGCTGCCCCCTACTGTGGCAAAAAGACCAATTATGAAGACAATGGCATGAACTCAAACGAACCAGATTAATATAATGAACTGCTCAAGCATTTCTATTAAATATTATAATAAGCAAGATTCCCAATAGGATCCACCTGTAAATATATTTACTGAGAAGGTTAATTACTCTTTTAAAGTAGAGTCTGGACAATCCCATAGGTTTAAAATACAGATTTTTCTCCTGCAAACAGATATGGACCTTTGCGCTGCTGAGGAAACCATATAATTACTTGTAAATTGTAAATGAAATATAAAAGTGGGATATTGTGTGGTGTTATAAACAAGGTCCAGCAATTCCAACATGAACTACTGGGCACAATATAAACATGAAGGCGCACACATTTGTTTAGATCCTTGATTTTCAACCAGTGAGCGGGGAACACTGTTGTGCCTTGAGGTTTTGCCAGGTGTGAAAAAATGTCCAATTTGAGTAAACAGATTCACAAATGTGGATGTAATTAAGTTTTTGGAGTGTCCTGAGCAACTTCTGCACCAAAAACAACACAAAACCATCACTAATGCCAAATTTAAAGAACCAGACAGTGGAACACGTTATTTGGTTCATTATATACCACATTTTTACTAAATGGTCTGATTTGTTAATGTTTTAGTAGTAGGTGTGCCGTGGTATCATTTAAACCCAAAAAAGGTTGAAAAACAGTGGACTAATTTACCATTTTGAGTGTCCTGAGCTACTTCTGCACCAAAAAAGAGCGCAAAACCATCACTATTGCCAAATCTAAAGAACCAGACTGTGGCACAGACATTATTTACCACATTTTTTAGACTGAATTGTCTGGTTTGGTAATATTTTAGTAATAGAGGTGTGCCGTGGTATCTTTTAAACCAAAAAAGTATGCCGCAAGTCAGTAAAGGTTTAGGCCATAGACTTGAAATAAGGGAGAACCCCACATTACTCAACTTAATCCTTTGCCAAAAAAGTACTTTTTAATATTTATTGTGTGGTACAAATCTCATATTTAAATGTGGTATTGTTTTGTTATCTGCAGATGCACTGTGGATGTAAATTAGTTTTGTAATCTGGCATATTTACAATCGTTCGATACAGATGTCTATTAATGTGGATTGTCTCTAATTAATAAATAAATAAACAATGTGATAATAAAAATGATTCATTCAGTTTCACCTTAGATTTGATAAATAGTACTTGAAATTTACAGTAGTCCATCAGTTGAATTGCATTTACGTCGAACATTCTGCACTATTTAGTCATTTAGTTACACAAAGTAAGTCACTAAACAAAAAGGCATGTCCACAAAAAAGGCAAGATGGCAGAGCAAACTTGGTCCACTGCCTATAACCTACAACTTAAACTAACTAGAGTTAAATAAACAACAGAAATAGCACATTATACCATTTAGCCGTCCCTTCGTTCCTTACCCCTTTTGGTGCCTGAGGTTTGACTTCCTGTTTGTTAAAGGGGTCACATCACGACGCTGCGCTCAGATGATTCTTCTTTATGTAACGCGGCTCATTTGTCTGTTTGTGTCTGTCCTGACATCAAGGGCAGGTCCGGAGCACAAACACTGTCACTTAAAACCACTCTGACAGATTCACATGTCAGCACATTAAACAGATATGAGTCTCATGCAGCAACAAGAGCAGCCAGCAACGCATTTAGAACAGGGTCAGCAATATGGCATCACATTTATTATCATTTTATTGAACATTTAGGTCACTATTTCCATTTTATAATGCGCAATTCTAGTAAACTTACTAGGTTTATATTACCTTAAAGTGCGTATGACAGGTTTTTTTTTTTTTATGATTTTCTAATTTTGACTTTATTCAGTGCATTAATACTTCCTGTAAATATAAATTATAGTTTTACACCACTCAGGTATCTATTTGGAGAAACGTTAAAAAATATGTTGAAAATTACAGGAGGTAAAGAAATTAATGACATCACACTATGGAGACAAAGTTTATGCATAATTTACACAAAATACACTACTTTTTTGACCCTTTAAATGTTGATTGAACAAAATAAAGGTGTTCACATGTATTTTTCTTTGTCATATGAAAAAAATCAGTGACATTAAAGGAGTTTTGGTCTGGTGCACAGGATGGTTTCTTGGCAATTTCCTAGTGCGATGTCATCTTTTACAACCAGGAAGTAAAATTAAAACCTAAAAAAAAATCTAAACTGTCACAAAATGTGTAAAGATTTTAGCAGAATTTGAAATATAATCATCTTACCTGCATTTTAGTTCATTGTTTAAACTGTAACTAAAGCTACCTTCTTCACTTTGATTGGTTAAATCCACCTGTCACTCAGAAAATGACTCAACCAGACCAGTAGTGATTGGGGAAAAGTGTGTGTCAAAACTGCAGAACTGAGAGGACTGTCTTAAACTGTTTCAGAACTCAGCTCTATTTCCTGTTATTCTTAAAAATAATTTACAACTGCCACTTGATGGATGTTAAACTATGATAAATATTTACCACAGGTTCTATCCCACCAAACTAATTAATAACTTGAAAAACACAAAAATTTGTCATATGCAGTTTAAAGTTTATGTCTAGACCAGTGTTTTTCAACCTTTTTTGAGTTGAGGCGCACTTTTTGTGTTTAAAAGCTACCACGGCACACCACCTACGACCAAAACATTACCAAATCAGACCATTTAGTTAAAAAATATGGTCTATAACGAGACAGTTAATGTTTGTGCCACAGTCTGGTTCTTTAAATTTGGTGGTTCTTTAAAATAGTGATGGTTTTATGTTACTTTTTAGCTCGGGACACTCCAAAAAGGTCAATTAGTCAATTACATCCACATTTGTCAATCTGTTAACTCAATTGGACATTTTTTCAAGGCACACCTGGCAAAACCTCAAGGCACACTTCCCCGGTGGTTGAAAATCAAGGGGTTACATAACACATTTCACTAAAACTAAGCAAACATGATTATTTTCAAGATTTTACAAAACATTTTGCATTTATTTATTCCCAGTTTGAGTTTTTGTAAAGTTTATAATGTTACTTCCTTTTTGAACATGAGAAACAAATATGAAGTGATTCTCAACTGTTACCTAGCAACCATAATGTAAACAGGGGCCAAAATCCATAGAGAGTATAGTAGATGGCACAGTAGTTATGGGTTGGCAAATAATAATACCTGATAGCAACTTCATTTTGTTGAATGATCGTTTTAACTGTGTGTCATTTTGTGTAAAAAAAAAAAAAAAAAAAAAAACTAAACTAAACTGTCATACATACTTTTAGAAAAATTGTGACAGTGATTAAACAACGTTGAAAAAAACAAAACAAAACAAAAATGCACTTGTCTTAAGCTGAAGGATGCTTTGCAATTTTGCACATTATTTTTTCCACACATATCACTAAGTCGAACAAAGTGTTTTGCTCAAGGACACAGCAGCAGTTTACATCTACTACTAGGCCAACTGGTGCTGCCCCCTTTTGGCGCACTCGTGTAGTGTATGTCAGTGTGACGGAGAGGAAGAGACACGTTGTTTGCTTACATTTACTCCCCTTCTCATAATATCCCATTGCGCAGCCTCACCTCCCCTCGTTTCGCTCTCCGCGGCGAACTAATTGAGGCCGGGACGACGCAGATGCAGCAGGACGCGCCATGACGGTCCGCACTGTAAATATAGACCCCTAAAAAAACTTCTGGGTCTTTGTGTGTTGCGCTTTGGTGCCCTGGCTGCATGAACGCCGGTGGGCACGACTCAGATGAGGAAGGAGTGGAGGGGGGGACCTTTCAAATCCAATCGCATCGGCGCGGCTCCCCGTCCCGTCCGGCCGCGCTATCACAGCAGATAACATGCTCCAGTAAAGGTTACGAGCCACCGTGACATTTCTCTTGAGAGCCAGCGATCCCTGATTCCCCCGGACTAATCTTCAATTCATATAAGTGCGTGTTGCCTCCGTACACAGTCTCCGGGCCGAGTGCATTTGCGACGAGTGTGGAAGGAAGGGTCCAGGCTGGCTGTGTTATTAAAAGGTTAGGGAATAAAAGAGTGGCTAAATCAAAATAAGAGGAAACAGATTGAGATAGTGCACGGAAGTCATGAATCCTATTAAAGAGCACTTGGCTTTGATATTTCAGGGTCAAATGGTTGGACTGTGATCAGTATTCAGGACTGTGTGGACGATTTGAATGTTATTTATGTGGGAAAAACAGAACATTATGAGAAATAGCCAGTAAACAATAGGCCTTTGACGAGAACAAATGGAGAGTTTGATATATAGACATACCACGATATGATACTATTAAAACTTAAATAAATCTAAAGCCCCAGAATCTCAGTAAAACCTTTTCTAAATGTACAATATCTTTGAAAAACATGACTTACAACAAATACAAAGCCAAATCAAACAATTTTGTCAAGGTTTGTTATATGTACAGCTATACTGTAGATAAATATAATCATTATCGACGGGCATTGTCAGAATCATTTGGTCATGACAGAAAAATCATATTTCTTTGCGTTCTCAATGTAATAAAGCAATAGATTTAACTGTCACATTGCACAAATAGATTGATTAAATGTATTGATTGATCAGTGGTTAAGATGTAATTGCGGTTAGTAAGTATTTCCTATAACCTCCTACAGCTAGCATTCACAAACTTTGAGTGGTCTAGCCATGGTCCCACGGTAGTATCATATTTTTGTGTCCAAGACACTTAACCCTCGCCCGCATTTGTGAGCACAGGTCGGATGCTTTCACATCGCACTTGGTGGAGCGATGGTGGAGGAAATAGAAAAGTCCATGCAGTGTCTCGAACAAGTGGAGCCGCTTAAAAACAGCCAGCTCTACAGAGCAGACGTGTTTGAGGAGCTGAAGTGTGCCACGACATCATAGACAAACTGGAGGTCACCATGCAAAACATGAAGGAACTAATGTCAATATAGGATGAAAATGGGGCACTGGAGAGTGAGCTTCAGGAGGCCTCTGAGGAGTGCAAAGCCACACTTCTAACCATGAGGCAAACCAAGCTCCAGAGGGAACAGGAGGAGAAGCCGGCCCTGCAGATGCAGCTCCTCATCCTGAAGAGGCCGAAAACAAGACACAGGAGCTGGAGGAGGACCTGAACAAATAGTACACCAAAGTCCAAGAGCTGGACACAGAAGAGGACTATTATGGCTGCACTGCAGCACCCATAAAATGCCCTGGTGGAGGAGAGCACACACCATAAAGTCAAAGAGCTGAGCACTACTTTGTACCACAGCGAGAAGAGAACACCATCCTCAGATGTGAAGAGCTGCATATGTCACAGTCAGAGGATCAGCTGCAGCAAACCAAGGCCGCAGTGGAGGAGCTCCAGGCAACGATGGACAACAAGAACAAGAAGAAGAGAAGGATGTGGTTTAAGAGGTGGGAGTAAGCCCCTTCTGTTATTCACCTGTGTCTGTGCATCTTGACTTGTTTCTACTGCAGGTGACTAAGTAAAGAACAAATGAGTCGAGGTGCACTACACAGCGTTCCTCTTGCATTCTCAATAAACAAGCAGAAAAGCACAGTGTTGTGGACACCTTTTATGATGAAGCCTAAGCCCACCAATGCATTGGAAGAATCCAAGTCATGCATTACAACAGAGTTGAAGTTTTAATGGGTTAAATGTTGTGTGCCCACTGGAGGTAGAAAAGCACTCAGTGAATGTGTATTCACCAGTTAAACGTGTGAAAATATCCAGTCACAAGTCAAAAATTGAACATGGAACAAAATGGAACAAAAATGGGAACAGTTTCTGCTTCTTATTTATTACTTGAAAACAGCTTGTTTTGGCCTGTTCTACCCCTGGCCACCCTTTAAGATCACCCCTGAGTCTCCTGCCAATGTCTCTCAAGAAACAAATCATGTCAAAAGGCAAACATGCTCAGTTTATATCTTTGAAAGACACAAACACCACATACAGCCATCTAAAAATAAATGTGAACTAGCTTATTAATGTTTTATACTGCATTATTGTTTAATACAGAGTATTTATGGAAGAAACCAAGATGAAGAAGCGCTTAACCAGTTCGTTTCAGTCTGCAGTTACTCTTAAACAAACGCTGTTTCTCTCTTTCATTTTGCTTCAAACTTTTTCAAAAACACATTTTAGATTTGATTAGACTGGTATCTAACTTGTATTCCTCCTGCAGAGCTGACCACTGTGCCTCCGCTCACACCACAAAAGACTTTTCCCATTGAGATCCACTTCATTACCCCGACTAATACACAGCAAAAACGTTTATTCAAATGAGCCACAATCAAATCTTATGAAAGCAAATGGGGAAAAATAAGTGCTGAAACAGATTATATTATTGCAGAGAGGGGAAAAACCCACATTTGAAATAATTACAATGCGCTACATTTCCTGCGTTATTCTCTTATTATAGACTAATTTATTCCCTGTCAGTGCCTCCCTTTGTCATCAATACGTGCCCTTTAAAGCAGAGTACAATTAAACTTTATCAGCCTCAACATGACAACAATCATTAGCAAGCAGCCGACTGTTTGTCTTTGCACACGAGAAGGAGCTACAACGTCTGCGCTCACGACTGGACGTTTTTAAAGAAGGCCTTTCTATCTGTAATTGATTGGGTAGTGCAATTTTCCACCTGAATGGCCGTTGGTCGCTCTGGCACAGTTATTGTATGACTTTGGCAGCTCTTGGCCCCTGTATAAAGTGCATGAATGCTCTTAAATGGTGCTGCTCCATGGCGGGTGATAGGCACGTGGGGGGCAGAGGAGATCGAGGGTGAGGTTGGTGCTGGCCAGTGCGGGAAAAGTCACATGCGACAGTCTGTCAGGTCGCTTTTAATCAGGAGCAATGCAGCGCGCACAGCAAATCTTCAGCTGCAATAATGCAATAATTACGGGACCAGGAAGATCTCATGCCACAAGAACTCGCAAGATGAAATGTGGAAAATGGAAACTAACCCATCGTGTTTTTGGATTGTCCTATTGCACAGAAATATTGTTATCCCACTCGATTTCAGAATTTATCGGAATTTGGGCCTCAAAACTCCTGCCATGGACACAATAAATGGATACCTTTGGAGTATAATTTTGGCAGGCATCACTAAGAAATGGATGACAAAAACTGCACCAACAATCAAAGACTAGATGGACATTGCAACTGACATACGCAAAATGGACAAAAAGAAATTGAAAATGGACAGATTTTACAGATTTTGGACCAAATGGGACAGGACTATATGTGCTGTTGTTTTGTTGATGGTGTCTTTTATTCCCCTTATTTTTTATTTTCTTATAATAAAAAAAAGTTCCTGTTTTATTTTTTCTGTTTGAAAAATGAAAAAAGAAATGTGCAAAATGATCTGTTCTTCCATCTTTTTCCATGTGTGCGCCAGAAAAGTGCTCGCGAGCTACACTTAAAATAAAAATAAATAAATGAAATAAATGAAATGTTAATGTCATGATCTAATCAGTGGTCACGAGACCAAACATCAGTAAAAGCTTCAATTTTTTCCATACGCATTGTTTAAAACATTACTATTCCTCAAATGTGTGACCATCTTTACGAACTTGAACTTTCTGACTGACAAAATAAACATCAGAGCACAGCACAAAACAGGTATATTACAAAAATCATTTTTGTAGATGTATTTTTACTTGACTATAGATTGAATTAAAGACTAAATTGAATCAAAAATACTCAATGTTGCTTCTAAAACATATGTCAGGATTATTATTTTGTAACTCTTATATTTTGATCAGAATAACCACGATGATCGATTAATCTATAATTGATAATCTTGAAATCCTTATTGTGTAACCATAGTTAAAAAAAAAAAAAAAAGTATTGTCCTTATCTCAGGAGGATTGGGCCTCAAAACAAATAAAAAAAATTATTGTGTCTAGTCCCATCCTTAAAAAACGACAACAAAAGACATTTGATTTGTAACATAATCCTTCCGATTCAGACAACTTAATCCCACCTGCGGTACTTAGTTTTTCCAGTAAAAATGCACACTGGGAAATACAAAACATACTACAAAAACACACAACACATAATGGAGCGATTCTAAACAAAGAGGCCTCTGAGGTCAGAAAATAGCACGCAATTTGAAGACATTACATCTACACATAACTCAGAGTTTGAATTTAAAAGGCCAGTAGAAGTACGGACAAAAGATTTCAGATAAACACACACTAGTTAGAGGGCTGGTTTGTTCTGTGTCAAAGAGCAGCTTAACTGTCATTGCTTCTGCTGCTGTGGTCATGTTCATGTTATCTTGACATTGGAGCCAAGCACATTTGTCTTACATCTTGTGCCGTGTTGTGTGTAATTATGGTGCACTTTGACTGACAATTTCTCGACTGAAACGTTGCCACAATTGTTGTAGAAATGACAATCACGTTTTGGAGTTAGTCGATGTTATCCCTCCTTCGTTCAGCAGTAGGCCATGGCAGAAAATGTTTGAATGTTTTGTTTTTTTCATTGTCCAGATAAACTACCATTGAAACCTTTTAAATTAGCCGTAATTGTAATTGTACAGATGCAAATCAAATATGCTGCATTGTTTGATATTTTGATATAGTAATTACACTATGATTTACTGAAGGCCTGAATAACAATCCAGAAAACCTTCAGACAAATTGTAATGTATAGACACACAGATATATGGATAGATCCCAAAGGAAATTCAGATTCAGCTGCAGAAACACTTTTTTTCACTGCGCTTCTCTGTTGCCTTTTTGTCTTAGTCAAAGGTCTCAGCTGCAGCTTTAGCAGGAGTATTTGTCAGGTCAGCAGATCTGTGTGTCAGGAGAGTTTGAGGAGAGTAACAACCCTCAGAACAAATGCCTTCTCAGTGTTCAGCAGCGTCCAGGAGACACAACAGGAAAGTCCTTGGCCTCGCTGTTATTTCAGTCGGTTCCTTAAGTATTTCCTTTTGAAAGTCTTTGACACCTCATGTTTTAGAGATAAAAGTTATGTTTAAATGTTTATTTTTATTTATTCTTTTTTTTTTTTTTTTTTTTTTACAAAGAACAATATAACTTCATATTAACATATTAAGTCATATTCACTTAGCTGTGGCTCCACCTACTGGCTGCAGAGGCAATTACATATATTTGCATATCCACCATGTTTTGTAATGCAGATGTCCAGAGCTGTGACGCAGTTGTATTCACCTTATTCTGCCCCGCCCACTTTTGCCTCTTTTTATCTCTATGATCCGGACTCTTGTAGTAAAGGGACGTCCGGTTTGATGCTAAGGGTGTTCACACAGTTGGCGAACGAGGGAAAAGTCTCTCGCTAAAACATTAAATAAAGTAGATTGATTTGTCTAAAATGTTTAATGAACACGTGCAAAAACAAGTCATCAACGCACCGATTTCCTGGAGCCTGAAAACGCCTTTTTAGTCTGTGTAGAACTTATTTTCTGTGCTCCATGTAAACTACAACGGAAAAAGATGGCGGCGTGTACGGCAACTTCTGGAATAAGGTCAATTGATCGTGTTTAGACGGTAGAAATGCACAGAGCGAGTCTAACGATGATTTAAGGACTTAAAGCAGCAGAAGATTCTCAGATAAGTTACATCAGTTATCAAAAAATGTCATACATCGAAGGAATTCAGAACATTTTCAGAAGATTTTCAAACCAAGATTCATCAAACTAAGAAATTAAGCTAAATGCTACTCCACAACTGCCTACATAAACATGACTGGGAACATGTGTTACAGTAACGTATGTTTTTGATGATGAATAAACCATTTCCATATTCTCTAAATTGCTAATTTTCCTTGTCAAATACATGTACTTCCAACAACAAAAAACAGGAAGATCACCTTGTATTCCTTTGACAATAGAAAAGCCTTGTATAACCAAAGACACAGCACGCCTTGTAGAATATTCTGTTACATTATCAGTCGCTCTGTTACGTTAGCAGCCATTACTGTGCCTCAGCCTCTGTGTAAAGATGAGTTTGTTCAAAAACAGGACACACTGACCTCACCGCACTTTGCCTTTTCATGCTGTGCCTCCCATTCCCTGCACTCATGTTTTTTTACTTCCACAAAGAGCAATTCTGGGAGCACTTTTGACTGGGCCTTTCAGCTGGAGTCAGTGTGAAACGCTGTTCAAATGCATATGAAGACAGCTACGGCAGCGCGGCGGTGTGACATTTATAAAGTAATGTTTGGTTCATTAATGCAGACCAGCGTGGCTCCGACAGTGACGAAAGGTGCATAAATAATGTAAACAAAAGCAACATCAGATCTGGGAGAGGAGTCGGAGGAGTGTAGGACAAAGCGGGTCGACTCCTCTGAAGGACACAGGCGCAGCGTGACAAAAACATTATTAAAGCGGGAAGATCTCAGACCAAACTGTGAGAGGTGAGAGGAGACGTGACCGAGGAGGAGTATTAGAGCTTCAGACAATAACAATAACACCAAAGTCAGAAGCACAGTCTATAGCTTTCTGGTTTGATTAAGGCCAGGCTGTTTAAAGTGTAACTCGTTTTTCTATTTCTGAGAGGGTTTGCTCCAGGCGCACACGTTTTGTCCATTCATTTAAAATGTTATTATAAGGCAATGCACCTTTAGCTTATTGTTGGTACCAGTACTAAAAAATGAAATCTGTTTTTTTGACAGTGATACTTGAACAATACTTTTTTGGTTTCTATTTATGACTGAATAATCTTCTAACATGACACAGTTCCAGTGATAAATTTCTTGTTTTTATCATTCATTCAGACCATACCAGGCAAAAAAGGACTGAAAAACATCTTTGCATCTTTGTTTGTGCCCTAAAAAGCATGTCACAATCCAAATGACGTAATAATGAACTAAGGATTAGCTAATGAGAAGTTGATTATTGCTGTTAGTTTCATAGTAAGATTAGACTTCTGGCCACATCTTTTACACATCATAATGAATCGTGACATTCCTTGAAGATCTTCATCATTTTTGTTCCAATGTCTTCAAAATTGTGATGAATTACTTGTATTCAGTCAATTTTACGATCATGATGAATTAACATGATTTCCATAGTATTTCATTACAATAGTTAGTAGTTTAATTCATGAATAATCTATGTAACAAGATGAAATCATAGTCATTCCTGATGATGGTCATGGTGTAACAACGCGTGGATATATAATTAATACATGCAGATAATAAACGTACCATTATTTTTAGTTACTTTGTTTTTCTGGCATCGGTTTCTTAACTTTTTATGGACTCTGAGCAACTGGCTAGCTCATTGTACAACTGAGAACTTCCTGTCCAGTTCTATCTCTGTGGGGTTTTTACTCACACTAAAATGAATAGATCCTTAAAGATCAGGCAGTGATCACTCACATGTTAAAGACTTTACAATAGAGATGAGGTGTTTGTGGGTCAGTGCTAACGTTGATTTTATAGCATAATAAAGATAAAAAATATAAAAATTAAAATAAAATAAAAAATGAAGTAAGCTATAAATAAAAACAATTAAATAGTTTTTACTTTACATTTCAATTAGTTTCTGTATAGTTTACATTTCATTCATTTAATTTATTGAGCTTGGGATTGTAACGTCAACAGAATTTTCAGTTAAGCCAATGTTAAATCAATGGAAATTTTAAGATGCTAAATACTAAACTTAGCGTTAATTCAGAAGTATTTTAACTCTATATATTGATAAATGTATTTACTAGAAATGACCCAGCAGTTCTTCCATGGATTTTTTGTTCCCTTTTTTACATTGTTTGTTTTTCTATGTAAGTTTAGCACACCAACAGCAAACATGACAGATTTCCATGGTAACGACTGTTTGAGAAACAGTTAACTTAGCCAACTGCTGCTGTGCACAAAGCCCATTGGCTGAGTGACCAGACGTCGCTATTTACTGTGTCCCATGTCCCAGAAGATGTGTCCAAAACCATTTATTTGTCCCACTTTTACACAAGTCACGTCCCAGTTGTCCCTATTTTGACCAATTTGATACCGTCCAACAATAAAGACAGGAATAAATAGCCAAAATGGAGAGAACTGTTCTTGAAAATGAGAACACAAAAAAATCAGAGCATTATAAATAGAAGTTTCTCATATTATACCATTTACTGAAGTCGTGAATGAGACGTGAATGACCAAGTGTATAATAATGTGCTTAATTATCCACTCTTTTTACAATTTTACTGTCACTGTTAAAGTACATCTTACCCACAATCCTGACTCAAAATCTGGAGAAAGGTCCAGCTGCTCCACAGGCTCCACAGCTCCACTGAAGGGTCAAACACAGAGGACACACTTTCCTAAAGACACAACAAAGTAACTTATCCTCAACATTTCACTATGGTTTATGTAATTTATCATTTTAAGTAAGATTTTGAGGTAAAAATGTAAATGTCTGACTGTCGGTTTCTCCTGTTTATGTGCATGTTTCCATTTAGTCACTGCATCCTCCGACTTAAGTCTTTTCATGTTGAAGATGTCCTTTAAAGTCCACTGGCAGCTGTCAATCAGTTCCCCACACCACATCTCCCACTTTCTCTTAGTTTCTTCACATCTCAAAAATTATACTTACACTTTTTTAGCTCCAAAGCAACAACTTAACATAAACAACAACATTTAATTATTAATAGCATGTTATTTCTTACGGTTTTACCCTTTCTGAGTCAAAAAGTTAGACCAAATAGTGTGAGAAAAATAACTTTAGATTCAAAAACACTGGATGACCATAATTCTCCACACCTCTAACAACACAAAACCAATCTTTTTCGGTCTTCTTCTCAGTCCTGGGGTCTGTAATGATAAAGGTGTGGAGGTGGAAGAGCAAAGCCTTCTGGGAGTCTGCTGCTCCAGTCGCTCAGCCTCAGAGGACACGAGCGGCAAAATTACAAACAACGCGGTTCAGAGCATCAGATAAGGCAACATTATACAAGACAAATCAATCGAGGTCACCCCAGCCTCCGTTTGGTTTGGCATTTACACGTTTTAACTCATCATACACTCCATCTGTGAACAGGTTTATGGTTCAGACTATATGACTGTGTTGAAATCTTATATTTGAAGGTGATTTTCTTCACGTTTTACCATTTGGTGAAAGTCTGACCTTGGCTTCAGAGGCTTTTGGAACTGTGGTCCTACAGCTCCACCTGCTGGTCACAATGTACAAATGATAGAGGATTGGCTTTTTACTGAAAATAAAAATACAGCGCAGTAATTTAATTGCTGAAATGTATTAATTGTTATCTAGAGCAAAATACTTTATCTCAAATCTAAAGTTAAATTGTCTATTAAGTATATTTTGATCATTGATGACAGAAATGCATCGTTGCAGACAGGGTTATTTATTGTTAATGCAAATTGTTTGGTTACAGAGTTTATGTCGAACAATCTCTGAGTGATTAAATGATTAGTAATGAGGAGGTAGAGCTGTTATGCTAAATATCTTCTGACTGATGAACTACAAAAAAACCACATGCAATCAGACAATCAGTGCATATACAGTTGTACATTATAGCATTATATACCATCCCTAAACACAAATAAATAATGAATGCTGGTTTGGTTAGAGTTATTCTGCATTAGAGAAAACTTAAATGATGACATATTTCACTATAAGCACTAGATCTTTGATGATATGGTAATAAAAATCTAATTGTGATCTTATCCCTTATGCTTTTCGTGATATTCTTTCTATTGGTCAGCCTCTGTAATGCTCTGAGTCAGTGTTTCCCAACCAGGGGTACTGGGACCCCAAGGGTTACGTGAGGAATTACCAGGGGGTACTTAGAATGGTTTCAGGTTTTAAATGAAGATGAAATGTACTTTTATCTGAATAAAAACTTGTAATTAGTTGTATATTTTTCATATTTTTGGAGTATCTTGGACCATAAATATAATTAAAACAAAAATATTTCAGTAATAATTTACTATATTCGACTAGTAAACCTATCTATCTACCCAAAACTCAAGTTAAGGGGTACGCTGAGTGTGAAACAAAGCTTTGGGGGTACTCGAGACAAAAAGGTTGGAAACCACTGCTCTGGATTTAACCAATCACAGCAATGTATGACTCTCAGAACCAACAAATGGAGCTCAACAGTCCAAACAGTGGTTCTGGAAGCACTTTTTGTATTCATTTTAGCCATAGCCTTTCAAAAAAATGTAAATATCAAGAATTAAAAGCATGGATCTATTATATTAACGATTAAAAGACATGACAGAGGCTAACCAGCTCTGTGGTACCTGATGACCATAACGTGGTTGTTTTCAGCCAAAAAAAAAAAAGACATGAAACTTAAAACCACACAAAATGTTCAAATAACTTATTGTTTGCTCAGTGCTACCACAGAGCTGATTAGCCCCAAGCTTTTAACATTTAATATACATTTTTTTCTAACTCTCGATGGGGAAAATTAATGGAAAACATACATCGAGAACCAAGCGATGGCGGTCACTGCTGAGCTCCATAGCTTTCCTCATCACTTACTGACATGTATAGAGCTATTAACCTGAATAGTGATAACATTTAAATTACCTGATGACATAAAAGTTGAGATTATATATATCTTTTGCATATCACCCGATACTAGCCAACTTTGGAAAGGTTAAAAAAAATATTTGTCTCAAGTTTACATGAGACATTACATTCATAGTGGTTTTTGCTCGTTGGCAAAGATTCATTAAAAACACTGTTCGTTAAAAGATAAATTAACAAACATCTTAAAACATATATAAAACATTATGCATTGTGCTTTTTATCCTTTTGAATTATTTAAAAACATGATTCTTATGTGTGTTTGGAGCACGTCTCTCCTCTCCAGCCGGAGAAACAGTTACATGTAAACTTTGCCTTCATTAGTGCTGCCTCTCGTTGCCTGAGCTGTCCCTGGACCCAGTAGTCCCTTCCGCCTCCTGAGGGCTTTTTGTGGGAGTGTATCTTCCACTCTGAGGGGTCGAGGTGGAGGAAGGCCCCTGAGCTCGGGCTGCGCCTCTGACACCTGCCCTGGGACGAGCAGAGCGTCTGACTGCACAGAGTCGCGGCCGAGGTCACGTTCACCAGATACGGACCCAACGTTTCGTCAATGTAGGATTTGACGGCAGCACAACTGGCCTGCGACGGGAACAGACAGAAAGCATCAAAGCATTGTGTTATTAAACAATTCACATTAGTATTATTTTAAATGTTCATGCTTGTTCACTTGTTCTCCTTTGTACTTTTGGTGCACTGGTAACACTTTATCATAACTACACTTATCCCTGCCTTCACAAAGGATGAACAAAGACTTAAGTCATAGGGAACAACTATTTTTGTTTATTAAGTTTATTAAGAATGATTCAGGCTTAGTAACAACTTAACTCTAACCCAGACATCTCAAACTCGCGGCCCGGGCCCCAAATGCGGCCCTCAAGACTATTTCTGGTGGCTGAGATCACTCCATCAATTATCATTGGGCCTAATAATACATTATTCAATTAATATCAACATGAGCTTCTAACAAAAACACACAGTTTGAAGATAGTTTGTGACTTATAGGGTATTATCATTTCTAAATTCATAAATGAAACATAAATGAAATATACCTTAAAAATGTAAAGCTTCTGGTAACTAAAATCTCCTATATAAATATTTTGTGGGTGAGGAAAATGTATTTTAGTGCGTTTTAGGTCTGTCTCTGTTGCTACCCCCGACCAGCTCTGATTTTCTATATTCGGCCCCCCTCTCAAAATGAGTTTGAGACCCCTGCTCTAACCCTAACCTTAACAAGTAGTCACTAAGCTTGAATCATGCTTAATAAACTCTTTAATCATTCTAAAGTGAGTCTTTGTTCATGTTTTTATTAAGGCTACTATTTTTGAAGTGCAGACATTTCCTCTCCAAACAAGTCTGCATAAAAACTGCTAAACATTGTAGTTTAGATTTGTTAAAACATGCTCTGAAACGAGCAACAAACACACACCTAAAAGTGACAAAAAGCAACTACAAGTGACAAAACAATATTTAAAAAGACAAAAACGCTACTAGTACTACTTGTACTAGTGACAAAAAATTTACAAAAAGTGACAAAAATGTGACACAAAGCGACAAAAATGAGATGAGACTTCAATTAGTTTGTCTTTTAGTAAATTCTCCTGGTTCTGTTTAAAATGTCAACTTTGAAAAGAATCCAATTATTAAAACATAAATCGCAAATCTAATCACAACTGCAAAACTGGTCAGAAAAATCACAATTTTTATTTTACTTTATTTTTATATTTTTCCCAAAGCGTTTAGATCTACAATGGAAGATTTCAGGCAAAGCATAAACAAGAGACAAGCGGCGAAACCTCCTCTTGGGAATGACATATAGCCTAGTGCAGCATCACAGCAATATTAACGCATTCATTTGTTTATCTGCTTTTACTTATTGAAATTACAGCTCGAAAACGACTAAAGAAAACCATCCCAGTAACTCTAAACTCTGATCTAAAGATGAGGTACACTTTGGACAGCAGCCATCATGACAGACACACAGACAAAGAGGCGTTTCAGAGGCACCGATTCACTTCTGTCATGTCTTTGAACAGAAGGAGGAAAGAAGAAACCCACAGTGAGTGTCTTAAGCTGCCTGCCACATTGATAACATAAAAAACTGAAGCTAATATGTGATTTGTGATGTCCTTTGGTCTTAAAGTTGTGATTCTGTTCCTGGATTTTGTATACATTTTTCTTTCCCTTTTATCCACATCGGATATAAGGAAACTATCAAGCTGCTGGACGTGTTAAATATGAAAAGAAAGCTGCAATCCCCTAATTTTCAGTCAAATCAATCATTCTGGGATGAATTAGAGTCAGTTTCTGCTCCAAAAGCTCAAATAAAAAATGACACTAAAATTCAGAAAAATGTAATAGGACATTTTATATGGATTCCACCTGGACTTTTTTACTTTATTACAAGTCCCTAAAACACATTTTTTGTTAATTTAGCTTCAGCTTTGAACGAGGAATTGTCAAAACCCAACAAAAGCCAAACGTAGTGTCAATCAGGCAAAATCTACAGACACCACCTTCACTTCTTCATATATTTAACAAAGAAAATTTAGGCCGACTTTAAAATCTGATATTCCTCTGTGCAAGTGTAACCAGAGTAAATCAAAACTACAGTCTCAGCTTTACAAAGAGTCCAGACAATAGTTTGTGCTCCAAAGGGTTCAAGAACAGCTTCTTCATTTTAGTCAGACATTTCAGGAAAAACAGGTTCGATTTAGATGGGGTTAAAGTTTACAGTTCATAATATTCGATTTAGATTGTGCAAGCATCAGATCACACTATGCAGCTTAATCAGCATCTTTGACTACTTCCTGTTCAGTTCAGTTGATAAGCAATCACAACCTCAGTATTTAGGAAACATACTGTTACCAAGAAACTATTTCAATATGACATTTCTAGGAATTTGCTGATGGTTGAGATTTCTGTTTGAAAAGTGCTAACGCTGCTCTCGACTCAGTTTGACGCTTTATTCAGAGCAGACATTTTACTACAGACTATACAATGTTAATGTGCAATAAATAAGTTTATGTTATCACTGCATTTACACATTTTATATTATAATTTTGTTACTTTAATACTAGACTGTAGTAAAGAATTTTAAACTATATGAAGATTTGATTTGCAAAAACAAGTTTTGTTTTTGAAGATATGAAGTCTTTGTCTAGCAGTGTTTTCCACATCTATTTCAGTGCAATAGAAATATTATTCTAACCTTTTAGAGCAAATTTCCTCAACTAAACTGTTATGTGTCTAAAAGATGACCTCACGTACACAGAGAGATCATAAAACAGCACAAAACCAAACCCTCACTCAGTAGTTTTACCTGAGATTTGGAGAACATATGATCTCCCCAGAGCACTACACCGGCCGATCCTAGAGCAACACTTTCCCCAACTGTGTAGACAAGATGTTCCTAGGAAGGGAACAAATATTACAAAAAATCCACAATTTGTTTGAAAATGGCTCTATATAAACTGCACAAAGATATTCTCTAGACCTTGCTTACATTTACTATTATTTAACCAAAGCGTTTAAGTAAAGCATCTATGTCTTATTTTGGTTACACTCAAACCCATATAATAATGATTATGATAATGATTCAATAAATGTTTTATGAGATGTTTTATTGAGACAATCAACACATAGGGCGGTCACAGTAACAATTTTTAAAGTGCAATATTTAATGAACCTCCTACTACGTACTCTAAAGGTCAATAAACCGTATTCCAAATGAACCACATTGTAAAAAAAACAACAACATATAAATAGCTAGTATAATGAATAAATAAAAGTCATATATGTTAGTAATTCAACCCTTTAAGATTGACATTTTAATATACAATATATTTTATATTGCATTTTTATTTTAATATATAAAATAACAAAAAGTGTCCTGTTAGTGCAAAGAAATTGTTCACAGTGGCACAGTTTGATTATGGCAAAAATTATAATCACGAGTATTTGGCTCAAAATGATTCTGTAAAGAAAATATAGACCGAATATATTTTATTAGTAACGTTTTTAAAAAGTGCCTTTGCGCCATTATTGTATTTTACATTACAAAAATAGTCTAATTGAAAAAAGTAAACATTTAAATCACAATTATATATAAGTATAAGTATAAGTATAAGTAATTGCACAGCCCTAGTTCACGCTAAAAACTGTGTGCCCAAAATAATTGTTCTAGCTTTCATTTACTGAACAATGAGTCGATATAGTAATTACCCTAACAGGCTTATCAAGACATAAATAATTAGCGGCTCACCTGAGAGAGGAAGTTGAGTGAGTAGGTGTAGACGATGCGAGCGTAGGGGAACACAGGGGGGGTCTCAGGAGTGGCCTGGGACGCTGCCCTCATGGCCTCCAGGATGCGATGGTGACAGTACAACTGCACTTCCTCGTCCAAATCCCGGAGCTGCAAATTGAGGTAGATGTCCGGATACAAAGCAGACGACACGTTCCACAACCAAAACAGCTGGTCATTCCTCTTCCTCTCCACCGGTGGACACTCGCCCGTGTAGTTGGTGCTTTTGTAGTAGTTGTAGCAATTTGGAAATCCATAAAACCCCCACAGACCATCAGGTTTCTCTTCTCGTCCTAATTTTAGTGTCTCTTCCATGAACTGCCGACCCGCTTTCTCAAACTCTACCCTGGCCTCTGCTTCCACCTGTGCCGGGCTCCAGTCTGGATGTTTGGACCGCACCAGAGCCCGAGATCCTTCCCAGTAGACCTGCTTGCTGTCCCAGTTCCTCTCCCAAACGGGGCGCCAGCTTTCCCAGTCCACCACAGCCAGACCCTGGAAGTCTCGTTTGGGAATGTAGCGTCGTATGTCGTCAGAAGCTGCTCTGAGATGTTTCTCCAGGCTTGAGTTTTGTGGCACACCTCCGTTGGTCGGCACCCCTCTGCTGCTGTACCTGGGATTGAGGATATGACATTTTTAAAAAGCTTTACACTGTCTAAATAAAAAGTGCATGTATGTAACTTTTCTGGTGGAGGGGGTCTATGGTCTATGTTCTACTTGGAGATGCTTTTACTTTTGCTTTGTCTGGAATGTTCCAAAGTAGGGCATAAACGCGTCTTTTTTGCACTTACTTGTGTTTTAACAGTTAATTAAATGAGAATGACATAACATGCTTAAATAAAAATTAACTGAACTAATTCCATATTGCGGATAACATGTTTTTCATTCTTTGCTTGATATATGTTGGTTATTTCTAGAGAACAGATAAGATTTCACACATAATCACTGTCAAAAATGGAGATAAGTCGTTATCTGAAGTTTGGGAGCAGGACCACACCTCATCCACGCCCCTTCCGGTGACTACGCTATTTAAGCTTCCCGGTCACACACAACAGTGTTCGTTATTTCGTGCCCCTCCCTCCCACCCTCTTCTAATTATTCTGTCTTATCTCTTAGTCGGGGGTATCGAGGCCCGGGAGCCTGCTGCCCTCATCGCTAGAAGCCCCAAAACGGCATTTATCATCTACTCTCATGCATTTTATCGTTCTTGTTCGCCAATAAACTTCTGCATCCAAGCTTGAGGTTGTGGTCCTTGCTAGTGAAACGTTGATTATACTGACATCTCTACCTGGGATAAAGGCCGAGTTTGTCTTCGTAGAAAATGGTGATGTTGTCGCCCATGAAGCTCTGGTTTTGGTTCTGGACGATGTTGAACATGCCCAGGTCCAGGTCAATGCCGTACTGGGACAGGCAGTTGGCCGTGGGAGCATTCCACACTGTGAGGAAGGGCATCTGGGCGAAACTGGAGGAGACTGACTGCAGCGCTGAAGAAAACCGGGTCAACAGTAGGACCAGCAAACAGAGAGGCCACAAGCAGCTCATCCCTGTAAAAGAGAGAAAAAGTTCAAATGATGATAGACAATATTATCATGGCCAATGTCAACTGAAATGTGAGCAACTTGTCAATATAAAATAAATTGTGATAATACCAATAATTTGAAAACAATAATAAAAATTGTAATCTGGATTTATTTTAAATAACACGCTCATAAGAGAAGCTTACATGAACTGTCAAACACATCCACTTCCTTTTAAGGGTTGTAAGCAAAAATGCATATTTTATATTTAATTGTATCTTTTCTATAAAATATGAAAATGGCTGGTAATATTAAAGTTCTTGACCATTGAAATGGCAGTTATCAGTGGAATTTAACACAAAACACAGTTTATTCCTCTAAAGTTTTGACCACATGCTTTTATTGACAGAGGATTTACTGTAAACATCTCAATTCAAAAGTCTTAGGCTTCTTATTAATTTGAAATGAATGGATCTGTATTTGATTATCGGCACAGCTTTTACTGGACTTTCTCCTGCTCAAATGCTGTTTTACCTCAGTGCCGTTGAGCAACGATAACAGTTTACTTAAAATTCAACATGCAATAGTTTGTTTGTCCGGTCCATTGTCCAGTCCACTAAAATAAACACAAAACAGTGGAATGGACGTATCTCCAGGTGAGCAAAGACCAGTCCTGGGTACAAGCTGACAATAACTATATTGTATAAAGTGTGCTGATCTTTTTTCGAACTGATCTTTTTTCCTAAGCTAAGTCTTTTCATGTCTGTGCTTAGTTCCCGGTTTGTCTTCACGTGCATCCGATGTGTCTTTATAAACAGATTAGTGGGTAAAATGTTAATAGAACAGCAATGAAGCTAAAGTGGCTGTATGTTTCTTCCATCTCGTTTCACACAATGCAGTCACATTAAAAATAGTCTTACAACAAATTGCCTATACTTTTTATTTAGAAATTATTTTTTACAGTACAATCTAAAACAAATCAGATACCTGTCACACCAACATGACGTATTTGTTTGGTTTAAAATCTATATTAAGACACTCCCAAACTACAGTCAGAGTCATAGTCATAGTCGCACAAAATGTACAGAGATGCAAATTTAAAGAGGAACCTAATATTTTTGTATTCCCCACTCCTCCTGCAGCTGCTGACACAAGTTCTGCTTTATCTGGCCACGGCATTTAAAATTATAATGTAACAAAACATTAATAACATGTCCAGATACCTTTTACTTTCATGAAAGTTTGGGCAACAATTACAAGCATGTCTGAACTTTAATAACAGCTGGATTTGCATAAAAATAAGTACAACACAGAACCACCATAACTTGCCCACTCAATTTCACGTATGGCAACTTAATTACCGATGTTTTTCAATACTTATTCAATACTTACCTGCTTAATTACTATCCGTGGACTGCGGTCTACAGTTTGTGGTCTGCGCTGCGAGTTCAGTCTCATGATCTGAAAGAGAAGAAGGAAAAGGGGAAGAAACGCGCTTGTGTACGGAAAAGCCAACAGCCAATCAGGAAAGAGAAGCAAAGAACGTAACCAATCAGAAGCGACTTCACGATCCCTCTTAAGAATCATCGTTTAAAGTCGCAGGAGTGTAAAACTAAGCCATATGTCCAAAATCACACAAGGTAAATGGACAGTGAGCGCAAAATAGTGGGCACTGCTCTGTTTTATCCGACACTTTTAACCTCGAAGTGACTGTGTGGTTTGCGTAATCTCTAAAGCTGTGCGCGTAATGACTTCTGCCAATGGCACCATGAAATCTGCGCTTCATCCAGCAGTAGTTAAAGCAGTACAAATAACTCGCTTTAACGACAGCCTACAATTACGTGACGATGGGGCAGCGCGCAGACTGAAGCCGGATCAAAACATATGACTGATATTTTACCCTAAAGGTTGACCAGACTGTGCTAATGTAACTGTACAAATATGTATTTTAATTTAAAATGGTACTCCAGCGCTTATCCCGTGTCACGCGTAAATCCGGATGCGTTTATAGCGCTGGTTTAGTTCTGGTTTGGTCCCGGTCCCAAGGTTGGGTCTCAAGACCTGGTCTAGACCTGGTCTATGTGTGGTATTGTTCTGCTTTAGTCCTGATTTATTGCTGATTTTATACATGTTTTAGTCCCGGTCTCGACCCGGTTCTGAGCGGCTTAGTGCGCGTCCCGCTGGAGACAGCACTCCAGCGTGAAATGTGGTCAGTGTGGTTATGTACTTATGTATGTGGTTATGTCTAGTCCTGGTTCAGTTCTGGTTTAGTCCCGGTTTAGCCCTGGTTCTGTCCCGGTTTAAACACATCACAGGCAGGCTCATTTTGCCACAGTTCAGAGTGGCACTTGCCATAGATGTCGTGGCAGCTGCCAGGATTTGTGTCGTGGCGTCTGTATGTTCTAGGCTACCTGTCGTGGCAACTTTTACTTTAAATAAATGTACACTTCCTGTATTTCGTGTATGCCTCTATATTATGCGCTAAATGCACATCCGGGAGACAACAGATCAAGTGGGATTCGCCGCTGGAGGTCGTACTGCCTTTTCGCATGTGACCTGGCTATCTTCTCCACATCAATCCTTCACTAATGCCTGTTTGGGAGAAGAGGAGGCACAGCTGCACTCCACAAAGGACATTTTAGCCAGACAGACCACATCACTAGATCTCTACCTAACCTCTGCATGCATGTATCTACATATGCCATAATAGGTTGCATTTGTTGTCTACAGTTCTATGATGTCCTAGTGTCAGATGTTGGGCAAATGCCTGTAAAATCCTAAGGGAAATGTACTGTTTTTTTTAACTATACAAAAATATTGAAACCTTATTAATCATGTGAGACTGCCTCCATAAACTGACACATTAAAAACAAGGCACCACTTTCTTTTCTCTGTGTTGAATAAGTTGACATGTTGTTTTGTTTCACTTTTTTGGGTCCTAAAACTTCAGAGATGCTCACCATGAACCAGGCCAGAACCTATATCTCAGTTAAACGTTAAATTACCCACATTAACAGCCCTTCAGATCAATCTTAAAGACAGGGGTATTTTACATTTTTTTTTATATCACGTCAACTTAACCAAACTATTGTCATATGAAACCCCCAATTCAACAAAAAATGGAATTAGAAATCAAATATGTTGGACCAGATAGTGGTAGACCAAGCCTATTCTCACGTGGACCAAAGCCACAATTATTGCTCATAAAATGAGTCAAATAAAAGTCATCTACCAACGCAGCAGCAGCGGCTCCACGTTCACCAATATGCACCGCAATGCGCTCTGAAAGTTCTTAAATTGCTCCAACAATAAAAGCTCCTTCAAGTCCTGCAGTGTTTTAACGCCAGCTGAAGAACATCAGCTCTCGACATGAGTAGTCAAATCACACACAGACTCCAAGTGAGACTTATCTCCACGTTTCCAGCCACAAAAACGCCGTCTATACGCCTCGGGAACTAGTTACTTTTAGAACAGCAGCTTTAACCTCCGAGTATTGGCCACGCCAATTGGCTGCATAGCGGGCTTCAACACGCCAATCTCAAACAACTTAGTTTTCAAATTACATTTAACAACATCTTTAACTTTTTATAGTATCCCGAATCTCAACTTGATAGTACTCTGCAATTGCAATTAAATGTTTTTTAGTGCAGAGATCCAAACCATATTCACATGGCGACTAAACCAAATCTTCCACCACTTCATCCATGGCCACACAAACCACAAGACTACAGAAGCTTAAGCGATATCTTCCCAATGTACTAACCTAAGAGGTTAGTAAAAAAATATGTTTAAAAACAATCAGAAAACATTCAAACTGAATGAAAGATTGGCAGTTTATGGAAATATTGAAAGCACTGCAGATGAAAATATTAAACATTATAATCAGAAAAAAAAAAACTTGAAAGAAAGATTACATGCATTACTACACTCATTCATCTCATTACATTCACAAAAACCAAAGCCCCTCCCATCCACCACTTCTTCATAAAATGTCCACGTCTTCCACACAAACAAATAAGAGTTTAAAAAGCTCCAACTCCTCCTCGTGTTCTTCATTGTCAGATTCCAGTCTCCATCTTTATTGACGATGGATTATATCTACTAATTCGCATTCAATTTGCGATTAACAGTAAACGTCACCCCTATTTGTTCATAACATGTTACTTAAAACTCCGCTTCAACGCCATTAACTCTATATTTAAAAACACTTGACGTTATAATACAAGTTTGATTCAAACACATACAATTAGAAGCGATAACGTAAAGAGCGTGTGGTGCTGTAGTATCTATATATACACTTCACAGCACGATACAAAATGTTGTTAAGATTAATCAGCGGATAGCCAAATATTTTACTTAGTTTCTACCTAGTCATAAATTAACAGGAAGAGGAATGATTGAATTAAAAACGTATGGTGCTGTGCGTGTTGATATTGTTATTATTTGACACATCCGGGCTCTGGTAGGGACCTCTGGGTTAAGGTACGGGTCACGTGGGCGCCTCCTGGTTAAGGTCTGCGGAGAGGCGACTCTGGATTAAGGTCTGCAGCCAGACGCCTCTCGCGAGTCCTGCACCGATGGTCCTCCACAGACGGAGCAGCGAAGGTGATCACAGTGAAGGTGTGTCACTGACCGGTCCACAGTCAGAGCTTTCTGTTTACCGCAGCTCTCAGGTGTGCGCAGGTGAACACAGCGGTCAGAGCAGGTCACTGCTCTGCGATCAGCCCACACACATCTCACAGACACGGAGAGATCGCATGTTTTATCAGATGCGACTCATATTCACTGAGAAACAAGTCTAAATAAGAAAAGAATAGGACATGCCTAATGTCCTAAACATGCAGTACTGTGGAAATACAGACCGCGGTCACACTTTCATGACCCGCTCCAAACGGTCAATCCGTACATCACCTGCCCGTGACTGTGTTTGTGTAACACCTTTGGAGGAGTTGGCAGTTCTAAAAAGTTTTTCTTTTTGTATGTTCATTTGAACTCACTTTAGGAGAGACAACCCCAAACGCTGCAGAACTATCGTCTGATAAATCAATACTGTATAGTATCATAGCATTCTCAAAAGAGAAATACAAATAATCCTGGCAGTACAGGAATAATTGTATTTCTCTTTTTATGAATCATAGCAAATTTATGAATTTCTTTATAGTTACTTATAATTGTTTAAGATTATTAATAATATTTATTGTATTGTCATTTTGGGCACTCTATGATATGGATTTATTGTAGGATAAGACATTTTATTTTGCCCATTATGGATTCCAGTGTTGTAACGCACAGTTCAAGCTTGAAAATAGAAACATGCAATAAAAAAAGATAGAAATTTTAAGAATCAACGTAAATCTAATTACTCTACAGGTAGTGCAAAATTATTGAAATCAATAAAGTTAAACTCCATATGCTCAGTAATATATTTAACCAGTTGAGCATTTTTTATAAAGGCAATGAATTAATAAGACATGATCAAAATGGCAAGGAAAAATAAAACAAAGTGCTATAGTTTCAAGTCCAAGATGCTAAAAAGGATGTTTTAAAACTTGCAGTGTTCTACCCCCTCTTTTCCATGGTTATGGACTCATAGTCTAGTATTGTAATACAGTACAGATTTAAAAAATAACAAAATTAACTTGCTAAAATTCACCAGAATGTTGGAAATTTTACATGTTTAGTTAAAATTTTCATGGGGGAGGACCCCCAGACCCCCCCACATTTTGTGCCAGACGACAATAACGCTGGCCCTATCTGCCCACCACAGTGAAACATTTCTGGATCCACCACTGACAACAACAAAGATTTGTTTGCAATCCGTTTGTTGGAATATGTAGGAGTAGCTTACTGATAACTTTTTATAATATTCTTTCTAATATTTTTCCAGGGGTCCAAATATTTCTGAGGGAGGGAACTGTAAATCTCATTGAAATCAAGATTGTTATTGTTTATACTGCATTGCTCGTAAATCATCATGATTGCTCTCTACTCTAAACAAATTATATTGCTTGGTAGTGGATGACAAACATGTTTCATTAATGATTTGTCAGGAAATGCAGTGGCAAATCTTATTCACTTGCTACAATCATCACAAAAGGAAATGAACAAGGAAATATTCAGAACATCTGTCCTGATTACATTTAGTTGATAGATTTTGGGTTTGGGTTTTTGATCTGTTGTGTCATGAGACTAAAGCAGCCCAAAACAAACTGTCCACTGGCTTTTGAACATTGTTTTGGCTCCAACCAACATTTCTGCTGACACACCTTTTAACCTATTTTTTCAGGAGTCGCCATGGGTTGGATTCACTGGTTCTTCCCCACTGCTGGTACCAAGTTCTGTTGTAGTTAATGTGTGCTACTATCATGGTTTGTGACTGGTACTCCGATAGGAAAGTCTATCATTCGGTTCCTTTGCATGTTCTCAATAATCCTTAATGTACGGCAGTAGCTCAGTTGGCAGAGAGATTGTCTTCTGATCCGAAGGTCAGCGGTTCGAATCCTGCTCCTGACATAAACATCCTCGGTTGAGCGGTCAGATCCACTGACCCACAGGTTGGCGGTGCAATTGCTCCCGCAGGTGAATACTGCCGTTGTGTCCTTGGGCAAGACACTTAACCCGCCTCGCCCCCAGTGTCTGTGTACCCTGGTGTGAATGTGTGAGTGAATGGGTGAATGGGTGAATGGTGTAAAGCGCTTTGAGTGCCTCGAAGGTGGAAAAGCGCTATATAAATATGTGACCATTTACCATTAGATCATTGGACACCTTAGAATTTTTCATTTTACAGCTTAATGCATTAATTATTTCTTAATACATTAAAAACATGTAGCACCACGGACAGTTGAGATGCATAGTAGGAAATGCAGAGTTTGTCATTATCAAAATTAAACTGCTTAAGACTCATATTTGCAGATACGCTTGTATTAACAACTAATACACCTGTATCTTCCAATCTAAGGGTGTTTCACACTTTTCCTGGTTTGATCCTTAGTTGGGCGCTGTTTAGTTCTGATGTAGACTTGGATTGTTCACGTTAAGTTTTGGGTTTAACAATTTAATCAGAATGTGGAGTGTGCACAAAATCAAAACACAATATACATACATACATAATCTAAACATAAAAACTTGTACCGTACTTGCATAATTGCAAGGTCCTGTGTTCAATAGATTAAGTTACTTTATCTTATTGTCTACTGCGCAGCTTTTCTGGAGGGCTCTGTGGGATGTTATTGCTTTGTCTAGAACAGGTGTGTCTAAACTTTTTTTGCTGATGGGTCAAAATGAATTCGTGTTAGTGTGTTGAAAGCCAAACTTATTAACGTTTTGTTTGTAAAAAGTCTGTATGCAAAGAGATTTATGATTCAATTGTCTTCACTGATTGTACTTTTTAGAGAGATACACTGGTCTGGACTCCCTTACTGCTGATAGTCTCTTCAGTGCAGAGCAAACAGAGAAAGTTACGCGGTGCACATTTAAGACATGATTTATAAAACAGTATGTATCCATATTATGTAAAAACGGGGTGTAGGTGGGGTTTTGTTCTGACCTTTTTGCTTAATCCTGTTGCTTAAGTCCGTTCATTAAGCTCAGTGCTGTCAATCTGCTTCATTCATCCACGCCTGATGTTCATTCATAATTTCAGCCCTTTGTTCTGATCCGGGGCCTAAATGTGATGACTTTCTGGACACGTGCGCATCCGATCCCCGGCGTGCGTGCGTACGTCAGTGTCTGTGTGTGTGCCGGTGCGCGCTCGAGGCGGTGCCATTCGCGTAATTACACCGCGCAGCTCCTCCTCCGCCCGTTTTTAATCCCTTATATCCGCTAATACCGCGACAGACACAACCCACAACATCTCCAACGCGAGCGAGAATCTTCACAGCACCGTGTTGTCCGCAACCCGTCAACGTTTTGCCTTGTTCTTGCGGCGTAAGTGGCGTAAAGTGACGTAAGGTAAGTTTGTTTACGTCCTCTTTGCGCGTCTTTGGATGGCCGGACACCTGTGCCGTGCGTAAAGGCAAATGGAGGCATACGGCGTGTGTTAGAAAACAAATCTCCGCGTCCCGTCTCTCATGCTGCGATCCTCCGTGGATTAATCTGCGCTGATGGAAGTACTTTGGGAGGTTTAGCGCCTAATTGTTGATTTCTTAATGGCCTCGATAACTCCAAAGGCTACGACAGCGCGAGTGTAAAGAGCAAAGCCGCTTGGGTAATGCGCAATGTGGCGATAAATCTTGTAATTGGACATTTATAAGCGAGCATTTGATTAGTTTTACACTGTATGGAAGGTTTAATGTATATTTGCCAATATAATACCCACTGTAATAAAATAATTGGACATTTATTTGTGAGCATTAGCTGAGATTTTACACCATAATTTATGTATAGAAAGTTGAGCTAACTGCCTTGTTTTGCTCGTCGGGCTGATTCTTCCAACTCTTTTTTGTAATTTATAACCTTTAGACTGATTGAAACAGTAGTTTTATATTTCAGAAAGCAGCTGTTTGAGTCCTATTTGAACTGGAACAATATAGGCTATAACATAAAGCCATAAAAGCAGTATACTTGCAAAATGTATGCTAGAAACATTAATAAACATTACTTTGATATTGCTTTTCAGATAAATAACTGGATTCTTTGTAGATACATTCTTTGTAGATACATTTTTTGTAGATACATTTATAGCAGTGTTTTGACAAATAATATACTGTATTAGAACTTCACCTGTTTGAACTTGCCTTATGTAAATTATATTTACGTAACTGTGAAGATAACCTGTTCAATGTACGTTACCTGGGCGTATTTATAATGCTATAAATCATCAGGAAAATTGCCAAGTCTATCACAAGTCTGTTTATTTTGTAAATGTTGTAATGTAAATTCAATTGTTGTTTTGGAAATGTGGGAAATTACAATATCGAGAGTATCTTCTATAACTATAACTATTAAAATGAGCTCAAAAAGAGACAGAAACATATTTTTTCTGTTTAAGCAATAATTTAGAATAGTATAGTTTTATAGTATAGTATAAAATTATATTCTGTCCTTTTGTGTTAAATGTTATGATCCATTCATGTTTTCTGCTTGACTTGAAACTTAACTAAGACAAACACATTTTTGCACATTTGTAATGCTTCGTGAAACTGTCATCTGAATATAGGCAAAAAGTAGAATAAAATCACCCACCCCTATTTACAACACATTTTAATAGAGCCACCTTTCACAAATTAGGTTTAAGCTGTAGTTGACAGATTTTATTCCCGCTCCGTCCATTATTCAAAAATGTTACTCTAAGCTCTCTGTGTTTGCCGTGTTTTGTTGGTTTCACTTGCCTCGCTTCCATTGTATTGCTATTGTATTGTATTTATTCTTGTAAAAGTAACATAACACTGGTAAACTGATCCTGACAGGACAAAAGTCAAACAGAGCAGAACATGCAGGTGCACAGACAGACAAGTGATCTTTATATATCTTCTTTTTATCTATCATATCTAATGTTAATATCTATATACAAGGCCGGATAAAATGTTTTTCTCTAAATTCAGTTTGAGTTTAATTTAGGCCTTCCTTGAAAGTCCAAAGTGTTATGCATAAAACAAAAATGAACAGGATACAGTGAAATTAAAGTGTTTGGCTTGTTGGATAGAAGAGCTAAAATTACCACCACGACACTGTAAAAACCTTATTGTACTATTGAACAAATCTGATATGAAAACACTTAAGCGCACAACTGGTATCAGAAATACAAAAGTATTGTATTGTGATTCTTGATAAGCTGTTTATAGCTGGGGTTCCTCATTTTCTCACCGCAAAACCGGAAGTAAGTATTTGAATGTGTCTAACTGCTAGCTCTCACAAACCCTTTGGCGCATTGTTAATATCCACAAGAATTGAACATGACCACTCCGAGCACAGCCAATCAGAGCGCTGCTTTCAGTTTTTAATTCCGAATATAAATCCTTTATCATTAGATCCAGACAGCGCACAGCCAGTGGTCTATTTTTTATCTCAAAATGTTGCTTTTACAACAAACTCTTTGGGAGAAAAACAAAAACAAAATTAATTTACTAAATAAAGTCAGGCACCCCAGCTTTAAGGACTAATCGACTAAACGGAGGCGTGGCCCATGTATCTGACTCAAACTGCACACGAGCTCATGGGAGTTTACACAAAAACAGTTACATACACAGTTAAGTGCTAAGAAACTGTAATTATATGTAAGTAACGTGGTCACCTGAAACATCACTGACCAATTAATCAAACTTGTTTATAAAAAATTAAGCTTCCCAGCCCAATTGGATAGTGTTAATATTAAAATATCGCAGGTTTAGCAAAACTGCCAGAGTCATTTATGGCCAAGATGAAGTTTGTTAAAAATAAAGGTTGAAAGTTACAGAAGTAGTCGAGAGTTCTAAAACCCTCTGTGCTGTCATAAGTCAATAAGCAACAATTTACACACGACAGACGCAGTTTTCTGACATTTTAAACAATGTTTAAAATGACTGTTGACAAAGTGGTTGCTAGGTAACAGTTGTGGATTCTAAACTATGTCATATTTGCTGCTCATATTCAACCACAAAGTAACGTTATAAACTTTACAAAAGCTATCAAACTGGGCATAAATAGACAAAATGTTTAGTAAAATCTTAAATATAATTATGTTCACTGCGTTTTAGTGAAATGTGTGGTCTAACCTGTCATATAGACTTTAAGCTAGGGCTCCACAATATATCACAAAAGTATCGATATCGTAATAAACAAAATATATATCGCAGTAACACCAAAGTCTACCATCTGAAAAATAATGATTAAAACCTAGATTTAATTAAATAGCCTCAGTTTTGTTGGTTTTTTATTTGAATATAACAGAGATTATTGCATCAAAAATGGGCTGGGCTTAGTGGAATAATCGTGAAGTCGACTATAAACAATTATTGCAGTCTTTTGATGATGGTTGTCATTCTCTGGACAAAACAGACTCTAAAACACAAACTTTTATAACAGAGACAGTGACATTATTAAAGAAAAATGGCAAAGAAGAATATTTTTCTCAATTATACACTTAGAAAATATTCTCTGTCTAGAAGCCTTTGTTCACAATATTTCAACATTTATTTGGTTAAAAATGTTAGTTTATTCTAAGTCTCAATCACAATAGAAATAATTGCTGACTAAAGTAATCGTTAGTTTCATCCTTAGTCAAAAAAGTCTTAAATATCGCAATAATATGGATATCGCAGATCACAATAGCCATATCACATATCACAATCATTTCCAATATCGTTTTAATCCTTTTATTTGATCGTATATGCCACGTGTAGCTGGGAGTGTCATGAATACAGAGACATGTTCATTCCTACAGTTCCATGAGCAACTGTAGGAATGAAGCTCGACAGGTTCACGTGCCAAAACTGAAAGGTCCTTAAAGGCAACGCACCACACGCCCATAGTATTCCTCATAATCTCAGTCGCTCGCTGACGAAACCTCTTTCCTTTGTCTTGTCTTGTTCGCGCGACAGGTATGGCCTCCTCCTCCGACGAGACAGAGAGGTCCCTCACGCCTGTGGATTTCATTCAGCTGCAGCACTATATGGACGGTAAGGCGGCGCAATCGCAAATGTTTGAGGCACCGACGTTATCTTATTTGTTTTTGGTTCGTTGTGAAGTGCATTTAAAGTTTTACCATCCAGTGTTGTCATGTGCACAAGTCAATCAAAATGCCTCGTGCAAATTGATTCAGTGCATGTTTTGCAAATTAACGGCACTTTAGCACATCAGCAAAAACTGTAAAACATTTGTCACGTTTAAAAGCCTAAATTTTCTCATGAAATATAATCTTAAACGTTTGAATGCTTTTACTTAAAATGCGCTTTATCTTGGCTTTAAAAATCAAAAGCGCATTAAAAGTAATTCAGCAGCAGTAATTCCTGTAAATCCAACATGTTTGGACTGGAGTCTGTTTTGAGTAAGACCAAAAACAATAGCTTTAGGCTGTTATTGCCGCATTCTTTGCATTGAAGGGCTCAAAACCACACAGAACTATTTACTACACTCCACCTCATGACATCAGCTGGTGGAATAGAGTGTTTTGTGCTTTTGAGTAGACGTTGAAAAAGAGTTCATATCAAAATTGTTGTTTTGCAGCTATTTAGAACAGCAATATAGAATGTCCACATAGAAAATGAACAAATAAGACAAACTCGCAGGCAAATCTTTAAAACAAATGTATAAAGTGATGTTTCTGCACTTTTTTGTCTTTAAAATTTCAGTAAAATATTTCAGTTAAGTTGTATAGTAGTCACCAAGTGCTTCACAACAAAAGAGAGTTAAAAATAAAAGATAACACCACTGCAATAAAATATACACATACAACCCGTGAATGTTTTTTATGAAGGAAAAACATTAAACCTCTCTTTTTAACACATGCTTTTTAAATGTTATTGCAGACAGTAATAAAAGAGTGAAAGATGTGATCAAAGATTTTCATCCTGGAGGAAAACTGGCACAGCACACATTTGGAGAGGTGAGTCCACTCTGTGTCCCATGAACCTGCTTTAGTTAAAGCCATCTTTGTGATTCTGGATTAAACAGGTCCTTCTGTTTCTGTCCTCAGTGCCTGGATGAGGGAGGCTTCTCTCTCTTCTTGAAAACATATCTTGATATCCGCGAAGTTCCGGCTGATTTTTGCAAACGACTCTTTCGATATTTCAAACACGTGGATCACAATGGAGAAGGGCAGTGTCCGCTGCAGAAAGGAGGTAATAAAGCTGTAGTATGTTACATTTTACTCACATTTACAGACATGTTCACCACAGCAGGGAAAGCATACACATTTTCAAGTAAAAATCAACTATTGAAAATGTCTGTTTGGCACAAAGCTCAAAATTTCTTACTATATTTTATTACAAAATTAATTTGCATTAAAAAAGTCTGCTTTTATTTCAATATAATTGTACTATTTTAAGTTGAAGTACTGTTATAAATCTGGAAGAACATTGTATTCTAAATAATATTAGTAATATTTATTCAAAGTATTGTATTGTACTAATGTATTTATTATTATTGATGAATGTTGTCTCTAAGGTGGAGTCTTCCTTCAGGACGTGTCCTGTTACTTCTCTGTTCTGGAGGACGGACAGCCGCGAGACAAACTTGAATGTAAGTTTACATAATATATAACACATTATATTTACAAAATGTTTTTGAATATTTATTTAAAGAACACATATTATGCTAAATGACTAATTTGAAGCATTAATTATGTTATAATATTGTTTCCTTGTCAAATTCATACTTGTTTGATGAATCCTGTTTAGTCTCCCTCTGAGCCTCAGAACACTCTCCACTCAGAATTTCCCAGATATGTTACGTCATACATCAAACTCCGAGAGCTCCTGTGCAGTTTATAAGTTCATAAATGGTGACGATTGCTTGCATTAGCAAGTCCAAACAGGCTTGGTTTGCCATTCTCTCTGCTGCCACTAGATGGAGCTCAATTCCAGACTTATTTGAAGTCGTGTGCCTTAAGTAGATAAATGATATTAAGTTCTAAAATATGAAATGCCAAAGCAGAGGAACTCAAGAGCAAGTTTAAAAGCCATAATATGTGTCCTTTGAATGTACTGGAACAGAGGAAAATCCCCCTCACATTCTGATGATCTTTCTGATGAAGGTCCAGCTGAATATTAAAACAACACTTTTTGCAAGCAGCGAGTCTGCGGGGTTTTCCTCTGTTCCAGCTTTCGACTGATTACACACGCACTCTCCTACGCACCTGCTCAAACAAATGATGTGTGAAGCACCGTCTTAACTCTCCTCCTTTTACTAAAATGTAATTAAAGTGCATGCTTTTGTGTTTTCAGTTACATTTAAACTCTACGACAAAGACATGAATGGGCACCTGGACAGTTCAGTAAGTACCAAAGCTGGGCTGTAGTATTAGAAGTAGAAGTCATAGCAGTAGTAGTAGGAGTAGAAGTAGAAGTAATAATAGAAGAAGTAGTAGTGTTTTGTTATGATTATATTGAAATTATAAATTCTGTGTGATCAGGAAGTGGATCGGATCATCACTCAAATGATGAGAGCTGCGAATTACCTGGGCTGGGACGTCACGGAGATGAAACCTGTAAGAACATCACCTATTAATGGAGAAAAAAATCATCAGTAAAACAGTGTAACGTGGTGTTTTGCACAGATGCTGAAGGACATGATGAAGGCCATAGACGTGGACAACAGCGGGACAGTGACTCTGGAGGAGTGGGTTAAAGGAGGAATGAACAATGTCCCTTTGCTCGTGCTGCTGGGGCTCAAGGTACAGCACAATACTGAGAAATACTTTAACTGACAGTACAAGTATTGCTTACCAGTAGATTCAATTCAGTGTATTTTTGTAGCGCCCAAAATTTCAACAACAGTTGCCTCGATGGGGCACAGGTAGAAAGCAGTAGATGCAAAATCAACCTTTAAAGCAGTTGTTCTCAGTAAGTGGGCTATAAAAAGTATACATACATACATAAACTACTTGTTTTTTTTAGTTTTTTTTATCAATAACACACTTTATCATGTGTGTAAATCTGTAAGAAGCCTTCAATCACCATATGTCGACCTTTATTTGATTATGTATTTAAAAAGTCTCTATGCACAATAGAAATAAGCGCTTGACTAGTCGACTAATTAAAAAAAATAAAATAAAAAAAATTACTGCCTTATCCTCAAACTCTGGTGATGCTCCAGTGAGGTTGTCAAAAAAACAAAAAACAGATCCTAATCCATAGTAAAACTAGTATTAGACTCATTTGAACAATTTATGTTGATGTTTGAACAAACGTTTATGGATATATCAAAAGTAGACAATATGAACGTTGTTGGAGTAAGATCGATACTGAAAAACTAAAAGCATAAATAAAACGAGTTTTGACCTCTTCTCAACAGTTTTAGAAAAACCTTGATCTAAACTAGTCCAAACTAGTCAAAGATCAAATGTTCAATAAATGCCATATTTAAAATCATGCTCACTGAAATATTTCAACTTTTACAGAGATAATTCACAAATAACCACAGATAAAATACCTTTTTAAAGTTTGTGGTAAAAAACATGTTAAATTCCTAAAAAAAAAAAAAAAAAAAAAGAGAGAAAGAAAAAAATCAGTTTTGTTAATTTTAACATAACTTTTGGAAGTTGCCAATCACCTGCACACGATTCTATCCACCCACACGTCAGAACATTCTTCATGCAGAGATTCATATTATGTGTAAATGTATATGTTTATGTATATGCTAATACTGCGGAATATTATAGCTAAAGGAACAACATTCTCATGGGAACACATGCTTTTTATTTTAGGTTGTCCCTGTTCAGACCAAGTTTAGTCATGTTTTAAAACTGTTTTTACCGTATTCTAAACCTGGAAAAGTCTTGGTTTAGTCCCGAATTATTCATTCATTCATTCATTTTCTACCGCTTATTCCCGTTAGGGGTCGCGGGTGACTGGAGCCTATCCCAGTGACTTTGGGCCTTAGGCGGGGTACACCCTGGACAGTGGCCAACTCGTCACAGGGCTAACACAGAGAGACAGAGACATGGACAAACAACCATTCACTCTCACAATCATACACTAGGGACAATTTAGAGTTGTCAATTAACCTGTACAGTCATGTCTTTGGACGGTGGGAGGAAGCCGGAGAACCCGGAGAGAACCCACGGTAACACGCGGAGGACATGCAGACTCCACTCAGAGAGATCATGTGATGTTAGGGTGGTTCGGAATTCGAAACCACGATGTTGGAGTGGTCTGGGATTCGAACCCACGATCTCCTTATTGAGAGGCAGAAGCTCTAGCCGCTCTGCCACCGTGCACCCGAATTAAATTACACATATTCTGCTACAGTGACTTTTTTGCGCTCAAAAACATACCTGAACTTGCATTCAGTTGCATTCACGCTGTTTTGAGAAATGTTTATTCGAAAATCCTCCATCTCTGACCATAAAACACATGGCAAATTTAAGGTACTCAAGAGCATGTTGCATGAAAAATGCAGAATATTTTTCCTTTAAGTCCTGTGCGAGCCCTGTTTCAGTCCTGGTGGTCTGTAATGTTGAACTTTGCCTCCCTCTCTTCGGTCAGATGACGGAGAAGGACGGGCAGCATACCTGGAGGATGAAGCACTTTAACAAACCCACGTACTGCGGCGTGTGTGAGAGCATGCTGCTGGGGCTCGGCAAACAAGGGCTCTGCTGCACCTGTGAGTACTCGCTCTGCTCTGTGGGAGACACACTGTGGTGGAAGAAGTACTCCATTGTATTACACAAGTAAAAGTACAGATACGTGTGCAAAAAATGAATAAAGTAAAAGAAAAGTATCACATTAAAACTCTACGTAAGTAAACGTGTTGAAGTACCTGTTTTATGTAATGAAAAATGTAAAAAGTAAAAGTATTTAATGCAGATTATGAGACCAGATTTACACGTTAAATGTTGTAATTTTGGTAAAGATTTGTGCTTAATTTTGCTCAACAAAAGTCGATTCGAATTCATTTATTTAATTTTATGTGTATATTTTTGTTTGCTTATTGTTGACCTTGAACTCAAAACCTTCAGGCAGAATGTCACCATCAACGTGCTCAGAATAAAATGAAAAGTACTTTTTACTTTTCAGTCCAGTTAAAAAAAGTAGTGGCGTAAAAAGTACAGATACCTGGTCTCAAATGTAGTGAAGTAAAAGTAAAAACTATCCACTGTAAAAATGACTTAAATAAACTACAGCTACCTAAAAAATGTACTTAAGTACAGCACTTTTACTTTTGTACTTTTTTACTTTCCACCGAGCCAAGCCAAGAATAGAATAGTCAGAAAACCCAATAATTAGATCCGATTGGTCCGTCACGATAATTACTGTGTCGACTTATCATTGAAAGAATAAAAGCTGGAACAATATTTTTTGACATTGTGCACATTTTGGTTGTTTTTATGTGGAGCAATAAGATCGACGCTTTAGAGAGTCGAATAATTAAGACAAAAGACACATTTTGGATACTAACGAATAGGGCTGTAGTCGTTTAGTTGTTTAGTTGAGGAGTCGATTAATATAATTGTTAGATATAATTGTTTGCGTGACATTTGAAAAATCAGATAATTCCAGAAATCAGATTCTGATCAGATTTTTGGTGTGCACGTAAACATTGCCATTGAGACTGATTTGGTGTGGTCAATTTACTGGCCCTGAACTTCTCATAATGTTTACACTTAAATATGATAAAGAAGAAAAAATGTATTTATTTGATGTTGGGCTGCAACTAGCAATCATTTTGTTAATTGATTAGTCTAGTTAAGGGCTGGGCTACATGGTGATTAAAATCAAATCGTGAACTCGTCCCTGTGACAATCTGCTTTTTTTGTGAAATCGTCATATTGTGATTGACTGTTTGTCTCTTTAATGCATAATTCTGTTCAAACACACTTTTACTCCTGTTGTTTAGCCTCTGAAGCCTCTGAACAAATTACTTTATTTACCCCTTAAAGGCCAGGGCTACACAAATGTCTTGCTTTGATTTGAATAAAAACTGCTAACACTGTAGTTTGGATTTGTACAAACGTTTTCTTGAAACAAATGACATAAGTGTGGCCAAATGCAGTAAAAACAACAAACGCAACTCAATGCACGAAAACCCGACTAAAAGCGTCAAAAACACGACAAAACATGACAAATATGACAAACACAACAGAACATGACAAAAACGTGACTAAAAGTGACAAAACTGTGTTTAAAATGTGAATTTGAACAGAATCCTCTTATTAATACATAAATTGCAAATCGAATCACAATCGCACTGGTCAGAAAAATTGCAACTAGATATTTTTCCTACATCGTGCAGCTCTGTTATAGGCAATAGAAAAATACAAAGTGAACACGGATCGTGAATATAATCGTAATAATAATTTTTTTGCCATATTTCCCAGCCCTAGTCTACTTATTATGAGTTTGATTAATCGACTGCTGTTTTGAACGCCAAAGTCACTTGATAAAACATACTAAATCTGATCCAGATGAAGCTGAAGTTTGAGAATTATATTTGTGGAATGTTTCCATCAAATACTCCACTGCCTGATTTTCATGCAATTGCGGCTCATTTTATGTCATAAAATGTCTTTTCTCAGGTACTGACATGTTTTGGAACCCACGTAAATACCGCTTAACAATTATTCTATTTCTTAATTACTTGACAATTGTTTAAATAATCGATTAGGTTCGATTAATTGATTAATTTGTTGCAGCCCTAATTCGATGCTCACTTTGTTTTAAGAGTACTGGTAGCAGGATTCCATTGATGAACATTCAATAAACTGTAATATTGTAGCTATTGACTGAGTAAGCGCACAGATTCACCAGCAGGGGGCAACTGTGCACTTTTAACCAATGCCATGGCCCATGATTAACATTTGACATGTTAAACTATTCAAGACGATGACATTGAAGATTGGACCAAGTAAACATCCAGCCAAATTCTAATAAAAAAGTAAGTTTAAAAAAAAAAAAAATTAAGTTTCCAGGCATCATAGTCCCTCTCTTCATGGGACGTCTTATTCTAAATGTCGTGGTTGTTTTATGGAACAGTTATATCTAGAAGTTATATATCAAAATGAAGATAATATTGTGGATGTTGTTTTGAAGATGTGCAACATTTGAATATTGAGTTTATCACTTACTGTAAAAAATGCTACAAAAAGAACTGATTAATAATAAAAATGAAAAAGTTATGTTGTAAAGAATCAAATAACGGTATAAGGTGACATTTCTGCACTTTTGTGATTCAATTTACGTGTCTTTGGATGTATCATTTGAGATTTAGTTATCAGACAAATCAAATGTCTGATAACTAAACCACAACTGATACATCCAAAGACACGTTTTAACATATTTTAATTTGGATTGACATAATATCGTCTGAATATCGTTATCGGGAAACTACAAAAAATATCAAGATATTTCTTTTTGTCAATATCTGAATTTCTAAACCTGAAAAAACATGTTTTTGGTCGGTTTCTGGCACCGAAATTTTGGTTGCTTAATTTAGCAATTCTCAGGTTTTTTTTCCCACTATTAAAAAAAATTCTAAATGGAAAAATTCACCTTTTAAATATTGAATGCACAGATTTTCAAGCCTTCAAATGCAACAGTCTAAATTTAAAGTGTAAAATTCACAGTGAAATAATGACGTCTTTTGTTGTTTTTGTTCAGGCTGCAGATACACAGTGCATAACCAGTGTGCCAACAAGAACCCTGAGCCCTGCGCTCGCACCTTCGTCAAGTCCAAAAAGGAGATCGGCGTAAGATTCTATTATTTTTAACCTTATCATTTCATGTTCTGTTCCTTTTGGTAAAAACATATTTCTAATTGTTATTTTGGATTATCTAAAAAAGAGCCAAAGTCACTCCGTTGGGTCATAAAAAGCACCAGTGAAAGTGACTTTAGAAGATTAGTCTGAGCCATGATTTTAAGTGTGGATTAGACTTCATGGCTTTTGTTTGACCCGGGTCATTCAGAGGTGGGAAGTACACATTTTGACTCACTTTGCTAATGTTTTATATGATGGAGGCTCAGTCTTTATATCTGTTTCACACTGGACGAAAGTGTGACGTAAAATATATTCACAGTCCAATACTCCTCATATAGAATCTTCTTATTTGCTAAACGGGACCATTGACTCGAGAGGAAACAAGCTGAGAATTTGTGAACCCAATCCATAACAATTATAAGGTTCAAAATGTGCACAGTTTCATTTCATTCATTTCAAAAGCAGTAAAGATAAGGTATGGTAAACTCTATTGTCCCCAAGAGGATATTTGTCATGGGCTACAGTAACACTTTAGCTGCATGACATGAAATTCCACACACACTCACAAACACTCCTGACAATTACACACATACATAGTTTCAGCACCTACAATGTTTACTTCCGAGCCCTGCCACAACCAGTACAACAATCTAATTTAGTTAGAGACAACAATAAAAAGTTACAGTTCCATTCACTGCATTAAAGGTCCTGAAGCTCCACACACAGGACACAAGAAAAGGTAAATTCATGGTGTAACAGCAATTAAAAGCTGAGTGTATGTTATAATGTGCATTTCATAATTTATAAAACATAAATGACACATATTATGCATTATTTGTATTGTTATTGGCCTTTAAACATTCTCTTGAGTATCTTTACTTTGACATCTCATGTTTTAGAAGTAAAAATTAAGTGTTTACAAAGAACAACACAACTTTATCACTGGGAGACGCCATATTAACTTAGCTGTGGCTCCATCTACTGGCTGCAGAGGCAATTACACGTGTGTATATACAGAATGGTTTGAGATGGTATTGCTATGCTAAACTATCGCACGGTTACAGTCTGGCGAGTCTGGTGATGATTTAAGGACTTAAAACAGTAGATTCTCACGATGTCTAAAGTCAGAAAAAAAACATGTTTTGTAGAACAGAGGAGAGGATTTTCAAACCAACAGTCCTCAAACTTGCGTGAATTAAGCTAAATGCAACTCCAGGTATGTTTTTGATGACGGAACATTGTTAGAACACGATTAAAAGCTCAAAAAAGTCACTTTAGTGGAATATGTGTCCTTTAAAAGCTCATAAGGCACAAATATTTAAGCTACACCGATGTAGGTCTTCTTGATCTTGTTCAAAGGGCTTTTACTTTAGGGACAAAGGAGAATCTATTGCGGTTTGCTTTTTATTTAATTGCTCTAAAACGTGAACAAAGAGAAGAAGAGATTTAAAACATCTGAAATTATGACCTCATATTCTATAATGCCACAAACACAACACATTTCTGTATCTATTGTCATATTTATTGTCAGTTCTTTATGAAACAAAGTTGAACTGAAACTGTCACCAGATAAAATGTCAATCATCTTGTGCGTGTCCGGTTGACTGGTGCTAATGTCACTGGTCACTAAACTATACATATGTTTTGCTTTTTCAGATTTCAGCCCACGACTGGATCAAAGCCGACTGTAAATCAAACAAGTGTGAAGTTTGCCACAAAAAAATCAAAACTTTAGGAGGACGGAGCTGCGTTTGGTGCCATGAGATTGTGAGTACTGAAACTGACCAGAAATGAAACAAAAACAAGACGACAAGATCAAAACTTTAGGACGGAGCTGTGTTTGGTGTCGTGAGATTGTGAGTACTGAAACTGACTGACCAGAAACGAAACAAAAACAAGACGACTTTTTTAGAGTTAAGCGAAAAGGTGATTCTTCAGAAATGCCTCGCAAAAAGATCATTGGAAACTTTTATTCTATTTTAGGTTTTGAAGATGTTTAAGTAAAGCAGAATATGTATTTTTGTGTTTCTTTGGAAGCTAGTTTAAAAGAAGAAGAAAAAATGGAGTACAGTTCAATAACAATACGGAAAAAGACTGTAGATATGGCCGGGTAAAAAAAAGTTAATTAAACGAAATAATAGGGGTTAATTAATATTTATTTTAGGGCTGCGTTTTGTTCTTTTTGGCATTTTTATTTACTAATGACAGTGTCTTTGTTATTTAAAAAAAGTCGTTTTGTTTGTGTTTTAGAGTTTTTTAGTCCTGATAACGATTATTAAAATACGACTACCAGGCCCGTTGACAGAAATTTGAGGGCCCGGGGCAAGAAGCTTCACATGGCCCCCCTCTAATATTAATTCATAGGAAGAGGGTCCAATTCTGGGTCCCAATTATTTGATTAATCATTGCTAATTGTCTGTCATTTTAGCGTCACGATGAGTGCGTCGTCATTGGTATTAAGCTCTGTGACTGTGGACCGTTGAAAGACCACATCCTCCCGCCCTGGGCCATTTATGCTGTTTCCAAGGTAACACATTATATAAAGTGAGTGAGCTTCTGTTTTAATTAAAATGTGTTTTGAATTGATGTGTTTGTTTTCTGTGCAGGATGAAGATACAAGCTTTTTAAATGTAACTCCAGATGGCAACAACTTACAGGTTTGATTTGTAACTGTTAAGACTTTATTTATTTTAATTAAAGGTGCACAATGAAACTTTTCTGATGGGAGGGTCTGCCACCTGTTTGTGTCCATTGAAATTTTATTGCGTTGAATTCAGTGTTCCACAGTATGGCATTACAATTAACAATGCATGTGTTTTTAATTGCAAAAAAAAAAACAAAAAAAAAAAAACAGAAATTTAGGTAAAAAGCAGAAAGTGGAATAATTTGCCATGAATAATGTAATAAATAATAAATTATCATTTGAAACATAAAATAGTTTGTACTTAATTATTTACTTGGAATTGGTTTATATACCATAAAAATATAATGTGTTAAAAGTCTCTGTTGTTATAATCAAATTTACTTGTTGGTTTTTAATTTTATTCATTAAGGCGAGACACTCTGGATGGATAGGTTTTTTTATTTTTTATTTAGAGATGTAAATTTGAAACGTCTCCTGTAGTTTACTCACATAAATGTAAGTAAAAATGTATTACATGTTTTTCATCATGTAATGTTTTCATGTAGAAATATGGCATTTTATGTGTAAAAGCGGCCAAAATTGTACATATTTGGGACATTTAAATCTGAAAAATGGACACAACCAGGTTTGCATTTTTTGGTTCATTTTGTACACATATTAATTACAAAAAAAAATTAACAGGTGGGATTTTTTTTAAGTAGAGCTAACTGAAAAATGTAAACTTAAAACAGTCATAGATTCAACAAATCCTTCTGTATGTTCCGTCAAAATCTTATTAAGTTCAAGATTGTAAAATTTGGTGTGTAGGAGCTACTTTAAGTCTCTGTGAGAGAAAAATGCATTTTAAGAAAACGGCCTTTGAAGTTACAATGTCCCAGAGAAATCTATGAAATAAGTGGATTAAATTAAATAAAAAACATTGTTAGGAGCAGATTGAACAAGTTTGTTGTTTTCTCTTGAAAGCCGATATTTTGAGAGAGAAAACTGACTGACAAAACATTGCCTGTAGTGTCTTGCCTTATGATAATGATGATTTTTATTTATAGAGCGCTTTTCTACCTAACAGGCACTCAAAGCACTTAACAAACCATTGAAAGTACAGTTGCTGTTACAACATAACATATACAAGTACATTTATAGACAATAAACAGACACAACATACAGTTGTAACTACAGTTGCGGTCACAACAAACATACAATAAACGGTAGACATACATGGCAGGTAACTGTATTCTGCAAGTAATCCATACAAATGATGCAAGTAGCTGTTTTAGAAATGAAAAGGGGGAAAAGTTCAGACTGATGTTAAATGGCAGTTGGGGTAGGAAGGCGCCTAAGATGTTTTGGTGAAACTGTTCTGATGTTTATGAGCTCCGTGGCCTTGTCCTTTGGGGCAAGGAGTGAGATTAGGGCACAGCTTCTGGCAAGACTTCTAGTCGGGAGGGGGAGAACATTTAAAATAATACATTTTTGATCTTCAGCAATTTATCCAGATCGTAATCAATCAGTTCTGGTTCTCAGCGTCACTTGCGAGCCTCTGTTTCATATAGTAACCTTGATGTTATTCACGTGTTCTTGTATGTCCACCGTCCGTGCTGAGATGTTGCAGACCAGCTCTCTGGTGTTTGCCTCTCTCTGTTCTAAACCCTTCAGCTGCTACTCACGTCGCAGAAGTGCTCTTTAATTTCACCAGACAGTGGCTGGGTTGCTGCTGTCTTAGACATTTTGCGATAGTTTAAGGCAGAAGCCAGTCCAATAAGCAGGAACCCCACTATCATGATTCCAAAAATAAATAAGTCCTCAACGTCTTCCACGGACAGAACTTCCAGACACAGAACCTGCCAGTTGTTCCAGGCGTCCCGGGTGTAGCTGCCGAAAAAGTCCCGTCAGGGCAAGTGGGTTCTCCTGGTACACCCTTCTCATAGGAAAAAATTGTGTCAAATCAGAGACCAGGTAATCAGATCCATTTCCAATTTTTAGGAGTCCAGCAAGCAGTGAATGAAAAAAAGAGAATAAAAGTATGAGACAAGAAGACGAGATAAGAAGCAAAACAAATAGATAGCACAGAGGAGCAGAGACACCCCAGAGCAGGAAGAGAGCATTAAACGTTTATCACTTGTTCAAGAATGATGTGCTTTTGTAACTCTGTAACTCATGACATTTTATCCTTTTACTTTTTCAGATCGTCCCAATAAAAGGTACTCATCCTCTGCTTGTATTTGTCAACCCAAAGAGTGGAGGGAAGCAGGGGGAAAAGTAGGTTATTTGTTATCATGAATAACATTCATTTCATTTATGCTTTCATAATTTATACAATTAATGTAATATTTTTTTCAACAGTGTGTTGAGGAAATTTCAAAATCTGCTAAACCCTCGACAAGTTTACAATTTATCCAGTGGAGGTCCAGGTCCAGGGTAAAGTCCATTTTTACAACTCTAAATCTATTTATTAAATAATATGTTGTAGAGGTGCGCGATATTGAATATAAAAATGAATATAAATATATATCCCGATAACCATATTCAGACGATATTATGTCAATCCAGCAGAAATGTGTTAAAACATGTCTTTAAACATTTTGAAGGGCAAGGGGGGACTGAGTGGAGTACTTCTAAATCAAATCTCTGGTGTTTTCCTTTTTTGTCTTTCAGTTTCACAATTAAAATAGAATAACAAAAAATGACTATTTCCCGATTTTCTCTTTTGGTTTTTAAAGGAATTTCCTGTTTCAAAATCAAAATCAAATGGCCAGCAGCCAGGCCAGAAGATAATTAAGATAAAGTATTAGTATAAAGTAAAAATATTTTCTTTCATTTTTACTTTTCATTTGCTCTTTTTGTTGCATTTATTTTTAAATGTTTTGTGAAGAAAAGTAAAAAAAAACAAAAAATTTGAAAATTAAAGGCAAATTTTAATTGTCAACTACTTTTGTGTGTAGACAAGCTGATTCACTAAATGCTTTTAAGTCTCTTTTGAAAATATATTTTATCTCTTTGGGTTTTAGTTAAGAGTGAGTTGTTGCCCTATTGATCATGTTTTTGTGTTGTTGTTTTTTTGGTCTTAAATGTGTTTTTAATATTGTAACAGTTTCTGTGGCATTAGATGAGTTTTGGTCCAGTCTTTCAGACTAGAATTTCCAGAATTTCCCAGTGTGATATCATGATTCACAACCAGGAAGTAAAATTATAAACCCAAACAATTGCCATATTGGGATAATGTACATATTGGGTTTTGCCGTTGGGCACCGGTGTATATATATATAAAACTGTGGTTCAGTGAGATGTGTAGTTTAGCCTGTCATAGGCAAATCCCATTGAGTCATCTTTTTAGCATAGGCTAGATATACATTTTTTACTTTTTTACTCTAATGACTTCAGAGATTAATCTTGACATTCTGTTGTTAGTTTACAGTTTTTCCACAACCTGCGAGACTACAGGATCCTGGTTTGTGGAGGAGATGGAACCGTTGGGTGGCTGTTAGATGCAATAGGTAATCCACATCCATGTCATTATGTCCAACAGCGCCGTTCCTCTGACACTGACCAAAGTGCTGTGTTTTCAGACAAAGCCAATCTCCCGGTTCATCCTCCTATCGCGGTTTTGCCGTTGGGCACCGGTAACGACCTGGCCCGCTGCCTGCGCTGGGGCGGAGGTAAACATAGTGCGGACCTAGGAATTTGTGGGCCCAAGGCCAAATTATGTACAGCCCCCCCCTATATATAACTTCTATAACTTTTGTTCTTGAAAAAAACTTTTGGTTTTTGAGGTTTTGTTTTTTAACGTGTTCATAAATTTGTGGTGGTAATTGAACTATTGGAAAATTATAATTCATATGTGCAACGGCTTGAGGGTCCTTCCCCAGAAGAATATTTAAGACATCCAAACATATTTCTCACTTCTCGTTGGTGCATTTTTACACATGTTCCAACTGATTTAAATACATGATATTAATTTGTAATATACAAATTACAAATTAATATAATGTTGTATTTTATTTATTATTTAGCTTTATGTGTACTTAGTAGTAACATTTGACAATCCCAGACTATTTTGTTGGCCTTTTTTTGTTTAAAAGTAAACTGCTTTACATTACTGTGATATTGAGAGAATAGCAACTGTTTATTTGAGCCTCTGATGATCAGGAAGGGCATCTTATTGGGACCACCTTCAGGTTGGGGGCCCAAGACAATTGTGACCTGTTGCCTAATGCTAAATCCGCCACTGGGTTAACAGACAAAATCAACAGTGTATTTTATGATGCAGTGTGATCATTGTTATTCTTTTTATTTTCACTTATTTTCCACTCCTTTTCATAAAAAATTTATAAAACTGGATTACATTTTTAAAAGGTGCACTATGTAACATTTCTGGTGGAGGGTCTGCTGTCTTTCCTTTGTCTGGAATGTTCCACAGTATTACATTAAGCTAATCTATCTTCTATTTACTTAATTTAATTTATAGGTGTTTCTATTGCAAATAAATAATATTAGTTTTACTGCAGCGCAGCAATAAAATCTCCATTGAAGTGAGCAGGTGGTGGACCCTTCATTTACATAATGCACCTTTAAAAACCATATTATAAAGCAGACCTGGAGCTGTGTTTTGCATCTTAACTTTGAAACTGGCAGCGAGCACTTTCCATATGGTTCCATATGTCTAAGGTTTTCTATTTGGAAATGAAATGTTTTTTACTTGTCCAAAAAGTATACATATGCATATAAAGTTGCATATCTTCCAGATTTTTTAAATCTTTTACTTATTTATTTATTATCTATATCTTTAACCAGGAAAATCCCATTGAGATATCGAATCTCTTTTTTTTTCTTTGTGTTTTCTTTTCTTGTTCCAATCCAAAGCACTCAAAACACAGCACAAGACGAACAGAGAGCAGAAAACAACAACAAAACCCAAAACAAAATAACACCAGAACATTCAATGAAACAAAAGCACATATCACGATTCACCCAAATCAACATAAAAGTCCCATGTGTCGATTTGGTTCATTTTCAAATTAAGTTCCATTTTCCGAGTGTTAATCACAAAGTCAGTCCTGTCCTTGATTGTCGGTTTAGTTTGCGTCAACCATCTCTTTGTAATGACCTTCTTTCCTGTTTACTCCAAATACCCATTCAGTGTGTTCATGGCAGGAGTTTTAAGGCCCAGATACATGCTTCTGAACTCGCGTGGGATGAAGAGGCCAAAGACAGTCCCAAAACACATGGTGGCCTCCGTTTCACCAGTAGTTGGTATTTCCCTGTGAATAATGAGCACTTTGACATGGTGTATCTAATCTTTGAGCAGCACAGATAAGTACAAAAGTAAAAGTACTGTATTACGTATTTTATTTTAGTTGTTTTTACAGTGGATACTTCTTACTTTTACTTCACTACATTTGAGAGCAGGTATCTATACTTTTTACTCCACTACATTTTTTAACTGGACTGAAAAGTAGAAAGTACTTTTCATTTTGTTTTAGGGGTCATTCTGAGCACATTGACATTTTGCCTGAAACTCTTGAGTTCAAGCTTAACAACAAACAAACACAAATACACATAAAAAATTCTCTACAAAAATAAGAAATTACTTCGAATAGACCTTTGCTGACCAAAATTAAGCAAAATTCTTTACCAAAATTACGACATTTAATGCGTAAAACTGGTCTTTGAAATCCATACATTTTTGCTCTTGAAGTACATTTTCAAACGGGTACTTGAGCAACAAAACTGAGTACAGATCAGTCATAACATCGACACATGTTTAGAGTGTTACAAGCATTTGTTTCTTAAAAGCAGTTACAAACCATAGATCACTTTTCCAAACCTTTCAGCATTCACTCAGATGGACCTATTATTATCAGCTCTTTTGTTTTCCTGAGCTTGTGTGAGTTATTCCATGTTGTTCATGACTGTCAGGTTACGAGGGCGGAGACCTGAGGGACATCCTGAAGGAGATCGAGGGCGGTGAGGTGATCAGGATGGACCGCTGGAGCATTAAAGTGGTGCCCGACGACATTGAGGAGGCGGGCGACCCGGTGCCCTACGAAATCATCAACAACTACTTTAGCATCGGAGTGGTGAGTGCTGCTACTGCAACTACTAACAAGTACTTCTACTACTGATCACTACTACTACTACAACTACTACTACTGACCACTACTACAACAACAACTACTACTACAATACTGACTACTGCTACTACTACTACTACTGCTACTAGTACTACAAAAACTACTGACTACTACTACAACTACTACTACATCTACTGACTACTACTACTATTTCAACTACTGCTACATTAACTGTTAGTGTGTTAGTGTTATTCAAGCTACTATTAGTCTCACCATCTAATACCATTAATGCTCTCTCATACTCTCTGTCTCTCTCTCTCTCTGTCTCTCTCTCTCTCTCTGTCTCTCTCTCTGTCGCTCTCGTTGTCTCTGCCTTTTTCTTTGTCTCTCTCTCTCTCTGTCTGTCTCTGTCTCTCTTTGTCTCTCTCTCTATGTCCCTCTCTCTGTCTTTCTCTTTGTCTGTCTTTTTCTTTCTCTCACTCTCTCTTTCTGTCTCTCTATCTCTTTCTTTCTTTGTCTCTCTCTCTATGTCCCTCTCTCTGTCTCTCTCTTTGTCTCTCTCTATCTCTTTCTTTCTTTCTTTCTTTCTTTCTTTGTCTGTCTCTCTATGTCCCTCTCTCTGTCTCTCTAGCTCTTTCTTTCTTTCTTTCTTTCTTTGTCTGTCTCTCTATGTCCCTCTCTCTGTCTCTCTCTTTGTCTCTCTCTATCTCTTTCTTTCTTTCTTTCTTTCTTTCTTTCTTTGTCTGTCTCTCTATGTCCCTCTCTCTGTCTCTCTAGCTCTTTCTTTCTTTCTTTCTTTCTTTCTTTGTCTGTCTCTCTCCTTGTCTCTCTCTGTCTCTCTCTCTCTATGGCCCTCTCTCTCTCTCCCTGTCTCATTCTTTGTCTCTCTCTTTGTCTGTCTCTGTCTCTCTCTCTTTCTCTTCTAAAGCTGTGCTGGTGGACCCAAATAATGGTGAAAACTAGTGATGAGCCAAAGGGTTTGTGAGAGCTAATTTTCACAGTTTGAAAATAATGTTTTTGTTGGTGGTGGTGTGCCGTGGTAGCTTTTAGACCCAAAAAAGTGTGCCACAACTTAAAAACGCTGCACTAGGGGACTATTCATGAGGGCCGCATTTTAAAACCTATACAGAGTAGAGGGCCACAGACGACATGACAATGAAGTGAATCATTCCAAATTTTGCTTTTCATGTAGTTTTGATGAGTTGACACACCTTAAATAAGGCTTGGAACATTATTTTCAGGTCTGTATAACGTCCAAATGTTTGCTATTTTGGTTATGATAGCAGATGTTTTCCAATTTTCCAATAAAAAAATCTGGTATTTGTTGTGTGGATATATTAGAGCTGCATTTGGCCACAGTTTGGACTACCCTGAATTAACCGAATAATCTTGACATCCTTATTTTCTCAGCCATGCATCTTTAATTCTTGCTGAAACTCCCTTTTTATACAGCACACGTGAACATGCCACAACAATCGCGGTCTAATAAAAGCACCAGAGAAAGCACACAGTGTATAATTAGCAGTTTCGTTCCACGTGGGATGATGCCGCTGATTGATCAAATTAAAACAAAATTGCTTCCCTCGTTTGCAGGACGCCTCGATCGCTCACCGCTTCCACTCGATGAGAGAAAAGTATCCACAAAGGTTTAACAGCAGGTTTGTACCAACACTGTTCTGTTTGGATTAGTTTAGTACGTTTAAATGATCGTAATTGGCAAATAACAAAACAAATCATCTTGAGTTAACCTTTTCTATGATTCCAGTGGTGGAAAGACAACTGAAAATGTGTAAAAAGTACAGTTATACACCTAAAAATATACTCAGTTAAAGTACAAGCACAAGTGAAAATGTTTTAAGTAAAAAGTACGAAAGAAAAATACAACTCAAAATACCAGATTCTTTTTAATCCAATTTAGTGGCATTTTAAGCCAGTCTTTTGTGCTAAACTTGACTAATTGAACTGTTTAAAAAGCCTAATTAAGTTGTTTTAAACCACAATTTTCTGCTCTAAAGGTAATCAGAGCATTACCTTTTGTGTATTTAGGTTTAGAAAGGAGTATGGACTTGTGTTTTACTTGTGATTCAAAAATTTAATTACAATTAAATGCTAGAATTATACTCAAGTACAAGTACTGTTTTAAAAGTCTACACAAAAAAGTACAATTACCCCAAAAATCTACTCAGTTACAGCGACTTGAGTGGAGTGGAATCCTGATTTTAAAACGTTAATTGCTAATCGAATCACAATAACAATATGTGTCAGAAACATCACAATAAAGTCTATGTGTCGTCCTTCACAACATAACACAAAATTATGGTTAAGTGTTTGTTTTATCGTCAATGGCACTGATCAGACTTTCTCTTTCTCTACAGAATGAAGAACAAACTTTGGTATTTTGAGTTTGCCACATCTGAGACCATCTCTGCATCCTGCAAGAAACTGAAAGAGTGTCTCACTATACAGGTGATTAACATAAAAGAAGACTCCCTTAGGTCATTGTTTTACATTTTGTTAATTGTAAACCTCAATATTGATCTAAAACAGCATATCCATTGACTTCCTGTTCAAAACTGCAGAACTGACAAAGTGACATTTCAGCGTAAACATTTTGATAACACGTTTTTATCGTTGAAAAATGACGATGTTTTAACCATGTGTTTATGGAGTAAATGTTTTGAATGATCGCAGTAAGCACAGAGCAATGGGTGAAGATGGTAAGTAAGATCAATCAATGATAGAAACAGTGGTAAACTAATTAATAGAGCTGTACCAGGTTTGTATTGTTTTGAAACGTGAAAATAGAGCAAGTTCATATGCCCGATTTTTAAAGTAAATTCTGTTTTGCCACAGCACAGATATATTGTAAAAGGATCTATTTGGGTGAAAATGATTTGGGCTCAGAGACCCATGAAAAGTGCTGATAAACTCAATTCAGTGAAAAACTGGGATGCTAAGACTGCATTAGAAAAATGAGAGATACATGGGTCTGCTGTAAAGACTTTAAATGAACTAGCTCTGTTTTTCACGTTTCAAAACTGTAAAAATTAGGCGCAGTGCCTTTAAGTAATCAGATAACCATTAACCGGTCTACACACAGACTCCAAAACAGGTCATGAGCTGAGTAAAGGTTTTACATCTCAAATAGTCTGAGACATTTCTCTCAGCTCATGTCATGTTTTGGTCAGACCGAGCAGGAATCACAAAAAATGACACAGTAATAAGTACATTTTGTGTTTTAGATGAAAACACACTTTCATTTGTATTCATAATATTCTCCCAGACGTCCTCAAATGACTTCAGGTCAGCCTTTTCTGAATCTATCTTATTGAGTTATAAACATTTATTCTAAACGACGTTTATTTGACTAACTGCTGAACTAGTCAATTACGAAAATAACGACTAGGGTTTGGACGAGACTAGGGCCCTAGTCATTGTTCAAAAACAAAAACACCCTAAATTAAATTCTGTGGCTTATATCAGTGAAAAGTAGGATAGAATCATCAAGTAGTTTTAGTGCCATCCTTTTCCTCCACAAAAAACATTTCGTGAGGTTTACACTTAACAAAATGTAAAATGATAATCAGTAATATGACTTCTTTCTTGATGTAGTTTTAGTTTTCATAAAAAGGTTTAACAGATCAGAAAACACATCTGTCATGAATCTTCAGGGTTATACTTAGCTGCAGTATTCGGACTTCTTGAGTATAAATTGTCTGACAGTGTAACAGTAATCCTTGTAACCTCTTGTGTGTTCTCCAGTGCTGCGGCCGACAGCTAGATCTGAGTACGACGAACCTCGAAGGCATCGCCGTCCTGAACATTCCCAGCATGCACGGCGGCTCCAACCTCTGGGGCGAGTCCAAGAAACCGGACACAGGGCCAAACCAGGCCACCGCTGAGGTCATCTTGGATCCAGAGCTCCTCAAAACTGTCTCTCAAGGTCAGACACAATGAGGCTAAAGTGTGATTACTACTTCTACCAATACTATGACACACTTCTTCTTTTTCTTCACAAAGACAAGTTTTCATATCTCAGAGGTGAAAGCAAAACATTTTCATTTAGCATTTTCCTGGTAAAAATGGTTTAAAGGGGCTGTACCTGTTTTTTACTGTTTTGAAAACAGGACTAGTTTATTTCAAAGTCTTTACATCAGCTACATGTATCACCTAATGCAGTCCAAGCATCCTAAATATTCATACATGAACTAGTTCTGTTTTTCACATTTAAAAACAGTAAAAATCACATACAGCATACACTTAAAACTTTACTAAAGCAGGGTTAGAATTAGATATCAACAAATCCTTTTGTATGGTCAGTCAAAATCTTGTTAAATCCAAGATTGTGAAGTTTTGGAGCCACTTCAGGTGGTGATCTTATGTCCCCAACAGAAGAAAAATGCATTTTAAGAAAATGGCCTTTGAAGTTACAATGTCCCAGAGAAATCTATGGATGAAGTGGATTAAATTAAATAATGCAACATCTTTGTTGTTTCCACATGAACACCGATATGTTGAGAAAGCAAACTGACCAAAAAACAGTTGAAAAAAATTTGTTTTGCCTGTAGTGCAGCACCTTCAGAGTTTAATTGAAATGAGAATTTGAATGGACGCAATTCACAAAATTGCTGCAAAAACTGTGCAATTTTTGAAGTGCCATAATTTCCTCCACATACAAAAAAATATTGTGTCTTATTCTGCAAAAAAACTGCCATCCCTTTAATTTAGATTTGTACAAACATGCTGTTACGGCACTGGCCTGGGCCAGGCTGTCTCACTGTCTCCCCTGAACATATGTGGTTGATTATGTGCCATATTCTGCATATAATGCTTGAGTTATGGCTCCTGACAGTGGATCCTGCTGCCTCATCGCTGGATTGGTGCAGGACTGGCTGAAGTCTTGGTTGGAGGCGTGCTCCCCCATTCTGCCACATGCTCTGAAATATGTTTGAATCTTTAATTAGTTTGTGCGTTCATTATTCAGTCTTTTTGTCAATTCTCCTGGACGTGTTTAAAATGTGAACTTGTGAACTATGAACAGAATCCTAATATTTAAACATAAATCACAAATACAATCGCAATTCAAATACTGGTCAGAAAAATCGCAATTATGGTAGATAATTTTTTCAAATCATGCATTTGACAAGCCTATGAACATTTAGTTTTTCTACCATTAGAAGTACATTCAGAGGTGTATGTTTTGAGGAAATATGCCAGATGTCTCTGGAACCTTACTCTGTGTGAGCATGCATCAAATATGAACCGGAACTGCAAAAGGTTCCTGCAGTGGGAAGACATCTTTTGTACTTTATAAGAACTCCTTTGCCTTTTTACAAATAGATATGCAGTGAACTACATGACCACAATTTATTCATTTGATATGGTCCAATTACATTGGACGAACCAAATGCATTGTTTCAAGTGTTATAGCAAAATGATAATTTTCAACACCTGTCCATAAGAGTGTTTTTCGAAAAATTCAAATAAAAACAATACAAATTAGCAAATACAATATTAGTAATAACACAAAAATTTCACTTAAGATTATCATGTGTGCAACTCTGCCCTGATTTCAGCCACAGTTTCAGATGTTTGTTAAAGATGTTTGTCTCAGTTTGCAATTTCAGGTCAGTGGGAAGAGAGTTCCACAGTTTGGGTCTGTTGGAGGAAAAAGTGGACCGTCCAAAAGATATTCTGAACTTTGGAATCACAGTCTCCCTGACAGAAGCTCTGGTGTTTGGTCTGACAGAGTTCTGACGCCTCACAGCCAGACCAGAAAACAGCGGTGACACATGATTTGTCAAACATTTAAAAAAGTATTTCAATATACTGAAATAATTTTCAAACGTGAACAGATTATCTTTTTGAATGATAGCACTGTGATGCCGCCTCATAGGTTTTCTGTCTAATACCTTTGTTGCCTGCTTGTATAATGATACGACTGGCTTAAGTGTTGAGGGCAAGGTTTGTGACCATGAGGCAGTAGGAGATATAACAGAGCAGCTTGATGAGACAGTTCCTTTCTGATAAAACGAAAACAGCTCAAGTTTGGTTTAACCTTTTTGCAAACACTCTTAACCTGGCTTTGAAACTTCAGATTCCAGTCAGCCAGAGTGGAAATATTGGCAGACACAAAGATGACTGTATCATCCGCATAGAGCTGACAGCTGACCCCTGGTAGCAGTCAGGCAGGTCATTTATATACATGGCAAATAACAGTGGTCCCAACACAGAACCTTGCGGCACCCCCATGCCATTAGGACGGAAACTACATCTAACCCCACTGACGCATTGCTGTCTGTCCTCAAGATACGTCTTGAACCACAGTAACGTATTAGAGCAGTGGTCCCCAACCCCCGGGCCGCGGACCGGTACCGGTCCGTGGATCAATTTGGACCGGCCGCACAACAAATAATTTATTTATTGTCAGAGTCTGAGCGATCATTTATTTTGAAAAAGGACCGGATACATAAGAGCTTTGATTCTTGGCCGACCCGCAATTCGGGCCGGGTTCGGGTCCACATTTTCCGCATTTTCCAGAGGTGCGCACGTGCGTAACATGCGCTCCACAGCGAAAGAGCGCGTGAGCAGCCAGTGCTGTGGTGTTATCCTCCTCATCCTTGAATAAAGTGGGCAAAATATGTGACGTGAGAAAAGACGTTAATGAAAGCGCGGCTGCTACACGAGCGGAGGAGAGAGAAAAAGAGAGAAAGAGCAGCGGAGGAGAGAGAGAGACGAAAGGAGCGAGGGAGAGAGATCATGTGGGCCGGCGTCAGCGGAGGAACAGGCGCGTCTGGGACAGGTGCAGGTAGAACACTAAACACTTAAAGCCCTGTCAGGCGCTTATTCTGCCGATAAAACTCTGCACGGAACTCAGTTTACGTAACTCCGGTTCTACACGTGCGCGGACCTGGGTCGGGTTCAGACAGTATTCGCGCGGTCCCGGGTCGGGTTCGGGTCGAATCTTGCAGCAAATGACTCAGGCTCGGACAGTACGCGCGCGGGCTCGGCCGGGTCGGGCTTGAATTTCTGGGCCCGATGATGGTTACATCTCGGTCATTTGAGCTAAAATTTAACCCACAAGCAACAAAATGAGTAAGAAACAAGACAATACCAGGAATCCTACGTGAATCGTACAGCTCTAATGAGGCAATGAAGCCTTCAAAGCTGCTTCGCCACTTAGAGACCAAGCATCCTGGATTAAAAGACAAGCCCCTGGACTATTTTTAAAGAAAAAAACAGGTACACAGTGGATTCACGTTTATTATGATAAACGCCCCGCAGTAAAATTGTCAAGCGTTGACCGGTCCGCGATGATAAAAAGGTTGGGGACCACTGTATTAGAGGACATTTTAAAACACCGTGATCCACAGTATCGAAGGGCTTTTTGAGGTCTAAAAACACGGCACCAACAACTTGGCCTTTGTCTAGACAGTTTTCAGTCTTTTCCAGTAAGAAACAGTTAGCTGTTTCAGTGCTGTACTTTTGTCTAAACCCTGAGGATGCAGTAGTTGGTTTGACTTCAGATGTTCCATAAGTTGCTCGGCAACAGCCTCCTCCAGGACTTTAGACACTACAGGAAGGACTGCGACTGGCCTGTAGTTGTTAGGTGTGTCCTTTTCACCAGACTGTGGATAGGTGTAACGACAGCTGTTTTCAGCACTGTGGGAATTGATTTGATCCGATGGAAATATTTACTAAATGTGTAGTAGGTTCTAATAAAATGTCTTTGTGTTTTTTAATCAGGGCTGCGTTAAAGTCATGGATATCCTTTGACACGGAGTTGCTCATGTTTGAGATTATTCTTTTTACTCTATCACAAGACACTTCCTTAATATCAAAAAGGTCAATGTTATTCGGATGCATGTCTTCTGGACATGGTTGAATTTTATTAAATGTGTTTGCTAATTCATGCACTGAGCCATTAAAAAATATTAAAGGCATCTGCCATTGACTCATTGTGATAATATGTGATTTCCATTGAGTTTGAGACAATCTATTTTTGATGTTTTTTTTTCGTTGGCAGATTATTTAGGTTGTTTATATGTTGCCACAGTTTGGAACTACTTCCATTGGCCTCTTAAATTTTTTTAGTGAAGAAATTGTTTTTTGCTTTGCACAGCTCTTTTATAACTTGATTTCGGAGGCCAGTGTAAATTAGATGATCTGTTCCGTTTCTAGTCATTAAAGACTTTTTAAGTGCGAGGTCACATTTTTTCATGATATGCCACATTTCACTGTTGAACAATGGAAGGGATTGTTTTTTGGTCTACTTATCCAGGTTTTTGTGTACTTTTTAGTACGTTTTTCAGTGTAGTTACAAATTTGTTTGTACTTTGGTTTAGATCCTGCTCCTTTGTAACACTATTCCAATCCATTTGATTTAATTCACATTCAAAATAATTTGTGTTTCTTTTGGGAATGCCTGTTGTTTTAGTTTTTGATACAGTGTTTTTGTGATAGAGAAGTCGCGTTTTTGTGAGTTTCCTAACAATTAAAGTCATATTATGATCGGAGAGCCCTGTGATGAGATTGTATGTTTTTGTTATCCTTTGTGGCCTATTTGTAAAGATCAAATCAATCAAGGTTTTCACTATTAGTACTAGTTTTTCTAACTGTTTATATTTTAATTTCTCCAATATGGACTTTAGTTTAATTTTGCTGTTTTTTCCCTGCCAATTAATGTTGAAATCCTCCAAAAGTATGCATTCAGTGCCATCGTCAATATTTGAAAGACAATTTTTAAATTCATTATTGAACCGTAGAAAGGGTTTCAGGGGTTGTCATCCGGACGCTGTTTGAAGATCTTTTTGTCAAAAGAGAGAATCCGTCTCTAAACAGGAATGGGGGTTTAAGATTTAATTTGGCTAAGATTTACGACAGCCTCCTAACACCCTGGTCCAAATCAATAGACCAGGCAAATGCTAATGAGGTCATCAGCAGTGAGGAGGGAGCAACAGCCAGCTATCAATAGAACAATAGATCTAAGACAATAATAGACCTTAGCCACAGGTGAAACTGGGCAGGGCCAACTATTAAACTAACAAAGGCAGGCCAATTATCGAGTTTCAGGTTACACCAGACAAACAAATTTCCAAACAAAGACAGGCGTTCAGTGACTCCTCCCTGTGGGCAGGACTCCCACTACTTAGAGTAGCATATAAGCCTGAGTTCCCATACCAGCTCTCTGATTGACGATGACTTTTGGATAAAAGGCGAAACGTCTCGATCTTCAAACAGCGTCCGAATGACAACCCCTGAAACCCTTTCTACGATGAAAAGGTGGATTACAAAAGACAATTATTTAAAATGTCATATTTGGAGACAGCGAAACTTGCAGGCCAAGACATTCCAATTTCTCATTGGTAGTGGTCACCTCACAATAAAACTGTTCTCTGATGTATATTAGAACCCCCTTCCTTGGTCCCTGTCTTTCCTATAACACATGTATCCTGGCATATTTATCAGGTCTGCTGGAGAATGTTGAGTCAGCCAACTTTCAGAGACACACAGGAAATCCAAGTTCGACTCAGTTAACAAGTTATGTATTTGGTCTATTTTGGGCAATATGCTTCTAATGTTAATATGTCCCCCCCAACAGTCCATTCATGACACTGTCTTTGTTTATGATGATGTGCCGTGGCCCTTGTGTGTGTTGTTATTTTCTGCTGCTTGAGAGTCTCCGGTCACGTCGAACTCGGGAGCAACGCTAGGTGCCCAATTATTTATGGGCAGCTCAGGCATTGGGCCAGGCAGCCGGGATGGTGGGCCAGACAGTTGAGGCAATGAGCTGGACAGCTGAGGGAATGGCTGAAATGGTGGGTCATGCAGCTGAAGCGATGGGCCGGACAGATGAGACGATGGGCCAGGCAGGCAATGGGTCGGGCAGCTGAGGCAATGGGCCAGGTAGCTGAGATGGTGGGCCGAAGAGCTAAGCTTTGCTCTATTGCAGTGAGGCCAACAATTATTGCTTTTAAACACTAGCGAGTTGCACTAAAGGGTTGTTAGGTTGTTATTTTTATTTTTAGTACAGTCTCAATAATTGTATATAACCCTAAATTTGGCACTGTGAGAGATTGTCACACTCTACTATCAACTTTAACTACAGTATATCAGCTGTTACCACTGTTGCTTCTTTAATTCATTTTTGATGTATATTATTTGGTACCACTTTGTATAATAGTCTTGTGATGGTCTTGTTTTTGCAGACATGAGCGACAGGCGTCTGGAGGTGGTGGGTCTGGGCGGGGCCATGGAGATGGGGCAGATCTACACTGGACTGAAGTCTGCAGGACACAGACTCGCTCAAACCTCTCAGATCACCATCAGGTGCAGTTAACACACTGGCACTCAGAGGGTTAAACTGTAGAATAAGAAAGTTATCAGCGTTTGTATAATAGTTGAATTGCTCTGAATGTGATGATGTAGATTTCTCTGTGAGGACACAATGGTGGTTCTGCTTGAGCGCTGGGGGAAAAAAGCATCAGCCCACTTTGCACATAGATACAGCCGGCATTAGACCAATTAGACAATAACACATTTTGAATTACGATATATAGAGATAATATCACGATAAATGATTATATGAAAACTACCTTAAAGCTGGAAAATTCCAAACATAGTCTAAATGTCAAATATGGTCAAAAGCATGCACTACAATAAATAAAAAGCAGAATTAAACACTTTTTCTGTAAGTTTGTACCAATTATACGTCATAAAAGTTAGTTATTTAATTCTGGAATCTAAATTTTATCAAACACAATGAAAAAGTCCTCAAAGTGCACACAAAAGGCACACACGATCAATACTGACCCTATGCCTGTCAGGATAATTACTATGTCGACTTATCGCTCAATAGATGATCGATGGAACTATATTTTTTGGGCTCAGTATTTATCGCGTGTACCTTTTCTGTACCATAATGGGAAACATTTTATTTGTTTTTTTGTCTTGAATGAACATTTGAACTTTTTGAATTGGATTGAATAATTAACCTATATGATTAATTAATGATTCTAATTTAGCTACTTTAGTGTTTCTTTCTATTATTTTACATTGAAACTCATGTTTTTTTTTTATTTAGAAAAGGGTTTATCGTTAATATCCTGCTTTCGTGTTATTGCGTAGGTGACATAAAGTAGTTTGAGTATTATCGTTGTCCTTTAAACTGTTCTACTGAAATGAATCCACGTTATGACATTTTGTTAATACTCATTACACTGTTCTATTTAAATCTATTCTGAATACTTTGCTTTTATCTTCTTTCAGGACGATCAAAGCGCTGCCAATGCAAATCGATGGAGAGCCGTGGATGCAGCCTCCATGCACGGTGAGTCATAATCTTACTACGAATTTACCCACATTATATCATTAAAATACTGTATATCGTTACTGTAAACAAACTTTTGTAAGAGGTGTAACATTTGTTTTGATATTATTTTAGATCTATATAACTCACAAGAACCAGGCGAACATGCTGATGGCTGCAGCAACCAAACCCTCGGGCTTCTTCCACCTCAAGTAAAAGAAGCTCAGATTATCTCTCCTGTTTGGCCCCAGTACATATTTAAATGTTTACTAAAGCTAACCTGACTTGTAATCCGTGTTATTATATCACTATAGATGTTATGATTAAGACCAAAAACTGTGACTTAAAGCTGAGGTACCTGATTTTCAAGCCAAGAAATGAGTAGCAAGTCTAAACTGAAAATACTCAAACTTGTCTCACTGTGACTGTGATTCTCCAATTTGAGTCAGAAACAAATTTACCTCGAAGTTCAATGTGCGCCGGCCCAGATGCTTCTATGTACAAACGCTCTCTTATTACAGCAACTCGTGCATAGACAAACGACATCTAATATGCTATCTATATATTTTACTAGTGCAGGAAAAGTGTGTTTTGGCTGGACAGGGAAGAGTGGTTATAGTAAGAGCTCGAGAAAAAAACGTGGATTCTGTTGCTGTGGCTGTTGGGTGAAGAAAGGTCAACATTCTAACTGAAAATAGTGTAAAAACAGGGCGGTGAAACTAATAGATTTAAATGTTAAATTCACATATAATGGTATATTTGTGGTCCTAATAATGCAGATAATAATGCAGACCTGTGACTGTCAGGAATTATTTTCTCTGAATTATAAAAATAATATTTATTCATTAAATTTCTACTGCTTATTCCTGTTCCCGGGGTCGCGGGTGACTGGAGCCTATCCCAGTGACTTTGGGCCTTAGGCGGGGTACACCCTGGACAGTGGCCAACTCGTCACAGCTGACACTGAGAGACATGGACAGACAACCATTCAAATCAAAATCAAATCAATTTATTTTTATAATGCCCAAAATCACAACAACAGTTGCCTCGATGGGCCACAGGTAAAAGCAGTTCAGATAACTGTCCCAGAATGCCCCTGTCCTTTGACCCTCCTTCGCGGCGAGGAAAAACTACAAAAAACCCCATGGGAAAAAGTAGAAACCTCGGGGAGAACCACAGTGAAGGAGAGATCCTACTCCCACGGACGGACAGGCTGCAGATTAACTAGGACTGACGCATCCACTTGGACTGTGGAGCCAGAACCACTCAAGAGGGAGGTGGCTTTAAAGAGTTCCTCCAGGCGGACGAGGAGCAGTCCACCAGTGTAGAGAGATCCTCCAGCAGGAGATGAGGAACAGTTCATCTAAAGTAGAAGGAGTTCGTCCAGGCAGACGAGGTGTGGCTAATCCAGCTGTCCAGGCGGGTGGCGCATAGATCGTCCATACAGGTGGGGGGTGGGGGGTCATCACTGGAGCAGCCGCAGTGTCTGAAACAGTCTCCACTCCCCGGGGGAAGTGGAGAGAAAGAGAAACATGTGAACAGCAATGAACAGACTACAGTTGAAGTAATATTAAATATTGTTGATAGATAAAGTAGGAAGAACCAGAGGATAGTGTTCAAGCTGCCATACTTCCCCAGCAGAATTGCTCCAAAGGGCAGCGTAGCTAAAACTGTAGGTTTTTATTTCTGTTCCTAACTGGCCTGACCATAAGCTATTTCAAAGAGGAACGTTTTGAGCCTGGTCTTAAATGTAGAGACTGTGTCGGCCTCTTTTACATGAACAGGGAGCTGGTTCCATAACATAGGAGCTTGGTAGCTAAATGCTCGACCTCCTACTGTGCTTTTAGAGACTCTGGGGACTAACAATAGTCCAGCATTTTGAGAACGAAAGAGCTCTGTTTGGATGGTAATGCGCTACTATTGCATCTTTGAGGTAGGATGGGGCCATATTGTTTAAAGCTTTATAAGTCAGGAGGAGGATTTTAAATTTGATTCTAAACTCAACAGGAAGCCAGTGAAGAGACTCCAACACTGGTGAAATATGATCTCTTTTTCTAGTACCTGTTAATAATCTTGCTGCTGCATTTTGAACCAGTTGAAAGCTTCTTATAGAGCTTTTAGGACACGCTGTAAGCAGAGCGTTACAATAGTCTAATCTGGATGTGACAAATGCATGGATGAGTTTTCTGGCATCATCTCTGGGCAGGATTTTTTCTAATTTTTGGCTATGTTACGCAAATGAAAGTAGGCTGTTTTACAGGCTTGATTTATATGAGCTTTGAACGAGAGATCTTGGTCAAATAGGACCCCAAGGTTTCTTACAGTAGAGCTGGGGGCTACAGTGATATTGTCCAGAGAAACTATCTGGTCAGATAAGGAGTCTCGCAGGTGCTTAGGGCCCAGCAGAATGACCTCGGTTTTTTCAGGGTTAAGGAGCAGATAATTAAGAGTCATCCAAGTTTTTATGTCACATTCACTCTCACATTCATACACTATGGACAATTTAAAGCTGCCAATTAACCTGCACAGTCATGTCTTTGGACGGTGGGAGGAGCCAGAGAACCCGGAGAGAACCCACGGTAACACGGGGAGGACATGCAGACTCCACTCAGAGAGATCGTGTGATGTTGGGGTGGTCCGGGATCCTTCTATAGGCAGAAGCTCTAGCCACTCTGCCACCGTGCACCCCCGAAAATAATATTCATTTTTATTTACTTATTTAAAACAAGGACAGTGCACAGATAACATTAATCCCAGAGAGAAAAGATGTACTGCACCAGATTTAGCAACAAGCTACTTTCCATCTTTAGTCCTTGGGCAGCTTTAGACAGTAGACAATAAACAACAGTCAACAAAAAGTCAACACTTATTATGACTAAATAAACAGTTCATCAGCAGCAATTCCACTAAAAATACAAAAAGATATATATATATATACTTTTTTTCAATTCATAATCATTAGCAATACCTTCTAAAATTACAATTATTCACCTTAAAAACACTGTATATATATTTTATACAGAATTGTATACAGAATTAAACACAACCAATAATAATAATGTTATTTTACAATCAAGAAGAATTTATAACCTAAAGTGAGCATTAGATAAAGTGCAAATCCAAAAAGGTTCAATTGTCAAAAATATTTATTACAAACTTATGATTAAAAAGTCCCGCTCCCTACTAGTGTGTATGTGTTCTTATTGTCGAATTTGACAACACAAGATGGCTGCGGCATCTGGCCATTGGTTACTATGGGTTACCATGGTGACGTTTTCTTTGGCCCTTATTGTAACTCAGTGGATGGACCAACCTCGCACGGCCAGTCCACTGTCCACAGTCGCTGTCACTGCTCGGCTTAAGATGTAAAACGGATTTTATCTCTGGACTGGTACATATTTATTAATATTTATTAAACTTTATTTAACCTACTTTTCAATTTGAGACCTCGATCTTAAGGGTGACGGGCCAAAGTGCAAAATTGCAGCACACAATTTTAAACATTTACACATTAAATTAAACAGGAGACAGTGTAAAGGATTTTTTTTTAAGAATTGCATTTAGAAATAGATTTACATCAATCAGGATTTGAAATGTATTTTGTACTTCCAACGCCATTTTTACCATTCAGTAAAAATGGTTTAAATAGCAAAAAAAAGAAAGATGTAAAACGTACTGAAATTGCACTGTCCCCTTTTGGAAAAATAAACTACTAACTTTGATGATAATGAGCAAACGTGATCCTTTTTGTGTTGTTTTTTAAGAATAAATTACCTGAAACAGTCCAACTTTGTCATAACATAATAAATGAATGAAAAAGGTGCCAAATCGTGTGACGAAACTCCTCTAGTGGCGACATAGCAAAAAGACTCTCTTCCAGTTTCATAATCAATAAAATATTTAATTGTCTTGTCATCAAACGCTGCTTTTGTCGTTGGATAAATAGAAATCTTACTCTATCACAAGAACAAAGTTGAGTACCGCAGCTTTAACACCAAAACTACGACTTGCACTACAGATATTTCATAAGCGGCTTAACCATGACAAAACAAATGTCCATTTTGGTGCCAACGTTATAGCATTTAAAACGTAAAGAGTAACATCTAAATTAAGTTGTATTGAGTTAACGTCTTAAGCTTTTTATTTTCTCATCAAAATCTTTTAACGTTTCTTGCTCCTTCTTTAGAGCTTAAATCGCTTAGCTCCACCTTGTGATGTCATTAGTTAAACCAGGAAGTTATTATTAGCTAGATGTCCTCCTCACCTTGAAGCAGTTAGCAGCTATTGTTCTTGGCCTTGTTTGAACTGCTTCGTTCCTCAGAGCCTTGCTCCCTCTGCTGGCGAGCGCCTTTCGTACGCGTACATCAATTGAAAGGTGCTTTATTATGTAACATTTCCAGTTAGAGGTCTGCCACCTGCTTGTTTCCATGGAGACGTTATTGCTTTGCCTAGAATGTTACACAGTATGGCATTAAACTGATTTAACAGACAGGTCAGGTCAGCTCGGATTATTGATTATTTTATTATTTTATGTTTGAGTCGACTGCTCAGTGATTATTTTTATTGTACGTTTAGATTTTTCAAATATATTTTTAACCAAATAAAGGTTGAAATGAGGCGACTGAAGGATTCTATATCGAGAATATTGTCAAATAAAGTGTGTTATTGATGAAAATTTTTAAAAAGTTGGCATTTTGATGTAATAATACTGTCTTTGTTGTAAAAGGTGTGTTTTATTGTCGACTAGTTATGATTACTTCAATCAGTGCAGTCCTAGTTACAGGTCAGATCTGTGGAGAGGCAAGCTTACTCTGTAATGTTTTTCAAGGTTTGTTTTTTTTTGCCTTAGATGATTTTCATGTCATACCGTGAAATATTCCAGGCAAAGCAATAGCATCAACAAGCAGGAAAGTTACATAATGCACCTTTAACTTCTATAACGTGAAACTGCAAAGGCTAAGGTCCAAAAGTAGTTAAAAAGCCAGGACATTGTATAATGTCGGACCTCCATCTCTGTTTCTCGCCCTCTGTGTAACAAGCATGTCACCCAGTCTCTCATTGTATTTTTAATCAATGTTTTTCTCACTTTTTAAACTGTTATTTAAGTTATGGGTTTGTGCTGATGATGATGCTGCCAGTCTGCAAAATGCACTTTGTATAAGCTAGTAAAATTATACAAATTAAAATAATTGTGGAAAGTGAATGAACTGATACATGTGTTTTGTTCTGCTGTGCGTCTGTGATGTGGTCTGATTATCAAATAAAATCAAGTTTGTCAAGTTTTAAGGATTGTGATTGTTTTAACAAGACAAAATTAAACACTGACAAGAAATACTTTAGACAGTCAGATTGAAAATGTTCTTTAGATAAGAATGGACCATATGGACAGAAATTAATATCTCTGTATTTTCTGGCAAATGATATAATGATATTTATGGCAATCTGTCAGAAAAGTGCAATAACGTGCCTGCAAGTGCAAGTACTGCACAGAAGTGAATGTAAAATTAACAACAAAAGTGAAAACAGAAATTTAAATTAAAAAATATTTATTTCCACTGTATTGTATATTTTGAATCATGTCTTTTTGCAGACATTTTTATGTGTTTTGTGTTTTTGAGTCGCAGAGGCAGCAGTCTGAGCTTTGAGGCCCAGACTTCCTTCACCCCAGACACTTCCTATAGCTCTTCAGGACGATTCCGAGGCGTTTCCAGACCTTAGAGAGACATCGTCCCTCCAGTGTGTCCTGGGAATTCCCTGGAACACATGCTCGAGCCTCAGCTGGCTCTCTTGATGTGGAGGAGCAGCGGCTCTACTCCGAGCTCCTCCCGTGTGTCTGAGCTCCTCTCTATCTCTAAGGGAGCACCCAGCCGCCCTGTGGAGGAAACTCATTTCAAACGCTTGTGTCTGCAATCTTGTACGTTCGGTCAAAATATGTACAATTTTTGTTTTAGAATTATTGTGAGAAGAAACACACAATATAATGATTATTCAGAATAATGTCATGAAACAAAACAAAAGCGTAATCTTTAATTTTCTTTCATTCTAACACATTTCTGTTCCAATAAGTGACCAGCTTTATGAAATCAACCTTTCTGAATGACAAAAGTAAAGTTATTGTGCTTTAAACAGCCACATAAATAGCACTGTACATTTACGTATACTTTTTTGGATTACACACTGAACTAATTTAGTTTTCCTTCTAAAATGTCACGATTATTAGTTTTATTAGTTCCCACGATCATACATGTGATCTCACAATTATCAAATTATCACCCGTCTTTAGCTGGAAATGGGCAAAAGTACACAATTATTCACCCTCCTACACAGTCTTAAAAGTCCCCTGCCCTTAAATAAGAGAAGTAGTAACTCTAACCCTGGGATCGCCCTCATGATTCAGTCTTGTGTGTGTCCATCCTTCTGTATTTAAAAACAAGGCGTCAGCGCGGCATTAGCTCACAGCAGTTTCCTAGTAGTTTTCGTCTTTAGGGAAATCCTCGTCGGCTCTCCTTCTTTCCCTGACCCTTCTCACTCACTTCACGGTTAAAAATACACCGGTTTCACGCCTCGACATCCCCCCGAGACGGCACTGGAGAGCCGTGTTGTGGTGCGTTTGTTTTGGAGAAGTTGACATTAAAGCGTCTTAGATGGGGCTTAAATTGTTGTTGACAAACGGGTGTCTACAACTGCAGTGTGTAAGGATAAAATTGCCTAGTGATGACAGAAGTCACAACCAATTTGTGTCACTTAGTACAATGTAAGAACTTGTTTGATAAAAGTGTGAAATAGAAATTATTTGGCAGCGATTACATTGGCTTTTGAGGTAAATTACACTTAATTGCCCTTTAAGTTTGGACTATAAAGTTGCGACTAATGATTATTTTGATATACAAGTTGTCTGGCAATTCTAAGTTTGCTTAACCAGTTGTTAGATTGTGATAGAACCTCAACAAAGAAGGTTTGTCAGATGCAATATTTTACATGTTTCCTGTGCCATTCTGTATCTTTTAAAGGTGCATTATGTAACTCTCTTGTTATTATCTCTAATGCTATTGCCACCAGGCCACGTCAGATCTGTGAAGAAGCGAGCCCGCTCACAGCAAGAGTTACTGTTTCACAAGTGACTTTAAATAAAAAACAAATCAAAAATATGAATAAATTAAAGACTGATGTCGTACAGTGGAACATTGCAGACAAAGCAGTAACAATGGACACAAGTGCCTTTACTTTAAAATGCTTATTTTGATCATTGATTACCTGACATTAATCCAGCCGTACATTTGACTCAAGCTGTCGCAGCGTCAGGTATACCTGGAGGAAGGACTGGTGTTCATGTCTTCAGGCTCTGGAGGAAATCTGAGCACGCGAAACGTTCCTTGGCGAAAAAAAACCTCCTGTTAGTGTGTATGAGGTCTAAGAAATATTACATAGCAGTTATGTGCAAAGAAATAATATACAGAAGTATTAATCAAAGTAAAAATGTGTAATATGCAAGCCTAGCAAAGATTCAGAAATAATAATCAATCCTCTTTTGGCCTATTGACCACTCAATGTCTCATATTCAACATCAGATTGCACAGCTTTAATCATAATAACAACAACAAAAAAATCTATGAAAATGTATAAAAAAAAGTAACAAGTTTATTTTCACTAGTCTTAACGGTGTTTCAGGAACAGTAGCATACATGGTACAGTAAAATAGCATTATCAGTTATTAATTTGATAATATGCAATTGTATTAGTGTCTATAGTAATTATGTTAATTTAAAAAAACGTTATAGAAAAGCCTTATTGTGTTTAAAAGTACAATTACACCAACTGTGCTCACTGCTACCAAACTAACAGTCTATTTTAGTATTTGCAGAAGTTCTATAGAAACATGGCTTGAATCTCAGTATCAGTTGAACAGGTTGAAGCTCAAGAAACGAGAATTTAAAAAAAAATCTTGGTGCGCCGTCACTTCTTGTTCAAACACATTTATATCGATTTCCAGTCACAAACATCCTCAGCTTCAAAAGAAAGACTTTTTTTTTTTTACTCCTTTTAATGCAGAAAAAGCCTCACGTGAGAGACGCATCTCGTTTTGGGGTAAATTTAGACGCACAAGACGCTCCCACGAACCTTGCGTCATGGAATCCCGTGCATGCGTCACACGGAAGAAAACGCGCACCGCTCCCCGACGATTGGACACGCACCCGGAACGTTGGACAGCCTTTTCGCCATATCTGGGCATCGGGGTCCCGCCCTGCAACCGAGTCTGACATAAAGCTGGATTGATGGAGGTTCGAGGCTGGGTCTGACCCGCTGCGTGCGTCTGCGTCCTGAAGCGAGCGTGCGTCTGTGCCCTTGGACTCACGGGCAACACGATTTCTGTGGATTAAAAGACTTCTGTTCATGAAACAGGTGAGTTGCTCTTTGCATTAGGCCCCACGGTTTAGGAGAGGAATCTATTCGTGCTGTTGTATATTGTCAAACATCGATTTATGTCTTTAGTTTGAGCAGAGTTTGAAATAAAATCATGTATGACAGGTTTTTCTAGTTCGTTTGCAAGTGTTTGTGACTTTTCTTTGCTATTTTTTTTCTCTAATAAGTCTACAGCAAAGCAAGGTAGTCCAAATTATGAACCAAAAATTAGAAAAAATTACACTATATATTGAATATATATACATATAAATAGAATATATATAAATAGAATTTCAAAGTTTCATCCAAGCTTGGTTTTCTTTTGCTTTTGTTGCACTTTGTTCAGATAAAGATGACAGAATTCAACAGAAAACAAAGTGACAATATGCTCCTCAGACTAATATTTCCCTTGCCCACATTATTCTCCACATTAGAGCAATTTTTGTTTGGGACAGACTTGAGATAAAGGTTTAAAGAGTGAATAAATGTCAAGTTGCACCATCAAAACTGATAAATGTAGCTTTTTATTGAATCATTCACTGTATTGATCACCAGTCCATGGCCCTCCAATGTTTCAACACACGAAAACAGTTTGTACTACACATAATATATTATAATAACTTTTAAACAAACCTTGCACTGGCAACTTTTATGATTTATAGTGGACTTGTGCTCTGTATTCATGCATTCAAAACCACCATCATGATATCCATCGTATCACAATTAGGAGAAATTAGTATTATTGCTACTTTTGGATGAGAAAAAGTCCAGGAAACTAAAACCCATAGGACAACAATTACTAGATATGCTTAAATGTACGTAGTTAAGTTAATTAAGTTAAGTTGCAAATGTTCAAATTTTAACCAGAAAAAGCAATAAGCAAACTTTACCAAACTAGTCCAACTTAAATATATACAAGTTTAGGATATATTTCAATAATGAACCATTCAATACCTTTGTTGAAAGTTTTTGAGAGGAAGAAGTCTTTGTAGATATTGGTATAATGTTCAGTATAAAAAATATGTGGCAAATTTAGAGTTTAGAGATCTCCTGCTTGACTTGTGCCTTTTAAAATATCATGACTTTATTTTACCTTTAACTATAAAATCATAAATACCAGCCATATACGTTTTATTTCAGTCTTCAGTCCATATTCTTTGAACTTTCCAAGGAAACCTGCCAAACTTTGACACATTTCAGACACAAAACATCTCTTTTTTACAGACTTACATCTCATTTCATAAACGGATCAATATATTGCATAGGCGCATGGTTCCACAACTTGAAATTGAACAAATATTGCAAATTTCTAGCTATGTTTTAATGCATTTTTCATTAAATTGCTGCTGGTCGTCCTATACAAGTCGTCTTGCCCTGGCGCTGGGCCCGTTCTGAAACCCAATGCCCAGCTCCACTCCCTCCTGGTGTCCTTGTGTGGGCAGCGGTGGTGAAGGGGTTGCCCATGCAGATCTCAGACGGCTTTGGGACATTAACAGTCCGTAATACAATATCTCCAGCATCTGACCACTGTCTCTGACCACACTGTGTTTCCAAAAGAGGAGGCTTGACCGCTCCAGAAGCTCAGAGTAAACGACAGCGTGTACTTTGACAGCTGGTTATGTTGTTTGGGTGGACGTTTCGATTACACGATTCGATTTGATGGTCAAGATTTAGCTTCAGTGACTTTTTGTTTCCATTCATGAATTAGCGGCTGGTGAGAGAGTACTATATCAACTTATCTTTCAATACATCAGTTTTGAGTGCCCCTAAGCTTTGTTTCACACTCAGAGTACCCCTTAACTTGAGTGTCGGGCAAACAAATGGCTTCACTAGTCAAATATAGTCAATTATTACTATTATACTTTTTATTTTAGTTATATTTATGGTCCAAGATACTCCAAAAAGATCCTAAATGTACAATTACAACTACCATTCAGTGCCCCCTGATAATTCCTCAATTACTCGTTGGGGGCCATGAATTGCCTTCTGCTGGGAGTTCTAAGAGCCTCCTTTTTCCTAGCATAGCAAAAATTAAGCAGATTCAGAAATGATAATCAATTCTCTTGGCCTATTGATCACTTAGTGTCTCATATTCAACATTAGACTGTATCACTTAAAAAAATAAAAATAAATTATAATACATCTATGAAAATATATAAAATAGTAGCAAGCCAGATGATTTCCACTAGATTTCCACAAGTCTTCAGGATGAGTAGCTTACATGGTACAGTGAATACTCTACATTGCAGTAAAATTGCATTATCAGTTATTCATTTGATAATGCAATTGTGTTATAATCCAGAATGATGTTACTACAAACTACAAAAGTTAAATTGAATTGAATTGAAGTAACGTTACACTATTTACAATACTGTGCCTAGTTTTTAGCCCATTTTTGTGTTAGCGCATGAAACAGCTTAAATCTCAGCAGCTGCTTGTGCAGGTTGCAGGTTGAAGCTCGGCAAACACATGAAAAGAGGATAAAAAACAACTGCCACTTTCTTGGTGCACCATTGTTTCTTCTTCAAAGACATTTGTAGCGATCATTTCCACTACAAAACCTGGAGCAAAGGTATTTTTGAGCCAGATAATCATGATTATAAACAAGCAGCTCCTGCTCGAACTATATTTTTGGGGATAGTTTTTTTTTTTTTTGCCATATATTGCTCTTTGAAATACTGGCCTAGGTTTAAACCAGAATCAAACTAGGTCTAAAACAGAATTGAATAAAGACTAAACCATCACCAGGTCTTAAGTAGAACTAACTGTTTACCAATTGTAATTTGGAAGACGGGTCGTGGGCTGCATCTAAACGTTGAGTAGTAGTATTAGTAGTATTAGTAAAAAGTAATATTGTTTATTGCTATAAACAAGGTAGACAGTTGTACAATTGTGATAATCACCGCATTATCAAGTGTTTGAACACGGAACCTATTAATAATAACAAAATGACAATGCTTGCCCTGATGAAGACCTCATTAAGGTTATCCATCACATAATACAGGATTTTAATCTTATAATCAAAGTGCTTCCTCTTTCATGGTTTAAAATTCACTGTTTTAAATTTAAAATTATATTTTTTCATAACATTTTTAAACCATCTGTAATAACAATTCAGTATCAAGCCTGTTTACAGGCTGTGTTCAGCTGTGCATTTGACTGAAGTGAAGTTAATTTTATTATGATTATTAATGTTTTTATTTATTTTGTGATTTTAATGCATCTTTTCTTGTTCTGTAAAGCACTTCGAATGACTTTGGCTACAAATTATGCTTTACGAATAAACGTGCCTTGTCTTACAGTAAAGTTCAAATGTAGATTGTCCGTTAAACACTGCCATCCCTCACATTTGCCGTTTGTCTTCCAGCAGCGATGCCCTGTATCCAAGCGCAGTACGCCTCCCTCCCCCACGACCTCTCCTCCCTCTCCACTCTGTCCTCACCCCCCGCCTCCTCCGAGCTCCTGAATCCAGACCCGAGCTCCAAACTGCTCATGGACCTGGAGAAGGATGACCCCAGCGCGGACTCCTCCCTCCCCGGCATCAACACGCTGGTCGGGAGTGCTTACGTGGGAGAATTTGACACTTATTCCTGTAAAATCACCACTTCTCCCGCTCTGCCTGGCACCTCGTTTAGCCCTGGTCCACAAATTTCAAACCAGGCTTTCAAACTCGATGATCTGCAGGTTTACGGTTGTTACCCAGGATCTTTTGCACTCCTGGATGAGACGTTATCTTCGTCATGTGGATCAGAATATTACGGAAGTGCGATCTACGCCTCAGGGTCGTCCCCAAACTTTCAAAACCAATCCACGCCTGTTTGGGAGTCTCCATTCGCTCCTTATCCATCCACGGACAAAACGCAGCAATTGTCGTTTTTCACGTTTAACCCGAGTTTGGAGTCGCAGCAAGATGAAGCCTTTTTCCTTCCTCCTCCTCCTCAGCCTCAGCACCAGCATGTTTTATCGATGCAGGGGCCCCAGATGCCTCGGGACCCTTCGATCGAGAGTCCAAGGCCGGTGGAGGAGGTGGTCGTGTCCCCGAAAAGTCACGGAGGAAGTGAAGGGAGGTGCGCCGTCTGTGGAGACAACGCATCGTGTCAACACTACGGCGTCCGCACCTGCGAGGGGTGCAAAGGGTTCTTCAAGGTAAATGCACGTTTAGCACAGGAGAAAGAAGATCCTTTTTTTGTGTTTGTAGAAAAAGAACCCGGGTGAAAATACAAACGATTGTAGTGTAGGTAGGTATAGAATATTTTGGATTTAAACCCCTTAAAGTGCCTCTGACATGTTGGATACTCATTTAACTAAAATTCTGTTAAGATAAATATATTTCAAATTCTGCTAAAATCTTTACAAATTTTTACCTCAGTTAAGCTTTTTTTTTTTAGGTTTTTATTTTACTTCCTTGTAAATGTAAATGATGACGTCACACTGGGAAATTACCAAGAAAACTCCTCTAATGTCACAGATTTTTTTTATTTTACAAAGAGAAATACATGTGAACACCTTTATTATGTTGATTAATGTAAGGGTCAAAAAAGTAGTTTCTTTTGTGTAAATTATGCATTACCTTTGTCTCTCTAGTGTGACGTCATCAATTTGTTTACTTCCTGTAATTTTCAACAGTTTTTTCAACTTTTCTCCACAAACAGCGACCTGATTGGTGTAAAACTATCATTTATATTTATAAGAGGTATTAACACACTAAATAAAGTCAGAATTAGAAAATCATAAAAACCTGTCCTTACGCACCTTAAGCTTCGGGCCTTTTTTCCTAAAACACCTGACTATAGGCTGTTTCTGAACCATTTGGAGCCCAAACTATTGGCTTAGACGCTGTAGTTTTGGCCTCTGGTGTAATTACACTTGGAAACAAGCTCTGCTTAGATGAATATCACATTTTAAATTCTAGATTTTCTTTGTTAAAATTGACACTATTTTGAAATTTGGTTGAGTTTTGACAATTCCTCTTTCAAAGTCTGAAGAGACTTGTAATAAAGTAAAAAAGTCCAGGCAGAATCCATATAAAAGTCGCAGATCGTTTGATTTGACTGTAAATAAGTGGGTTACAGCTTTCTTTTCATATTCTTTTCAACATGTCCAGCAGCTTGATATCAGATGGTAGATAAAAAGGAATAAATTATGAAAAAGTCCAACTGGTGGAGCGCCTGCATGATAACAGGATTTACGTTGTACAGAGCATAAAACAAACAATCTCAGTAGACTTCTCACAGCTTTAACTCGACATCACAGTCCAGATTCTGGTGCCGTGACATGAATCACTGGGCTGGGTTTATAATAAGGTTAACGAGGGACGGTCTGCTATGATTGGTCATTCAAAGTTATGAAGTTTAGGGTAAGGTTAGCTTAAAGTGGTTAGGATAATAATGGGTAAAGTTTGGAAGAGGGTTGGGATAAAAGGTACAGTTAAGGAAATGGTTATGTTAGGATTTAGGAATTGGTGAAAATTGTTTAACATGCAAGCAGCGATACAAGCCTTATCTCATCTCATGCTATAAAATAAAACATAATCCAATCAAAAATATCACAGATCAAGCCATTTTAGCAACATAATTTAACTCATTACCATGGCAACCAGACCTGACGATCTAGCACTAAACTTATAACAAGTGCACTGGCATAAAGCCCATTCACTTTCTGGTCACACGGAGCCTGAATAAATATTTACAATGAAAACAGTGGGTGATGTTAACTTTAGTAAGTGGAATAAATGATACAGTTTGTTATTCACAGTGAACCATCAAGAGTAATGATATAAAAGTCCTTGCTGTACAATGAAAGTAGGTCCTAAAATACTGCGCGGGCAACACATGGATTACAAAAATAAAAATACTAGAGGGAAGTTAGGTTAAGTTAAGAGATTTACAAGGAAAGAGTACTGAAAGTTTCTATAAGAAGAGCTTCTAAGAAAAAGTGCAAAGTACACAATAACTATACTAGTACAAGTTACTTTTTATTGCAATTTTAGTAGCATTTTTATCTTTATCTATTTGGAAAGTTCATTCTGTCTTCTTGTAATTATGAACTAGTGAGATTCTTCTAATAAGGCAGTTTGTAAATAGCTATAAGCTCATTTATTTGTATACATTTACAAACTGTCTTATTAGAAGAACCTCACAAGTTAAGCATTGTTATCAGTCTTTTTATGCAGAACGTGATTTGTTAAACAGTTTAAAGTTTAATTCAGTTGTTTTAACTGGCAATCCACGTTTATTCTGAGCTCTGGCCAAACAGAGAAGGGGATGCAGTGGTGTTTTGTGTGTTTGTAACTTTAGAGAAAAGCAAATACAGCAGTGAGATGTACTTCGGCTGTAGTCTGTAACTTTTATGATTATAAATTTGGCTGGGTTAGAAATGTGGCCTATTACAAATACATGCTAGAATTATACTCAGTTAGAAGTATATGCCCATGTTCAAATCTACTAAAAAAAAGTACAAAAACACCAAAACATCTACTCAGTTACAGTAGCATGAGTGTTTGCAATTAGTTACTTTCTTCTGTGAGATATATTTGCAAATATAGGTAATTCAATAAATGTAGTTTGTGTCATTTATACAATGTTAGAAGTGCTTGGATCATAGTTAAAATTAGGATTAATCTTGGACTAAACCCAGAACTAAAGCTGGACTGTAGAGCATCTAAACCAGGACTAGAACAGGACCAAACAAGTCTACATCAGGATTAAACCAGGACTAAACCAAGACCAAGAGTGAACCCAGCCTTTATTACACAAATTGAGAGCTGTTGTATTATTAAATTTCTGATTTCTTCACACAATTTGTAACACGTTTTTCCTTCACAGCTGATTTGAATTTATATCTCCTTTATGTCTGCAGAGAACGGTGCAGAAAAACGCTAAGTACGTGTGTCTGGCCAATAAGGACTGCCCTGTGGACAAGAGGAGGAGAAACCGCTGCCAGTTCTGTCGATTCCAGAAATGCCTGGCAGTGGGGATGGTCAAAGAAGGTAATGCAATATATACAGTACAGTCTCCTAAAGCTTTCAATGACTAGTGCAAGTGTAGCGTCAGGAATGGAGAGAGTCAGTGACAGCCCTGTGAAACTAAAGCTCCATATACATATATACAGATATAGATATAGAAGATATAGAAACACACTTCTCACAGAGTCACATTCGACTGCAGGATAGATCAGAACACTGTGCTAGAGTTTGAAAACACATCACAAACTGCAAAGTTCAACGTCTTCTGTCAAGTGAACTAATGAATTTTATTTTAAAAGACGTAGAATTAAGAATACATAGACGTGAATGTTGTTATATCAAAATATATGTATATGGTAAGTTTGTGAACCCAATATCAATCGATCACTCTTTATTTATATAGCAATTTTCATACATAACACGAACCCTCACATTAACCCACAAACAGTCCTCTAATATTTGTAAACATTTTAAAAATGTGTACATTTTTATTTTTGATATTTCTTTTAAAAACACTGATTTACTCTGATTTACTGATTTACTCTGATTTACTGAGTGAATCTGACCTTGTCTTATCAATTAATATTTTCTCTTTTTGGGACCATTTTATGTAAACCAAACACATATAATACTCTCAGACCTGTCTTGTTTTTGCATTAGAGATTAACATTGTGATGAAGAACCAGGGATCTATTAAGTGTTAATGTGAAGTACTATTTGATTCTGATGGTGATAATAAATATTATGGTTTGATGAAATGTAAAAGGGAAGTCTCATGACAATCATCATAATGCATTAATGTTTCGTCCTGACGTTGCTTCGTTGTCTCTCAGTGGTGCGCACAGACAGCCTGAAGGGTCGGCGTGGACGTTTACCTTCTAAACCTAAAACCACAGAGACGTCCTCCTCCAGTGCCTCTGTGAACATCATCTCGTCTCTGGTGCAGGCACATCTTCAGTCCAGTCCCAGTGCAGACAAACTCGACTACTCCAAGGTACACATCAGTTCTGTAAATAGAATAATTACAGCGGCAGGTTCTCTGATCTCACTTGTGCTCTTCAGTACCAGGAGAGCATGGAGAAGGCCTCGGGGAAGGAGGATGCAGGAGACATACAGCAGTTTTACGACCTTCTGACCGGAGCACTCGATGTGATCAAAACGTGGGCTGAAAATGTGCCTGGATTCTCTGAGTTCTGCTCAGACGACCAGCAGCTGCTGCTGGAGTCTGCCTTTGTGGAGCTCTTCATCCTCAGACTGGCCTACAGGTCAGTGTTACACGTGGACTCATGAGCTATTTGAGTCTTCTGAATAAAAATGAAAATAGCTTCCTGGATCTTGCTTGCATTTCCTGTATTACAAACATTCATTAATGTTTGGTGCTAAACCCTCAGGTCTGACCCGGAGCAGAAGAAGCTGGTGTTCTGCAGTGGGGTGGTGCTGCACAGACTGCAGTGTGTGAGGAGCTTCGGCGACTGGATCGACTCCATCTTGGACTTCGCCTCAAGTCTGCACCGAATGAACCTGGACGTGTCAATGTTCTCCTGCCTCTGCGCCCTTGTCATCATCACAGGTGAGACATATCACACATTTATAATTATAAATAAAGTTTACCTTTTATAATAACATCCCGTCTGTGTACAGATCGTCACGGCCTGAAGGAGCCCAAGCGCGTGGAAGACTTCCAGAGCCAGCTGCTGTCCAGCCTGAGGGAACACGTGAGCGGGACGCAGCCCAACTATTTGTCACGTCTGCTGGGGAAGCTGCCCGAGCTCCGGACACTGTGCACACAGGGCCTGCAGAGGATCTTCTACCTCAGACTGGAGGATTTGGTGCCTCCTCCACCCATCGTCGACAAGATCTTCATGGATACTCTGCCTTTCTGAAACATCCACACATAAACAGACGCCTGATGGTGAAATGCACTAATGTGAAGTTCTGTTTCTGACTTCTGACCAGCTAAAAACTTTTTCTCATGATCGACGATCACCAACATTTCACCTGTATCCAGATGACAGAGCGGACGTTAAGTGCTCTGTGTGGACCTGCACTGAAGTGGTGCATTTGGATTCAGAAACACTAAAAAAGGGATTACACAGACTTAATGCAAAGCCATGCACTATTGTCAAACAGCAGTTTCAACAGGAAAAGCCTTACAGAGTAAATGAAGTCTTCATCTTGGACCAAAGATTATGAACAAACCAAAGCTGCACATTTCCCAGTCATCATCATTACTCTGTGATTGCAGTGTTTCCAAAGTGCCTTTAAACCTGTGCTTTCACACCTCACTGCTGTATGTTTGGTACATGTTGCACTCAACCACAGCCTTTCTGCAGCTGACGGAGGAATAATGGAGTGTTATGGGCCAGGTGTAGTGTCTGGAGCTGCAGGCGTTTCTGTTTAATCTGATAAAGAATATGCAACAGTGGATACACTAGTGAGAGAACATGCAAAAGATCATCCTGCAAGGCTTAAAATGACTTGAATTCACAACGTTTATTTGATTTGTTTTGAGCAGTTTCAACGTATTTAAGATTATTTTACATGACATCTATTTCAATTTTAACCACACAGCTTAATAATTTAGACAATAAACAGACAAATATCGAAGAATGCATTTCATTACGACAGTTTAATGCTCAGGCTTGCCAGAGCATAGACCTGACTTGTAACTTCTTAATTCAAGTTATTTTTTGTCTTTATTCAATGTTTGCAGCATGTCATATTATGTCCTCTGAAAGAGTTTAATTTTGGCATGTTTCTCTCCTTTTGAACTGTTATTAACCGGTTTCTATGACGTGTGAGATATATTTCTTAAAAATACTACATGAAAATACGAATGAGCAGCTAAAGCACTTCTTTGTTGAGATAAATGTGCTTATTTTCCCTGCAGCTTGATAATGAGATGGAACAATTTCTGTGTTTTTGAATGGAGAAACTTTACTTTGGAATGTAATGTGTTTAAATGTATTTTGTTGGCTGTTTGTTTGTCTTGTTGAAAAAAAAATGTATAAATTGTAATTAAAATGAACAAGACATTTCCTAGTTTGAAATAGTATTAATCAGATCTTTCAAACTACTTTTTGAACTTTTGGTATTTGATGTCATCAGGTTAAAACTAAGTTGAGACACATCTCGTTTGGCATTTTAGGAGCTGAAATGTTCAGAACGAGTTTAGAATCTTGGAGGAGCACAGTCTGGATTTCTTCATAGCATTTAACACTTAACCAGGGAGTCCCAGTAGTGCCTTTGAAGGCTCTGTTTTTAGCAACAGTTTCAATACTGTTAAGTTCAAATGTCTGTAACAATGACTGACTCCATTAACATACAGTACGTGCAGTTTATAAATAACATGTAAAGTAATAGGGCCTGGACTAACTGTGACTTTAACCACAACGGCATCACTCATTTAAATAGTCCTTTGGGATTACCAGTCAGTTTTAATTTTAACATCTGATTGAAAAATGAATCGAGATTATCAGGTCTTAAAGTGCCAGGTTGAAGAACTACCCGTTTGACTGAAAAACAATTAAGATCTTTTGGAATAAAAAAAAAAAATCAAGACTCCACAGTGGTAAATTCTCTAACTGTTACCCAGCTACCATGTTGTACAAAACTCATCAAATGTCACAGACGTGATTATTTGACAAATAACAATATAAGTAATAATATAACTGAGTTGAATTTGAAAGGATCTTGTGTGTAAATTGTCCCAAACTTTTGGATGGAGTCTTCCTAGTGTGATTTCATAGTGTTTTGGAATGAAACCCTCTGTTAACATCAATAACTGATAACCCATTCCTATTCTTCATCTATTCTAAAATATGCAGAGTTGGCTTATTCTACAACTTCTCCTGATTAGTTTTAGCTTTAGATTTGGACAAGGGTCATGAGGCACTGCTCCTCAGGTTTTCCAATGACACTGAAAGACGGCTCACAGGCAGGGGTTGGTTGCTTCTTGGTTTATTGTCTTCTTGGCTCCTTGTGTCCTTGGTTCCTTGTCCTCTTGGCTCCTTCCTGGATTGTTGTTTTCTTGGTTCCTTGTCTTGTAGGTTTGTTCTTGGTTCTTTGTCTTCCTGGTTCCTTGTTTTCTTGTCTTCTTGGTTCTTTATTTTTGTTGTTGTCTTTTTGGTTTTTGTCTTCTTGGTACCTTGTCTTTTTGGTTTCTTGTCTTTTAGTTTCTTATCTTCTTTGTTCTTGTCTTCTTGGTTTTTTATCTTCTCGGTTCATTGTCTTCTTGGTTCCCTGTCTTATTGGTTCATTGTCTTCTTGGTTTTTTGTTTTCTTGGTTCATTGTCTTCTTGGTTCCCTGTCTTCTTGGAACCTTGTCTCCTTGGTTTGCTGTCTTTTTGGTTCATTGTCTTCTTGGATCCTTGTCTTCTTGGTTCCTTGCCTTCTTGGATCATTGTCTACTTGGTTCCTTGTGTTCTTGGTTACTTGTCTTCTTGACTCCTTGTCTTTTTGGATCCTTGTGTTCTTGGTTCTTTGTCTTCTTGGTTTGTTGTCTTCTTGGTTCCTTGTCTTTTAGGTTTGTTGTCTTATTGGTTCATTGTTTTCTTGGGCCCTTGTCTTCTTGGTTCCTTGCCTTCGTGTTTCCTTGTCTTTTTGGCTTCTGAGTTTGTCGTCTCCTTGCTTCCTTGTCTTTTTGCTTTGTTGTCTTCTTGGTTTAATGTCTTCTTGTTTCCTTGTCTTCTTAGTTTGCTGCCTCCTTGGTTCCATGTGTTTTTGGTTTGTTGTCTTTTTGGTTTGTTGTCTTCTAGGTACCTTGTCTTCTTGTCTCCTTGTCTTCTGGGTTCCTTGTCTTCTTAGTTTGTTGTCTCCTTGTCTTCTGGGTTCCTTGTCTTCTTGGCTCCTTGTCTTCTTAGTTTGTCATCGCCTTGCTACCTTATCTTTTTGGTTTGTCGTCTCCTTGCTTCTTTGTCTTCTTAGTTTGTTGTCTCCTTGGTTCTTCTGCTGCACCTTGCCGCCAACTTGTTGCTAAACGCCTCTAACAATGTGCTGAAATGCGCCCTTCTCCTTTCCACTTGTTCTGTCATGTGGTGTTAATATTGGCAGCGTTTGGACCACAGGAACCTTACACCCCCAAAGCTTGTCTCTGTCCCGCGCTCGGACATCTGATCCTACTGTACAGCGCGTCCCGGGACCCTGGCACCACGAGTGGAAAGGCACACATGACGGTGGGCTATGAAAGGGCTGCCCTCACAGTGTTACGTTACAGATGGCAGCTCCCCAACTCAGACAGGAACTGGAGATGAACACTTTCATGACAAGGGATTCAGTCAATGAGGCAATTTATTAGTGAAAAATATTGTGAGGAGTGTATGTCTTTTCTTAGCACTTACAAATGTTGAAAAGACATACAACTCCATTAGACTTGTTAAAAGTTTGTTGAAAAATATTCTAAATGCCAGAATGGAGCCAAAAGTGAAGAACAGAATGTGATTTCAATGCATTAACCTCAAAATATCACAAAATATTAAATATCAAGGTGGTTTTGGCAAATGAGAGTGGTAATTTATTTATTTTTTTTTTTGTTTGTTTAGTGGAGATTATGATCCACACTGAGCATTTTTGATGATTGTCTACTCAATTTTCCTCCAGTCGCTTCAATTGTAAAATTTTGACATTTTGACAGGACATTTTTAAAGGGTTCCTGATGGTCAACTTGTCCTGACAGAGACATCTCTCACTCACCCGACACTCTCAGACAAGATGGGTGAAGTGTCTTGCCCAACGACATACCGAAAGCGTTGACAAATTGCTTTCTGGTTCTAATTACAATCAGAAAAGTTTTATTGTTTTGTCAGTGATCAAAATTCACAAACAAGAATCTTGCTTTGATGAGTGCAACATAAAACAGTGAATAATCAATAGTAAAATATAAAATATAAGCGATGCTAAAAACCATACATAACACAAACTGGTACATCTAAATACAGAATAGTATGGATAGAAAAACGGTGCAATATTAGGAGTTCAAAGTGAATGTTGTTGACATGAGTTATTTAAAGTGACAGGTGTTTAAAATCCACCAACAGAAGGGAAGAAACTGTTCTTGTGGCAAGAAGTTTTGGTCAGAATGGACCGTGGCCTCCTGCCCAAGGAGAGAGGCTCAAATGTCCAGGGTGAGAAGGGTCAGCTGTGATCCGACCTGCTCGTCCTCGAGTCCTGCAGACATCCAGGTCCTGCAGAGAAAACGCCTTCTATATGAATGCTTTCTTATCCTTATATCAGTAAGATCTCATGAGCCACACATTGCTGAGTTTGTGGTTCATGAGTGTGCCTGGACAAGAAACATCACGCATCGCCTTGTTCAGTTACAATAATGTGGCAGAACAGGAATAAAATCACAGACATTCAGGAGGTAACTCTGGTGAAAAAATTTAATAAAATTAATTGAAATGAAAATGTATTAATTAACAGAGTGGACTTCAATGGCAACATCAACATAATTTTAACAAAATAAGCCAAACATGGCTAAAAAGCCAGAAAAGAAACAGAAACGTTGATCTCCAGTTCTCCCCCCATCAAAAGCATCTTGTGCCGTTCACAGGGCCCCTTCGCTCCTGACCCTTGACCCTACATGCTGCAAACAGGCTAAATTCAGCCACAGTGAAGGCTAACACTGCATCGACAGCTTTCTGAATGGAGACATTATGTTTAGAGATGTAAAAGTGGCTCCGTGTCACTGAGATTTGCTGCTGAAACATGCTCCACTGGAAACTCAAGACCAGTCCAGACCTGAGCAACGTGAGAGGGTCAGTTCATAGGGTCCGGGCTCTTCTGTCTGAGAGCAGGTGGTCATGTGAAGGCCAGGACTGGAAATCTGTGAGTGCACAGGGAGATATATGCAGCCTGTGTTAATGTCCTGTTAATGAATGTCCCACTTTAAACAACAGCATGGTCACAAATACCATACAGCGTAGCAAAGACACCAAAACAATACAGATTTTATAAAAAAATGTCTGTTTTCTGTCCTACTCCACATCATCATCCTGAACTGCAGCACTGCAGACTCAAACAATCAGCACGCAGCACAAAGTGAAACAGGGAGGCCTTTGGTATTTGGATTGAACTGGACCTTCTTGCTGTGAGGGTGAAGAGTTAATGGGTTAAAGGATGTAAGACATAAATCTTAAATTCCGTAAGCATGTGCCCCCTGATGTGAACATGTTCAAATCAAATACAACGTTGTTAATAACAATTAATGAATTATTCTTAGTTACAAAAACATTGGATATGATGGTCATGATAGTCAGAAAGCAGAATGAGCTACTGTAGCTACACACGAGTTTCTCTTTTGTGTTGCCATTTCAGTGCTGAAATCCATTTGAATTAAAGCTAAACTGTCTGAATGATCACTAACCCCAGCACCAGCATCAATAATCAGCGCAGTAAAAGTTAAAGTGCGTATGACAGGTTTTTCTGATTTTCACTTTATTTGATGAATACCTGTTGGCTGTAAATTATAGCTTTACAGCAATTTTAAAAATCTGTTGAAAATTACTGGAAGAAAAATAAACTGATGAAATATATGGAATTGGCCCAGTGTAGATGATTAGGTAATCTCTTAGTGATGTCACAATTTACAACCAGGAAATGAAATTAAAAACCTTAAAATTTTCTGAAATTGGATAAAATGTGTAAAAAAAAAAAAAAAAAAAAAATATATATATATATATATATATATATATATATATATATATATATATAGATCTTGCAGACTACAGCTGCATCAGTGCGCCTGCTCAGCGGGACGAGAGGCAGGGACCACATCACCCCTGTGCTGTCTTCACTCCACTTCAGGATCCTGTTTAATATTTTACTGTTTGTCTACAAGTCTCTGAACGATCTAGCACCTTCTTACTTGACTGAGATGCTTGCTCTACACACTCCGGGCAGAGCACTGAGGTCAGCTGACCAACTATTCTTGGACTGTCCCAGGTCTAGACTCAAATCTAGAGGAGACAGAGTTTTTTCTGTAGCTGGTCCTAAACTGTGGAACTCTCTTCCCCTGAACATAAGAGCTGCTACTTCTGTTCAAAGTTTCAAATTGTTGCTGAAAACTCATCTTTTTGCACTGGCTTTTAATTCAAGCTGAGTCGGACATTTTTATTATATCTTCATTGTGTTTTTAACATGTTCTCCCCCTAATTATAAATCCCATTCTTAATATAATAAATACTTCACTAGAAAGCGGTTATGTCCCTCAGTCCTTCAAATATGCAGTGATTAAACCACTTTTGAAAAAGCCTAATCTAGACCCTGACATACTGGCAAACTATAGACCTATTTCTAATCTGCCCTTTGTCTCTAAAATCCTTGAAAGAATTGTGATTAAACAGCTTTGTCGCCACCTGCAGGACAATAATTTATTTGAAGTTTTTCAGTCAGGGTTCCGTGCATACCACAGCACTGAAACTGCACTAGTTAAAGTCACAAATGATCTGTTATTAGCTGCTGATGATGGACAGGTCTCAATTCTGGTTCTGTTGGACCTCAGCGCAGCGTTTGACACCATCGACCACAACATTCTACTGCAGAGGTTAGAATGTGATGTAGGTGTCAGTGGAACCGCCCTTAGCTGGTTTAAATCCTATCTATCTGATAGGTACCAGTTTGTTAATGTAAACCAGAGATCTTCCCCATGTTCTAAAGTAACCTACGGTGTGCCGCAGGGTTCAGTACTCGGTCCAGTTCTGTTCACTCTTTATATGCTGCCCTTAGGTATGATCATCAGAAAGCATGGCATTAACTTCCACTGCTATGCAGATGACACTCAGCTGTATTTATCAATGAAACCTGATCAGACGCATCAAGTAGACAGACTTAGTGCCTGCGTGAAAGACATAAAAACTTGGATGACTCTTAATTATCTGCTCCTTAACCCTGAAAAAACCGAGGTCATTCTGCTGGGCCCTAAGCACCTGCGAGACTCTTTATCTGACCAGATAGTTTCTCTGGACAATATCACTGTAGCCCCCAGCTCTACTGTAAGAAACCTTGGGGTCCTATTTGACCAAGATCTCTCGTTCAAAGCCCATATAAATCAAGCCTGTAAAACAGCCTACTTTCATTTGCGTAACATAGCCAAAATTAGAAAAATCCTGCCCAGAGATGATGCCGAAAAACTCATCCATGCATTTGTCACATCCAGATTAGACTATTGTAACGCTCTGCTTACAGGGTGTCCTAAAAGCTCTATAAGAAGCTTTCAACTGGTTCAAAATGCAGCAGCAAGATTATTAACAGGTACTAGAAAAAGAGATCATATTTCACCAGTGTTGGAGTCTCTTCACTGGCTTCCTGTTGAGTTTAGAATCAAATTTAAAATCCTCCTCCTGACTTATAAAGCTTTAAACAATATGGCCCCATCCTACCTCAAAGATGCAATAGTAGCGTACCATCCAAACAGAGCTCTTTGTTCTCAAAATGCTGGACTATTGTTAGTCCCCAGAGTCTCTAAAAGCACAGTAGGAGGTCGAGCATTTAGCTACCAAGCTCCTATGTTATCAAATCAAATCAAATCAATTTATTTTTATAATGCCCAAAATCACAACAACAGTTGCCTCGATGGGCCACAGGTAAAAGCAGCACAAAGTGAAACAGGGAGGCCTTTATGGAACCAGCTCCCTGTTCATGTAAAAGAGGCCGACACAGTCTCTACATTTAAGACCAGGCTCAAATCGTTCCTCTTTGAAATAGCTTATGGTCAGGCCAGTTAGGAACAGAAATAAAAACCTACAGTTTTAGCTACGCTGCCCTTGGAGCAATTCTGCTGGGGGAAGTATGGCAGCTTGAACACTATCCTCTGGTTCTTCCTACTTTATCTATCAACAATATTTAATATTACTTCAACTGTAGTCTGTTCATTGCTGTTCACATGTTTCTCTTTCTCTCCACTTCCCCCGGGGAGTGGAGACTGTTTCAGACACTGCGGCGGCTGCTCCAGTGACGACCCCCCCACCCCCATCTGTCTGGAGGATCCATCTCTACACTGGACGATCTATGCGCCACCCGCCTGGACAGCTGGATTAGCCACACCTCGTCTGCCTGGACGAACTCCTTCTACTTTAGATGAACTGTTCCTCATCTCCTGCTGGAGGATCTCTCTACACTGGTGGACTGCTCCTCGTCCGCCTGGAGGAACTCTTTAAAGCCACCTCCCTCTTGAGTGGTTCTGGCTCCACAGTCCAAGTGGATGCGTCAGTCCTAGTTCAGCTGCAGCCTGTCCGTCCGTGGGAGTAGGATCTCTCCTTCACTGTGGTTCTCCCCGAGGTTTCTACTTTTCCCATGGGGTTTTTTGTAGTTTTTCCTCGCCGCGAAGGAGGGTCAAAGGACAGGGGCATTCTGGGACAGTTATCTGAACTGCTTTTACCTGTGGCCCATCGAGGCAACTGTTGTTGTGATTTTGGGCATTATAAAAATAAATTGATTTGATTTGATTTGATGTCTTTTCTGTATGAAATCTTCTGTTTTGTGTTGTTGGGCTTGTGCAGCACTTTGGGGCAGCTCTTTTCAGTTGAATCCATGTTCTCTGCTCCCACAGACTTCTGCTCCCTTTTGGCCGCTCACAAACCCTGGACCCTGTGGTGTCAGCTGGTCTTTGGCACATGTTTAGCAGCTCCTCTGCAGCTGATGTGGCATGTTATCACCAGAACACCGGACACTCATGTCTCCCACTCAGCACCTCTCCGCTCTCCCAGTGGGAGGGACGAAGGGGAGCGAGTGATTCTGCAGATAAACAGTTACCTCACATATGTGCACTGGGCCAAACCCTCCTCAAAGCCGATGAACAGTTTTTCAATCAAAAACACAAGACCAAACAACCAATAACAAACCAATTCACTTTCCTCTACTGACAAACAGGTGTGGAAAAAGTTCAACTAAATTCAGAGTTTCATTCATTACGTATGAGACGCTTTGCCTGATCCTTGAGTTCTTGCAGATTATTCATTGTTGGTTTAGGAGAAAATAGCAGTGAACATCCCAGGGACCAGACAGCGATACTTTTATCGGACAGGAATTTGCGCATATATAATGTTTTTCTAATTATTACTTTATTTGGTAGGATAGTAACAGTAAAGAGGCAGACTGTGAAGAAAAGTGAAACGAAAAGAAAAGAAAAGAACACCATCTATAATTCAAACATTAATTTCATAAAAATAAATGGTAAATAGTTATGGAATGACCTCTATGTATTTTAAAAACTTCCTGGTAAGTGAATTATAAACTGTCAAACAAGAGAAAACTAGGTAAAATGCTTGGTAAAATTACATTTTAGTGAAACAAGTGGGCACGTTAAATTTAAACGTGATGTTTTACGCAAAATCAACTTTAATGAGCTTTTAACCTTGTTTCAACAGTGTTTCCTCATCAGAGGCATCGCTATAGGACTGGCAAGACAGGCAATTGCTTGGGGCCCCAGATGTGAGAGGGGCCTCCAACAACGGCCCTGAAGAACTGCAGATAAGAGCGCCTATGTAATAGAAATGGCGAGGCCCTTTCACAGAGTGTACCGACTCCTTAATTTCGAGCATAGTGTTTTAGCAATTACTATTAATAAAATGAGACTATTTAAACCTCCTGTCAAACATATTATCAGGGTTGCAACTTGTGATTGGCTCTCACCTCTTCCTATTGTGCCTCACGCTTTGGTTCAGATGTGACAATTGGCTGTGGCATCCTTGCAACGCCACTGTTCTTCATCATAAGTTTAGTTTTAGTTTATGTTAGTTTACTCAAAGGTGTATTTTGACTGATCAATTCATTAATGTTTGAGTTAATCCTGCATTATGCTGACATTTCTGTTTTCACCTACCCCCTATTTTCACATCTCTGTACTTATTAGATTTTTTTTCTGAATTATTTGAAAAATTAAAACTTAAAGGGAATGTCATGTAGCCACTTTTCAAAAATAAAAAATGTAAAATCTGCTGCTGTTTTGGTAAAATGTCACAATGGGGTTTATTAGTTCTGCAGTTTTGAAATGGACCTGTTACTATTATTAAAGGTCCCATATTCTGCTATTTTGCCCTTTACACTGTCTATTCCTTGTTGATACATTTTTGCGTTGTGCAATATCCATAACATAACAGTTTCCAAAAAACACCCATTTCTTGGACTGGCCCCCCTCCTTGCAAAAGCAAACGGCTCACTCTGAGATCTGACCCCCCCGAACAGAGAGCAGGCTGCCTCCCCCGCCCAACCCACGCAGCTCCCCCTCCCAACCCACGACGAAGCCTAGAGCGGAGATGTTGCGCATGCGCCGTGTGCTCCGGTAAACAGCGACACACAAACATGGGAATAAACCTTTTATCCGTCCTGACGGTGCGTCGTGCTGAGTCCTACGTCCTGGATCTGACCTGGAGTTTGACGTGCTCCAGTACCTCGACGACGGACGTTGCCGTTTGGTAAATAACAAGCTAACTCTTCGATCTGTCGTATCCATCGTGTAATTACTGTGTAGCATTAGCATTAGCTGTGTTTATTCTGCGGCTGCGCGCTTCCCGGAGGCGTGGCTTAAACACTGCGTCATCCTGGTGAAGCGCGTCATCCTTGTGAGGAGCCCCCGTCTGCTGCTCAGCCGAGGGGGACGGAAAAGACAGTTCTCTAGCGAAAACATGCGGGAATCAATCAAAAAACCACTTTGGGCACACATACGAGGCCCAAATAGCACTGTAGGAAGGTTAAAACCTCTGAAAAGTCGATTTTGCATGTTATGGGACCTTTAAGCTGTTGTAGATCAATATTATAGTTTGCAATTGACTAAATGTAAAATGATGGTCTGTCTATCTTATAGTTCCACAACCATCGGTATCGGACCGTTGTGGTAAAGATTTACCGGTCAATCTACGCTCCTATCATCTATGGTCATGAGCTTTGGGTAATGACCGAAAGGACAAGATCATGGATACAAGCATTAGGGTGAGCTCAGTCACACGGGAGGAGCTCGAAGTAGACCCGCTGCTCCTTCACGTCGAGAGGAGCCAGTCGAGGTGGCCCGGGCATCTGTTCCAGATCCAGGACACACTGGTGGGACTGCGTCAGCTGGCCTGGGAACGCCTTGGGATCCCCCCGGAGGAGCTGGAGGATGTGTGCGAGGAGAGGGAAGTCTGGGCCTCCCTGCTCAGACTACTGCCTCCATGACCCGGTCCTGGATAAAGCGGACAAAAATGGATGGATGGAATAAACTAAGAAATTTAAACCTGGTTCTGTCTGTCGGTTGCAGATTTAAATGTACGATATTGTCCATTTTTATACACAAATGCCTTTTAAAAACATTACATGATGAAAAACTTGCTGTACAGTTTTTCTTAAATTTCCGTGAAGTTTCAAATTGATATCTTTAAATTTAAGATTTTTTCCTATTCATCTGCAGCATCTCGCTTTAAGGTGAGACCCTGCAGGTGAAAAAAATTTAAGATATCAGTTTGAAACTTCCCCTGTATTTTACTCACATAAGTGTAAGAAAAAAAACTATATTACGTTTTGTTTTGCTTTTTTCATCATATAATGTTTTCATGTAGAAATGTTATGGGTGAAAACGGCCAAAATTGCACATACATGGGACATATAAATCTGAAAAATGGACAGAAATTTCATAGTTCATTTTGTACACATATTAGTTACAAAAAAATTACAGAGGGGATTTTGGATGTCTTTTTTTGTTGTTGTTCTTGACTGAACTAGATTGGGCTGAAAATTGTCCTAAAAATTCAAATTTTGCCCCGTTTTTTTGAATTAAAATTTCAATAAATCAGTTTTACAATTAGATATCAAAATATCTTTCTGTACGTTTTGTTAAAATCTTGTTGAGTCTAAGACTGTAAAGTTTGGTGTGTGTGGGATCTACTTTAAGTGGTGATCTTTATGTCCCGAGGGGAGAGGGGACATTTAAGTTGACTGTACCTCACATCACCTTCTCATACATGAAAAATGTGGTTTCTCAGCAGCTGTGCCTTTAGCCACACGGGTCCAGAGCATATTGTTCCTGACAGGGGAAAGCTAATATGTTTAAATGGCCGTGTGCACCTGTCCCTTACTGAAGGACTGCTCTGTAAATAACTGTGTCAGGCTGTTTAATACTGCGGACGGATTCTCTATTCCTCTGCCCACACACCTCGCCCCACCCCACTCACGCGCCCCCCCCCCTGGACCGTGTGGGCACTGCACAGTGAGAATCCCCGGGTCTTATGAGTCTTATGTGTTTGTTTATTTGGGGATCTGTGAGAGGGGAGTATGAGAGCACAGCTGGTGGAGCACTCTCTGTACGTTATGTAAGAAGAGGGATTGGATTTACTGCTTTTATGTGACAGGATTAAATGTATGTGAGAGAAGCTGGCACTGGGTTTGAACGCCACACCTCAGACAGCTGTTTTATGAATGTGCTTCCAAACCAGGGGAAGCGAGCACTTACCGGGCGGCACATGGAAGGGTGTCTGATTTTAAAAGAAGACAAAAGTAGCAGTGTTTGAAATGTTTTATTTGTTTTACACCCTTGAGAATGTTTTGGAGGATAATGGACATTAACATCTTTAGACAATACAGTAATAATTAGGAATATACATTTAAAAACAGATCTATTTGGCTTGTTCACACGTTATAAAGGGGTCTTAGGTGCAAAATAACATTGGAAACCACTGTGTTACAGGATTCTGTGGACTGTTGTGGGAGTTGAAGTATATTGCACCTGTTAAATGTTTTTATGGACAAAATGTAGACGCAACCAAAAAATACTTTATGATTATTTTATCCTGGAGTGTGGTCCTAAGGTGTGGCCCTGGTCCTGGAGTGTGGTCCTGGAGTGTGGTCCTGCTCCTGGAGTGTGGTCCTGGTCCTAGAGTGTGGTCCTGGAATGTGGTCCTGGGCCTGGAGTGTGGTCCTGGTCCTGGAGTGTGGTCCTGGTCCTGGTCCTGGAGTGTGGTCCTGGTCCTAGAGTGTGGTCCTAGAGTGTGGTCCTGGAGTGTGGTCCTGGAGTGTGGTCCTTGTCCTGGAGTGTGGTCCTGGTCCTAGAGTGTGGTCCTGGAGTGTGGTCCTGGAGTGTGGCCCTGGAGTGTGGTCCTGGAGTGTGGTCCTGGTCCTAGAGTGTGGTCCTGGAGTGTGACCCTGGAGTGTGGTCCTGGAGTGTGACCCTGGAGTGTGGTACTGGTCCTGGAGTGTGGTCCTGGTCCTAGAGTGTGGTCCTGGAGTGTGACCCTGGAGTGTGGTCCTGGAGTGTGGTCCTGGAGTATGGTCCTGGAGTATGGCCCTGGAGTGTGGTCCTGGAGTGTGGTCCTGGTCCTGGAGTGTGGTCCTGGAGTGTGGTCCTGGAGTGTGGTCCTGAAGTGTGGTCCTGGTCCTGGTCCTAGAGTGTGGTCCTGGAGTGTGGTCCTGGAATGTGGTCCTGGAGTGTGACCCTGGAGTGTGGTCCTGGAGTGTGACCCTGGAGTGTGGTCCTGGTCCTGGAGTGTGGTCCTGGTCCTAGAGTGTGGTCCTGGAGTGTGACCCTGGAGTGTGGTCCTGGAGTGTGGTCCTGGAGTATGGTCCTGGAGTATGGCCCTGGAGTGTGGTCCTGGAGTGTGGTCCTGGTCCTGGAGTGTGGTCCTGGAGTGTGGTCCTGGAGTGTGGTCCTGGTCCTGGAGTGTGGTCCTGGAGTGTGGTCCTGGAGTGTGGTCCTGGAGTGTGGTCCTGAAGTGTGGTCCTGGTCCTGGTCCTAGAGTGTGGTCCTGGAGTGTGGTCCTGGAATGTGGTCCTAGAGTGTGGTCCTGGAGTGTGGTCCTGTAGTGTGGTCCTGAAGTGTGGTCCTGGTCCTGGAGTGTGGTCCTAGAGTGTGGTCCTGGAGTGTGACCCTGGAGTGTGGTCCTGGAGTGTGGTCCTGGTCCTGGAGTGTGGTCTTGGAGTGTGGTCCTGGAGTGTGGTCCTGGGGTGTGGTCCTGGAGTGTGGTCCTGGGGTGTGGTCCTGGAGTGTGGTCCTGGGGTGTGGTCCTGGAGTGTGGTCCTGGAGTGTGGTCCTGGTCCAGGAGTGTGGTCCTGGAGTGTGGTCCTGGAGTGTGGTCCTGGTCCTGGAGTGTGGTCCTGGAGTGTGGTCCTGGAGTGTGGTCCTGGAGTGTGGTCCTGGTCCTGGAGTGTGGTCCTGGTCCTGGAGTGTGGTCCTGGAGTGTGGTCCTGGAGTGTGGTCCTGGAGTGTGGTCCTGGAGTGTGGTCCTGGTCCTGGAGTGTGGTCCTGGTCCTGGAGTGTGGTCCTGGAGTGTGGTCCTGGAGTGTGGTCCTGGAGTGTGGTCCTAGTGTGCCGGGGCGTTCATAGGGTGCGACCAGGTGCCACTGAGCGGTTGAGGTACAATATTGGATATAAATAACCGTTCAGTGTGAGGCCTGTTCCTGCTCCTGTGGCTCAGTCGTGTGGGGGCGAGTAATCGAGTGTGGAAAACCCGCTGGTGCTGCTCTGTGTATTTATAGCTCTCATTGTTGAGTCCATAGAGACTTCTGAAAGAGGATCCTCTACAGTCTGGAGGTGAATGAGTTTTTGCACACGTCACTGTGTCCCTGGTATAACCCAGCAGAGCACAACTAAACCCACGTAGTCCCCAGGGATTAAACTCATAAGTGGACGATAAGATGCACAATTTACAATTATGAAGTGCTCAGAAGAAGAGAAGGTGGAAAGTGTCTTCAAGCTGTCCTTGTGCAGTTAACGTCCAGGGTCAGGCCCAAGTCAGGTTTAAAACCAAGGCCTTTCTGTTTCATCGTGATATCACTTTTCTTGATTTGGTCGAAGGATGGAGCTGGTCTTAGTCTTCTTACACACTGATCAAACTGGAGCGTCCACTGGTGGCCTGGGCCCAATCACAACAGCTGGAGTCTGACCTGATGGATTCATGTGAGTTTGGGACTCATATTTATGGTGAAAATTCATCTCGCTGACAAGGTTGGGAAACATGGAGCAGCTAAAACCTTATTATTTTCATCATTATTATGCATCAGATGAAAAGTTTTTATTGACTGTTAAAAATAAGAGAGAGTCATGTGCTGCTGCTGTGCCTATATTTAGTGTATATTAGTTATCGTATGTGACATGTCGGAGCCGTGCACCGGAGAAGGACAGTAAACATAAAAAAGCATTTTAGGAATATGAGAATGTTGCTGGTGGAGTGACAGGGCGGGGTGGGCTGCACTGGTCTGAGTCTGAGTTCACTATTTTAGGACTCAAGGGTGGGTAGCACTCAGATGCATTTACTAAAGAAACATTTTGGAAACTTCTTTGAGTGGTTTTCAGACACCTTTACCATTTGAGTATTATAAAAGTAAAAGTTGTCTCTCTTCCTGCTGTGAAGAGATTTATTTTCACAATTTTAAATAATTTGATTTGTGTTTCTTGCAGCACTTCATCACAAATGATTTAGTTGTTTCTCACTTTAGTGTCAGTTCTTTTAAAACACCAGATTTTGTGGATTATTCAATGTTTTGTCCTTCTGATTACATGAACTTTATTATGAATTATAAATCAAATGTTACGTTCAGTTAAGTTACTATTGAACAGTTAATTCCCCAAATTTCCTTCTTATACTTAGACTATTTGTACTTTAACTTGAGTAATTTTACTTTGATTAACATTACAAATTTGATCTGCTCTCCATATTCCTATAGCACTATTAACCAAAATTAACTGTACTTGAACCTAACCCTAACCTTACACTAGTTGTGAAATAATATATTGTAAAAAAAAAAAAAAAATAAACATTTGCTTGCAAGCCACCAATGCAAGGTGTCATTAAAGTGGCAGAATTGGATTGTGGGGAAAAAATGAAGCAGAATGATGAGAATTTTGAATCAGTGCTATATCAATTAGGAGTTTAAAACAAATTATTATGACGTTTGAAAGGGGAAAAGTCCTCAACATGTTGCGTATAACAGAAAGCGAGTCAAAAAAAAAAAAAAAGACAGTAATCAATCACAACCACAAATACACACGCACAAACTTCAACTGCACTTCAGAGGAACCCCAGCCGGATCAAGTGTCTGGTCCAGAGGAGGGTGAAGGGGTGAGGAGGGGGAGTGGGAGGGGTTCAAGGGCAAGGCAAACATAAAGAAGTGTAAAGCAGTCAACAGGCTGCGGGGGGAGATGCACAGCACATGTAAAAATAGTGCCATTAATCAAATGTTCACACTCGCAACACATGGGGGCGGTGCAATGCAACAAATGGGGATCACAAGAATGGGTTGTGTAACTGAGAAGAAGAAGAAGAAGAAGAAGAAGAAGAAGAAGAAGAAGAAGAAGAAGAAGAAGAAGAAGAAGAAGAAGAAGAAGAAGAAGAAGAAGAAGAAGAAGAAGTAGAAGAAGAAGAAGAAGAAGAAGAAGAAGAAGAAGAAGAAGAAGAAGAAGTCACGTTTCTGGATCAGGATTTGTCCAGTTTTATTTTGTAAATAATTACTTAAATAATACAGATTGTGTCATACATTTATTGTTGTTTATTGTTAAAGATGCTCTATATAACTTGTTTTGACAGTTTAAACACATTTTACTAAAACGTAGTGAACGTGATCATATTTAAGGTCTTACTAAACATTTTTGCCTGTTTGTCCCCACTTTGACAGTTTTTGTAAAGTTTATAATGTTACTTCCTGGTTGGACATTGGCTGCAAATATAGAGGTAATTCCACCGCTGTTACCTAGCAACCGGACTGTAAACAAGGGCCAAAATTCATATAAATTACACATTAATTTTTATTTGATAAATAATAATACCTGATAACACCTTTATTTTGTTGAATTATCATTTAAACTGTCAGAAAAATCAGTTGTGTGTAGATTGTCGTTGTATTTTCAATGGCACGTCACCCATTGATGACATCACAGAGGGATTTTGTTTTAGAACTCAGCTCAGCTTTTATTTTCCAAATTTCTTCACAAACTACAACTTCTCAGATGCAAAACAATATCACATCCACAAAACTGTGTCATAAATAGGAAAACATGAGAACCTGTCAGATAGACTTTAAAGTTCCACACCATAGCATTAAACTTATGTTACGTTTAATACATTTCTGGTATTTTTGTGCTAAAAATACCTTGGGGGAAAAAATGTCCTTACCATGAACAGAACTTGGCTTAATGGAACCACCTGCTTTTGTCCAAGATGAGTTCAATGCCATACTGTGGAACATTCCTGGTAAAACAACCTCTCCATGGAGACAGGCAGGAAAAGTTACACCACAGTATTCAAGATGCGGAATCCAGTCCTGAAGTTATCTGAAATAGTTGGAACCTGCGTAACCCATTAGACGTTCACAGCACAGACAGAGAAATAAAAGTCATGTGTGCTCTGGACTATATTTAAATCTGTAATCGCCTCATGACCACAACTCTCTGAGGGAAGCCAGTGCATTTTCACAGTTCTGCAGCTAACACCTGTCGTCCATTAGAGGCTAAAACAGTCAGGCCAAACAAAGTAAACTGATATTGAGGGAAGTCTGCGCTGCTTTGAATTTGACATAAGGAAATGAGAAGGTAACAGAATTTAAAAAATTGAAAAAAAGAGCACATTTTAACAACATTGCCATTTTCCTCATAAAATTAAGCAAAATAGTGACTTTTAACACTGACGTAATCCTAATTCTATCTTTTAAAAACATTTTACAAAGAATTCTGGATTTTTTATCTCTTTATAAGCACAGTAAGTCAAGTATTTTTCATTTTGGATGCAGACTTGCAACTCCACAAACCTGACTCGTACTTGGCCTGGAGGAGAGGATTTTCCTTCACTTGTATTATTCCACAGTATGGCATGAAACCTATCTATCAACAGCGAGAATGTACTATCTAAAGTATGTTTATCAAATCAAATCAAATCAAACTTTATTTATAAAGCGCTTTTCATACAATAATTGTAACACAAAGTGCTTTCCAATTCACATATTATTCACATACATATACACATATATACATATTCCCCAAACCCACCCCCACCCCGGCCCAACCATCCCTATATTAAAACTTCCATGCAAACACATACACATACGCACACACACACATGCACACACATTCACGCACACACGCACACATACATGCAATAAGATAATGGGCATGAGGCTGAATGCAGGTGAACCAGCTGTGAGAGCACCATCAGAGGAGCCGTCTGCACCAGGAGCAGAGAGTCGCCTGCAGCCAGAGGACACAGACTCAAAACCCAGAGGAGAGACCAGGCACAGACCAAACCTCCCCCTGGGGCCAATGAGCCAGTGCCCAGGGGCCACAGACGACCACCGCTCCCAGTACAGAGGGCCCCTCAGAGGAAACACTGGAGAGTCTAAAATGAATAAAGGGATTCAGATAAAGGAGGATAAAGATAAAATATATAGTAAAGTAAACACTAGGACCTAAGGTTGAATGTAAAATACATCAAAAGTAGCCTCAATTATAAATAAAATAATATAAAATAATAAATTATTTAAAATACCGATGTAAATAATAAATAAATAAATAATAAAATAAATAAATATTAGTCAAAAGCTAAACTAAAAAGGTGGGTCTTGAGCCTGCTCTTAAAAACCTGAACGTTCTCTGCGGCCCTGAGGTTCTCCGGCAGGCCGTTCCACAGACGAGGGCCATAGTACTGAAAAGATGCCTCGCCGTGAGTGTGTGTCCTGACTTTGGGAATGACTAGGAGCCGGCTGCCGGAGGAGCGCAGGGGCCGCGAGGGTTCATATGGTAAAAGCAGTTCTGAAAGATAAGAAGGCCCAAGACCATTAAGACATTTATAAACCAGTAAAAGAACCTTAAAATCGATCCTGAAACACACGGGGAGCCAATGCAGTGATTTTAAAACCGGTGTAATGTGATCCCGCCCCCTGGTCTTAGTCAGGACACGTGCTGCTGAGTTTTGTAATAATTGCAAACCTGCAATACTCTTTTTGGGAAGACCAGAGAGCAGGGCATTACAGTAGTCTATACGACTGGAGATAAAAGCATGCATCAGGGTCTCCGTGTTGGCCCGAGAGAGAATGGGGCGGACTCTGGCTATGTTCTTTAAGTGATAAAAACCTATTTTTGTGATGTTCTTGATGTGTGGAGTAAAAGTGAGCTCAGAGTCAAAGATAACACCCAGATTTTTCACTTGAGCCGATGGATTAAAAGACTGTGCTTGCAGTTTGGATAAAAGTTTCTCTCTCTGGGCCTCAGGACCGATGACTAAAACCTCAGTTTTGTCCTGGTTAAGCTGGAGAAAGTTTTCTGCCATCCAGGATTTGATGTCTAGAATGCAGTTAAAAAGAGCATCCATTGGCCTGGTGTCATCAGGAGACATGGAGATGTAAAGCTGTGTATCATCAGCATAACTGTGGAAGCTGACTCCATGTCTCCTGATGACACCACCAAGAGGGAGCATGTAGAGGTTAAAAAGTACAGGACCTAAAATGGAACCCTGGGGCACACCACATGTGATCTTATGGACCCTGGAGGAGCAGGTATCTAAACTTACCATAAATGTTCTGTCTGTGAGATAAGAAGTAAACCATTTATGTACAGTACCAGAGAGGCCCACCAGGTGTTTGAGTCTGTTTAAAAGAATAGTGTGGTCTACTGTATCGAAGGCAGCGCTTAGATCCAGTAGAACCAACACTGTCACCTGTTTAAAATCATAACTTAATCTCAAATCATTTAAAATCTTAGTCAAGGCTGTCTCTGTACTGTGGTTTACCCTAAAACCAGACTGACATTCCTCAAAAATATTGTGTGAGTTTAAAAAATAATTTAGCTGAGTAAAAACAAGTTTTTCTAAAATTTTGCTTAAAAATGGTAAGTTAGATACCGGTCTGTAATTGTTAAGATCATTAAAATCTAAATTGCTCTTCTTCAGCAGGGGCCTCACCACCGCCGCTTTAAAGGCACTGGGAAAGACCCCTGTCTGAAGAGAGCAATTCATCATGTTTAAAAGCTCCTCCCTAAAAGATCCATAAAATGACTTAAAAAATAGGGTTGGGATTGGATCTAAAAGACATGTGGTGGGCCTCACTGAGGAGAAAACTTTATCAAGACTCTCAGCATTAACCAGGACAAAACTGTCCAGTGTTTCCTCTGGTAAAGACAAACACTCAGATGTGGTAAAAACAGAAGTTCTACTTGATAAAATGTTACATCTGATAGTGTTTATCTTACCCATGAAGTGGTCTGCAAATTCCTCACAGATGGAATCAGACGCCGTTATTTGAGATTTGTTAAAATTGGGGTTAAAAAGTTGATCAATTGTAGTAAAAAGAACTTTGGGATTATTTTTCTGGTCTGTGATTATTTTACTGAGATGTGCGTTCCTCATATTCCTCATTGTTTTATTGTAAAGTGCATGTTGTTCATTAAGAATTTGCTTGTTAATTGTTGTTTTGTTTTTTCTCCATTTTCGTTCTGCCGCCCTGCAGTCCCTCTTCAGTTGTTTCAGCTGTTCATTTCTCCAGGGGGGTTTTGATTTCGTATGGATCTTTTTTAATTTTAGTGGAGCGACCTGATTGAGGGCAGACTGAAGATTACTGTTAAAATTGTTGACAATAAAATCACAGGGGCAGGTAAAACAATTGGAGGGAAGTCACCTAAAATATTAATAAAATTTGCAGCCACTTCAGGGGTCAGATGGCGCCTCCTCACAGTTCTCACCGACGTCTCCCGCTGAATAAAACCAGTGATGTTAAAAAGCACACAGTAGTGGTCAGAGACAGCCAGGTTCGACAACAGAGGACACACTAGCGGACAGGCCATGGGTGATGACCAGATCCAGAGTGTGTCCTCTGTTGTGAGTTGGCTGTGTGACGTGCTGAGTAAAATCCATGAAGTTAAGAACATTTAGAAACTCATTTGAAATAGGGTCTAAAACATTATCAATGTGCAGATTAAAATCACCGGTTAAAATAATCATATTGTAAGAGTTGTATAAAAGTGATAGGAAATCTGAAAATTCTTTGATAAAAGACTGCACTTTTTGGTGGTCTGTATACAGTCACGCATAAAATTGTGGGGTTGTTAAAAAACATTGAGTGGTATTCGAAGGTAGTATATTGATTAAATAAAACAGGTTTGGTGGCCAGAGTCTTTGCACAAATAGATGCTGTGCCACCTCCCCTTTTACCACTCCTGGTAGAAAATGTAAAATTAAAATCGGGTGGGGAGGCCTCGGTGAGAATAACTGGTGCATCTGCACCCAGCCAGGTTTCAGTTAAAAATAAACAATCAAGTTTGTAGTCTAAAATCAGGTCATGAATAATAAATGACTTATTCAGCAGAGAGCGGACATTGAATATAGCCATGTTTAATGTAGAAGGGGGCTGAGCTGCAGGATTGTCAAAAGGATTTGTTTTAGGTAAAAATCTGAGATTATTGTTGTTACTGGGTGGAATGTAGGTTTTATGCATAGGCCGCTCTCTGCTGATAATTACGGGAATGGTGGAATATGTACATGATGGTTTTGAGTCTATTGATGAAGCAGTGGATGATGAGGGGGTGGCGTGTTGTCATACAGATTGTAGGGTGAGGTTGATGTTGTGTGAGAGAAGGCGGGATCCAGAGAAGTTTGGGTGTAAGTGGTCCTTTTTAAAAAGCTCAGGTCTCTTGAAAAATAGAAGAAAGTTGTCCACATAGGGGATATTATGGGTTGTGCAGTAGGATTTGAGAAATAAATGAAGAAGTCTCAAGCGGCTGAATTTGATGTCTCCAAAGCGGGGAGGTGGGAATGGTCCTGATACAACACACTGTTTGTTTGAGTTATGGATGGTGTTGATGAGGGAAACGAAGTCTTTATTGAGGGTCTCTGATTGCTGTAGTTTGAGGTCATTTGTGCCAACGTGAATGACTACTGTGGATGCTGATGGAAAGCGGTGGAGGATGGTGGGGGCGGAGTCTGTGATGTCCTTCACGAGAGCACCTGGGTGACAGGAGGTGTAGCCTTTGCTGACTCTCACGTGCCGGACCATGGAGGAGCCCAGGACCAGCACAGACGGGCCTGGCCTGGGCGCGGAGGATGGCGCATCTGCAGAGATGAGCGCCTGATGATTCCGCGGCGCCGCAGCAACACCCGCAGGAGCGAAGCGAACTCCACGGTCACGCCGAACGTCCAGGCTCGATGTGCCCGTGGAAGACGCCGCTCCAGTGTTTCCCAGCTCACGCCGAGCGTTCGGGCTCGGCGTGCGGTGGGAAGACGCAGAGGACTCTCCCGGCTCACGGGAAGCGTTCGGACTTACCGTGCGCTGGGAGGGCGCAGCGGAGCCCCCGGACCCACGACGTGCGGTTTGGCCCGGCATGTGCATGGGGGCAGCCACGGAGCCTCCAGGCGGGGCTGGAGCGGCAGGTGGAGGTAGTAGCGGAAACTCGCTCTCATACAGTGGACCCAGAAGTGGCGGTGATCCGCTGTCCATGGTCCGCGAGCCAGGAGGAGGTTTTGGGGCCGGGGTGAAATGCAGCTGCCCAGAGCGAGTCTTGACAGCTGAGCCACGCGTCTGAGAGCGGGCTGGAGGCGGCAGCTCAGAATGGTTGCGCCGCGGTCGTCCCGTTTCCGAAGGGGGACACTCCGCGCTAGGGGATTGAATTGATTCCTGAGCTCTAATTCTCCGGTGGTATGGGAGCGCGAGGGTCGACTATCCCGCGCACTGGAGCCGTTGCGGGACCCAACATTAGTCCATGGGTCAGACTTGATTGGAGTTGAGCTAATCGGAGCTTTTGGCCTGGCTCCCTGCTCAAACCAGCGGCGCTCATCCGAGTTCGTGGCACCGGGAGCCGATGTAGCGGGCCGGGACACGGAAACATTGGGAGTGTAGCTAGCAGTTTCGGCTAGCTGCGTGCTGGTGGCGGCGGCGTGGGTCCTGCCCAGGATTATGTCCATATCGCGGTCATCTTGGATTTTGAATAATGTGGATATTTGCCTTTCCAGCTCGGCCACTTTTTGGCTTAAACCCGCGCAACTGTCGCAGCTGGAGTTGGAGGTAAGTGTGGGCATGGCACACCGGTAGCCTCGCTAGTGTCCTTTTGGAGAAAGTTAAAATCCGGGTATGCAATGGTAAGAACGATGATCCAGATAAAAAACAGAGTTAAAAAGTACTGTGACCTTAATAAATATAGACTAGTGTACAGTTTAAACTTCATTTCAATTGAATTTTGTATGTGACTTTCCACTGCCAGAAAGTTGCATACTGTGCCTACGTTTTGGTAATTTTTTTTCATATTTATCTAAAAAAAAAAAAAAAAAAAACATGAAGAATACCTAATACATGGGGCTTATGTTAAAATAAATATTGAAAATAAATGGAATCGGAATGGAATTTAAGTATATTGCTGGATGGGATTAGGGAGTTGAGCCTAAATAATGTATATAAAATAATTTGTGGAGGAGGTGTGGGACTTTTTCCCGTTTTGTTTACGGAAGTCAGGTGAGCGCTCCGTTGTAATGACGTCATGACGCAAGACGCAGCAGAGCCCGTTTGACCAGAATCAAAACACACGCCTCTTCTACGCTCAAAAACACTACAAAACTTCCTTCTGTGAATTGTTCCGCTGTTTATCAAAAGTAAGTAAAGAATATGATTAGCTTCTGGTAAGTGCTGAAAGTTATAGATGGCTTCTAAAAGTTTACTGTGTTTGTCCATTTGTTTGGCTACTTGTTCCAAACAAATGGATCACAGCTAGACATTGCTGTAAACTGAATGGCTATAATGAATGAATTTACATTTATGGGACTTGTTTCTAGTTTGTTTTTTCGTGATTTAGGCCTACTATTTCCTTAGCGTATTGTTGCTAAATGATTGCTAATCACATAAATAATAGGTGAATTGTCTTGGAACACAAATGTAATAACACCATTGTCATTTTATGTGTTTGGAGGTTATTTGTGGTCCATTAAGTTTCACTTCCCCGTTTCAAACCAGTTCCTCCTGACACTTACAGCTCTGTACTTAACACACAAACAGATAAGAGACAAAGCTGCCTGTAGCCTATATGTTTCTGTCTTAGTTTCTTTATAATGCACAACAGAAAATACAAAATACAGTAGAATACAGCTTGTGATCTGCAGGTGTGTGATATGTGAATACAGGGACAATTTAGTCACAATAAATCTGATTAACTTGTTGTAGCTAGGGCTGAAAGTAGTTACAACTAATCGATTATTGTAATTAAGTAATCGTCGTTAACTGGTCTATACACAGACTTCAACACAGGCCATTAGCTGCACGGTTTTCTTTCTCAGACCAGGAATCACACAAAAATGACACAGAAATGTGTCATTTTTTTTATTAAAAACACCCTATTGTCTGTAAATATATTCAGACAGGACGTCCTTAAACGGGTCCTGTTCAGCTTTATTTGGGTAAAATTGAGCAAAAATCTCATATTCACAGGCCTTCCGCATTCTTAACAACTAATAGATTCATCAAAAGAATAATCCCTTAGACTAATTGATTAGCAAAATAATCGTCACTTTCAGCCACTGCATTCTAGTGACTCCCTGCTGCAGGCCACACTTCCTCTGCACAAATACATTGTTCAGTCTTCCATGTTTTGTTTCTGTTCAGTTTATGTTGATGGAGGAAGCGTACGCTCAGCTTTATCAGGAGTTTCTGCGTCTGAGAACTCTGTGTCTGAGTCAGGCCTCTCTGCTCCAAAAACTCACCGCTGCTCTCAAGCAGCAACAAGGTACTGCTGCCGGGAACTACAGAATACAGACCCGGTTTAGTCCTGGTTTAGTCCTGGTTTAGTCCTCCTGTCTGCTCTAATTTCGTTTTGGTTTAGTCCTGGTCCTCCAGGCTTAGCACTAATTTAGCTCTGGTTCAGTCCTCCTGCTCTGGTTTAGTCATGGATTAGTCCTCCTGGCTTAGCTCTAGTTTAGCTCTAGTTTTGCTCTGGTTTAGTCATGGTGTAGCTCTGTTTTATCTCTAGTTTGGCTCTAGTTTATCCCTGTTTTAGACTTATCTTAGCCCTGTCTTAGACCTGGCAAAATAAATTAATTCTGTCTTTGTTTAGTCCTAATTTTATTCAAATTTGGCCAGATTCCCTGATTTATTGTTCTGGTTTAGGCCTGGTTTTAGCCCTTGCTTGCTCCTTGTTTAGCCCATCTTTAATCCTGGTTTATTCCTGGTTTAGCTCCAATTTGGTCCTAATTTTATCCTTGGATTAGACCTGCTTAAGTCCCTTACTCTAGGACTCAACTAGGCTTAAACATATTTATTTCACCAAATATCAAAATATTAATAAAGCAACATGATAACATTTAGCCTTTTTTATGTGATACAAATATCTGCCAAAAAATAATACAAGACAAAAAAAGACTGCGTACATTTTTCTGTCTCCAGGAGAAACAAATGGAGATCTTGGAGACGTCTCATCCCTTTCTCAGTTAGACTCTGAATACCCAGTTTACCTGAACACAACTCCTCATCCTCCTCCAGTCCTCGCACGAACAGCACCGTGTGGCGTTCAGGAGCCATCCAAAAATACGGGAAACTTCTCCGAGCTCCTGGCACAAGACATGTCCAAGCTGTCTGTGAATACGAGCGTTCAGCAGACAGATCCCAAGTCCAGCCTCAGCATTCCTCAGTCGCTCTCTTCAGTCATGATGGTGTCGCACGAGGCCTCTTATAATAAATGTCAACCCAACAATACAAATGTAAGTAGTTATTCTCTGTAGGGCTACACCATTTTGGCTAAACATGTTTTATTTTTTACTTTACTTTTCTATTATCAAATTAGAATTCAGTTCACAGTGCACATTTTAATACGTGAAGAAACATTAACATTTGAGAGAAGACACAAACATGAACTAATACATACAAGACTCCCATCCCATCCCTGTTCTGGCTGTAACTTGGCCTGGTAGCATCACCTGCCTGTTTCCATGACGATAGATTGGTTTATTTCCAGCAATAGAGTCAAGCAGGCGGTGGACTGTACCCTTCACCAGAAAAGTTGCAGAAAAGTTTTAATATTGAAATGATTTTTTTAACTAGATACTCATTTGTTTGGAAGCCCATTTCAGTGAGTAAATAAAAATAAAAGCCTAACAGGAAGTGACAATAATGATTTTGAATGAGTTTGAAAGTCATTCAAAAAAAGAGTTAAATAATTATTACTTTTAAGCTCATAATTAATCGTAACTTTATCATTAATAATTGTAACTTTGACTTTTAAACTCATAATTTTGACTTTAAAACTTGAAATAGGGCCTTTTAAACTCATAACATAAAACTCATAACTAACTTTTATTTTTTATTTACTGGCAGAAATAGGCTTCCATACATAGCAATTATCAATACTTAAGAAATCACATTAACGGGACAAAATTGGACCTTGACCTTTAACAGAGCTAGTATAAGACATGGTTACATATTATTTTATGTTAGAAATAGGGTCTGAAACCATTTACTTATCATTATTATGGCATCACAATATGTATAACAATAATAATAATAAAATAAAACACTTGTAAAGCAGGGGTGCACGGTGGCAGAGCGGCTAGAGCTTCTGCCTCTCAATAAGGAGATCGTGGGTTCGAATCCCAGACCACCCCAACATCGTGGTTTCGAATTCCGAACCACCCTAACATCACACGATCTCTCTGGGTGGAGTCTGCATGTCCTCCCCGTGTTACCGTGGGTTCTCTCCGGGTTCTCCGGCTTCCTCCCACCGTCCAAAGACATGACTGTACAGGTTAATTGAGAACTCTAAATTGTCCCTAGTGTATGAATGTGAGAGTGAATGGTTGTCTGTCCATGTCTCTGTCTCTGTGTCAGCCCTGCGACGAGTTGGGCACTGTCCAGGGTGTACCCCGCCTAAGGCCCAAAGTCACTGGGATAGGCTCCAGTCACCCGCGACCCCTAACGGGAATAAGCGGTAGAAAATGAATGAATGAATGAATGAACTTGTAAAGCACTTTTCATGACACTCAAAGACTCTTCACAGTTTAGGACAGACAAAAACACATATATAAAATAAATTAAATACCAAATTTTAGTATCATGACAACAAAAAAAGAAGAAGAACTAACTATTTCTCATTTCTTCTGCAGTTATTTCCTGCCCAGAGCCTTGCACCCGGCTGCCTGATGAACACCGCCTTCTTCCAGGGCCAGGTCCAGGCCAGTGGGGCCATGATGTCCGACGTGGTCCTTCAGTCCCACGTGTGCGAGTTCTGTCAGGCCGTGTTCCCCGCAGACACCACCACCAGGGGGCAGTATCTACAACACCTCCACACACACGTCACATAGACACAGGCCACTGCTGTCTCTGGAAATCCATGAACAAGTAGTTTTTAGATAGTTTGTGAGCTGTGTCTTGTGTCAGTTTTATTATGAAAACAGAAAAACAAGAAGAATCTACAAAGCTGAGTCAGAAAATCAAACATCTGTGTATTTATTTGGTTTAGTCCTGGCTTAGATCTGGTAAAAGAAGTTCTACTGCACTTTAGTCCTGATTTATCTCTGATTTTGTCCAGGTTTAGTCCTGGTTTTACCCTGTTTTTGTTTCATCCAGATTTTATTCTAATTTAACCTTGGTTTATCATGTCCAAACTACTGCCCAGGGGCCAAATGCCGCCCTCAGATAGATTTTTCTTGGCCCGCAGGCTTCCCCGTGGCCCACATTGTCCTGAGAAGTATTTTTTACAGCAAATTTCAAGTTTTCTACAATTATAACCTAAATAACAAATTTTTTTGTGCGAGACAGACCTGATGTCAAGGCAATGAGTCTGAATTTATGCGTGGTGGCACCTAAAACATCAGTTAAATGCACGATTGATTTGTGGCCCTCCGTGGTTTATATTTCAATATGCGGCCCTCGATGAAAAAAATTTGGATACCCCTGGTTTAGACGCTATTAAACCCTGATTTATAATTCCGGTTAAGGCCTGATTTAATTCCGGTTTATTCCTGATTTGGCCTCACTTAAAGTGCGTATGCCAGGTTTTTATGATTTTCTAATTTTAACTTTATTCAGTGTATTAATACTTCTTGTAAATATCAATTATAGTTTTACACCAATCATCTGTTTGTGGAGTTTGACAAATTGATGACATCACACTAGGAAGGTAAAGGTTATGCATAATTTACACAAAATAAACTACTTTTTTGACCCTTTAAACGGCTGATTCAACAAAATGAAGGAGTTCACATGTATGGAATTTTTCTTTGTAAAAATAAAATAAATAACAAAATCTGTGACATTAGATTTTTGGTGCAGTGTACATGATGGTTGCTATAGTAATTTCCTAGTGTGATGTCATCATTTATAACCTGGAAGCAAAATTGAAAACCTAAAAAAAAATAGCTAAACCGGGATAAAATCTAAAGATTTTAGCAGAATTTGAAATGTATTTATTTTAACTGCAATTTAGTTAAATTGATTGTTCAACCTGTCACAGGCACTGTACGTCCTATAACAAAATAGATGAAAAATAAAGATAAAGTCTTAAATCCTAATTTAGTCTTGGGTTAGATTATGAAAGATAATTTGGAGGATAATCAGATTTAGAATTTTAAATAGTGGCAAATTTGTCACTTTTAACCCAATATTTGCATGTTTTGTTGGTTAAAATTACTCTTTCTTGTGTGCACTGTCAATCAAATCATTGTCTTTGAATGAATTACTTCCTCTAAAGAATTCAAACATTGGCTTTCATCAATGGACAGCAGCTCCCTCTTTAAACTGTTCCATGGGTAATGAACAAACGCTCTAAAATGATTGATATGAAGCTAAAATCAACAAAATAATCAAAACTGAAGGAATAACGTTGCACTATTTGGTGAGGTGTTAACAGATAGCTCCATGGTGACGGCTGAGATACTGCGCTTTTGTCACGTCTTGTTGTTTTATCCTTTAACAATAAACAAGTGGAGTTATGTGTTCCATCTGCTCCTTTAATGATATAATATGCATGATGGCTGTTTTGTTTGAGAGTTTGGCCGAGCGCCGATCAGCTGTCCGCGCCGAGGCCTGTGTTACTGAGGAAATAACAGGCGCTAAGAATAGACGATGTAACTCTCCAATTAGAGACGGTGACAGATGATCAGTGATGGACGCCTCCTGTCATCTCCTGCCAAACACTTACACAGAAAACTCCAGAACAAACGGACGCTTTATTAGACACACGTGACCTCAGTGCAATTGTCCAGTTCACTTATATTGCTTTAAAGTGCGTATGACAAGTTTTTATCATTTTCAAATTTTGATTTTATTCAGTGTATTAATACCTGTTGTTTTAAAGTTTTACACCAATAAAGTTGCCATTTGTGGAGAAAAATGGAAAAAAAATAGTAACAAGTTACAGGAAGTAAGCACGATTGATGACATCACAAGGGAAACAGAGGTTATATGTAATTAACAAAAAGAAACTACATTTTTGACCCTTTAAACATTAATTCAACAAAATAAAGGTGATCACATGTATTTTTATTTAAATTTAGAAAAATCTGTGACATTAGATGAGTTTTGGCCCAGTGCACAGTGTGGTTGCTAGGTTATTTCCCAGTGTGATGTCATCATTTACAACCAGGAAGCAAAATTAAAAAACTAAAAAATCACTAAACCGGGATACATTTTTAAAAGGTATTTAAACGTTGAAATATATTCATCTTAACTGCATTTTAATCAAATGAGTGGTCCAACCTGTCATAGGCACTTTAACTTTTTACCTCTCAATTTTGTGTTTTATATTACTTAGTTATTTTCATTGCTCCTAAAGCCGAGGCGAGACATTGTTGTTGAATGGGGGAAAAAATCTTAAATTAATGCTGCCTTCATGTGGTGTGGGAATTATGGTAAATACCACTTTACGTTTGGGATATAGCACATGAACGCCCCTCATCTCGTAATTGCTCGTGGGAAACTGGGAAATAATTGTAATGCCCGAGTTGCCGAGTAGAAACATGAAAGCAGCATTAGAAGTATCGATTTGAATGTTTTTGTTTTGTAAAATTAATGTAAAACCCTAATCATTCTGAATGAACTCTATATTAAGTTTATATTTTGCATTAAATGTAAAATTTAAAGAAATAATCAATTAAAATGTTCAGTAAAGACTACCTGGTTGTTTTTATTTTATAATACTTCAGTTTTTTATTTTGTTTTATTTTTTATCTTTATTATGCCTCAAAATTAGCATTAGCATTAGCGTTGACCCACAAACAGCTCCATTTATAACACAGAAGTGTCTCTGGGGAAGTGTTGGCCTCATGTGTAAAGTCTGTAACATGTTGTCAGTGACATCCAGCTGCAGCTCACTGTTCACTGCTGATCTTTAAGGATTTATTCATTTTACGGCGACTCTGCAAAACCTCACAGAGATAGAATTGAACAGGAAGTACAATGAGTGTGTCGTTTGAGCAGACGATGAAGGTGAATCACTGACTAAACAGGAGCCAGATCATGACGCTCATCCTCGCAGTCGAAGCAGAACAACTCTCTCACTTCAGTGCAATAAAATAACATTTATTATGATGTAACAAAATAAATAATCTGTCAAATCTGCAACATAAGAAACCAAAGAGGTCACTGGAGGTCGCGAGAATAAAGACGTGAGATGCACAAGCAGCGGTTCTCATCGTACGACTCAAAATCACCCTTTTGTCTGAATAACAAGTCATTTTATCACCAAAAATAGATAGATCACTTAGAATATTTTTGTAAAGTTTAATTCTATTCTCACATAGGTGCTCAGTTACATTTACCCAAGTACAATTAACTGAGTAACGTTTTTCAGAAATTGTACTTCTCAGAGTCGTTTTCAGACGCAATATTCTTAGTCCTAGTGTATTTAAGTAAAATATTTGACAGCGTAACAGCACTTTAGTGGAAACGCTCCTTCAAATATTAAACATTTTACCCTGAAGTAAAAGACTTACAGCTTAAATCTGAGTCGCACTTTTGAGTCTAATGAAAACCTCTGCTTTATGAGTCCAAAGGTCCAAACTAGAAGCTGCTCCATTGAAAATTAAGCAATATGTTACAAAAGATACAATTCCTGAACAAGAGCAAATGCCACTGATGAGAATGTGTTTTTAGCTATTCTAGGCTTTACTCCAAATGTTAGCTGCACAAATCTACACTTCGGTATCTACAAAAAGCTCGGTTTCTTTTCAGTATTTTGCAAAATGTACATGTAAAATAGTGTCACTGTCTGCACTTTCTACCAGCGAGAGTTCACGTCTAACCCAAGTCTAGCCTTTAAATCTGAAATATTCATTAGTCAAAAATGATTAAAATGTTGTTTTTGTCACATTAAAATCAACTGTTATGAGGCTCTGCAGTCACACTTTAGGTTCTAGGTATAAATTCTCATTAATTTCGCAAATAGTCTAGAGATTAAAAGCAAAATAGAGGTTAATCCTCTACAGATCAACTTTGGAGGCAGGTTCCGGATGTAAATTTTCCATTCATTTTTTCTCAAAGATTAAAAAAAAAAAAAAAAAAAAAGAAAAGAAAATAAAGTATAAAAGTATAAAAGTAAAGTAAAAAAAAAGTATGTTAAATGTTTAAACGTTTGCTCGAGGCTAATCAGCTCTATGGTAAATAATAGAAAAAACAAGACCTATGATTTTATTTAAAGTCAATTTTTTAAACTTTATTAACAAGTTTGTTGTTTCCACATGAAAGCCGAGTTTTACCTGTAGTGTCTCGCCTTAATAGTTGAATTTTTCTGAAGGTCTAAGCCAAAAATGAACGACACATTTACTTCCAGAACCACATCAGACGTCGGCAGGGCTGAGGAGCTCCATAACAATAACTCAACAATAAAATAAATATATTGAAAACAAAGCCACATTCAAGCATCACTTTGTTCTTTAGTTTCTTTGTTAGTTTGATGTATATTTTAAAGGTACACTATATGTAACTTTTCTGGGTCTTCCTGCTTGTCTCCATGGAGATGTTATTGCTTTGCCCAGAATGTTCCACAGTATGGAAACTATCTATGTTGCATTTCTTACATGTTTTTATATCTCAAACTAGTGATGCATGATCTATTGCATAAGAATGAATATTGCAACATTAGCAAACACAAAAATAGATCTTCTGACACTAGAATAAACTAAAAATGTTGCAATAATACCAATTTCCTCTGTCAGAAAGAAATGTTCTGTTTTTAAAAGGAAAACAATAAAATAGAAGTCTTGGTTTTGTCTCTATTAATTTTGACTAATATTAAGGAACATTGTCTTAATATAACCAAATTATTTTGTGTCAAAAAGTAGATTCAAATACCTCAACAATATTGATATTGCAATAATGTGGGACGAATAAAAGTTATTCTGAATCTTAACAGCCAAATTCCACATTTTAATCACCTCCAAAACTCAAAACCGTAAAGAACTAACTGTGAGCTGTTTGTCTCATGATGATAGATACGTTCAATGCCACACTATGGAACATTATATAAAGCGATGACATCTCCATGGAGACAAGCAGGTGACAGAAGCCCTATCAGAAAAATTACTCAGTGCAACTTTAAATACAGTCTTTTTTAAATATATATTGACTTCATGTTTGATTTGCTTCCATCAAACTTTCTTGTTAATGAGAAAAATGAAATTTGATTTTACGTCTAGAACCAGAGATGTTGGTCTGTTGTTTCCTGCTGCTCCTTCGGTTTCAGTTTAAGTCTAAACTTATTTTACAAAGTGATACTGCCACCTACTGCCACCAGCCAAAAGAAATGACACAATGGTTTTACTCCTCCATTTCACCACAATCTACAAGTTTATGTCAGTATTTCAGTCGGACGGCAGTGGCTCGTTTAACTCAATTCACTGTTTTTAAAGGAAATATCTAAACACAAATGTTAAACCTCGTAATGTTCGGTTTAGGTATTTTTTTCAGTGTCCGCGGTGCAGCAGGTTCTTAATGGCAGGTTTGAAAAGTAAAAAGAGTTTATAATTTGATCCTTTTCATTTAGCTCGATGGTTGGACTCGTCTTTGGTGACGCTGGGGCTTCGGCTCCTGCACACGGCGATGGTTCGTCTGTTGTTGTCGTGTTCTGAGAAGGAGAAAAGAAGGAATTACACTCAAGACACTGAAGAGGTCCGACACCTGCAACTGTTTTTGTTCTGTTTGTTACATTGATTACTTCTTAAATACTTGAATACTTGAGTTGTATGTTCACTAAAAACTAAATAGCACGTCGTTGTCACCGTTGTAATATCCTCAGTGAATACAAAATGCTCTATTTCAACGACTTACTTTTATATTCAAATCTGGAATCAAACTTCTAGATAGTCTGAAATTATCATTAGATCTTAATGATTTCATACAAAACTTGAAAATCACATCTTAGAAAATCAACTGTGTCAGTCAAGTTAAACTGTATTTGTACATTTCACTGTAAAATAATGCCATTTTATTTTTATTTGTCTGGTTTATATATGGTCTATTTTGATAATTGTAGAAAGCCACCAAACATATTTAAATGGTGACATATTCTACTAAGCATATGGTAATGACGAGTTAAGTTAGTTGTAGTTGTAATGTATACTTTTTATTGTTATTGTCATTTATTGCAGATGGAAAGTAGCAGGAGCTAAATCTGGTGCAGATCATCTTTTCTTTTGTAAGATTAATTAATTTGTACAAGGTCCCTGACAAATAAAGAGTGTTGGTACCAGCTCTCTGATTGACAATGACTTCTGGATAAAAGTCGAAATATCTCGATGTTCAAACAGCGTCTGGATGACGATGAAGCACACCCAGACGAATGAGGGATTACATCGACGTTTGTCTCTTTAATGCAGCTGTCTGTTCAAACACACTTTTTCTCCTGTTGTTTAGCCTCTGAAGCCTCGGAGCAGATGACTTTATTTACCTCTTAAAAGCCAGAGCTGCACAGTTAAACCAAATCCACACAAAATAGCAATTGGATGCACAATTGATGCAGTTAGCAAATCGCAAAGACTGCAATTTTTGACGTGCAATAATTTCTTCCAGAAACAGCAAAATGTCTTGCTTTGATCTGAGTAAAAACTGCTAACACTGTAGTTTGGATTTGTACCAGCATGTTCTGAAACAAGCGACAAAAGTGTGACCGAAAGCGACAAAAATGTGTTCAAAAGCGACAAAAACGCGACTCAATGCACCAAGACACGACTAAAAGCGGCTACAACGTGACTAAAAACCACAAAAACGCAACTTAAAGTGACACCGATGCGTTTAAATATGACAAACACAACCAAACGTGACAAAAACATGACTAAAATGTGAATTTCAACTGAATCCTATTATTAAATCATAAATCGCAAATCGCACTGGGCAGAAAAAACCCAATTAGATATTTTTCTGTCGTGCAGCTCTATTAAAGGCAATAGAAAAATACAAAGTGAACATGAATCGTGATAAAGTCGAAATCATGATCTGGCCCCGAGAAAATTGTGATTATAGTTTTTTGCCAAATCTCCCAGCCCTAGTTTAAAAGTGTGAGGCTGGAGATGATTTTACACTGTATTTTCTAAACATTAAAGGAATAAACCGATGAAATTAAACTGTACACTGGGGGAATAAACTGTGCACAGATTAAATTAAATGTATATTTGTTTGCCACACCGACATGGTTTGGGAAACTTTGAAAAGGCTGAAATGAAGAACCTTTTGCAAAATAACGTAATGTCCCATACAAAAATACAGTAAGATACAGTTTCATCAGACTCCCTGTGTGCAGTTGGATATATTTTTATTAACTGTGGGCTTTAGGGTGATCATTAATAAGGACCGCTGTCATTGCAATTAACAATGTAAAACAAAATATTATACCTTTAGGAAGGGAAAAGGTCCTCAAAATGTCAAACAACAAGAAGCTGAAAACTATGAAAAGCAAACATTTGCATTTGACCCCCGTTCGTTCCCATGGTTCGCTCTGAGTAAACTTTTAAAACACAAACAGAAAAGTCTATGATGCAACCAGTTGTTTTTAAACTAAAGCTTCAGGGGAATTTTCCAAGAAATTCTCCCACGCTCGTGAAGTCATCGTGGTTCGACCAACACCACCACAAAGACTCATCACTTTACAATAGTTTGAAAAAGTCTGTCTGTTTGACATAGGCAGGAAAAGTTTTAGTGAGGTTTGAGTTTAAGAAGAGTTACTTCATTTACTGCTTGTTTTTGGATTGTAAAATGCTACTATCCCTCTTTAAAATAAACAAATAAGAAAATCTACAATGTTGAAACTTTATTGTTAGGGATTGGATTCATTATTTGCCATATTAATATTACATTTTTTAATCCTTTCAACTGACAACAATCAGGCCTTTTTATGTGGTTTGATAGTATAAAAGTTTTGTATTATATTTAACATTTACAGGACATTTTTTTTACATTTGAAAACATGATTTATTTGTTGCTTAGATATTATACAAAGATATAGCGTATAGAGCATAAATGTACATTTAACTTTGACGTTTTGACTTTTAAATAGTCTATTGTGCCTTTAATAGTGACTCACAAACAAATTATCCTCCGCCCGAGTAACACCTACATCAGATTTACAACATTTGAGGCGGCGTTTAAACTTTGAGCTCAGTTTAGGTCTTATATAGACTTGGCTTGGCCCTGCGCTAATCCTGGTCTAATCCCGGCTGAGTTCCGGATTTAGTCCAAATGTTGATCTAGATATAGTTCAGATCTAAAAAAATAAATAAATAAATAAGTCAGTGTCATCTAAATCTAAACATATGGTCTTTACATAAGGTAATAAAATAATGATCTTTAGTCTATTTATAAAGGCATAAATAGGCAATCTTACCTATTTATAAAGCATTAATACGCACTATTATTAGTTTATACTTTGCTTAGCTCTGTCAAACATTTTGTACATGGTTTTTAACGTTTGTTAAAGGCTTATTAATATTTTTATAAGGCACTTTAAATCATCTATAAATTCTAGTAATTGTCTAAATGCTCATGAACAAATAACTAGTGCTTATTGACCCCTTATAAACAGTTTACTAACAAACCTTATTTTAAATGGTTACCACATTTCTGTTTACTATTCAAACCATAAACACCCACTTGACTTGTTCAATGCAAATAAGACACGTTTTTATGTCTCTTCTACTGTAAATGCCAGCGCCACACGGGGGAATAGCAGCAGGAGTAGACTTCCTGTGCACAGTTGCACAATACTGACGTCAGTGTGGGGCTGAACAAATATGGAAAAGCATCTAATAGTGATTTTTATGACAAGCACTGCAATTATGATAAGATTTATCATTTGTATTCGGTTCACAGTGCATATTTTAAACACATTCAGGAACAGTACAGTTGAGACAAAACTGAAATATGAACTGCTAAACTGATGCAAGTCATGTTTCAAGTCAGGTCTAAACTACAGAGTTGGTAGGTTTTATACAGAATAACAGGTTATTTTGTTGCTTGCAGAGGAAATTATAAAGGCTACTTAAAGGTGGACTAACTTTTCCAGTGAAGTTTAATGCCATACTTTGGAACATTCCAAGTAAAGCTTTGGAACTCAACTGTCAAAGACTGCCAAGGTTCTGGAAGTAAAATTCCCAGTAATTTGTAATAGATAGTAATAGATGCGGTGCCACACGGTAGCAAAATATGTTATTGATACGTGGCCAACTTATCTTTTTAATTATCTTACAACAATTAAGTTAATTGAATGAACGAATTCATTATCATGCGCGCACAACTTACACATCTGTCCATCTGTAATTATGCTGTTTCCCTAAAGATAAGTATTCCGTTCCTCCAAGATAATGACATTGTTCCCTAAAGATAAATTATGTTGTTCCACCAAGATAATTATGTAATTTCCGAAAGAAAATGATGTCGTTCCTCCAAGATAATTATGTCATTCCCAAAAGGTAATTATGTCGTTCCCTCAAGATAAATGTGTCGTTCCCTAAAGATAATTGTGTTGTTACATAGCCTTTTAGAGTTTAATATTTTTATTGTTGAGGTAACTAATGTTCATAATACAGTTGATGTCAGTCCAAAACACACATTTAAAAACATACTATTCTGTGAAAATTGTTCTCTCTTTGTTGTGCAGTTCAGAAAATTTCAGAAACAAATCTGTAACAGAATTATAGGTCTTGTGGTCAGTTAGTTCCCACAGTAGCCCCCAGCAAGATTTCAAACAAATGGTTTTCAGCTGCCTTTTATCTGCAACCTTTTCCCCACTCAAACCAATATACTTTACAAATGTACGCTCACTGTTGACATTTCCACGGAGACGTGCTGATAGCAGACCCCTCACCAGAAAAGTTACACAATGCACTTTTAAAGCATTACCGTTTTCACAATTTGCTCGTTTTTATATTCCGATTCTCCTGTGATTAATCTTTTAGCTCTGCGTCAGTGTTCAAACATATGTGCTGCGCTCCGTTCTGCATCTGCGCTGGACGTTTGTGGAGAAAAAAAAAAAAACCTGGTGCCATTTCTCTGCCCACTCCTGTCTTAATCTGGAGCTGTGTCGCTGTGACTCAGAACAACGCCCCGAAAATTAACTCCCACACAGCACATCGCCCTTCACACCCACTCCCTCTCTCTATCTCTCTGTCTCTTTGTGTGTCTGCTTATCTTCGTTCTCTCGGTCACTCCTGTTTCTTTCCTCTCTCCTCTCTCCCTCTTTCTTCGGCATCATTCTTCTCCTCACTCTTTCTCTCATTCTCAACCTTTCACCCCCCTCTGTCCCTCCTTTCCTCTCTTATCTTTCTCTAATCTTTTCTTGGTGTCTCTTTCTCTCTTTCTCATCCTTCTACCTCTCTCCTTCTGCCTTTTCCTCCCTCCCTCTCTTCCCTATTTTCACCTCCTTTTTCTTTGCTGTCTTCCCCCTTTCTCTTCTTTATCTCTTCCTTTCTTTCCTCCCTCTCCCTACCCTATCTTTCTCTTCCTTTTCCCTTACTCTCTCTCACTCGCTCTCTTTCCTCAACCTCTCCCTACTCTCTTCTCTGTCGTTCCCACCTTCCTTTCTCCTTCTCTCTCCTTTTCTTCTCTCCCTCCCCCCTTCTCTCCCCCCCTCTCTTCCTTCCTCTTATTTCTCCTTTCTTTCTTAATGACAATAAAACTTAATGTTATATAAGCTTTTACAGACGCTCAAAGTCAATTTACAATTTTGTGTGTTAATCTTTCACTCAACATTCAGTGGTGTTAAGCTACTGATGATGCCACAACTGTCCCGGGGCAGACTGATGGAAGCGAGGCAGCCAATCTGTGCCATCGCCCCCTTAGACCGTTGCCTCAGGAACGACAATCTCTTAGACTTAACTGAGATGTTAAACTGCTCAGTTGCACAAATAAAAACTCTGTTTATCTAATCAGGGGAGCGTGGTCTTGCCCGGGGAAACTCTCCACAGATTAAATAGTAAACTCAACTTTTTTTCCTGGTAAAGTACACAACTAATGCAAATGGAGCCAGTCTTAATAGAGGTTGCTGACATAGCGTTGCCTCAAATTGTTCTTCTTATAACTGTATTTTTACAGCAGGCAGCGCTAGTATTGGGGCAGCATTTAGCCGTTAGCGTTCTTTGATGACTAGCCAGTTTAGGCAGTTTGATCACTTTATTCAGCTCCATGTCTTTGTGTCTGTATTTGGCACAACAGAGCTCCTGTACGTGATGTTTGCTTTTGTAGTTGTTGAACAGTGGATGAAAAAACTGTTGTTTTACATTAAAACAAATGGATTGTTTGTGGACGTGCCCTCAGATGCTGTCTGTATCGACACAAAATTTGAATATAAAAAGGTTTTTGGTCTGAAGGTCTACCGGCTCGTCACCATGGAGATGTTATTGCGTTGTGTTGCACAGTATGGCATTAAACTCCTTTGCATTTTTTTTAATTGCAGGTGTTTTCTTGCTAAAAACACGTATTCTTGCACAGATCTGACCTGGTGGCGACACATGCTTTTCTCCTTGAAGAAAGAGGAGTTTAATGTTGTAGTCTGGACAGGCAAAGCAGTAACAGGATAACAGGAAAGCAGGCGATTTAAATAAATACAAATGGACTTCCTCAACAGTAAAGCAACAAGTGCACCTTTAATACATCTTTGCAGCAAAACACTCAAAATATCCAGACGAACAATAAAATCTGCTGCACTCCCTATGAAATATATACAACAAAACAAACAAACAGTTATACATCAGTGAGATAAAAACTTTTACACTACATGGGATTTCTCTCCTCCTCCTCTCTTTCTCTCTCTCTCCTGTGCCCACGCTAATGCTCGCCCGCCCGCCGCTCTGACGTCAACGCCACAGTCACAGGGAGGGGGCGCCAGAGCACACCACCCACGGAGCACTTCCTCTCCTCCCTCCTCGATCGCCCACGCCTTGGCTTCCTCCTTCTGCACTGCTCTGTCACAACTGCACTCGTCCTGGAGAAACGCGGGTCTCCTTCTCTCAAACAGCAGCTAAATAGTGTGTCTAAATCAATTCAGAGTAGACAGAAATTAAATGAAGTCAAAGTACAATTACTCACGTTTAGTGTTTGATAAAATACTAGTTTATTTGTTAGAATCCCAGGCCAACTGTCCCTCTTTTCTTGTCACTTGTCCTATTTATATAGAGACTGTCACAGTTTTTATTGGTCCCACATCAAATATCTTAAAAGAGCAAAGAAAACATATTAACAGACATTTTCCTTGCAAAGAAAATCAAGACTTTTGGGTGCACTCACTTTTTGGATTGTAATATTCTTATTGTATTCTTGTCATTTTCATTGTTCAATTGATAAAATTGAAAGTTATACATTGTTTTAGCAATTCTTAACAATAAACTGAAATCTTTCACTGTAAACTGAAATTATGTCTGTCTGAAAGAGCAATGCAAGAAACACAAAGGCGGCTGAAGTGCCAAGGACAAAAAAGCAGCATAAAATGTCTGCACCAATCCAGCCTATGCCCATTAATTTAGCCTGTTTTTATTTTATTTTAACCATTAAATATTGAGGAAAATCCCAGTTTAGAGATGAAGAAGATTAAGAACCCTTTTTTTTTTTTTCAAGTCTCTTTATAACAAATTACACCAAGATAACAGTAACAAACAGACAGAAAGTTAAAGGGGCACTATGCAGTTTGCTCGTGGAGGGTATGAAACCTTCTATTCTCCTGAAGATGGAATAAAACCAAGCAATCTCCTGGAAACAAGCAGCAAAACAAGTACTTTTTGGGCAATAAAAACTTCTTTAATTGCCATAGATGAGCTTGTATCATACTGTGGAACCTTCCAGGGAAAGCAAAACAATGTTATGACAAAATAATACACAGTGCACCTTTTATTAAGTACTAATAATAATTATATTGTATTGTTTATGGAAGTTATAAGGCCAATATCTCTCCTTTAGGGTCATATTTACACCAACAGCCTCAGACTATATCACTCCCATCGCATCCAAACAAATTTAAGCATTTTACAGGCAAATAGGGTGAAGTGTCTTGCTCCAGGGCACAACAGCAGAAAGTATAAATTGAACCGTGAACTGTCTGGTTAGTCAGTCACATGTTGATATTGATTCTCACTGGAAATCAGCCAAGTCCTGATCCTGACAGGAGCTGCAGACAGTTGCATTCTTGTTTATTCACTACGGCACGATTTAAATAGTTCTAGACTCGTATCAAGAAATAAACCAGGTCTAAAGCAGGACCTGAACCAGTACTAGAACTAAACCAGGTCTAAACCAAGTCAAAACCAGGACAAAACCAAGATCAAAACCAGGACAAAACAAAGACAAAACGAGGACAAAATTAAATAACAAAACTAAATAAACCAGAACAAAACCAGAACAGAACCAAGACAAAAGTAAATAAAACCAGAACAAAACCAAGATAAAACCAAGAAAAAACTAAACTAGGATAAAACCACAACAAATCCAAGACAAAACCAAGTCAAAACCAGAACAAAACCAGTTCAGAACCAAGACAAAACTAAACTAGGATGAAACCAGATTAATCCAGAACAAAACCAAAACAAAACCAGGACAGAACCAAGACAAAACTAAACTAGGATAAAACCAGAACAAATCCAGGACAAAACCCATGACAAAACAAAGACAAAACCAGGTCTTCCCATGACAATCCTGGGTAAACACTAAACCAGGTCCTAACCAGACCTAATCCTTTTTACCACTTTAAACCACAATTTAGCCAGGTCTTGAACTAAAGCTGTTCAAAACCAGGACTAAACCAGAACTAAACCAAGGCTGCATTCACTCTTGTCTTGATTTGATTCTAGTTTTTAGTTTGGATGCAGACATGGTTTGGTCCTATTCTAGACCTGTTCTAGTCAAGTTTTAGGATTAAACTGAGTTTTCAACACTAAAGCAGAACTAAAGCATGACAAATCCAGGTCTAAACTAAAACTAAAGCAGGACTAAAGCAGGATAAAACAAGACTACAACTACAAACAACCCAAAACGTGCTGGACCTCAATATTTCAAAAGTCTCTGTGTTATTCCTGGTGTGTGAAAACAAAATAACCCGTCTCCTCGGTGTTGTTTGGGCACTTTTTTCTTGTAACTTCTAACTCTTCTTGTGAGCTTGTGAAATGTGTAATTTCACTCTTCGCGGCTCAAACGGAGGCGGCGCGATCCTGACTCACTCTAGTTCAAAATGTGGACCATCAAGTACTCATTATTGGAGTAAAGGTTACAGAGGGATCACTACATGGGATTTTCAACACAAAACAAGACTATATTAATGAGTCACTATCTATTTATTCTCAGACGTCATGTAAGAAATATCCAAAATCCAAAAGTTTTACTACGATGTCCAATATTTTCTCTCATGGATCAATAATGTTCAAGTCTAATACTCCTACTGCTTCACTAAGAGCATTTGTTAGAAAACTGCTTTTGAAAACTGTCCAAAAACTTAGAATAAGCCTAAGACCATTGAGTTATTCACCTTATTCCAGAAGTTGCTGTAGGCACCACCATCTTTTTCCGTTGTAGTCTACACGGGGCAGACGAGCTCAACAGAAAATAAGTTCTACACGGAGTAAAAAGCTGGTTTCAGACCGCCCAGGACCGCCCATGATGACTTGTTTTTGTACGTGTACATTAAACATTTTACACAAATCAGTCTACTTTATATAATGTTTTAACGAGAGACTTTTCGATCGCCATTTGCACGAACACCGCTAGCATCAAACCGGAAGCCCCTTTACTACAAGAGTGCGGATCATAGACATAAAAAGAGGCAAAAGTGGGTGGGGCGGAATAAGGTAAATAATAAGGGCTAGAGAGATTGAATAGATTGAGAGATAATGAATACTTTGATAATCGGGCTTTATGTATATACTTTACTTTATACTTTATACTATGTAATCCTCAAATGTGAAAGTAGAATAATAATTATCAGTGGTTGTGTCCATATGGTGTATTGACACACAAACAGTTTAATTCTGCATAAAATACCAATCAATGCAGTGAATTATTTTCATAATTCTGAGAAAAATTGTCCTGACAGACACAGGAGCTCTATAATGATTAGGATCACAGATATATCATCATATGTGAATTATAAAAACCTGTTTTTTCTATTCAAATGTTGCTCTTTCTGCACTCCGAAACTGCCACGGCAACAGAACGTCAACGTTCCATCAAGCCTATCAATGTCTAAGCCTATCAGTGACCCATTGATGCACGGGGATGGGGAGTGTAAAAAAACTTGGACAATTGTATATAATGGATTCGTGCATTATAATGCTGTAGTGAACCATAGATTGCCTCAGGGACACAACATACTATTCTGTGACTTCACCTGTCGTGTGGTTTCCCTCGGGCCCCAGGCTGATTTTGGCGGCTCGGTCATGTGACACCATCCTGGCCAATCGCAGCCCTTCATCCATCAAAGTCTGCTGCATAAGGTGACGACTCCAGCTCGCGTGATTGGACGAGTCGTTGTGTGGGCGAGGAGAGGGCGACTTGTTACACTGCGACCCGACATCTGAATGAGAAGTGGATTTTAATGATGTGACAATGTGCGACCATTATTTTACATTTAGTTGTAAACTGCAATATGCAGAACTGATAAGGCTTGCCTTTTTATGGTGACATTTTAACCAAAAAAAAAGGTTTGTGTGACATTTTAGAATGCTACATGTGCCAGTCTTAAGCCTGATGCCCACAGCACAATTTCTCTTGTTTTATAAAATGTATGGATGTGATGTTACGTTGAGGCTAGCGCGATGCTAGTAGTGTTTCTGTGCTTGTAAAAGTTACTAAATGAAAGTGAAATAAGGAGATAAAGCCTCGTTCACAGCGGAGCTCCTCTTCTGTTACTTTGAGGTATTCTTGTGTTTACATTTTTGATAGAGATTGATCATAGATGCAGCTCCCTCTCCAACCGAGATTCCAAAATATCAGAAGCCTGCGACACCAGTGGCAGACAATAGAAATTTAGAAGCCTTACTTCCTATTCTGGGCCCATAACACCCTGGAGCACGGGACGATGTACCCCTCTGTCCTCCCCCTTAAATGGCCCTTCCTGCACTGAGCCCTGAGTAAATGGTCCAGTGCTATCAAAATACAATACAATGAGAACAGCTGAACCACATAAATGGTTTGGTCTTCTTTACCGTGCGAGACACTGTCCAAACTCTCGGCTGAACTGTCTTCATCGTTCCGTTGGTTCACATTCTCTAGACCTTCAACTCCCAAAAGAGACAAGTTTTCAGGCATCAAAATCTGAAACATGCCACAAATTTGGAGCTGACAATTTGTTTCCAAAAAGTAGACACATGATTATCATATTCTCGCATAATTACGCCTGAGGAATAGTGCTGAAACTCACTTCGTGTCTCGGTCTCTTCAGAGGCAGAATGTGGTTCTCTTCTGCATTTGTCCTGAAACACAAAGAACATTGTCATTTTTTTAAGCATTTAAGGAGTTTTTGGGCAGTACAACGGCAAATTGTTTTAGAATAGAAGCCCAGTTTTTAATATAACTTCTGATTTTATCCAACTAACTTTTTTGTTTCTTAAGTCTGTTCATTTGTTGATTTGGACTAAAACAGGTGATTTACAAAATAAAGACCTTTATGCATGTTACATTGTTTTTTTTGTTTTTTTCATTATTGTACTGTAAATAAAATGTAAACTATTTTTGAATAAACAATTTAGATTAGCTGAATCTGTATCTGTTTGTTCTAGTCGACTCAAGAAATTCTTGGTCGCCTAAAGACAGGCCGTGCATCAAGTACTCGACTAAAAGTGGTGAAAGACTGACAAAGCTCTCAAAAAACTGCATGATTAGACCAAATATCTGACCCAAACCAAATAAACCACAAGCTCACATGATTTGATAAAAAAATACAGAGTTTACAAAGTTCTAGTTACATGTAAAACATACAGAATAAATGCAAAATTCACTCTCAGATCTTTATAATCCCAATAAAATAACTATCGATTAATACAACACCATTGACATTTACCTATATTTACGTGCAAGAATTAATAACATAACTGCCGACCCAATTTATTTGTCAAAAGCTGTATAGTTTGATGGATTACATTTTCCTAAAACAAATCATCTGTGCAAAATTGTTTAAACGCATCATTAGGTTTTGAATTAAGACTAAAGTAACACAAATTTAAAGATGGAAAGAACTAAAACACATAATCCACATAATGTTAGACTAATTCTCCGACAGGAAACATGTTTTTGAGTGATTCATTACATGGTCAAAAGCAGGTCGACTTCTTCATCACTTCATCCACTAAAAGCACCAAAACAAGTGCTTTCTCGAGGCGCAATCAAGAGAACGCCACAGGAGGCTTTCGTTCATCATCGGTTGCTGTGGCTGAAGTAAATCCTCCCTGTTTGAATATTAAATCCCGTTGTTACCTGGCGTGTTTGAGCGTCGAGGTGTAGGCACATTTTCGGGCCACTTGTCGCGCCAAAGAGAACAGCTCCACGCGTCTGAGGAGCAGAGCGTTGTCTCGAATGCAGAACTGAGCCGCGGCTTCGTTTATGATCAGCTGGCAAACAAAAACATGTGTGAAGTAAATTAAGTTACATGTGCTTTTCCGAATAAATGTTCAAGAAGATCTAGTGATTGGCTCATGCATTGTAACACTATACGTTGACCACACAGCAAAAAGTGCATAACTATTGAATTTAATTTATCATTTTTATCTGCATTTGAGTGGTTTTAACGCAATAACATTTAATTGCTTATGTGATGCAGAATAATTCACTCGAATCAAGGTATTTCTGACATGATCATGCAATTATTTATCTTAAAATAAGTCAATTTGCCAGTGGGGTAAGTAAAAATATCTTAACCCACTGGCAGATAATTTGGCTTGAAATAAGAAAGTAAAGTATTGAAACAAGTCAGAAATGGTTTGAAACTAATAAAATAATCTAGTTCCATCAAATAAATTGTGTTAACTAATCTTAACTGGTCAAAACGTCTGAAATTAAGATATATATATCTTATAAGATATAAGAATATCCTGAATTCAAGACATTTTAACTCAACTTTTTTGCAGTGCAGGCATTTCAATACAGACACTTAGCTACTTCTTAGGGATGATATGCAAACAGTGCAATATTACCACAATATTCATTTAATGGTACAATATTTATTACGATATTGTGAAGAAGCAAAATTATTGTAGATATGACATTCGTTCATTTTAAAATGCCTTGACAAGACTTTGGTTCGAGTCATGGCTGTCATATTCCAAAGAACTAAATATTATTTATTCATGCTGTCTGCATTGAAACTGTGCAAAGGATAATGGTCTATGTAGTTCACCCTCTTTTCTTTAGCTGTGTCTGCACCAATGGAGAGTGCATGTTGTTATTGAGAGTGTTTTTATGGTACAATATTATGATATTTCAGTTACAGTTAAATCCCTTCTGTCTCTACTTCTGCTCTTACTACTACCCCTACAAAACCTTCTAGTTACATTCCTGCTATTTCTACGTCACTACTACTGATGCTATAAGACTATCCCTACCAGAAGTACTAGTTAGGGCTGCGCAATATTGACAAATATTGATCATTTTTTGGCATACATCCATCATATTCAGTCAATCTGAGGCTGTAGTAGTCGACTAAAGAAATTCTTGGTCAACTAAAGGCCTGCCTTATTGACCGACTTGTTGACTAAAAGGGGGTGTGGCAAAAACTATGAAGTATCTCTGTGTATCTGACCCAAAAAACTGCACAGGAGTTCATATAAAAAAACAAATATTTATACAGAAAAGTATTAGTTAACAGTGTATTTATATATAGATGTTTAAATTCGGTTAAAGTCAAAATCTTGACCTAACTCACCCCATATCTTAAAATTATAATCATAAATCCTAATTAAACTAATATAATTTTGGTCGACTAAGACTATACTACGACTACGATTAATTGACTAAACGACTAAATGATTACAGCCCAACAGTCCAACAATCCAACAGAAATGTGTTGAAACATGTCTTTAAACGTATTATCTGAGGTTTAGTTATCAGACAAATGTGAAATGTCTGTAAAATTAACCATAAATATGCAGAAATATCACCTTATACTCCTATTTGAAAGTTTATAATATAACTTTTTATTTATTTTTTACTATAGATGATATTCTCACAATTAAAATGTTCTCAAATCTAATATCAATTTCGATATATTGCCCAGCTCAAGTGCCACTACTATAAATATAAACTCTTCTCTATCGCTGCTGTTTTTAATACTAGAAGTGTTACTATCACTAACTACAACTACAGACACTACAACTTCACAACTGAATGCAACTCCTCCCAAACCATGAAATCCGTTGATCTGAAAAAGTGCACAAAAATGTCTTTCACTTGTAGCATACATTAACACAACCGTTACCTCATGATGCGTGAGCTGTTTGCCCTCCCTCCTTTTAGAATCAAACCGTCCGTAGATCAAACTGTACTTCCTTATCTCTTCCTCTTTGTTTACATCTTGAGCCCCCATTTTGAAAATATGTCCGACAATCTTTGCCATTTTCTTGTTCATCCTCAGCAGCGTTTTCACCTCCGTTGGGTCTGATCTGGGTAGCGTCCTCAACAGTCTGTCAACACTTTCCACCACTGCTTTGGTGGTGTCTGGGTCCAGCTGCCCCCCAGACCAGGCCGACGGCACTGAGGAGGAGCTGGGCGAGGCGGAGGGGCCGGGGGGGCAGATGGAGAGCAGAGGAGGACTGGGGGCGTCCTCGTCGGGGCCGGAGGGGCAGTTGTTGGCGTCCTGGTCGGGGCAGAGCCAGTGGGGGTCCATGGGGGAGAGCTTGTCACGGTAGTGGGCGTCCGGAGGCTGCGGAGAGGGCTGCGAGCAGGGGCTTCTGGGGCTGCCGCTGTGCATCGGAGTCAGGCAGGCTCGGTCCTCTCTGGAACAACACGAAGAAGTCATGTCATTTCTTTTATCATAGAAAGTCTGTTCACTCACCTAGCTAGTCCAGTGTTTGTTTTCAAACCACCATAGCTAAAGTTACTTTAGCGCCATCAATCTTATGTTTATTCATTCAATACATCATTCTCAATAGACATTCCTCTGCCCCATCAAGGCTCAATAAAATGGACATCAGCAGAAATTGTGTCAAAAAAGTCAAAATCCCTCACATGCACTGATGCACCTCTATGGGAACTTTGATCTTTCCAATTTGGAGGAAAGTGTTGGACTTTATGCAAGGCTGGTTACCATGTAACCTGCTCAGGTCACCAGGCTGTGTCTGGGACAAGTGTCATACCTGAGCAAATCTGAGCTTGTAAAAGGAGCCCAATACTCATAGATTAAAAATGTGGAAAGAGTGAATGGTGGGCAATGCTATGTTTGAGTGGAAGTTGGGGAGAGTTTATGTTTTTCCATTCACCTGTTTTCACCTACCCCCTATCTCCGCCCACTTATTTGTGATTATTGAGTAAAAGAAAAAAAGACCCTAAATCCTAGATGAAGTGTTCAAAATTGTCACAGCCATTTTCCAACAATCAAAACACATAAAAAGAAAATCTGCTACTAGCTATGGTATTGATTTGATCAGTATTGTGATATTGAAACAGGGTCTTGGTCTTTAGACAGACAGATGGATAGATACTTTATTGTCATGTACACATTAGAACGCGCACTTAGAACTACATTTTGCTTGCATTTCACTCAGCAAAGTGCAAATAAAATGCAACAAATGTTAAAATGCTAGAATAAAAATACATTTTAAATACATGACAATAAAAATAGGCAGTCAATTCCTATACACCAAATTAAAAGTTTTACAATTTGTGCAGCCACAAAGCTTGTGAGCAGCAGTGTTTAATCCTGAGTTCTGTGGTGTTACAGCCAGTGGAATGAAGCTGTTACAAAACCTGTCTGCTCTGCTCTTTACACTGCAACAAATCTTCACCCACCTTTCACACGGCGACCCCGGCTGCCCATTGCTCAGGCTCTTGCCCGCTCTGGCCCCCGTCCCGTCCACCTTGAACATGGGCAGCAGAGGCACGGAGGACACGGGCTGGCTGAACACGGCGGGGTTCGCGGCCCAGTCCCTCAGCGCCTTCTGCAGACGGCGCACGTGCAGAGGCTTTGTGGCCATCCCCACCAGAGCCATGATCTCCAGGAACTCCTCCTCCGCGGCCTCGCACAGCTGCTGCACGTCGTCGCCGCCCTGCTGGATGAACGTGTCGTAGTAGGAGAGCAGGTTGGCCCGCTGCAGCACGCGGTACAACTGCAGCTCGCCCAGGGTCCGCGGGAGAGACATGGCACTGCGGGGGAGAGGGGGAAATAATGTCATTGAATTGAATAAAGCCAACAGCGCAAAAGGACTTTAAAGGACTTCCACTAGATGACAAGATCGGTTAATCAACAATCAGATTAATAATTGTTAGGGCTGTACCTCTAGTTGTTTAGTCAAATAATTGGTTGATAGTGTCTTGGTCCACCAACATTTTCATTAGTGGACTTTGGGGGATTTATATTCACAGAGGAAAGGAGAAACCATGTATCGACACCCTGTGTTTTTTCCTCTATAAATAATTGTAATTATATCTTAGTCTGTCATCTCGAGGTCTCAATTCGTAGGTTTGGTTTGAGAGCTTTTGCCAGTGCCATTAAGCCCCTTTTACTCAACTAATCAAGTTCTTTAGTCAAAAACAGCCCTAAAAATGTTTATTTCAATTCAGTCTATATTCTAAATGGCTATGGTTATGGCTATAATATTTTATATTTGTATGTATTAACATTACATTATTGTTCAGAAAGTTTGATTTCATAAAGATGGGCACATAACTTGAGGAATAGTATTAGACATCTGTAAAACACACACAAAACAGACAACTTTGTGTTGGAAGAATACGTGCGCTTGTTACTGATGATTACTGTGAAATAATACCAAGGCACTTAAACGTTTGGTCAGATATGCCATTCCATTTTCTGAGACATGTACAGAAATAGTAGAGATAAAAACAATAAAGAACTTAGAGCTTTTTGTTGAATTGTAACCACAAAATGAGCACGGTCAAAACCGTAGCTATGTCTCCAGCACCTGCTCTTTAATTGGTGCTACCTTTAACCTTTATGGCAGGGTCACTTCCAGAGCTCCCTCTGGGGTAAAATGACTCCACCAAATGGATTTCAGTGTTTTTCACATTAATAATAATATTCCAATTTAACATTGTGACATCATACTGAATCAAATTTTCTGCATTTTGTGCAGATAAACTTGAATTTGGTTAAGTTGGCAGAGCCTTTGCCCATTTATTTGAAAGTTGGTGGTTCAATCCCTACTCTTAACAATGCATACTGCAAACCTTCTACAAGACACTTACTGCACCTTCTGTCCTGTGTCTGAGTGCATTAGTGAATTAATGTTTCTTACTGTGTTTTGAGTGTTCTGTGGAGGTTAAATAACACAAGTCTAAAATCTGTAAATGTGACCATGTGCCATTTAACCTTGGAGCAGTTTTCCTCATAAAGTTCTGACTAAAAATAAAAATCAAAACCAAAACTGAGGACAAACTGAACTCTGCTTTTTCTGTTCATGTCTAATTACTGAAATTATAACGTTCGACCTTCAGTGACCCACGCTAAGATCTCCCACAACCTTTGAGCCTCCACCCACAGCTTGGTAATTACAAATGACTAAAGCTGCAAATGTTTGGTGCAGCCGCTGCCCATTGTCCAAATCCAATTCAGACACAAGCATAATAACATTATATGTATATTGACTTATCGCATTAATAAAGACAGCTGTAACAATATTTTTGGTACACAATATTTATTGTGTGTACATTTTTTGCAGTTGTGGTGAAAGTTTTGTAATATCTTTGTTTTTCATACTATAAGATTTGAGCTGAAGAGAGTGGAATAAGTGACTTCTCTGACTAATAATAGATAAATACCTCAAAAATGTCTCATTCTGCTGTTTATTTATTGCAGCTCAAGTTTTTTAAACATTATTATACATTTAGAAAAGGATTTACTGGGAGCATTATGCTTTAAGGTTATTATCCTGATATTCTTCAGTAGCAAAATATTGCACTTCAGAAATTGTTATTGTGACAGGTCTCTTTATATGGCTTATCATCTGATAAAAGTGCTATACAAAGAGATTCCAACATTGCAATGTTATTAGCAATATTATGAAATTACCCATACCAATAATAGAGTTTGCATGTGACAGCTCAACCTATGTCTCCTCCACCATACACTTTCCAAAGGTGCATTTATGACTATCAGTTCTGGTATCAGTGCATTTGCTCTATCGTGGAGTTTCTTTTATTGAAGTTTAAATCAAAGTCTAATCTTTCTGTGTCTATTTATGTGCACTGTGGGTCCATGACTGCAAAGGATCACAGCAAGCTTTAAAGGAGACATATTATGCTTTTTCAGGTACTTACAGTGCCTATGACAGGTTGGACAACTCATTTAAGATAAATATATTTCAAATTCTGCTAAAATCTTTGCAAATTACCCCAGTTTAGCTATTAATTTAGATTTTTAATTTTATTTCCTGGTTGTAAATGATGATATCATACTAGGAAATGACCAAGAAACATCCTGTACAGTGCACCAAAACTCCTCTAATGTCACAGAATTTTTCATTTGACAAAATACATGTGACACCTTTATTTTGCTCAATCAATGTTTAAAGGCTCAAAAAAGTAGTTTCTTTTGTGTAAATTATGCATAACCTTTGTCTTCCCAGTGTGATGTCATCAGTTGTTTACTTCCTGTAATTTTCAACAGATTTTCAACTTTTCTCCACAAATAGCGACCTGATTGGTGTAAAACTATAATATATATTTAGAAACAGTATTAGCACACTGAATAAAGTCAAAGTTAGAAAATTGTAAAGACCTGGCTTACGCACTTTAATATTGAATTCTAACATTCAAGTAGATCATCATTTTGCATTTTGTAAATTGTAAAGCACAATATTGATCTCAAACATCTTAGTAATATAAACTGATCATTGACTTGAAAACTGCAGAACTGATAAGCCCCGCCTCTTCATAGTGACATTTCACCGACACAAGCAGCGGATTGTCAATTACGTGCTTTTATTTTTGAAATGTGGCTATGTGACATTTCAGAACTCTACCTGTATCACTCAGAGTCTTAATTTTTCTAATTATTGCAACTAAGTACAGGGATGTGGGCGGGGCAAGGGGGTAGGTGAAAACAGGAATTTTCTGCGCACTCGAGCCTCGGTTGTGCAGGACAATACAGGATTAACTCTAACATGCATGAATCAATCAAAATGCAACTTGGAGTACAATAATGAAGAGGAGACACGGTTATGACAAGGTTAAAAGCTCATACAGTATAAAGCTAATTTTGTATAACATGTCCCCTTTAAAGTTTAAAGCAGAGGCTACATAGTTGTGTGCACTGGATCTGTGAATGCAAATGATCACATCTAGCTTTAAACAATAAAATAGGCTAAAACGTTTACCCCACAAAAAAAAAAAAAAAAAAAAAAAAAAAAAATTATAAACGAAAGAAATTACATATAACAATTGCACGCGATGGGACCACAAACTACATGTAGTATTAGGCTCCAGCAGACCCAGCGCTCACCTTCTTTCGCTCAGGTACACGGACGTGCCAAGAGGGGACCGACGACGTGATTACGCAGCTCGGGTCTCCCCAACGAACGACGACACCGCGCGCTGTTACGGTGTTCTTCTGACGCGCACAGGACGGACAAAAATAGTTTTACTCAACCAGCAATCACACAAACCGGTTCAACTCCAAGCGACGCGAAAGAAAATACGACACGAGCTTTAGATTTAAGAGTTATTCAATTACCTTGCAGTTTTGTTTTTTTTTTTTTTGCCCAGTGCGTCCTCGGCTCAGACTGGCGCGGAGTGAATCCCCGTCCGTCGCTCGTCTGCATCACAGTCACTGGCAGAAATCCTCCGCGGGCGCACCGTATTGGTTGCTTGGCTGCCTTTTCGCTGTGTGTGTGGGCTGGAGAATGGCGGGGGCGGGCGGACTGCAGCAGCACGCCATCTGACCGAAAAAGAGCCTTCCTCTCCCGGTAGAGAGATGTGGGCGGTGGGCGTGGGGGGGATGAAATTAACCCCCTGCTGCATCTCTCAAGATCTGCCGCTCCTTCTTCTGCCTCTGCTGCAGCCGCCATGGTTCACTCGTGCACTTTCAATTAGTGTGCATTTAATAGACGATAACTTAACCTATACATATTGTGTGCTGTTTGCATGTTAAAAGTATAACTAATCTATTGGGTTGTAACTAAATGATGTGTTGTTTTTCTTGATTGGTCACTAAGTTGTAAAATAACTTTATTTCTATATAATTAAGCCAGGGGTGAGCCTCGTTTCTGTCACAGACAATAGAAAACCGCACGTGCAAAGGCAGTTCAAAAAAAGTGCAAATGGCAAAAATACATCATTTTGGCTAGTTGCAGTCTTTTTATATAATTAACAAAAGCCAGAAAACTAAACTAAATAAACAAACACACAAACAAAAACAGTGCATAACTATGAATAGTGATAAAAATAAAGACAAAGTATTGATTCATAAGTGAAATTACTTAGACACAGAAGCTCACACATTACAATATACTAAGAAAGGCAAAAAAAAAAAAAAGCAAGGCTAAGAATAGTTTTGTATAGCCTATATAGGCTCTAAAGATATTGCACTATTCATTCATTCATTCATTCATTAGATAAACAAAAAACCTCAAAACCCCATACATCCAAGCACTCACTCATTCTGTGTGTGCACAAACTGATGGCAACGAGTCAAATGTCTTGCCTAAGGAGGACACAACAGCAGTATGGAGAAACTCAGACATTGGTCTATAAATTAAATGTTCCTGAAAGTTTACCAAATGATCACATGGAGAAAGATTTAGAGTATTGTTGTATTCTCATGTGTACATGCCTATCCCTTAGACATGGGGTGGTGCAGTGTGTGCCAATCTTGGATCTAAATATTGACAGATTGAGGGCCAATTAAGTCCTACTCATTGGTTTCATCTTCCTGTTAATGAGTGACATCTTGAAGATTTTACCCCTTCAGTTTTGAATGTTTTGTTTTGTTTTGTTTTGAATTGTTTATTGCTGTGGCAATAACAATGAAATTCCAGAGACATTTTCATCACTGAAACCCATGGTGCTTTTACGTGTGTCTGGTCTACAGTTTGTTTATGTTCTGGTTTACGGATCTGGGATTGAAAAGTGGATATATTTTCCACTCGTTCCTTTCATTCATTTATGTTTAGTATTTAGTATTTAATGGATATTAGTACTTTAGTCAGCAACATTTTCTAATTTTACTCATATTTTTGTAGACAAAAATTTTAGTCGTTTGCCCCTGTTTTTATTTAGTTTTATGACACTGACGTAAACTTTGACAAAATAGGCCTATATCTGTCTTAAAATTGGACTACCCCAAAATTGATTTTATTTATTTGGATTCTTATTTGTATGTAGTAAAACAAATAATTATTATTAACTTACTTGATTCCTTTGTTAGTATGTTTTAACATGAAAAAATTATGCTCAATATCTAAAAATATTTCTATGAAATTTGCTGTGCAATATATTCTCTGTTTTTGACTTACCCAATAGTTCCAGTCGATGGCGCTGCTGCCCTTCACTTCTTTGTGAACCACAAAATCCTCACCGTAGAAGTTTAAGCTGGGCGGAAGTAACAGAAGTGGCTAAAATAAACAACTCGAACTAGCGCACTAATGCATGAAAAGGTACACGATTAATTGCATTTTTGTAGTGTGCAAACGAAATATAACATGCTTTCTTGTTGTTTTTGTTAGATGTGCTGTAACATATTTAGTTTTACACGTCCAACTTCATAGAAATGCGTTTATTTTAGCTCGACCCTGCTCAATGCTAACTTAGCTTCATGGTTAGCAACTTGTTTGGAAAATCTGAAAAATTACATTAACTCAACTGGTTTTATTGTTACACTCCCAGCATTATGATCCTTGTTATGGATGTCACTTTACTTGTTTAATCAATGTCTTTATATCTGTTTTAAACGATGGTAATTCAGGAGAAGCAAAGGCTAAATTTAGACCACAGTGAAATCATTCTTGGCAGTGCAGCTCAAGGCTTACAGTGAGAGTAAAAAAAAACATTAGCAATTCAAATATAATCTTTGGATTTGTTTAGTGAAATTAAAGTAGCTGTCTGTTTGAATGAGACTTAACTGTGTGTGCATGAAAAGTCCTGTAAGTGGCATTTTTATGTGTATCTTCATGACTAAAATAGAATCGATTGAACGTGGTCGCTGCTGCTGGACCTGGACGTAAAATGGTGTTATTGTCAGCACTTTCGACAATTTATACAACTTTTTAGAAAATGTAGCGTAGAGTCAGACCAATAATAATAAAAAAAAAAATAGAAAGGTTTACATTTTAATAAGTGACATCGTGTGGTCAGTAAAATTTTGTCTTGCAATGGACTTTGTGTTTCCTAATTAACCAAACTAATTTAGTTTTTCGTAGGATTCATTATAAAACGTATAGAGAGAACTGTGTTGCTTGAAGAGTTGATGGAACTTGACACAGAATAGAAGTGCGGTGTTGTGGTTACTTTAATTTTACGTTCGGCGTGGTCAAATGCGCGCACTTTCGTTTCCTCCAAATAGTAACACAGAATAGTAAAAGCTGGCAGTAGTAGTTGTAACTCGAATACTTTGAATCATTTGACATTTATTTTCAGATGACATGGTTTTGGGACATTTTTCCTTTTACTTGACTAATTGAATTTTATAAAGTATAAGCACTCGTTCTTAGAAGTTGAGGATTTCATAAGTGGAAATATTTTTCATTGTCTACTTGTTACTTCATTGATTAATGCACTTATATCATTACTAATGTTGTAGATTATAGATTAATGCATTATTACTTTGCATAAAGGTTGTCCTGGAAAAAAAGATACCAATTGATGCTAAAACTACTATGTAAACAAGTAATGATACTGAAACGCACATATAAATAGGATAGATTTGGAGTGTTTTGTATTTACATCAGTACACTAGTATAATGCCACGTGACACATTACACTTAATACTTATTTTATTTATAATCTTTGTGACGTCAATTTGTATTTAAGTATCAAGCCTGTTCCTTTAGAAATCTGTTTTGCTGCATGTACTTTAGTTTTTATTGTAATGTGTACTGGTTAGAAAATTATGAAACTCTCTACATATATTTTATAACATGTCTTTATTTATTTATTTTGCTTTTCAGGTAAATAACATAATGTGATTCTGAAGCTCTGGACTCCTGGAAACCGCTGCTGAGATGGTGGTGAACTTGGGTTGGATGCCAGCGACCCTAGAGTTTTATCACCTTAAAAGTCTGGCATGAACGCTGTACAGACAAAAATGGCTTCAGGAGAGCAAGATTGAGTTTGAACTTTTCGAATAAGCTGTTCAAAGATGGCGGCAGAAGGAGAAGAGAAGGAGTTGGACGGGCTGGTGGAGCACGAGGAGACCCTTAGTGGTAGTAACTGGGACACGTCAATGGATCAAAGCATAGACAAAGAAAACGAAGATGAAGAAATATCGCAGGACAACCAAACTCTGTCCAGCCCTCACGACTCTGGCATCGGCGAATCCGCATTTTACGAGCCCAAAGACGACGGCGAGGAAGTCACGGAGGAGATTTCGGACGAGTTGGACCCCGATGGTGAAAATATGCAAGACGAAGATGATCAGAGGGAGATGAATGGAGAGAGCGGTTGGAGGAACGCAGGCAGGAAGGGCAAAGTCAGGAGCAGCGGGTCGATTTCAGAGTCGACTCCCGCTTCCGTCCCTAAAGGCAGCGGAGTTCCCAGACACAAACAAGCGCGAAGACGCAACCACCACCATCACCAACAAAACCGCGGGCGACGAAGGACTGGCAACCAACTCTTCTCGTCTTTTAAGGAAATGCTCTCCGAATCTGTAAGCTTGTGGTGCATCTCTTGCGTCCATATGATGATTGAAATTATAGTGACTTTAACTCATAACTGCGGCGTGGGAGTGGAAGCCGGGGGAGTAAGATTGTACAACTTTGGACAAAAACTTCTTGTTAAAATCTCGGATGTACCCGGGTTGAGAGCGGACGCAATGAGGCTGTTAAGTTGGACTAAAAGCAATGCGTCAAACCTTAAAGATAAACTAGTAACGTTTGGAAAATTCACAATATCTTCTGCCTTATCTTGCTCTAAGCTTTTCTGTGCACTGGCGTTTCTTGCCTTTCTTTGGGTAAAAAGAGTCGTGGGACGTATCGGAGGAGAGAGAGGGAAGCGATTTTTGACGTACATTCAAGAGTCGAGGTTTTGGCAAAAGTTGGTGGGATTACTGGAGAAAGCGAGGAACTGTTTTAGGAGGAGATCTGTGCCGTCCAGCCCCGAGTCGCCCGGGCAGGGCGTCAGAGGGGCCCCTGGGCAGGAGCTGGAGAGGCTCCTGGCTTTGGCCGATGTCCCAGAGGAGGAGTTGGACCCGTTCTCGGTGCTGGGGGTCGAAGTGCACGCGACGGAGGCAGAGCTGAAGAAGGCCTACAGGCAGCTGGCTGTGCAGGTGAGAAACACTGCTGCACGGGAATATTGTTACGACTTTATTTAGACTTAAACTTAGGCATTTAGAAAAGCTTAATTGATCCACAAGGGAAATTTCTTGAACACAGGAGCAAACAGGCTGTCATCAATCATTATTCTAGTAGTCGACTAGTCAACAGTTAGTTTTTGATCAATCGACTAGTCAAATGATTATTTCCAACTATTTTTACACTGAGACTTTGTTAACACATTATCAACCAAATATAGATGAAGAAACATGTTGACGGAGGGATTCTAGATGTTTAAGATTTACACAAAGTATAAATGAAAATAAGAAATTGCTTATTCTTTTTTGCCATTTTGTTTGTTTTAGTCCGTATAGTTGACTAGTCATGAATAAGTCGTTGCACCGTTATTAACAAAAATGTAAAAAGAGCAAAATACGTGTCAGATAAAGTTTAAATATACAGATATGTATATATACAAGTAGAATAAAATAAAAGTAAAACATATATCTAAATATATTAAGGCTTTATTATGTTGGAGATTCAGTGCAATTGATAAAAAATAGTCTGCCTTCAGTCATGACAATTTGAAGTAACTCCTTTTGAAAATATATAAAAAGAGAGAGTGTGCATCAGGTTTGGTCAAGCATGACTCGTATGAGTCCTATCAAAGGTGCAGAGTTCCTCCTTAACCATCAAAAGTTAAAAAAGAAAAGATTTTTCTTGATTCCAGCAGTACAAAGTGCACTCTTTTCCTTTTCAAAATGCAGATGTGTCTTTGTCAGTGACAGACAGAAGTGCCTCAGTAGTAGTTCCTCATGGCCTCAGGCCAGGGATTAGATTATTGAAGATTACATCTTCAATAATCTAACTGTACTTTACAAGTTTTTCTTGGGCTGGCAGCAGAATCTGAAGCTTGTTTTTACCTTTCAGGTTCATCCAGACAAAAACAAACATCCGCGAGCTGGAGAGGCGTTCAAAGTGCTGCGCGCCGCCTGGGACATCGTCAGTAACCCAGAAACCAGACGGGAATATGAGCTGTGAGTATGGGCCAATACAACTGCATTTAAATAACATTATTTCTCCATCAGTTGTCTGAACTCACTGTGTCCGAGATGGTTGATGGAGAAAAAAAAAATCTATCAATCAATCCATGGTCCATACCATATTTCAACAAAATCATAAAATTGAGTCTAATACTTCTAGCCTACTTTAGACTGGTTTTATTTTTATTAAATTTATTATTTTAATAAGTGACTGCATTTATGATTTTCGCACAGGAAGAGGATGGCGGCATCTGAGCTCTCGAAATCGATGAATGAGTTTCTCACCAAACTCCAGGACGACCTGAAAGAAGCCATGAACACCATGATGTGTACCAAATGTGAAGGAAAACACAAGTACGGTCACCAAAAACAGTAAAATACTCACAGATCTATTAGACTTAAATTAAGTCTAATAGATCTGATCTTCAACAATCGAAACAGACTTTTTAAATCTTGACTAAAGGGCCAGGACTAGGACTAACTAAACTAGGACTAAAGCAGTGGTTCTTAAACTAGGGGTCGCGACCCCAAGTGGGGTCACGGAAAACTTTTGTGGGGTCGCCAAATTTTTTCCAGTCGGGAATTAACGCGCTATTTTGTGAGGTGAAACTATGAAAAAATATATATATATACAAATTCAGAGCTGCTGTTTTCGCATAGGCGCTGTGTGTGCCGCTTAGAGCTTAAATTCTTGTCCCGAGCCCGAGCCGGCCCGAAACCGACCCGTCCGCTCTGCTGTCGGGCTGAGTCGGGCTCGGCCCGGGGGCAGAGGCACGCACGTCCGTAACATGCGCTCCACGGCGAAATAGCGCGTGAGCAGCCAGTGCTGTGTTCTTTTCCTCCTCATCCTCGAATAAAGGGGTCAAGTCACCTGACTGAAAGAGCGCGGAGCGGAGGAGAGAGAAAAAGAGAGCGCAACAAAGGAGAGAGAGCAGGAGGAGAGAGAGAATTAGCGCGCAGTGGAGGAAAGAACAGGAGGAGAGAGCCACGGATGCCTTCCCAAAAAACTGAAGAAAGGAGCGAGGGAGAGAGCTCATGTGGGCCGGCCAGGAGGCGTCCCGTTGGTGCAGGTAGAACACTAAACACATGAAGCCCTGTCAGGCGCTTATTCTGCCTATCTGAGGTCCGTGAGCGGGGCTCGTGCGGTTCGTGAGCTCCGTGAACTGGACTCGTGCGGTCCGTGAGCGGGGCTCGTGCGGTCCGTGAGTGGGGCTCGTGCGGTCCGTGAGCGGGGCTCGTGCGGTCCGTGAGCGGGGCTCGTGCGGTCCGTGAGCGGGGATCGTGCGGTCCGTGAACTGGACTCGCGCGGTCCGTGAACTGGACTCGCGCGGTCCGTGAGCGGGGCTCGCGCGGTCCGTGAACTGGACTCGCGCGGTCCGTGAACTGGACTCGCGCGGTCCGTGAGCGGGGCTCGCGCGGTCCGTGAGCGGGGCTCGCGCGGTCCGTGAACTGGGCTCGCGCGGTCCGTGAACTGGGCTCGCGCGATCCGTGAGCGGGGCTCGCGCGGTCCGTGAGCGGGGCTCGCGCGGTCCGTGAGCGGGGCTCGTGCGGTCCGTGAGCGGGGCTCGTGCGGTCAGAGCGGGGCTCGTTCGTCATTCAAACCCGCTTCAGCGCTTCAGGTCTTCCGCTCCTCACAGCGCCTTTTGCGTGCAGTTTCACTCAGATGATGGAGAAAAGTCCCACCTGAGGCTGGGCCTCATGGCTCCTGTCGGTCCACGCCTTTTACTCTCTCTCTCTTCACAAAATCACAGAGCGCTCTGGCTCACTGCCTTGACGAGAAGCGCTCGACCGCTAACTCATCCTAACTAACTCGTCCTAACTAACTTGTGCTAACTAATTTGTCCCAGACAAGGACCGAGATGTGTCCAATACTAACTTTCTCTATAACCTGCGCAGCCTGACCTGCACCTCCAGTTTTATGTACATTTCTAAGCATATTATTTCATGTACAATTTTAAGTGTTTTAGTTTATATACATTGTAAGTGTATAGTTGACATTGGAATCTGTCAGATATAAGGCCATCAGTGAAGTGCAAGTGAAAGTTAGTTTTACTGCTGTACAGTGAGGTAAAGAAAATAAAATCCCACAGTACTTTTTTTGTAGGGCATTTGACCCAGTGACCCCTGTATTTTATAGACATAAATACAACATTATTTAGTGTATTATTTAATGTCATAATTATTCAGTGTTTATTTGTTCACTTTGTTCCACTTCTTGTGAATTAAATTCTTGTAGTTCTTACATTGCGAGCTGTTTTTTAGTTGATTTAGTTTGACGGAATGACAAAAACCTTTTGAGGGAGTGTCAATAACTATAGGTCTGCCCAAAATCGGCGTGGGAGTAATGTGGGGTCGCCAGACCTCACAAGATTTTTTTGTGGGGTCCCCAGACAAAAAGTTTAAGAACCACTGGACTAAAGGACAGGTTTTAAACCAGAACTCAAACCAAGACTCAAGACTTAAAATCCGGACTCAGTATCAGGACTAAACCCGGATTCAAGCACGAGATTGGTAAAGGTTACGTTATATTTTGTGTCTAGGCGTTTTGAGATGGACCGTGAGCCGTCCGAGGCACGTTTTTGTGCCGAGTGTAAGCGTTGCCATAGCGCTGAGGAGGGGGACCTGTGGGCGGAGTCGAGCATGCTGGGCCTCCGCATCACTTACTTTGCCTTCATGGACGGCAAGGTCTACGACATCACAGGTACAAGAGCAATTATGTGGTCTGGAGAGTCATGTGGCTACATGTACAACACAAAACATCCAGTTGTAGATTTCAGGAGTCGTTGGATTATAGAAGGCACAAGAAAGCACTCTTGCCTCACAGTAAGAAGCTCGCAGGTTTGACTTCCAGACAGTCCGGGCCTTTCTCTGTTCTGTGTGTGCTTCTCTCTGTGTATGCAGCAAAACTGCAAACAATTGTAACAAAAACAAAGATCAAAGTTAAATAATTTTAAAGTAACACTTTCATGTATGTTAAGGGTGTGACTTTATATATAAAGAATAAGGGTGACTGTATTGATATATTATTTATGCCAAAATCCCAAATTTTGTGGCAGTGCTACGATTTTGTTGCTTATTTAGAGAAAGAAAACTTGTTTATGCAAAACATTTGACATATTCACTGTTTTGATTATTTAAATGGATGTATTTCATTTAAAGTTTGTGCAGATTGTGGTTTAACAAAGAAATACTGTTGTTGAATGATTCTTAAAAACTAGATTTAATAGAGCCTTTAGCAGAATATTATATGCAATATATTGATTATATGTATGTGTGTGCATATGTATCTGATGATGACGATATATTGTATCATGTATCATGTGTCATATTGAATGAGTGTATATTTCCTCCTCTCAGAATGGGCAGGCTGTCAGAGGATCAGCATCTCTCCAGACACTCACCGCGTGCCGTATCACATCTCGTTTGGGGCAAAGAACAGTAGCTCCACACGACACAGGTCTGTCTGCGCCTTTTATACATAATTATTGTGCAGTTATTGTCACATAACTCTCTCATAATACACTATGCCTCACTGCGAATGTCATCTGACTCACTCTGATTATGTCATTGTTTTGAACTTAACCAATACTGCCAGCTATTGTTTCTGTGCCCAAACCCAATTCATATCATATAATTTTTTCTTATTTAGTTTGTAGTGAAAATTGAACATGAAACATGAACAACATAACATGAAAGGCCAATTTAAAAATATTTGTGTCAATCTAACACAATGTGCAATCAAACTGCTACTTTGTTTGTTACTGCCCTCTACTGTCCAAGCTGAAGTCTAGAAGACCATTTAGGCGCTCCGTTTACTGTGAAAGTAAAAAAATGTCACTGTTGTAGAATAAATTGAGGTAGATGAGAGTTGTAAACAGAGGCATGAGGCCGGAGTTCTAACACAGGAGAAGTTTATATACCATAAGCACAGGGCCGGGAACCTGCAGTCTTGAATCTTTAAGACTTTGTGATAGTTTTGTCCTTTCAAGTAAAGCCTGGCTGTGCTTCTGTTGTATTTGACCTCTGATGACAAAGGGCAAGAAAACTCTTGTCTGGCAGTAAATGGCCCTGGTTCTTAGTTCTATTTCTCTATCTGTAAGTCTTTATCAGTCAAACTAAATGAAACTGAATTCTTAAATGGACTAAAATAGTTTTAAAAGCCTGAATACTGCATTTTAAAGGAAATAAATAAATTAACCTTTTAACCATGTTATAACAGTGTTCCCTCATCATTAATTTACTTTAATTTACATTAATTTACTTAGTTGTGTTATGATTGATTTGTACATCTTTGACTAATTCTGTATTGTACTGTGTGCTCAGAAAATTTCTGTTTTCGCTCTCCCACTCCTCCCTGCCCACTGCTCTGTACTAACTTCTGATTAGTGATGCGATCCCTCATTCGTCCAGAAGTTGTCCATTTGTAGAAAAGGTTTCAAATCTGTGATTATATATTTTTTAAATCAGACTCTCGGTCATATAACTAGTAAATAGAATGTGCTGCTTGTTACGGCGATATGCCACAGTGAAAAGATCCTACAATGTTGGACAGGAAGTCAATCGACCGGTTTCTATTATTATTTTGACTCTATATTGCATTTTACAATGAACAAAATGTAAAATGATGATCTACATATGTTTCAGTTTGATATTAAAACCTAAAAAAAGTGTATAAAATGTCTTCTTTAAAGTGTATTTGACGCTGATGTTGTCTTCCAGAGCCCCCTCAGAACACCCCCCAGGCCCCACAAACCCGGCCGATCTGCAGGACTTCTTTAACCGCATCTTTAAGGGCGCGGCGCCCCCTACTGACATGTCTGCCAACGGCGCCTTCTTCCCCTCTGCCCCTCCCCCTCCCCCCGGCCCTGGTACCACAGGCCCTGGCCCCACCTTCCCCCCTCCGCCTCCGGGGCCGTCGAGCTTCTTCATGCCCGGCAGCCAGCGCTCGGAGTCGGGCGAGAGTTGGGCAGAGACTGGGAAACCGCCGCGGAGAAGGAAAAAGGTGCGCAAGCCTTTTCAGAGGTGAAGACTCTTTAATGTCGACGTGTGAGGGATGGAGACAGGAAATAATGGCCATTTTGAATTTTACATGCAGTGGGTCTACAGAAACGCAGCTGGTTTAAATGAAGTTTGCTGTTGGTGCTTTGAAATCATGCCACATTAGATTTTCTCTTTGGCTTTGGGACAAATTTTGAATTTTATAATGACACATATTATGCAAAATTGACTTTTCGAGCTTTTAAATATGTTACAATATTTTTTTCCACATCAAACACACACCTGGAGTGGTATTTAGCCTCATTTACGTTTTTTTGATGAATCCTGTTTAGTAAGTCCTCTCTATCTGGGACTCACGAAAACACTCTGCTTCAAGTTTCCCAGTTTCTGACGTCAAAGGTGGGACTCCAAAGTCGTTCTCTTGTTGTGAGCATTTATACCTCAAATCACGTCCATTACAACTGCGCTCTTAAAGACACTGTACCTGATTTTTACTGTTTTGAAACGTGAAAAACAGAACTAGTTCATGTTAAAGTCTTTACATCAGTCACATGTAACGCTCACTTTCCCAATGTAGTCTCAGCATCTTAAATTTTCACAGGCATGAGTTTATAAACACTTTTCACGAGTCTTAGAGCCAAGGGTGAGTTTTGCCATCCCGGGTAAAGCTAACAAACACTAGCATGCTAATGGTGCACTACCTGCTTCTTATAGAATAAAACACCCCATAAATAAAAGCACAGAAAGGTCTAATTTTCACCCAGATAGATGCTTTTACCTTATATCTGTTCTGGGGCAACACAGATTTTACTTTATTACATGCAAAAAAATCTGGTACATGAACTAGTTCTATTTTTTACTTTTCAGAACAGTAAAAATCAGGCACAGAGCCTTTAAATGAGTATGCTGGGAGCAAGCCAGCTTTTGTTTGTTTTCCCCAGGGTTATTCCATCTGCTGCCAGTAGATGGAGCTCCGGATGAGAGAACATTACATTTTGCATTTCTAAAGTTCTAAAACACGAGAAGCTAAAGTAAAGGTACTTAAGAGCATGTTTAAAGGTCAATAACGATACAAATTATGCATAATATGTGTCCTTTAAAATTTTGTAAAACAACAGCAAGACAAATATTGGATCTCATTAGTCACTCAAATAATCCATATCTGACCAATATGTTCTAGTAATTATCATGATTGGCCTTCATTGCGTTTTCAGAAAATCGCCAGAGAATACACAATTAAATTAAATGAAGCATGACTGGCAACATTTGTTTGGATAAAACAACAACATAATAACTTCAGTAAAAGCTCAAACAGTTTATTAAGCTGCAGAACAACACACACTACAAATAGTCAACAAATCCTATGTATGATGTATGGCCTGTTACTTTTCTTTGGGTTTCCAACTAAATCCAAGACAGTGATTTATTTCAAGATTTGAGCCTAAGCCACTGAGAAAACCTCTGTTGATCTGAAGCCTTTTGATTTCCTCATAATGAAGCTATTGTGTTTTTGTTTTTTGTCCTGCCAAAATCGCACCTGCATTTTAATATTTCGGGTTTTCACAATTTAATGTTGAATTTGCTGAGGAAAGGGAGGGATTGCGAAGAAAAACAGACGGCGAGGGTGAAAAAGGCACTTTTCATGAAGAACAACCCAAACATTTGAATTTAATTTAATTTTTGTTGTTATGGGTTACAGCTGCTTGAGTTGCGGACGACAGGCTTGAGACTTAAAAATGTACTAAAATTCTACACAGACACTTTGAAACTTTCCCTTTGAACTGCTCGATTCCAGATCTACAAATTTACAATTTGTATTATTTATGGCAAAGATCGGTCATCTGTTCCTACCAGTTTCAGTAACAACTTCACAACCCACAACAAAAACAGATTTGCATAAACGTGAATATAACGGCACTTTTCTTTAGTTTTTTAGATTCGCTGTGTAGCTTTTCTTTTGGAAAGTCACTCAACCTGCTTTTTCAAAATGTTATTGCTTTAGATGTTATTGCTTTGCCTGGAATGTTCCACAGAATGGCATTAAACTGTCTCCAATTATTCACTGGGTTCTGTGCACAGCTCTGCCCGGCTATCTCAGTGTTAGCTCAGTGTTAGCGTCAGTACTTCCTGTCCCATCCTATCTCTGTGGGGTTTTTGTAGAGTCGCGTAATAATGAATTATGATGCGTTCGAGGCAACTGGTAACTAGGAAATTTCCCACCTCCGACTTGAAAAAATCCCCTGGAACGCCACTCGAACTGGTAAATCCTACTTGTGAACTGGGAGCTGGTCGAGAGACTCCCACTTCACACACGAGGGCAACTGTGACGCGTTACAGCCATAATAATCATCACAAGAAGTGAACCTGAGCGATCAACCACCACATCAACCAAGTAAACATTTGTTACAGGATAAGACCAAAAATAATCTGTTACTTACAGTTAGACTAGCCACATTGTTTACATAGGAGTTCATTCAGTTCTGAGGTCAGAACTCGTATCTTTCAAGTGTGAAATAACCGACCTCCCAGTTGCCTGAACACAGCATTAATCCTTAAAGATCAAGGCAGTAAACAGTGAGCTGCAGGTGGATGTCACTGACAACATGTTACAGACTTTATAAATGAGATGAAAACTTCCCCAGTGACACTTGATTAAAAGGGGGTGTTAGTGCTAATGCTAATTTTAAGGTATAATAAATATTGATATGTTGAAACTCTAGAAATATATAAAACAAATCAGAATTTACATTTTAAGTGGTTGTTGATTTCTTTATGTTTCACATTTTAATAAAAGTTAGCATTAGCTGTGAGAAACAGTTAGCTCAGCTTGCTGCTGCGCACAGAGCCCATTACAGGTGTTTTGAATGTAAAAAAAAACAACCTAAAAACATGTATTCTTACTTTGAGAGCGACCTCTCCATTAACTTGTCTAATGCCATGCTCTGGAACCAGTAAAACAAACAAAACATCTCCATGGAGACAAGCAGGTGGCTGATCATCACAAGAAAACGTACAAAGTGCAGCTTTAAATATTATGTTCCCAATTTGCCTTTCAAAACATGCATTATTTTTCTACAGTGCATACTAATATAATGATAAACAAACGACACAACTAAAAGACATTATAATTTATCTAACAACCATTTTCATCCAGCTTGACGCTTAATAGAAGCAAGTTAGTAATTTAAAAAAAAATCTCAATTAATGCCATTTCCATCTGCAGTATTAATAAGTTCTTTTTGCGAACATTGCGGTTTATTTCAAAATAGATGGACTCGAGAAAACTTGAAAATTGTACGGTTTTACTCTCATGTGAAGAGACGTAACTTCATTCATTGCTGTGATTTCATGTTATTTTTTGGAAGTTTAAATTGATAATCTTGGCTTTTATTTGTGTTATTTGCACAGCCAGGGCCTCCTCCAGCTGCAGAAGTGTAGGAGGTGTGCAACGGTTTCAGGATAACGGCTCGAAAATGTGGTTATTTTTGAGTAAAATTTGAATTTAATTTGAATGTTGCTTTGATTTGTTTGCATTTTGGGAGAATTTACCTCGTTTTGAAAAGTGGGTTTAACTCAACTTTTGGAGATTTTTCAGTCAAGTATAAACAAAATATGAAGTACAGCTAAATGCCTTGAAATTTACATATTCTGTAAAACGTTAGCCTTATTTGACATCAAAGGTTCTCTAACTGATTTTGTCTTAAAAAGCTTGAAATAAACAGATTCAGTTCATCTTAAACTATGAATAACCTTTACAACTTTCAGAAGCCAGAGCGAGTTTTGTCGTCACGGTAAAGCTAACAACAACTAGCATGCTACCTGTGCTGTCATTCTCAAATTTGCGTCAATCAAGCTAACCGTTAGCTTGACTGCATTGTCATCATTCAAAACGCCAGAAACGGTGAAAAATGTTGTCTGTCAGTAAAAAAAGTCGCATACAGACTCTTTAAGTAGAACTGCAACTACTGATTTTAAAGAGGTAAAAACCCAAAACGTGTCTCACAATTTTAAGAAATCTTCAGACTAAATGTGTTTCTTTTCTGAAAAAGCACATTTGGACTTTGTTTTGGTAAAAGGTAAAGGCAGTGTAGTGCTATTCTGAAACATCTAGTTCAGAGTTACTGCTCTTTTTTTAATATCTCATGATCAGATCAGAATAAAACATGTTATTTGCTCCTTTACTGCCCCCTGTGGTTGTAGTTGGTATATTTGGCCCCATCTAGCATTAGCTCAAAATTGTAAAATAACAAAGAAGCAAAAAATATGAATAATTTTCTTATTTATCTTGTAAATTAGTCAAGCTAACAAAAACAACAAAAAATAATCACAATACCAGTCAGAAAGCTGATTGGTCGATTGGTTTAACACATTCAGAGTTTAAGTTAAACCTGCTTTTCAAAACAGACTTATTGTACATCTTTATTTCTGGCAGGATGATGTTCGAATTATTTTGTTGCCATGTTTTTGCCATAATTTCAACATCATCATCAACAACATTTTTGTATTGATCGGTTACGATGTTCTTCAGACTTGTAGCTAAGTTTCTGTTTCTGGTCAGCTGCCTTAAAATATCAGTCACATGTTTTGGTTTTCTGCAAATCTTCTTACACTGATATAGCTTTTCCCATGATGCTTTGCTCTCCACGTGGTTTGTTTTGAAGAATGTCAAGTCGAACGGTAGCACGACAGAGGAGCAGAGAGCAGACCTGTTCAGAGTTTGAGAATTTCATTTTTACAGAATAATAATATGCAGAAGTTACGCAAAAAATATGACAATCATTATTTTGTAGGAAATATGGAGGGGAGGTCCCAGCAGACAAAATAAAAGTCCTTTTCCTGCTTTCTCTGGTTTTCAAAATAAAAGTTTCCTACATGCTGAATTTGTTTCTTCTTTTAAACAAACTACTTTACTTTTTTGACATTTATGATCACAAGAATAGAAGAGTGGATGTGCAAGTTGTGGCTTGGGTTTGAGTCAGACTTAAGAGCCACTTTTTTGATTTTGAGACTTGATAAAATGGATTTGGGACTCTGTGACTTAAACAACTGTTTTGAAAACAAATGTACTTTCTGTCCTTAATTTTACAGGAACTTAAACCGTTTGTGACCAAGTCTTTTCTTAAGAAGAATCTTTCACAAAAAGTATTTTAAATAAAAAATTACGAGCTGTATTTTGTAAGATGGAATAATGACTTGAAGCTCAAAGCATAGGACTTGGACTTGACATGCACACACTGACTTTCAAAACAAGGACTTGATTCTATCTCTTCCAAGAGCCATCTGATGTGTGCAGTTCTCCAGCAGTTATTAAGTGACTACAAGTGCAACCTTCAACCTTCAACCTGGAAAAGTTTTTTTTTTTGTCCTCAAACAAAGAGAAAGAATGACCTTTGACCAAAAGTGTTCTTAGAGGCACCGGGAGCCGCTCACAATCTAGACGTGCGTTCACTGAATGTATGAAGACCTTCACACACACTGACTCATTTATCTGCAAACGGGTGACGAGGCCGAGATACAGTATCTCTGCTTTAAGTCTATACGACAGTCAGACGACACTGAAGCGTAAACAGGATTATATTTGAGATTTTACTAAACAATTTGCCACTTTGACAGTTTTCGTTAAGTTCATAATGTTACTTCCTGATTGGACATGAGATGCAAATATGACATAGTTAGAGGTAATTCTACAACTGTTACCTAGCAACTATTTTAAAAACAAGGGCCAGAATCCATCTAATTTATACAATATTTATGATTTGACAAATAATGATACCTGATAACGACTTTATTTTGTTGAATGGCCATTTAAACTGTCAGAAAAACGTGTCAGTTGTCTGTAAATTGTCTCTGTGTTTACAACGGCACGTCGCTGTCTGATGACATCACAGAGGGATTCTGTTGTAGAACCCAGCACTGCTTCCTGTAATTTTTTTTAAACTTTTATTTTTCAAATTTCTTCACAAACTACAACTTCACAAAATGTAAAACTATGATAAATATCTACCACAGGTGCCCTCCCACCAAACTAGGCCATGATTAGAAAAACACGTGAACATTTATATAGACTTTTAAGTTTTAAGTTACTTCTTCCAGCACTGACAAAACCAAAGAAAGCTACACGTGTAGAGAGAAATAAAACAGATCCCTAAACCAGATCATTTATCCACGCTGGGCTTATTTTGACACATAAATAGCCTTTCAGCTCGTGCATCAGGTTTACCTCATAAGGCCGGAGCGTTTCACTGACGAAAGGTGTTGAAACCGTGGAAAAAGATGAAGATTGCATAAGACTCGATCTGTTCCTTAAAAGGAGACGATTGTTGGAGCTGAAAATCCCTGGAGTCTGGTTTTAGCTCCTTCACTTCTGTCTCCACTAAACGCACCTCAGGGCCGCACAGTTAAAGATGCACCGTGTAACTTTTCAGGTGGCTGCTTGTCACCATGGAGATGTAATTTCTTTCTCTTAATTGTTCCACAGTATCTATCTTGAATGTATTTAATTGTGGTTCTTACCTTGACAAAACATGGATTAAAAAAATTATGTATATATAGAGTGCTTTTCTGATATTAGACAAATTAATAAAATAAAATCATTTGTTGTACATTTACAATTTAGTTTATGACAGCAGCAAATATACATTTATTTTTAAGAACAATTTTTTACAACCACATATTTGACATAATTATCTTTGGACATATACATAAACGCTAGAAGATCGTTTAACAAAAGGAAAAGAGACAATAATAAAAACAAAAACATAATATTACAAAACTCAACATACTTTAAGACTGAAACCGAGATTTAAATTCAAAACATCTGAATTACATGTTAATACAACAGATCCTAGATTACATGAGACAAAATGTACACATACTGCATGTAAATATAAGCAAATCTGTCGCTTAAAACTAAAAATAAAATATTCAACGAAACAAAAAAAATAAAAATGATGGTAATAACAAATGCATTCGTCTTGTACATCACTTCTCCAGAGCACAATGTCGCACATCGGCTCCAGCGACCACCACCAGCCGCCGTCACAAACTACATTCACACAGAATCAGGCAATGTGCGTGAAGTGTCTTGCCCGAGGACACGACGACAATACGTAAACGCTGACCGGAACCAGCCGTGCTTTAAGTGCACATGACAAGATCTCGTGCTGTTCTAATTATGACTTTGTTTGGTGAATTAGTCTCCGTGGTAACTATTTATCAGAGTTTTACGTCAGTCGAGTGGCAGTTTGTGAAGAAATGTTTAATAAAAGAAAAATTACAGGAAGTAGCGCTGAGTTCTAAAACAAAATCTCTCTGTGATGTCATCATAATATCGTCTACAATAAACATTTGAGAAAAAAGTGAAAAATAATGCAATTCCAACTTAATGACTCCTTAACATAAACCTAATCCAAATCCTCACTTTAATCTTCCCCTGATTATTTTTGACAGTATATTTATCACAAACATTGAGTATTTATCTACTGTTTAAGGGTTTTATTTTTATTTTTATTTTTGTCATTATGAGCACTGGTAGAGCAATTGCAATTTAAAGGTTATTTTTATTAGTTTTTTATTCTGTGCAGCACTTGGAAATATTTCAATTCATAAAATGTGCGATAGAAATAACGTGGACAGTAAAAATAGTGAAAAATAACAGCATAAATTCTGCCCCTGGACGAAATGCGGAACATTTAAACAATAATAAACAAAATAAAGGTGTTATCAGGTAATGTTATGTGTCTAATTATAACATGTGCATTTTTGCCCTTGTTTACAGTCTGGTTGCTAGGTAACAGTGGTAGAATTGCTTTTATCTTTTATGTCACATCTGCTGCTCGTGTTTAGCCAGGAAGTAATATTATAAACTTTACAAAATTGTCAACCTGGGGACAAATAAGAAACAATTTTAGTACGACCTTAAATTTAATGAAAAAGTGAGTGAAATGTGTCGTCTAACCTGACACATGCACTTTAACTTATCTTTTCTCATTGTTATAAAAAAAAAATTGTCAAATAACCAAGAAACAAAGACAGCCACCGAGTGAAACATCATTAAACTGGAAAGAACAAACATCCTGAACACATCCATATTTCGCTTGCATAGAAAAGCCACAAGAAGCATTTAAATCAGTGAATAATGTCAGTGCATTTAAAACTCTCAAATTAATTATCAAAATATTGATTCTTTATATCTATTCTCTATCACAAAATCTGATGTCACAAAACGTTTTTAAATTTAAAAACTAAATCCAGAACAATCTTTAAAAGGTCCTATACATTCTTAGTACTGATATTATTTTCTGTGGTAAAATGTAAAGGCCTTTAAGCAATGTTTACAGTTTTCAAACGGTAAAAACAAATCTATTTCATTTTAAACATTGAGGAATGGTTTACATTCCTCATTTTCCCAACGCATTTCCAAAATCCCAATTCTTCAACGTTAGAAGTTTCTAATAGTGTTGTCACAATAGTAAAACGTTGTTTTATTTTTGATATTACAACAAAATGCTCTTTTTTAGATAGAATAGAATATACTTTTAACATACAATAATTGCAGTGGGTTAAAGTTAGTTACTTTAATATTACCATGTGGTCACATATTAGCTCTGATATAGTTCAAGATCAGTTAAAAAAAAATATTCATAAAAGGTGTTTTAAATTTTTTAGGGCTACAAGATTAACCTCAATCAAATCGAAATTTTAATAAACAAATTGCAAAGACAGCAATTTTTGAAGCACCAGAATTATAAACCATAAACAACAAAATCTAATGCTGCATAAAATCTGTCCAAACCTGTTCTGAAATCTATGTGTAGCATATATGTGGGGTATGCCACTAAGAAAAGGGGTTGGAATGAATTTGGAGATAGGCTAGACCAGAAGAATAGACACGGCTCACTGGGAGGTGGGTGAACAGGAAATAATAATACAGACAAGTATATAAGTTTAAGTGGCTGGTGCCATATATTGAAAAAAAGTGCAAAGTGATAACAAACATACATATACCAAATATTTACAAATTCTGCAGAATATATATTTACAAAAAAGAAAAAGGTACCAATATGATCAAGTGAAGTAGCTCTATCGGATTGATAGGGTTTGAGTTCAGTATTTCAACAAAAACGAAAAACAACAAGCAACAACGTCCTGAGGCTCCCAAAAGAGGAGATGAACTGTTAGCCACAGTGTGTGGGCTTAATTGTCCATAAGCAGAGAACCAGAATGTGTATATTGAACAGGGTTTTGGGAGTGGACAGGCTACAGCCTCCTACCGGACCGCAGAAGGTGTATGCTGTTGATTTTGACTTTCGGGTTCGTTTAGGCTCATTAGCTCGCCATCCAGATCAACTACCAGGCACCGGGCACACCTTGGACACCTGGCACTCCTGGCACACCTGGCCTGTTAAATAAACAGTACCACTTTCAGAACAAAATAAATAACTTAGATGCTAGCTAGCTTTTCAATTTTTTAGCAGTGTACACATTAATATCAAATATACATTCTATTTGTGAAAAATACAATCAATTAGTAAAAGTGCGTCAGATCAACACAACTAGCTTGTTGAACAACAAATAAAACAACAAAAGGCTACAGTGGCCAATATGCACTTAAAAATGGTGTTACATTACCATATCAATGCACCGTGAGTTAAAACACAGGTAAGCCTGCAGTGATATGGTGATGTGACGCAGTACAACAAAAACACACAGACTCACCAATTCCCGTTTCAATTTGCGCACAGCGGTCTACAATCAGCGTCAGCGACGATGGTAGGGGCTCCTACAAGTTTTACAATATATAGCGAAGTTTAAGAACATGGATGATAAGGAAAAGCAGATATAAAGTGATATATTCGTTCACAAACCTGCGCAGCCGTCCTGTTTCGTCCCTCTCCCGACTTCTGGCAGGAGAGGAGCGAACAGGGCTTGTAAGGAGCGCTGCTCGAACGCGATTGGTCGGTGTGTTCTCGCGAGAGAAAGCGTGACCTAGTGGTGCGTTCACAAAACTAGGAATTTTTATGTTTAACCGCAGTTAGTGCATTTTTTAAACCTGGGTTACATCCTCCCCGCCTTAAATCGTGCACGTCCCGTTGCATGTTAAAACTAGACATTATGAACGGACGAAAGACGGTTATCTGTATTAGCACTGATGCCCAATGCATCCGACAAGCTATGTAACATGGTTTGAACGACAGATATTAACGGGTTGCCAACTGTGGGATATTGGAGTCTTTGTGGTTGTGTCCTTTGACGATGTGAACGTCTTAGGGTACTGTCAGCTATGTCAGAGTCATTGTCAGGTGGCTCAACTGGATTGGACTCTCCAGGAGGATCTTCAACTGAACCAACGACAGGATCTTCGGTAAGTATTTCTTCGGGTTCAGGTAGGTTTACAGGTAAGTCATTGTTCTGGGTTTCAATTTGAATGGTTTCTTGTGTATTTTCTTCCACATCAGACTGCTCACTGCTGGACTCTGCGACAGAGGCTGGGGTACTGAAGTGGGAAGATGTTTGCTCCCTTTGGTCTTCAGCTTCTACAGGATGATCAGAGGCAGGCGAACTTGGGTTCACAGTCTCAGTGGGCGGATCCATGACAGGAATGGGGCGCTGTCTCTCCACTGAAAAGTGGACTGTAGGTGGGTTTTGATGGTAAGATGCCAAGCTCTCTAGATCTTCGTCTTCATCAGCAGGAGTGTCTGTGGAGGGGTCTGGATTGATGCTTTGCTGCCGAGTTCTGGGTCTCTGGACAGGTGAGTGTGTTTCATGTTGCAGGTTCTCATCACCGTCCTTGAGGAATGCACATGGTAGGAGGAGGTCTCGGTGCAGTGTCCGCATGGGTCCATTGCCAATTTCTGGCTTCACTTTGTAAACAGGAAGATCTCCTGCTCGGTGGACCACAACATGAACTTCTTGCTCCCATTTGTCAGAGAGCTTCTGCTTCCCTCGTAGGCGGACATTTCTGACGAGCACACGGTCCCCTGGTACCAGTGCTGATGGAATCACCCGATTGTCGAATCTTGCTTTGTTGCGATCAGCAGATTTTGATGAATTCTTGGCAGCGATTTCAAAGCTTTCTTGTAATCTTGATTTTAGTGATTGAATGTATTGCGAATGGTTCTTGTGCTGAGGTTCACGCAATGGTAGTCCAAATGCAATATCAACAGGTAACCGGGGAGTTCTTCCAAACATTAGCTCATATGGAGTGAATCCCGTGACCTCGTTCCTAGTGCAATTGTAGGCGTGAACTAGCGGTTTTACATGTTCTTTCCAGCTTGATTTTTGTCTTTGCTCCAGAGTTCCCAACATTGCCAACAACGTCCGATTGAAACGTTCCACTGGATTTCCTCTCGGATGGTATGGAGTTGTGCGACTCTTCTGAATGCCAGCAACTTCACAAAGTTCTTTGATGAGCTTTGATTCAAAATCCCGTCCTTGATCTGAGTGAATTCGCTCCGGTATGCCATAGTAGATGATGAAGTTCTCCCATAACGTTTTTGCTACAGTTTTTGCTGTTTGATTGGGTGTGGGAATGGCAACGGCGAATTTAGTAAAGTGATCGGTGAGGACTAAGATGTTTTGAGTATTGCTGGAATCTGGTTCGAGGCTGAGGAAATCCATGCACAAAAGTTCAAGTGGTCGTGACGTTGTGATACTGACAAGTGGGGCAGCTCTTTCAGGTAAGGCTTTTCTACGCACACAGCGGCCACAGGTCTTGATCTTTCGCTCCACATCCATCGCCATCCTGGGCCAGTAGAATCTTGTACGGACGAGATCGAGAGTGCGTTCGATCCCCATGTGGCCCATGTCATCATGGAGGCTTTTTAGGACTGATGGACGCAGATCTTCAGGGAGTACGAGTTGATAGGAGAGATCTTCATTTTCTCGCCTTCGCCGATACAGTACTCCATCCACGAGCTCCAACTTTGACCATTCTCTGAGTAAGAGAGGAAGTTCGGGGAGCTCTGCTCTTGCTGTTGGCGGGATCTTCTCCCCCGTCTCAAGCTGGTGGATAAGCTCTCTAATACAAGGATCAGCGTGTTGCTTTTCTTTGATGTTGAGAGTGGGAATGAGTGGCAGCTGGTGATGACCTTCAGAGCTGTAATTGTCAGGAATTATGTCAGCATTTGTGGACAGCGACTCAACCAGGGCGAAGCCAATCTGACCGTGGTCCTCCGGAGATGTTGCTCGGACCAGATGACGTTGGCAGATGGCGTTCACGATTTCTTCAGAGATGGTATCAGAGTCTGCTGTATGCTGGGAGATGAACTGGTGGATAAGTTCATGATCTTCAGGTGAATCGTTATTGGAGCATTGGTGAGGGCGTCGTGAGAGAGCGTCAGCGTCGATGTTCTGCTTACCAGCCCGGTAGAGGAGTTTGAAGGAGTAGGTGGATAAGGCAGCCAACCAGCGATGTCCAGTGGCATCCAACTTTGCAGAGGTTAGGATGTAGGTGAGGGGGTTGCTGTCGGTGACCACCGTGAACTCTGCTCCGTACAAGTAGTCTTGGAATTTCTCTGTGACGCTCCACTTTAGGGCCAGAAATTCGAGTTTGTGGGCTGGGTAGTGGCTCTCACTCTGCGATAACCCACGACTAGCGTAGGCTATAACCCTCAGCTTTCCTTCCTGTTCCTGGTATAATGCAGCTCCAACTCCCGTCACGCTGGCATCGGTGTGGAGGATGTAGGGACGAGTGGAGTCTGCAAACCCGAGGACTGGAGCAGTGGTGAGTTTCTTGATTAATGTCTCGAAGGCAAGTTGACAGCTGGGACTCCACCTTTCTCCAAACGGTTGATTTGGACTGTAGATTGGTGTCTTGTGGGATCCCGGTTTCTTCGACTTTCGAGCTGGTGCATACCCTCGAGTCAGGTTATTGAGTGGCTTGGCAATGATGGCGTAGTCTTTGATGAAGCGGCGGTAATATCCCGCGAAGCCCAGGAAGGATCGAAGTTGTCTGAGTGTTGTGGGAATTGGCCAGGTTTTTATTGTCTTGATCTTCTCTGGGTCTGTTTCCACGCCTCGTTCTGACACAATATGTCCCAAGTAACGAACGGATGTCTGGAAGAATCTGCACTTCTCAGGTGATAACTTCAGCCCGTATTCCTGCAACCGGTCCAGGACTCTCAGGAGACGACGCTCGTGCTCTACCAAGGTGTCAGAGAAGATGATGAGATCATCGAGGAACACCAACACTTCCTTCAGATGGAGGTCTCCCATGCACCGCTCCATCAGACGCTGGAATGTGCTCGGCGCATTTGTGACACCTTGAGGCATCCGGTTAAACTCCCAAAATCCGAGGGGCGTAACGAAGGCGGTCTTCGGTTTATCCTCCTCGCACATCTCAATCTGGTAGTAACCGGATTTCAAGTCAAGCACTGAGAACCATTTGGAACCAGAGAGGGCTGAGAATGACTCTTCGAGATTTGGTAGGGCATATGAATCTTTTATTGTCTGGAGGTTTAACTTGCGATAGTCGATGCACAATCTAACTTCACCATTCTTCTTTCGAACCACCACAACAGGAGATGAAAAGGGTGATGACGAGTCCCTTATAACACCGGCTTCCAGAAGCTCGCGTAGATGGCGGCGGACAGCTTCGATATCTTGAGGATGGATAGGCCGGGCACGTTGTTTGAATGGTGTATTGTCGTGGAGTGGAATGTGATGTTTGACAGCAGTTGTGCATCCAAAATCCAGATCATGTTGTGAAAATACCTCGAAACTGCATTGAGCCTCTCCGTGACCCTCTTCTTCCACTCTGGTGACAGTGGAGAATCACCAAAGTCGATGTTCAGGCTGGATGATGGTTCCTCAGCTGGGCGATGAGTCACGTGATGTTCAGAGAGGATGCAGTGGTATGCCTCAAGATCAGCGATGACACTGTAGGGTGGTATGAATGTGCCTTGCTCAGATTCATTTGTGATGACCACAGGGACCTTGTATGGTGGGAGAGCTGGAAGAGATATGAGACAACTGCTGACGCACAGTCCACCAGGCAGGGTGGAGGCAGGATGTTGTAAAAGGACACTCTGGCATAATGGCGGAGAGGAGACTTTAGCTGAGCCCTCGATGACAATAGTGCGGCCGGCGGAACACGCACTGGAGCCTTGCTTAGAAGCCTCACAACTCCAACGCGTTGCCTTGATCCTTCTGCTGGTGTGACAGCTGAAGCGTCTTCAACACAGCTCTGTATCCGTGGGCACTGGGATGAAATGTGGAATGTTCGCCAATATACTGCTCATACAGCGGTTCCAAGGTGTTCATGCCGATGAGGACAGTAGATAGGACATCTGGGTGTGTGTCAGGAACGACCAGAGCGAGTGTGGATATTTCATGTTCTTCTCCAACAAAGTCTCTGGGGAACTGTACAGTGATTTCAACATAACCAAGATATGGGACGTTCTGACCAGCAGCGCCTTCGACTTGGAGTAGATGTTGTAATGGGTGAATGGGCTGTTCATGAAGATGGCGGTTGTAGAATGAAACTGGTATTGTGGTCACCTGTGATCCGGTGTCGAGCAGGCACTGGTAAGTGTGACCAGCAATGTTTACTTCAGCTGTGCATCTTGATCCGATGAGTCCTTTAGGTAGCCTTGTGTTTGGCCCTGGACTGGGCTGTTGTAGCTCTGCACAGTGAACGCTGTTCTTTGCGGGACAGTGTGGGTCCTGCGCAGTTCCTGTGTGTCCCACGACAGGAACCGATTCTAGTTTAAATGATTATTGGGAGGTTGATTTCGTTGCTGCCACCTTTGCTTCTTTTCGTTGAACTGTTTTTGTTTTGAGCTGACGAGCGCTGGGTTAGGACGGTTCTCACATTGCGGCTTGATGTGTCCGTCTTCACCACAGCGGAAGCAGAAACCAGGCTTGGGACTTGATGATGCAACATTTGTATGTGGAAATGTCCTTTGTCTTTGTGGCTTTGGGACTGGAGGTATTCTTGATGGATATGACTGTTGAGTGTAAGCGGATTGGGAGGCAGTTAGGGCGGCGAGTTGTTGTTGTATCTCCGCCATTTGTTTCTTGAGCGAGGACAGGGCAGCACCAACTCCATCTTCTTCCACCGCGAACTGAGCTTGAGCAGCAACTCTTTGTTTAGAAGTCCCAAGATGTTGCTTCATTCGTTGAGCTTTGCTTGCTTCACGATCTTCTTCAGTTCTTAATAGCAGTAGCAGTTCGGCAAATGAAGGTGGGTTGGTTTTTCTCTGCTTCAGCTGGAGCTCAGAGATGAGGCTGTTATCCCAGCATCCCCTGCAGAATTGACTGAGCAGGTGCCTGTTCACTTCGCTTAACTTCACTCCTCCCCGCTTAACGGCTAGACTCAGGGCTACTTGCAGTCGCTGTAGGTATGCAGATGGTTTTTCACCCGAGTCTTGTAAAGTGTCCATGAATTTTACATAGAGTTCTTCTCCATCTTGTACTGTCCCATAAGCGGAGTCGAGATGTTGGATGTAGGTTTCTGCTGGAAGGTCTGGACTGAGGTGTTTCACGATGTCAGCAGCAGGTGGCAGGAGACTGTCGAGAATGTATCTGGATCTTTGCATTTCTGATATGGCAGTGTCTTTCAGAACGAGGTCCACACCAGAACGCCATGTATCGTAGTCCACTTCGTGTTGTGGGCGAGGGACTTTTCCAGAGAACACTCGCAGTCTGTGGGATGAGCGCACATGGAGGGCAGAGTCGTCACTTTTTACAATGTGTTCCACAACATACCTCTGTATTTCCGGTGGATTGAGTTCAGCAGTGGCTATGTTATGGACTGGCAGAGGAGAAGAAGCAGGAGCCATGTTATTGATTGCTGGAGCGGCGGCCATTTTGTGGTGTTGAGCAGGTGCGGCAGCCATTTTGTGTTGTTGAGCAGGTGCAGCAGCCATTTTGTGTTGTTGAGCAGGTGCAGCGGCCATTTTGTGAGCTAGTGGATTGACTTGTTGCTCTGTAGTTTGAGGTGAGGGGCGCAGTTCTGCGACAGCTTCGTTTATTTGGGTCATCAGTTCCTGTAGGACTTCAGTAAAATCTTGTCCAGACATTTTAGCCACTTGTTTTAAGTCCGCCAAGTAAGTCTGTGTCTTTTCGCAACCTACACTAGCAGCGTAAATTTTTGACAGATTTTTAACGCAGTATTCATTGTGTGCAGGTTTAAATTTATACGGCAGTATCGGACCCAATAAATCAAAAGGTGAACCAGTTTTAAACTCAACTACAAGCATGTCATGGTATTCGCTGTCTGGAGAGTTTATCATAATGGAACGCTCTAGGGCACCATATTGGAGCAGAAAATCCTCTACCTCATCAACTTCACATTTTGGTTGGCAACTCACTATAACCGCGTTTGGTATTTTAATATCGAGGGAATCAAAAATGTCCATGTTTCAATGAATTGGTGAGACTGCAAAAACAAAAATTATTATTATTAACTGTTATACCACCTCCTGGCTGGCTACGCCACGTTTTCTGTAGCATATATGTGGGGTATGCCACTAAGAAAAGGGGTTGGAATGAATTTGGAGATAGGCTAGACCAGAAGAATAGACACGGCTCACTGGGAGGTGGGTGAACAGGAAATAATAATACAGACAAGTATATAAGTTTAAGTGGCTGGTGCCATATATTGAAAAAAAGTGCAAAGTGATAACAAACATACATATACCAAATATTTACAAATTCTGCAGAATATATATTTACAAAAAAAGAAAAAGGTACCAATATGATCAAGTGAAGTAGCTCTATCGGATTGATAGGGTTTGAGTTCAGTATTTCAACAAAAACGAAAAACAACAAGCAACAACGTCCTGAGGCTCCCAAAAGAGGAGATGAACTGTTAGCCACAGTGTGTGGGCTTAATTGTCCATAAGCAGAGAACCAGAATGTGTATATTGAACAGGGTTTTGGGAGTGGACAGGCTACAGCCTCCTACCGGACCGCAGAAGGTGTATGCTGTTGATTTTGACTTTCGGGTTCGTTTAGGCTCATTAGCTCGCCATCCAGATCAACTACCAGGCACCGGGCACACCTTGGACACCTGGCACTCCTGGCACACCTGGCCTGTTAAATAAACAGTACCACTTTCAGAACAAAATAAATAACTTAGATGCTAGCTAGCTTTTCAATTTTTTAGCAGTGTACACATTAATATCAAATATACATTCTATTTGTGAAAAATACAATCAATTAGTAAAAGTGCGTCAGATCAACACAACTAGCTTGTTGAACAACAAATAAAACAACAAAAGGCTACAGTGGCCAATATGCACTTAAAAATGGTGTTACATTACCATATCAATGCACCGTGAGTTAAAACACAGGTAAGCCTGCAGTGATATGGTGATGTGACGCAGTACAACAAAAACACACAGACTCACCAATTCCCGTTTCAATTTGCGCACAGCGGTCTACAATCAGCGTCAGCGACGATGGTAGGGGCTCCTACAAGTTTTACAATATATAGCGAAGTTTAAGAACATGGATGATAAGGAAAAGCAGATATAAAGTGATATATTCGTTCACAAACCTGCGCAGCCGTCCTGTTTCGTCCCTCTCCCGACTTCTGGCAGGAGAGGAGCGAACAGGGCTTGTAAGGAGCGCTGCTCGAACGCGATTGGTCGGTGTGTTCTCGCGAGAGAAAGCGTGACCTAGTGGTGCGTTCACAAAACTAGGAATTTTTATGTTTAACCGCAGTTAGTGCATTTTTTAAACCTGGGTTACATATGGGTTTTTGTTTATTAGTTTGTCAGTTCTGAGGCCTATTTCAGTCTAAATCTAAATATAACTCTATTTGTCAAAATGTTTATAACGTGAACTTTTAATAAGATTCTGTTCAAACACAATCGAAAATCTAACTGCAATCCCAATACTTGAGAAATCGCAATTAGATAAGTTTTCCAAACACTAAAATTACAAATTTTCCTTGACATTTTCATGCAATTTTGGCTCCATCTGAGCCATTAACCTTCTTTCAGCTCAAGGCATGTTTGCATCCTATGTATGCAGATTTCAGAAAATCAAATATAATGCTTTTTAATGCTGCATTTCACGATTTTTAATGCTATAATCAACGTCAAAACAAGACATTTACGCATTATCACGTCAGTAGAATGACCAAAATATAATACCACTATAACACTAATATTAATATTCGAAAAGCTAATTTATATGAAATTCAAACCAAATGTATGATTTGAACCCTGTCTTTTACTTTTTAGATGACTTTATCAAAGCTATTAACATCTAGATTCAACAAATCCAGTACATCTGGGATTCAAAGTAATTTATTTTATATTTCATATTTATTGTCAAACTGTTTTTTAGATTTCGTTCCTGTGGGGATTGAATTTAATGTTTTTTAATGCATTTTAAGGCCTTATTTTTGTCCAAATTCGTTAAATGACTTTCAGTGCCGCAGAAACCCTGATCTATGGACCAGTTAATGATTACTATATTAGTTGACCATTATTTCTAAAATCGATTAGTTGCGTTTAATCAGTTAACCAAGCCCTAAACATTTTTAGTATCGAAATCGAGTTTGAAGTTTTAGTATCGTGACAACTCTACTCAAGATAAAACATGACGGAAAACCTCAGAATAACAAAGCATAATATTAAAAATCAAGACAAACTGAGATCCTGCTGGTCAGATTTTGCCCCTGAGCGCCTCGATAACTTGACACAGCTGCGCTCGGTCCCTGTAGGCCACGAGTCCCCCGCCGTTTGCCCAGCAGTCCGCCCCCGACACCCCGCCGTTGGGCTGGTGATACGTCAGTTCTGCTCGCGTTAACCCGGACTCCAGCGCCGCGCTCAGGTCCACCACGCCGCCGCCGATGGCCTTGAGCAGCACGTGGGGAGCGCACGAGTCCCACTTGAAGGTGCTGCCCTCCGAGAGCACGTAGACGTCGGCCAGGCCCTGGATGACGCACAGGATCTTGAAGCCGGCCCCCGAAGCGTACATGAGTTTGTCGCGGCTGCAGACGGACGAGAGCGCGTCTTTGACACAGGGTTTCTCGCTGGAGCTCAGGACCGCCGACAGATCCGGACCAGAGCTGGGTTTGGGTCGGGACACGGAGCAGAGGTTCAGGCCATCGCAGGACACGCCCCAGAAGTGCTGCCCTCGCCAACTGTGCAGGAAGATCATATCAGTGTTATTCTAGGATAGTATTATTTTTAAGATTATTTAGTGGGAGAAGTATAATTTCACTAAGAAAAAAAGAGTTATGATTACTACAATATTTCAAAAGATCCAGAATCAAAAGTACACTTCTTATGTCAAATAGACTTAGAGGCCAAATGAAGTTGACTGCAAATTTTTCAATGATTCTCTCACATTAGATCTAAATTCTACGGGTTTTAAGTGTTTGTGTTGGAAAAAGCAACACATTTGAATTTCCAGAGTAGGAAGATCAGTTAGTTACACTACAACTGTCTGCTTACATTAGCCCGTCGGGACAAGCTAGCAGCATTTCCCATTGATAGATTAGACAACGGTTGCCCCCTGTTGTCTAATTTTGTCCCCCATAAACTAAAAACAAGCAAAACCATAAACCACTATGACAACTAATACTTTTGTCTGTTATTTTATCAAAAAAAAAATCTATACCTATGCCACCATAGTCTCAGCAGCATCTATGGGAAACACTGAGCTAACTTTATTAATTCCCTCTGCTGCCAGTAGATGGAGTGATAACACCAATCCTGACTCCTGACGGAGAGCGAGTCATGTAAGCAGCTTAGATACATTACTTTAAGTTCTAAACCATGAGATGCCAAAGTAAAGATACTCATGAAGAGAAGCAGGAAATGTACTTTTGTATCATGTAGTAAAACGTAACGTGAAAGGAAACCAGAGAACTCAAATGATCAAAATTGGAATGTGAATGGAATTTAAGAATACAGAGGAGCAGCTAAGATTATGAGCAAATGATGACGTCAACAAAAGGAAAGACATTTTAAGCTTTCAGCGAGAGAGAAACTAGATATTCAAACATGCGCAAATGAACTTCAGGTATGTTTTTGATGACAAAACACTGTTACAAGGTCAAAGGCCAAAAAAAGTCAGTAAATCCTGTTAATGCTTTAATCCCTCAGTATTTCCAGACTCACCCGCTGCCGTCCGGCGCCCTGTGGTTGAAGGGCTGGTTGATGACGCCCATCACTGGCTCCCCGCTGCTCCGGAGGTAAACCCCGATCAGGACCAGTGCACAGTGCAGCCCTGAGGGGCACAGCACCCCCTGCTGGAGCTCCTCCTCTTTGCCCTCGATGTACTGACTCGTGGCATCTGCTCACACAAAACACAAACGTGATTTTTATCTGTTCTTATATTATTGTCTTCACTGGTGATGTAATGTGCAAAAGGGCAGACGTGAGCGTGAACACACACGTCTTCTGAACTGAATGAAATACTGAATTCATTTTAGGGTTTTTACAGAACAGGAATGTATGCTCTGTAAAAAATTCCACTTTTCCCCTTCTCCTCCTCCCTTTTAAGGACTGCAGATGGAAATTAGCTTCCAAAACCATAATCTGGAACAAACATCTTTGCCCTCGAGCATTATGTAACTGTACATTGTCCTGTTAAATAAAAACATGAAATCTGGGATATTATGTAATTTGTTGTAGTTTTAAGATTACAATCAACCACCTCTCTCTGTTAAACAGACACATCTGATGGAGTGAGGACTAATGAGGAATGATCACAGCCTGGATCAGCAGGGAAAGATATGATCATAAAATATGGTTTAATTCATGCAGGTCAAACTTTGCAAACCTGGCCTTACGCTGTGGATTTGTGAACTCACAAGTATCAGCAGAATTCATTTTGCTGCACAAGATTAAACCTTTGCAACCATTCAATTTCGACATGTTTACAACTATGGATGTATAATAAGTTTGTTCTAATATTTATATGAGTGATATTGGGGGATTTTGTTCCTATCCACATTTCCCTGATAAAGCAGGCTGGTTTGTCAATTTTACATGAAAAACATGAGCATTTAATTCCCAAACAATGGCTGGCTAAAACAAAACCTTACTGGCTGGTTAAAAAACACACTGCAACTGCTCTCACTGGAAAGACTCACTTATAAAGGTTTCATTCTTTGACGTCTGAAGGCCTGACATTGAATACATTGGTGAGGATCATAATATCACGCCACAGAAAGGAGAGTTTGTCTGCTTATTCGTCATGAAAACGTACCCCTAGAAAATACATTTGCTGTACATTCAGGGCAAGAGTTAATTTATCAACTTATCTACAACCTTCCTTAAATTTGCCGGCCTTGTCCCGCATTTTAAAATCAACACTGATAAGGACAAACATCAAATAATCCCTTCCAGACCCCAGATTCCCATGTATGTTAAACCTTTAGCCTCCTGTGGTAGCTCTCTCTTACCAATGGGGTCGATCCAGATGCCCAGTTGTGAGGGCTGGAGGGGGACGCTGAGCCCGTCCAGGTCGGCGTCGATGGAGCTCGGGTCTTGGTGAATGGCTCGAGCCAAAAGTGAAGCCGCCGTTGAGTCTCCGTCTAAAACTTTGGCCAATAACGCAGCCGTTTCTGCCTCAGAGGCGCAGACGGTCACCACAACGCTCTCTCCTGCAAAACAAACAAATCAGTTCAAGATAAAACATAAAAGTCATATCCTACATTTGACTTTTCCTTATCCAGCGCTGAACGATTAGACCAATGCTACACTGTATATTTCTCCATCTTATTACACGTTTGTGACTCCATTCCCACTATAAATGGTACAAACTTTTTATTTTTTTAAATTTATTTTTAACTTTTTGAGTCGTGACACACTTTTTTGGTTGAAAAGATACCATGGCACACCACCTTTTAGACTTTTTAGTTAAAAATCCGGTATAGAATAATGTCTATTTCTTTAATTGTGTCTTTTTCAGATTGTTTTGCGTTCTTTTTTGGTGTAGAAATATGTTCAGGTCACTCCAAAATGGCCTATTTTTGGTTGAAATGTTTGCATGCAGCCTAAACTATAGCCCAAGCTTTCAAATTTGGTTTAGATCTTTGGACATGTTTGGACCAGCTGCAGAGGTAAAATAGTTTGTTAAAGGTGTAATGTGTAAAAAATGATAAAAAACAATAACATCTCTAAATTTATTCCACGTTTGAACACCAGACGCCATATTTTTGTTCATTTTTCAACATCACAATGAGATGTTAGCGTTCCAATTTCTTTTTTTCTTTTCTTTCCCTCGATCAGCATTTACATGAACGGGGTTCTCGTCAAACCGGAAGTGCGTTTACTACAGGAGTGTGATCTGTGGCAAAAAGAGGCAAAAGTGGGTGGAATAAGGTCCATAGATGTTTAGAAAAATTAAAAAATATATGGATTGATTACACATTTTCATAATGTGACTACAGTGATCCCTCGCTATATCGCGTTTCATCTTTCACGGCTTCGCTGCTTCACGGATTTTTTTTACAGTGTGGATATTTTTACAGTGCATTGTGCTCTGAATCCTGATTGGCTCAGGGCCTTTACTGTTGTCTAGAAATAAAATATTGACGCTGTACTGTATTGGTTTTTCACTTGTCAACAGTTTTCGTTTCTGTACATTCTGCCAACTTTACGTTTGCATTTTTTCTCTGTGACAAAACCCACAATGTCGAAGAAACGCTCTGTGCCGACAACGTAGAAACAGAGGCTACAGGGGGCGGAGTCAGGACGAAGAGGCACAGACTGTGAAATACGCCAGTGACAATGTTTACAACCTTGTATTACTATATTAAAATTATTGTTTTACACAAATTTTGGGCTTTAAAACAGGTTTTGATTTTTGGTTTCATTCCATAGTTCAGTATTGCATTGTAAAATAATAAAAAATAAAGCTGTGACTACTTCACGGATTTCACTTTTCACGTGTTATTTTTGGAACGCAACACCCGCGATAAACGAGGGATCACTGTATATTCAAACAGAAAACTTTAAAATACGGCAAAATGTATAAAATGTCTTATGCTCATTAGTTACCACAAAGCTGATTAGTCTCATCAAACTTTCACTCTTTAATAATTTTTTTCTGAAACGTCAAGAAGAAAAATGAATGTGAAGAACTGTCGACCTCGATTAGTTCTCACACAGAACACAAACATTCTCACTCCTGTTGCTCCCTTTCAATCTAAATGCTGTGGTCAAATTTGACTTTAGTGAAATCCTGCTGCCGCTCCAGACTCACCGAGCCCGTTCTCAAACTTGTTCGACTCTTCTCCATTAATGAAACCAACCATTTCAGGAAACTGCAAAAAAGGAATAACATGTACATTTTAATTTTAATTACAGAAGCAAAAACCATAAATGACGCTTTGTGAGAGCCATCATTAGAAAACAAACATCATTTTAACTACTTTCTGCTAACAAAAATGTCACTTCTTCTATTTTTACAAGTTAGGAATCGCTTTTATTAATTTTCCATATAGATTTTATTTACTAAATTCTACTAGATTCAGTGTCCAAACATAATTTAAAAAGCCTGAGTGCATGATCAGAAGCATGGTTAAGCCTGCCATGATAACAAATTTGGATGTACAATATATTGCTTCAGAAAAACGATTAACAATAATATTGAAACTACTTTATGCCACAATGACCTTAAAGCCAGATTATCCCATTTTCTAAACAAGCAACAAATAAACAGCAGAATTAAACAGTTAAGTACTTAACTGATATCTATAAAGAGTCATAAACGTGATTTATTCCACCCTTTACGACTCAAATATCACACAAATGCAGAAGAAAGAAAATGTTCACAAGATAAATGTTGAGGCTGAAAATATATTGTTCCACTTTCAAATACTGAATGATAAGTTGATATAGTAATTGTTGTGACAGGCCTAAGTATGGACTATTTAAAAACAAAGTTATCAACAAGGAAATCATAAGACAAATTGGCCTTGAAGAAGATTTTATCAAGAACAGCCAGAAAAGAAAACTGGAAAGGAGAACTGCAGCAAAGAAGAGCAGAAGGAGACAACGATTAATGTGGACAGAGAACATCACGAAATGGACCGGAAAGATCTAGATGGGCGCGATCAGAAAAGCTGTGAACCGAGACGACTGTGGCGTCCAACTCTGCACAGGACGATCACTTACTTGTGCTCCGACATTGTGCCGTATCATCTCCTGGATAATGACGTCGGCGAGCGTTTTAAAATCCTGGACAAACTTCTTGTTCTTGTCCGCGCCGGTTTTCTCCTGGACGAGGAGCTGGAACAGTGGCGCCTCCTGTCTGCAGACCCGAGCAACGTTAGCCGCCTTCTCTGCCACTCGGAGCAGCAACTTCAGCAGGTCCGCCATGTCTGAGCGCAGAGGAAAGACTTTAGGAGGCAAATAATAATAATGATGATGATTAATATACAATTACACATTCACTGCACTACAGGGTATTTTTGTAGCCACAGCTGCCCTGGGGCGAGCTGACGGAACCAACCTGCCAAGCCGCTGCATTCTAACTGAGAGCGGATTGTAACTCGCTTGTCTCCATGGAGATCGATATGTTCAGTGCCATACTGTGGAACATTCCCAGCAAACCAATAGCATCTCCATGGAGACAAGCAGGTGTCAAACCCCCCCAACCAGAAAAGTTATATTAAATGTACAAAATGACCAAAACACAATACACTACATTGGAAATATTTGTAAATTTAAAGGTTAAAGAAATAAAGAAACTAAGAAAGTGCCACAACATTTAAATTAATAATTGACTAAACTACTGAAAATTATTACTGACATATTCTGAAACTAAATATAAAATATTCTGAAACATTATTTTGATAGAGTAAGTTAAAAATATCAAATAAAAAAAGTAAATATATTTCAGTAGTTTGTGGGTCTGCTGGATCTTTGGAGGCAAAGATATTATTTAATACATTTCATCTTCTACAGAACAGATCCCGTGATATAGACGATTTCACATGCAGCTTATGTGAAACTTTCAAACAAGAGAGAGGAAGACATGGTGTGAGAAAATGAGTAGAGAAAGCAGGCTGAAGAACTAATTATAGGCTGTAAAATAGGCCAGAGCAGAAATGGGTGGGGAACTTTTAAACATTTGTGTTTCCTGTGCAGAAAATTAAGATAAGAATTTGCATCAAAAGTTAAGATTTTGTGGTACAGGTCACAAGGGACAAAAAAAAATGAATAAAACATAAAATATCACTGTCATTGTAATGAATAATGCTCCTGAATGGATAACAAAAAGTAAAAGTAAAAGCAGTACTAGTATCAGAAATAGTAGTAATAGTATAGTATTAGTGCTAAAAGTGGTAGATTTCTCAAAAAGTTTATAATAATGTGCTTGTTGTTTTGGAGATATGCAAAATTATAATAAAGTAGTACATAATGTCTATTAAAATGACAGAGACAGAAACGTCTTGTGTGATCTCCTAAACCAGGATATAAAGTAATATTTCTGCCCTTTTCTGGTTAATCTTATGGTTCATTCGTGTTTACAGGCACATTTTAGCAAATACCTGATAGACTGTTAAAATATTGTACGAAAATCTTAATCCAGATACTGCAAAAAAATAATTTCAGTCAATATTTCCCACATATAAGTAGTATTTTATTATTATTGGTAGGAGAGGCAGTATATATACAGTAACTATGATAGTTCAATACTTTCGAAAGTAAACTTCAAATTCAAAGTGTATTTTTGCAATGACTCAAAACTAGAATATAATGCCAGGTTTAGTTAAGCAGCAGCAGAGGTGTGAAGAGGATTAATTGAACAAAAAGAATATAGTTTATGCCCTTTTTTATTTGATTTCCAAAACCTTACTACTGTAGATTTATTATTGTGGTATTTTTAAGTAGCCTAGTTTGTTTTTTCCACCCATAAGCCATAAAATATGACGTATTACCTCTATATAACCACTGACATGATGGAACATTTTGTAAACACACACAAATCTGCAGCTAAATTGTTCTAGCTGGAGTATCTCATTGCTGTGTGGCTTATTTTATGGCGTTAAAACAGTTTACGTTAGATATAAATTGATCAGGCAACATTTATAGCATTGTACTACTTGCAAAAATAAGTGTAGAAGTCAAAAATTACCGGTCACTTGTCAAAAACCAGATGAAACCCTGCTGTGTCGCTCGGATCCGTGGCCCCCGGTGCGCTGCCGTGCTCTGTCCGCCCTGTGAGCTCCCTGAGGCGGC